>CM076260.1:25152987-26418510 GCA_038380795.1 Pyrocephalus nanus | reverse complement strand
GTTCCTACAAGGGCCTTGAGCCTTCTATCTTGTCTACCTTATCTCTTTTTATTCCAGTCCAGGTGCACATCCCAATGGAATGTTCTTGCTAAAAATCTATTACCTTGAAAGGATGGTTAAAAGATGAAGCTTCAGGAATGTGACACGCAAACTGTGAGAAAGTAATGGTCTAAAGTGTAAGAAAACTCCAGTTACATTGAAATCTACAAAAAGCTAAAAATCCTAAAAATTCCAGGGCATCAATAAAATTAAAAGGAATAACCTCTGAAGTGTTAGACCTGAATTTCTAACACGTTCTTACTGCAAGTATTTTTGATGGCTCAGTCACACTTAGTTGATCACTTTCAAACAAATAAATTCTGCTCCAATATGCAGACTTAGCAATAACATGGTGAAACTATCTCTGAGAATCAAAGACACGTTAAATTACATTTGACAATCTCATTAGCTGTCTGCAGGACATGCATTTACATTCCAAATATCTGAAATTTTGTAAACAGCTAGAGTTCTCCCTTAGTAATTATGCTGTCAGAGGAGCATTTGTTCTATTACAGAAGTGGAGAATTTACTGCAAAAATCCTCTAATATATTTGTTCTGGCATAGTAGCAAATTAAGAATGTGAATAACATGTAAATATTTAAGAATAACAGCATTATAAACAGATATATGTGACGACATATTTAAGAACAGAAAGGTATTTCATAGAAAGAATTCCAGCCAGGGAAGAGCAGAATCAGAACATCTGAATAACAATGTGTACACCAAGGTGAGTGCAGAAGGAGGGGGAGGAGGTGCTCCAGGGGCTGGAACTGAGGACCCTGCAGCCCGTGGTGCAGACCATGGTGGAGCAGGTGGATGCATGAAGGAGGCTGTGACCCCATGGGACGCCCAAGATGGAGCAGGGTCCTGCCAGATTCCTGCAGCCAGTGGAGAAAGGAGCCCATGCTGGACCAAGTTTTTTCTGGGTAGGACTGTGGCCCTTATGGGGGACCCACCCTGGTACAGCTCATTCATGAAGGACTACACTCCATGGAGAAGTGACCCATGGGATAGCAGTTTGGGAAGAACTGTTTCCTGAGGTATGGACTCAATCTGGAGAGGTCCATCAAGGACTGTCTCCTGTGGGAGGGACTCCATGGGAGCAGGGGAAGGACTCCTGAGCAGCGCCAGAAACAATAATTGACCGCAACCCCTATTCCCTGTCCCCCTGCTCCACTGAGGGGGTGGAGAAAAAACATGGAAGGAAGAAGGGGTTGGGGGAAGGTGTTTTTAAGATTCTTTTATTCACACTCTTTTGCCCTGACCCTGTTAGTAATAAATTCGGTTAATATCCCCACTTTGAGTCTGTTCTGCCTGTGATGGTGATCAGTAAGTGACCTCTCCCAGCTCTTAACTCATGAATTCTTCGCTATTTTTTTTCTCTCCTCTGTCTGGTTATAGAGGGGAGTGAGAGAGTAGCTTCTGTGGGTACCTGGTATCCAGGCAGGGTCAACCCACTACACTTACATATGATTTTTCAGGGGTCTGAGGGGTCCTTACCTTGCCTGAGGGGCTCAGCCGTGCACTGTGATGAACTCCATTGGTGTAGGTTGGATACTCCTCCATGTGAACTATACAAACCCATGCACATTTCAGCAGCAGGCTATGTGTTTGGCCCAATGGCAAGAATTTCAATTAGATGATCCCATGGCATGAGTGGAGACTGTGCTGAATCTGTATATCACATGGAGAACTCATTTGAAAGGGAGGAAACACACTTTCTGCACTGGATTCGCAAAACTTATTGGTAATGGACTGGACAGCAACAGCTGTAAACCACAATTTTTAAGGTCCAGTCAGACATTTGAAACTTTTCTGACTGGGGTTTTTCCTGTCTGTCATTTCCCTCATTATGCATCCTATATTTCCTGATTTTGGAAGTGAAGTGAAGCATCAAAAACTTCAACTGTTTAATACAAAACACTAGCAGCTACCCTGCACCTGGCTCTTACAAAAGAATGTGGATGGCAACCATTGCCAGCTATTGGCTGCAGTTCAGCTTTGACCTGCAATATGCATAACATGTTATAAAACATAATTTGATGGATTCATGTCATTATTATGCACTGCCAGAAGTTATCCCTAGGAGAAAAAAATTCTTCCACAACTGCCAAACAGAGCTAAGTGAGTCTGGAGAAGTTACACAAGAAATAGAATAGCAATAAAACCCCTTAAGATTATTAAGAGCAGATATAGAAAACTCTGAGCTGCTTTTTAGTGGTTTTTAAAAAAAGTTTGAAAGTATAAGAAGATTTTTAATATCCACACTAATGAAAAATGCAGCCAAGACAGGTTTAGTTACTGGCTTTGTAGATATAATTAGATTTAGGAAAGGTTATGTTTTTTCAATGTCCAGAAATGTCTGAACACAAAAAGATTATATTGCTGGCTGAGCAGGTTAGAACATTTAATTAAAAATTCTCTTTTACTGCTAACATTAAATTCTTTTCATAACAATTTCTTCCAAGGGAAATCACAAAACTATTTTTACACAGGAAACTTAATCAAATGAATTAGGAGCATTTTAACAGGTACAATTTTTGCAGAGCACTTCAACCAGCATTGGCACAGGAATCTCAAATTTCCTTTTGGTTTTTTACTACTTGGTCTAAAAAGAGATCTAGTAAGGTTTTGTTATGTGCAAATAATATAATTCAGTCCCAGGGAATCATTCTTATAGGAAGTCAGGTGGTCTCATTCACTCTCTACTACACAACAGCTCATTGGATAAAGTCACCCAGGAGGTAAAAACTGCTTTTATTTTTGAGGAGAACTAAGGCTCCAGGCTCCTGACTTGAGGCACATATTGCAAAGGGGTCCCTCAGGGCAAAAGAGCCACATGTATTTCTGATGCAGTGGTTCATCACTGGCCAAGACATGCACATGGAAAGCAGGCTGAGCTCCATTCCTGCCTCAGTAAACATTTCTGTCTAATATTATAGTCTTTATGATTTATATTTAATGCTATTAGGCTGATCATTTGAGACCGAAGACTGGCCTTTTCAAGAAAGTACATCAACTGCCGCATTTACTTCTCTTGGTCTCTTTCTGGCCAAAACATTTTTCAGGCTTTGATGTGAAACATTGAATAGGATGGATGAGCCTATGACAGTGACAGAGGTTGGGATTTTGATGTGAACCTTAATGTTTCACAGCTTTGTTAGTACATACGATTCCTTGGAATTAAGGTGAGCTGTTTCAGGCTCTGTTAGCAGAATTTATACCAAGTCCAAATTCTGAACCTTTTTCAATGGACTCGCTAGACTTTGGAGCGGATATAATCTTAAGATGGTTAAAATTAACTGTGTGCAAGCCATCTTGATAATAAAAAGTGTTATAACATGACTGATATAGGGAAGATAGGAAGTCAGTACTATAGATGACTGCCTTATTTAGCTCATGCTTCAAATGAGGGGAATCCATTTCTATTAGCAAAAAGCAGAACATACATTAAAAAGGTTGCAAACTCACTCATTTTCTACTCATTCCTTGTATCGTTTTTCAGCAGCCTGATCCAAAAGTAAGAAAACTTGAAGAAGGAGCTCAGTCAGGTTTAAGACAATATCCACGCTGTAAGTTTTCTGTCTCTTCTGACGGAGACCAATACTATCACTGATTCATCTGTTTAAATGATCTCTACCTATCCACCCAGCAGGTGATGTTGGTTTAGCTCTCTTATAAGTGAGTAGATGTGATTTTGAGAGTAATCTCCAAATTTTAATTAATGGGAAAAATAAAAAATTATATGATACGGGAAGTTTTATGCCTCCTAAAAGAAACCCCTTGGAACTTTGTAATTGGCTTTCAAAAGATTTTAAAAGTTCCACGAAAGTAAAAGAAAGGTAGCATTTTGACAATATTCAAAAAGGAAGGAAAATATTACCATGATAATTGTAAACTGTATTGGCATGACACTGAATCTGAGCTGAGATGGGATTTGATTAATTAGCACTCAAAGTAGGATAATGAAATAAACACTGATTAATGAGCATAAAGAAATAGAATTGTTATACTTATAAAACAGGATTCCAACTATTCACAAGGCAGCTGAAAAAATGTAATAGGTTTGCTGAATATGTCTTATAATTCTGCAAGGCAGGTAGCAAGATCTACATTGAGACGTGCTTTATGAGGAGTCCCAGAAGAATGGGCTCTTGGCCATGCATTGTTCACCCTTTTGTTTTTTTTTTTGGTCAGTGGACTGGAAGTACAGATTTGAAGCACTTAATAAGCTTGAGACAAACCACCTTTTGGATATAAAGGAAGAGGCATTCTGAAAAAATGTCAGGTGAGTGTATTTCATACTGAGAGTGGAGTGATTTTGTGCTGGAAGAGAGACAGAGTACAGCATCTATAGTGCAGGAAGGATGTTGAGAAATTGGAGTGGATTCAGAGAAAAACCTTGAGAATGATGAAGGGATGGAAAAACATGGCAGTCACTGCAATATATAGCTCAAACAATTTGTCTAATAAAAGACAAGTCTGTGGGGCTGACCCCAGCATAATCGATAAATAATTTCCTGTGAATAGAAATCTATTAGCAGAGAACTACCAAAGAGGGAAAGTAATTGCCCATAGTAAGCATTCAGCTAATGGATTCTCCATCTTGGGAGAATATTTATAAATCTATATTGGATATTTTATTAAACAATATGCTTGAGATCAAACAGGAATTAATTCAAGAGTTTCTGTAGCTGTGTTTTGTTGGCAGACAGACTAGGTGATCATGGCTTGTAACAGAATCCAATAATATGTATTTTTCTATTGACTAGATGAAGTAATAAAATCACTGAAATTCTAATAAGATACTAAAATGTTTCCCTAATAACCCCTAAAATACTGTTTCTTTGATTTTTTTATTGTTGTAGGAAATAACTGTACACCAGTATTGTTAATGAAAAAGGTAAATTTTACATTTTTTTCTATTCTTATCTTTGTCTGCTACAGAACCTATTGGTGATGATTAATAAAATTTTTATTGGCAATAGTAACAGCAGTAAGTGAAGTCCAGTTCAGAATCCCAGCAAAGTTTTAGCCTCCATAAGGAAATCACAGTGTTGTCATTGATTATGAGCTACAGAGCTTTTTTATTTTTGGTTTTAGCAGGTGTCATTATCAGCTTTACTACACTAGAATGCAATTTAATTGTATGTCAGAAAGTATCTTTTACAAAGGTTTACAATGGCTTGGGTTGGAAGGGAGCTCAAAGATAACCTTGTTCCATCCAGCGTGCCTTGGCCAGGGACACCTTCCGCTAGAACAGATTGCTCAAGGCTGCATTCAACCTGGCTCTGAACACTTCCAGGGATGGGGCATCCACAGCTTCTCAGGGCAACGTGTTCCAGTGCCTCACCATCCTCACAGTACAGAATTTCTTTATAATATCTAATCTAAACCTACTCTCTTTCAGTTTGAAGACATTCTGCCTAGTCCTATCACTACATGCTCTTGTAAAGTCTCTCTCTCCATCTTGTAGGCCCCCTTCAGGCATTGCAAGGATGCAATTAGATCATTCCAGAGTCTTCTCCTTTCCAGGCTGAATAATCCCATTTCTCTTAGTCTTTCCTCATAGTAGAAGTGTTCCCTCCCTCTAACAATCTATGGAATCCTATGGAATTATTACTAAGGAAAAATACTTCTGTGTTCTTACAATTTTTTCATCTAGTTGAGTAGTTAGATTTATGTGGAGAACATAAAAAACTGAACAATAGTGATTGATATTGCTGAACACTAATATGGAATTAATTAATAAAGAATTGAAAATAAATGTTAATTGCAGAAAATGTAGGGAAAAGTTTCTAAAGAAGAGGAAATGGATCTAGAAGACATCTGTGGGGAAGAATTTATTTTAATTTTTTTACAAAGAAAGTAAGATTACAGATTTTTAATTGTTTTAAATTTTTATGCTGTCAGATTACATCCTTGAGTAGCATAAGAATGTTTTCAATCGTCATTGTGTCATGTGGAATTACTCACACTTCTAACTGTTAGCTGGTTTTCCCATCTTGCTTTTTAGAAACTCTCGCTTTTATCGTTGAAAGTTGTTGGTTTCTGCTGACTGTAAACATGTCTCTGAAGAACATGCATTGCTTTTCTGACTGTGTTTTTTTGACTTTCTATCTAGGTAGGACTTCACTCTAGAATTAGATACATGGATGCCAGTTTGATTGGATACTATTATTCATGGAGTAATGAATACAGCTGTATTGAACCAAGCTGTTCCTACATGCAAAAATTCAACCTAGTCAAATTTGATCATAGATACATTCTTTGTACCTTAATTGCAGATATGTATGATTTAAACTAAAACTACATCAGTAGTCTGAACATGCATATTATGGTTTCTATGGCTGTCTTTTTTCTCCTTATTGTATCTGGTGGATGTCATGGCTAGGCTTCGCTAACAAAGGTTTGGAATGGGCTCTACCCACACTTGCTACAAGCACGCTGATTGCTAAAAAAGGCCAATGCAAGATAGACAAGTCTGGTTGCAGAAGGTACAGCAGAAAGACTCCCCAGGTGATATCGACAAGACATGATTCTTTCTGCGTTGTCTTTTCTCCTCAAGAGTGATCCTGCATGTGTTCTCAAAAGCAGCAGCGTTATAGATGGTGTGTCTCCAGGCCTCCCAATTGGAGGCCAGGGTAGACCAATGGTGGTGATCAATATGGCCAAGGCTGAGGGATTGTTTCAGGCAGTCCTTGTATCTCCTCTTTGGGGCTCCTCTCTTGCGGCAGCCAGTGGCAAGTTCCCCACAGAGCACAATCTTAGGGAGGCGGTGGTCCTGTATCCTGGTGACGTGCCCTGCCCAGCGCAGCTGTGTTCTCAGCAGCATGGCCTCAATGCTTGTGACTGCTGCCTGTTCAAGGACAGACGTGTTGGTCACATAATCCGTCCAGTGGATGTTTAGGATTGTACAGAGGCAGCCTTGATGGAAGCGTTTTAAGAGTCACAAGTGGTGGACATAAATGACCCATGATTCAAACCCATATAAAAGAGCAGACAGTACAATGGCTCTGTAAATGCTGATCTTCGGACTTTTCTTCAGGTGTTTGTTTCGCCAAACTCTTTTATGGATTAGCCTATTCAACCTAAGGCAACTGAAGGCCCACACTAAGACCTTAAATCATCTTGTCCGTGAGCTGCTTTATGCTGGCGATGATGCCCTCATCACCCACACAGAAGTAGCTCTGCAGCGTTTAACATCCTGCTTTGCAGAGGCTGCTGGAAGTCAGCTTGAAGAAGACAGAGGTTTTCTATCAACCTGCACCTCAGGAAGTCTCCCATCATCCCCACATCACCACTGGCAAATCAGAGCTCAAATCAGTCCAGCAATTTAATTACTTGCAAAGCATCACCTCCTCAGAAGGTAAGATTGACGAAGAAATAGACAATAGGTTAAAAAAGGCATCTCTTGGATGTATGTTGTTGAAAAATACTGGTGCTTATCTCATCAGTAATAGATAATATCCTAAGGGTACATTTGAAGGAACGGGTGTCTTTTCAGTATTGTATACTGGAAAGAAATGTTAAGAAGTGAACATTGATTCTGGATCATATTTTACAACAAATTGATGTTCCTGGACATAAAGACCGTAATTTCTTTTCAAATCACATGATATTTTTTAAATATATTTTTAGATTTCTATTAGAAATGGTACAGTAGAAAACTGATTAAATTTTTTCATATGTTTCATTTAAAATAATTTTTTCTCTTTTGTTATGATGTAAATTTTTGTATGTGGTGGATGGATTTGCCACCATATTTTTCTTCTTAGGAAATGGAATGTGTTTCAGTCAATAATGCATATATTATATCTACTTTAGCATTTGAAAGGAGCTAAGTTAAAGTCTTCAAAGCTTCTCTTCTACATTTATTTGTTATGAGAAAGATGATACTTGTCTGAACTTGCTTATGCTCAAATAAATCCTCACTTTTTGGACAAACTAGCAACGCATACTGGGCAAGATAGAAAAGTGCTGAAGTCCATTTTATACATTTGTCATTCAGCCTTGGAAACTGGCAGATGCACTTTATTGGCAGCAATACTAAGAGAGGGCAGTCATTGTATAGTGCATTAAAATGCATCAAAGTGCTTATGTTGCACTACCAGGCTGTAGTCCCAGAGCCTCAGAAGACTATTAAGTAACCAAATATCTCCTTGGAGTTATTCTAAGTTTCAGAAGCCTAACTTATACCAAAGGACCCCTGGAAAGATTTACTGGCTGGAGAGAGAGAAACTCAGACAATATAATACTATTTACCAAGCTAAAACTTCTCTTTTGAGTAAGGTTATTTTTAAAGAAGGTTGGCTGAGAGAGTGAAGAACCTCTTTTTTTTTTGTGGACAGAGACTTCAGAATTAGCTCTGTGAAATATTCTTTAAAATTCTAAGTCACAATGACAGAAGACTTCTCAAACAGTTTTGTCCAAAATTTGGAAAGACTTCTGCATTAGCATGTT
The DNA here is from genome assembly GCA_038380795.1 of Pyrocephalus nanus. NCBI lineage: Eukaryota > Metazoa > Chordata > Aves > Passeriformes > Tyrannidae > Pyrocephalus > Pyrocephalus nanus. The sequence continues at coordinate 26,410,007 of CM076260.1, read as the reverse complement.
GCTCCCTACTATGGAGATCCAAAGAAAGACGCAATTAAAGGAAGAAGGGGTGGTAGAGGGAAAAGAGGAAAAAGACAGGAGAAGAGACAATTATGCAGCTAAAGTTTCAGACTCTGAGTGTAGTGAGTAGCAGGAGCTGAGGACTGGTACTGGTACTCTTACATAGGACTGCACACTCATGGAAAAAGCCAATTATCACAAGGTTCTCCCCTGTATCAGTTGGCTCAGATCTGAATGGCAATCAGCCTTCTGAGGAAGAGGCACTGCTCAATCAAGTGGAAGTTTGGCTGGTTTTGATCAGTCCCAAGGAAATGTGTTGGAGTGCCTGAGACACTTGCGTACTCCGTCTGCCCTAAAAAAATTATAACCTTAATAAAGATAATAAAAAATAATAACAGCATTTTATGTTTGTAGTTGGATATGTGTAACAATAGTCTTTAACAAAGACATCATGTCGATCTTTGTTGGAGTCAAAATAAGGCAACAAAGCCAATAAATCTTACACCTTTCTTTATTGCCCTTGCATTTCTGCAAGCATAGGAAAAGGAAAAAAAAAAAGCAGAGAGAGCAGCTTTTAAATAGTTTGCTTTTACAGTTTTTTCCCATGTGTTATCTTACATAGTACAACAGTAGTTGCTTCCAAGGTCAAAAAGCCCTCCTGCATTTACTAAATGCTATTCACTGTGGACGTTCCTGGTGTAAGTAAGTGGTACACTTATTTATGCTTCCATAAGTGCACAATTATTACCATTTGTTTTCTAATACATGTCCAAATAACAGAGAGAAATTAAAAAACATTACTCACGTAGCATACAAAGTGGTCGTTTTGGTCACTAAGGGAAAGGTTTTTATTTTGCATGTCAGAGCAAAACACAGGGATTGGCAGAAGGCAGAATGGATTTGTTGAAGTCTTGAGAAATCATGTTGACACAAAAAGGATTCCTGAATTATTGTCTCCCCACTTTCACAGTTTATAAGATCAATGTATTTTCCAACATCTGACTTCTCACTGAACTTAGAATATGAAATATACGAAACAATGATCTATCACAAAAACGCAAGCAATTTCTGTGTATACAGATTTGAACAAGAAGTTACATTATATGGATATTCTTTTTGGTTGAAATAAGGTTCGTAAAACAAACCTGTTAAAAAAAAAAAGTAGAAAAGTTATTGCTATAATGGTACTAAATTTTAATGGAACTGATAAAAAGCGTATTTGATACCAGTTCAGACTGATCCAAGTAGTCATTTTGCTTTGTGCATATACACATAACAGACTCGAGCAAATAATTTTGAAGACTACAAACTCAAAATTTCAATTGCTAGAAAGTGCCAGAATTATAGTTGCTGATGCTCTCTTACTATAAGCCATTGTACACATAGTATCTGATATATATCATAGAATCATAGAATATTAATAAAGATCATCTAATTCCAACTCATCTTGCCACTGACAGGTACACCTCCCACTAGGTTGGTGAAGGCCTTATTAAATCCGACCTCAAACACTACCAGGGTTGGGGCATCCACAATCTCCCTGGGCAACCTGTTCCAGTGTCTCATCACCCTCATAGTAAAGAATTTCTTCCTAATATCTAACGTAAATTTCCCTTCTTTCAATTTGTACCCATTACTCCTTGTCCTTTCACTACAGTTTCTGATGAAAACTCCCTCTCTGGATTCCCCATAGACCCCTTCAGTTACCGGAAAGTTGCTATAATGTCTCCACACAACCTTCTCTTCTCTAGGCTCAATATCCCAAACTTTCTCAACCTGGCTTTTATAGGGGAGGTTCTACAGTCCACTTATATTTTCCTGGCCTCCTCTGGACTTGCTTCAACAGGTCCATGTCCTATTTTTGTTGGGAACACCAGAACTGTATGCAACACTCCGGGTGAGATCCCACAACACAGAGTAGAGAGGCAGAAGCACCCTTTTGACCTGTTGGCCACAATTCTGTAGCTGGAGCCCAGGACACAGTTGGCTTTCTGGGCTGTGAGCTCACACTGCTGGCTAATGTTGATTTTTTCATCAAGCATCACCCCCTAGTCTTTCTCCACAGGGCTGCTCTCAGTCATCTCTCTGCCCAACCTGTAGCTGTGCTTGGGATTGCCATGACCCAGGTGTAGGACCTTGTACTTTGCTTTGTTGAACTTCATGACGTTTGCATTGGCCCACCTCCCAGGCCTGTCAAGATCCTTCTGGATGGCCCATTCCTTTTTTAGTGTATTGACTTCCACACAACTTGGTGTTATCAGAGAACTTGCTCAGGGTGCCCTTGATGCCTCTGTCCATGTCACTGACAAATATGCTGAACAGTACTGGCCCCAGTACTGTCCCTGAAGGACATCACCTGTCACTAATCTCCACATGGACAATGAGCCATTGACAACAACTCTTTGTGTGATGTCATCCTGCCAGTTCCTTATACACCGAGTAGTACATCCATCAAATTCATGTCTCTACAATTGGGAGATAAGGATATCATGCAGGACAGCGTCAAATACTTTGTGCAAGTCAAGGTAGACAATGTCAGTTGCTCTGCCACTATCCACCAATGCTGTAGCCCTGTCATAGAAGATCACCAGATTTTTCAGGCATGATTTCCCCCTTTTAAAGCTATTTTGGCTATTACCAATCACTTTGTTTTCCATGTGCCTTAGCATAGTTTTTGGGAGAATCTGATCCATGATCTTACCTGGCACTCAGCATCAGAGATGAGACTGACTGGTCTGTAGTTCTCCGAGTCTTTCACTTTTCCCTTTTTAAAAATGTGGGTTATGTTTCCCATTTTCCTGTACTTAAGGACTTCATCTGACTGCCATGATTTTTCAAAAAAGATGGATAGTGGTTTAGCAACTTCATCTGCCGGCTCCTTCAGGACCTGTGGATTAATTGTAGAATAGAATCATAGAATCATCCAACTTGGAAGAGACCTTTAAGATCATCAAGTCCAATTGTCAACCCAAAACTACCACTGTAGGCCTTGAACACTAAACCATATCATCCAGCATCAGATCCAGATGTCTCTTAAACACCTTCAGGGATGATAAGTCCACCATCACTCTGGGCAACCTAATCCAATACCTGACCACCCTAATGGTGAAAAATTCTTTTCTAATATCTAATCTGAAGCTCACCCTCTACAGGTTTTACCCAGCTTCAAGTCCCAGCATTGCCTTTCTCCATTTCATCCCTCCAACCTTCTTATGCAGACAGTCCCATCTCCTCTGCTGGCTTCTTTTCTTCCCTCCATTATGCTCTTTTCTCATTTAGTTTTGGCTTTTCATTACCTGTTCCTTCCCACCTAATAGCTTGCTCCTTCATTCTGCCTGAATACTAGTTCCAGAACAGAGTTTGGTTTTCTTGGATGCTGCTCCAGATCTGTGAGTTTATCTAGACAATTTATCTGATTTTGACTTTCCCTTGGCATTTCAGCTTACTGTAAACATGCAAGTCAGGAGGCAGCCTGTGGTTTGGTCTTTCAGGTATTACCAGCACCAATATACACTTGTTTCTAAGGGAACTGTGGGTCACTCCAAGGCAAGAAAGATTCGGTCCATTGGGGACACTAAATAAGAAAATAATTTCTCATATTTATTTAAAACTCTGTCAAATGCAGTAGCTCAGGCTGAACTATAGATGCTGTGAGCTGTTTGTTGACACTCTACTGCAATCCTTTGGACCAATGGAAAGAATATTCCCAAGTATAGTTTGGTTATATTTCTTCACCACCACACTGCTGTCCTATTTCAGTATTCCTTATATTTCCCTTCTTCACTTCATAGCACAGATGTAGAACAACACTGGAAAAACAAACAAACAAACAAACAAAGAAAAAAAGGGAATAATACTGGAGTGGTATTGATTTTGGCCCAAAGTGAGGAAAACTTACTCTGAAAATGGTGATGTCTGCAAAAAGGACTTCATTGACAAACATGCAAAGACTATCCCTGAAGCAACAATTTTTATTGCCTTTTTATACACTGGGGTTTTTTTACTTTCATTTTTTTTCTTCTTTATTAATGATTATTTACTATTAGAAAGTGAGTAGCCTAACTAATAGGTAAAGTGTCCTGTGAGTCAAATAACAATTATCAGGTTATTGGACTTCCATTAAGAAAAAAAAAATTACAATGGCCTTGGCAGATACAATTATTGATTTCTAGAGGCTACAGATGTTTATTGATTTTTAAAATGTAACTACTTGGCAATTAACACTATAAAACAACCTTTCTCTAAATTCTAGACATAATTGTCTTTTTAACTTAAAGAAATGCAAATACACAAGAAGTCATGAAGACACCTTTGTCCTCCTCATGTCTCTCAGATTCCTTAATTAAAACAATGATGGAAGTGAGGGTAACAAATCTCTGTACTGCTTTCTTGTCAAGTCCTCATCATGTAAACCTTGACAAGATAAAAAAAAAAAAAAAAAATGCATGTATATGTTGTACCTTAAGTTGTTTTATTTTTCATACTAAATCCATTCAAGTCCAAGAATGCAAAAAAGTTCTACTGGAGATCTGCATTAGCATCAAATTGGATTGAAAATCTTCACTGATGTTTCTTCAGGGTCTTGTTAATACGTGAAAATTTGACTAGTAAAAGTTTATTATTTTCAGTGTAAATTTAGTTAAATATCACACCTTTTCTCTTAGATAGCAAACATGGAGGGAAATACTGATATCCCCAGGGCAGGAGATGTATATATTTCAATTAACTTTTTTAAAGCAAAACATACTTTAAGTGGCCCCTATGTTTGACACTGTCTTCAGTGTCAGCCTTCATGGAATGAAATTGTAAATATTTTCCAGGAAGGAATGGTATTGTATAAAAAAAAAAATCTAGCCTCTGAACACAATCAGAATGTACTTTCCTGCCTGCCTGCTACAGTAGGTTTACTTTGATTAAGTCCCTACAGCTGCATTACTTTGTGTCAAACATTTTGGAAGATGCTTAATTTTGCAGCTCAGCTTTGCATCATCTTTCTTTGTGCTATACTCCATGGCAAGTCTGGCATGGTTCCTCAATAATGGCAGTACCTTCAGGTGCTTTCAAAATTGAATCTGTGTTCAGCAATATGCCTTAAAGCAGGTGACAACAGCAACAACTGAAAATAACAAGAACAATGACTAGAATGTCAAGATAATGTTCATCTGTTGTTACTGGATGAACAGATTAAAAAGGTCAGTATTAGACAGCTCTTGCTCTCAAGAGAGTTGTTAGGATTGTTTGCAAAAAACTGTGAAAGTAAAAAGCTTCTGCAATGCCTTTTGTAAAGTTGATTTTACTACTACCTGAGGTTGACAATGTCAGGTTTTACTCTAGTGTAAAAACCTACAGACCTAGTTTTCACTACAATGGCAAAAAGGATAACCAACATAATTATTTTTTTATTTTTTTTTTTTAGTCAGGGATGAGTATGGATAAATAAAACTTGGGAATTATGGGGGAAAAAAATCTAAGCAGTGGGGAAGCTGTTAAAAAAAATCAGCTTGCTTTATAATCCTCCTCCCAATCCCCAGCAATATTTGAATATTGCTTGTCCTTTCTGAGTCCAAACAGAAATTAAAAGAAAGGGAACTTCAGGGAGCATTCATCCTAACTAACTTTGGACGTGATTTGGATCCGTAGACTTATTGTACTATTAAATCCAAGCTGAGTGGATCCACAGGAAGTTCTGTGGTTGGGGTATAGTGAGTGTGTTGCTTAGGATTTCTAAACACCCTCTGGAGACTCATGCTGTTCGTGTTTAAGTATTAGAGAAGTGGAGAATCCCATTTTGGAAAATTTACCTTGGTGCTAAACTTATTAACATGAAAATATTCCTTCATCTCTTTCACTGCACTGCGGGCTTGCCTGGTCCTTGGTTAAAGTTCAGAGCACATTGAGGGCTGCCTACACTGACTGCACTTCAGTCAACCTACAAAGGTTTGCCCCCAAGCTGATCCTTAGCCAAGTGCTGTGCTATGCAATTCAGATGTGCTTCCAGTTTCTGACATATCCCTGGCATGTCATCATGTTTTAGCAACACTTTTCTGTCAAAACAATTCCCCAAGTCAGGTCAACCGTCTCAAGGCAGTTTTGTACATTGAAACAAGTGCTGTGTGAAATGCAGCCAAAAGGTCTCTATAGCTCATGGATGAGTGTCTTGTAGGCAGATGAAACTTGACATTTCAGATAATATTTGTGGCTGTATTATGATAAAGTGTTAAATTTTTTGTATAGACAATTAGAAATGCATTCAGTTTCAGTATTTTTTTTTCCTCTTGGAACACCTGATATGCTCAAAAGTTCTATCCAGCAGCTGTGTTATGGTCCCGAATCCACTCTCTGGCACTAAAAGTGCTTTTATTGTAAATATGGTGTTAGTTATCCTTTGCAGGTCTTTGTTTTATTATTTTGATTGTAACCTTTGTATCTACTAAATCTTTTTGGGACTTCCAGTGGCAGTTTCACTATAAGTAATTCTCAGTGAGGATCCCCAGAATTTTACATCAAAATGTCAGCTCCATCAGGCATTGTTCATTGCAAGAATAGGGCAGGCAGCAATAAACATTTTTGCATTTATTATACTGACTAGATATTCGATATATTTTTTTTTCAAAGTATTCAATCATGATTACAATGATAAAATATCAGTGATGGTCATTGCTCCATATATATAATAAACTGGATTAGTAAAAGAAAAGCATTGTGAGTCAGTTGTGGTTAGTAATTTAGTTCTTTCTCCAAGTAGAAGCTCGTTCCCTGTGAAGCACAGAAAACAGCTTTGGTTGTTCATCCAAAGGGCCATAATTTCTGGGTGTGTGAAAGGTTCTTAGTTATTTCTAATTATGTTCATATTTTATGGTTGTTATCAACACACTGTAAATAACAATTTCTACAATGGAAAATGAAACAGAAGTGATTTCTGAAGTGCCTGTAAGACAGCAAGACCCAGCTGCAAAAATTTGTGTTTGTTGCACAGATTTATCCTGTAGAGGACAACAGGAACTCGCACGTTACATATCACAAGACCAAACAAAATAGGGAGGAAAGCAAGCCCTGTGCTCCACACAGGCAAGGGCAGCAGACCTAACCAAAATGTGATTTTTTTTCTAACCCAGAAGCATAACCAAAATGGCTGAATCCCTTGCATTTTGATATGCAAGGACGTTGGGACACAATTTCCTTAGAAAGTTTGAAGATGATTTCATGGACCTGAAAGCAAGTCCATTTTTGTGTGGTCTAACAAATAATGTTACCTCTCAGTTGGCCTCTTCACTTACAGTCAAATGTAATTATATGGGATATAAATTGTAAACATTCCAAAACATTGCAGCAGATTCTCCTGTCATGCAAATCAGGATGAGAGTTGTAGCACAGCATCATTTTATCCTATCTGTGGCCACAAAACTTTTTTAAAAGAGGCAACTAATTTTCCTTCTGCCTCCTGCAAGAATCTGCATCTTCTGCAGTTTTAAATTAATCATATTCCTTTTTTTTTTCACTATAAAATCTGTGTTACACATTTAAATACCCTGTGGTCATCTTATAACATCTTATTTTATTCAAGTTTCCTCATCCTTATTGATGTTCGTGTTTTATTTATTCACTTGAGTTCAATATTCTCAGTAAGTTGGATCTTCAAAAGAAATCTTCAATCACAGCAGAGTTCAATCAAATCACATTTCTGCAAGTTGTCTGCACAGGTTAAAATTAAAACATTATACTTATCCATGAATGTGAAATGGAAACATAATGATTATGAAACTCCTTTTGGAAGTTGAAAGCAGAAAGCTGATGATTTTTTTAATTAATATTTTGCCTTTAAAATTACAATAACTTAAAAGTGCCTGCTAACTGTATATCTAATTTAATTTCCTACACCTCACTTCTCTGCATTTCACATATAGTTGAGAACATCCCCAAAAGAAAATTCGAGTGAGACAACATTACCCTTTGTCTGGTAAAGCTGCCGGATGAAGTGTTCCCCTTTTGTCTGTGAATCCTCAAGGTTTTACTTAAAAGATTATGATCTCTTACTTTACTGTCTATGGATTTTTGATGCTGGAAATGTAAGAAAATGTTTAACTTTGGAAATGTAAGAAGTTTTAGCACTTCAGTGCTGCGTAGCTACTAAACCCTTCAGTGACTCCAGGCCTTGTTTGTGAATTGACATGAAAACTGACACTTGCTCCTAAGCTTGAAAGGCCAGTTTTGTTTTGGTCTAGTTTCATTTTCAAGGGTTAGCAGAGGTTACTGGACAGTGTGCTAAATAATCTCATTTTATTGTAAATGCACACAAAAAACTTTTGCCATAAAAAATAAATCACTCCAGGAAAAATCAAATTAAATATGTGAAAGTTTAACTTTTTTATCCTGGTACAATGCACACATTTTCTCCACAGGCTCTATCTGGATCCTTTGGTTCACAGATAAATCCTTCCATGAGTGAAATAACATGAGTGATATCTCCTGGAAGACACGAGCTGAAGGGTAATAGGTCTTTATCTTAGCTGCATGGTATAGGCAGAGTATCACCAGGGGTGGCTTGAATAGCTGGGTGTCCTGGTGTTGTTATTTTGTGCAAGGACTTGGACAATGGCATGGAATGCTCCTTTGGTGAGTTTGAAGAATGCACAAAATTAGAACAAGCAGCTGACGTGCTGCACAGCATGGTTTCCAGGCAGCTGGAACTAGGCTTAGGAAAGGGAGTGAAGGGAAACTAATGAAGATCTATGAAGACAAAGCATTGGCAGCTGGTCAAGGGAACTGACTGACCCGCTCTGTTCTGCACTGGGGTAGACTTGAATACTGTGTGCAGTTTTGATCATTAAAATGTAAGAAAGATATTAAGCTATTAGAGAGTGTCCAAAGGAGGACAACAAAGATGGTGAAGGGCATGAGGGGAAGCTGTATGAGGAACGGCTGAGGTCACTTGGTCTGTTCATCCTGGAGGAGACTGAGGGGAGACCTCATTGCAGTCTACAACTTCCTTATGAGGGGAAGAGGAGGGGCAGGTACTGATCTCTTCTCTGAGGGGAACAGTAACAGAATCTGAGGGAACGGCCTGAAGTTGTGTCAGGGGAGGTTCAGGCTGGATATTAAAAAAAGATTCTTCACCCAAAGGGTGGTTGGGTGCTGGAACAGGATCCCCAAGGAAGTGGTCACAGCACAAAGTTTGCCAGAGTTCAAGAAGTGTTTGGATGATACTCTTAAGGCATATGGTGTGACTCTTGAGAATGGTCCTGTGCAGGGCCAGAAATTGGACTCGATGAGAGTTGTGGGTCCCTTCCATCTTGGCATATTCTCTGATTCTGTGAAAAATGAAATCCTGCACTTGTGATGGTATAACCAACCCCATGCAGCTGTACAGGCTGTGGGGTCAAGTGGCTGGCAAGCCGCTATTCAGAAAAGGTTGAAAATGAATCAGCCGTTTGTCTTTGTGGTTATCAGGGTTGCCCACATTCTGAGCTGTATTAGTAGAAGTGTAGTCATCGGGCTGAGAAAAACAATTATTTACCTCTGCTGAGTACTCGTGAAAGACAGCAGGAGAGCTGTGGCCAGTTCGGGGCTCCCTTGTGCAAGAAAGACTTAGATAAACTGGAGAGAGTCAGCCACAGTGACTATAGGACTGATGTGCATAATCAGAGAAGAGACTGAAAGAGTTGGGTTTGTGCTCTAAAGAAGAGCACACTGACAGGAAATCTAATTTCTCTCTTTAAGTACATAACAATTTTAGAGATGACAGACTCTTCCAGGACAGGGACAGAGAAAGAATAAGAAGTAGTCACAAACTGCAGCAAGGGAAATTTAGTCTCTGAAACCTTTATTCTTGAATATATTCAGTACTTGACTGAACCCAGCCCTGAGCAACCTGCTGTACCTTTGAAGTTTGTTTTCAGCAATGGATTCAGTGCCAGAACTTCTTCCCAGTCTAAAATATTCTAGGGTTCCATGATTTTCTGGGTGAGAATGACCAGGTAATAGGTTTTTAATGTGTACTTTCAATACTTTCTGGTCTGGGACAACTTGCTAAGTGGTCACAGCCCTGGATAGACAAGACTATGCTATTCTAAATCAGAGCACCTCAAACACAGAGGCACTGTTCCTGTGTTAGATTATTCTACTATACAGAATATTTTAATCCCCCAATTCCCTGATTAATAAAAATGTGATGATTTTGAATTTTGACAATATTATGAAGTTCTAAACAGATAATCAAATGTACAGAGGCCGATCACCACTACAGGCAGCTTTACTGAAGTTAACAGAGATTAACTGGGGACAAAAGTCTGGTTTCAAGAGCTCATTAAGATCTAGATTTCTTTACCTGAAGATAATGATTGCAAAGGGAAAACTAATCAACTTCATGATTAAGTACTTTCCATAGAATACTTTGACAGTTTTACAGAACAGTTTTTGTAATCTCTAGACTTTTAGCAGTGTACACATTTAAATGTGGTGTTTTAATGTTCTTTACAGAGCTTTTTTTTATAATATTAGCTTTTATTTTTGTTTTCAAAATGCAGCTAACATACACAAAGCCTCAAGACTGGAGGCAATGTAGCTATAGAAAAGAAGTCTATTTTCTAATTAGGTTTTTGTTTGATTGTTTGGTTTGGTTTGTTTTTTTTTAGTTTTCTTTTTTTTTTTTACATGAGTACCAAGAAATCCTTGTGAGTGAAATTTATTGTTCTCTGGTGAGCACTCTCTAGACAATAAAGGGAATAGCTTCTATTCTGAAAACAATGTTTGCAATTTTCTGCTTCTCATTCAAATACAAAGAACACAGTCATTTAATTCAAAAAACCAATTACCAGATATTTCTTCAGTTTTGTTCATTCATTTGTATTTGCAAATAGCACTTTTTTGTTGTTGTTAGATTAATTCAAATGAGAGTAGCTGTTTCGTTTGAACATTTTAAGTTGTAGGTGGTCTTTCTCAGGATAAAAGAAAAACTCAAAAAGTTGTTATGACAAAATACTTTCCATAAGTCTTTTCACTGAAGACAGGCCATGTATTTAAATTGTGCTAGTTCTCAGACACATTTTTGGGACAGATTCTTAGGGAATACAAAATTGTTTAAATGGATGTGTACAAATTTACAATAGTTGACAAACTGGTCTATGATGAAGCCAACTATTTACAGAACACATCTAAAACTAGAAGGCCCTTTTCACAGTTTTCTAATGACCAATAACTTAAATAATGTTTTTTCCTCATTTCAACTTTTTCTTAAAAAAAAACAAAAAAACAAAAAAAAAAAAACCTCGTCAGTCTTTGAATCTTTGAATCTTTGACTTAGAAGAGATAAAACTAGAAATTTATTGTCTTTGGTAGACAAGAGTGCATTTGTTTTTTAAGGAACTAGTAGGGCAAGGGAACTAGGTGATGAAGTAATTTGCTGGACTAGAAGGTGTTTAGAATAGCTGAGGAAATCTTGATCAGTGAAAATCAGAATATTTTAATATTTAAAAGAATAATGAAGTTTAGCTTTTTTGAAATCAAACATTTTTGCAAAGTATTTATAAGGTCATGACAATACAAATAAAGTCTTCATGGGAAGTAATATAAATGAAATTATTTATTAAGAGGTGTATATGTGTATATATAGAGAGGGAGAGAGATAGATATAGATAACCTTAAATAAATAGGTGGATAAAATAGGCTGGATTATAGAAGGACATATTTGAAGACAATTTCCTTCAGTGATGTGATTTCTAGGGCTGCAGTTGCCTGAGCAGCTGACCTGATCACATTGTTTGCTCTGCTGAAGGATATTCTCATCCTTCCTTCCTTCTTACATCTCATCTCTCCCATTCTTCCCCTAAGGAAGGAAGAAGAGTTAGGAGTAGGACCACTTAATTTTGATTATAGCAAGGTGATAAATCAGTGTCTAGTGGTGTCTAGATAGATGGCGTCTAGTAGAATTATGTATTTAAGATGCGTGTTTGTTCCTGACTTTTAACTTTTTATTTCTACTTAAGAATACTCTGAACATTTGAAAGAATCTAGATATGGATGGTCACAGACAGATCAAGGAGAAGTAATTGGAATTAAATTGGTCTTTTCTATCTCAATCCAGTGTTACAGTTGACACTACACTATTCTGCTGACAGCCAGGGATAAGATAACCCTTTCACTTTAGGATCATTATAAACTGGGGGCACATTTGGGTGGGGCTTGAAATCCTGTCTTCATTAAATCCAGCAACAAAACAGTCATCCAGGCTGAGGTATTGCTAGATCTGCTTAGTGGTAGAGCAAAACATGCAGGTCTAGGTTTAATACTCTGGTAATCTCAACACATTGCTCCAGACTTTGCCAGGTAGAACCTTACCTCCCAGCATTTTGTAGTGCAGAAGTGTAAATTTGTTGAAAAGTTTGAAATTTTATCAGAATCATTGAAGCTGTCACATACTTTTCAGCATACTGCTTTAGTCTTTGATATCACAGTTATCAGAATGGCTGCTAACTTTAAAAGTTATTTCCTTTTATTCTCAACACTGTAGGCTAGCTGACAGTAAGAAAAAGAAGAATTCTGTGAAGTGGTGTTTTTTTCAGGCTATGTTCTTGCTATAGCTTTAAACCTCCAGTGAAATAATTGTTTATTAACCTCTCTTTCAACACAATATTTTACAAAACTCTATTTTAATTCTCAGTTTTATAAAGCAAGAATCTTTGCAAATGAGATTAATAAAAAAAGAGAGTCATAACATAAAATCTAATACAAGCTAACGCTCCTCTTGAACTCTGGTGACAGACAATATTTCCCTTTATCCCTTTTCACTTGACACACTGTAGAGCCACCTTGGATGTAGCTGTGTCAGGAGCAAGACTAAATGACTTGACATACGTTAAGACAGAGGTTGTTTCATTTCCTGCTTGTCATGGACAAATGGTTTTTGTAATAGTCTCTCCACCTCATGCTTTCTGAGATATTTTTTGGGACACTGCATAAAGGACATACAGCTGAGGGCAAGACCTTGACATACTTGAATAGAACTTCCTATTTGGGACCTGGAAGATGTGTTATCCTAAAACATATAAAGCCTATTGTGGAATCCCTAGCTTGGTAAAGCAGGAAATATTATATTTTTATACATTTATGTTTAAAATTGAAAGGCTTATAGAGGCTTGTTATCACAGGTAACGTGATTGTTCTAAATTCTAAATACTATAAAATTATAATCATCCCATAGTAAATGTGAACTTAAGAGCTGTTAAGGTAATTAAGCTTTCTATTTGGTTTAAGGTCATTGCTACGGGTGATAATGACTTTATTTTGTTTTTCCTGAATCTTTAAAGGCTATGATGGACAATAACAGACATATAGGTTTCCCCTCTGTTTTCAAGAATAAAAATTCACCGATGATCATTTGTTATCATTATCTTCAGTATCTAGCACTGTAGCAGAAAGCTGACTTGAATTTCAGCATGAGCAAAGAATGATAGATCTTCTCCATTAAAGACAAGCTAGAAAAAAACCAGACTTTCTCAGTCTACTCTTGTTCTAGGGAGACAAGTCTGTACAAACCTTGTAATAAATACAAATCACCTCTTTTGCAGCACTGGTTCACCTGTGCCAGCCCTATCCTTGCCACTGCAGGGAAGCTGCAGCCTCAGGGAACCTGTTCTTTCTCATCCCTGCAGAATAATTACATTGGTAGGCAACACGAGCACACTGTAGATGTCCTATTTGGGGACTTATAGTCCACCTGCCACAGGTAGATTTATAGGCCAATAGAGACTTGTCTGTAAGGTCTCAAGGGCTGTAAATCCAGTGTAAATTCTTCAATCAGTTACAATCACATTACTGGGCACGGAATTTAGCTACTGTTGTGGTACCTGTGCTACATGTTTGAGAAGTGCAATGCAAACCTGTCTCAGAAATATCTCTGTATCCCTTTAATCCAGGAGTGTTTCATCATACTCTACAGTGAAAAAGCCAAGGTGTTTGTTGAAGGCTTCCGGGCATGCCTTGTTACAATGTGTGCCTTGATCCCAGCAATATTTTCTCATTTCTGTCTTTTACTTATGTAGGTCTTGTTCACCACACCAGAGCATTAGCCCCAGCTACCACTCTGACTTACACAGCTCCTTTCAGCCCTTAAGCACTTGAACCCAGTATTTAAGACTCCAAACAAGGCACAATACCTGTATGTCATTGTATCAAATAAGAGAAAAAAAAATTTAATTCTTGGTGGTAATAGTGATTGAAAAGACCTATCTGGAAGTAAATTTATGTGTTAGCATCATTATGGTTTAATTATTTTTAAAAATATTAATCTGTTATGCTAAATGCAGTTGCCAGCAAATGTGCAAGGTGACAAAAACCATACAATCTAATGAGATAAAAGGGAAAAAATGAGGTAGAGGGGGAGAAAACCAGACACATTTTTCTGAAACCATATATAGAGAGAATATAGCTATATATAAGCATGTGCCTTCTGGAAGACAAACTTGCACTTCATGAAAATATTTATGTAATTCCAAATGTGTAACCACACAAGGGCAATGGTACTTCAGTAAGGGATCAAGGCAACAGACCACATGGAGGCTGAGTTCAAACTGCAGGGATGTGCATTTGATTGTATATATATTCCGTCTGGGACTTGTTGGTGGTCATAGCTTGAGGATGAAGAAGAGAATGAAGAGATGAGTTCTCATCCCGGCACAGAGAAAGGACATAGCTTTAAAGACAGGCCATGTTCTTACAAAACATGAGACTGTTCTTACCTCAGAAATCAAGTAGGACATGGAAGGCAGATGTTTAGTTGCTATGAATGAGTTCAAGACTTTAAAAGAGTTACACTTATTTGCTCTGGCTGTTCCCTTGATAAAGCAAAGCACTGTCAGCAACAGCTGGAGGAAACCAGAGGAACTGATTTGCCCACTGCCAAAGCAAAGCCAGACAACAATTGTTTGTTTGTTGTTTCTTATTGTGTTTCTCAAAAATAGAAAGTGGGTGAGAGGGAACACCCAGAGAACCAAGTGTTCTCTACCACAGCCTCCCCAATCCCCAACTTTTTCACTAGGTATGACATGGTTATTCCCATATCCTGGCCACTACTTCAAATGTGTGAGTCAACACAGGCAGGCAGCTGGAACAACCACAAACTCATGGCTAGAATTCAAAGGGTAAATTTATTTCCATCACGTCTCTAACCAAGGGATCCCTGAAGCAACACCTGAGCAGAGGTACAATATAGAGATGCAGGCCCCCTTAAATTCAGTCTATACTAGAAGATCATTGGCCTGCTATTCACACAGAGTTATTCCCAGCTGCAAGGTCACTTGAATGTTTTACATTCCACCTTGACAGTCTTTTAACCCATTCCTCCTAACACACTCTGTTCCCTTCTGGAAAATTATAAGAAACAGCAGCAGAGAAATTTTTTGTTATAGAGAGAGAAGGTTCCTGTCAAAAGTGTGTTTTACAGCCTGTTCCATATATAAAAGTAAAAAAGAAGAGCATTTCCATAAAGGAAAGTAAATAAAAGACTTTTCACGGCTTCATTTGTTCATGCTATATGAGTTTTCCCCACTCTAAAATACTGAAAACAAGCTTAAGACTATCAGTACACTTCCTCTATTCTCTTGGATTTGTAAACATGTACATAGATTTTTTTTTTTTGGGGGGGGCTATAAAAGAGCAACAACAACAATTCATTAATTCTGTAAAGCTTGTAAGTAATATCTAGCAAAGTATTTTAAATATTATGAAAAAGATGCAAATACTTGGTTTTCAGTTCAAAGGCATATCTTTAATTCATCTCTAAATTTCTTCAATTCCTTGTTAGCTTCCTTTCTTTCTCTGGAGCTGGTCTGATTTTTGGCATTAAAAGATTCAAGCTTCAGAGTGTCATAAGGTCAGATTGTTTTATACACACAGCTGTCCCCAAGATTAGTTTCATCTTTTAGACCTCTACCTTCTACTACAAAGCACAAACACTGAAGGCAGTAGTCTAATCTCCATTTTACAAAATGCATTGCTGATAACAGCCTGAAAATAGATATTTATGTTTTATGCAGATAATCCCTTGATCACAGAGCAGTGAAATGCTTGAGATAAGAAACCTGGGAACACAAGCACAGAGCTGCCCAGGGAAAAAAAAGTGCAAACTGTTATATGAAAAAAAAAAAAAAAAAGATTACCCTTCAATCACTAGACAAAGAGAAATTCACCTAATATGAAAACACCACAGTCAATTCATCGGCTGACACTAGAATTTGGAGACTGTTGTGAAACATGCAGAGAGCCCGGGAAGGACAAAATTAATTCTCAGAATTGTAAAATAAGTATATCAATAGACACAAGGCACAATTTTAAAAAATGAGAGTATGAAAGAAGGAAAATGTTACAGTGCTACTTAATATATTTTGAGAATAAGAAGCTGGCTGCTTCTAATGAGAGGGAAAGAGAAGAAAGTGCATAAGTAATTTGAAAGGATTCAAAGATGACAGAAATATCATATTTCTTAAAAAGTATCAAAAGTGGTGTGACTGTATTCTTAAAAATGAACTTATTTGATGTGCTATAGAAATTTTTAAATATCCAGAGCATACAAAACCTAAAAAAAACCCAACAAACAAACAAAACAAAACATAAACAAAACCCCCAGGAAATATTATAAAAATTAGATTGTAATGGGAAGCTTTAGAGATTTGGTGCTTTTTCCATGAGCAGTATCCTTCAGTATATGCAGAATACCTTCCAAGTTTCTCATGAAGCTGAATTACTGTGAATGCAACTTTCCCGTTCCTTGTGCCTATCTCACCTAAGTAGAAGATTTTTGACTTTCCTTGTTTTCAAGTCCCAGCTCCATAATGGTCTACATGCCAAATATAACCAGAATCTGAGATCAGGATCCTTGGGATTCCAGGATCCTGGCTGGGAGATCAGTTAGGAAGCTGAGGACCTAATCACTACTGGAGTAGGGCTTCTTAGCAGCACATTAGTCAGCAGCTGGACAGGGAACCAGCCAAAATCCCTTTTGGCAAAGAAAGCTCCTCAGACCACTGCGGGCACTGTCCATTTGTCACAATACACTTTGATGTTGATGGACTAATATTTTCTATGGAAAAAACACTCTACCAGAAATTTTTTCTGGCAATACTAATTACCAGTATTTTATGAGGACAATGTTCCTCATAAAACACTTGGAAAGATGAAAGAAACAAATGGGAGCAATACTTCATAAAAGAACACTAGTGAAATATATATTCCCCAAATATCAATCCTATAAACAACTGCTGGAAAAAAACAGACAAAAGAGTTATTAGAATGATCAGCTGTGCACTGTGTTACCAGTGGAGACAAATAACATTAGAAAAAGGACAAACTAGCACTGGCCTATGTAATGACATCTGAGAACTGCAAAGCCATCCTTACAAACACTGCTGATCACCTTTCAAAGGAAACAAAATTTATTCTATTATTATAGGGACAAAAATGACACACAACCAAACACTTCAGTACCCTATTTCCACTCTAACTCTCTGTTTGTGATAGCTGATTTTGGTATCCAAAAACCAGAGTGCACTAGAATTGTGGCTGATTTTTTTATTATGATGAATTTACATCAAAAGAATGTTATTCCTTTAAAGAATATTGTTCCTTTCCACGGTAGCTGACTGTTTTGAATAACCTTTTTATAGCTGAAATATCTACAGTAAATGAAAAATATTTAACATCAGAAGCTGCTTTCAGGTAGAAATTTTCTCAATCACTTTAAACTGAAGAAACAGACACAATAAAATAAATTTTTATGGAACATTATATGAACAAATCCTTGTCCTTTGTATTTCACTTGAGAGGCACAAATTAAAAATAGCTTAGAAGATATTTTTTAGGCAACAGACAATCTGCTTCTTATTTGCATTCACCATATATTTTAGAATAACTGCCCTTGTAGAAACAATGATTTGCATGATTGTGTGGAGTTTCCAGATCTTTGCATGACATTAACCTACTTTCTTTGCACAGTCCTCTAGTTAGCTGACATTGTTTCTGATATTAGCAAAACTATTTACAGGTGTATAACTAAGAAATAACTTACAAGATCAAATAGAATTAAAATTAATCTGAATAAATTATAAAGAATTTTAATTTCTTCTTATGGGGATTTTAGAGCTTTGATACTTTCTCCATTATCCATGTGGCTATTTTTTAATTCTTAAATATTATGAACTTGTTTAAAGTTGTTTAGTGACTTACATAGCCTTTGTTAAAATTTTAACTAAAATTTAAAAGATTCTGTGTCAGTAAAAAAATAGACTTACTTGTTAGCATAGCAAGAAAAGTAACTGAAAAACAGTCTTATACTATTAGCAACAAAATATTGTGAATTTAAGTTCTGAACCAGAACATCTGTTTAATTCAATCAAAAGAGATACAGAGTATTCAACATCAAACAAAGATGGTTGTCTAGCTCCTCATTAGGTTTTCTTCATGTTGCCTCTATTATAAGAAATAAACTAGATATTTTAAAAAAATAAACCAACAAAATCCCCCAAATCTGTTCATTATCTGTTCAATTCTTAAACTTACATCGTTGGCCAACAGACCAGTTACCAAAATGCACATTTTATTGACTTCCTAATAAGGATTTCACTTAAAAAAATATGTCAAAGCTTTATTTTTCCAGAAAGTAATGAAAGACAATCTGATGAGACTGGAAAAAAGGACACAGTATAAATTAAAATTTTGCGATACAGCCTAGAAAACATTCCATTAGTCAAAAAAATCCTTGCAGATGGATATAACTGTAAAGCAGGCCATATTTCCGTTACTGAACAGTTAGATAATTGTCTTGTTATTTTTCCCTTGTCACAGAGGGAGTCCTAAAAATGCAAGATTCTTATAAAAAACACAGGAACATGGTAATATTAAAGCTACACTCACCCTTGGCATTCCAGATAATATGCTCTTCACTGGACTTTATCTCTGCTCCTTTCCCTTCAATCTCAGGAGATTCACTGAGGATTAGTCATGGTTTCTTCCACAGAATTGTTAACCTCTGTGTCATGTGTCTGGGATAGAAGGAACAGAAAGCTGGGAGCTGAGTGGTCTATTCACCAATTCCTGACATACTAAGCAGTAGAAAAATACTTACTTCTTTCCTTTCCTCAGACTGAGTTTTTCAGTATGCTGTGGTATATATATATTACCAACACTGTTGCACTTTTCACTCCATGGGATTTTTCACTAAGCTTTAAGTTAACCATTGACTTGACCAAGCATTCAATCAATTATGCAGAGAATAAAACTTGGTGGATTGCAATCTTAGATACTTAATAAAAATCAAGTTTTAAAATGTTGGTCCTGAAACAGGATTTTAGTGGAAGAAATGGGACTGTTGCCTCTTTCCAAGTGGAGTCATCATCTCATAGATACTGAGTTTTGTTTCCCAGCTGCTGACAGAGTAAGACTGGCAAAATTCAAGTCTCCTTGAATTTTCAAGTCCCATTAGTAAAACCTATAGGTAATAAAAACATTGAATGCTTTCTTTCAATCTTGAAATTAAAGAAATGCCATTTACTCATTAATATTTTAAATTATCCCCCTCTCCCTGCTAAAAGAAATACTTGGTATCCCTAAATGATGAATCTTGTAAGATAATGATGCATGATAAATAATTTAGACAACTTCTTTTCTCCCTATTTCTATTCTTCTTAAGAGATATATATAAATTTAAGCTTGGCAACATCACATATCTGACAATATGAACAAAAATCAGTGAACATAAAAATTGAACCGGATAGATTTTACACTTCCTGTTTTATTCAGTCTTGTGCATCCATTGTGTGAAAATTGTATATTTTTTTGGTTAATTATATGTAAAAAGTAGTAATGAAAATACATATTCAATTCCTCGTGCAAATATAATTTTGATTTCATGTATAGTTGTTTCAGAGGATTAACTGGCAGTGGAATTGCTACATTTTTTCAAGGGAAAACAATAATTTTTCAGTTCTAAAGAAATAAAAAGAGAAAAGATATGCATGGTGGTATTGATTTGCTTGGAGTTTTTCTATTTGTTTGCTTATAGTGCAGTTATCAGAACTCAGCAAAACCAGACAAAGATGTGAAATGAGAGAACACAATGAGTTCTTTCTAAGGACTTTTTATTAATCAGAAAAGTCAATAAGGGCAAATTAAAATTCCTTCTCAATAGAAATTTCAATCAAAATGTGTACATTCAACTCAAAAAATAATGAAACTGTCAACATAAACAAAATTTAAATAGTCTCTTTTCCCCTGGATCCTAGAGTTATAATAATGCATTTCTCCTTAGCTTTCAGCAATCCACAGGCAGTTGTTATCAACCTTTGATGATAATTTTCTCAATGTGTATTATTTGCACAATATGAACCTTTTTTAAAAATGTGTTATTTAGAATGGTTGATTTTCCACCTTTTTTTTTTTTAATCAAAAGACTTTTAGACAAATATAATTGCAGAAATTATACATGAGAAAGACCTGTTATGCTTTTTATAGCTCCTTATTCTTACAGTTACTCACAAAGTGTACAATTTTTTTATTGGACTCATTCTCCAGGGTAAAACTCATTAGTTTGGATTCATCCAGTGCAGTTCCGAAATGGCTTGAGCAAAACAATTACCACCTTTTTCTCTGAGACACTAAACAGGCTGAGGGGTGTGGACTCAGTGCAGAGCAGCTCTTTGGAATACCCCTGGGATTGTTGTGACTGCAATCCAACACGTTCATTGCAGATCTTCATTTACCTTAACCCCGAGGAGCAGTGGGTGTATGTGGGGTGTGTATTGGCATTTTGCTTTGGGTCAGAGTGGCACCAAGGCCCAGATGGGATGTCAGCCTATTCATGAATCTGGCCTGGTGAGGGGCCAGACATGGCCCAGCATTTGTTTTCTACAATAGAGGAACTCAAGGCTTCTAGCAATGCTCATGTGGCCATTCCCTCACCTATCTTCATCTTGAATATTTCTCAACAGATAAAGAGACTGTGTTACTGAACAAAGCAGGAGTGAACTTTTCAGAGACAAAGCATGATTGGGCTGTATGGTCCCTGACCCTATGGATAGTCCCTTGACCGGTGTCAAGACATTGTTCCAGATGGGAATGGACCTGAATTTCTCTAAAATATTGCTTGTTTTTTAAGTGTTTTGTTATTGAGAAGGTGTCCATCACTTAACAGGAAAAGGATTAGCACAAAATGTCACAGTTTGCTAAACAAGTGTTTGGCAACTTACCTTTCAAATTTAAATTGGGTCAAACGACCATCATTTCTCCTCCTTAGTAAAGAAAGGGCAGAGAGGGATTTTAATGAGATTACAAATATTGGAATTAGTTATTGGAATTATTTTTGATCACTGGGAGAACCACAACCAGATTCATGTTCTTAACTTGGAATCTGGGGGAACCAACATTCTTAAAAATCCCAATAATCCTTTCTAATGAAGGTTGAGATGTGCAAGACTTTGTTTTCAGGGTTACTACAAAGAATACAATAACCCATTATAATTAAATTTTAAATTCCTACTGAAAAGTGAGGGTTAATGTTTTCACATTATCATCCTTTTTGTTATGAAAAAAAAGTGGAAGAAAATATTTTTATTAATAAAACAAAATATCCCAAGATTAATGACTCATCTGAAAGCTCATAAAATTAGTTGCCATAAACCAGATTAAACGTAATGCAGATTGCATGTTGTTTTCTTTTTTATAGTTATCTGTTTTATATTTTCTTTTCTTCTTCTGTATTCCTTCATAGTAATGTCTTTGCAAGGTTCTGAGTTAAAAGCTGTTCTGCACTCATTTTTAATATATTTTTATATGAAGAACTGACAGATGCCTTAATAAAGAATGGACAGCTGGTTTATAGACAAAAAGCACAATCAATTTATGCTACAAAGTACATAAAACAGTTGTAGCCTACTAATGCATTTTAATAGTTTTCTATCTTGCACATCACACCATTTAAAATATCCATAATTAAATGTCCATTTTGTTAAGGAAATCTTCCCCTTGAATCATTAAAACAAGTAACTTGTGCTTTTTCTAAAAACTTCTCAGGCATGTTTGGATAACTGTTTTGTTTTTGGCTTGGGTTGGCAGTTTGTATATTTTTTAAACATTATTTCAATTTTCAAAATATAATTATTCTGTATTGATTTTTCTGAACAACATTTTCTTTTTCAATTCTGTCACCATGTAGCAGTTGTTAGCTGTTTTCCATTCTAATGTTGCCTTTGATTCCCAGAGATGCAGTAACTTCGTGAAGCACAAGAAAGACAATATAGCTATTTAAATAAATGAAGAACATACTGGGAAGAAGGGATGCTGAAAAACTTAATTTTGTATTTGCACTGATAAAAATGCAAAAATGTGATAATATGAATAATAAAATCTTTAAGCTAGTCAAGCACATGGATATAGATTGGGTACAATATCAAAAAGAATAACTCTCTACAACAAAAGCTCTTTTGTTGTCAACTCAGGTTCCAAAATTTTGGAACTTCCAAGATCGAATTCATAAGACCACAGAAAAATCATCAAGGGAGGTTTTGCAATTACATCAGCCAGCTCTTTGAGGGTTCTAGGATGAATCCTATGAGGCCCCAGAGATCTGTAGGGATCCAGCTGGAGCAGCATATCCTGCACAATTTCAAGTTAAACTGGAAGTTGATCAATTTTGCAGTCATGATCCTCCAGCTCAGGGCACTGAGACCCCCTTGGTCCTTCCCCTTGAAGACAAAGGCAAAGAAAGCGTTAAACACCTCTGCTTTGGCTCTGTCCCTGTTTGTGAGGTGATCATCTTCATCCTGTAACTGGCCAACGATATTTCTGTACTTCCTATTGCAAACAGTATATATGAAAAAAAAGGCTTTCATTGTTCTCCCGCATTTCTGGCCAGCTTCAACTCCAGCTGAGCTTTGGCATGAATTTTTTCCCTAGATGTAAAGCAGCATCTCTCATGTCACTTGACCTTGCTTCCACTGGCACACCTTCCTTTTCTGCCTTTTTTCGTAGAGAAGATCCCTGTTCAGCCAAGCCAGCCTTCTGTCTTACCTGCTTGACTTCCAACCTTTAGGAATTGCCTGCTCCTGTGCCTTTAGGAGGTGATTTTTGAAAAGCAACCAGCACTGAGGGACACCAGCACCTACAAGAACATCCCAGGGGACCTTACTAATTCCCCAATCTCCACTTTGCTCACAAGATCCGCTCTGTTGACAAGCAGAAGATCAAGGAGTGTATCTTTCTAAGTAAGTCAGCTCCCTTAGGGCCTGTATCATAAAGTTGTCATCCAGGTTTTTTAGGAATCTTCTGGCCTGGATTGTACCAGCTGTGTGATGCTCCCAGTGAATTTCTGGCAAGCTGAAGTCCTCCATAAGGACAAAGGCAGTTGACTTGGAAGTGTCCCTTAGCTTCTCAAAGAATAATTTGATGACAACATTGTCCTGGCTGGGAGGTCTATATCAGACTCCCACAGGGACCTCTGCATTATTTGTTTGTCCCTTGATTCTTAACCAGAGGCTCCCAACTGTGCCATTGCCAAATGTGAGCTCCATACATTTTAACCCTTCTATTACATACAAAGCCACTCCTCGGCCTCTTCTGCCCTGCCTATCTTTCCCAAAGGACCTGTAACCATCCAACAGGGCACTCCAGTCACAGGACTCATCCCACCAGGTTTCATTTATGCCAGTAATGTCAAATCTCTGGACTAGGCCAAGGCTTTGACCTCCTCGTTTGTTCCTCATGCTGCGTGCATTGGTGTAGAAACATTTCAGGTGTGGTACGTTGTAGCCAACACCTGGTGAGGCAGATTGAGGGATCCCATTAGTGCTTGTTTCATCAAGTTTTGGTACACCATCCCATCAATTATCACTAGCCATCCTGGTTTTATCCCTTTCTCACTTCCAAGGTAGTTTAAACCATTCTTATAGATCACTCTTTGCTTTACCCCAGTATCAGGGCATGTAAATTTGACCACTTTGAAATGCAGTTTAGCCACGAGGGTCACCTCAAGAGCACACCTAATGAAGTCCAGACAACAGGCATTCACCCCATGGGGCCAAAGTACTTTCAGAATGAATTTCCTTAATATAAACACATTATGGATGTATGGTCTTCAACACCAACTGTTTTGCTGTACAGCTCCATTTCTGCTGTACTACACTGAGAGTTAATGTGGATGTAGGTGAACTCAAATCAAAACTATGGCCCGGGGCATGGGTGGTGAGCATACTTAAGAGTATGTTAAAGGAGGAAGTTTGGACCTGTGTGCTTAGTGGATTCAAGTGGATGGGCTAAGTATGCATATGACTATGTTTATTCAGTCAAAATCTGTCCCCACTCATCTCAGCATGTGGGCATAACATTTTCTTTCCTAAGCTCTTCTGAGCTGTTCCTGACAGGAAAGGATATCTTCATCCCTCCCAGGCTGATACCTAAACAGCTTTAACCATGTAAATTGGAAACTCTGAGAATATCCTTGCTGATACAGGACACCACATCTTAATCACCATTTGAAAGACATAAATCAGCACTGTAAACTATCCACAGATTCAAGAATTGAACTTATATTTTACATTAAGTAAAATTAGGTAGTACATACAGTATCGATGGACTCTGAAAAAAGCTCCCACTAGTTTAGGACAGCCCCACCATGACATCTGTCTGTGTAAGTGAATGCTTTGTTCTGTTCTGTGCAGCAATATAGCTTTAAGTAGTAGAACAGAATAAAAGTGATTGCATCCAGCCTAAACAAGACAGTGGGAGACATGAAAGTCGAAGGAATTCAATTTCTTGGGAAATGAAAGACTGAAGTTCCTTAGGCAAAGGAGTGAAGTAATTCAGGGAGCGGAAACAGTGCCAATTTGGTACCTAAATTTAGCTACACAATATTGGATGCAAAAACCAACGGACTCAACAGAGATATGGCTTTATGACATTGTGTAATTTTCTCTGCCTTCCAGGTTTGCCCCGTCTCATTCCACGGGCAATAAATTGCCATCCTGTTTTCTGTTTCTCACAAATGATCACCTATCAACCATCCCTCAGCTAATATTCTCTCAGATAGCAGCCAACTTTTCTTCCAGGCAGTTTGGACTCAAAATTTTCAGTCTGTATTTAGTTTGGAAAGATGTTTGGTTTTGTTGGGTCTGGTAATAAGGGTTTGTGCTTCAGCAAACTTGTCTGTTTTTTCTTCAGCAATATCAGACTGTCTAGTAACAGGTATTATTTCTCCCCACAGACCTTGACTTAGTTCAAAGGAAAGAGCAGAGGTGCCTAATGTTGGCACAGTTAAACTTTCATCAGCTTAAAAAGTGTTAAATATACTAGATGGGGTAGGAAGGCAGAGGATTTGGAACCAGACTTCTAGAAATCAAAGTCTCAAAATTAAATCCTTTTTCTATTGACACCTCTCTATGACTATAAAGAAACTAAAGTAGCCTGGTTTTGAAGGATCCTCCCATTTAGCATCCCACAGAATGCACTTCTCAAATCTTTAGATTGTTCCACTAATGACATGTTTCTGTAAAAAAAATTAATTCCTTTAAATGTGAATTTAAGTGAGAGAAGAAACCAAGTTTTCTAATAAGTCATCAATTGTACCTTATTATCCCAGAGAAAAGTCAGAAGAAGATGGGTAGGAAAGGTGCACATAATATTTTCCTATTTCCTTCCATTCTCTTAAGGATCCTAATTATTAAAACTTTGAAAGTAAAGTTTCTTTCTGTCAGATACAGTCAATCATTGAATGTAGGATTTGACAAGGTGTGAAACATGCCAGATAATGTCTGTGCTAACTGGTAAATAATTGTTTGATATCCATCAAATAACAGCTATCCTCAGGGGGAGCTTCCAGGTTGGGTATCCCATATAACCAAAATCACCTCCATGTAGTTCAAAGTCCTTGAACAGTAAGTTTGAAGACTCTCTTACTTTATTGGCTAGCTGTGCAGAGCTCCTTATGTGATGTTGATTCAGGGTATCAGGTAGGTCAGTTTTTGGAAGTACTCAACTCTTCCCAGGCACTGTACTGGATCAGTGAATGAATTGTGCTTCAGTGATAATTGACTATCTGGTTTGTTAGCCTTTTCTTTCTACTCTACAGGTAACACTTTGACCTTGATGCCCAGTGCAGAGTTTCAGTTGCTGCCTTGGGAAATGAAGCCTTTTTTTATGTACCATAGCTAAGACCATTATGCTGAAGCCCAAAGTAGTCCACTGGATATAGATTAGAACAGTTATACATAGAAAATGTGTAGCAGTTATTAATATAATAAATAGTATGTCCCATGGGGACCATGAGGACACCAGCATGGTGTGTAATGAGAGTCCTTTATTCAAAAAGATCACAGCTTATACAGCAGTTTCAAATGCTGGCATGTCACAACATGTGACATTATCAGCCAAACCTAAACAAACATTTAACTGAGCATGTGTAACAGTGCCTGGAACTACAACTCCCAGAAAGCCTTGCAGCACCTGGTCTAACCACACCCACAAAAATGTGAATTAGAAAGTTGATTTGAGTAGTGTTCCATGAATATGGTAATATATATCATGTTAAATACTGCAGTTGAGAGGTTTGAATGAGTTAATTTTATAGCTGGCTTTTAATGAATAGAAAAAATCATAGATTTGTCATCAGTGGAATGAAAACATTGACTATTGAAATAACAAGTATATGGTTGCTGATTTTATTGAAACACATCCATATGCTTTGGGTCTGACAAGAGTGAAAAATTATGAAAAAGAAGTGCCTGCTGGGAAATGGATGGCAGTTATTACTTTTCCCAACTAGATCACCACATTCTTTCTAACATCAGTGAATTCTTTAATCTCTGAGGGATGCAACCTCTGAATGCAGCTTAAGAAAAGCCTATTAACACAGAGTGTCATACTGTGTTATGCAATCAGTGTGGGAAGGTATTAACATAGGGACACCTTACGAAGATTCTTGCAGAATCTGTAAGCAAAATTTCTTCATCTAATTGTGTTCAAAGGACAGTGAATAGGCTGAAAACATGTCAATAACAAGGAGTAAAGCAGTATAGATGAGGGATATCTTCAAATACATTTTCTCTATGACATTCCAGAAAATTTATCTACAATAAATTATATAACATCAGCCCTCTGTGCCAGCTCAAACTCACATAAGAGTCTTTTAAGAAAAGGAGAAAATCCAGTTTGCCATTACAGTTCCTGCAAATAAATTTTAAGTATTGGGTAGTCATAGCTTTTAAAGACAGGAATGTCAACAGTACACAGGTATTCCATAATAAATGGAGTTGCATAGCAAATGCTGTATCTGAGTTTGAGGGAAAATTCCAGCTTCAAAAGTTCATATAGAGACATTTTAGTTGGTTTAGTTTTGAACAATTAGGAGTCTTTGTAGCTCAGTATACTGAATCAACATATGATGGCAAGATTGCACAGTGTAAGAATATCAAACTTGTTTGCTTAGTTGTTTAAGTGAGAGGATAGTGGCTTGTAGACCTAAATATTCTTCTTTCCATTTCTACCCTTCATAACAAGCAAGGCAGTATCTTCTGGTGTAATTTCCTTGTTTGTAAATTAGAAGAAAGAGATGCAGCTGCAGGAGTAACCTACACGGTCTCTATCTCCCAGATAAATTGTAGAATATAATTGCATTTGCAGATAGTGTTGTAAAGGGTGTTGTGAAATATAGGCAGTGAGTGTAGACCATAAAATATACTTAAAGCAAGATAAGAATAATAGGAGGGAGTCTCAAGACACAGAAAACAAAAGAAAACAGCTGGAAGCAACAGGAATATGTGTAAGTCCTCAAAGTAAATGAAGAACTCAGCTTTATTCCCATAGGTGTCTAAAGATCTAGGCAAAACTGACTTCTCTACTGGATCAGAAAACAATGGGTCAGTAAGTTTTCTTTTCTTTCTTTACGTCTCCATTTGGGAAAGATTAGGAAATTAACTGTGGATTGAGAAACTGAGGGTTCAGCCTCTGATGTGATAGGAGCATGACTATTTGCTGTCTTACCTGTAATATCTCCATCAGTGGGTCTATCATTGTACATTAGAGCATATACCCCCTTGGTTTATGGGTATATTTATGGTTTAATTGGTTTTCTCTTCTGTGTTCACTGAGTGCCTGCAATGATGCCTTGATCCTGGACTGGATACAATATATTAGCATGCTCTTGATGTAAATTGGACCTGTGGAGATTTGAAGGAGACTTTGGTTTTTCCAAGGAAATCCAGAGCGTGGAGATCAGAGAAACTTGAACTTCCACTGAAAAAGTGACTTGAATGGATTTGGACTGTTTTGAATTTTTCTCAGCCTGAATTTCAAGTGAGAGGATACTTAGGTGTGCTTGATACAGAGAGATAGTTTTGATGACTCTGGAGGGGAAAGAGGTAGGGGAATCCCACCCCTATACCTACTGTCACCCATTAATGATGCACATCATTCCTCCCAAAAAGTGGAGCATCAGGATACAGCACTGTGATGACTGGTCCATGTAGAGGTCTGACAGTAACCATATTAGCTGCTTGCTTTACAGAATTGTGAGTTGTCATTTCATGACTGACCACTTTCAATTCTTTTCATCTCAGGTTCTTCATAGTCATCCTGTCCAATCTAACCTTTTGATCTCTTTGCAGAGCAAAACGTTTTGTGCCTTTTATTTATATCTAATCCAAGGATGACTTTGAACATCAGTAGAAAGAACACTACACTCTGCAAAACTGAACTGAAAATTCTCTTCTCAGGACTACACAGAAAAAAGGTCTGAAGAGATATCACATTTTCTTTTTAGAGCTGTGAACTCTGTCAGAATAAATCCTTCAGTGGGCCTGCTTCTAAAACTTTTGAGGCTACTATTTTAAACCATTACCACCGGTATCAATGAGAATAGCTGTGAAATGGGCTATAAATACAAAAATTTGCCAAAGAATTTTAAAATCAGTGTATTTTCATCATAGGAATTTATGGATAGTATAAGTATTTTTATCAATGCCCATTACCTACATCACATATTATTAACTAAAAAGAATTTTTGCTTTTAATAGATACTATTAACCTTTTTTTGCAATTATATATATTGATTTCTCTTAGTAGATAAATCCAGGTTGTGTTTCACATTTATGCTACTGAATTAACCTAATAGAGCTTTGTCTATACATGCAAAGTGCTGTTAATTTATCAAGAATATTCCACATAAGCTGTAGTATGCAACTATCAAGACATGATTACAAATGTAAAATTTGTTCTTAGATTTCTATTGCATATGAATGTGTATTTAATAGAGAAAATATTAGCAACATTGAAATTAATGGTTAAATTGTTACTGATTTTTCATATCATAGGATTTAATTTGCCCTACATGCAATATTTCATTTACCTCTGCTAAATACAATATCATATGTAGTATTTAGTAAGAAATATTCTAATTTCAATGTCAGATTGAAGCCCATATTGCCACTAATACTTGTGAGAAATAATAAAATGCAAATACTCTCAGAGAAAGATCAAATGAACAAAATCCTCAACCACTGGTTAGTTTAGAGAATGCGTAGTCCATATTTACATTCCCAGTCAAACTCACAGATCCTTAATTAAGATAATTTTCAATGTTTTTCTTTTTTTTATACAAGAATATTAACTTTGTTTAAACATCTAAGTTTTTATTGCTTTCTTCTGTTCTAAAAGATTTCTTTTTTAATTTAACATATAGAAAAATCTAATATAATTACCAAATATGTCTGACTGAATGTCTTCAATATTAGATAGGCATAGATGTCTATCTTTGAACCAGTTAGATCTCCCTCACACACTTTTAGGAATATGTAAAAGGTGTTTAGAGGCATTATTATAAGAAGCTATTTTAGAAGGCCCATTGTCTACAAACTTGTTCAGAGTTACATTATCAAAAAGAGAGGTTCAATGATACTTTGGACATATTCCATTATCCTTTTAATGTCAGGTTAATATGAGAAACAGAAATGCACTTGCCAAGTGTCTTTCAAGTTGCATTTATCTACCTTTACCTCTTTTCCTAGGAAGCAATTTTACAACTGTAAGACTGTTTTTTAACTTCAGTAAGTCACTCTTAACAGCAGAAAAAGGGTGTAGAAAGAGATTATAACTAGGAAAATGAGCTGAAAACTCAAGTGCATTTTCTCTAAAGGCTTTTTCAATTTGATTTTATCAGCCACAGGAAGCAGCCAAGGAGATGAGAATTCTCTCTTATTCCTTGAAGTAGGACCCCATTTAATACATGAGTCCAGAGTCTGTTTGATCTCAGAGTGAAAATATTTTTATCTAAGGTATAACCTCTACTTTTGTTCTACAGATTTCATGGTATTGATTTTAGTAACATAATTTTGTGCCTCTCAAAAATAATTATTGCTGTATAAGAATAACATTCTGTATGTTTTTAAATTTTTTTTCATCACTTTTCAGTTAGGAAAATACACGGCTGTTTCATTTACGGCCAGTAACAAAGCTCATACGATAAGGCTGAATACTGAACCGTGTGAGTAGGACAGTTAACCATGGTGGTCAGTGATTATCATGATGTATGCAAAATGCATGATCTTAAAACATATTTGGATTTTTAAGGTGGTTATCTCTTCTCTTAACTAATTTGTTGTCCTTTTTGTTTTTACTTATATAGATGTCTCACCCACACAATGTTTTAGGTAACGTTACACTCAGAAGTGGTTGAGTTGTTAAAGTTGTAGTCACAACAGAGTTATATAAATATAACTTTTCTGGGGTTTGTATGTACCTTTCAGCTATATTTAATACAGAGTCCAACATATCCTAAGTCCTTCTCATCTTAATATATTACTGTTTATTAGGTTTATTTTGAAATTCATTATTTGTGTTTTCCATTAGTATTCTTGCTAAGTAGAAATCTGCAGTGGTTTTGGTTTGTTATGCTTATGAAAATGTTTTTGGTAAGTCATTTTTGGGTCACCGTGCCTTGCCCAGACACCTCTCAGGAAAATGAACTCTGTTAGTTGTGTATCTAATGCAGGGGTATATAGAGGAAATACAGTTTTCTGTCATTAAGACAGTCAAAGTTGTACAATCTGTGAATGTTTCTAGGAAAAGCAACCCCTGGTTTAGCTAAAATCAATACAGTATCTTATTTCAGGAAGGTCTAAGTAATCAGGATTTCCAACCCCAACTACTTCTAAGCAGGTGAGATAAAAATATTTTACTCAATATTAAAATAGAGATGAGACAAGTTTTCTGATTCAGGATAAAGTCCTAAATTTATGGAGCTTTAGCTCAAGGCCAAGGTGAAACTTCTGAGTTTTGCAACACTGTAGTTAATTTTAGAGTATTTGTGAATTTCCATTGGAGTGTCTCTAACTCAAATTCTGCTTTGGAATAAGAATGCTAAAATACTCAAAAAAAAAGACTAAAAGATCTCTGGTCCATTTCTTTCGAAGTGATAAAGCTTGGATGTTTTGGGAATATATTCAGACTCCTGGATTTCTTTCTTCACAGCACCCTCCGAGCACTTTCAAATGTGTCTATCAATAGTTAATTTCTTCTAAAAACTTCCACTTTGAGCTTGTTTTCTATAACTTAGCTGAACTCAGGCTCACTGTGGCTCAGCAAACATTAAGCTGTAAATTTGATGAATAATATTACAATTGCTGTACCAGCTCTCTCTTGAAGCTTATGGAAGGTCAGAGAGGAACACATAGCCTTGTCTCAGCATTATGTAGTAAGTGTTCATAAGCATATTTGTGTATTTGTTTACTACCATTTACAGAAATGATTGATGTTTTATTGCCAGCACAAATCCATCGAATCTTTTAGAAGCTGCTACTAAATTCTTGTCAGAACCATACAAGTGCAGGTGTGCTAAATTCCACATTCTTATCTTCAGCCACTTAACAAATAACAGACAGCTCTCCTGGTTTCACCTGGGACAGAGCTAATTTTCTTCCTAGTAGCTGGTAGAGTGTTATGGTTTGGATTTAGCATGACAATAATGTTGAGATCACACTGAGATTTTGGTTGTTGCTAATTAGTGCTTACTTTAAATCAAGGACTTTTTAGTGTCTCATGCTCTGCTTGTAAGAAGCTGCACAAAAATGTTGGAGGAGCATAGCTGGAACAGCTGACCCAAAGAGGCCAAAGGAATATTCCATATCATAAAACTTCATGCTTAGTACATAAACTTGGGGAATTTGGCCATGACTCACTGATCGCAGCTCAGGGATGGGCTGGGCTCAGTCAGCAGATGATGAGCAATTGTATTGTGCATAACTTCTTCTTCTTGGGTTTTATTTCCATCTTGCTTTTTTTATTGTCTCTCTTTTCATTAGAACTCTTATTACAATATTTTGAACTTTTATTTCACTTATTAAGCTGTTCTTATCTCAGCCCACAGATTTAAACTTATTTCCTGTTCTTCTCGTCATCCCACCAGGGAGGGTGTAAGCAAGTGGCTGCATGGTATTTAATTGCTGGCTGGGGCTAAACCCCAACAACTACATGCCAATATTAACATTAGATGTAGCACACTAAACAAAGATCTTTTCCAAATAAGAAACCTCCTCTTCAGTTTGCAGCCCTATAAGTGTAACTTCCTGAATGTATTAATGAATTTCAGAAATAAGTTACTTCACAGATGCCATGATCCTTAACCTGAATGTTATTACAACAGATATATTTCTTAGTAGCACTCCCATGTCTCTATTTGGATGCAGTTGCATGACCCTAGTCTTTCCAAAGCATATATTTTATTTAATTCTACATATTAATAAAATTTATTCCAAAATCAAGATAAGAGTTGATTCTTCAGCAAGAACGTGCAATAGTTTCTAATGCAGAAATATCTAGTTTGTTTGTTTGTTTGTTTGTTTTTTCTTCAACAAGACTGCTGTATTGTTGACCTTTGGTCAATAAATATTTTTTTGTCATTGATCATAGTAATACAGTCTTTGCACTGTGTTTGCAAGGCCTCGGGACTGAGGCTTCTCCACCTTGCTTGATCTGAACTTTTTTTGACCTGTGTAGAGCTTTATTTTTACTTCATTTAGCTGCAACAGCAGTTTTGCTGATGATAGGTAGCTATGCTTATTTGTTTTACTTTTGCTTATCTTCATATGGCATAGCCATAGTTTTATAGAGATGGTAGCAAACAAGTAACTATTCTACATAGGAATATATTTATGGCTCTAACACATGCATAGCTCTAACATGATGAAACAGTGTAGAGAAACAGAAGCTTCCTACAACAATGGTGGACTTGAGAAGTGGAAACAGGCTGGTACCAAAGCCTAGTTATTTAAAGAAAACTTTAAGAAAACAAACCTAGATCTGGAAAAAAATCAGTTTTAGGGGCAGCAAGGAGAACAAAAGGAAAGCATAAAAGATTTATAAAATGTACAAGGTGTAGTAAACTCAGATATATAGACCCTGATCCAATGATTCACTTCCCAATTTTGACTTCAGACCTACCTCATCATCGGAAATTTGCCTGGGGAGCTCTGGGCTGTGCCTGACCCTGTTAGCATCACCAGACCTACCCTGCTCTCCTTGTTCTAACCCTGTGGGACTGTCCCCTTGCTGATGAGGGCAGTGTCCTGTCACCTTGCTGTCATGCTGACTCCCAGCTCATCTTCCCAGGGAAGTAACCTGCTCTTGCTGCTCCCTGACACACACCTTTCAGATTTTAATTTATCTGAAAAACAGCTCTCTTCTTGACAGAAATACATCTTTGTTATTTTCTGAAGGCTGCCCTGGACGTATATGGTTTGCTTAAAATTTTATCTGTTCCCTCTACTGTGGTATTCTGGGATTCCTCTACAGCTGGAAGCATGCACCCTCTTTGTTATAACTAATCGCTGGTGGCTTCCCAGGAAAAGTGATATTTTAGGGTCATTAATCATTCTAAAAGGTGAACATGCAGAGGAAATTCAATTCATTGCTATTTGCCTAGATTTCTGGGAATGAGCACTCATGGTATACTTGCCAGCAGACAGATCAGACAGCCTTGTTGCTCAGAACAGTGGCAATTAACAGTTCTCCAACAAGCTCTGAATTTAATCTGGACACCTGAGACATGTAGAAATCAACCTAAAGCAGCATGACAAAATATATACTAAGAAGTGTTAGTGAGATGACATAAACTTGTGTTACTGGAGGAAGTGAATTGAAAACATTTTAACTCGCTCTAATCTTGTCTTCATTCTGCCATGACATTGTCTAAACCTCAGAATGAAAATGTCTGAGCAGTTGATCCTAAAGTAAAAATCCTGCCAGTGGTGCCAAGCTTTAGTGTCAGGTCAACAAATGTGGAGAGACTTCTCTATATTCTTTTTTGATGTGTTAGATAAAAAAGATTAAGCTTGTTTTGAACTTCATTCTCTGAAATAAAATTTGCTGCCATGCAAAAAACCTTGGTTTATGGCTAGGATAGTTAAACATGGACCTTGAGGTAAGTCCCAAGAAATTTTAATAGGAGGGAAATGTATTAAATGACTATCCATCCTCTCATAAAGATGGACAAAGAGACAAAGTTTTTAGCCTTGAAGGATCACTACTTTATCTCACATAAGCAGAAGGAGCTTTCTAAGGATTAAGAAACCTCAAAGCGTCTGAGAGTCTCAGCCCAAATGAGAGTAAGTACTTTGTCACCTGAATTTCCAAGACGGTAAATGATAGCTGGAGTGAACTCATGGGCTGTGAAGACAGGTGTTCCATTGCCTTGTAGCTGGCAGTGGATTGTTTACTGAGTAAAAATTTAAATACTGATATTTGGTTTCAAGAATTCAGTTGTTTCCAGTCAGAAGGGTAATTCAACCAAAATTCGCACCTGGGATGGAACATCCATTAGGAAAACCATGTTGTATCTTAAGAGCACCATTAGACCTTTTGCCATTTTGATTGAACTGTTATCACAGCTCATCTGTTTGCTTGTCATCAAGTCAGTATCTGTAACTTCAGTTTATGCTGCAGATTATAAAGCTTTTTTCCTAGATGTTCATAGTCCATAAGCTATTTAAGATTAGTGTAAACAATATTTTTCAACAAGGCATTTCCTGCAAACTTTCTTATAGAACCAGTCTTTATATTTCCAGGCCAATTCACCAGAGTGTTCAAAAAATTTGTGATGCAAAAACTTTTGAAATGACTAAACACTGCCAGAAGTTGTATTAGTGATAATTCAGCTTACATTAAAGTGCTTTGCCATTTAGAAAAATAATTGCAATTTAACTTCCTCAAAGGTTTTTTTCTGAGTTATTGTAGAGAGAAAATGATAGGCGGAACTTTAGCAATGCAAAAACATCAGTGCTTATGTGTACTAAGAGCCTGCCAAATTAAACAGGTGCAGAAAACCCAGTTTGAAAGATTTCTTTTGTGGACATAAGCCTCAAAAGCAGGAATTAGTCTGATGTCAGGGCTTATTGTTACTATAAAACAATCTTTTCTCCTGTGTGTAGAGCTGGTATAGCAGAACTCCCCCAAACTCCTCCATAAGCTAAGCTTTTGTTTATCATTGACCAAGATGACCTGAGCACCCTACCTCTTCTAATGGGCAAACTGAAACCACGGATATTCAGTCTGGGGGGAAAAAAAAAGCACCCCATAAAAAATGACATTCAATCACTGATTTATTTTTAGGCATGAGACCCACAGCAGAAGTGTTTTTTATTGTACCTGTTAGCATACAATAGGAAAACATCTGCGGAGAGGTAGACCATAACCAGTAAGCTGTAGAAACTTTTCAGGCTCTGCAGTGTGAAGGACCACAAAAGAAACTTGAATGCCATATAACCTTTCTGTTTTCCAAAGTATTGAACATTTCATAAAAGGGTGACTGCTCTTAAGGAAAAAGGATTACAAAACCAATGAAGTGCTGTTACAAAAATCTATACAAAATACTTGTGAAAGTGCACCTTATTATGGAGTATGACAGATAATTCTTCAGTGAAAAAGGCACTGCTGTATAGACTGTGAAGATATACGGATTGCACAGACCAAACTTTATGAGAGATGAATCCTTCCAACAAATACCACCCGTGCTTTGCTCTTTCTTCAAGGATAGGTTCTGTAATAAGGAGGTATTAATACAAGTAATTTGGGGCGGTTTTAAAGCTGAACTTTTTACCTTATATGAAACATTTAAAACCCTCCCTGTCTTGATTGTTTAAAGAGAACAGCTATCTACCTGTCTTTCTCAGCAAAAGATTTATCAGGTTAAGTTTATTTAAAAGTACATTATGTATCTTGATATTTGGGAGGAATTTATAAAAGAATGAGAAAAGTGATGTAAAAGGATATTCCTTTTAAATAGAGAAATAGAGATAAAAAAGGGTACAGCTTATTTTATGATACATATAAATAATGTCACTCTTTTCCATTTGTTTTTTATTATTTATTCTTTACATACATATACACATATTCTTCATACTCAAACCTTAGGTTCAAACCATAAACTACAGTTTATTGAAACTAGGCTGAAGTGTAAATGCTCAATTTTACTAAAGTTTGTCAACTAAATATTTGAAAGTGCACACTATTTAGTGCAGTACACTTTTAAAGTGAAAGAATTATACAGAATTAATGAACTCCTTTAAAAATAACTAAATTAGCTATGGCTATTTCAGTTGTAAATATAATTCCAAACCCAATTTTTGTTTGCTATTGGAAAGAAGATATTGAGTTTCTTGTGAAATAGAACTCATAAAAAAGTAGTTCAATAGAATATTTGGCCAGGTTCTCACATAAACAAATAGAAGACTCTAAAGTAATGAAATAATGTTTTATGAATCCTCTGGAACAAGCAGAAATCAGACAAATAGAAGTTAATCAGTCTAGAAAGGCCATAAGTAGATTTCTACTGTTTGGAGGCTTTAGGTTTTTCTCAAATTCCAGTAACAGGAAGAAAACTGTTTTTTTGTGGCTTTCTCCAAGTCTAATCTACCAATATATAAATGACTGTATATTGGTTTCATCAATCACTGTGCAACATAAAACAGTTAAACTATAAAACAGCATGCTGCAAAAACTTCTTGCTTGGAAAGTGAAACAATTTCTTGAACTGCTTCTCCTGAATTCAAGACCATAAATTAAGCAGAGCATGTAGTCATACTGTCTGCTGGTGAATCATACAGTTCATTTGCTGGTTTCTGGTAATTATAACCCATTCTGTAGTGCAAAAAGGCAGTTTCCTCTTGAATGTTTCAGACTTTTAGGAAGTGTAAAGTATATATTAAATAAATATAAGGAATCTAAAATATAAACTATATGAAAATATAGAAAAACTGTAATTTATTAATTTTAGTTTTACCTGCAGGGACAAAAACATCACTCTCAATAACATTAATGAAAATATAGAAAAGAAATAGCACAGCATAATTTCATCCATTTTCCAGGAATGGAAATTTTTCTTCAACTTACAACACTAGTCCTTGGTGGTCATTTCACTTCTGCTTTGTGGTCATTTCACAGGTAAGAATCTTACTGACATTATGATGTTCAATACACGAAATGAATAACAGAAGCTGTTATAAACTGACCACAAAGTCCCACTCCCCACCTGCCCTTCCTCATTTACGAGGCAGGTAGAAAGTTGAAAAGTCAGGAATGAAGGAATGAAGTTGAGCCCAGGAAGGAGGGAGTGGTGGGGTGGAGGTATTTCTCTGTTTCTCATCATCCTACTCTGTTTGTAATTGGGAATAAATTACACTAATTTTACCCAAGTTGAGTATGTTTTGCCCTTGACAATAATTGTTAGGTGATATCCTTGTCTTTATCTTGACCCACAGGCTTTTTCACTTTATATTTTCCTCCTGTTCTGCTGAGGAGGGGGAGTGGGAGAGCAGCTGGGTGGGTACCTTGATAGCCAAAGGATAGCCAAAGAGCACTTCAGGGCAAAATGCCAAAGCTTTTAATTGTATAGCCAAAGCAAAGAGCAATAGGAGACATCTGGATTGATGTTCTGAGACTTAGGCAAGCTGGAAGAGCAAAACTGAAAGCAGTGATCATTGGTGTTCAAGGAAATAACCCAACACCTAAGGCAGAGTCCTTTTTTCTCACCATCTGTATTTCAAATTTCCCCATCAGCTGCATCTTGGAAACTTTTGTGGCTCTGTCTCACAGCTTCCCCAAACTCCACTATCTTCAATCTCAGATTGATTGATTCCTTCTTACCTGTCTTCCCTCCTCTTCCTTCATGAACTAATGCAAAATTTTGCGTTATCTGCTCCAGAGATACTATACTCCAGCAAGAGCTATTTTGATCTTACCCCTTGAAGGGTGGAGGGTTAATTCAATTTTGCTTACACTGAATTGCTGCTGCCAACCCTTAATTTCTCAGTAGTGTGGCTCATTCTAAGATTCTTTAAAACAGCGTTGTACTTCAAAAGCTTACTGAAATTGCAGAAATTATAATAGGCTGCATTAACTACTGGTCTATACTTATGTGCTGCAAAGAAGTCATGTCCACTTTTCCCAAGAAAAAGTGACTATGTTATTACAAAAAAAAAATAAATTGCTGAAGTTGTATAGATTAAATCAGTTAATCATGAGCATAAATACCTGATGTATCCTGCAGGTACACTCAAAAGTTTTTTCAGTTTGTCCTGTGAGATATTCTATTGTTCTTTCTCAGTCTTGTGAATGATTTATGCCATTTTGCAGAGCATAAGAGGAGATCAGAAGTCCCTTGGCACCCTTGTCTTTTAGTAGACAGCATCCTACATACCAAATGTTAGTAAAGAAGCCAGCAGATTTTTACCATGTGCAGAACTGATGCAGTCTGGAATTCACAAATCTATTAAGGGAAAAAAATCTGGGTTATGGAATTGACTTGGATTTTAGATGATGCAAAACTACTACAGTATACTATTTATGGCTTTGTGCTCTTGGTAATATTTTTCAAGATGGCAATTCCCTTTCTTTCACCCTAAGGGAGAAGCATACAAAGGAAATATTGAAATGAAAAGGTGAACGTTCATGTTTGCATCTGAAAAGCTGTGTGTGATAACAGTTTTTGAAGGCACACAAATTGTTGGTTTCTTACATTAGAAGGGATTTGCCCTTGTTAAGGGACCAGTGATGCTAGTGAGACTGTTTTTCTGATAAGCTTACAGTTACATTATATGCAAAATCCAGGATCAGCATATGTATGAACATGGATATGTTGTGTAGCAAACACAATTAATAGAGATTTTAATCAGAGGCATGACTAAAATCATTATTTTTTATGTCCCTAACAAGTTTAAATGTTGAGAAAGTTTTCTTATTCATTCTGAGTCATTAAACAGGGTATAAAGCCCAGCATCAGCCATTCGTTTCTGGCAATTTCAACCCACTAGTAGTGCTCTTGCATGCATAGTAGGGACTCTGTCCTTTAGCTGATAGATAAAAGGACAAAATAAGAAAAGTAGGAGTTTTCTGATGTGATTGTTTCTGTTAATCATACGTCAGTCAACAACAACAACAAAAAAGCCTAATGGGTATATAGGTACATATGAGTATGGTATCATAGGAAGTGCAGCAGGAGGCAGATTCTTCTCCAGAGATGTCAGTGTACTACTCTCAGACTGTATCTTTTATGTGATGGCTCCTGAAATATGCCTTCTGGAGTTAGAAATCATAAAAAACTCCATCAAACAACAACAAAAAAAAACCAAACCAAAAAAACAAACAACAAAACCAAACAAAACAAAACCAAACAAAACCACAAAAAAACAAACCAAACCAAACAAAACAAAACCACAAAAAACAAAACAAAACAAACAACAACAAATAAACAAACCAAATACCACAAGAAAAACCAACCAACAAACAAACAAACAACACCAAAACAAACAAAAACCCATAGCACGTGTATATGTTATTAGAAAGAATGAACATGTCTCATTTATGCGTTTGTTTCACAAACTACCTATAAATTTAATATTATCATTTTCGTCTACAAGGATCTTAATCACTCTGCATCTCTTGTACAAATCAGACTTCTGACAGAGGGGAAAGGGAATTAAATTAGCTTTACGAAATTTCCTGCCCTGTTAAATTCCCTCTGTTAAATTCTCCTCAGTTACCATCATCTCCTCTTCACCAGTCTAAGCCTGAAGATTCTAAGATTCCCTAAGTTTTGATTCTACATTTTTCCCCTTTTTCTGGGGACACAGACAGGTGACCTAAGCCAGCTTTGGAAGCCTGAGTCATTACTTCCCCTCATATCCAGCACCTTGCTCTCTGCCTCCCTCATTTTCACCTTGGAGCCTTCACCCTCTATTGACAAAATCCCA
The DNA here is from genome assembly GCA_038380795.1 of Pyrocephalus nanus. Taxonomy (NCBI): domain Eukaryota; kingdom Metazoa; phylum Chordata; class Aves; order Passeriformes; family Tyrannidae; genus Pyrocephalus; species Pyrocephalus nanus. The sequence goes on along the minus strand of CM076260.1, from coordinate 26,369,742 downwards.
GAGAAAAGGTAGGTGAGGAGCAAAAACTTCTATCACTGTGGTAAGTAATGGGATTTTTGCACAAGGCAGTAGTCACAGGCTTCAGCTGATCCCCTTCTTCAGGCAGACCTAGACAGAGGTGAATCTGCCTTTGTCTGTGGTCTGGAAGAGGCCAGGCAGCCTACTCCCAGTTGGAGCCACCTTCAGTGGGCATGGACTTGAATGTCACTGGTGTGACACTGAAAGTTATCTCAAACCTGAGAAGGCATCAGCACCTGGAGTAGAAAGTGAGCAACATTCTAGGCTGATTTTCCTGAGAAAATCCTTGCCTCATTCTCAGAGACTGCTACCTTTATCTCTTTTGTCAGGTGGTGGTACTGGTTTGTTCAGATGGCCTCTTTCGGGTTCTTCTGATAAATCAGTTTGGAGTTTTTTCACATAAACTCTTATAGAACTAAGTAAATGTTATTACCTTAGGTTTTAAAGACCTTGTAATTCTCCATAGCAAACAGTTGGAACTGTTTTTGAAAATAGTTTGATATTTACTCAAATGAGAGCTTTAATTCAAAGAGGTTGCCTCAGGCACAAGGAATTAATATAATCACTTTTCAGTCCTTTAAGATATACCTTCACAGAAAGCTATCAGTTTTACAAGGCTGAAAAGATTTGTTATTGTCAGATGGAATTAACTCTACTTTTTAAAATTCGCATCATTCTTTGATTAAAAAAAAATCCTTAGCAGGGGTATATAAAAAGCCCCAAGATTGCAATCGCCCGAAAATTGCAAACTCACATTCCTAAACTTGTACCTTAACAAAACAATTGAAAGGAAAACACTACCTACATTTATTTTTGTAAGTATTTCTCTGGGATTATCAAGCAGAAGTAGTCGTGCAATTGAAATAATTTTAGAAGCAATTCAACTCTGGCACTTTGCTGCACCAGCAGTATTTGCTCTTGTTTTCTACTCAAAAGGATACTAAGAAAATAAGAAAATAACTTCTCTTTTTGCTGATGATCATAAGGCTGTGTAAGAAGTGATGTTCCTAGGATCTCACAGTAGTAGTCAAGATGGACTATTATCTTTCTCACGTAGAATTGTCTCTGAAGGCTCAGGACAGTGCTTTGCCAAAGCGGTCTTGCCAGCATTGAATGATAACATCCTGTATCATTTGAGAGGGCAAGAACAACACCAATGGCACAAGTTTGAAGGATTTTGAGACAAATACATAGATCTTTATCCTGCAACATGCTTGAGTGGGAGAAGAAATCTGGTTTCTTAGAATTCTTTGCCAAGTTGCAACAGAGTAAGAAGGATCTGTACCCTGAATTCTCTCTCAGCATGAAAAACTGAAAGATGGAGTTTAAACTGCTTTGTATCATTACAATATAATGTAAAATAAATTGTGGAAAAAACAACAACAACAACAAGCAAACAAACAAAAACCAAAACCCAAAACACAATAAAAAACACCAAAAAAAAATCAAGAATCAAAACCAAACAAACAAAAAGAAAGCTGACAAAGAAGGAAAATACATCCCAAAGACTAATTGCTTTGTCTGAAAAGTAGAATGATTTTTTTTCCTGGAAATCTGTTTATATTTTTAAAACAGTTGAAAGAAACTACTGGTACAGGCAGACCTGAGGAAAACAGCACAAATCGTGTTGCACTAAGCCTGGAGAGACCTGGTAGCTCCCCATGGTTCTGTTCCTTTGTCATCACCAGAGACATAATCAATAGACGAATACCATTGGAGTCAGTGTGCTTATGGTGGAGTTGGGTGCCTAAATTGAATTGAAGTAGCCTGCTGGCAGCTAGAACTGTTAAGCACATTAAAAAATGGGAAAACAAGGTGGCTGGACTTTCTAGAGCTGGGAAGGAGGTAGAATCTCTGTTGCGGAGAGTTGATGCAGTTCCCTAGAGATATCCAAGAACTCTTAGGCAGCCAAAAGATCTAGATAAGAAAGAAAATGGGAAAGAAATCAAAGGATTCACTTGACAGTTTTGTTAGGAAAGGGAGGACAGAGTAACATAATGATTTCTCTGGATGAGAGACAGGTGTGGTGGGTGGACACTGGCTGGATGCCAGGTGCCCATCAAAGCCTTTCTCTTCCCTTCTCAGCAGGACAGGGGAGAGAAAACATAATTAAAGGTTTGTGGTTCAGGATGAGGACAGGGAGATATCATCCTGTAGACTCCTGACTATCAAAACCTGGCCTAGCAAACCCAATACAACAGGAGAGAAAGGGATGATGAAAAATCAAATAGGCTTTTTGTTAAAAATTCAAACGTTGTTTTCTCAGTAAGAGATACTAAGCTGGTCTAGGTAGGAACAAAAGAAAACTTGAGGGAGTCTTTGAGTTCTGCCAAAAGAGGGTTACACACTGTGTTCCTTCCATAGGCATTTGCTGCATGTTTGGAACATCTGCCATGCTGTTAAATAAACAATTAGATTCTGGAGTCCACAACACCCATGGCAGCAAACTGGAAGCAGATCCACTAAGATCTGGTTAAAGGATAGTTTTGAGGGGTCTCCTCTGAGTCTCCTTCCTAGCTTGAGTGACACTGATCACACCCCATATATACTGTGAAATTTCATCATCTTCTTTTGGCAGCATCCATCTGCTGTGAAGATTCCACTGCATCTCTAATGGGATGGATCTGTTCCACTGTGTTAACCAGACAGTTCTTGAAGAAAAGGGAACTTCATTATTCCAAGCCCCATTTTTCAAAGGACAAAAGGAAAATGCTTCCTTCTAATAAGAAAATTTTATCATCTGAGGAGAGAATTCTTTGTTTTACAATTAGTGCTTGAAATTCTATTTTCTCTTTTTCACATGGAACAATAAAAAGGAGAATTTTACAAAATGATGACATCTAAGTTAAACTATGGAGAGTGAACTTGTTAGCAAGATGAGTTACACAATTAGAAAAGCAAAAATAAAGAGATATAGAAAAGTCAAAAGTGTATTCAGCCACTTATGACTGTTAAAGGCCTTGTCTGTATTTTTTTCCAAATCTCATTTGTAGCACTTGAACACTGATACATGATTAATCTCCATGTGGCATAAACCTTCAGGCTCAGGATTTATAGGCTTCAAATATATGACTTCTGGACCAGTGGGTATCCAGTGCCTCTTTTTATTGTTTCCACTTCTTGAAAGGTGTGAAACAGTGTGAGCACTCAGAGAACTCATCCAAATTGTAATTTTTTTCTTCTACTGTCAACATTTACTTACAATGCATATTGCAAATGCTGAGAAAGTCCTTCTTTCTGTTCTTGGATGCAGGTAAAGCAGGGTTGTAGGTTGGATTTTCAAAGGAGTTTTACTCTGAACCAGGTACCAGTAAGAGCAAGTGATAATACAATATGAAGCACTAAAAAAATCTACACTCTAATGGGCTAAGTGAAAGCTTAAATCTCTTGAAACCTTACCTGTTTCTTACCCAGTGTAAGCAAGGTCAAGCAACGTGGAAGAATTTAGAGATGTTTCCTGTTGCTCTAGTATGAAAATTTGTGCAGCCAAAGCTCAGCTGGAGTTGAAGCTGGCCAGAAATGTGGGAGAACAATAAAAAGAGTTTTTTCAAATATATAAATGGCAATAAGCAGTATAGAAATATTATTGGCCAGTTACAGGATGAGGATGGTCACCTCACAAAAAGGGACAGAGCCAGGCAGAGGTGTTTAACGCTTTCTTTGCCTTTGCCTTCAATATGGATGAGGGACCAAGGGGGTCTCAGTGCCCTGAGCTGGAGGATCATGACTGTGAGAATGAGCAACTCTACACGGAAATTGTGCTGCTCTGGCTCTGTCCTACAAATCTATGCAGCCTGATGAGAATCATCCAAGAATCCTCAAAGAGCTGGCTGATGTCATCACAAAACCTCTCTCAATGATTTTTGATTGCCTGATAAAGTTACAGAGAAGATTATTCTGGGAAGTATTGAAAAACACCTGAGAGACAATGATGTTATCAGTCACGGCCAGCACAGCTTCATGAGAGGAAAGTCCTGCTTATCAAAACTGATTTCCTTTTATGACAAGGTAACCCACATAGTTCATTAAGAAAAGCCAGTTGATATAATCTTTTTGAATTTCAGTAAAACTCTCAATACTGTCTCTCATAAGATCCTTCTGGACAAAATGCCCAGCACACAGTTGGATAAACACATCATGTGGTGGGTAAGCAATTGGCTCATGGGTCAAGCACAGAGGGTAATAGTGAATGGGGCACCTGTCAGGATCAACAGACTGGTGGCCTGTCACTAATGGGGTTCCACAGGGCTCCATCTTATACCCTGTGCTCTTCAACATCTTCATAAGTGACTTGGACATAGGACTGGAAGGGATACTAAGCAAGTTTGCAGATGACATAAAACTTGGAGGAACTATTGACTCCTTTGATGTCAACAGGGCGTTGACTTCAGGGAGGCTCTGCAGAGAGAACTTGGCAAATTAGAGGACTGGGCAATCACTAACTGTAGGAAGTTCAACAAGGACAAGTGCTGGATTCTGCACCTGGAATGGGGCAACCCTGGATGTACGTACGGACTGGGGAATGAGATGCTGGGAAGCAGTGCCATGGAAAGAGACCTGGATGTCCTGGTTGATGGCAAGTTGAATATGAGTCAGCAGTGCCCTGGAAGCCAGGAGGCCCAACCATGTCCTGGAGAGCATCAGGCAAAGCATTTCCAGCCAGTCGAGGGAGGTGGTTGTTCCACTCTGCTCTGCACTGGGGAAGCCTCACCTTGAATATTGTGTGCACTTTTGGGCACTGTAATAGAACAAAGATGTTAAGCTGTTAGAGAGCATCCAAATGAGGACAACAAAGATGGTAAAGGGCCTTGAGGGAAAGCCATATGAAAAGCAGCTGAGATCACTTGGTCTGTTCATCCTGGAGAAGAGGAGATTGAGGGGAGATGTCATTGCAGTCTACAGCTTCCTTGTAAGGAAAAAGGAGGGGCAGGTACCGATTTCTTCTCTGTGATGAACAGTCACAGGATCTGATGGCATGGCCTGAAGTTGTGTCAGGGTAGGTTTAGGTTGGATATTAGAAAAAGGTTCTTCACTCAAAGGGTGGTTAGGTACTGGAACAGGTTCCCCAGGAATGTGATCAGAGCACCAAGCCTGACAGAGTTCAAGAAGTGTTTGGATAATACTCTGAGGCACATGGTATGACTCTTGGGGCTGTTCCTGTGCAGGGCTAAGGGCTGAACTCTATAATCCTTGTGGGTCCCTTTCAATGCAGCATATTCTGTGATATTCTGTCTAATTTTTATAACTCATTTTCTATTAGCCGTGCAGTATGACATTTTACTGCTAAAAGATGACACCAAAATAACTCCAAAAGTCAGTTGCAGTGAAAAGGAATTGTTCCAAATTTTTTTTTCAATTTTTGATGTGTTACGGGTTGCATTATAGCCAAACTTACTGGTGATATCTCCAATTTGCGGAAACAGCTTTCAACATTACTCTTAAGCTAAAGTAATTTGAACTAATTTGATTAGTTTTTATTTTTAGGAAATGGTCTCAGAAGAAGCACAGTGTGACAGAAGACTAACTTGTTGTTTTGTACAGTTCCTTGCAATATAGTATGTACACCAAGGTCTTGCCTCGCTGAGTACCAGTCAAGAAAAGTACCGAGAAATATCAGATCCCTGCTCCTTTTCCTTGTCATGGGCTCCAGATTCAAGTGTATTAGTAAAAACACATAACCGTAATTGGACTTCACAGAATTTAAAACCACTTCTGTATTGAGCTCAATAAGCTGAGTTGAGCTACTTGCCTCTGTCCTATTGCAACAATTCTTCCCTCTGGCAAATCATATTCAAACTTCAAGTGTTGATAAAAAGCTCCATTCTGAAGGCAAAGATTTTATTTGAGCACTTAGTAATATTAATATAAAAATCTGTCAAAATTCCTCCTAGTTCCCTTTAACTGCCTGAAAGATCAAATTTTACACATTATTTGCTTCCTGTGTATTTAAAATACCTCTTCATAGGTCCCTTGTTGGTTTTGATGTTTTATTTATGATACTTTTGCCTATCAATTCTGTGTTTAATTATGTCTAGCTTTCCTAAGCTTCTCTTTGTAATACAGTATGTTGTCACGACATATTCATCATTGTGGGTTTTTTGTTAGTCTGCCGCACTTCTAGCAAAAGTATTCCACGGTCATCCAATTTACAAACTCAGCCTCTTCCACATACTACATAACTCTGATGACACCTATTACGCACCTGGTAAGACAACAAACTTCCTTTGGTTCAATATTAAGCCCAAAATTGAAAAGAGAATAGTGTTGGCTTTTGTTTTGAATTACAATCAATATCAAAATCAAACCCATTATAACCTGGAATAAAGTTCTTGTAGAATTGCAGTCCAGTTTCCATTTTTTAGATTATCTATGATTATTTTCCTCTACAAATTTTAGTTTAAAATCTCTATTTATATATAAAGGATTTCTCAGAGTTAAAAGAAGTTGGTTGAATTTAAATATTTAAATATAAATTATTAATATCTCATTAAAAATCAAAATAAGTAATCTAGTTCTTCAGTCCTTTTATTCTTGCAGGATTTTTTTGATTTTTGGTTAAGGAAGTTTTCAGTCAATAAACTTCATTTTATTCCTTCTAAAACTTCTTTTTAAAGAATGTGTTATGCACTAGAAAAATAACTTGGCTCTTAATGGTTGTGCTCATATGTTATATAAGAACACCTATTAAAACAGTTTATCCCACGGAAGCATCTTGAGTCTACTCTTTTGAAAGAATCAAACATGTATCAGTCTCCCTCAAAACTTGCTTCTGATGTGGAACACATTAAATGGCATTAAGCAAGGTGGGAACTCCAGTTTGCTTCAGCAAATGTCAATTCTTAATCTCCACATCCGCCAGCAGACACGCTGACTTCCAAGAGGTGAGGTATCAGCCAAAATAAAGCAAGGACAATCTCAATTCTAATGCCACAACTAAGAAACTGTCAGTGCACAGGCAGGACAACTTTTGGTTTTGATACAAGTTCTGAAAAATCTGACTCTAAATGTGGCAGTCACATTTAAAATAGCTTTCCTATGGAAAACAATTATCTTTGATCTTGCCTTATTTGTTAAAATAATTTTTCTTTAAAAACACTATTTAGGTTAAACTTTGAATGTAAGATAGCTGAGCAGGGGTACTGAGGACTTTGACAGGTCTTACATGGCTAAAAGGAAGACCTCCCTTAGATGCCTTAAAAGATACTCACTTCTGCTCAACAAGATAATTCACTTTGCTCAGCACCAGGGTAGGCAAGGAGGGTAAACACAACCTGTAAGTGTGCCAGCAATGACAGTATGCATGAGCATGAAATAATTCTACTAACTGATGACTAAGTGAAACTACATCAATGAAAATATTTTAGACATCTATGCTAATGACTGTTTTCCTGATTTTTTTTCATACTTTCATAGTTTTTCTGCTTAGAAAGCAAATATCCTTCTAAAACTACTACTGTACTAATTTATATTTTCTTTTTCCTAGGGAACTTGACAGGCTATATAAGGGTGAAAAAAGTCAACGTATTAAGAGCGAGAAAATGGGCAGGAGTCACATTTTCTTCATTGCAGATCATAAAACTCTTTAACATCTATTTTTAATGCTTGATCCAGAAGAGACTGTTTATCATCTGCTTTGTTTTCATACTGTATCTTAACTATTCTGTGCCAACGAAAACCTTTTTCCAATAGCTTCTAATTCCCTCATTTGTTAGTAGACAAAAAGTTTTTTTCATTTGATTGTCAGGAAAGTCCTGATAAACACCATGTTTACAGGATTTTCAGAAATAAGTAAGCTTAAAATTTCAAGAGACCATTAATGTGAAGATATGATGTAATTCCTAAAAAAAAAAATGCTGAATAGATTTTATATTATAGAAATTGAAGGCTATCCATTAATTTGAAAAATGCCAAAATTTTTCCTCCTTTCATGATCTGATCCAAAAAGTGCTGAGTAAATTCCCCATTTTTTTCATTCGATTGAAAGATTCTCTTTTTGGATGCAGCAAAAGAAAACAGGTGAGGCAGAGAGAGAGAATCTGAACTGGAACAAAACACAGACCAGCAACAGAGGTTGCCAACCCTACTTATGAGTAAGAAAGTGGGAAAAAAAAAGTCACCTGTCAAAACATGTACGTGAGCAAAGGAGTTTCTGTCAGAGGGAGCAGCAGCAGGAGGAAATAAGCTTGCAACAGGTGCAGATTCCCATTAGCAGGCAGTTTGGGAAATTTGTGTTTCTAACAAATGGTTCTAACTAACTACTCTAACTGCTTTCACTAGATTTTTAAGACTGTGTATTTTTAAGGACAACATAAATCACCTAATGTAAGATGATGCATAACCCAGGCTGCAGAATTCAGTAAACCCTGTGGTACTGGTGAAAATTTATTATGGCACATTTTAAGGAATGACAACAGGTATTGATTCAAAGTTTTCAAATAATGGCTTGGAACATGGTAGAACACTACAAAGAGTTTGTTTGTTTGTTTGTTTGTTTTTATATATACTTAGCTTTTCTTCTATAAAGCAAGGGCATTCTGTCTTGTCTAAATATACTTAAATTTGGACTCCAGCTTCTGGTTCTTACAATGTCTCTTTCTTTCTACACTAAGAAACCCTTTTATAGCAGAAAATCTTCTCATGCTTTGGGTACTCATTAGCCATGATAAAATTAACACTTGAAATTCTCTTGAATACATTCAATAGATGGGGAGATTGTAACTCTTTACAAGGAAGATTTTTCCAGACCTAATATACTGTTGTTTTTATTTTGTTAAAATACTTTTTAAAGTAATTTTTTATCTTTCTAAAAAGAAACTGGTGACTTTACAGTGCCAAAGTACAATGGCTTAACACTTCAGCCTTTTCCAAAAATACGGGCTTGAATATAGGCCTTTGGATTTATGACTCTGAATTTCAGACAGATAATTAATGACAAAGTAGAGAGGAAAGGCAGCTCAAGAAGACTGTTCAGTCTATAGAAGGTCTGATTTGGTGTTTGGTAATATCCATTTCTTGCCTGACTATATGTAGGTCACAAATGATAAATTTCAAACACCTGAGTTCAGATTTTACTGTCAGTCATTTTTTACTTTACCCTTAGTGAAGCTGAGGAACAAAACATGGCTAAGAATGTAAAGTCCATGAATCTCTCCAAAACACTTTACTTGCAAATTGTTTGTTAACTGCACTTACTTCAGGTTATGCTACTACAAAATCTTTGTACTAAATCTATCCTGGTCTTTTTGTCATCTTTCTGTCAAATTACTTTTGGGTGAATCAAGTTTTTTACTTTTTTATATTAGCAATGCATTCACAGTTTTTTTCTATTGTTTAAGAACTTCCTGGTATCCTGGCTGCTTGAAGAAGTCCCCTTAAGCTCTGGCAGTCATTATTTGCTTCTACACAATCAAATCATTATTTATCTTTAGCATTTGATCTTTGGCACATTTTTCAGTTATGTATGAAACAACTAAAATGTAAACCAAAACACCCCTGTACAGTGTGACGTCATCCTTCTTGGTTATTTTGCTCTTCTTGCTTTGATTTTTAGTATATCTTCTCTGTTGCCTCCTACTTGCATTTAGCTATGGATTTCACTAATCTGAATGGTTAAAATGCTTTCAGCAACTTGTCTTAATGAGGTATGAAGGGCTACTGTTAGTTATCTGGAGACATAACAGTGTTAGGAAGAAGAAGGCCTGCTGGGAAATGTGCTTTAGAAAAGAAGGTATATTAGAGTTCCTATTCCTTTAGATTTCAAGCTCTACCTGCTTCTGTAACATATTAAGCTTCTGGGAAGGAATGGACTGAATCCAATGAAAAAAAAAAAACAAGCCACAACCCCACCCTCCCCACCTAACAAAAACAAACAAACAAACAAGAAAACAAACAAACAAACAATCCAAATAGAACACCCAAAACCAACACAACCAAAACCAAGACAAAAAAACTAGGAACTCTAAAACATCTTCAGGAAAAATCTACTAGGGCATGTTCATTTTAATATCCTTCCAGAAAAAAATGCTGGAGAATGTTTGTTCAGGGCTATGCCTTGATACAGAATAGGGGGACCCATATAAGCATGAAAAGGGAGAGCTGGGGATTTATGATTCAGAGTTTCTAGTTCTCCTTGTGCACAGCATAGAAAAGATCCACCAAGGAAGCATCTCACTGTGCCCAGAAAAGGTTGGAGACTGGCAAGTGCTTACATGTGCTGGCAAGCAATAAATGCATCAGTTTGAACTGGTTTTCAAGGACACACTTATGGTGGAGTAGAAATACTGGAAACTTTTCATACTGTATTAACAAGTCCTTCCTTATTCAGTCCTACTAGGTTTGGCATATCACAGCCACTTATGGTGTACAATCTGACATATTGACATAATGAGAGCTGATATGTCACCCTAATGATAGGCTTATTCTGAAAAATGGAAAAAGACATGGCTCATAATATCAGTAATCATAGCTAAGATTACTATGGCTTTCAGTAACACGCTCTTTCCAATTAAGATCATAGTCAAGCTGTGCTAAACATACACGTGTGTGAATATGGTCAGTCATACCACATGATTTTATAATTACATCTACATTATGTAATCTTACTAAGAAATTTTGCAGAGTTTTGTAGTAAGACAGCCAAATAGTAAGAAATGTAGAAAGGTGTGGCAATGGATTTACCATATGTAGGATGGAAGAAGTCCTGTCAGAGATGGACTGGTGAAGGAAAAGAAGAAAACAGCTCAAATGTTATAGAAACAGAAGTTTTTAATGTTGTTTAAACATATCTTAAAATGGCTTTTCTGTATTTTTGCAAAGTCACTGCTTCTCCTTCCCGACACCCCCTGCAAAGAACTCTTATGCAGGAATGCCCTGGGAAGATATCCTGAGGTCTTCTCGTTGGCCTTTGTTAACCCTTTTCTATTGGCTATTAACTCTTTACCTGATTGTTTTTTTCTGTAGTACCTTGAGACTGTAATTGGTTCTTTTTTAATCCCCCTGAAAGCCTTATAAGCCCCCAGCCCCACAATAAACCCCTCTTTCATCCGTCCCTCTGTTGTGGTCTGTGTGAGCTTCTTAAGGGTTCACAGGGCCATGTGCTAGGGGGGCAGTTGGGAGAGCATTACACCTCCAGAGAATGGCTTAACACCCAGGACCTGAAGGTGCCCCCTCCAACTCAGCCGTAGTAGAAAGGCATACAGAAATTGTTATAAGTACTTAATGGTCAATAATAGATTTGCAGTATCTTTTTAAAGTCATGGGGTTCTGTAGTGAAAATCCAATATTACCTTAACTTAAAAAAAATTTATTAAAATGACGGAAGTGCCACTTCATGTTAAATCTAGCAAGATCAACTGCTCATCCCCAAAGACTCTAAGGTTATATACAGTCAGGTTTATTTACCCACACAGAACATTATTGTCATTCCTCATGAAGTGCAGAGACATACTTACAGTAAATGCATGTGCATTTATAGAGTGTATCTGTCATTGTTCCTTTGTGCTATCCTGTTATCAACATGGTAGAAATACAGCAAATTATTACAATTACTATTATGTTACAGCTGTGACAGTTGAAATGAACACAAATTTTGAAAAGCATTTTATTCATCCCTTTTGTCAAAAGCTTTTAAAAATCTTTTACTGTCAGCCTGTGACCTTGCAGAACATGATTGACTCTCTGAGAAATAAAAGGTGCACATTTTCCCTGTCATACTGCTAAGCCCTTTCAACTCCTATTACTGTCAGGGAAAGGCAAGGCCTTTTGGTGCTTTCTACGTAGTAGAAGATCTTTGTAGTTTAAGTTGTGCTTTGTAAACCTCAGAAAACTCCTTACTGGGTAAGGGATGTATGATTGTTTGTATCCCTGTGATCAATTTTCTGACTCTTTTTTCTCATAGCCATTTTCAATTTGCCATGGATTTCTGCATAGCTAAATTTTACTTTACTCCAAGTGGTATAACTGCTCTGTGCATGTTTACTTTGTTCTTTCCCAAATTAAAAGCTGGACTAGGAAGTGCATTTCAGATGCCTATCCTTTAGTGAGTAGGGAGTATTGATGAAATCTTTTTACTAGACAGTTTGCTGAAAAACAAAGAAGTTTCTCCCTCTCAGACTGAAATTATGAAGAAGAAAACAAGTTAAGTATAAACATTTAAACATATGAACCCATTGTGACAACCCACATTTAAGGGGAAGGAAGCACCTAAGATTTTTAAATGCTTGTGGTCATGGAAACAGCAGAGGGTTCACAAACAGTCATTAATTTCTAAATTACACACTTAGCATGGAAATTGGTATGTTAGTCCCTGACCTACTATATAGGCATATGTCAGTGGATTTTGGATAAAGGGGTAGGGTACAAGGAAGAGAGAATTAAAAGAGGGAGACATGACTTAAAGAACGAAAGAAAGAAAGAGAGAAAGAAAAAGGAAAAGAAAGAGGAAAAGAGAGAAAAAGAGAGAAAAAGAGATCACCAGTCCTGGTTCCAGTGTCCATCCAGCTGAGGGGATGTCAGACCTGGTTTCAGCACCTATTCAAATGATAAGCATTGATCCATCTATATGGGTCTGGCCAGTGAGATGTTCAGGGTTCTGTGATCACTGCCTGGGCTTGGGGGATACCTTTTTAAGGGTAGGTTTCTCCACCCTGAACACAGGTTTCTCTTTCTGTGTAAATTAGATGTCATGCACAACCTTCTCTTTCAGGCCTTTCTAGAAGTGGGTCTGAGGGTTCTGGGGATCTTTGATGGTCTTAATTCCACTCTATGGTCCATACCCACTTCTTGGCCTCATTCCTGTGCTTGCACTGTACTCTCTTGTGGTTCTTTCTCCTGTAAAAGTGCTGCCCTGCCTCTGCCTGACCCCTGTTCTCCAACCAAATCTTCTTCTTTCTCACAGCACCTTAATAGCAATAGTCCTTGGTTATTACCAACAATTGTTGTCTCTTATTCCTAACAGTCCTTGGTTGACTCCACAGCCATCTCATTATCAATAGTTGAGACATACACATTAGTCCTTATCTTCTGGGAATCAAAGAGCTCAAAGGGTCTCACTTTGGACTGCCGTTTGCAGAGTCCTTAGAGAGTGGGCTTTAGACTGTAATTTTCAATATTGGTTGCAATTTGAGTCAGTAGCTTTCTTTGAAGGTTCAATAACAAAAATATTATTCCAGTTGGGTTGTTATTCAGGAAAGAAAAATAAGTTTCCAAGGCTCTTCATTTAAAACCAGGTGCTCACACATTGGGCACGTGTTGGTTCCTGGGAACAGACAGTGTTTCTGATAAGCTCAAGAGAGGCTTAGTCCAGGTGCTGTTCCATCAAGGTCAAGGCCTAATAAGCATTTCCTACATCATAGTAGAGCCCTGGGAGGGGGGAAATGTACCACCACAATCCAACCTGCAACTAAAGCCAACTTCTCTGGGCCTCTACACTCACGAAATTTAAAATGTAAGCTCATAGTCCTCTGGTGGAAAAAAGCCTCAAAAACATTTTCTGAAGAAACCCCTTCCTTATAAATAAAGAAAAATAATTTTGTCAAAATTAAGTAAAAAACATATAGCAGGTACAGTGATGTTTTCAACAACTAGAAATTCTAGTCTGGAAGTACAGCAGAAAGAGGGAAGCTAGTAAAACACTTTCTGGTGACCTGCATCATGCTCTGTGTAAAATTCATGCTGGAAAGAGGTAGGAAGCACACTTTTGCCAGAAAGATTCATTTGCAGAATTATCATGTCAGGGGTTTGATCATATAGTTTTTCATACATTTTTTACAGAGTATTAGTTTTAAATTTGTCTTGAGCATTAGGGCACTGGTTAAAATATTACAGGAAAATAAGAAAAAAATATATACATTGGACTGGTATATTTCATTATCTATTGTGTGACCCCGTAAAATATATATGAGGTGCCATTAAAAAATGGAGTCCAAAAATTCAGTTTAACAGCTTAACTTTGCCTATTTCTTAGGCTTAAACACTGGAAGAAATGTCTATATAATATATTTTTGGAAGGAAAGAATAAAATGTCTTTGGAAAAAAGCTACATTTTGATTTCTTTTATAGAAGAACCTAATTTCACAGATTTCCAGCAACTTGGAAAGTGCTTGAGCAGTACAAACCCAGGTAAAGTTAATTAATGATTTCAATTCCAAAGCACCTTTGATTAACTGAAGTCAGTACATAGGGAGGCAAACTACTTTTCATTAATGACTCTTCTATTGTTTCTATTACAAAATGCCTTTAATTGACAGCACATATTTTCCAAACAGTCTTTATTATTAGATTAGAACTCTTGATGTTGTTCATATCTGGGTACATGAGCAAAAATAATTCAATTTAATAATAAGGAGAAAAACACAGTAATCCATCATACTACTACTGTAGCATGAGCAATGAAGTCTGAGTGGGTGCCAAATTAAAAAAAGGAATAAAAAAATGTATGCCAATTACTGTAACCATAATAAAATTTCAGCTCCTGTTCAAATGACTATGAACCATAATCCTCTCACTCAGTCTCACTGGGGTCTTCTGATTACAAATTGCATATAAACACATACATAAGGTGACTAGTGTTGCATATTAGCTTTAGAAATCACATAGAATGAACACTGTAACCCTGACTGAAACAAATCTCCAGGACTCTTCAATTTAAAGTTCTTCCATTTTCTGTGGTATTGTCTCAGCTTTATCACAGCGTTCAGTATGACCTGAACTATTTTTCAAAAGTCATTGTTCATATACTGGCAGCTTCCTCAGGTAAGCACAGTGTGATTCTCTTTCTTGAGACACTGCTTTTTGCATTCTTCTCATTTTTCTGTACCAGATGTTCTCATTTTTCAGGCTTTAGAAATATTTGAAGGGCAAATAGGAAGCTCTGAACATTCAGAACATCTGTGTGTTCTGTGAAAGGTATTGTCCGACAAACAAACATCTCCCTTATCCACAGTTAAAATGGATTGCTATTGTAACAACTGAGAAAGGCATTGTATAAATGTTGTTTCAGCAGAGCAGGCCAACGCATCAATGTCACACTTGTTTCATCCTTTTCTGTATGAAAGAGGATAACATGGCTTGATAGCTCTGCATTCATTAAAGGCTCAATACGGCAAGTTCATGTGATCATTGATAATTCATGTGTGCAGGGACCTAAGGAGGTCTCCAGTCCAACCTCCTTTCAAAGCAGGGTCAGCTAAGGAGTGAGGCTAATTTGCTCAGGATTTTTTGCATCTGGATCTTCAAAACATACAAGAGTAGAGACTCAGTAACCACTCTGTGTAGCCTGCTCCTTTGTTGTGCCTTCCTTATGGGAAAAGGGCTTTTCTTTGTAACCAGCCTAAATCTCTCTTGTTTAAAGTTATGTCTGCTGTCTCTCAACTTCCCACATGCACCATGGAGAACAGCCTAGAACTGTCTTCAGTCCTGTAGTCTGGCAAGCTGCTGTTAAATTCCCCCTGAAGCCATGCCTTCACCATGCTGAGCAATCCAGGCTCTGTCAGTCTTTCCTCACAGGGCAGCTGCTCCAGAAACAGAGATCTTCTGCTGAATTAGACCCAGACAATCAGTATCTTTCCCATGCTGGGAACCCAAAGCTTTGAATAGTCCCTTCCCTCAGTTGACTGGCCATGATCTTGTTAGTACACCCCCAAATGCTGTTGGCAGCTCAGCTCACTGTCTACCAGGACCCCCAGGGCCTTTCCCACAGAGCTACTTCCCAGCTGGTAAGCACTAGTATGGATTCTTACAAGGACCTCTTCCTTCCCAAGTGCAGTATTTTGCATTTATCTTCACTAAACAACATGAGGTTAACCCAGACCCATAGCTTCAATCTGTCTGGATACCTCATAATGATTTAAATAGATTAATTGCCCCATACAGGTCATTGAGAGAAAATAAGATGGAAAACAACTTGTAGGTTGAGATAAAGCAGTTTACTAAAGCAAAAAAAAAAAAAAAAAAAACCAAAAAAAAAAAAAAACCCACACCAAACCAACAAAAAGCATTGTGCACACACAAGCAAAGAGAATCCAAAGATTTTATCCTTTACTTCTCATCAGCAAACGATGTCCAGCCACTTTAAGGGAAGCAGGGCTTCAGCAGTTGCTGAAAGCAGGGCAACAGCAGTTGCTCTGGAGGGCAAATATTGTAAATAACAAACTCTCCCCATTCCTCCTCCTTTTCTTCACTTTTATATCTGAACAGACCTCATATGGTATGGAATATTCCTTTGGTTGATTTGAGTCAGCTGTCCTAGCTGTGTCCTCCTTCAAGATCTTTCCTACCCCCAGCCTACTGATGGAGGGAGTGGAATGTTAAAAAGATAGTGCTGGTGCTATGCCCAGCAGTAGCCAAAACACTGGTATGGTATCAACACCTTTCTAGATCCTAATGCAGAGCACAGCACTGTGAGGGCTGCTGGGAGTAAAATGAACTCCATCTCAGCGACATTCAATAGAGTAAGATTTCACTCCCACAAATTTTTAGGTTCAGTTAAACAAATTAGTCACAACAAAGGTAACAGAAAAGAGTGAGCAAAATGGGATATCTAAGTAAGGATGGAAGTTATCTCATGTAATCTCAGTGCTCTAATAGCTGTGGCTAGGTTAAGCAATTATTTGCACTCCTACAGTCAATGGGCTGATACAGACAATTCCTGAGTATGATTAACATTCCTCACTAATCTTTTTCTTGAGATTTTTTATTCCATCAGTTCTCCACAGTGGCAACAGGGGAAACAAAACCACCAATTTAGCTGGGGTGCCCAGGTTATTCAGTGGCCTCTGTGAGAGGGAATTCATGTCATTAATTTTATAAGGTTGTCACAGGATTCCTCAGAAGGCAGTGGAGTGGCCAGGAAGAAGGATGGCTGTCTGACCATGTACTGTAGGTGGCACCACTTCTACACAATAATAGAAATCTGCAGTTCCTTGGTAAACATCTTTGTCAGCAGGAACCAAGATGCTCCCAGGCTGTAGGACTTGGCACAGAAAGCATGCTTAAGGTCAAATAAATTTTGGATGCATAGGTCATGAGAGTATGACGAGGCCCAGACAATAGGGCATCAATCATCATGCTGAAGACCAGAATCTGGGTCAAATCCAATTGTCTGCAAGCTCTGAGAAGCTTGGAGCATCTTTATTACCTTGGAGTTTCAGGATAAGCAGACATCTGTCTAGTTTAAAAGAAATGGACATATTAGGAATAGATCCCTGCAGTACTTGAGATATCCACCTTTCTGGACAGCAAAAGCAATATGGAATAGTCACATGCTGACCAACAAATACCTAAAAAGAAACAAATTTTGCTGATGTCAAATAAACCTGAATAACAACAAAAAAAGTTTGTAGCTACAAGACCTCAGTTATTTGATGGAAAGAAAGTCAGAGTACATGTGGTTCTTCTGTAAAAAATGGTACTTCTTATATATAATGGTGAAGGTTTTTTTTTTTTTTCCAGGTAAAATAAACTGTTATTAGTAATATGTATCGTTTTCTCCTAGCAGTGGCAAGGTTTATGAAATCTGTCTTCAGTCAAATACTATTTTTCAACAAAAACTTCATGTTCCACAGTAAGAGACTCCACTTGTAGAGTCAAGCTTAATTAAGACAAGAAGACATAAAATGGTGTCTTACTGGTACTGAATACGATCTGTGACATTTGTTTTGTTTTTGTCCTTTGGTAACAGTACAGTCACATTGAAAAAAGTTGCTGCCATTTCAGTACAAATGATTCTGAGCTAAAGGAACTAAACAGTCTTGTTTAGTCACAGTGATAATTATAGCTGTTGTTTCTTTTATATTTCAGAAACTTAATTAAGTTCTTGTAAATTAAGATAGTTGGGTGCTAAGGAAATACAGTTTACAATTTAAGTGAGAAGCTTCCTATTTTAAGTTTGAGTGAAAGACTGTGGATACTTAACATTTTTGAGGGAAAGGTATTAACTGTACTGAAGAACAAAATAATGACCTTCTGCACTATCTCAAGTACGCCCTGTTCACAGACTTTCAGTGTACATTCAAAGCAAATATATTCTCAGTTCGTAAGAGAGCAAGACCCTAGGGACAGAAATCTCGAGGGACATGATATACAAATGGCTGTGTATCCTTGCCTGTAGTCTATAGTTAAGAGCGGCAAGCTGAAACTTTTTATTATGTAGCATGATCACGTTGCTGGAGTCTTGCACAAGGCTTCAGGAATAATAAACCTGACTATGCTGACCTAAGCCAGCTGCAGATTGCAAAGAGCAGCTTCATGTCAAAGAAATACATGTTTCTTTATCCCCTTGCTTTATGCAGAAGCTTTCTAAAAGTACTGTAGTGAACCTCTGGACTATGAGAAATTACTGGAAGCTCTTTTGAAATGACCCTTCAGGGACTGCAGACCCAGGTCCTTTGATACATTCAGGTACCTAGTTCCTCTAGCAATTGGTGGGAAACAGGGACTAAAACACAGGCTACAGTCCTAAATAGCTTTGTACCTCTGAGCCACATGTACTCACACTCACCAAAGTCAGTAAAGCTTTGTCATATTAAGAAGGATTACAGTACTGCAGCTATGCAAACGGTTACAGATGGTCCATCTGCTATTGTGGTTTAATACGAATGTGGTGCAAGCCTTTGTAGAGACTTCAGATTATGAAAATATTAAGAACAATTATATTCAGTGGTTTGCATAATTTTATTATTTTTGACATCTCTCAAGGATAATAGCCTGAACTAGACTTTTGCTAGTCCAATCTCTCTCAAATCTGCAGGAGTTATTTCCACTAATTCTAAAATGTTGACAACTTACTGAAAACAGTATGTGTTAGACAATCTATATGTAGAAAGGAAATAAATCTGAATATACTGCAAAGGCATAGAAAAATCAGGATGTATAAAAAAACTTCAGTGATGCAGGGTTAGACCTCATTATGAAATGTAGGTTGTCATATTTGAGGCTGTTCTGAGATAAGGTGCTGTCAAATTAATTATATTTTAAGTGCTCAGACTTGTAACATTTTCTTTACATATGCACTCTTTTACAGTTCAAACTCAGTGTATCATTGAGCCAAAGAATACCCCCACAGCACCACCACAGTCAAAGTAAAATTTAGCTAATAAAGGTGCTTAGGATTCATTGTAAAAATTGTTTTAAGTTCTATCTTCCATTTTTAAAAGAATAAAAACAATTCAATCTCCTTCTTTTCAAAGAAAACCATGAAGATGTAACCAAGCACAGTCTACCCTGACAAACTACACTGAAAGCACAGAGCAATTTTCCAAGCTGAAAACTTCCTCATATATGTTCATAGCCTGTAAATGATGAGGCGTATTGCAAGAAAATAAGGAAACCTAACTCACATTGCCCACATTGCAATAGCTGCATGGTAATTTTACTGCTTGAGTAATGTAGTAGCAGTAAGTTTGGCTTCAGCACACAAGAGCTGTTTGTTCCACATGAATGAGAAAAAATTGGTGGTGCAGAGAAAGGAAAAGAAGGAATGGGTACTTCTGAGACTTTATCAGGAAAAAGGTCTGTGTCTTCTACAGCTGCACACTACTGAGACAGAGCAGAAGATCCTTTTTAGAAGTAGATATGTGTAGTTAGGGTCTTTGTTGTAGTTTAAACCCAGACAGCAATTTGGCCTCACTCAGCCACTTGTTCACTCCCCTACAGCAGGATCAGGGAAAGAAGGGTAAAATTTAGAAAACTCTCATGTCAAGATAAAGACAAACATGCACACAAGGAAAGTAAACCAAGGAATCAATTCACCATTTCCCATGGGTAGACTTCATCCTTCTTAAGCCTCCTACCACCCTCACTCCACTTCCCCTTTATATACCGAACGAGATGTCATAAGAGATGGGATATCCCTTTGGTCAGTTGGGTCAGCTGTCCTGGCTGTGTCTCTTCCCAACTTTGCAGGAATCTCCAGCCCCATCACCAACATGGCAGTACTAGAAAAGACTTTGCTTCTGTAAAGTAACCACCGCTCAGCAAAAGAGAAACATCTTTGTTTTATCAACACAGTTTTCAGTACAAATCCGAAACACAGCCTCATACTAGCCGCTATGAAGAAAATTAACTCTATGTCAGCCAAAACCAGCACAGTCTTAGATCTTTTGTTTTGAAAATCATCCTTGCACAGACCAGCAGTGAGAGTTAAACAAGGCATTCTGAAGAATTACACAGAAATTTGCTCCAGTTTTCCTTTTTTTTTTTTTTTTTTTTTTTTTTTTTTTTTTTTTTTTTTTCCGAAAGTATTTAGGAAAACAGACTGTTAGAAAACAAATCCCCAAGTATTATCTCAAAAAATCAGTCTGGCTGCACAAGTGATTTATTACCTGTGACTCTAAGACCTATGAAGTGACTGTTAGAGAATAGTAACTATGTAAACTATTGGAGAACTCAGCATAACACTCACTTTGAACAGAAGACAAAACAGTAATACGCCATTCTTGTGAAACCACTATTCAATTTTTTTTAAAAAATGAAGTCAGACCATTGCTTTCATATGGTACTCAAAATGGAATAGTGCCCCAGTATCATGTTTCAGTGGGGTTTCCAGTCTTCTCTGACCTGGCTAAAACAGGATTGCCAAGAGCAGAACTACCATCATCATGTTCTGGAGCAACTGGTCTGAAATTTCCATTAGAAATGTCAAAGCTGCTTCAGTTTTAGAAGATCTGGCAAAAAGATACAAAGCAGTGCAGTTCCATTTCTCACACTTGTTATTGTCACTAGTGCAATATGCATCAAATGGCAGGGGTGGGGAGGAGGTAAGGAAACTGCTTTGTCTTTGTCACTATGTTCTGCCCATGTTTATTTGATTGTTATGGTATCAATTTGTCAGTGACTGCCAAAGACTTGTAACCCTCAAGATTGGAGTTTGGTCATTCAAATAAGTAATTTTGGAAGTAGTCAGCAAAAAAATGCAGTCATAGTTCAACATCTGCTCAATTCCTGCTATCAATGCAGCAGCCCTAAAAAGGCCTCAATGACAAAATAAAAAAAAAAAAAAAAAATGCTGATTCTCACAGAAGTATCCAAAACCTAGAGATGTGAGGAAATGAGAAAAATAGGGAATTGCATGTTTTCAGACTGTGTGAGCTTGAGGAAAAGCAAGTCCTGCCTGAACCAGGGAAAAAAAAACCACAAAAACACACACACAAACAAAAACAAACAAACAAGCAAGGAAAAAAAAAAAAAAGCAACTGGAGAATTTCAGTGCTGCAAAATAATTTGGTTTGGTTTCTTAAATTTCTATAAACTAAGACTTTGGATGAAGCGATCCTTTTTCCCTTCTGGTCATAAGCTTCTGCATGCAACTCAAGAAGAGCCAGATATGATAGGTCAAGTGGAATGAAACTCATGAAACTTGATCTATTGTTGGAGTGTTGTGAGTGAGTAAAATGTTAGGGATTAATGACTCAAACAACTGATCATTTGCAAAAGCAGCAGGTGCTTTGCTGAGGCCAGGTTTGCACATACCCTCAGCCAAAGGGGAGGAGGAGAGTTTTGTGTGTGTGGTTGCAAAACCTCTGATCTGCATAAGACAGCGAGGTGAGCACAGATCACCAGAATATGACCCCAACAGACCAACCTGTGTTTAGCAACAAGCTGAGTTCTGAGCCAGATAAGGGAAAAAACTGATAAGAAGCAGATCCTGCTAGGTGAGATAGTGCTTTTTGCTATTTCATGCCAATATCCTCCCTTACCTAACTGGCTCAGCCATAAAATCTCCCTACCCAGGGAAGTACTGGGACATTCACACATCATCCCTCAAGGCATAACTGTTTTACATAAAAATTCTTAATGTATCTCTAAGTCACTACTTTTCAAATATTTCCCATCTGATAGTATAGACAGCTGTTATAGCTTCCTAAATTCATTATTTGGTTGCAAGCAACAGTCAAATAGCACTGTTCCACACCACATATACTCCTTTCTTTACCAGCAGAAAGAAATAAAAAATTCTTTTTGCCTTCAGAGTTAAGTATAGAGGCATGTTATGTACTTTGTTTTGTTACAGTTGTGCTTATCTAAGGTGATTTCAGTGATAAGAGCTTCCATGCAGTGGGAAACAATTCCAGGGGAGCTACATTCCTTCATGGTAGTTTTACGAATGATGTAAAGCCTGGGGTTGTGTCAGGGAAGGTTTAAGTTACATATTAGAAAAAGGTTCTTCACCCGGAGAGTGGTTGGGTGCTGGAACAGGCTTCCCAGGAAAGTGGTCACAGCCCCAAGCCTGACAGAGTTCAAGAAGCTTTTGGATCATACTCTCAGGCACAAGGTGTGACTCTTGGGGATGGTCCTGTGCAGGACTAAGGGTTGGACTCTATGATCCTTGTGGGTCCCTTCCGACTCAGCATATTCTGATTCCAGAATCACAGAGGCTGTTTAATTTCTGAGGCTGTTTAGGGTTCCTTCTCTAGCTTTATAAAATATATATATGTGTGTATATATATATATATATATATATATATATATATAAACAGTTTCCTGTCTGATCTATTTGCAAATAGGATTGTTTCTTTGGGGCCTAGATGTGGTATATTTAAATTGAATATTTTCCAGCCAGAAAGTTTCCTTTATATGTTTTTCTGTCTTTGACAATTTTTACTGTAGCCTCAGATTTTTTTACTCTTTGTCTTTTAAAAATGTAACTATGCTTGTCTTGCAGTCTTCTATTTTTAATTATATCTTTAGTTAGATGTTTAATTCATTGCTTTTTTCAAGAATTCCTTGTTCTGAGTGGCAAAAAAGTTCAAAAATAAAGGGAATTCAAAATTTTGTTGAAAGTTAAATGTTAGACCACTGATTTATATTTTAATAATAGTGTCTTTTTACACAGATTCCAGGAAAACAAACAAACAAAATCCCACAAACAAACAAATGAACAAAAAACCCAAAGCAAAACCAAAACAAAAACCCAAATAACCCAAAACTTATCTGGCAGTTTAGAAATCATTGTACTGATCACCAACTTTGAGTATCTCAAAGCATCTTGAGAGAGTCATGCTGGTCAAAAAGCTGCCAGGAACCACATTAGCAATTTTAAAACTCTGACAATCACCTGCTTATGGTTGGGATGCTACTGTGACACTGACGAATTTGCTGCTGCAGAAATAGTCTGTTAATTAACAGTCTACTGGCATATGGATATGCAAAACATCCTGTACTGTGCAATACAGACTTTATCACTTTCAATTAAACAAATTATTTTGATCCTTGAACAGCTGTAGTAACTTAACAAAGATTTCCAGCAAGATCTGTGAAGGGGTTTTCTTGCAGGCTTCAGACCTCTCTTGTTTCAAAAGATGATAATTTTTCTGTTGACTGGTCCTTGTATAGAACTGTTTATTTCTTCTTTGTATAGAACAAGACATGTTATAAGGCAGAGCTGCATTTCCTGAAGTTTGGCAGCTCTGATTTCACACAAGACTTATGATGATTTTGTACAACTAGACATGTAGTATCGAAAATATTGATTTTTGAATTTTCAACTTTTTTCCCTTCTCTCTTTAGCAGTTTCAAGAGCAAACCGCTCAGACTTGTTGCATTCCATGACTGTTATTAGAAGACTGTGTCAGGGTATAATGTATTTCATCTGACATTGTCAGCATCAGTCTTCCTAGGAGGAAACTGCATATTTTAACTGCTTATTTTTGTCACTCGAAGGCCATTAGAAAAAAAAAAACCAAACAACAAACCCCACAACATTACAAGAACAATTGTCTTTATTTAGAAATCCGTAAAACATTATGTATTCCCATATTAGGACTTGTTCAGAGTGGATTCAAATTTATCCTGGATGAAATCCTTTTGCGGTTTTCCCTTTTAGTCTTTTGCTGTTTCTATATCTTATGAAATCAACCATGTGTGCTTTACACAATGTTATCTCAAAAAATCATTGCTACTTCCATTTTCATTATTTAAGGTTTTGGAACTTTTAAGCATTTTTTTTCAGTTCTCTTGATACTGGCATCTGGCCCTTCTGAAGCAGCATCTGAAGCCTAGGGGGATCTCCTGGCCAGACCATCATCTCTTGGACACTATAAACCACCTCAATTTACAGAATAGATTTTGTGCCCTTATGAAAAGAGGTTGTTTGGGATTTACACATATATTTGTAAATGTCTACAAGTATACTAGATATTTTGAATCCTGTTATAATCAGTGAAAATCTAGTCAATATGATCAAGGAATTCAAAAACCCAACTAAAAAATCATCAAGGCCTGGTTAACCAAATTCATTTACTGTGTGACTATAACAGTGGAGGCTTCCATACATGAGGACATCTAAATTCAGGTGTTTTGATATAGAACTGAAATTTGTCCTTAATTAATAAAAAAACCCAAAATGCCTCTCTGTGACACTGAAAACTGCATTTCTGGAGCTGGAACAACATGTGCTACCCATGAATCCAGTGCAGAGGCTGAGAGTTAGCAGTCTCCAACTCTCATCACAGTATTTTCTCTGGGGTGTAAATTAGTAAATATTTGGTGTTCAGCTGAAGCCCAAAAGGGATAATATAGCCTGAAAACAGTAACATTTTTACTGCAGCTGCCTGTATGCAGTACAGAACCAAGAGCAGAGCATCATTTCCGATCTTGCACTTTCAACCCTGCCTGTACATCTGGTTCCACAGAAAGCTTGGGAATAAAGCAGATGAGCATACATTAAAATAATATCACAACTCGAGTCATGGTTTCTTCTGATGCTCTCATTGCTTTCCTGTGCATGTAATCAGTATCTGATTCACTGTACTTTTGCCAGATGTCTCAGCCTTTCCAGAGCCGTGATGCCTCCAGCAATGGCCACAAACACCTGCCACTTTCTGGAGAGACAACACTGTGGATACTGTGAGACCTCAAAAGGGAGGGAAACAGTGATTTTGTACCTGCAAGCCAAACAGCTGTGTTGCCACGGCATTGCCTTTTAGTCAGTATTTAACTAATTTTCCCTCATGAAAATAGTGCTTAATATCTAAAGACAGCTCTTCATCTTCAAAGATTTAAACAAACTTTAACTAATTAATTCATACAGCATTCTGCAAAGGAGGTGAGTAGTATCTCAACTTTCTTTTAAAATTCAAAGACTATAACTGATCCGCCTAAACCAAAGAAGTAATTAGTATTATCTAGACATAAGTGTTGTGCTCTGATGATTAGATCACTGGCAACTGCAACAGCTGTATTGGTCTTCTCTTATACATCATTTCCAAGGTTTGAAAACAAGTTTTTCCTTGAATGTTACTTTAAGAAATATTTCGGCTAGAAGTGTGATTTAAGATAAAATTATGAAAGGTAATAAAATATTACATTAGTAACAAAAATTAAAGAAAACCCTTGTATTAAAATATATTCAAATGTTTTAACATTTAAGGCAAAGTTTTGGGATTTTTAACATTATCTAATAATATATTTCCCCAAATATGCTTCCTGCTTCCACCAATCCCTAATTTATATTCTTGAGAAAGAGAGTTGTTAATCAGTAGAAGGTGTGTGGCCTACTGCTCCACTTCTGCCCAAAGTTAAGGTCTTGTTTAAATGATTGTGAATCTGATGCAGTGGCACATGACAAACCTTTTTTTTTCGGAAAGACTGTCATTTATGAATTTTCAAGAATTGGTTTGACAAGGCAGCTGTCTAATAGCTGTAGGAAAGAAGGAAAGGATTACAAATGAGGGATGCTTTCCCTGCCTTCCACTCCTCCCAGCTATGCCCTACAATGGTTAGCATTCGGTGATTAACCACCACTTCTTAAAGGCTGTTTTGACAGGTCTCTTAGCCTTCCAAAGTTCTGGTATTTTTGTTAGAGAAAGATGGAGTGGTCTATTTTGGTTGCTATTCACCGGCCTGAGCAGACAAACCTACTTCCTCTGCCAAGTGCTACATGCTATGCTTGTCACTTAAAATTGTCTTACAAAGTCAATATTAAGATTTAAAATATATGGGTCCCTCATGATGATTTCTCTTCTTTGAGGAGAAAAATGGAGTCTGTGATTGTACCAAAGCCCAAACATTCGATTTTCTGATTATTTTCATCAGGAAATGTCTGCAACGACTGTTTGAAAAACAAATGGCTTAGGACATATGGCATTAAGTGACTTTTGGCAAACCTATAGAGTAAGGCATATGGCATATAATAACCTTGAAGGAAGAATTATCTCCTTGTATCTTGTAAAATGATAAAATAAAGTGGTCTCTTAACCCACCTCTTGACAGAAACTTGAAAAATTACACTGTGTAAGGTTTTTTTGTGTTTATTTTACTGCCCAACTCTGATTGCTAATTATCTTTAAGTGGCAAACTGAGAAACAAATTCTTTATATGTAAGCCAAATATATGGACATGAATATAAACAGAGACCTTGTCAGCTATTAGTTTGTTTCATATATTGCTATCAGGTGAGTGTACTAGGGCATGTCACACATCTCACAGAGATGTTACAAACAACAAGGCACACTTAAATTGTCCAAGGGGGATGTCTTGTGAAAATTTTGAACAAGAATCTTTTGGTTTTAGGTAAATGCACAAGTTCCATCAGTATCAAAATAATGAATAAATTAATTTAAGAAAGAAAATGCTATATTTTCTCCTAGACTTTGTTTAAATATTACTCTAACATCATTTTCTGGCAATTTTTTTTTTTTATTTTCTCTGCCAGTTGTATATGAGATATAAGTGTAAAATATGTATAGATTTTTGAATTTATGTAATTCCATATGATACAACATCATTACTCAGGATTACAATTTTAACAAAAGATAACTAGGAGTATGCAGGTTGTTTTACAATGAAGATTTTATGGTACACAGTCTTGCTGCGAATTCCATACTAAATTAGTTACCAAACTTGGAAATTAATCTCTTTTCCTAATGATTTTTTTCTCTCAAATAGACAGATTTTCCAAGGCAAGGGCATTATTTTGATGTGCAGTGATAAAATAAAAATGGTGTTTAATAACAGGTTTAAGCCATGTGTAGTAAGGCTGTTAATTTTATGATGGAATATCCATTTTTCATTACCAACAGAACTTGAATAAAAATTGAACTCTTTTTTCCCTAAAACCAAATTAAATTAGGGATGTAGTCTTGGCTTCTTCAAGTTTAAAGAAGTTTTTTGACGGATCAGTGATGAACATTTGGCATCTTGCAGTTTATAAACCTAAATCTAACCAGAAATCACGTCATGTATTTCCTTAATCTGTAACAAAATAATTTAAAATTCCACCTCAGAATGGCACTGAAAGGGTTTTTCTAGTCTAGAATGACTATTTGCACGGCCACAAAGGACAATTTGGAGGTAAATATATTTCTATCTCAATTTTGTTATCAAAATCATTCCTGATTTAAGTCTTTGTGGAATTACAGCGGAGAGGATTTTTGTTTGGTTTGGTTTGGTTTTTTGGGGTTTTGTTTGTTTGTTTGTGTTTTGAGAGGTTGGACTCAGTTCAGTGTTCCTTCCTTGATGAGGCATTTCCAAATACCCTAAGACTGTGCCCACCAGTAGATTCAGCCAACTGGCATACACCAATGCCTACAAAATAGTTTCTACAGCCCTTGGGATGTCTGAAGCTGGATATAGGAAACTGACAGCACCTGAACTGATAATTATTTTGGAAAATTCTGTTGCTGTCATAGTGAATTTGTCTCTTATAATCAAGGCTAACTAAAATTAGTCGTTGTGCTGGTTTCTGCTAAAGCAGAGTTGATTTTTCCTCATAGCAGCTGGTAGAGGACTGCGTTTTGGATCTGCAGTGGAAACAGTATAGATAATGCAGGGATATTTGAGTTATTACTGAGCAGTGCTTGCACAGAGTCTTTTCTGCTCCTCACACCAGTGAGGAGACTGGGGGTGCACAAGAAGTTTGGAGGGGATATTACTGGAACAGCTGAACCCAACTGACCAAAGGGATATTCCTGACATATGGCAATAAAACTAGGGAAGAGGTTGATGAGGCTGCTCAGGGACTGACTTTGCATCAGTTGGCCAGTAGTGAATTATTGTTTTAATTTCATTTCTTGTCTCTCTTCGGTTTCTTCAGGTTCTTTGCTATTTTCCTTTTCATTACTTATTATTGTTATCTCTCGTTATTTTGATTAAATTATTATACTGTTCTTTTCTCAACTGATCAGTTTTCTCATTTTTGCCCTTCTAATTCTCTTCTCCCATCCCACTGTAGAGCTCAGGTGCCAGCTGGGGTTAAACCATAACAGTCATATAATCATTCATTTAAAATTTTCTTTCAGTCAGCGTATAAAAAGGAAAATCCTCCAGGCTTTTTTGTAAGCTGGATGCAACAATAAAACTTTAAAAAACCCTGAAAATTTGGACTTGAGTCTCAGCTTCTGGTTGGACAAAACTGTGTCAGATGAATCTCTTACAGCATCATCTATTCATCGTCAAAGAAAAATTTTCAGTAGCTTCAAAAGCTAAATCTGCCTTTGACCTCAGGGCTAATAGAACAAATCTGATCCCATATACACGGAACCAACAAGAGCCATACATGTACCTTTAATAGGCTCTTGATTTGGGGCTATACCATTGTTACTTGTAAGCTGCTGAAAAAATGCTGAACACCCTCAGACTCTCTGGAAGCTAATGAGGGGCATGGATCATCCTTATCTTTCTGGTCTGGAGAGCATAAAAGCAGCATTTAATTTCAAAGACCTTCCTAGTTCATTATGTTGTGCATTTCCACGGGCAAAGTCTTGACCTCTCTACATCGCTAGGAATTGTGTCTTCAATTTGAATAGAAATAAAATTACACTGTAGACATCAGCCGACCAAATTAATGAACATATAACCTAGGAGACAATAAGAATAAGAGATCAGATTGGTTTGATCTTATTTAGACAACTTCAAGCTTTAGAACACATAGGTATTCTTGTGATGAACATCTAATAAATGGATTTAATAGAAACTAAAATGAGACAATAATAAATTAAAATTTATTTTTATTAGATTAATATAATTTTCAATTATTCATTAAATGTAATTAAAAAAGAAACTATACTCTTCAAATTCCAATTGATTCTTGTTACAGTGATAATTTTATAATTAAAAATTAAAATTATTCAAACAGGAAGAAAATTGTTTGCGAAAAGGTGTTAAAATTGATTTTTGTTAGAGTAGCACACCAAATACATTTTAATAAAGCAGTCAGACTGCGATTGGACACAAGATCAGTAACAAGCATATTTCAAGACTAGCTCCCATCCTCCAAAAATAACCCCCTTGTGTTGATTTTAATTATGAACTGACATCATTAAAAAGAAATGACCTTACACACTCTTGATTCAGAGCACGCATAGTTTATATGAAATTTCATATCACTGCTAATGCATTGCAAATAATTACCTTATTCAACTGCTCAGAGGTTAAACACAATTTTTTATACTTCATAAAGAAAAATAAACATCATCATGCAGACCTAAGTTTTTACAGAAGAAATTATGTTCTGCTTTTTCATCTCAGTTCTTCAGTCAAGCTTGTGCCTGTTTAATGGACAGATCTTGCAGATCTTGCAGATCTTGCAGTACTTGCAGATCTTATATGGACAGGAAATTTATATAAATAGAATTTGTATATAAACTGATCCACTTTTTTATTTCTGTTTCAAATCTACCCACAAGCTCACCTACCCAGTCATATCCATCACTGATCACACTCTAGTTCATGTACACTCACAGCTGATGCTGACTGTTTGCACTTGGAAAAGCTGCACCACCAAAAGCTGAGCACCCAGAAAGTCCAAGGGACAAAAGGTGTCTCCATCTTTGAAACCTCTGGATCTTGTGCTGCATTTTTTTTCCTAACTATTCTGAAGATAGCATGACAGGAGACCAATTCATGTTGCTGGACAGTTGTAGGAGAGGATGGCTGAACAGTAGTGTTTGCAAGGTGCTGTCTCTTCCTGTCCCACAGCACCGAGTTTGGGGAGTAGCACTGGGAGAGAGATGGATGATGCTACGGTCATTTTGCCTTTGCATTCCTGAGATCTCCCTCTGCAGGCACACCTTCATCACAGCAAGCTGAGAAGCTTCAACAAGTTGCCCTGACAGGGAGGAGAAGCCTGGCCAGCTTATTTGTTCTGTTGACAGTGTTTGTTCACATTCTGCTTATTTATATTTTTTTAATGATGCAGCCAACATTACATAAAGACTGTATGTTAACTTCCTAATTCTATAGTGTTGAATATTAGTTGTTACAGTAAATTATTGATAATGCCTTCACTGTCTCTGGCCTTTGCAAGTATGACATCTACTAATACACACAAGACCACTATATCTACAGCCTAGTATGTCAAATCACTGCAAGGTCTAACTTAAAAATGGATTTTTGTGTGTAAGGCCATGAATGGGCTATAAAACAGAGAAGAAAGAGATCTTTTAAGTTAACAGATTTCAAAGCAGCAAGGAAACTCGTGTAGTTTTCCTTTGACACAAGTTAAAACCAGATTTAAATAAAATAAAGCTTTCAAATATGGATACTTTATAAAACCAATCACTTAACGCAAAATAAATTTTAACTATTTTGAAATAAAATAAGCCCCTAATTGGTTTATGCCTTTTGTTTGCTTTCTGCCTTTCTCTGCAGTCATTCTACAGTAATTCACTTTAAATCCAGACAGAAGGTAACTATTCTTCTTTACTCTTAGTGTGAATTTCACTGTTTTTGTTACACATTTATAGCTATAAGAATTGGTGTTTTGTGCAAATTACATTTATTGCTTTCTTATTTATCAGAGAAATAACTTTCGTTGCTTGGTAAGATTTCTGACATTTTGAAAGGTAAGAGGTATGTTCTGTCATAAATAACATCTTCAGATCAGGGCAATACTATTCAAATCAAGTGAAAGCAAAGGGGTTGGACAAAAAAATCACCTCAATTCAAGGGCAAAATAAGAAACAATTGACTGGAAAAATCTTTCCATGACTTCTGTTAGCAAAAGGGTCTTCTGGGGAAGATTTGTCTGTGCTGGTGGGGATCAAATCACCTGTCAGGTTTCTGAAGGGACACATCAATCAGAGTTGACACATTGCTGATTGCTCCATTAAATCACCACTGTGGTCCTGATTTATCTCATCAGGTTAGATGAATTTTTTTTTGAGGAGACTTGAAATGGTACACTGTTTTTCAAATTTTTTGATTGAAGGCTCTTCAAATAAAGGTTTTTCATTGAAGTAGTCTAATGGATAATAAAATTCTATCCTAATAACAAGGTATTTTAGAACATATGCTTTTGTTCTGTTTGGGATGTTGAACCAGAGCATGAATTTGTTTTTTCTTTTTCTTTTTCTTTTTTCTCTTTCTTTTTCTTTTTTTTCTTTTTCTTTTTCTTTTTCTCTTTCTCTTTTTCTTTTTCTTTTTCTTTTTCTTTTTCTTTTTCTTTTTCTTTTTCTTTTTCTTTTTCTTTTTCTTTCTTTTTCTCTTTTTATTTATTTTTTTCTGTTTCTATTTTCTGCTTATCTTCCTTTGCTTTCTCTTTCCCTCTTCCCACTTCTCTTTTCCATCTCATCTGTTATTTCTCTTATTTTTCTCCATTAAAAGCTACATAGAGTATTTGAAAAATCAAAGTTCATTCACTAAAGTTCTCTACTAAATTTTAGGTCAAAGAAACGGAAGGTAAAAATCAAACAATTCTGGAGAACAATAAAGCTTTTACAATGCAGTGGTTTCCTGTGACAAAGTAGCTCTGAAAAATGTATCATATGACTTCACTGTGTTCCTGGATTTTCTATTAATATTTTGCTTGTGCACTCAGAGCTTTGGATATATGAATACTTAAGCAAATTAAAGAAATTATTAAATTAAATTATCACTACTTTAAATATTTCTACTTTAAATATTTCTCCCTTGACTTTTGCAAATAGGGATATGGTAGTCTCAAATCCATATTTGAATAGATTATGCTCATACTTCGTGTGATACTGGGAAGATGACTTACAGTAGGCATGACCTTGGCATGCCTTAGATGGAAACTTGAGAGCAAATCTGTGACCCAGAAACTTCCTGACTAGAAGTTCTATGGAAATGGACCTGCTGGTGATATTTCAGCATGGGTGCTTCCCTCTTGAGCCAGCATGGAGAAACATCATGGTACATAACATTTCCTGAGTGCCTATAGTTAAAGTATATAATCTGTATTTCAACATCTCCAAGAGATAATTATTTTATAATCCCAGTCTCTGTTAACAACCACTAATATTTTTCCATGCACTGATTCACTTTGAGAGTTTAATTAAAATCAATGGAGAATATAAATAAATTTTAAAAAAATTTTGGAAGCTCTACAAATTGGTTTATGTGTCTTTTCAATCAAAGGCCTTCCTGAGAGGCTGTACTTATATCCACTGTGAGTAAACTGTTCCTGATGAATCAGGAGTCAGTGCCCGCAATCATTATGGATATGGGGAACACTGACATAAGACTGGTTTAAGGTGTGGGTAAAAGGCTTAATTATGCAGCAAAGCACCCTGTCAGTTAGCAGTTTGTCTTCTTGGCTTTTGCCCAAGATAAGGACTGGCACTGTGGGTTTCTTATCTCTGTAGCTCACTTCTAAAGAGTAGCATCACATATATATTCTCCAGAAAGGATGTGCACGGGATGTAAGTAGGAACTATGGGTAGACTGCTCTGAACAAGGAAGGTATGCTCAGCCTTCTCCCTGGCGTCTTTCCACCTGCCTGTCACAGCAGGAGGACTGCAACACTTTATTTGGGTATAGTTGCTCGTATGGCAGTTCTCCATAAGCAGCTGGAGGCCTGAGTCCAGCCCAGCTGATTTTCTTTCTAAATATTCTCTACAATTCTCTGTATTGCTCTTGATGGGACTGGCCTTGAACCCAAGTTATTTTCACAGCGTAGATGTGGCATGTCAAGCTTCAGATGTACAAACTGGAAGGCAAAGCAAGTCAGAGGGTCCCTGAGATGTCTACTGTGTACCCACTATGTGAGAAATAAGTGAGAAAAAACTGGTGAGTCAGTTAGGAAGGCTGTACACACAGAAGCTAAACATGTCTCTTAATTAAATGAGTAATACATGCAGCAACAAGATCTGCTTTTCTCCAGGAGGTTTATGTTTCCACAAATATATCACTTTGCATAAAGGCAAGCATCGCTGCAACTTGCTTTAGTAGAATAGCTTTCCATTGTGATAATGGTCATGTCCCATTGTGACTGGCTTATGGAATGAAACAGAAACCTGAAAATTATGCAGATTGCTATTGGCAGTGGCACAACAGCTGCCATCTGACTGCTTTTGACTGCGGGTCTGTTTCAGCACATTCCTACCAGCTTTAGCTGGGCATATTGGAGGAAGACGGCTCTGATTGTGGAGTCTCAAGTGTAGATCGAAACACCTGGACCACTCCAGTTACAGACTCTTAATTTCTTCTTCACCACAAGCTAAGTGGATTGGTCAGTTTTTAAATCTATGCCTGATATACTGAAGAAATTATTAAATGCTTAGAAAAGTTTAGCATTGAAGCTTTTCTTCTCAGCTTGAAGAATCAGAAAAAAACAGAACAGAGCCACATATCTTAAAGACAGATATATGTCAGGGAACAAAAAAAATGCATGTTCTTGTATCTGCTAAAAATCAGTGAAGGTGTTGTATCAGACCCCTGTATAAAAAACGTTAAGTATAGAGAACGCTGATAAATGCTCAACAGCTTTTGTGTCAAACTTAATACAATTTTAAACAGTATCAGCTTGGTTTCCTGCATTCCTGACACACACGCTTACAAGAAATCAGCTCTTTACAAAATTGACTGAACACTACTGAGGTCTTAATTCTAGATTTAAGATGAAATAGCCTTGAGGCTTAGTTCAATGTAATGCATCTCAGAGTCCTCAAAAGACAGAACTCTGCCCTTTGCTACATCAAAGAGCTAGCCTGAGGTGAGGAAATAAAGAGAGACTTACATGTGGTGTTACGTCAGCATTGTTACCTCCTTGTGCAAGGCAAGTGCCTTCTGCCCTGTTCTTTGTGCAGTTTTCTTGTCATGAACAGCAGCCCTAACCCTATTAGGAAAAAAAAATTCCCACATCTAGAATGATAAGGAGAATATCCATGCATAGTCTTTCCCTCCTTTTGTTCAAAACATTATAAGACTGAGCACATTCAGGAATCTGGATTCAATAAACAAGTCCCTGAACACTTAAAAAGAGCATGTAAAAATGTTATTATTGAAAAGATGATTAAAGACTTGAAACAAAGATTTAGATTAGTTATAGGTGCATTAGTAAGTATTTCAACTTCTGATATAAATCACTGAATGGACATGTGGTGCCACATTATCCTTGTAATATGGATTCTTGAAACTTTATTCTAAGGATGTGTAGGTTTGTGCACTTCGATTGCTTTTATCTCCAGCTTTCATACTTATAAGATGTGTTTGCATTTTAAATGATCTGATTTTCACTTGAGGTTTGCTTAGTATTCACTTTGATGTCAACACTTTTGCTATGTCGTTTGATTTCTACACACTCCAAGGAATTAAGCCATCACTTAGGTATTTTAAATGTTTAAATGATATGTGAAATAACTCCATGAAGAAACAGTAGCTGTGTTTCAGTTTGACGTTTCAGCTGTAGCTGCCAGTATATATCAGCCCATAAACAGTACAAAATATGGGCAAGTCTAAATGTGCAGAACTTTTTGGTTGGAACTTAATAGAATGGAAAAAAATTAAAAATATGCTTTAAGTATCTGTTATTATGCAGATAAAAATTGAAAGAAGTGTTTTTAACATTTTAAATTGGAATTTCCCATTGTTATATACAGTAATTTTACAGCTTTTGTCTTCTAAAGGATGGTACTTTATTTCCTTTTCCTGTATTTTCAGTCTTTATCACACAGACACAATGTAATAATTACACCATATTCACACATAGAATACTATGCCACACCTGGAGGGCTGTGTCCAGTTCTGGGCTTCCTGTACAAAAGAGACATGGAAATACTGGAGAGCATTCACTAAGGAGTCATAAGGATAAATAAGAGAAAAGAACTGCTCTCATACAAGGAAAGTCTGAGAGTTCTGGGATTGTTCAGGGTAGAAAAGAGGCCACTTGGGATGACCTCATTAATGCATATAAATACCTGAAAGGAGGCTACAAAGAGGACAGAGTCAGGCTCTTTTCAGTGGTGATCAGTGACAAGACCAGCAACAATGGGCACAAACTGAGACAGGAGGTTCAGAAAACACTATTTCACTTTGAGAGTGACTGACCACTGGCTCAGGTTGACCAGGGAAGTTGTAGAGTCTTCATCCTTGGAGATAATCAAAAACCAGTTGGTAAAAGTCCTGGACAACCAGCTCTAGGTGGCCCTGCTTGAGCAGAGGGGTTGGACCAGATGATTTCCAGAGAAACATTCCCACCTCAGCTGTTTTTCAGTTCAGTGATTCTGGAAAACCTCAAAAACAATTCCATTTATCTGTAGAATTTTTGCATAAAGAAACAGAGAAATGAGATCTAACTCCTCTTGAAAGCATGAATTTTTTTTCCATTTTTCTCTTCACTCAAATTTTTTTGAGATCACACAAGATCAGCTGATAGATCAGGAGTCAACACAACTAATTTTAAAGTGATCCATTCTCAACACTTTCATTTTGAGAGTGATAATCCCAGCTCAGCCTCACACTGTTTGGCGCTCCTTCCCATGGCTATCTGGGCCATTAAATGCACTCTACTCACATTTGGCAGCATTCAGGTGGGACAGCAAATTTCATCCTGCAATGAGCTAATACAGTCAGTTACTTTAACCCCAAGGTCTCCATGTCATTCTGCAGCTCTGATTTGACCTAACACATATGCCATTTCTACTAACTTATGTTAGCAAAAGCTAAATTCTGTCAACTAACTTATGTTAGCTTTGTTTTAATGCTAGCTACATCATCCAGCTCTTTCAAACTGAGTGAAGGATGCAAGTCTTAAGTAATGCTACTATTAAGATTTCAGACAGTTATATTTGTGAAGCTATGGTCATGTGTAAAAGCTAGACTTATTTATGAACAGTGAAGAGGATCTCATCTCCCAAAATATAGAAGGTACTTACAGTATGTTATTTTAAGTTGTTATAAACATGACTCATTTGTTCCTAAGTAGTTTTTGACTGAGCAGATTAAAAAATTAAAAGCATGTAAATGCTTTTATTTTGTCTTACTATTTTTAAAAATGTTTATTTCATCTTTAAGAACCGTAATTTTTGTAATTCCCATAACTGAAAAAATTATACGGAGCTGCTTCTCTTTCATACCAACAGTGGGTAGATTTAATTAGATATTTTCCTTATTCTGTTTATGCAAACCACCAACAATTTCTAAAATCTCTTTCTGTCATAGATTATTTTTGTTTCCTCTTCTTTTCTTTCTTCTTCAAGTTAAGCAGGGCTTTTATTTAGTTATGTTTTATTTTTCTGAATGTTAAATTTTGATGCGAGGTCTCCTCATTTCACTTTCATAAATCTCCAAACACCCTGTAGTTTCATTTTCCTTTATTTGTATTTCTTAAGTTTCTTTTCCACAGTACAGTTATGTCTGTTAATTGGATATTGTTTTTTACTTTCAAGTTCTGCTACTGTAGTTTAATATTGCTTGCTGGACTGAGCAGAAAACAAGTGACAGAATTTATGCAGTGTCCACACTCTTCACCCTGAGCAGAGACTTACCATGCTAACATTTTCCTTGAATTTTTGTACATTTCAACTTTAACCTGATTTATTTTACTCAGCTATTGCTTAAAAAGAGGTGAATAAAGAAAATAAAATAAGTAAATAAATAAAGCCCAAATATCTCATGAAGAACAAAAAATACAAACCCCCCTTAAAAAGAAACTATGTTTACAGTTTTTAAAAGAAATAAATCTTTGGGGTAATCTGAAAAATGTGTCTCTGTGATGCACTTAAAACAATGAGTCCAAGGGTTTTATGAGTAAAAGGCAGAGAGATTAGCTATCATAAATGTACTCTCTTAGTGTTGTACATGAAGCAAAATAATAAATATATGAAATACATAAAAGAAGATGTTTTTTAAAAGATACTTATTTTTCTGACATGTTTTTGAGCTCATGCTTTTTCCTTTATTTATTATTTTACCAGGTTTTGGACAACATCCTTATGGAAAGTTATATATGATTAAAAAATACTCTCCTGAAGAGCATGTGTCTGTTTCCTGAAGCATTGAAATGAGTAGGAAAGGCAAATTTTGGAATAATCCAATTTTTTTCATTCCCAGTGTGATCAGAGGAAACCACAGTTGGCTATTTAAAGATTAAGATGGGAAATTTAGGTGAAAATATGATTTAAATAAAGTACAGTAAGCAAACTTAGGAGAAGAAAGCATAATAGTGCAGTGAATTAAATGTTATGTGGGTAACAAAAACCTTTATTTCAATTATCCTAAGTACACTTTCACCTAAGCTATAGAAAAACAGCAACTGGAAAAATAATACAGAAATCTATTTCTTGCCCTTGTTAGATTAAATCCTGACAAACAAAGCCATTTTTTTCTGTTGCAAGTTGTTATACTTACTTTTCTCCCTAAAATGCTACTATGGCACTGCTCTACAAAGAAAGGCTGTTTATACTGCTTTTCCCATGAAAGTCAATTCTTAAGAGACAGAGAGAGCTTCATGGGTGTACACAAGTAATTATTAATAAATAAATCTTAAGTATTCTTAAGTTTTAGCTTAATTTAAAGAAAATCAATTTGTAGACTGTGTAGTACTCAGAGAAAACTGTAAAGTTAATGACCTGAAAGTAAACTATGAAAGCCAGCAGATATCTATGAAAGAGACATCTAAACAACTGACAAGCTGAGAACATCAATTGTCTCATGCCTCATAAATAAATAATAGGCACAGTCAATATAACAGCTATTATTCATGTAAGAATTACTTTTTCAGAGAAAGTTAAATCCCTATTGTCTACTCCAAATATTTATTAGAATAATGTAGGAAAATATGCAGCTACATGCATGTTATTATGATTAACAGACAGTTAATCTTTTTCCTGGCAAGGGAAGGTTTGGAACCGTATTAAAAACCAAAATCTTATACAAAGAGGGCACCTTTCCCCACTGATCTTCCATGAATTTGTGCAAGCATTAGAGATTCCATGAATCTCTTTTAGAAATTGTGAGAATTTACATGTCCTCTATCCCCTCCTAAAAGTTCATCAACTGATACCAGTTAATGCTGTTGTCAGCTGTTCTTGCAAAAAGAGGTGAAATTTATTCTAGCAAACCTGTGCCATGCAAAGACCAGCTGTTCTATCTTGCCTTGCACAAAAACTATTAGACAGGAATTTGGAAGCAATCTCTGAGGCAAGAATTTATCCTGTTGAATCCAAAAACATTATGGCTGGATAACTCATGCCAAAGGGAATCTGAATATTCAGAGAATGGCTGCATCATTGGCACACAAAGCTATCCCAGAACTTAAAAATACAGCTTCATTTCTCCTGCCAAATCTGTGAACACACATGAAATAGACAGCAACTTAACTCCACGAACATGTACAAGCTACAAACCTATATCAATTACTGAAGGCTGAATGGATTAAAAGATTACCTTAATGAAAATTATCCCAATGAAAATTACCTGAATAAAAATTTGGAGAAGAAAGGTGTTAAAACTGTTATAGAGGGGACCATGTATGATATAATTATATGTAACAATATAAAACTGAATACAATATTTATATGCATAATTTTAGGTTAAGATATTACAGTTTAATTGTAAGCTAGCTATTCCCCTACCTCGTTTTATATATTTGTGCTGTTAACGGCACTGAGAAGATGTAATTCTTCTGACCTAAAAAAGGTCTTCAATAGAATATAGAATAAGTCTCTCCAGAATATTGCACAGTGATTTACCACCTTCATTGTAAAAAACTTCTTCCTTTTATCTAATCTAAATCTACCCTTGTCCTATTGCAATAGGTCCTGCTAAAAAGTTTGTCCCCATCTTTCTCATAGGCTCCCCTTAAGTACGGAAATCATTATATTGATGATTTAAGCACTCCCCTAAAGTATTGCATCACATGAATAAGAACAAGAAGTAGCAGACCCACGAGCAAAAGGGATTGCTTGGGTTTGGTTACAGTGAGACCAAATAGGAAGCTTCTGTTCAGTTAAATACACAAAGCACACTGACAGTCTTTGCCACCTCGTATGGTAATTACCGTCCTTGCCCATGCATCACAGGCTATGCGGGAGAAAGTTCATTCTCTTAAAAAAAATAAACCAAACCGACATAAAAAACCACCCAACACTATTGCAGAATTATGATTTGCTAATAAAATCATAAATTGCCTCATTTTTGTAGAGTGCCACTAGATTTATATAATTCTAGCATTTCTATATAATAATCTAATATATCTTATATTTTAATTGTGAACCCTCCCAGGATTTTCCCCTACATGCCAGAGACTCGTAATGGCTGATCCCTACAGTGTCAGTCACCCCACAACAAAAGTGTAGCTATATTTAACATCTTTTCCTGAAAGGTCCATCTTCTAGCTCTGTTTTTGGTTTGGTTGGTTGTTTGGTTGGTTTTGGCTTTTTTTTAAACGGAGAAAGTTACTGTCTGGAAACTATCTTTTGCAGAAAGTTTTTCAGAGACCTTTTGAATGATTGACAAACCACAGAGCTTTCCTCAGAAGACAAGAACCAGCAAAGCTAAAGGTGAAAATGTTCTAAAGTTACTAGTGCCTCAGCAGATCCCAGGTTTCCCATGCATTTTCAAAGCACAGCCAGAGCCATATTATGAACCAGAGCTGATTGCTGACATCAATACTTTCCAAAACTTCTGTGTTCTTTGAGGATAAACACAAGGAGAGCTCCATGCCAGAGATAAAAGGATTATCCAGAGTTGCTCTCCTTAGCAGAACTGGGGTGAAGGAAACTACAGAAAATTTGAGAACACTTTCAAAAGATACTACCTTTTTTTTCAGCCTACATGTCTCCTTCATCACAGCAATAGACTTTTATCTTGTTCTCCATCATCCTGAACTTGCAAACCCTGCTACAGTGAAAATAGCCTGCTACAGGATATGAGTTGTTAGTTAGTCCTTGAACAAATAAAATCTATTCCCTGAGTTCTGCAGTGTGTTCCATCTTTGTTCATGTCATGTTTTGTCAGTCTTTTTTTTTGTTCAGCTTTATTTCCTCTTGTCAGCTATGTAAAACCACTTAGTTACATGAACCTTCTTCTTTGCATTTAACCTCTTATTTTATGTATTTGTCGTCATCCTAAAGTCATAAATAGTTTTCATTAGCAAATGTGTGAGTGGTGCTGTAATATGGCTTCCCTTATTTTTTTTTTTGTTTTTTTGTGGAAGATCATCTGCTAATGTTACCCAGTTTATCCAGAAAGACTGTACATCTCTTTCAGCTTGTAAAGGTTCCAGATTGACCATGTTTTCTTCTTATTGACCAAAGGCTATTATCAGGGACAGACCCTTGTTTGGAAACAAATGGCCATAGGAATGCTTTAATGATTTAAAAAGCAGTCTAGGAAGAAAAGAACTTCTGCTTTACCAAATTTAATTTGCCTGTTGTCTGTTACTATCAATAGCCGTTACTTTTTAATTTTAAGAGTTTAAGTATTGTTTTCCTCTAATTAAGGCCCTAAAGGAGAGTTCCATACTGTTATCAAGTAATATTTTCATTCTGAGATAAAAAGTTTAAATTCCTTTAAAAAGTGTTCTTTCCCCTGTTACTGCTGTTCTCAATAAATAATACTAGTCACATTTATGAAGAAGTACTAATCCATCTGATACATTTGAAAGTATGTGATATATAAGCTATGTCTATAACTAAACAATCTTAACTATCTGTGAACAGAAGTACAGAATTTACTATGTTGGAAAACCCATAGCATGTGCAATGATGTTGGAAAAGCCTCATGGTAACATAAGGACGTGAGGGAGAGCAAAGGTTAAATTCTTAATAAGGAGGGAAATGCAGATAGTTAACAATATTGAGCTCCATGGAGCCTCTATACTCTTGCATAGTTACAGTTTATTCTGTGTCCTGAGTTGTCATATCAGCCATGCTGGGGCAACCAGGAGGGCTGAAGGAGAAAATAAAATAAAAATAAGGGTAAACTCAGATCCTTGACAACTGTTCTCACAAATTTGTCCTGGAAGCCAACATTGAGAATAGCACAGCAGTCTACTGTACTAAAAGAACCTAGATTCTGGAGCCACAAAAACTAATTTTTTGTAAGGCAAGGAAAGTAAAATCTCATCTGCTTCTACCAGCAGAGGTTGTAGCTCACTTGATCAAAAGAAGTGGTGAAGTTGAAAATAAATGTATTACATACTTGTGGTTACAGTAATATAAATTCTGTCATACACGGAATACTTAAAATGCAGTTGTTAGGTTGCAAGAGTGGTTTGACTATAATCAACAGTAAAGCTACAGCAAGAAGTTGTGAAACAAAGGATGTTTCAAGTGATTGAAAGTATCAAAATTTTGTCCTTAGCTGTAAAGAAGAAGGAAAGTTGATATCGCAAGAGAATGCACCAGCACATTGACTAGAGCAGAAAAAAGCAAAGAA
This sequence comes from Pyrocephalus nanus, assembly GCA_038380795.1. NCBI lineage: Eukaryota > Metazoa > Chordata > Aves > Passeriformes > Tyrannidae > Pyrocephalus > Pyrocephalus nanus. Next base: position 26,328,171 of record CM076260.1, on the reverse strand, counting down.
CAAAAAAGGACTTCGTATATTTAACATCAGAAGGTTAAATGGCACCTATTACCACTGCTCAGGACTGACATCAGAAGATTTGAAACATCAATTAAAAAGTGATCAACTTGTTACAATTTCAGATAAGAAAGATGGAGCCTGGCATGTGAAATTAGATAGGTACATCTCTTTTTAGGTACCTCTAAATATCCAGGAGGATATTATCAGTTTTCTAGATTAACATTTGAGATTAAATATGTCAGTGAAATATTGCAGAAAGAGAGTTATGAGGCACTTGATAATACTTCCAGAGGAGAAAAAATTGCTGATTATATGATTATTGCTTCAACTGATGAAGCTTAATGTGATATTACCCCTAGAACAGCAATGTTGAAAGCAAGAGATGAAAATATTAAATATCACAGAGATAGAGTAGAAAGAAATAGAGATAAAATACATGCTGGACCATATTATTTCAAAGTGACTGAAAAAGAAAAAGCTATTATGATATGCTGATGAATTCCAATAAGAAAAATGGGAAATCTTTAGGGAGAAATTATATGTGAAACGTATCTTAATTTAGGAAATAGTGAGCTGTATTTTTCAGTCATGTGGAATTCAGGTTTTGCCACATTGAGGTATTTTCCATAAGTCTTTGCAATAGGAAATATGATATTCTTTTATCTTCAGAGTCATTTGCAATTTTTAAGGTATCTATATATAGACAAAGACTAATTCTTTGTTCCTACATCTGGAAAAAAAACAATTTCATGTGGTTTGTTATTGTTCGTTACCACTGACTTATTCAATACTCTAATGTGTTGTATAAAAAATATATCTCCAGAATAGATTATCACTCACCCCCCAGGCCCACGCAAAATGTGAGATTGACTTTATTGGGTGTCATACTTCTTTTGCTTCTTGGAAACTAGGCAGGAATTTTTCCCTTCCCCCTGCCCACTGCATGCAGGTCTGTTAAGTGAGCAGTTAAGGAACACAAAAGAAGCAGCTTTCTGGTTAATGGCTCAGAATGTCATCTCCTGGAAAATGGGAGTGAGGCTCCTCTTTAGTTTTTTTTTCTCTCGTCTCTTGGGAAACGGGGGGGGGGGGGGGGGGTTGGGGGGGGTTGGGGGGGGGGGGGAGGATTTCAGGCTTGCTGCTGAGGGTGGAACAAGGTTGGAGAAGAGCTCAGAGTGGTCTTTTGTTCTCAGCCTGGTTGCCAGCGGTGGATCCTGCTTGGATTTTCATTGGAGAAGAACTATTTTGGGAAGTTTTTTTTTCCCCTTCCCCCATTCCGTTTGTTTTTGTCTTAGCAGTAGTCCTTGTGCACATCAAAGGGAGAAGGAATGATTCAACCAGCCGGAGTGAGTTTTTTTCCCATTAGGGAGGACTTTTTTTGTTGTTTCTCTCCCTCATCTCTCTCTCCCCTTTCCCCGTGTGTGGGGAAGGGGAACCCATTTTTTTGTTTGTTTCTCCAACACACCCCAGAGGGTGTTACCCCCATGTGGCAACGACCAGCAATTCCCCAAAGCCCCCTGCTGGCTGGCATAGAGAACTGCAGGCTCTGCATTTCCAGTGATCCAACAGCTCCACCTGGTGACTGGCACAGGACCCTACAAGCTGTGCACCTCCAGTGATCCAACAGCACCCCCTGTTCACTGTGGTTGGAATTGCACCAAAGGCCACAAACTGAACTGTTTACTTTTTTTTTCCTTTGCTTTTTTACTGGTTTGTTTTGAAGGGGATTATTTGTGGGTATAGGAGTATTGTTTGGTTGTTTTACTTGTTTTCTTTCGTTGTTTCTGCCAATACAAGCATACCTTTTAATAAAGGGCTGTTATTTTTCCTTTTCCATATTTTTTTTCCCCTCAATAGGAGCCTCTTAATTTCAGATTTATAATTGCTTAGAGAGAGGAGTTTGGGTCTTTTCTCATAGCTCATCCTCAGCAAAACACTTGTGTCTTTAAACTGGGACATTGGGGCAGATTATTACACAAAAATGCAGAAGACAATTTTGTCTTTAACCTTGAGTCTGAGTGAAAAACATCTTCAAAAAATGCTTATTTCTCTAACTATACAAAGAACCTAGGGTAATTATCTTACATAGCAAACATTTAGGTATTTAGGGAGTTAAATCATACAGAGAACTATGAAGATTGAATGCCCTTTCTTTTAAGTATATATGTACTACAGTATATATACCCAGTACAATATGGTGTTCTCTTTTACCATAGAAAAGTTTCAAGATGTCTCAACACTGTATTGCTATTCTTTTCCCATCTAAACTGTTAATTTATTCTGTTTTTCTTCTAAGCATGACTCTGTAATAATATAAATTTCCTGCATAGTATTAATATGGTTTCCCTATTAATCTATGACAAGGCATAAAATTTAATATTTTCCCCATGACAAACCCATGAATTTATCAGCCTAGTCCATGCTCTGTACAGTGAACTATTTATAATCTATGGTTGTTAAAAGCAAAAGAAACTAAAATAAATGAATAAATATGCAAAATTTTTCTCTCTATGGTAGTTTTAATAATTACTTTTGTGTATATAAGTTTTATATTATTCACAAAGCCTTCTCAACCTGCAACCACAGCCTTTGTCATGGCAATGTGTGTAATTAGTATTCAACTTGATACTAAGCAAGCAACTAATTCTGAATGAAAATTCAAGAATAAAAGAAAAATATACTCTTTGATCATTTAAAATAGCAGATATTTAAGATGAGATTCTTCTGCAGCCTCCAGACAGTCCTCAGTTGTCATAGGAACTCATGACATTCCCTGTGACTACCAGTTTTTGCTGCACTGTCCTCTTTCATACTGTTAGCTATCATCTGATGCACAGGTAACTTCAACTACTGAAAAAGAAAAATATCTTCCAAATTGCATGATTGGCTTAAAGGATGTAAGAATGAAGAGCAATCATTCCCTTTAGCTGCTCTTCAGCACTGAGTGGGTCTTGCATCAGTTTTAACTGTTATCCTTTCAAATCACTACGTCAATGTGGTCAAGTAAGTACTTCAAAATCTGGCCTTTTTGAACAAAGACAACTCTTATGAGGATTATTAAAAAGCTTGTTTTCCTGTCTCTGCTGCTGTACCTTTTGTGTGTTTGTTTGGTTTTTTTTCTTGGTACAGTCACAATCCACATGCTGATCAGCTTAGACCTGTGTTTCAACATTTTCATCTACTTTTCTCTTTCAGAGTTCTTTCAGCAGTTTTATTCATCCTTGTATTTATAATTTATCTTCTTAACTAATGGAAGTGGAGAGATTTTAAGAAAAGTTATTTGGAAGTTTAAGGGAAGCAGGAAAACTAAGTTCACACTCTTAAAACTATACTTTGGATGTGACTCTCAAGCCTTTCCCTCTGGATGGCATCCCATCCCTCAAGAGAATCAAACACACCATTCATCTTGGTGTCATCTGCAAACTTGCTGAAGGTGCACTCATCCCACTGTCCATGTCACTGATGAACACGCTAAATAGTATTAATCCAGTACAGACAGGAATTTAGCCAAAGAAAGCTAAACCACAAATGTATTTTAAATTCTGTTTGCTTTTCCTACTGGATGTTTAGCTAATCTATTTTAACTCGTTGGAAGATTAAATAACTTGAAATTGTATTTACTTTTATAAATTCTGTTATTGATCTTCTTGACATTTATATAGTCATGTGTTGAAGAGGCTGCTTTACCTGTAAGCAAAATATATCAATATTATAAAATTATACATTGCACAGCTTAATAATATATTCGATAATGAGAAAAAGCAGATTGAAAAAAAAGTCACAAAGATAAACAGGAAGGTATACAAGCTTTCCTTTGAAGGAAGACTAAACATGAATATCTTTCAGACTCATGAATGCAAGTGACTCATGGAAGAGATCTCTGTGAGCAAGAAAAAGAGCATAATTAAGTATAAAAATAGGAAAGTGGAGAAATATGGATAAACTGAGAATCAGAGATGGACGAAGAATTTTTCAAAATAACAGAGAGTGGGGAAATACTGACTGGAATAGACAAACTAAAAGGAAAAAGAAAAAAGACATGAACACCAGTGGCTCAGTTAATTCTTGATGCTGTGCTGGAAAAATCATACTGGTATCAGAGGTTATCAAACTCTACAAAACAACAGCAACTCTGGACAAACACGGGCTGGGAAAAAAAAGATAAAAACAATAGGGTGAAAAGAAGCAGGTAGGAGCACTGAAGGAAGGAATAATGAACAGAAGTCCTGACTTCTGTGCCCTCTGCCCAGCCAGCACTGCTCTGCTGGGGCAGAGGGTGAGGTGCTCCAGCGAGGGCAGGAGAGTCCCAGGGAAGAGGGCAGGCAATACTCTGGGCTAGAAGTAGTAAAGACTGAAGTGGAGTAACCTATGCTCAAAAGCAGATAATAAAAAAAGAACAACAGAAAGCTTTCATAAAGATATACTGCTGGCATACAATCCAGATTGCATAAGTGTTTTTTTTAGGAATAAATTTAGTCATTATTACACTGTATTCTTTCAATTTGTTTAGTTACTAAGTAAACTGAACTGCACAGATATTCTTTTCCCACACCAGCTAAGATAGTGAAATTTTCATAGTAACTTCAAATAGGGGAGCTCTTTATCATAAACTTTATGGGCATCTACACCTTTGCTCACTAACTTGGAATACCTTTGAAGTCAATGAAGTAGCAATTGAATGAAAATCACCTTTCCTGTTTTCAAATTTTGTGCTATACAGGTACATGATGATGTGCCCTGGAAACAATATTTTACAAACTCTTCACCTTTTGTTTTTCCATAAGGATGTGTCATATGCATTGTGTGCACAGAAACTGCATTTTGTTGACATTTAAAGTAATTTTTACCAGTAACCATTATTTTGAATATGCAATGACATGCTATCTTATTAAAAGAATGATGTGGAGAGAGATTAGAAGAGCAAGAGTCAAGTACAACATTCTGACTCAGATAAACCCCAATTTTCCTTTGACAGGGTGAAATAAAACATAAAGACTTAATATTAGAAAGACAGATACTATAAAAACTGCATCATATTTGTTTATATTTCATTCCATATAAAGCACTAGGCCATTTAAAAGACCTTAACTGTCACAGTTTCTGTGGCTTACCTATGACTTGAAAGTAAGGAAGTTCATGTGACTTATTTACTTAACTGTAAAGCAGTTCAGCAAGGTTTCAGTGCACCAAAGAGCAGTTGTATGCTTAAATTTAAGCACCTGCTTAAATTGTTCCTCTGTGAGACAAGTGACCTAAAAATGGTGATGCTATTTTGAAACCTTGTGAGGACATTAAGGAAGAGTTCATTATATAAAATAACCTTGCAGGAAGTTATTTATATACAAGCTAATTTTATTCATAGTACATTGAAGGACAGACAAAAACTGCTGAACTACAAAAGAGCAGACTTTTATCAACTATGAAAAATTGTAACAGAAGTGTTCAGGGATTTCATTCATTCTCAAAGAACTTCTTTGCAACTTTTCTAATTCTTAAAAAGGGGGACAGATGTGTATTCAAGCTGCATGTACAAAATAGTATATTCTGGAGTTTTCTCTATACTTATTATTCTTATTTTAATAATTTTAAACATTTTTTTGTTTCCGTTGTTTCTACTGAGCACTTGGCTGATAGAAAAAATTGTAGATCTTTTTAAAAATGTTTGGCATGTAACTTGACACATTTAGAAAAGATATTAGAAGTCTGCTCATCTGTTGCTGCCCTGAAGAACCCATATTTGTGTTAAAAATTACATATTCCTTATATCTTCTACCTATGTGCAATATTCTGTCAAACTGAACTTATGAACTTCCAGCTGAAACCTGGAATTAGGACATAGCCCCTGCTTAGAATACAGAAGGACTGTGATCCACAGAGGATGGTAGGATTTAAATGTCAATGCCCTAGTTAATCTAGGAACATTTAGATTGCCTTCTGCTTGGCCATCTAGGTAGAGAAATCTCAAACTTCATTTCTCCCTGTCTGTTCAAGAAGAGTAAGAATTTTTTAAGCCTGTAGGTTAATAAGCCAACTATAACAAATGGCTACAAATTTTAAGGAAATGTGAATTTGCTTGAGGACCTTAATTAAGACTTCAAGTTTTAGGAAAAATAAAATTCTGTAATGAGGTGTTTCAAGGTAGACTTCTTTATTGGGAAACCAACACTGCTTGCCTTCTTTCCCTACTGGTTTATTAACACTGCTAATAAACTGACCCTCTTCTTCATGATTTTCAGAGATGGTACATGCATTAGGATAACAACTGTATAACAGATGACTTGGCTTAAGATTTCATTTTCTCTCGAAGTTCATACATCATATTAAAAGCTAAAAAAATTTCTGCACAGTTAAATGGTTTGTCACGATTTTATTTAATCTAAATTTATTTAATCTAAATTCATATAATCTAAATTCATATAAGCTATTTTCGAACTCATGCTACAGCTGAAAGGGGGAAATATTCCCCATAAACTTTTAGCCTACAGAAATATAATTATTTTGTGTTTTTAAAGAAACTACTTCTTAGATGTCTTTCTCTATCAATTTTATTAATCTTCCACTTTCTGTGCATAGAATGGCAGTCATAGAATTCTATGTGATATTTTCATTTGTTTGTGTTGTACTTTGTCTGCAAATACATGTATGATAAAATGTGGCTACTCTCAATCCTTCATGACAAACAGCTTTCCAGACGCTTTTTTTTATGTCATAAGAAAGAGTGAAGTAAGTCAATACCTAATCTATAATATATAAACAGACGGAATAATAGTATACATTAAACTTAGAGCAAGAAGAAAGTTTACAGCCCATTTCAATCCCTGATCTCAGTGTCATATGCCTTGTTCACTTATTAAGAGATGATTCACCTTAATAATATTCACATTTAACATTACTTGAGTGTTCAGTGTCTTGAAATGAAGCCTTATCTTCTCTGAAGCACAACAGAAAAATATATTTATACAGTCCTCATTTGTATATTTGTGTCTTCAAATATCCCTGTGCTTTAATCATAAGAATGCCAATTCAAGTGCCATTAGCCATTTAGTCACAGTCAAGGACAGGAGAATATGAGCTCTTAAAGTCATCACACAATCTATTTCAATCTGTTTACTCCATTCAATCAGATACAATAACAGAGAATTGGTTATGCTTGAAATCTGAGTGCAATGAAATAAATAACCAATTTTCAAAGCATTATTTTTCTTAGACATTGAATATATATGCATCTGAAGTATCATTTAAAAGGAACAGTGTTTTGGTACTTTGCCCCACTGGAACTTTTCATATAACAGCTAAATTTGGCCTTGAGACACCATTTAAAAAACACAGCATATTTTTCTAGCATGTGAACATCCACAGCAAAGTGCCACCTTCAAGTTATGTTAAAAAAAAACAAACCCAAAGGCACTTCCTTGTAGTGGAATGCCACTGCTACTCAACTCCATAAACACAGTGTGTAACTGAGTTTTCAGTAATGTCATCAATAATGAAATCTAGACATGGGATGAAAGCCTTCAAATTAGCAGTGTGTTACTCAGGACTTTTAACCTACTATTTTTACAGCCTCCCTCCAGGAGCCCTTCTTACCTTCTGTAATCAGCACCAACACTATTCACTTGCTCCCTGCTAAGCTTTTATGTCCATGAAGTGAAGGTGACAATGAAACACTCTCCTGCAAGATCCTCCTGGCAGCATTCCCACAATGCCTGCTGGACTGTTTTGATCCCATTTCATATGTCCAAAATTTAAGCAGCACTACAGCTGCCCGTCTCTGAACTCTATCGTATCACGCTGCCGGGCACAACTTTGTGGTCCCTGAGTTCCAAAGTAATCTTCTCAGCCTCTTTCAATTTTCACATTAAAGAGCATGCTGCCTGGAACTTGATGATTACAGGTTTGTGGGGACAGGATCAAACAGAGGAAGATACTAGCAGGGAGCCAAGAGTAATAACATTATTCTGCAGACATAGCCAGTTTTCTCTCCTCTTTTGAATGAATTCAGTCATCTACAGCAGCACTGATGTAAACATGGCCTTGCAGTTCCATATTAATGCAGATACATTTGAGTAAATTTCTTATATGTGATTGCATACAGGAAAGCAATTTATGAGAGAGCTGATTTTATCATTATCTAATTGTAGCTCTGGACTATTAAGTGCAGGGACTGAAGAGTTAGGAATATCTTAGCAATATATGAAAAGGTACATATATGGTAATTTACTTGAGCAATAAAAACTATCAATTATTTTGTCTGCCAATTAAAAACCATGCACACCGAAGAATCAATTTATTTTGCAGGGCAATTCACTTTTATAAACAGACACTAGCTGCTCTTTTTTCCCCTGAAATCTGTCAAATGTTCTTAGCTCACATTACATCAGCATTTTAGTAAAATTACTGATGGTTAATAACATAAAAGATAGTTCTTTGATGGTGAAACACTGTCATGTCGTAATACTAGCTAGTGAAATCCATGTTCAGTTGATTTCCCGTTCAAGAGAAAAATATTACCTAGAGATACCACAGCCGCTCCTCAAAAATTATATTTCATCTGGCAACAACTGACATATATATATTTATTACTGTTTCAAAAATCAAGTACAGTAAACATTCTTATCAATAACAAGAAAGTGTACATATGTTTTGAACTTAGTTTTCATCACTGGTTGTGAGATTGCATCAGGGAGGGTGAGATCTTTCATGGGTGAGAATCTTTGTGTCCTTGGTACCACCTGGACAGGTATAAAAAGAAATTTTTTTCTCCTGCTTTCTTCCTACAGTAGATGGTAAGTAGAAAGAATATAAAACATAGAACCTTGGCTTTAACCTTACCCAAAGTGGATGCTCTGCCTGCACTGCTAGTGATGAGCTCTGAAATATTTTCCATCCCCTTAGTTTTCATTCAGAGAAGGTGAGAAGCACAAGAGGAATCATGCATGGACAAATTATCAGGGCAAATTATTGGATCACAGTAAAGGACCAGGTTCTGACATGCTTCCTATTTCATTCTCTCTTCTCTACTTCATTCATAGTAAGTACCACCATAATACCTAAGAATATGTCTCTGATAGATTAAATAATATGATTATCAACTCTCAGGTATTCCTCTTTTCAAGACAATGAAGATCAGTGTTCTGTATTTGGAGATCTTTTACATTACACGTATCTATATCCATCTATGTATCTACATAGATCTAGAATATGGATAGTATAACGATGGAAAATAACCAAAGTGTCAAAAATGTCTGAAAAAAGGGGAGGAAAAATCTGAATAATGATAAGTGAAAGACTTAAGGTGTCTACATCCAAGATATGTAGCCGTAATGTGCCTGTTGAGATCCAGCTACTATGTAAGTACATTAATTAATACCTCGGTTTTACAGTTTGTCATCCAAAATTAAATGGACTTCTGTTAGTGATGGGGGTTTATATGATAAGGCATCACTGTCCTAACATACAGGAGATAAAATAGGAAGTCAAAATTAAAGGAGAGAGAAATAAACTGGGGGTCTTTTCAGTATCTTTGCTTACTGTGTCTTTGCCATTTAGTGTGCATTCAAATAAATCTCTTAGGTTATTTAACAAAGTAACCAGTATATGGTTACTTGGAAGCTTATTTGGACTAATCCTTTATCCCTTCCACTTTTGCAGCATCTACACTTTCTGTCTAACTAGATTTGTTTGTGGTGTCAATTATTGACATAGAAGTACTATTTATAAAGATCATTTCACAATCAATGTTTTTTAAAAAAATCAAAATTAGATCTTGAGAACTTGAACTTAAGAAAAAAAGGGAAAATTTGGTTTTCTAAAAGCTAATCCTTTGAAACATTCAGTGACAGTAAGACAGCAATACAGAGTAAGCAATTAATGGTAATTAATATTTTGATGAATGAACCCACCACTATTTGAAAATCAGAATTTATACACTAATAGTTAAAATCCCTGATTATCCATTTGTGTATACATGCACTTTCATAGTGAATCAAATATACTAAGAAGTATTAAGAAGTTTGATTATTCTATTTCTACTAATATTTCACCTTCCTCATGCAATTCTTGTTTCTTATTCTACTTAAACTGAAGCAATTCTGTGTGGCCAGTTTTTAGGTCAGAGGAACTTGTACTTTTCCTAAAAATATGAAGATTTTTTTCTTAGAGGATGTATTATGGGAAGAAGAAAGAAGTTACCAAAGTCACAGTGACTTCTCAGTTGTCTAACATTCTGGATCAAAAAAGTGTCCTAAAATTATGTTCACAACGTTAAAATATGAAGGCATGAGTCCTATTTTAATTTGAAAGGCAAACTAACACAAAGAAGAAATTGCAAATTTTTTCTGGTCAGATGGACTACTACAGACATTTGTCAAACTTACTGCATGCAGAGGAAACATGAAAATCTTGTTTTCAATGGCAAGGGTATGTAATCCTATTTATCAGAGCACAGCTGTGTGTCTTCTTAGTGAGAAGTTAGAATGCAAGTGATCTCTCATGCAAACTGACAGCCATGTGTTATGGGGACTACTTGCACTTTATGAAGTAGTTAGGACTTGAAAGCACAACTGAAAACCTCAAAACAATTGCCCTAGCTAAGCAATATAAATGGATATATACAAATAAATTTTTAGGGGAAAGTTCTATGTAGTTTGCATTGAGAGGAAGCTGCATGTTGCCCACTTTTGTTACTTGCTTTTTGAGAATCTTGACTACCTAGAGGAATTAAAATTTACAAATGAGAGCCACGGTTTTGTAAGGTCTTTGAAGTAACAGCTGTCCTTAATTGTACCAGTATGATTAAAGCCTTCTAGTGAATTCTGGTATTCACTCACATGTTTTTTCAATTGTTATGTCCACATACCTTAATTTTTGCAGTTGTGGAACTCTGCGACTCCCTACCCTGAAACTGATCAAATGTGAGAAACTTCCCTACAGTTATCAGACCAGTCTTTTACATTTTGTGAAACTCCTCTATAATTAATGGATCTAAGGTCTGGATCTTTGAGCCACAGCATTTTTTTTCATCTTCTCTCACCTTTCTTGTATCAAACACCATGTCTAGTATACTACCATAATATAACTTCACCTCAACTTCATCTTTAAATATTTTTTTAACTGTTAAGAGTTAGTTATTCTGTGGCCTTCCCCCAAAAAATGAGTGATGCAAATGAAGTTAAGGAATTCTATTAAAGATATTATATTTGTTTTACTTCATTCTCCAACATATCTACTGGGATTCTTTAGTCTTTCCTCATTACTTGACATAGAGGAATAAAAACTTAGAGTCAAAAAAAGAAAAAAAAAAGGAAAGACCAATATTATATCTGTTTTATCAACATGGAAATTGATCATTAACAACAGAATAGATATTTTCATTATAATATGCCATCTTTTAAATTTGAGTTATATCTTATATGTATATATGTGTGCATATACTTTTAAAGCACTATTTGTCTACAATTCTTGTCTGAGACACTGTATGTGCACACAATTGATGGTCTGAGGGGTCTTTCATACAGTGAGACAACCCTGTATGAAACAAATGTTAATATGTTTTCTAATTCTTTATGCATTAGTGTTTGCTGTCTTTTTAAATTTGTACATCCCCTAAAAATATGCAGAAAATCCTAGTCTTCTGACAGTAATCTTTCTGTTAGTTGCCCTTTATATACCTTTATATATTCATATAGACTAACAATCCTTGAGCCTTTGAACTAAATCTATAAAAATATCTAAAATGATCCAAGGATTGAAGCCAACTGGCATTTATAAACAAAATATTCTCACTCTCCTCTCATATAGGGTGGTTAGCTCCTGGCTGCCTATTGGAAAAGGTTTGCGATTGGGGTGGACCTCCAACCATCTCTACTAACAACTTAACAGCATGAATAGACACATAAAAATGTTTATTATTGGGCCCTGATGTTGGTTGATTTGCTAATGATATAACCTTAAGATCCAGAAATGACATTTTGAAAACCACTGCTTTAGACTGGACAATTGTGTTTCTAAAAGCCCTAGACAGGAAAGCTGCAGTTGGAAAACCATATGCACAACCTGCGAAATTCACTGGTTTTGGAATCAACTTTCACTCCTGATCCTGAAAGTCAGAAATCATAAAACGAACTCTGATAGTGAGGGGCAGCAAACCTGAAGCTATACTACTGGTGTGGAGGGAAAGGTGTAGGAAACATAAGGGCTAGAATTAATGTGGATACCTCTCATCTGCCGATTTTTTCAGCCTGATGTTTATTTTTACTAATTTATTTTTTCTTGCAATCCTTTAAACAGATGAAAAACTATATGTGGCTTTGTGTTAGCCTAATGGGCTGGAACAGTACTCTATTTCTCCTTCCTATGGGAAACAAGAAGTGTTCCTTATAATGCCTAACTTTTTTTTTTTTTAACCTTCTGAATTATCTATACAGTACTTCTTAATTCATATTAAAAACCACATGACCTCCCCCTAAAAACAATGTGTTGAAATACTAGCCCGTGGCAATCAAAGGAAAGAAGCATAACATCTCATGTTTTTTTTTCTTAGTTGCTCATGTTTGATCTGGTGGGAAAGAACTCAAGAGACGTGTCTTTATCTTGTTTATTTAAAAACATCACTTCATTATCCAACCTGCATCTTCCCTCCTGTGTTTTAGAATGGTATCTCTATGCTTTGTCACCTCCAGAGTTAAAGTAAATATGATATTTAAAATACTAAGCCAGCCTTCTTACTGTTGCATGTAGGAACAACATCAGTAGTATCAAGAGAATTTCAATGGTAATTAATTATAAAAATATGATGACATATATAATTATAAAAATATAATGACATATTATGTAAATAATTCATACTAGTGTGCAGTTAAAGGTTTAAAGATTGAATTATGAAGGGAAAGAATCAGAAAACTAGCAGTAAGACAGAAGACAATGCAAAAGAAAAGCAGGACAGGAAATATGGGAGAAAGAAGAAGTATACATATAAGGAAAACTGAAGGGAGGAAGGTGTGAACAAAAAATTGCAAATTGGAATTGGTGAGATCAAAACCACTAAAATGAAAAGGAAGACATAGATAAAAAGAGATGGGGGGTAGATTTTGAAAAACATAATTGATAGGCATAACAAAAGACAGCCTTTCCCTGTGTCTTGTCAAAGTAGCCATAGCAGACATCTTATTCTAATGCTACTCAAGTGCTTACCTTTGTCCAAAATATATTGGGAGCTAAGTTTTATATGCAGAACAATTTTACTGTCTCATAATAAGTGCACATTGGAGTGGAATTTGTCTTATCAAATTGCCTGGTTCATCTGCTTCTGATCCAAGTGCAGAAAAGACAGTGTGACTCAGAACAAACAGGTCTAGCTAAAAATTCTATAGCATCATGGTAAGTGTGAAAAGTAAAGTAAAATAAAATAATAAAAATATGATGTAAACCTGCAGAAAGAAAAGGAACAAGCTATGATAACCTGCAAACTATCAGTATGGTGAATAAAATTTTTCAAGAAATTTGCTAAAATTTCTGCAACTTTTAGTCAAGAAATAAGGCATTATTGCCCTCAGTCTTCTTTTTGTCTCAGTCTTTAAGAAAAACAAATGGTGACTGTCTAAAAATGGGTGGTGATGTCTTGTCAAATGTAATAAGTTTGGAAATACACTACAGGACAAAGTATACTAGGAAAGTTGTTTAAATATTTTGTGCACTTCCAGGAATGAAAGATAAAATAAGTTCTACAAACCAAATATCATCTTGAAACTGCGTCACAACATATAAATACCAAACAGTACCCTTTTGCTTTTGAAATCCAGGCACAGGGAAGGGAACGTAAGAGACTGATGGTGTGTGCTTGGATTTCATTCTGAGGTGGAGGTAGGCTGCCTTTGAAAACATTGCTATGTCCCAAATTTTAGACACAGACTAAGTATCTGGTATCTTTAATGCTCCCCAGCCCATAGGACCCAACAAAACCAAAAATCTTCCTTAGAAGACTTGAGCATTGGGACAGATTGTCCAGAGAGATTGAGAAGTCTCTGTCACTGGAGATACTCAAGAACTGCCTGGATGCAATTCTGTGCCATGTGCTCTGGGATGACCCTGCATGAGCAGGGAGGTTGGACAAGATGACCCACTGTGGTCCTTTCCACCCTTACCTATTCCGTGATTCTGTGATTAGGAACACTAGTAGGTGTTATTCTAAAAGGGAAGCCAGTTTTAAACATAGTATACAAAGAATTAAACTTATAGATTGCAACATTAGGGTCTGATTCTCATTTACATGACTGCTCTCATGCTCTTTTTCACTATTGTAAAAGGAGTCTTAAAGCAGGGATTATCCCATATTGTGACTTCTTTTTTATCTGAAAAACACAAAGGGATGTGAGCCTAAATAAGGCCTTATTCCACATTCAGGCTACCAGGGTAAATAACAGCTTATTCTTTGTGCCAGCAGATGGTTACTGACATTGTGTCTTGCCCAGTTCCTTGAAAACAGATTCAGTTATGCCCAGAATTTCTGGGTCCATCATTTCCGCTTACCACTGTCTTGCCTTATGCAATTCTAGTTTGGCCCCAACTTAGAACAGAATAGTCTCACTCTGTCACACTCACCAGAAGACTCTGTCATTTCTGCATCAGATTTGACCACTACTGAGATATATTTCTCTCCCACTTTCACTCAGTGTCATCACTTAAATGACACTGTAGTTGTTCATTCTGAGGGTATTTATTCAGGGCAGGCCCAAGGGGTGGGCACAGTAACCTCCCACATGCTATACAACAATTTATAGGGTATAACCTGAGTCCTAAAGACTACCTTGTCAGCCTTTCTTACTGATGACAATTAAGATTTTTCTCAGTGTCATATTTAACAGTGGAATCAGAGACTGGTAGATACAGTGAGGGGTTGAATCTGCCCTCAGAAGCAATCTAAAGACCCTAGGCCACAGGACAGTCAAGCTTCATTTGCAGTCTAAGAAAGCTGTGCTGTTATACAGCATATGTGCATATTCCAGACTGAGCTCAGAGTCCCATCACAGAAAGAAAGGCAAAATTGGATAAATATGAAGGTTTTAAGAGGCCTACTTGTTAACCTATATTTTTCAGGTTTTCCTGAATGACACGTCAAGCCTCATATTTCTATTTCAGCTAGGACATGTATTTCAGAATGACATCTAATCTTTATTTGAACACTTATTAAGCATCTAGGTAAATTATTCTGTTCGTTAGTGATGATTCACTGTAAAAATGTATGTTTCATTTCTAATCTCAGTTGACCTATGCACCATGTTCAGGCTCTAGGTCTCTGATGTTGATAGATTAAGCTTCCCTTCAATGTTGGAAGTATCTGCATTTATAGACCATGATCAGATTTGCTACTTAACCTTAATTTCATCAAGTTAAATTGATGGAGGTGGGTTAGTATTTCACTGCAAAGGCTTTCTTTTCCCACAGAACTTCTATCATTCTTGTAGTTCTTTTTTAAGCCATTTCTAATATATCAAAGGTGCTTTAAAATGAGTTCATAAAACAGAACACAGTACTGGTCTCACTAACATCATAAAGAATCAAAAATAGCTCTGTACTTCCATTTTTTATTCCTCTTTGTATTTATCTAAGAATCACATTGTTTCTTAGCCACTGCTTCTCCACGGACTCAGTAAAATCTAGACCTCTATATTGATTTCTACCTCCTACGGGATGATTTAGGTAAAAATCCATGTAGGATATAACCACATTTCACCACTGCAGAATACTTCAAAATCTTTAGCAGTCAATTTTATAGATGACTGCCTGCACAAATACAAGGACTATTTACCATATGACTACACCACTAATTTTTTTTAAATGGTAAATAGATTTCATGTATGTGTAGCATTTTAGGGAATATATTTTGAAAACACCACTAAATAAAGAAAAATCAGAGAGAATAATATTTCTATTTTTCTTTATAAAAATATTATCTGACTTCTTGGTATCATATTCAGCTATATGAGTTACACGGTGGTATTGAACATTCAGTTAACTGATCTGTGGGTGACTGAATGAATCAGATTTATATCACAACCATGTTTCATTAAAATATCATTAATGACCATTGCCATACTGTCACAGTCACATAGTCCCAGTTCTGTGAAATTTAACAATTTTCCTTTCTTGTTTTCTTTCCTACTGTATGATGAACATATCTCCTATAGATATTCAGTGATCAAACAGGACATTTCTTTATTTCACAAAAAATTGTTTATCAGCTTCCTGTTGCACCAGTGGTGGTATCTTGACATTTACCATCAGAAAATTATTTTAGTTTTCCTTTTTTCATTTGATGCTTGATTGCAAGATCACTGGGTGCTCTGTGGTCAATACAATTCAATTATTTAGGTTGTCAGGCTGGAGTACTGTCTGCCCTAGTTCTTTGCACTAAGCAAAACTCTGGATGCGTCAAAGAGGACCTGTCTCCTTTGCAGGCAAGCAGCAGTGACCACCTTCACAAGGTCATTGCTAAGGGGTTGGCACCTCAGTAATCAGTGTTGTGCAGGCACACCCAATCTGGCTCTGAGTTAGTTAAAGAATTACAATCAATACAGGTGTTGCACATGCAAGTCTGGAAGGCGCAGTGATTCTGCTGCAGTGAGACTGCCTCTGAACTAACTTGAAGATGGAGCAGACATGTTTATTGTGATCTTCATTGTAGGCATATCCCAATGACTTTATTTTTCTGATCCAGGTTAGGTTCATGCTTAGGAAGGAGCTGGAAGTTTCTTGCTTTGGCGTCTGACTTAATTACAATGGAAGAAACAGGCAAGGAGAATCAAATCACAACATACTGCACTGTCTTAACAGGATTCTAGAATTTTAAATGTGTCTTCCATACATATTTATAGTACCTTTTTCCTCAGCTTGAGTCAGTATTACTACCTCATGGTGAAAACCATAAACTTTTCCATTACTGACATCCTCCATTTGTGTATGAACACAATTCATTAAAGTTCTCATTTTTCTGCTGATAGCTCAGGTACCAGGGAAAACCACTTTTTTTCTCATATCAATTCATGTTTTATTAGGTTATTTCACCTGTCTCTTATTTGTAAGTTTCTTTCACAAGGGAAAATTTGCAGGTTTCTCCCTACTCTTTTGTGAGGACAGATTGATTTTTTTGTGTTTAGAAGCAAAGACATAAGTAGACAGGGCTTCTGGATAAAAAAACACCAGCAAAACAAAGATAACATTTTGTCACATTATCTAAAAGTCATTAAAGTGTGGGCAATAACAGAGCCTTTGGTTTCAAACTCTTAACCATGTGAGAGAAATTTATGCCTTAATGGCTGCAATTATCAAGAACACTAAAAATGTTCAGTTCAGGTTTTGTTTTCTCAATATTCAGAGAAATTACAAGACAGACTGGTAATGCCAGCCAGAGTGACAGGTAGCCAAGAAAGTTCTAATTCTGTTTTTGCTGCTGACTGGGTTGGGATATGGGCTCCCAGTCACAAGGTGGGTGATTCTCATACAGCTCCACAGTCTCTTCAGCCCCGATTTGACTGCATCTGCCCTTCATATCATACACCTGCATGCCCTTTTGCCACTTTCAATGATAAAGCACCTCTCTGAGGAGGAAAAGAATCATAAGGCCTCACATGAAATCCAGAAAAACCATTGTATCTTACAGATAGAGCAGGACAGTGTTTTAAGCAAATACTATTTGTGATCCCAGATTTGAACTCATCCATTCTTTACTCCAGTTGTGCTGGGAACAGTAGCCCTGTAGAGAAATCAGGGAGGAGGCACTGACATGCAGAGAATTATTGAAACTGCACTGCAGAAATATGGAGTTAAAAATATTTTTAGTGTATCACACTGACAGCTAACATTACCATTGAAAGATTTATCTTTCGCAATGGTCACAGTGGAAGGAACAGACCTGTAGTTGTACTAACCATGTATGAAGATGTTTGAGAGATGGCAATACATTGTGGGCTATTTCAGATTACTGTCCTCAGGATTTATTTTGTCCAGGACCCTTAGAGCTGCAGGTGAGCTAACTTTTAGCTTTAATATAAGTCTAAATAAATCAGAGTTCCTGGGGGTATGAATGGATTTTGATGCCAAATCTCTTTTTTTTTTTTTTTTGTTTATGTGGCAACATTACAAAAGGTGGTGAGGCTTGTCCAAGTCACAGGTGTTGGATAATTTGTATAATTAAAAGTCCATTTGCTAGTATTTGTGAATGCACCAACTTGACTTGCATCTAAACAGTATCATGAAATCTTTTCCCATTATAAACTTCCTCTGTGAGTAGTATGATTGTTTAGATAATAATTTTTTTTAAACTGTTGCAATGTATATATGAGATCTATGGATATAGATATTTGTATTTAAAGTAACTATTTACTTCATGGGTATAAAATTATTGTTTATAGAGAATTCAAATTAAATGTTAACTTCAGCTGTAGCAGATGAATCTTATTTAAATTCCAAGATTAAAAAAAAAAAAAAAGTTCAGTTCGGAAATAATGTGTTACTGGTTTAGCCACAAGGTTCACCTTATGAGTGGCTTGTGTCCTTAGTAATAATCCCACAACAACCTTGTCATGTTTATAAAGCTTTACTGAAAAATGATAACATATCATTAAAATAAGGATCAAAATGTCATTCTTAGCAGAAAGGATTTAGAATGTGCTCAGTAGCATCCCAAGTTCTTTCAGCTAACAATCAGTCAACCTGATTTGGAAGCAATAGGCACTCTCTGGCTGCCTGTTACAGGTGGCGATATGATCCATAACCTCCAATGCACATCTGTGCCTAAAGCTGTAGCTGTGATACATAGTATGTGAATTTTCTTAGTAAAACAGCTTCTCAGATCTAATGCACGTTGTCCAACCCTTACCCACACAGCTGGTCATCTCTCTTGTATTTGTTGATAATACCCTTTGCTGCCTTCAGAGGACTATGGGGTTCTTCTCTGGTGGTTATTGTTTTTCAAGGTTGCAAGCTCATTCAATCCTGTTTTCTTTTGTGTGTCAAAATAATCTATCAGAAAAAGAAATGGAGTTAACACTTACCATATAAAACACTGACAAGAATCATATGAATGCTAAGTATCCAGTCTAGCATTGTAAAATCACTTCTAACATTTACTACATTGTCCAAAAAAAAAAGAAAAAAAAAAAAAAAAAGGCAGAAGCAGCTGTAACAAAACAGGCTTGCTTATTTGGGTGCTTTTTATAGGATCTAATTAAAACATCATTTCGATGAAACATAGTTGTTCTGTTGCATAGTAAACTTCAGGCCAGACCTCTGCAGAAAGGCAGAGGCAAATTGAGATCTGGGGTTTTGTGGCCCCCAGTGCCTCTTGGGAGTCAGGAGTGAAGGAGTGAAGCTCAGTCAAAAAATCACAGGCAAAAAGAAGATGTCGAGGTGTTGTTTTAATTTTTGCCTTTTTTTCCTTCACTATACCAATCTATTCTAATTGGAAATAATTAAATTATTTTTTCCCAGTTGAGTGTGTTCTGTCCATAACAGTAATTGGTAAGGGATCCTGTTTCCATTTTCATCCAGAAGGAAGCATTTTCTCCATCTCTTTTTCCTTCAGATTCTAATGGCAGAAATGCAGCATTTCTTTTAAGAGTTTAGACTGAACTAATCCCTATTTTACCCATTTCCACATCTCTGTCATGAATGTTCCTTTGTTTTTCCCCTCAGTGTTTCAACTCCTCTACAGCTGCTCAGCTTTTCTGTCACTTCCATTACTTAGATTCTTACAATTCCTCTGTTTTCATCCAGTTCTCATCACATCTTTTACGTTGTCCTTTAGGAAAAGAAAGAAGAAGAAGAAATTTGGAGAAAACATCAATGTCATGTGTTTCGTAGGTGAGGGGAAACCCCTTCTAGAGGTCTTTTCCAACCTTAATGATTATGTGATTCTATTTGGCTTTAGTGAACTGTCTGGTTTATTCAGCTTAGATTGGGGGTTTTCTACTGGCTACATGCGAGTGGCAAGATACATCAATAATTTCCTCTCAGACCTTCTGGAATTGCATTGTGCATTACTTGTTTTACATTCTAATTTCCCCCCTTCCTTTTCTGTCCTACTAAACTGTCTTTATGTCATCCCACAAGTTTTACCTTTTTTCTGATTCTCTCCCTTATCCCACTGGATGGGAGTGAGTGAACAGCTGTGTGGTGTTTATCTGTTCTCCAGGTTAAACTGCAACAAGGTTCAAGATGGTTAATGTCAATTCTATCTTGCTTAGCAAGCTTCTACTTTTCTGTCTGCAACTTCCCACTCATTTGCCTGCAACCTCTCTGTAGTCCTGTATATCTCTCTTTTCCCCACCTAATTATTCTTTCACACTTAATTTTTGGCCAATTGAATTCAATTCTGAATTAAATCTACATGACAATATATAGGGATAAGAAAAGAATAATCTACAGGACCCACTTCTTATGCCTCCTAAAATCATTACATTTTTGAGTCTAAAGAAATGAAAGGATGTCTTGTACAACATTGTACTGCAATGCTAAAAGTAAACCTGAGAATGAATATTATTCATATATGTACATATATATGTATGATAAGTCTAGTCATTATTTTTTTTTAAATTTAGCATTATATCAGTCTTCCAAATTAACATTATTTTGCTAACACTGAAAATCAAGAGTTAATTACTGATCATCAGTAATTACATTAATAATGTTATCATCTGTAAAAATAATAAACTTTGATAGTAACATGATTAGAGCAAAGTCCATGAATAAAAAATATGGTAACACAGTAAACAGAGCTTCTGGAAAATGCTGATATTGCTTCTTATGCTTTATGGTTTTACTTGCATATTTAATTTTTTCCCATGGGACAGAAGTAAAGCAAAAACATGACAAGTTGCACTACCATCTGAAAACTCAAGTACAAAGGGGTTTTGCTTTGAAACAAAGTTCAGTAATGGTTTGAGACCTTTGTGATGTTCTGCAGCATGGCTGTATATGCCCCAGTTTCCTCCAAAATGCACATTTCATGATTAAGCTCTTTCCTGTAGCCATGAATTTTTCATGGCTACATTTTCCTTTAATGCATGTTAATGTTCTGCTTCAGAATAGTGCAGCTAACTCTTCACAGCCTCAAATTTTAGGCAACAGTACTAGTTAGCATTGCAGTTGAGCTTTGCCAGTAGTTCTTTGATAATAATCATTCTCCCATTTCATGATGTGTAATGTAATGTATGGTTCTTGAACACTCCTTTCACTTAGCACTATAGAACAAGAAACAAAGAGTAGGGCACACAAAATGTAGTCAGTGAAGAAGATAATCAGGAAGAAAGCTTACATAATTTAAAGCTTTGTCGTGTTAAACATTCTGTTTTATTGAAACTTTTTTCCAGTAACACATGCCTTTTGAATAGCACATAACATAAGCACAGGCAAGGAAAAGGATTCCTCAACTCTAAAACGCTAATGACAGAAACCCCAAACAATAACAATGTAGCTATGGAGAGGTACCATGAGACTTCTATAGTATGACTTCAAAGAAAGGAGATCCATTGTTAATGACAATATATTGTTAAGTCAGTCAACATCAACCTGTACTGGGAAGAAGAATAAACTTCTAGTTATATTCTGAATTATGGGCTTCAAGGGTTTGTGCGTAACTCAGCAAAAAGCTGCTCAGCTGTCAAAACTTGACTAATGACGGAATATAGTAAGGAATATCCTAAAGAAGACCATGTTATTCATAAAATCTTAAGACAAGAAACAAAAAAACTTGGGACAGCACAAAGCCACAGTAGGCTTGTCATTAATAGCTAGTTAAGATGCCTCTTGCTATGGACCATAATTACCTGGTCACATAATACTTTGATTTTATATCATGACAAATCAGATCTTAGTGATGCTCAACTCTGATTCCATTTTCACTGAACACATAATTTTTGAAGAAAACATGCTAATAGGGAAAAAAATATGCAGGAGAATTTGGGAAGGGATATGAAAAAATATATTTTCCTTCAATTTCTTCTTGCATTTAGTGCAAGATACAGAGGGTTTATTTTCCATATTCTTTTAGTTTTTCCACTTTATGCCAGACCTGAAGAGTCATGGATGATGAGAGGTAGTAAGACAGGGCTGAATATTTCACAAATTATTCTGAGTTGGAAGGGACCCACAAGGATCATCGAGTCAAGCTCTTAAGTGAATGGCCATATTGGGATCAAAACCACTAGCCTGGTGTTCTTAGCACCATACTCTAACCAACTGGGCTAATCTCATTTCTTTTAAAATGTTGGGTAGGATCATGCATCTTCTGTAAAATAACCTGTAGGAAAAGGATACCCAACCAAAGTAGACATGTATTCTGTCCTTTCTTCATTTTAAGGGCAATCAAGCACTTCACATCTCTCAAGAACAAGCCCTAAATACTATACTGGTTAATTTTTATCTTTACCATTCAAGTTATGCCTCTGAGGAGCAGAGAACAATAGATTCATGAGTCGAAGGACTGAGAGAGGCAAAGTGAGAAGAGTATAATCTCTACCCCCATTACAGGGACCACCAGTCTGGAGAGGAGGATTCTGCACTGCTGTATTTACTCCAGGAATTGATCCTCATTTCATATTATTCAGTGATTAATAAACAGGAACTTTTGAGTAAAAATGTCTCGAAAAGTTTGACATCTTTGTCTCAGAGGTGCCATAACATTTGCGTACTTTGCTGCAAATTTAAGTCGTCAGCAGGAGCAGGACAGAACACATATCCATCAATGCCACTGTTAGCTGTGTTTTTCAAAAGAGTTGTTGGTGCAACATCCTGGAATGTCTTGATGTTTGCTAAGCATATCTGTCTCACAGATATGAGACACAAGTGTTTTGCTGAGGATGAGTTATGAGGAAACTACTCCCTCTAAGCAGTTGTAAATCTGAAATTAAAAGGCTCCAATGGAGAAAAAGGTGGAAAAAGGAAAAATAACAGCCCTTTATTAAAAGATATATGTGTATTGGCAGAACAACAAAAGAAAACAAAATAAAACAACCAAACAACAATCCTATACCCAAAAATAATCCCCTTCAAAACAAACAAACAAATAAACTAAAAAGGAAAACAGTTCAGTTTTCACCCTTTAGTGCAACTCTAACCACATTCAGCAGGGGGCACTGTTGGATCACTGGTGGTTGCCATGTGGGGGGTCCCCTGGGTGGGCTGGAGAAGCCAAAAATGGAAGTCTTCCCTCCCCCTCACCAGAAAAAAAAAAAAAAAAAAAAAAAAAAAAAAAAAAAAAAAAGAGAAAAAAGGGAAATGAAATAAAATAAAAAAGGTCCTTCCCAACTCTGTCCTGCTGGCTGAGTCATGTGGTATATCTTCCCCTCTCCTTTGATGTGCACAAGAACTGCTGCCAAAAAAAATGGAGGAGGAAAGGCCTCCCAAACAGTTCCTCGCTGATGGAAATCCAAGCAAAATTCGCAGCTGGCAGCCAGGCCAAGAGCAGAGCCAACTCTGTGCTCCTGTCACCCAGACCTCATCCCAGCTCAGGCAGCAACAAACTCCTCCCTGGTTTTCCTGGAGAGGAGGGGGAAAAAAAGTAAAAAAAAAAAAACAAACAACTCCTCACCCCATCCTGCAAATAAGAATCTCGAGGGCCATCATCTTGGAATATGGTTTTACCAGCCACTTCTTTTGTGTTAGTTAATGACCCAAACCACAGCCAACCTGCCTATTCAACAACCCTTTCACACCGTGGGCAGGGGGAAGGGAAAAAATTCCATCTTAGTTTCCCAGAACAAACAAAACCATGACAATATCATGAGCATCCTTATTGCATTATTGGAGTTAGGTGGAAGTACTGATTTCCTGACTTTTAAAATCACGTTTAGGCAAAAAGCACATTATTAGGATATTCGTCGGGGACTGTAAATCAGTAGTACTACAGGCATCGGTTGCTTCAGGTCAAGAAAGTCACTTTTTCACCTTATGCATTGGATAGAGACTGAACAGGATTTTCTGGATGGCACCTTTTCTTTTCTTGCTCTAGACTGTTGTTATATTACAATCAGACATATAGCACGCTTACTCTTTCATAAATATCCCCCACAAGTACCTAAACCTATCTATGTGAAATTTATCAGTTCCTTATTCATCCAGCCCCCTATCTAATTACGTGTGCTATATGCAGGATAAGACATGAATACTGCAGTCACTTGAACTGACTGTATTTGGACAGGGAATAGTATGATAATCTGAGGGCCTCTCGTTGTTGATGACCTTTAAATGTATCAGGCTTGACTAACATTTACCAGCCACAAATGAAAAATCAATGGAACAGTCAAATCTTCTTACATAAAGCAGAGCCTTCCTGTGTGGGTTCTATTTAATTTGGCAAAGTCCACATATTGTTGCAGCCGCACCTTCGCATAAACAGAACTTTAGTATGACACTGTAACAAAATAATGTTGTAATACTTAATACTGTTGTGTTTTATGTTCTCAGATTTTTGGCCATGTCAGCAACTAGGGGCTAATATCAGTTCCATCTCTATTGGGATTCTATGCTTTTTTTTCTCTTTCTTTCTTCTTTTTTTTTTTTTTTTTTTTTTTTTTTTTTTTTTTTTTGTGTGTGTGTGTGGAGAAATATGTCTGTCCATGATATTAAAAACTGATAAAGTCATATGTGTGATCATGATTACTTACAAATTTTTCACGGATTCATATTGATGCTTTGCAGAGCCAGAAAGATTTATAAGTTGTCACACTTCACTCTTGTGAGCTGAATTTGATAAAAGCATTTTTTTCTAGAAAGGCAAATGTTTGATGCAAAGACAAGAGACGGAGAATTTGCCGTATATCTTGGTATGTCTTATGAGCAGCTTTGTTCCCCCCATTATTCAAAGCATGTTTCTTAATTTTAAATGTAGTTCTTTTTATTACTTCAGCTGCTGGAATTTTGTTCTTGTCATGCCTTTTCCTCACAGACTGCTAAGATTTCAGACTCCAGCTTTTTCTCTTTGTAAATGTTACATAATCTACATATGTTACATAATCCAGTTACATCCTTCTCCAGTTCTTCTCAGACCCACACAAACCAAATTTGTAAAGTATCATGCTTTAAGACTTTCAAAATTTCTAAAGTATGACTGTTTAGACTGTTTATGTTTTTTAATTACATCTTCTGTTTTTTTAGCATTCTTTTAAGAATGGATGTGTTTTTGCAGTGGATGTACTACTCTGATACCAACTGTACTCATGTGCCACAGTAAAGTTACTCTCTGTTCTTGAACTCAAGTATTCTATTTTTATTTGAAATTAGTGTAATTATCCTTTATTTTTACAAAACTTTCTGCTGAGAGCACATGCTGAGTTATTTAGTCACAGCCTATATATTCTATGAATTGTTCTTCCTAGATGTGTTACTGAATATATGGCAATGTTAAAAACCACCTTAATCAGCTACTGAATGATCTGTCTGTGTATCAGCTTTTTTTCCAATATTATTTATGATTTCTCCATTTTTATACCACTTGTTTACGTTTACCAGAAGTTATTTGGTACTTTTCATTATTTCATTATTGAAATTGATTATTGAAAATACTGGGTAGCAATAGGTCTTTTATCAATCCAAACAGAACTTAAACACAAATAGTCTAACTTGAGGGCAAATCCCTATTAACACATTCTTTTCTCAGTCAGCCCTCCCAATAGCCTTATGGTACTGTATGGTTCAGATTTGTGGCTGGTTTTGTTTTTAAATCAGAATGCTACAGTACTAAGATCAGTACTAAGCTGAACTGAAATATGAAGTGGAATACTGCCAAATGGTTGCAACAGCATAGATAGCTTGGCTGAGGTAGACCTCTATTGCTGCAAATGAACAGAACGGCTCTCAGTTCAGCTGAAATGCAAAGGAAGAGCTTAAGTGTGATGTTGGGTAGAGATAATTATTCCTATGCAGGCTTAACTGCTGCTGTCATGTTCCATTAAAGCATGCAAGATAGGTTTTCTCTGTGTCTGTCTGTTATGAAAATAACATTCAGGAGAAAATGGTGAGTGTACAGCTGGTAATAAATGCAAGCTTCTGTGACATCCTGCAGTTACAAGGCCTGTGCTGTGTTAACATAGTATTTGTATTCCTTTGCCAAAATTATTTTGGAAAGCCAAAAGAATCATTCAAAATAAAAAAATGCAGCAACATTTGTATTCAAGTTAGTGGTATTTTTGCAGAGCCAAGATGTAATGCATTAGCTGTCCATGTATAAATAATGTAACAGAAAATAATTCTACACATTAACAATAGCTTAACCAACAATTCTTTTATTTTATATATTCCCTTTCCAATACTCTGGTTAAATCTAGGACAGCTAGTAGGCCTTGTGATTAAGATTCCAGGCTGCCAGATATAAAATGTAAACTGTTAAGGTGCATTTCATATTAAAAGAACTTCGGGTATGATATTTTTGTTTAAAATATATAGATGAGTTTTTAATATGTTCTAAACATTGCTCAGAACTCCGAAGAGTGAGTTAGCATACTGAGAACATTAAACTGAATAGAAAAGTTGAACAGAGACCAACATCTCTGTTTAGCAGATGGACATTACGACACTATCCCAGAATATTCATTAAAACATTAGGAATAGCTAGAGGTACACTTACTAGTCCTACTGTTTAAATGTTTTTCCACAAACGTAGCAAAGAATGTGGACCCTGAATTACGTCTCTTCACAGCAACAGAGTGTACAATGATCCAGCAATCACAGTATCTTGGTATCCTGGTGGACTAGGAAACTGCAGTTTCTGTTTATAAAATGTAAGTGTGAAGTCAGCCTGAGTATTTTAGTGGAAGTATTCAAATACCAGCACTTACAGTCATCAAATACTAAATTTTGGTAGAAAGCTTACTATAAATGTCTTTTCAAATGTAACAGCACAAATAGAAGTTTTAAGAATGTCCATAGCAGTTGAGAGAGTCACACATTGAAGGTCATAAAGAAAACTGTGCAAACATGATGACAGATAGTTAGACAGACTGCAAGAAAGAATATCCATCTACATATTCATCCAAAATTTGGAAACAAAACAAACCAGAATATAAAGCTTTATGATAGGAAGGATTAAAGTCACAATTTTTGTCCTTACATGCTAAAAAGATTCTGATGTCTTGTGATTATACACCACAGCCAGGTGTAGAGTTGCATCAGATCAGTAATTTAATACAGCAGTAAAAATTCAACGACACAGTAGTTACCTTCTGGCCGTTATTCTCAATTACTGCTCTAACTATCAATTTAAATGACAGCTACTAATGTGTCATTTAAAGCTAACAGCTTAGCCAGTGTTTCTCAATTATTCAGAGATTAATGTTCCCCAAAGGTGGTACTGATAAGGAAAAAAAATTATCTTTGAGTACCTTACTAGTACTGTTGAAAGCATAATAATGTTGAAGAACTGAGAACAAAAACTTGGTGGTTTTTATTAGTTCAGTAAGATGGTCAGTATTTCTTATCTCATTGTACTTGTACACTACAGAAAAAGGAGGTATACAAGATAAAAATGAACAAATATCTGCGCCATTGTGTCAGGAGTAATCTCCTTAAATCCCACTCTCTCCAGAAGGAAATGTTTACATAGAGATTCTGTATAAATTCAAGAGTCAAAATTACTAATTACTAGTTTTAAACCTGTAATTATCTCCAATGAAATCTATACATTCTAACATTTCCTGGCAAATCCCAGTGTACAGCATTGGTCAGAAGAAAAAAAAAAAAAAAGGCAAGAGAACAATTTTAATAAGCTGAGGGGTTTTTTTATAGATTGCTTCAGTCTTCTATGGAGATGAATATATTGACAGACTATATTTTTATGAAGTGGTTAACTTAACTGATAGGAAAATTAGAACTTAACAAAGTTTAACAAAGTAAAATTCTTTTAGGTTATTTGTAAGTTTTCCAGGTAAATAAACAAGTTTTAAGAGTATGTCAACAAATGAAAACACAGGATTTTACATTACTGCCCATTTAACAAAAAGAATTACACAGATCTCAGTAAACTTTACACATGCTTATTTTTAGAAAAATGAAGAGCTTTAAATTGTGGAAATAATGTACTATCTTGTAATTTACACACAGTAATTGATATATACAGATCCCTACCTTAGAAAAAAAATCAGTCACCTTTTTGCTTATCAGAGTAGATTTGTGCCAGTTTGTCTTTCATTAAATTAGAGTACAATATTTTTTCTCTTTGGGCCTTGAAGTGAGTCTGGGTAGCCCTAGCCATCCTCTGGTTCAGTGCTATAATACCTAATTTCTGATTGGTGAGACTAAGAACTTCAAAAGCAGATAATTAACTGCAGTAGGATTTGGGATCACAGTGCAAGCTACATCTCATCTGTCATATTGCCTGTACAGCTAGAGTTCCACTTCTTCTCATTCCTCGAGCAAGCACTATTTCTGAAGATAAGCAGCATTTATCTCATATCTAAGTACATTTAGGCCTCACCCATGAAATATGAGGTCTTGGACACAATTTCAGCTACCAGACAAACATAGGATCCTCTGATCTCTTGTAGTCCTTTTGGAAACATCATGAAACACACTAGTGCTGTCCCTCAGGGATCAGTGTTGGGCTCATGAGAGGGAGAGGAGAGGGAGAGGAAAGGGAGAGGAGACACAAAAGAAAAGGTAAGAGAATAAAAAAGGTAAGAGATAAGAAATGTGAAAGTAAGAGAAAAGGATTAATAGAATTTACAATAACTCCTAAACTTCAACAATTTCTTTGTAAGTCATCACTTGCCTTTTGCAGAAATGCCTTGCTTCCCCTGAGATTTGGATGTTTTCTTTGGAAAGTTTATGATAGTTCAGTTTTGGGAATGAGACCCCCAGACTACAAGATTCTGTTTCAATTTTGTATATGTATTTTTCCATATTCACTTTTTGCAGTCTAAGAAACTCTGAAATAATATCTTTCTCATCCTATTATAAAAAGAGATGTTTACAAACATTGCCATTTGTGTTTTAAGATTTCACTGGCAAATCCAAAAATCGAATTTAATTCAAGGGTACACCTTGAATGATTTTTTCCCTTAGCAATACAAATTGTTCTTTAAACCTGAAAGATAAATTTGCTTTCTCATCACTTTGGGAGGAGAAAGCATTAGAATTCACATACTGCCCCCTAAGCATTCCATCTGGTTTGCTTAGTACTAGGGAAATGACTGCTCTGATCAGGGAAAAGTGCAATGAATCATATATGTGGGAAATGAAGTTCATTATGCCATCTTGTGCAATCCAGCATTGGTCAAGTCTTTTTAAAACAGAGCTGTATGTCCCATAAGTAACACTGAGGATTTCATCTAAGAACAGAGTGCCACTGAAGTTCTCTTTTTTTTTCTTTTTTTTTTTTCCTGTTTAGTGTCTGTCTTCAGTCAAGATATATTTCGTCTTCTCACGTGGTAGAAAAACCTATTTCAGCAGCTTATGACTTTGAAGGGTATTCTTTGTCTGTTCTGCCAATCAGGATAAAAACAGTAGTGAGAGAAATTGATGAGAAGAGTAGATTGAGAGTTTCTCTCTATTTATCTTTCTCATAAATATTTTCATAGCATTTTCTTTCTAATGAATGCAAATTCACAAAGCACAGATCACTTTGACTTTGCTCACCACACAATTCATCCTCAAGTATTTTCCTCTAGGACCATATAGATTTTACAAAAGGTAGAAACATGGTTTTTGTAGTTGGTTCCTTTGTATTTGCCCTTTACCTGACAGAATGGAAGTCCTAGTAGTCTCGAAGACTGATCCTGCATAAGATTAGAAAGATACAAAATGCTGATATATAAATATCATGGTTCTGGGATTACTTCAGTGACTGAGGTTGCATAGGAAATTTGAGAAGTTCTGTCCTCATATCATAAGAACCCAAAATCTCAGCCTGAAATCTCAGGACTGGTAGCGTATTCCCAAATTATTCGCTTTATTAGAGAACTTCCAAATAGGTGCAGAACAGAGGAGACTAGAGCATTCTGAATGAATGAATGAATGAATGAATGAAATCGCTTCACTTTCTCATCACTCTTGCATAATAAGAAACATCATGCATGGAAAACTTGCTTTAAAGTACAGTTTCAGAACTTAAGTATGAAATCTATTTATTTTTGAATACCTCAGTGTTAGTTGTCTAAATCCAAATTAGTCACTGTGCAGGTATTCATGCAGTAAATAGAGGTAAAGATGAGCCCATTTCACTCAACCTGTCTTGTACACTAATCCTTGCAGGAAGTGTTTTACCCTCTAAAGGTGCATTTCTTCCTTGTGTGATCCTGGAGGTTACTAATTCCTGAAGATGACAATGGTCTGGGTTGACTCTTTCAGTTTAGAAAAAAAATTTTCAGGTATCTAAGTTAACTCAGATGAAACCCCTGCAAATACCCAATAGTATTTGAGAAAAAAACTGTATCATTATTGTATTTAAAGCCTCATTCTTTTTCTTTTCTTTTTTTTTTTTTTTTCCCAAGGCCTCTATTTCTATCTACACTCTCAACAGTAAGCATTTCTATGTCACTTGAATTTATTTAAGAAATTTCAAAGAACTTTACAGAGAGTTGTGAGCTATAGAAATTTGCTTTCTAACTACTTATTATATTTTGTATTACTTACAAACAGTACAGTTTCTCTTCAATAAAAATTAAGTTTCATTTAAAGTTCTACAGATTAATACAAATAGAACTGAAAATTTATAAAAATAGAAGGCACAACAAAATATTATCCTTTTTCACATATTATCTGGAAAAAAAAAAATAATACTCTGGCTTCACTGCATTTTCTTCATGTTGTGTGACCACTATCCAGAACTCAATTTGATCGGTCCATTTTGTGCTGCATCCAATTAACAAAGAAAACTTCCTTTCATTGCAAAAATGAGATCAAGGTATTGCTTTTATGAAGCGTTGGCAGAGCTATTTTACATGTACCAGAATATAATCTT
This sequence comes from Pyrocephalus nanus, assembly GCA_038380795.1. Lineage (NCBI taxonomy): Eukaryota > Metazoa > Chordata > Aves > Passeriformes > Tyrannidae > Pyrocephalus > Pyrocephalus nanus. The sequence goes on along the minus strand of CM076260.1, from coordinate 26,297,228 downwards.
ACCCAATGATATGGTGCTTAACTGAAAACTATAAAATGAAACAGAAAGTTAACCAAGGTTCCTATTCAAGATTATTGGGAAATTTGTTAGACATGGGTCATTAATGTAAACTACCTGAGAAGCATTACAGGGACATTGCAAGGTTGACCCTTCTTCCTCTGCAAATGGTATTTTATATTTTTAAATACTCCCCAATAAAACAGAACATTTCTTTTTCAGATTAGGACTGTCAAAATGTGAGCTGCTTAACCCTGGTGTTCCTTTAGAGCTATTTGTAATACTTTTTTGAAGTCTAAGTTTAGTGTGTATGTGTGACTTACTCAATAATACTTATAACTTAGCTGATTCCTATTTAAGTGGAACTAGACATTATTAGAATCAGTGATGGGATAGACTAAAATAGCTCTGAAAGAGCAATAATGAGGGGCTAGAAGGAAATTGCATGCCCTAGAAAGAACTGTTGAAAATTTAAATATATTGCATAACTTTTTTCTGCATAGTGGATGAGATTATTAAAATCAGATTTATTTTTTACAGATTTTAACTTCTCAGAGAAGGGAATCAAAAGACATGTTTTAAACCTCATGCACACCTGCCTTGGAAAACAACTTGAAAAGATTTGGTTCTATGACCCTTTTCTGCACATGACAGGGACTGAACTGAAGGGGTACTTAGGGCTTCAAAGAAGGAGACAGCTTAGCAACTGGTCAAATTTTAAATGCAGATTTCCCTCTTGAAGGGAAAATATGTATCAGAGACATCTCTATGTTTCAAACCCCATGAAACACATAAAATATTTAACCTCTGTAAGCATTTGCTAACACAGAAAATAATCCTTACCTTTGCCATAGGAACATACCTAAAGTGTTCTGTGCCTTTGTTTTTTCTTTCTCCTCATCATTCAAATCCTAAGTGATAATTATACGTTGGGATAATGAATGAGGACTTCTGGATCTTGCAGACAGGTAATGTATATCCTGCATTCAACAGTTCACAGACTTAAAGGCCCCTTGATACAAATTTGTATCATGTCATTAAGTATTTGGATCTCCATTTCAACTGAAAGAATACACAAAAAAATCAATCAGAAAAGCATTTCTCACTTTGCTACATATCAGAAAAGGCTCTAATTATTAATGCAAATAAGTGATTAGAATAAATTATGGCTTCAGGTACCCTTATTTTAGATGAAAAACAAAGAAATCATGAACTTTCAGCTAAGCATAGTTCAACATCAATAAAAATAGTTCTATATTTATATTCTTTTCAAAGGTTGGTGAGACGTGCTGTACTCTGTGGATGTTTATTAGTAGACAAATCTGCCAAATCTGGAAATCAGAAATCAAGACATATCCCTTTATTCCCATAACAAATCTTACAGCTCAAATTCAACCTGCTCTTACCCACAAATAGAACAGAATCATAAATACAAACATCTGCATGATTTAGGCAATTACAAGATCAGTATTTTTTAATTCAGAACACACATTATGAATCCAACAAATAATTTATTAACTCTAGATATCCATGAAACCTCTCCAAACCCAGTATACAGTTTTTGCATAAGAAATTATCCTGGTAAGAAAGTTTTCAACAGTAACCTAACCAGTAGAGATATTGGAAAAATCAGTTTTGATTACTGTGGCAGCTGACACATCTATATAACAGAAGATATTTTCCCTAGTCTCAAATTTATTTTTTTTTTTTACTTAGATATAGAAGTGGTAACTTTTAAAAAATGCAACCCTATGGATATACCTATCTTCTATATAATTTAATTACAAGCTTTAATTGGCCAAGTAGCTCGCCAGCATCCCCTCTTCTCCTCTGTACAACTCCATTTTCCCAATTTAGGATCACTACCTCACAGTCTTATCACACTGCTTGAATGCCATAGCCAACAACACAGTACCACAGGAGAACAGACATATCCTTGGAGGCAGTGCAGCAGGTCAGAAGAAAAAAGAAGGGGGTTGTGTTGTAAAGAATGTTTTAAAAAGTGGTGGGAAATGGAGATCCTGGTGTTTTAGGAAGGTGGACAGGGAAGCAAAGAAGGTAATGGTGTGTAATGGTAGTAAAGCTAAGACACAAAATGTTTGTCTCAAGATCCCTTTTTTCTTTTAATCAAAGCATAACCAATGCAAACAGTCTTACACACTGTCTTTGTAAATATTTCTCACCATTTTAGCTTTCCTCTTTACCTGTTTGCTAGTCTAATTTAGGCTTCCTGGAAACAATAATTCAGCTGAACCAAGCAAAGTCATCAGGTGCTGTTGTCTGGCAGGAGAAAGGAAAAAAACCCAACCAATCACATACCCTCTTACTTTAACAAGCAAAGTAAATTCAGTAAATGCAAGGTAGGGGAGCGGGATGTTAAATGTGGTGGTTTGGGGTTTTTTAGCAATTTATTGACAGATGGACAAAAGAACATCAACGGAAAAGCTTTCATGTGGCAAATATTCAGCTTCATAGTAGTACAATGGGAGTTACTACACCAGGACTTGGAAATCTATGCTCAGACTCCACAGGACAGTGTTTCTTGTCTAAGATGAAAAGTAGAATAGAAAGCTCAGGAGAAGCTTCACACAACAAAACCAGTAGCCATCCACATCCCACTGCACTGTAGCTGCACAGTCTACTGCGAGCACAGTCACACTTTCTGCCACTTAATGCTGCCTAACCATACTAAAAACTTTCACAAATCTCAGATGACTTAAGCCCAACAGGTCACCATTCCTACTATAGATTCTAAAAGCCACCAAGAAAGGTTGAAATCTAACAACATGGAATCACTTTGAATAATGAAATTTTTATTTTCCCTTCATATTTTATTTAAAGTATTCCAAAAGGAGGGGGGAAAAGCCAAATTATGAGTAAATTTAAGTCAGAAGTTCACCAAAGGAGTTGACTACCTCTGTTGACTTTGTAGTTGAATTTGTTTCTTCATATTGTTTTGAGAGGCAGTAGCAAAACTATGTAGATTGCTTACTCCCTCTTGAGTAATTTCCAATAGAATATTTAAATGCTTATCTTAAAAGAAGCTTCAGTGCAGCTAACAAGTATTTCCTAATGTTTACATAAAATCTGCAAGCTAAAATCCCCTCCTCATCTCCACATATTGATATTACTGCAAACAGCACTATTTTTTTTTTAATTTTTTTTTTTTTTTTAATGGCTCTTGGGAATGGGAATCAAAATGCATGTAAAAGAAAATAAAAAACTGAGGGAATGTAGAATTTTTTCAGGAAAAACACTTATATGCTATTCCAATCATTTTTGCCTAATCTTCCTGATTCTCTTCTGGGGGGTTCAAATGCTACAGAGAAGAGGAAGTTTGTACACAGTTATTTGAAAATTTATTCTTTTATCCTTGATGTAAACAAAACATATTATTCATGTTCTGTAAAAAACTGCATTAATATTTGTCTGAGAAGACAAATTTTAATTGTAAAATTAAATTAATTAAATTAATTAAATTTTACAATTTTAATTCTAAAATTAAAAGAAGTAAACTGAATTATATCTCTATGGTGATGTTTGAATTTTAATTACATGCCAGAATATATATAACAATATTGTTAATCTTTGATGGCAGCAGATGTTACACAATAAGTTACAGTCTTTCAAACTTGGTTTTTAAGGGTGATGGTATGTCTTCAGAAGGGACACTTTTAAAGTGCATAGAGTTTTCTCTAAAGGTTAGTCTAAAATAGTAAAAGAAAATATTTTTAAAATATTGCATTAATTAGTAATATTATTTTTTATTTCTCAAGGCAAGGTCTCTGCAGTTTGTTAGTAGAAAGAATTGATGAGGTTTGAAGGGGTAATTGATTAGAACTAATGATTTTTTTGAAGGGGTTAAAACTGACAAACTTCTCTGCCAAGCCACAGATAGGCTAAAGTTTCTGTATGCATTGTATGTAAATTATACTCATTTTTAACTCTTTTTTCAGATTTGAGGGGCCCAGACCATCCACAGAGGATGCCAACTGTTAAAATCTTCTCTTTAGCTTTAGGTACAGAAGATAATTCACACCATTATTCACATCCATTTCTTGGAAAGATTTTACCAATTAGAATTTAGACTACAGCAGAAGTGAGATTGCTGCATGTGCTCCTTGACACCCCAAGAATCTCGAACTCCCCCATTTCATGGTCATTGCAGTCCAGGCTGCCCTTAAGCTTCCCATTCCCCCCAGCCCCTCCTTGCTGGTGAGAACAAGGTCAAGCACAGGACCTCTCCCCAGTGACTCTATCAACTGGAGAAGGAAGTTATCCTGAATGCTCTCCAGGAACCTCCCCAATTACTTGTGTGCTGCTATATTGTCCTTTCAGCAGTTATCAGGGCATTGAAGTACCCAATGAGTCCCAGGACTTGTGAACTTTAGGCCACTCCTAAACTGTCTTTAGAGGACCTCATCTGGCTGGTCTTTCTCAGTGGGTAAACTGTAGCAGACCACCACTACAATGTCATCTGTCCCTACCTTCCCTTTAATTCTGACCCACAAGTTCTTGGTCAGCTTCTCATCCATCTACAGGCCATACCCTATGTGATTCACCTGGTCACTGACATAGAAGGTAACAAACAGCCCCTCCTCATCTCCACTGCATGTCCTTCCTAAAGCGGCTGTATCCTTCCATTCCAACGTTCCTGTCATAGGAGTCATCCCACTGCATAGGATTTCTTTGGACAGTTATAAGTTCCATTTGGTAGTTGTAAGAATCTTGTTTCTAAGATTTACTTGGAAGTTGCTTTTGCCAGTTAGATGTAAGAACAACATTTTTTCAAAGTGCCTACTCTAACTACCCCATTTGAGAGGAAAGCTGAGAAGACTGTGTATCACATAGCTCCATGTTCACTGTCATAGCCCATGCATTAAACAGAACTTATGGATATAGTCAGAGCAGAAAGTGGTCAACATCATTACCTCTAATTAAAATGATTAATTACTCTAATTAAATTTACAATATTTGTCTGGGGAATTATACTGTATGTTGAACTGAGACAGAATCACAGAACCACAGAATACACTGAGTTGGAAGGGACCCACTAAGATAATTGAGTCCAACTCCTGGCCCAGCACAGGACCATCCCCAAGGGTCACACCATATGCCTGAGAGTATCATTCAAATGCTTCTTAAACTCAGACAGACTTGGTGCTGTGACCACTTCCCTGGGAAGTCTGTTCCTGTGCTCAAACAACCTCTCAGTGAATAACTTTTTCTAATATCTAACCTAAACCCTGTCACTGGTAATCAGTGTGAAAAGATTGTTCCCAGCCCCTCCACAGACACAGCATATAAAAGCTTTTCTATTGTGCTTTTTTGTTTATAAGTTTGTTCTAGTCTCTAGAGATACTTTGCTTGAAAAAAGAAAAACTTTCTTCCTTGTAACTCATGGGTTGGATTCTTTGAAAGACACACACAATATTTTTTCAAAGAATTAATAGAATAACTCTGATTAAATACACATAGTTTAACATTTACGGTGAAAATGTTGCATGATATGCTGGGTTATAATTTGCAAAGGGTGAAAGATCACCTGGGATGCAAATGTCTTACTTCTTCAGGGAACCAACCAAGAAAAGATAGGAAAGACGTTGCAATGTTGAGATTCTGATCCCACAAACTAGGAAAGTTAAGATTTTATAGAACTCTCTAATTTTTTTTACTTACCTAGTCTTTTAAAGGTAATGTTCATATATGTAAAAACTTTTATAGTACTTTGTTTTTTAAATGATCGCAATTTCTAATAATGTATTTGTCCAACATGTTAAAGGATTGTAACTATGTTCTTTCATTTTATCAGAATTATAATTTCATGTGCAATTTCGTGGAATTTAGAAATAGCTTATCATTTGGACTTCTGAACCTTTCCAGTGAACTCCTAATGCAAAAGAACAAGGATACAGTTAAACTGAGGATATGGCTTTATGACACAATATAGCATAGAACATCTGTGTTCACAATGAGACACATAATGAGAGAATTTATATATATATATATATATATATATATATATATATATATATATATATATATATATATGTTGAGGAATACATTCAGTGCAGGTAGCTCAGTGAGCACCTGTAGTGAGAGCTGCAGGGTGAGCTCTGGGTGTTGGGACCCTGAGATAAGAGGCTGTGACCTGCTGACCCTTTGCACAACAAAGGACACAGGGACCTATGGCCCAGCCAGGGGACCAGACACCCAGAGACAGGGCAGAAGCCAAGAACTGAGGAGCACTTAGGTGTATGTGTATAAAAGCCCATAGTTTCCTTTGTTCAGGGTCCCTCCTCTAAGGCACCAGGTCAAGCTGTTATTTAGCTGTTACACCAAGATTAAATTATTTTAAGGACTGAGACTTCTGAGACAGTCGAGTCAGTAAGGAAACTTGGTCTGAGTATGGTGTGTGTACCTGTGAAGGGGCCTCAGTCCCAGCCCAGATGGTGTGAATGTGACTGCCCTAATGGATCCTGCATGTTGAGACAGGGAAGTTTCCTTCACATATTGTCAAAATGAGTGTCACACATGCAGAGCAACACTTAAAAGTTAGGTGTCAGACTTCATTAATGATTCTTTGTAGTGTTGAAACTATTTCAGTGCTCTAAGCAACTAATGCAGTGTGTTAACCGTACAATGCTTTTACCACATCTTGCAAAGTAACTGAGGGAAAGATGAATGGCATCGAGCATCCTTAAGGTAAGGCACACCTTGAGTAAACAACTTCATATATATTGTCTTGATTCCCAGGTCTGATGGTGCAGACTGAAGTAGGAGCAAACTGCCAAAGGAAAGCATATACCAGATCATACTGGTATCATCTGTACTTCATCACAGGTGGAACAGTTCTCCATTGAACTTTGTATTTATATAGTCAGTGGCTTTTATGGCATACATCGTGTTCACCAGTTGAACTTCAACCCTGAGTTTTAGCTGCTCCTGATTTAAGATTTAAATTCAGTACAGCCTGGACACAGGACCTTGGCTTGGTTTTGTTAAGAAAGTTGATATGAAGGACTAAGTACATGAGCTACAGCATATACTGTAGTAAGATAAGAAAAGCAGGAAACAAAGTATAATAGTTCAGATGGTGACAAAAAAGACTCAAGAGGACAAATACTGACAAGAGACACCATAAAAGACTAATCCAAAAAAAGCCTCCAAAAGAGGTCAGCAAGATGCAAGGGAGATCAGCATTTCCCCAACTGACTTGCTTGAGTTGCTTATTGAGTGTTTTTGTGGGGATTAATCTTCAGTATCTACTATGTGAACCTGTCAATAAATACCTTTCTTTCAGAGTTCCTCTGTAAGCATTAAAGGACACTGCAACATAAATGACCTAAAGAAGAAGGACTACACGTCAGTCTTCCTGATGGATAGCATGTGAACCTGTTAGCACTGTTAAAATAGCTGATCCATGCTGGAAAATTCCATTTAACCCTTGTAAAAATGTGCAGCCCGTTATTTATACTGCCACTTCCAATGCTTCAGTTCCTGATGCCACTTCTATTGCTCTTCTCATGCTGTGATTGGGAAATCATGACAATACCCGAGGGCCATTATTGTGTTATCCTCATCCTTTGAGATAAATTAGGCAAAGCTAGCCATCGTGGAGAAGGTTCAAATCTTCTGGATATGGGAGACGTTGACCAGAGCATCCAAAACTGCCACGGAGTTGTTTGTTACTTTCTTCAGTTTTCCAACATATTACTTATAAAAAACAGCCATTTAAGGGCTTTCAGGACTCTCAGCCATAGTGGAATTTCTTATTAGAAGGATCTATTTGGTTTGGTACAGAAGTCTACTGGCAAACTTGCATTTATAACCTGCCACAAAACAGTGAGCAAAACAACTGGACTGTGTCAGGTTTTTGTTGCATTTTTAGTACTGATGTTGCAGAGCCGGTTATTTCTTTCACTTCTTTTTAAAGCACTCCAGCCACTATGTTACTATTGAAGTAGTGGGTTACATAAACAGAAAATCTCTTCTTGCTGCATTTTTTCAGTTAAGGGGATAATGAGTTCTGTCCCTAGTGGTGAATTTAGTGCTCTAAGAAGAGCTACCAGATAGGGCCTTTTAGACGACTCAGACACAGTTTGTGAATCCTAAATCACTATCAGCAGGAGACCAGAGAAGCTCTCATAATGGTCTCACAAACATTTCTTAAAATAATTGGTTGATAACTAAACTATTATGACAGAAAATTGAAATTCGCTAGTTCTTATAAATTTCTAACAATGCATGTCCATGGACTCAATTAACCATCTTTTGCAGTATGTTAAAAAAAAAACACCTGTTTTTATCATGTGGCTTTTACTTTGGTGGGGTTTTTACCACTATGGAGCTTACTATGATAGCACTTGTGCTACAGTTTAAGGGTTAGGGTCATGTAAAACAAGGTATCTCACTTGTGTGAGTTTCCACTGTAAGCATAGAGTAATTGTAAAAAAAATAGTGTTAAAACAGACAAAAAGTTCAAAGAAACATTGCATGATAGAATTGCTTAAGTACTGCATAGGTCTATAATTCCTAACAGTACTAGGGTACATGTATATGTATGCTCAAATGCTCTCCACTATTGCACAACTTTTATAGTGGTCACAGGAAAAAGGAAACTTAAGAAAGCACAAAAAAAAAAAAAAATCTGGTTTTCCTTAATTAGTTGCTCACCTACTGGCTATGTGGAAAGAAAGCAGTACCCAAACAAGAATTATTAACAAAATACAGGAGATAAATTTACTGTAAAGTGAAGTTTTATTCTTTTGAGAGTTATAGTAAAAATTCCCACTGTTCTCAATGAGAGTAAAATTTAGCCTACAGCTTATATGACATTCATCAAAATATTCATAAGTTTTAATATACGATTTAATAGAAATATCTTTCATATTTCATTAATATGTCAAGGTGAAAACTAATGGACTAGAGATATCATGAGTTTAAGAGCAGCTTTTTTGCTCATGTTTGACATTTCTCTCCTTGAACCCTTTACACTTTCTGGGTTATGTAGAACAATCACATTATTTAATTTGCTACCCCTGTCAAAAAAACTCTGGAAATACAACTGAGTGAAAGAAGTGGAAAGACATGTTCCAACTTTTGGGGGACTGAAACAAGCAAATGTCACTGATTTAGAAACACTCCTTGTGCAGGAGCCTTTGCCAGTAGCAATAATTTTACCATTTATAATGATTGCATCAAGTTGCACATGGCAAACAGCACTCCACACAGCACTGTGACCTGCAGGAAACCATTCCATTTGTAAAAGGTCAAACATTCTTTGCCTTAAGCTTTTGAAATGAAGCAGAGAAAACAATTTCAGGGCTATTTACTACCCAGTTCTCTGACAGCTTTTGTCCTTGCTTCCTGTAAAAGATATTTGCTTTTAGTTACAGTCCTTTAAGTAAATATGATGCTTGTGGCCACAAAAAAAAAAAAAAAAAAAAGGCATTTGCTTTAGTTTTTTTTGAGTCATAGACCTTTTATCTTAAAGTATGCCTGGTCTGGTTTTTCTTTTTTTTTTTTTTCATAGGGTTAATGACTGATGCCCTTTCTATACATTTTAGATAATCAGATAAGAATTCAGATGACCCCAGAATAATGCTAGCAATGCATAAAAAGGTTAAAAAGGTTTCTAATGGTTTTGCTACTGATGTAAGTATGTCCACGCTCCAAAACAAACAAGAATTTTTATTGCCAAGTTCCACTTTTATGCTGCATTTTGAATCCTCATCTTTGCTGCTGACTTTGGGGGAATATTATGAAAAGGGATATAAACTCCCTTCAGTGCTATTTAAACACAAAGGTACATACATGACCAATATAATGTTTAAATAGACAATTGAATCCAGAAAGAATCTTAACTTAACAAGGAAAATAAGAGTACAAAATCTACCAAGTAAACCCCAACTCACTAAATGAAACAATGCAATGTCTTATTCATATTCCTGTGCATATTATTACAAGAAAAAAATCACAAGAAATCTGTGGTGAACCAAAACACTAGCAAGCCTTTTCAGTGTATCAGAAAACCATGGCACAACAGAAAACTGCTGGCACAAAACTTTGCCAATGGCAAAGGGAGACATGTAACGAAAAGAAGAGTGTATGCCATAATAACCGTAAATGAGCAAGAGATACTGCCAAAGTTTGCACGAATATTGCCCACAATATTCTATATCCCAGAAGTATCAGTCACTTGCATAGGCATCCTGATTCTTCCCTCAAAACAGAAAAACTTCTACAGTATCCAGCAACACTTTGCTTTCCAACATTTCCCTTGTTGTTTCTGCTGCTTCCTTTTGAAAGCACCCTTAAAGCACCATCAAGTTTATGACTCCATAAATCTGCAGGAAAGGATTACAGTGAAATAACAGTCATCTGCTTCTAAACTAAAACTCTATCATAACACTGGGGGTTGATATTTATAAACTTGTTAAAGCCTACAAGTAAAACATTAAAAGGAGGAAAAAATCTTTCCACAACATGATGTATATGACATCATTATGATGTTAGTAAAAGTCAACAGTGTAACCATGAGAGAAAAATAAAGAATAAAGAAGTTTGAAATAAGACACTGACAGGACATTGAAATTTGACTCTACAAGAATTAGCGTTGTACAGAATATTCTTCTGAGTTCTTTTCATTATTACTTCATTTCATCATTGTTTCATGACTACTGAGATTCTTTTCCAATATTATCCTATTTCATAATCTAGCGATCTGAATTTTCTTCATATCACAAATGTCTGTGTCACTTTGAGTGCTGATATTGCCTTTGTTTGTGGCAAAAGTCATCTGACTACGACTAATGTAGACTTTAGGTTGCTGATTGTGGGATAATTTGTACAGGATTGCCTAAAAAATATTAATTCAGTGGAATTGTCTGGTTCTCATACTGACAATTCAATGCTGTCATGTTGCCATTTTAGTCCTATAGAAAAGTAAAGTTCAAACTATTTAGTTTTAACATCATCCACCCTTACCTTTAATGTTTCTGGAGGTAGGGCAAGCCCTTCCAGTATCTCACCATCCTAACTATAAAATATGTCTTCCTTTTATCTAGTCTAAATCTACCCTCTTCCAGTTTAAAACCATTACCCCTTGTCCTATCACTAGAGGCCGTACTAAAAAGTTTATCTCCATCTTTTATAAGCCTGCTAAAAGTACTGAAAGACCACTAGGAGGCCTTCACAGAGCCTCCTCTTCTCCAGGCTGTACAACCCCTACTCTCTCAGCTTTTCTTTATAGGAGAGTAGTTCCAGCCCTCTGACCATTTGTGGCTCTCCTCTGCACCCACTCTAACAGTTCTTCTGCTGGGGACCTCAGAGCTGGTCACAGTACTCTGGGTGGGGTCCCATGAGAGGGAGAAAATTACATTCTTTGACCTGCTATCCATGCTTCTTGTTATGCAGCCTAGGATATGGTTGATTTTTTGGGCTGCAAGTGCACACTGCCATCTCACATCCAGCTTTTTGTCCACAGGCACCCCGAAGACCTTCTCCACAGGGCTGCTCTAAGTCTCTTATTCCCCAGCATGTACTGATAGTGGGGGTTGCCCCAATCCAGGTACAGCACCTTATACTTGGCCTTGTTGAATCTCTTGATATTGCCATAGGGTCACTTCTCAAGTTTGCCCAGGTCCCTCTGGATAGCATCCCATCTTTCAGGTGTGTCAACTGCACCACTCAATTTGGTGTCATCTGCATATTGGCTGAGTGGTTGATCCCACTGTCTATGGCATTGATGAAGACATTAAACAATACTGGCCCCAGTACAGTCTGCTGAGGGACACTCCTTGTCACTGAATTCAGGACAGGTCAGGCAGAAATTTTATTACCTATGGTCATAATGAGAGAACCTTCTAAGTTATTGCAGAGACCCAGACTCTGTAGTGATTCAGAAAAAAAAAAAAAAAAAAAAAGTCAGTGTTAGCAAATCCAGGTATCCATCTCTGGGACAGACTTCTCAAGCACCTTGTTTACTGCCACAAATTTAAGAAGGAATCAAACAGTAATAATGTGACAATAGGGAGAGATGGTTCTTGGTGGAGCCTATAGGATTGGTACACCCACTGTCATCTTAGCTTAGAAACAATCATTGACTGTTAGCTTTTAGCCAAAAGGAGTTTTTTTAGTTAATAAAAACTTAGACATATCTTTCAAATCTTAAATATTAATAATTTTACCACCATGCTATCCTTGATGATAGTTATTTTATAATAAGGAAATGAGAAGAAAAAAGAAAAATAGTGAAGTCCTCTCATTATCCATTCCCTAAATCCAAGACATCTGTTTAGGAATAAGCAATAGATATTTGATTTACAAGACCTATAAAAAGCATTTTTCAAGAGCCAGATTTAGAATTTGAGGATTGCAATGAAATGTAATCTGGTAGAGGCAAGGCACCTTATTCTAGACCTTACCACTAACTTACTCTAATTCACTTGTCACTCTACAGATTTGCTTACTCATGTTTTCCATATGTATTATTCTTTGTCTTTTCTGTTTTTCTCCTGTCTTGTCTTTTCACAGTAAGTAGCAAATGATTCATTTGTAACACTCTCTCATTTGGATTAGCCTCTTTGTGTTTAATTGATTTTCTGACTTTTTAAAGGGATGTTTTTCAAGATTTCTGTCTTTTTTCTTTTGCCTGAATCCCTCCTAACCTTTCTGAGTAAAATAAAAACTTTTCTGAACTTCTGAATTTTCTTGGGCTCAAATATCACCTTCAAAACCTCTCAAGTTTTACTGCTGTCTTTGCAAACTTATGGTATTTTTCTTTCATAGACAGCATCCACATATAAAGTAATATGTCATTTTGTTGTATCATCTTGCAGTAGCTATTGATATTCTCTTTTTTTTCTCAAAACTCATTCAACATTTCCAATAAGAAAAACTGAAAGATTACATTGCTTTGTATCACTTGTTAATGCAAACGAAGAGCGCCAAATTCTCAAAGAAAAGTGTTATTTGTCAAGATGACCTCGTAGAAGGTAATATAATCTAAAGTTTATTACAATATTTCTTTCCAGAGTGAGGGTACCTGCAAGCCTCCTTAATATTCTGCATAAAATAAAATAAAGAAATAAGTGAACTCACTGTGTTGTTGTTTGGAGTTTTGGGCATCATATTCTGTTTCTTCATGCATGCTGAATAAATCAACCCAGATAGAAGGCTCCCACTCTGTATTTTATGCATGCAGTGCTCAGGTATTGTTTTGTAGATAGTGTTCTTTTATAGCCTAAATACATATACATACATAGTGAGGACTGGTTTTAACTATCAGCACAGTAAAAGTGCTTCAGCAATTGTACCTACAACATTATGAGAAGATAAAAGGTTTATTTATTCCAAATGTTTTTAACAACTGTTACTGCATGAATGCCCTTAAGATCCTGATGTCCACATTACTTGTTGCAAGGGATTTGTCTTATATACTTTTCTATTAGACCTGTAAAATTTGGATAAACAAGCCAAAATCCAAAATTCATTGGAAGTGACAAAAGAATCTGTCAGTGTCCTTTAAGCACCTTTGGGAATACAGCAGAAAAATAATCCTCCTTCTCATAATTGTCCACTGAGAGAAAAATAGACATGTGCCTTAATGTGGGAGAAATTAATCCTCAAGTCACAAAATTCAAATCCTGATAGCAAATACCGAAAAATCAGTATTACATATCAACCTGAAATGATCTAACAAAATACAAAACAAGCAATTACATATCAAGGAAGACTGGACTGGTAAATCTGAGATACTAATTTTGTCCTTAAGAATTAGTAATTATTTAAAAAAAATAGTAACATATCATTCTAAATCAGAATTATTTTGTCTTTATTTTTTATTTTATTGATCTTATTTCAATTCTTTCTATGTAGTTTAAAATAATAAAATTTTTAGAAGATCTGGCACAAAGAACACAGGCTTCCCCCCCGTTGCTTGCAGGTGTTACCTTTCAAGGTCATTGAAAGTTGCCAAAAATACTTTATGTCAAAAAGTGTGATCTAATTCTTCTTTCTTGATATAAGACTGGTCCTAACATTCCGGCAAATCAGGTTTACTATTCTGCCTCACTGCTTAATGTGGCCTCAGATTAATCTACAAAGTGTCAATAAATCATAAACTCTTTTATTCATGCTCAAAGTGCATTCAATCAATTTTACCCACTACTGAGCTTCTGGTATTATCAAACATCTGATCTATCTTTGTGCATTTACTAAATAATTTAGGAATATGATATTGAGTGATTATACATTATTTCAGAGCACATGAAATCTATAGTTATATTAAAATTTCTCAAGCTGAAAAAACTTGTTAATTTGTTGTTGGGAAGATATGAATAATATGTTTCTTAACAGAGAACAAAAGGTAGGTTTTACATAAAAAAAGGTCTACTTATACAAAAAACCTTTGTTAACATGTTTGTGCGTTATACCAAGGTTCCAATCTACATGTCATTTTCCTACTCTAAGATTTCAGACTAGCCTGTAATATTCAGACAAAAGAGGCAGAAAAGCTTTATGAAGCCTTATTACTTTTATTCTTTCATTTAAAAGATGGCAGAGTAATAAGAAAGGTGCACAATAGGCAGATAGAAAAGATAATGGGCATGAGATTTGGCTGAGGTGCGCTGGAATAGTCCAAAGGAAGAGGATGCCCCTACACCTACTGAGTCTATCTATTCTATACACCTTTCTATGCAGCCTTTTGTACTGGTCGTACAACAGGAGATTTCAATAAAATGTGATTTTTAATTTTTTTCTCGTCCTATGAAGGACACAACTGTTCAATGGCATTGATAGGGGATATTTAAAATTAGTGTGAACATGTAAGAGAAAAAGAGGCTGACCAAATGGTCACATCACTTATGATGGAAGGTGCTGAAGATTGTTCTTGCAGGAGTTCATAACATCAGACAGTGTTTTCTACAAACTGTAAACTAATGATGTGTAGCTAACTGATACAGTACTACCATAGTTCTGTGTGAACAGAGTGAAGGTCAGCATCATGAAAGTCTGGGCAATGCCTGACCTCTTATCTCAGTTCTTTGTTTGCTTTAAAGAATTAAATGATGCCTGACCTTGTCCTCCAGAAAAATAGGTATAGGTACTTACCCTCAGGCCATGGATCTTGATGGAAAAAAAGAATCTGAGGTATGCTAGAGGGGAGCAGAACACTCTCTATTTAATGCTCCCTATTTGCTGAAATTGGCAGTTCTGTATTTTGTATTAAAATTTTTTGGGGTGGCACCCTAAAGAGATTTTTTTTTCTTACTGCTTTTACAGTTACTCCAAGATTATATCCAGGCACCCAGAGAATAGTTGGAAAATCAAGACTGTGCCTTGGGGCAGGACAGCCCACCATAAATCCTGTCTTGAATATTTAAACTGCTAGCATAATGAGTTTGAAATGCATTTGAAATTATAAATTTGAAATTGAATTTTAAATTAGATTTATGGCACCTATACAAACTTAGTTCTGACTCCACACTCACATGTGAAGTTATTTGTGTTCTATGCTACTTTTGAATTCATTAATAAGTTTAAAAACGTTTAGTGGGACTGGCAAACCTAGCAGGCATAAAGAAGAGTCAGAAGAAGTTAAAGTATTATGAAATCTCGATGGAGACTGTGATGGGCAGAGCAAGAAGGAAGACATATAAAATTCCTTTGGAGTAAGGAAAATATAATACACTTACAACTCAGAAAAGTCAGAAACAATGTTGATAAAAAATTGAGACAGACGAAAATCATAGAAGAGATACGGGAAACACATTGCTCATAGAAACAGATTATGTTGTCCTTTCCTCAACACAGAATTAATAGCTGAATGCTTTAATGAGGTTTTATTTTACTAAGACTTCATTACATTTTCAAGACCTGCTACTACAGAACATTTATTAGCACATTTTGAATTGTTATAAATAATTGAAACTAAGCTGCCTTTGTCAGTTGAATAAGTGCTTGCAATACATAATTATTACATTTTTCGCCTTCACTCAGTAGTCTGTAAAATTCAAGAGTTTACATTAAACGTGGAACTTCCTAGACCAGTGCAGACACTTCCTCACTGAGCTGGCACTCCTGGCTTTGCCAGCTCGGGACAGGTGGGTGGTAATTCACAAGAAGGGTTCTTCTCCTGGGTACGCGATTTCCCTGGAGTCTGCTCTGTACTTATCTCACAGTGACAGAATAACTCAGGGAGAGCTTATTTGGTGCAGCTTAATATCTGAGGGATGTTGTTCCACTGGGCAAAGTAGCATCCATTTTGGAAATCCTGAATGCAGGAAGGAAACTTGAAGGGATGCCCTCCCATTAGGAGGGACTGCCTCTCAGTAAGTTTTGATTGCTGCAAGTGATGCAAAAATTATCTGAGGACTGTGAAAATAATGAATATATTATCCTAGATGCTCTCCCTTATGACACAATCTCATCCCACACTAATTATTAGATGGCATAATTTTTTTGTATTTTGATGTTCAGCATGCCATCTTTACTAGAAAGGCAGTAACTTGAGTATCATCCTGATTGATTCAGCCATTCCTTAATTTAGTTCAGAGAGTCAATCAGTATTTTGTATAATGTGATGTGTGCTTTGATAAGCAGAGAATTGACTTCTAAATAGTTTCTTAGGCACTGAATATAAACCTACCATATCATTTACTATTCCAGTTTGATAAGCCACTGTGCTTGAACTGGTCATTGATTAAGCAGAGCTTTAGTCTCAGATTACAATAGAAATTAGGTTGTTATTCCTTTAAAACAGTAGCTGCAACAATCTAAACAATTCTTTCATTCCTGTAAATTCCAGGAACTGAATATGGTTTAGTATCCAAGACAAACAAAATCATGATGATATTTTCCAGTGTTTTAAAAAGGGATATTTCTTTTGTTGTATATGCTGTGAAAACACTCATATTAGAGAACCACTTATCAGGTAAGAGTTCTATATTGCCAAGTGTTTTACCTGGAAAAGCCACCTAAAATTTGTAGTTACCATAGTGAAAACTTAAGGCATCCTGTTAGAGTGTTTCATAGGCGTACATACAAGTGTTTCCTATACTTGAAAATGTATGTACAGTGTATGTGAAAAAAGATTAAAATCTTCTACAGAAACCAGCATATGTAAATTATTTTTGTTAATGTTGTTAAATTTAACTATGCTTTTATTCTCAACTGTATTTACTGAAGATTTTATTCAATGTTATTAAAAATACATTAATTCACGTGACAATTTAACATCCTAGAAATTTTTATTTATAAAAACGGAACAGTAGCTTCTGATTGGTATGTAACCTGAAAAGCTCATTGATGCTGAAAGGTAGTTTGGAGTTGTACATGCCACTTTAGATTAAGGTAGAAACCTTTCTTTATACATCTTTAACACTGAGGTATTTATATGAAAACAAGTTCTATCTTTCAGTTCCTGCAAATTCAACTGTTTCTGATGCTTTTTCTCTAACCCGTATCATGATGTGCCTCTGGTGTCAAAATTTGTTGCTGCGAAAACAATTATCATATCAAAAAACAAGATTATTACCTCAGGTGAGGAATAATCAGTAGGAGTAGATAAACTCTTCTGGCTATGAGATACCATCAGATGGATACAGGAAATATTTAAAAAACCAAAGCTTTTTTATGCTTTCAAATGATAAGATTTAATTGAAGATCCATCGATCTATTTGTCTTCCCCTGGAAAAGATTATTATCTTCAGGTGTTGCATGTTAGCTTGAGCAAAAACAATTTAAAAGTGAAGGAGAGAGGAAAGAATACTTTCTGCCAAAAAGCACTGTATGAGGAAATTTTCATACAGTGTAAATCAAATACTGTTCTTAATGGAATGGTACATGCACTTGACCTTCAGTACACAGTTTTGTGTATCTGCAAGCTAGATCAGGCAAAGGACAACTTCAGTGGCCAAGGTTTTGGGTGAATTACTAGCTCTTGCTGAAGAATCCTGGATCAATGAAAGTATATTTTCACAGAAATATATTCTACTGTGGGAGGAATGCCACAATTTTATTATGTTGCCTATTACATGAAATTTTTATTCCCTTCTTAGAGTGCTGAAATTTCACTATTCAAGAACTATTTATGTGTGTCTGTGCAATCACTCTCAGACAGTCAAGATCCTAGAGCATCTTAACCGCTTACAGTGCTTTTTTTCTCTCAATGTTACATTGGGAATCTTTCAAAATGCCAGCTAAAGTAATTAATTGTGACAGGACTAAAAATGATCCAGCAATAAATCCTAAAGAAGAGTTGGGAATGGAGGAATGATGCTGAGTCTGGGAAGGGTGGGGTGGGAGGAAGGTGGTTTAGAGGGGTTTTGTCTTCGTTTCTCACCAGCCCACTCCACTTTAATTTTTTTAACTGGCAATAGATTTAATTAATTTTCCCCAAGTCTATATTTTACATGACAGTAACTGGTAAGAGAGCAAAGCCAATCTAACATGTTCATGTAGTTGTCCTGAAAAAAATAGATACTGCTGACACACCGTGGACGACTAGGACCTTACATGACTCCTCCATGGGTCTTGTCACAGACTAATATACTTGTCAGGTTTTTCTTACCTCTGACTCATTTAGAGAGTACCAGAGGTCCAACTATGACTGCACACTGCTATATCTGCAACAATTTGACTTCCCTGACACAGAGAGGGGAAGAAGGTGAGAGGAAGAAAGGGCAAGTGCAAGAGAGGAAGAAATAAAGTTGGCTGTGCCTTTCTTTTCTGGACAGACTGGGAGGGGGATTCTCTTTCCTAAACCTCAGCATTTGGTGTTATTCAAAGCCACTTCATCACTCCTATGTTACTGCATCTGGCCTCTGACCACCACTCCAGAAAGGGACATTTGCCTCATTTCTGCCACTCTGGTTTGGCTATCCTGAACATATATATGTATGTATGTATGTATGTATATGTATAATCTCAAACAGCCCTGAGCATATACATTTATTCAAACAAATCATGACTCAGCTCTTTATTGAATGTAATGGAAGTGTAGGCACCTAGAACAAATTTATGTATCTTAACTTTCAACTCAATCCCACTCCTACGTTTTTCTATATTAGTCTCAAACGGAATTCTGCTTTCATAAATCTACTTGTAGCTTTCTGGACAGTGGCCAGATTCAGTCTAGAAGCTGCTTAGTTGTATTACCAGGGCACTATATCTCCTCAGTTCCAGTTGGGGAAATGGATTGTTTCACTACTGTTACTCTCATCCTTTTCTTCCTTTTCTGCTGTGTGGGTATAGAAATTGCTGCCTTGGCTTAGGGTCAGGAAAGCACAGCAAATTAGATTCACACATCCAGACGTCTCAGTATGTGGGCAGAATAAAAGTGTAACTTGCTGGTCTTATCAGTATACATGTGTTGATTATCAAAATCAAAATAAAAATGTTTTGATTCTGACACTGAGATGCAATGGAACAAAAATCTGGGCCTCCCTTATTAAACTTTCAGAATTAAATAAGCCTTCATTACTCTCGCTGGTTTGAGCAGCCCATTATCTTTCTTGAGACCATTTTGCCAAAACCAATAAGAACCAAGCAATGGAAATAATCTCTCGGAATATACACTGAAACTGTGCTTTTGTAATTCTAAGATTAGACTTGGAACAAGTCTATTTTTAACAAGATAGTTCAACAGAATAGTTATTCATTAATTTAAAAACAAAATGCTCCATCTCATAATAAATTAGATGCTCTGTATCTTTCGAAGAAAGAATGAGGACTATAAATAAAAATATTACATCTATGATTACCAGGAAAATTACTATGTTTCTAAAAAATATAGCATGCCAGAATAGGGCAGGTGCCCTTATTCTTTTTTTACCCATCAGTTCAGCTTCTGTTTTGTTTTAAAAGCTATGTCTGTCTACCTTTGCTGAGGGAAAAAAAAAAAAGACTAAAGGACTTTTGCCCCACCCTTGTTTTTTATTACTGGCACCTCACATATAGAAAGGATTTAGTTAAGATCTATTTCTTCTAGTACTTGCATCTTACAATCCACTTACAGTGGAATTGTACCTAAATTGTAATTTATGAGTCCATTCAGTTGCACAACAGAAACAAGAATGTAACTTAGGACATGATGAAGCCAATAGTATAAGAAAATGGTGTTCTCTAACTGCAGGAGAAGGTGTAATTTTTCTTCAGATTTTTTATGGTGAAGCTATATCACAAGAAAGATTGAGATTGCAAAGCTCTTGTTATTGCTGGTTGATTTTTCTAAGCTTGCTAATAGTGGGAAATAAGCATCTGGTGTGAATTTATGCTTACCACATTACGACTTTTACAATCAGTCTTCTGAAGCCATTTGAACACTTGACATTATCTTGCATGTCCATTCACAAATTAGTTCAATATCAGTTATGTTTGCAGCCTCTTCAGTTTCCTACTACTGCCCAGTCACTGCCTCTGCTAAGCTCAGTTAAGGACAATAAATGGGCTTGTCCAATATGTTTCAAATTATTCACATGATTCCAGAACTTTCTTTATTCCTCTTTAAGCAGTTTAAGATGAAGACTGTCATCTGCTGCAGCAATACTGCCACAAAAGTTTGAGTGAACTAAGATTGCCAAAAAAAGTATATTTATAAATAACCTAAAGTTACAGTCATACTCACCATTACTTTCCTTAAGGTACACGAAGAGTGTGGGAGGTCAGATGTAAAGGTTGCGTTGGCAGCTGCAGGGCAGAACTGACAAGCTCTGCTGTCCTATGCTGTGTAGCTGTCCTGAAGCAGCTGATGAGCCGGAACTTTTGTTCCATCTCTAAGCAACCAAAAAGCATTTGGCAATTTAAAAGATGCAAGTAATATAGTCTTATTATTTAAATGTCTCTTAATAATAACATTTTTGTCCATTTCCCATCATGGTCCCTGTTTTCATCAACTAGTTTCTCTTGGACATACAGTTGCTGTAGTTGTGATGATGTTGTGTGGAAAACAATTAACATGCAGACCTTTCTCTATTTGTGAAGATAGCTGTAAAGACACTGGCACAACATTTCACTGAAAAATATTTGTGCCTGTTCTCTGTTAATTTGTATTTTTCCTTTTAAAAAAAGACCAATCACAAAAATCTCCAAGTTACTGTGAAAAATATTTGTGATTTGAACTATGTTCACGTTTGAAAATTTTAAGTTCTGCAATAGTATAATTCCAGTACTGAATATGTCCTTTGATCTCAGTACTTTAGGACTGAGAATACACATGTATTGCTTTATGCTGAAGTGACTGTGAAGAGACAAGAGGGGATAAGAGAGGAATTGTCATTTGTTCCTCATTTCTTGTACCCTTCCATTCTTCTATGCTGTAATATCAGATATACCTCCCATTTAAATACCAAGAGAGACATTTTAATTTGTTTGGCTTTGCGTATGAGTTGTGCTTTTAAGTGCAAGAGTAGAATGAGGCCTTAATTGCCAATTTCAGATCTCTACTTTTATTCTTACTTTTTATATTATCTTAGAATTCATCACACCAAATCTAATACTTGTGTAAAACTTATGCCAGTATGTTCATTCCACTCTCATAACCATTGAGCCTTTGCTCTTGATATTTTATGTTCAATTAAGTCTGTTACTAAACGTGACCTTCTATATTTATTTGGAGGCTCTTTTCCAGTTATAGTGACTGTATTCTGTGCTTTTCTTCCCAAGGAAACTGAATGCCCTTATTCCTATTCTTTGTGCTAGCAGAAAAGTTAGAATATTTTAGCAACTCCTATCACCATTCCTGATATTTTAAAAAAATGCATCAATTTTACCGAATAAATCATTATTACTGTCTCAGCAGTTGTGTTGTCCTACAAAAAGAACAGAGCTGTTCAAGCTTTCTAGCATTTTTCCTTTCCTATAGTTTACTTTAAACTACAGTTTGCAAGTACCATTTTGTCTTTTTGATTTAAATCATTTAATTAAATCAAAATATTATTTGCAACCCAGAAGGCATCCACCTCTGAGCTGTTATACTGTAATTAGAAATATAATTTAGGGGTTCCTTTACTCATAATAAATAATAAAATAAAATAAAATAAAATAAAATAAAATAAAATAAAATAAAATAAAATAAAATAAAATAAAATAAAATAAAATAATAAAATAAAGTAAAATAAAGTAAAATAAAATAATAAAGTCAAATACAACGTAAAAAAAAACCAAAAAAACCCAAAAAAACCCTGAGAGTTGTTATCATAAGACCAGAGATAATGAGAAAATTCTACTCTGCTTAACTAAGCTACAGTAATGTGAAAATAATAAGTATTTTGAAAGTAAGAGTGAATATATGATTCATATAGAACAAGTATAAGGAAAATTAGGTTGCAGAACATACATAACATAATTAAAGATCATGAAAAGGAATAGTACAAGTAGTCATGACTAAAATTGTAAGGACTGAAAACTATGTCTTTCAATTTAAAAATCAGATTAAAAATCATAAGGAAGGTTTCAGGAATATATTAAAAGTAATAAAAGAGCATGAGGAAAGATGTGTAACAAAGAAAACACTGAATGATCCTTTTTTTAAAAATCTTTCTAGGAAAAGTGAATTATGATCAGATTCACTAAGTTAATTTAAAATTTGAGTAGAAATGTAGGTCAAAATATAGAAAGAAGAGTTTAAAGGATCTTGAGATAACATAGAGGCATGTAAGTTCAGAGAGCGTGATTATTGTGTCTGATAATTAACCAAAGCACTCTTCAAATGATCAAAGTTTATCTTTAAAATTTCTCTAAAAACAGACCGGGCTGGAAAAAAAATCAGAATCTAAAAGGCTAAAGTGATATCTTGAGGAATTCTGGATAAAACAGTACTTCAAGCACCTTGAAGTATTCTTAAACCAATGAGAAAACATTTGCAGAAAACTAAATGTTAATGAAGTGACAGAAAACAAGAAAATGTAGGCTTTTCTAGGTCATGACAAAGGAGTCTAAATTCATACTTTGACATGAAGGGAAGAGGAAATAGATGTTATGTAGAGAGAAACAGATGTATTTGAATGATTTTGTCACTATTCTACATGACATCACAGTAAAAAGGTACTGAAATTTTCATTGGAAATTTTGAAAACAAATTGAATTGATTTTTGCTGGGGTTATCTCAGGTAAGTGAATTTATCTCATTGCAGAAGCAGGACTGGCTGATTTCTGAGGGCTTGATGAGACCTGCAGTTCTTGGTTTGTATCCTAGAATCAGCCACTCTTCACACTGTCTTGTATGAAAAAGGAATAATAGTGGGATTTCGTTAATAAGTATCATTGTTTTTGCACACTCTTGTGAAGACCACATTGAGTGAGGCCACTTTCTCCCCATATTTCTGGAATCTATAGGCTGCTGACTGCGGTCTGAAGAGGTGACTATAACATATACAGACATGCTCGCAAATAAGCTTGTAACCTGCTCACCAGCTTGTCAAAGTGGAATTGAATTCAGTGCATGGTAAATATTGAATTCAGGGCAGTTTTGCAGGTAGTGTTGAAAATTGTGTTGCCAGGATAATTTTTTTCCCAGTATCAAACACATAACAGCTAATATAAACCTGATTTACCCACTACATTGAATATAAATGAAGCTGGCTTTAATAAAAGTCATATATTTAGGTACACAGTGGATGAATCAAAAAAAAAAAAAAAAAAAAAGCCTGACAAGAACAACATTCACAAATATTCACAAATTACTCACAATGATTGTTTCTACACCTTTCTTTTCATGGAAGTGAGCTTTTTTCCTTGACATTTTGTCTAAGTTTTCAAGCATATGAAAGTACCATTATTCTAAAATCAGACCCATAGAAGAAAACTACGTATTTACATGATACTGTGAAGTAATCAAACTTACAGGGGAATAGATAAGCAAGGGGGCTAAAGCAGCAAACATTATAAAACCCAAAACTTTCAAATGCAAGTTTACTAAACAAAAATTGTTCCATTTGCATTGTTTTGCTCCAGTCATAGTAACAATTTATGTACAGTGCCTGAGCAAGCTCTTATTAATTTTGCTCTGATAAAGATATCAGAACCTAATATCCTACACTAGAAAAGTTCAAAGACACATGAGTTATCCTAGATGCTTTAGATCTTGAGATTTGGATACCTGATGAAGAAGGCAATGATATCCAGACACGAATAATTGAAGTACTGATTAAGGAAGCAGCTTGTTTAACCATGTGTAATATCTTTACTTTAAGAAAAGAAGAAGTTTTTCCTATCTTTATAAGCATACGGAATTAAATTTAACACATTCCAAAATGCAAATGTAAAAATATTATTTTATTGATCTGTATAGCATCTAAATTTTCAGAAGGTAGGGGTCTTTCTTTAATATTACCTTTAGTAATGCTTTTCTGGTAAACAAAAGAAAAATTTAGTTGGTTTCATTATGATTTAAAGGCTGCTTGCCTAGTTTTGTATAAAACACATTTTACAAGAACCTCATCACTATCTGCTTTATTTTAATACATTTATGATCTACAATATTACTGAGTCAAATTCAGACATCTTCTTCATACCCTAGAGTTAATCTAAATTGAGAAACAAATTTTATAGCTGATAAGAACATGGGTTTTGAATCATATTTTTGCCTCTGTGTGATTATGAAAGCAAAATAAGGCCACATATGTGGGGCAGTCACAGTAACAGAGCCCCTATCAAAATTCTAAAATCAGAACAGAGGTTTTTTCAGATTAAAATGAAACAGCTTTTGATCTGTTTCTCAAGGGCACACAGAGAAATAAAAACTCTCCTTCACCCCCAAATTATTACTTAGTGTTTGTTTTCTTCTCTTTGTTTCAAGCAGCTAACACTAGCTGGGAAACAATTTATAGTATAATTCTCTCTTTTTAACTATTCAAACAGTCTGAAGCTTCCAATTTTCCAGCCAAATTCTTAGTCTCTGCATGAGGTAAATTTTATTTGCAAACATACAGCAAGTAAAGTAAATCTGTAGCCCTTCCAAATTATCTTATGAGGGCAATCTTTCGAAAAGACAGTAGCCTGCGTAGTAGAAGGCCAAAAATTGTAAAGTGTAATTTGTTTTAGAAAATATAATTCAGTAGAACTTTGCACAAAATTTTTCCAGACATAATTTGGATTTGAATTAGCTGATTTGTTATTATAAAGTGTGTGCTGGTTCTCTTTTCCCCTTTTTTTGTTTGTTTGTTCATTTGGTTGGTTGGTTGGTTTTTGCTATGCTCTACTGACATTTTCTTGCTCTTATTCAAACAAATGGGTTTGTCATTTAGCAGAGGTGGACTGATATTTAAGTAGATGAGTGTTAATTCATAAATGCACAGTTTAATTTGTGTACATTAATTCTTCATGTAATATTAGAGTTTACAGTGGGTTTTTTTTTTTTTTTTTTCCTCATGAGAATCTATTAAAATTCTGCCTATTCCCTTCAATCACCCACAAAATCCATCATATTTTCTACTTCTAGTAACATGGTAAATGCAGGAGTTTCCTATATTTGAAGAGAAGTATTCATAGGGATTCAGTAAAGGGAAGAGTAGGTTGAGCTATTCACAAAATACATTGTTTGGGTTTGCTAGATGAAAATACAAAGAGTTTAATTGTTGTATTGTCAAGTCAGATCCTGTACAGCATCTGAACAGGTGGAGATGAGCAAAATCAGAAATACAGTTCTGGGGTTTCTAATATATCATAAATGGCTCTGAAAGGACTGAACAAAGAGCTGGATTGCACACTCTGCTTAGTATCAGTCTTAGCCATGTTAATGAAGTTACAGTACACTTTGAGTTGTAATATTCTCTGTCTTTCATCATGCATTGCCAGGTACATGTGGTTTCTACTGTCTGAACCACTGTCTTTTAGATAGGGTTTTAGTTCTGAAGCTTCTGTGATGACCAGGAGTAAAGTTATTAGATATTTTACCTTTTCACTTTGTACCTTACTTTCTCGACTGCATGCTAAATCCTGTGCAAAATTTTTGCAAGCTAAGATTTTAAGGTTTAACAAGTTTTTGTACTACTATATTAGTCATGAAACTACGTCCTATAGCTTCAGAATATGTTAAATTTAACACTCTTGAAGTTGAGGTGTATTTGTAACCTGAAGCTTTCTTTTCCTAGAAATAAGTTACTACTACGACTGAGATATATTCTAGCTTTGAAAAAACACGTACATTTACAATAAAAGTCTTCTTTTATTCATATTTTTGAACTGCAGGTATGGGAACTGTCACAGCAAGTTACAGCATAGTAATAGCCAGCATCAGCTGTTCATTTTGCACATACATATGGCTGACTGAGTAGAAATGTAATGATATAAACAGCTTAAGAAGACAAACTATTTAAACTGGCAAAACACATGTGGAATTAACCTCTGAAAATAAGAAAGGAGAAGGCAGTGTCAAAAGTTTAACTCAAATTTATATATTTATCTTCCTTTGAGGCACATGCTCATAATTATTAAAGAAATTCTTCTGAAATCTGTCCCATGAAAATCTTTCCTACATCTTTCCTTTCTCCTTTTTCAGTTAACTCTTGTTCCTAAAACAGGTTATGTTCCCAAAAACACAGTTCAGCTTGAGTTGAAAGGATTTGGTTAAGCTCTAATTCTCAGAGGTCTCAAAGATTTCAGAATTAAGTGGACATTTCTTGAAATGACTGCAAAAGGCCAGTAGAATAAATTTGTAACGCTTGAATATCTTAAAGCCTTGGCACTGACCCAACATTCTTTACTTGCTTTATATTTTGTCTGGCCTAATCTAGTTCTCATATGATTTATTAATGGAGTTTATTACACAGGAGTTGTGCTAACACAGCTTTATTGTTGCCAGTGTCAGCGGAGTATTTCTACAAGGCACAGCATTGCTGATAACTACAGCTCTCCTCCCTCAGTACTGCAGCAAACCTCATAGTGTGTATTCTTATCCTCAGGGTGTCTCAGGTAACCTAAGAAGTACACGAGCACTTTGATGGGGACTGCCTGTTTATTATGTACCACACTGCACATATTTTATACTCTATCTACCATGGGGAGTATTGATGCCTCAAGAGAGCTCACAAAGCGCCATCCCATGGATTAAGAAGCTACTGAAAATCATGAAGCTTTGTACTTCTGCACCTACAGCTAGTCAACAACAGGAGTACACTGTGTAGGGAACACTGGGTAATTCTACACTGAATGTTTAGGATTGTCTCAAGTTCTGATTCATGCCTAAAAAAAAAAAAAAATTATTAACTAACTTTAGTGCTCTAGAATGAAAAGTATTGAAGTCTGGGATTTCTATTATTTCTTCTTATGCTGTGCAGATGGAAGGAAGACTGGCTCTAACCCAGAGTTCTGCAAAGAATTTCGACCAAGCTGTTATCGAATCACACCTTCTGTCATGCAATATCAGCTAAATACAACCAGAAACACCTTTTAATGTTTTTTAATGGTCCTTGTCACATGAACACTCTCTGATTGCTTTTAATTTTGTCCTGAAGTCATCCAAGAACTTTCAGACAAGTTACAGAAGAGACCTAAGAAAACTATTTATCTCAGGTTTTATTTCTTATCCTAGGATTATTGCAGTGTTGTTGTTTCACCTATGAAAAGTGTTTAGTCTGCACTATGATATCAAATGTAGTGCAAATTTGAAAACATCCTGTGAGCCAGGTGATGATGTAGAGGCTTGAGGATTTTGTTTGAGGTTTTTTTTGATGGGGGGGGATGGCTTTTGATGGTTGATTGCTTTTGGTTTTGGGGGTGTCTGTTTCACAGAATCATAGAATATGCTATGTTGGAAGGAACCCATCATGATCATAGCATCATAGAATCACAGATTATGCCAAGTTGGAAGGGACACACAAAAATCACCAAGTCCAACTCCTGACCCTGCACAGAACCATGCCCAAGAGTCACACCATGTGCCTGAGAGCATTGTCCAAATGCTTCATGAATTCAGACAGACTTGGTGCTGTGACCATTTCCCTGGGGAACCTGTTCCAGTGCCCAACCACCCTCTCAGTGAAAAACCTTTTCCAGATATCTAATTTAAATTTCCCCTGACTCAGCTTCCTGCAGTTTCCTCAAGGTAATTAGAGTGAAAAGATCAGTGCCTGCCCCTCCTCTTCCCCTCCTGAGGATGTTGAATACTGCAAGGAGGCCTCCCCTCAGTCTGCTCTTCTCCAGGCTGAACAGACCAAGTGACCTCAGCTGCTCCTCATACAGCTTCCCCACAAGGCCCTTTGCCATTTTGTTACCCTCTTTTGGACACTCTCTAATAACTTAATGTCTTTTTTATATTGTGGTGTCCAAAACTGCACACAATATTCAAGGTGAGGCCACCCCAGTGCAGAGCAGAGCAGGACAATCCCCTCCCTTGGCAGGCTGTCCATGCTTTGCCTGATGCCCCCAAGGACACGGTTGGTCCTCTTGGCTGCCTTTTGTTTGGGTTTGCCTTTTTTTCAGTGAAGTCCTAAGGTTATCTTTCTCAGGGTTACCAAAACGTAGTCACTCTAACTTGAAATGCACATAGAAGCAATCCTTTTCTTATAAAGTATAAGAGAAAAGGGATAGGAGCACCACAGCCTTCTTTTGAGATCCTGGTATGAATACACCAAACTATGGATAGTCTATTGATATCTGACCTGCACTCCAGTAGGGCAGTGGTCTGGGAAAAAAAGCAATGAAGCAGTTCTGTAGAAAAATGGTTACATGATTGTGTCACAGTTCCTGTCTCAGTTCCCAAAATATGATATAGTCACTGACTAACAAACTAGTGCTAATAGAAGCAACAGTGTTCCATTGCAAACCTCCAAAAAATTTGTCAGTGCAAACTAAAGTATTGAAAAAACTGATATGAACTGGGCAGGGGTCTTGGGGATTGTATTCTTGGACTGATGTGGCTTCTTTGTTTAGCTGCCTGGTCTTCGTTTTGTGTCTAGCTTCTGTTTCCTTCCATCTTCTTAGAGATGCTTATGAAAAACTCTGGCTGGATTCAAGGTAACCACAGGGAGGAGCATTTATTAAAGGACATATTATGCAAAAGTTATTTTTTTTTTCTGAGAATATGTATTGGCCAAAATGCATGAATTTAGAAGAATAGGATTTTACTGCCAGTTTTTTACTTATTTCTTCCACAGTCAGTATAAGAATGTGTTCTCACTGAGTCGTTACCAAATTTCATTTATTTCTTGGCATACTCTCAGATAATCTCCTCTTCCTCTCTCCTACCCAGCCACCTTTGACTGCAGTCAGCCAGGTGGTTCACTAACTGACTTAATAACTTATAAATTCAGCTTGCATTACAGTTTCTGCTGAACACATTGTCTCACTAACAACAGTTTTCCCAGCTAGAGTAATAAATGGGGTTACCTCAGGGTTTAAACAAATGTGAAGTGTGTCCTTAATGCAACCAATTTAATCAAACACATCACTGAGTTCTTCTAGTATATTATTTTCATTTAGCTCACATGAGACCTCCATTATATGTTTGATCAACTTTAATTCCTCAGAAACTTTAATCCCTGGCACAGGCTAAGCCTCCACATTCACAGTGAGAAATAGAATAATTCCTGAGAATTATGGGTGGACCTTCAATGTGAATGCTTTATGACTTCATTTACTGTGGTATGCATAGCATTTTTAAACTTTCCCGTACTTTCAATGAGAAACCAAATTTGAATATTGTCCTCATTCAGTATATAAGGCAAATGTCTACAGAAACTTGCAGCTATAATAATCCAAATTTTTGACAATTTTTCTGCTTATCGAATACTTCAGTTACATCTATTTCTTAAACAGTCCAGTACATTTCCAGCAGTAAAAAGGATTCCATGGTGTGCTTAACTGACAGGTTCACCATTGGCTTTCAAAATATTTGACAGCATGTACAACTGAAGATCAGAATTTCTACTGAAATTTGTTTATGAAGAAGTAATACAGCTTATTTTGCTTGCAGCTGAGTATAAAATGGTGAAACTAAACCAACAGAAAATAGACAATTTTAAGTCCACATGTAGCTGGGTTGTTTGAAGTATGATACTTCTGTGTAGTTGGTTAATCGAGGGATCAGAGAATCACATGGGCCACACAGTGACTGATTTATGTAAAACCTAGTAATAAATGAGGCCAGATGTTAAAAATAAAAATCAGTTGGGAAAATAGTTTTGCATTTCAGCATAGATCCAAGATCATCAGATTGTTCCTACTCAGTGATGACATTTATTTCATGGATAGTGCTAACCTTCTGAAAATTAAAAAATGAATATACCTCTACAGCTATTGAGACAGTGTTTGGCTGATTGATTGTTTTGATTTGTTTTTAAATTTAATACATATCTTTATATATTCTTGGAGGTTTGATTTTTGCTTTCTGTCTATTTCTTGTGTTGTGAAAAATATGGCTTCAAATCTATGTGTTGGCTTTCTGATCACTGTCACTGGTCATACAAGCATTTTGCACCTCTTTTCATAAAGCGTTCTGTAGGTGAAAGAATTCCCTTGCATCTTGACTGCTCAGATTGCCATATTCTGCCTAGACCTTGTTGCCTTCTTATATAAAATGTCTCTATACTAAACTATATAGAAACTTTTGTATACATCATAGTTTAAGACAAATGGTATACGCATCATATGAATTATGTATCAAATGAGGAAACATGGTCCATTTTTGAGGAAACCCATCATCTCTTGATATACATCTTATATAATTTGTTCCACATAAATGATGTAAAGTTTGAAATCCAAAACCCTAATCATAGCATTTTACATGAAAAAGTAACTAACTTATGCTTTTAAAAAGTAGAAAAATTGAGAAGTATGGGCTAGATAAAGGTACAGAGAGGTAGATCAACAACTGGCTGAACTGGCAAGCTAAAGAGTTTTTATGAGTGACACAAAGTCCAGCTGGAGGTGAATCACTAGTGGAGTTACTCCAGGGGTTGATACTGGGACCAATATTGCCTTAACGCCTTCCCTGATGACCTGGATGATGGGAAAATTCCTCCATCACCGATTTTGAAGACAGTATAAAACTAGGAAGAATAGCTGATATAATGTATAGGTGTGCTACCGTTTAGAGGTACCTCCTCTCATCACAAAGGTGATTAAGGTATTAAAGCATCTGTCACAGGAAGAGGCAGAGAAAACTGGATCTGTTAATCTTGAAGAAAAAGATGACTTAAGAAGAATCTTATGAAAATGTATAAACATCTGACAGGAATCTATGAGGAGTACAGAGCCAGGGTTTTTTTTGGTGGTGCCCAAGGGCAATAGGCAAACACTTCACTACAGGACATGCCATATGAACAATTGGGAAACACTTTTTCACAGTGAGGATGACTGAGCAATGGCACAGGTTTCCCAGAGGGGCTGTGGATCCTCCATGTTTGGAGATATTCTAAAAACATGGCCTGTTCAAGGTTTCTCTGCTCAAGCAGAGAGGCTGGACTAAACAGACTCCAGAGGCTCCCTCCAACCTCAATGATTCTGTGATTTTGTGATAGTAAATTTAAGAAAACCATAGTAAATGGACAGGGAAGCAGAAGAAAAATAAAAAGGAAAGGGATGAATTAGAAGAAAATAAATTACGTGACTGGTCCTTTCAAATAAGGGCGGTTATACTTGCTGACACCATGGAATCAGTATTTCTTTCCATCAAAAGAGTATGTTCAAGAAGTATTTTTTTCTGATTTCCACTTTTAACCTTAGTTCTACATTACTAATGATCATTTTCCTACCCATTAATTTATCTAAGTGCAAAAAAGTGTATTTTGACAAAGCCGTAAAATAAGTAGTTTGGTGAACATAAGGGACGGTTAAAGTCAGCAGCATTACAGAACAAATTCAAATCCTGATTTTAGTTGCCTGTCAATTATTTAATTTGATTTACTGAGATTTGGTTAATTTAGTGGAATCAGTTCCTGTGACATATGTTTCAAGATAATGTATCCAATAGAGAATCCAGTGTAAATTCTAGACAAACACTTCTAAAACATTAGTTCTTTAATATTCAGGGCATATATTTTAAATATTTTACTACGCATCCATGTGTTGTTGCATTTTTAAGGTCCTAAACAATATTCCACAGGAAAACTTACTATAAAATTCATTTTATACTTAATTGAATACTTATTTCCTACAAAACTTTCAAATAAATTAAACTAATATATCATGTTGTCATAGTTCTGATTTTAGCAAGGGATTTTTCTTTCCCTTCCCCCTGAGTGTGTGCTCTGTGTATGGGCCATCAGGTGAACAAAAGAATCGGCCTGGTCCACTGATGGCCGAGAGATTAGTCTCCTTGACAACGAAGGGGGAGGAGTTGGGGGGGGGCTAGTGTGGGTGGCTAGAAGGAGGTGGGGAGGAGAGGCTAGTGTGTGTGCCAGTGGGCTCAGGACCTGCTGCAAGCTGCAGACGCTGACTGGTTTTGTTTTTTTTTCTTCCTGTCAGAGGGGAGTTTGCTACTGCTCTCTTCTCAGCTGTTGCTGGCTGCAGGCCCTGCTTAAAGCGAACCCTAACCAGCTGAAGTTCGTGAGTTTTCTTCCATTGGGAGAACTTTCTGTTTTATTGCTGGTTTTTTTTTCTTCCCCCTTCCCCCCCCTTTTTTTTTTTCCAGTGTGGGAAGGGAAGGGGAATCAAGGTTTTTTTTGTTTTTTCTCGGATATACCTGGGGGGTGTTGCTTTTTCCCCTTCCCCCAACCCACCTGGCGGCAACCAAGAATCTCACAGCACCGCCTGGTGACGGGCACTGGACATTACAAGTTCTGCTCCTCCAGTGATCCAACAGCGCCACCTGGTGGCTACTATAGGACACTACAAGTTCTAAATCTCTGGTGATCCAACAGTGCCACCCAGTGAATGGTACAGGACATTACAAGTTTTGCATTTCCAGTGACCTGACAGCGCCCCCTGCTGACTGTGGTTGGAACTGCACCAAAGGGTGCAAAAAATTGAACTATTCAAGTTTCCTTTTGCCAGTTTATCAGTTTTGTTCTTGAAGGGGATTATTTGTGGGTATAGGAGTATTGCTTGGTTGTTTTACTTGGGTTTTTTCCGTGTTCCTGTTAATACACACATACCTTTTAATAAAGGGCTGTTATTTTCCCTTTTCCATAATTTGTTTTCCTTCAATCAGAGTCTCTTAATTTCGGATTTATAATTGCTTAGAAAGAGAAGTTTGGGTCTTTTTCTCCTAATCCATCCTCAGCAAAAGACCCTTGTCTCATTTAAACTGGGACACATGTCAAATAAGGTGTGAAAGGAGCCACTTCCTAGAAAAAAATATTATTTTAGAGTCATAGAATCGGTTAGGTTGGAAAAGATTTCTAAGGTCATCAAGTCCCTCATTAACCTAACACTGCCGAGACCACCACTAAACCATGTCCCTAAATGCCACATCTACGCATCTTTTAAATACCTCCAGGAATGGTGACTCCACCACTTCCCCTGGCATCTTGTTCCAATGCATGAAAACCTTTCCAGCGAAGAAATTTTTCCCAATATCCAACCTAAAACTTCCCTGAAACACTTTGAGGCCATTTCCCTTTGTCTTGTCATTCCTTAGCTGGGAGAAAAGACCAACCCTCATCTCACTACAACCTCTTTTCAGGTAGTTGCAGAGACCGATAAGGTCTCCCCTGAGCCTCCTTTCCTCCAGGCTAAATAACCCCAGCTCCCTCAAAGGACTTGTACTCCAGACCCTTCACCATCTTTGCTGCCCTTCTCTGGACACGCTCCAGCACCTCAACGTCTTTCTTGCCATGAGGGGCCCAGACCTGGGCACAAGACTTGAGGTGTGGCTTCACCAGTGCTGAGTACAGGCGGATGATCACTGCCCTGTTCCTGATGGCCACACTATTCCTGACACAAGTCAGGATGCCCCAAGCCAGTATGCAATGCATGGGGTTGTTGTGGTCCAAGCCATGATGTATTTCTGGAAACATTTTTATTGTCTTATGGCAGTAACCAGATTAAGTTCTAGTTGGGCTTTGGCTTTTCTAACTTCCTCCCTGTATAACCTCACTATATCCTTGCAGTCCTCCTGAGTTGCCTACCCTTTCTTCCAAAGCTCATTTTAACAGACCTACAGTAAGATTTTCTGCTCCAAGATTTTCGGCTCCAAGAGTTGAACTGCTGAAGACCAAAGTGTTTGTTGGTACTACCAAATATACCAAAGCTGAATCAACATTTTCAAAAATCAAGCTTCTCAGAAACATGTCTCTAAATTGCTAAAACAGATTTGAAATAGAAGATGAGAGGCTTAATGCAAACAAAGACAGACATTAACAAACCCCTGAAATGGGACAACATTTTGGAGAGAGAAAACGGGCCAGTGAAGAATGGAAGGATGCTCTTACAGGTGGAGAACAAGAGGTAAGGGATGAAGAGGGAGACTGAAAGGAAGAAATATGAGGTAACAGGGAAGAAAATATGACAAAGTTTATAGTGATTAGAAATACTGAATGAAATATGAAAATCAAGTGAAAGAAACAATGATAAGGTCAGGAAGTTATCTTCTGAGTAAATCGAGAGCAGTCTTCTGGTTTCAAAGATTTGCAATATAATAAATTAGATATTCTCTAATATACCATATGGGGTTTGAGATCATTAAATTCACATTTCAGTGCTTTCCATCTAGAAATGTCCTTCTAAAATAATAAAAGTTGATAGCTTTCACATAGAAATATGAATGGTAACTTTAAGAAAAAAGCAATAGTATTGAGATAAGGATAAATGGGAGGGAAAAAAAAAAGGAATTATTTTAGGAAGAGAAGGAAAACATGTAAAGAGGAATATGGACTGGTATGATATTGGTTCTGGAAAGAAAATATCCAATCACAGAAGAACTGCAACCCAAAATGAATTTTTTTCCTGTTTTTTTTTCAGTGACTGTTCATTGGGTTCCATGTAAATCTTCTCAATTTATCTGGTGTTTTTCAGATTTATTAAATCTTCACAAATAAATATTTCTAAAATATCTCTCTGCCAATGTGTGGATGAAAGAACACAAAGGAGAAGATGTAAAACTGCTGCAGGAAATGTGAAGAAAAGGATTCATAGAGATGAGGGAGAAGGGGAACAAGGAATGAAGACTCCTTGCAGGCAAAGGGCAGATAACAATAGAAAAGCAGTGTCGGTATTAATAGTGCTTACTTTTTTTATTAGAATGCATGTTTCATTTTTTCTTTACTGTCATTGTTATTTTGTATTGTCCTGGAATTGAATCTATTGAAATACTGGGGGGAAAAAAAGGCAAAATTCTGCTGAGATATTAGATCTGAAATAATCTGTATTTAAAGAGATAAATTGCTTCTATGTGGGATTTAGATGAACAGGCATCCAAGATGTAAAAATAAGGTTTATGTGAATCTATTATACTGAAAAATAAGAGAAAGGTGAAAGCTACAACAGGGACTGAGCTTATCTCACACAGTCGCCTGTCAAAGGGCTATTGTCTCATATTAAGTGATATTGTCTGCTTTCGGTCTTTGGGCAAAGAAAGTAGAAGAGAATGTGTATACTCCTATTACTTGTAGGTCAATTGAATTCATCTATTAGAGACACCCTGTAAGAAGTGAATAACAGCACTTAAGCCAAATGTTGTGAAAAAGATGGCATTTTCACATTTCAGGTCTATAGCCATTATACAAGGATGCTTTTAGAGACATTTCTAAACTTTCAAAGACAAAAAAAAATAATCACACCCTGTGGCTACATGAAATCCAGACCATTTAGAGGATTTCTTAGAGATTTACCGTTTCTCAATCACGAGTAAACAGGGAGAGCTGCAAAGACACATCTCTTACGGTTCTATGCTACTGCATCCTGCTGCAGTTTCCGGCTCATTTTGTCTTAAATTTTAGTCTTCTCTTGTTAAATGATGCAGGAAAACCTATCATATAGCAGCAACTCCAATGGTTTTGTGAGATGAATCCATAGAGCAAATTTCCTGCAGGTTCCCTAATGGATTTCTGGTTTCTTTCAGTAATTACTTGGCCTGTCAGTCACTGTATGATTAAATAGCTACCTGTCTGTGGTATCTTGAACCCTTGAATCTGACAAGAGGTGGTTAGGGAAGTCAGCTTGGAAAATAGTTTAAAACAAACACTCAAGTGCCACATCTGTTGCCAGTGGTCCTCTGTAATCTTCATTAAAAGGACTGCAGGTGATCAGATATTATAAGACTATTGCAAAGTTATTCAGGTTATTTTTAATAACCCCATCATGCATAACAGTTACTGGGTAAGACAAACACCATCACTCCAATCGTCCCCTCCTCCCACTTCCCCTCAGCTTTATATACTGAGCATGATGTCATGTGTATGGAATATCCTTTTGGTCAGTTAGGATCAGCTGTCTCAGCTGTGTCTCTTCTCAACCTTCCTTGCACCCCCAACTTCTTTGCCAAAGTAGTGGTGTGAAAAGTAGAAAGGGCCTTGGCCTTGTGAAAGCCCTGCTCAGCAATAACAAAAGTATCTTTAGATTGTCAACCCTGTATTCAGCACAAATCTAAAACACTGCCATATATTAGACACTCTTGAGAAAGGTAACTCTACCCCAGCCAAAGTTAGCAGAGAATAATAAATGCAAATCACACTGTCTTGGAAGGAAAAGATATTGTAATTCAATCAAGCCTCTAAGTAGGAAGACAAACACAGCCGAAAAAATTAAGGTATCAAAGAATCTTTGTCTGTCAAAAGACAGACCATCCCCAAAAAGTTTAAGCAATATTTTATTTGCATTTTTCAAATAAACAAAGTCTCAAGAAAGTAGAAGTTTTCCCAAATAATATAGGGGACAAAGGAAAAAGGAACACTCTTGAGAAATCTTTTTGGAAAAATGTTTATGCTCATGGACGTGCAATTATCTCACATAAAACTGAAGGAAAAGGGACCCAGGTTGGGGCTCTATTTCTAAATTACAGGGCTTTCAAGAACTGGTACTGGTTTGGTCCTTGACTCTCATAACCAAGAGGTGCATCAGGTTGCCTAAGAAGCAACTGGGTCTATAATATGCCTGATGTAAATCTCAATGAACTCTCAAAATCTCCTGGTGAATAAAATATGACAAGCTCAAGTGTATTTAAAAAATCTTTCCACAACAGACAAAGCTTGATTTGAAAATTTCACATGTATGCTCTTTTTCAAAGAACAGCATGAATTTTCTCAGTGCATGCATTCTTGCTTCCTCCCTTCTGTTTTTCATTTTCCCCAGTAACAAACCTGTTCAAGACAGCATGAGTTATGACTTTCAGCAGCCTCAGTCTATGTACACTTCAACACAGACAGTGAATTGAAGCTAAAGCTGATGCATACCATATCACAAAATCACAGAATCAATTAGGTTGGATAAGGACTTCTGAGGTCATCGAGTCCAGCCTATGTTAACTAGACCACGACACTAAGTGCCATGTGCATTCCCAAGTCTGTTTTCTCCGCCACCTCCTTGGGCAGCCCTTTCCAATATTTAATTACCCTCCCCTACCTCAGCTTTCCCTGGTGCAACTTAAGACTATGTTCTCTTGTCCTGTCACTGTTTGCCTGGGAAAAGAGACCTACTTCTATCTGGCTACAATCTCCTTTCCGGTAGTTGTAGAGACTAATATGTCCCCTGAGCCAACCCCAACTCCCTCAGCCAGTCCTCATAAGACTTGCACTCCAGACCCCTCACTGGCCTCACTGCCCTTCTCTGGACAAGCTCCAGCACCCCAATGTCCTCCTTGTAATGAGGGGCCCCGAACTGGACACAGGACTTGAGGTGCAGCTGAGTACAGGGGAAAAGATTATATTCTCTTGTTGCCATGTCCTAGAACAGTTCAACTTTTTCCACAATAATATTTCAAATAGAAACTCACTACAGCTGCACTTAAATCCTCCTGGGTCTATTGCTTTATTTGGTCTGGTATCATGATGGTGTGACTAGAACTTGCTTGTGGCTCAGTTTTCATTTTGTTATATGTCCTGGCATATAGTTCTTACTTACTGCAAATGGACAGGTTTGATAGTAACAGCTTAAATTATTTTCCATTAACAGACATAGACATGATACCCCCTATATGGACTTTACAAAGTCCATCAAAATCACCAGAATCCAGGTCTTCTGTGCCTTATCACTGCTTTTAGGAACAAAAAACAGAACTCTCCACTAGCAGGCACCAGTTCCTGCAGAGATGCATTTGCAAATAGATGATCACAATAACCAAATCAATTTAAGGAGATGCTGCTGTATTAGGAATTTAGCAATCATTGGGATTCTTTTTTTATTTTTTTGTAAATTGAAGTTACTAAATATTATAGTTCAACCAAAAAAGCTTTAAATTGAATTGCAGGATATTGAGATGACATTGGAGAGCCTCAAATTTTTATTATCCTTGCTATAAAGCAAGGGAACATCTGATAAAAAGAAAGCTTCAGTCATAGATTTCACCCACACAAAAGTAAACCTTTTTAAAACTGCAATTACTAAGCAGTATGAGGAGACAGCAACCAGCAGTGACCCAGCTCTGCAGGAAATGTGCAAATAAAGATATCTGTAAGTAGATGCAGGAACACTTTGGAAGAAAGATAAAAGGTCATCATAAAATGCAGATAATTTCAGAGACATACTATTATTATACAAATCTCAAAACTAAGATGACTGGGAATGTTTATTAGAATTTTTTTTTAAAATGCCATTACAAGTTCCACAATGCTCAGCATCAACTTCTAACACTTGCAAATCTCATAGTCTTCATTGAAATTCTATTTTTAATGTTGAAAATATTATCCTAGATGCATTTGTCATTCCTAAATATCTCCACAGAAAATGCTATTTGGTATAGCTTCTATGTTATACTAAAATATACATTTTAGTACTTATCTTACCAGAACACGTATAATACCTGATACTCCAGTAAAAACAGTTGTTTTATTTTATCCACAGTTAATATCACAAAATTAGACATGAGAGAATGCTGAAAGCTTAGCCTCTTAGTCCTCAGGTCTGCCTTATATGCAGCTGCAGAAGATCCCACTACTCTAGAATGTGAATTAAAATGCCAAAAAATTCCCGAGTAGACTTGGTACCAAGTTCTAAGATCTGGGATTTTTTTTCCCCCTTACTTTTCTGTTTCATCTGACTACATAGATCTTCCACAAAAAATCTAACAGGATTCTCTTATCTTTTGAAGATCATCTTGCCATGTCTGGCTAACTTCATTATTGAACAGCCAGCATGGCTCTCTTTCAGAACTGGGAGAAGAAATATAAAAAGAAGGATGTTTGAAAAATCGAATGAGAATTTTCACACTAGTTCAGTAGATTTTAAAATTGGCACAGAAAAGCAAAATCTAAGAGAAATAAGAGATTTAAAATGCACCAGCTTCCCTAATAACTTATGTGCAAAATTTAATGAGCTATACATCAAAGAGATTATTCTGATACCCTTAACACTGCTTATTCTAATACCATCAAAATACTACTTTGTGGAAGTGGCTGTCGTACTTGCAATTAAGATTTCTTAATGCTTTGAAGGTGTAACAGCTACATTACACAGCTGAAGTTAGATGCCTAGGCTACTTATGGGCTCAGGAATTCATGTGCTGCTTTGTGTTCTGGCTATACATAGAATCCAGGCTATTAGATGAGGTTCCTAAATACTATGTGGTGTGAATACTCCCTCCTTACTTTAACTAGCTTTAAACTTCTGTTACTAGTAGAGATTGATCATAATAATTTATTCATAGGGTTTTGATACTCAGTTTCCTTCCATCTCAGGCTGAGAGGCTCTGAAATACTGAGCACCTTAAAACACACACACATTTCACTCAGGCAAAAGAATGAGTGAAAGGGGATCAACATTTAATTCATAGTACCTAAAGAGAATTTGTCTGATAAAATACAGGAAGATCCAGTGGTTCCTGAATATCCCATTTAAACAAACTGTCTAAAGTAGTCATACAAACACTGTTATTAATTGACACAAAAATTGGTCATAATCTTGAATTTCTATGATTTTGGCCCATGCTTCTTCTTCTTCCAGAAGTCAAGGCCCAAAGATAATGCATTCACACTTCCATGGTGGTGATTACGAGGTACATTTACTTGTATATTTTGCTTGGGTTTGGCTGAACTTGATTGGAGTTTGCTTTACATCAAAAGGACTTTGCAAATGCCTATATAGTAAAATAAAATTGTTCTAATAATCTCTCTACGCATTAAAGCATTTGTGCAGTATGCAGGTTGGCAGCACTAGGTTTCATATTAACTAGAGAACCTGTATTTTTTGACTGCCTTTAGGGTCAGCTGGAGGGAAGACAGCTGAACCTCTCTGTCAGCAGCAGACTTTAAAAAAAAATCTATCCAGTGTTTCTTAAACACTACTGATTTGGCTGTAATGAGGTTTTTGCTTGATTAACAAACTCTTTATAAAGATAAAGCAGCAGTTTGCCAAGGAAAATAAGGTGATAATCAAACCAATAAAATATTTCCACAATATGGTGCTCAAGAAGCACCTAAACCTGATATTAGGTTTATTCCCTTTAAAGAGTTTCTTCTAGAGAGTCTTTTAATTGAATTACATCTATCAAAATGTTTTGATACAATAAAACTTCGAAACAATTTTAAAAGCACAGATAATGATCATGTAGAACATAAGAAACTTTAAACAGCTATCAGAATATTCATATGTATTTGTTGCATAAAAAAGGAAATAAATGGGAGGATAAGCAATTACAAAGTGGATTCTGTCATTTACATAGAAGTG
The DNA here is from genome assembly GCA_038380795.1 of Pyrocephalus nanus. Taxonomy (NCBI): domain Eukaryota; kingdom Metazoa; phylum Chordata; class Aves; order Passeriformes; family Tyrannidae; genus Pyrocephalus; species Pyrocephalus nanus. Next base: position 26,256,530 of record CM076260.1, on the reverse strand, counting down.
ATTGTATTTTTTTGAAGAGTGCAGTATTACCTTTGACAGATGGGTACCAGAAAAACTACTCATAATTTTCTCCAGCAAGAGTTACTTTATTTTAATGCAGTTCAAAACTGGAGCCTAACTGCATACTTCATGGCTATTATTGCAGCTCTAAGTCTGTTGCCAACTTTCTATTGCAACAGTCAAGCACTAATAACTCTCACCATGGGACATTTTCTTTGGCTATAATATCTTCAGTGTATAAATTTACATAGGCCAAAATAACGCTGTGCCTCTGTTTCATCAGAGTATTTCTGAGAATAACAAATTTTATGCATGTTTGTCAATTTTTTTTTTTTTTTTAAGGCTAGCATGTGATTAGTTTCTTTGCTGAATATGGTCCTTGGGTAGACTAAAATAATTTTTTTTTTCAGTCCTTTGTTTTTTTCACTATTTCCAAGTTAAAACATAATGCAGAAGATTATACTTCCCTCAGAGAAAAGCAATTCACTCTTATCAAAGTCTTTTCAGTAGAAAAATCTAAGTGATCAAAACCAAAGTCAGAACTTGTTTTTCTCAGAGTGAAGTTTTGCATTTAAATGGGGAGTTATAGATTTGTAAGGAACATGTGGTATGTATGGAACAGTCATTTCACATCTTTATAAAATGTACTGCAGACGGATAAGATACTTTACTGGCAGAATTAAGCAACATGAAACTTGAAATCCATTATATACTTAGCACTAAAACTGTCCTAGTCTTATCTTGGAAAATTTGACGTGACTTGGTATGGAGAGAGGTGACATTACGCAAGATGGAAGAAGGTTACCAAAAGTCTCATGAAGTTGCTTATTTTTCATTTGCATTCGTTTTCAGTGAATCAGTGTAGTCCCTGAAAGTGATGGCAAATCTTCCATTGACTTTAATGGGATGAAATTTCAGTGACATTTTTTTGTCACTTGAAAGTAAGTTTCAGATAGAAAGATGTGTCACCATGGCAGAGACTGAAAAACGCATAACTTGAAAGGAATTTTAAAGAGAAGAAAAAACTCTGAAAAATTCAGGCAAGATTAGGATATTACTCAATTAAAAATAGGAAGGTTGAAATAAAGTGTGATGTAGATTGGTCATAGATGGAATTAGATCTTCAAACAGGAAAAGGTGAGATGCTAAGTGCACATATAAGTGGTTCAAAGCTGAAATGTTAAAACTATATTATCCTAACTATTTCTAATCCTAATTTTATTCTTATCCCATGTTTCCAATATGAGAATTTACCACACGGTTCCAGATCACATTTTCGGGTTTTGTATACCTCAGGGACTACTCTGAACTAAAAAACTGCTATGCAAAAAGGAAACTAAAAAAAATTTACAGCATCTCAGAAATTCTAATGTTTAGTCATATTAAGCACAAGGCATAATAGTTCTATCATTGTTTTACCAATCTGCTACAAAGTAGAAAACTCAGAAAATAGGGAAGGCTAGAACAGAGATAGCTTTTACAATTGATAACCTTAATAATTTTTTATAAGTCTTAAAAATATTATGCATTACATAATTACATGATCATAACTGTATCTGGATTCTTACCTCATTTAGGACAGGAGATAGATTATGTTCTGGAGATGGGTCAAGCTGTGTCAACCTGAATGTTTTAGGCATAGCATAGTTATATACAACAAAAGGCAAGTTAATATAACAAGAAAAATGAGATAATTTCAAGTACAATTGTTTTGCCTATTAACTCTGCCTTCTATGGTTGTAAAGTTATACAACAGGATGATTGACAGCAAACCAGTATACAATATAAAGAACTTATTTTCAGTCATATGTATACATATGCATTTTATGTCACTAAAAACATATCTGGTTCCATTTGGAAACTGAGGGGCCTGTTCCATCTTGTCCTTTAAGCTGTTTTCAAGAAAAAAGGGTTTTTTTCCTTAAAGACCTTTTCTTTAAAAGGTAATTACTCTTCTGTGAGTGACAAATCTGAAAAAAAAAAAAAATTAAGTCATTTTGCAGTACTCAGAGAAAATAAGGATCTCAACTTTTTTTTCCAAAGCATGAAACTGTCATTTTTCCTACTCAGATAGTTGTAAACCAAAAACATTTAACTTTATCAAACTCCTTCATTTAAAGAAAAGAAATAACCTTGGTATTGAAAGCATGCCTGAAGAAAGGTCATCCAAGCAAGCAATAATTTTCCATTTATAAAAGCCTCAAAATAGTGGCTTAAGAGAAAAACATCCCTTGACCATTCTGACGACCATTGTAATTGCATTATACACATTATTTTCAAAACAGTGCATGGCAATCATCTTTAATCAATTTAAGATCTGCCTAGAGGCAAAGAAGGTAAAATTGTAGCTCCCTGTGAAATCGGTAGAAAACTTTTTTTTCATTTTTCTCTTCAAAAATTTATTGATCTTGGGATTGTGCACTTGAGACGGGTAACACCATTTTGCTTTCTGTCTTACCTGGTTCTCAAACTCCTGAGTCAATCAGCGTTGGGACCAATGCTGAGTAGCACTACAGCAGAGGGAAGTGACCAGAAGATGCCTTTCAGTTCATGATGCCTCCCTTATGGATTCAAGAGAGGAATAGTAATTACATGAGCTAACCTGTAGATTACCTATTCCATACATTTCTGATCCCATTATATTCCCAACATCTTGCATTAAAGTGGGGAGCCTTAAAAGATTGAAAGCCACTATAATGGACTGCTGTAAGAGAGAAAATTAACAGTATGACTAGTGCCCCACTGATGCTAAGTTGAGAACACTTTGGGTAAACTGGTAGCACTGAAACTAGCCTGTTTTGGTAAATCCATCTCTTTCCCTGAGCCCCACACAGGAGATGGTAACCATCTTCATGCCCTAAGCTGACAATCTGAGCACAGTCTCAACCTGGAAGCAAAGTGCTCTGGAGAGAGAAAGAATTCATATCTGAGTTTGGGGATTCACTGGCTCCTCTTCAGTGCTATGTCACTTAACATTCACAGGTCAAAGTAAACTCTGCCTCTGATCCTTATGAGTCACTGAAAATGTTTTAGGAATACATGCAAATGGAGATTACTTTCATGCAAGTTCAGCTTTAGCCAGAAGGGCTGCTAAGGGAACTCATCTTGATGACATATGATTTTTTTCTCCCAGGACAGCAAATGGAGAAAGATAGTCCTCTCTGAGGACAGTCTGAGTTCAGGTTGAATAAAATGACAATAAAGAACACATAATAAAAAATTATCTGTTGACTTGTAACAGAGGCAACAGTTCTTAGGAGAGACCATAATTTTCTCAGGCCCTGGAGCTCTAGTGAAGTAGTAGAAAATTGGTATAGTAAAACCATGAGTGTGGTTTCATTTAAAAAAAAAATGCACAACAAATCAATCTAGTACAAGAGATACCGGAATTAACTGCTGGGAATAAACTGCTGGGTCTCTGCTGAAAAATCAGTAAATTGAAGGGTTTGAGTTATTATTTCGTATGTTTCTCACACTTAAATAATGCAAGTTGTTTACTGAGCCTTATATTGTGGGTAGGCTTTAAGCGGTCAGGAGTGGTGGCTGCAGGGGCGCTCTGTGAGGACCGGCTGGGGCTGCCCCTTGCCGGACACAGCCGGTTCCCGCCGGCTCCGACCCACCCAGCACAGGGCACGGCCGAGCCCACAGCCGAGGGGAGGAGCCAGGGAGAAATGTATTTAAGAAAGGGTAAAAACACGGCACAGGCAGGAAGGAGTGAGGTGTGAAGCATCAGTGTGAACACCAAGAACAGTGAAGGAGGAGGGGGACCAGGTGCTTCAGACACTGGGGCAGAGATTCCCCTGAGCCCGTGGTGAAGTCCATGGTGGAGCAGAAATGCACACTGAGCCCATGGGGGACTCCATCCAATCTGCCTTTGAACATTGTCAGGGATAGGGAAACTGCAGCTTCTCTGGACAACCTATTCCAGTGTCAGCAACCTCACAGTAAAGAATTTCTTCCTAAAGACTATACAAACAGAAGGTTTTGATCTGCTGTATTAAAGAAGCAAGTAATGACCTCTCCCAGTGAATGAACACAAAGTTCCTCTGTGAAGCCATATGACTGATAAAATATTTTTTACATTAGCAAAATGATAGCCTGGTCTTTAGTTATGCAGATTATGTAATATACTCAAATAACAATCTTTTTGAGCTATAGATAGGACGTGAGTTCATACATTTACAAATTTTTATTCTATGAATCTATGCTGGTTAGAATAATATATAGATACACAGATTGTAAAAGAGCATTTTAAAGGCATATTGTTACGTTAACTTCAGTTTGCAGTTCCACAGGTAGGTTCTCCTAACAAAATGCCCTCTATTCCAATACTTGTGCTTAAAAAAAATCATTAAATAGGTTATTGTAGAACTCTCATTTGGGTGTTCATTTATTATAATCTACAGTTGGAGCACATGCTGTGGCAATTAACAAATCCATATAATGCCTCTTTACAGAGCAAAGCAAAAAAATAAATTTGTCTTTTTAAAAATACAGCTTCATCCAAATGTATATGAGTTTGCCGTAGTGTCTTTATAACCCACATTTTGGCTGTTCAGTGTGATGAATAATCCAAATTTTTTGCTGTTCAGTTTATTAAACACTTCAGATAACCTCTTCAGAATGATGATTTGTTCTTTATGACAGACTGAACTGTTAAACAGAACTAGCTTAATCATAAATACTGTCAGGTGTATAGTTAGGGAATTATCACCTTCCTCACATCACTGACTATTGTAATATTAATTTACACCACTGGAAACAAATGAAGGTGCAGATATTCCCTTAGAATTTTCTCAATGCAGTCAAAGCATAGATATGTACATGTTCACAGGAAGGCTAAACTTCAAGATTTTAAGAAAGAGTATTCTAGACTACAGAGATATCCTGAACCTATATAAATGCAAATACAAAAATGTAAATATAAACCAAATATTAACATCTGCTAAATAAAACCTTTCTAAAACTACACTTGTGGTGGTGTGTGTTTTTTTTAATTTAATGAGACATAGACATGGAAAAGATATGGAATTTATCTTTCAAAATGATGACTGATGAGTAATGTCAATAGTTTTTGTATTGCTTTCCTTTAAATGATATTTTATACATAGTTCTAAACCAAATTACAGTGTGACAACATGATTTTAATAAACAAAATCTTTAATTTAATTTAGCATCACAAAAGAAAGGGTATACTTGAAGCAGTAATACATTAGGGAGACATGTAGGTAGATTCCTTCATAACATGATAACATTTGAGTGGGAGATATCCTAGATTATTCAACAAGTGCTGAACAATTTTCAGTAAAGAGTTTCTGTTAACAAAAGACCCACAAGGTACCTTATTCTGAATCAAAACGTTGATTAAGGAGAGTCATTTATTATTATAAGTCATTTCAGGTAGGAGAAACAATGAAACTCAGGTGATGTTAGAGTTTTTGTGTTTTGTTTGCAGATCCCATGCTGGAGTTGCATCATGCTCTGGTCCCTGAATGGACTTCTGATCCAGCCCTGTCTGGAGACCTACTGAAGATTAGTTTGTGTGAGTGGTTTCTGAAACCCTCCTTTTTTCATCTGTCTCAAGGAAGGCAACATGTTTCTTGGGCCTGTTGACCACTGCATAGTCTGTTGGGGCAAGGAAAGGGTCTTGCCATTTGTGATGCAGTAGTTTAAAAATCAGTGAAGAAATGCATCACCTTTCATCGCATGCTACCTAAAAAAATCAGACCGTGGAAGAAATATGTGACTTTAATAATTTATTTTATTTGCATATATTCAATAGAAGAAGATTGAATTCCATTAGATGTAGCTACCGTATTTTTTTCTATACCACAGTAAGATATGGTTGTGCTCCAGTACTGTTTATATTACTGTATGTTCAACTTCCCCCAATTTATTGTTATAATTTCAGAATAAATTATCCGCAATTGTACACAGAGAAGGGCAACATAGTTCCTGTTTAGAATCTTCATGGAATTGGTCTTTTCTTCTCAACTATTATATTCATATTTTATAATTAATATTATCTGGGGAAGTTTTCAACCAGCTCTACTAAGAATTCTCTATAATCATTCTTTTCCTTGAAACAGTGTTAGGGACAAGACAAGATTGGGGATAAAATGATTGGACATTTTTACTACTCGAGGTTGACCAGTTGAGACCTTAAGATCAACTTTCTCCCTGACATTTACCTGCACATACAAGTGCTCATCTATTCTGCAAATCACAGGCTGAAATATTCTAGGGCAACCAGATATAAGGATATAAGCTGATGGTCAGCTATGAAACATTTAGATTGAGGGACAATTTGTGCATCATGTAGAAAGTCTGAAGCCGACATGAGGCAGAATTCTCACAATTTGCCTTTTTTTTTCTTGCACAACCTTGCTTCATTCATAATCCCTGTCTGCTGTTGAGGCAATATTTCCCCACTGACCAGCTTTGTTCTCTTCACAACCCTAGCAACACCCCAGGTACGATACTTAATGGACTTGAAATACTGTCCAGGCCTCACTCCTCCCTAAAACACATCCTGTGGATCACATAATTAAAGATTGTATTAAAAACATGTGAAACACAAGGTAATGGCTACAAGCAATAAGTGTCCACTAAAATTCTGCACATTTAGTCTGTAGGATAATACAAGTACAGTCCAGATGCAGGCAGTGCCTTATGGCACAAAGTATCTTTGGTAGGGGTGTAATCACTGGATAGTTTAACAGCTGTTCTCAACTTAGTCAATAAGTTATGTGAGGAACGTGGTTTTTTACAGAGAAAATAATTTTGCCAGAAAAAAGTGACTGTCCCTAAAAGAAAAAAAAATAAAAAAAAAAAAGAAAGAAAAATATCAAGATAGCAGGGCAAAATGAAAGTCTCTAATGGAAAATTTGAAAGAAATATAGGTTCTCAAGTATAACTATTGCTGAATAACTTGTTAATATGGGAAAATAACAGATTCTACTAATCTCAGTGCAGAAAACATTAAAGTTCTTTTCCTAAAACTTTCCTTTTAGGACACATATCCTGCACAGGAAATTTCAGCCTGAACAGATAAGGATTAACAAAGTAAAGCACAAATGAAAGAAGGATGCTAGGATAGGAGGAACTAAGCAACCAAAATAGTAGTAGCATTGCATAAACAGGTAATAACATGTCATACTTCATTCGGCAGATGAAAGTGAGGAGTTCTGTTTGTGCAGCTTTCTGCTGTGCTTTCTTATAAGGAATTTTTCTTTTCTCCAGCATATGCATTATTCCTTTTAACTTGCTAGAGAGCTCTCTCAGATTGGGTTGGTTTGTATCATTATTTTCTCTGTACTGTTGAATTTCCCTGAAATGCGGAGCAACTCTTTTAGGTGAATTTCACATTACATTAAATCATCAAAATACATAGCAATGTAGTAGAATATAGACAAGAGGCAGATGCTGGGGTGACTGAGCCAGGGGCTTGGAGGCTATGGACTTATAAGCACAATAAAGGTTTAGCATTCTGAGTTTATTTTTCTTTATATATATTGCATATCTTGAAAATGCATTCATAAAAGTCATACAAAACCAGTTCCTGAACTGGGCAGGGGGTTGTGCAGCACAAAGCTGATTGTTCAGCCCATGAGGCACCTTAGAAGCGGGCTGAAGACACTTACAGAAGATATAAGTCTATGACTACTGAAATAAAGAACTCTCAGAAAAAGTTACATGCAGCCTCATGCAGTAAGGCTCTGAGAGAGCACCATATTTGTAATAAAACTGCATGTGTTCACTTGACCATGCAGAGTGCTAAATTGAAAGCGTCTACCATGGCTTTAGCATCCGCTAACTAACCCTCTCCTTCTATTATGCCTTTCAGGAGCTAACTCAGGCTATGGGGGCAGTTAGGGATTAGGAAGCTTCTGCTGAGGAAGAGACAGTCTCATAGTATAGACAAGGATAATCGCAGTGTGACCAAGGCCACCAGACTGAAGAAGGGACTTGGGACTGCAGGGTTTTCTGGGCTGCAGGAAGTATGAATGCCTACTGAAGATGAAAACCTGCAGAATGGAGCCCAAAAGTCTGATATCTTCTAGAAAACACATTTGAACATTCTGTCACCCCGCTGTGTTAATTCAGAGGTTTCTGCTTTACATATATATTTTGTCAATATATGCATTTGGTACAAACATTAGATACGAAACATTTCTGACAAACCTTGTCCAAAATAGTCTCTGTTAGGCTCATCTTTTGAGCTATCATTTCTAACCCATCCTTTATTATCAAGCAAATACATTCTACAAGTTAATCCTAGCTTGAAAGTTGATGGGTGAATCCTCATGAACCACAGTTGCTAGGGAGTTAGATCTGTACTTTGCAGCTAAAACAAAGCACTATGGATTGGCACAAAGCTCAAAATCTACCACTTGGAGTAGTGATTGGATGAAAAATGACACAGTGTTTTTAAAGTGCAGATGTGTTAACTTCAGATGAGGTCATATCTGCACACAAAGCGCTGCCAAAATAAAGAGTATAGTCTGCTGAAAATTCTGCTGACCTTACCATGTGCAAAGATGTGCCAGCCTTTGAGCTTTACCCTTCCCTCTTTCTAAACGGCAACATCTGGACTAGCCAAACTGTAGAAGAAGTTTTTGTAGAAAGAAGGGTAAATGTTCTTTTTCCTTACTATTATCATTACTTTATGAACTGAAATTACTTTCTGTTGGAACTCCCACTTATTTGGTAGAATTTTGGAGGAGGCTGAAACCCAAAAAAGCCAACAAAAGTATAAGAGACAGGAATGATGAAAACATTAAGATATATGTCATTTGAATTTAAAATGTATATATAGTTTGAGTTGAAGATGTTTGAACAGGAAAAAATGTTACATGTAGTAAATAATACCTCTACATGTGATAAAAAAGATATTTTTTTTTATATATATAAAAATGATGTGTTTATGCCTGCTGCAGATACAGTTGGATTGAAATTTATGGAACAAAAAATCCAAATACAGTTCAAATAGAAACCCAAATAACCAGATGGGCTAAACAAATTCTTTATTAACCTTAAAAAAAAAAAAAATCTTCTTTTTTGTAGAAGTTCTGCTGTTTTCAAAGTCCTTATCAATACAGTATCATTCACCATATCAATATAGTATATCATTCATTAGTATGGAGGGTTTTACAAAAAATTCTCTTAATTCAATGATTGAAATATGTATTTTAAAATTTCAAAGGTCTCCAGCAGAATGAGGTGCTACAATACTAAGCCAACAATTAGAAATGCCCCTCTGACCTGACAGTTGTGTAATCTGAATAAGAAGGCAGGAATGTGATACGTGGAAAGCCTAGGACTGCTGCAGTCATTGCAAAAAAAAGGTTGTCACAGGATGTGGTCCAGTGATAAACAAGGTCAGACTAGCACACCATCTGCCCATGGAATATAGTGTCAATGTGTTATTCTGTGACTTTTACAGCTACATTGTTTCCAGTCGTTTAGCAAAATTCCATAAAACCAAAAAATGCTTACTTAACAGCTAATCAAATGCAGAGCAAAACAGGCAAAAAGCAGAAGCATAAAAATTTATTCTTTGCATGACACTGAAAGCTGGAGTTGAAAATACTGCCATCTCACACCACACATCAGTTATGAGTACTTTAAATGGGAAGGAATCAAGGTCCAGCTGCCCTTCTTCGGACTGTGCCTTTCTGGGAGCTGTTACTTATTGGCACAGTGCTGCATTTTCTGGGCTCCTGTTGGGGAAAAGAATTATCATTCCTCAGCTGACTGTCTCATGCTCTGTGCACAGTGTGACTGAATTGGCTGGAGTAAAGCAAACCTTGTCAAAGTGGTGTTTTAAGACTGTTTCCAGAGCAGGACTTTGAAAACACGCCACTGCAGAGCCAAAATGATGCCATTTGCTTTCATTACACAGAAATATTATTCACAATTCTACAGATAAAGGTACAATGAAAGTGCATACAGAGAAAATATAAAGCCCTTTTTCTGTTTTATTTTTCCTTGTAAAAAGTGAAATTTTCTTGCATTTGATCTTTTAAAAGCAAATAATTAAATGTGTTAAATAAATATATGCTTTAGTATTTCTCAAATTCTGTCATTTTTGGCACAGATTATTCCACTTGAAGAGATACCATTCCTACTGGCTTCACTTGGAGGCATATGTGAGTCAGTTGAGGAGTAGCTGACACCTTGTGTTCTTTTGAACTAATTGACTTCCTATTCAGGATGACATCTTCTTACACCACTCTGTAAATTCCTCTGAAGAAAGTTCTTAATTTGAGGAAAACCATACTGCCAGAAATAAAAATGTGAAAAATAAAACAAAAGAGGGAATGTTTTGTCATATATGTGTTTAAGATCGCTATACGAATGCATTGCACAAGCAACTATGATCATTACAATAATGAAGCATTTCTGATGAAGCAATAATGAAGCATATTGGGGCATGGGAGACCCTTTCTTGCCCTAAACCAGGGAGGCGTTCTGCCTGCCCCCATTTGAGCACACACCAAGTACTGGAAATGGCCTCTAATTCTTCAGCAAATTACGGCCCTTCCATTGTGTACTGCTCGGAGGTTGTTTATTTTTCTTCTTTCTGGAGAAACATGAATGTCAGAGGACTGTGAAAGGATGGGCAGGTGGTACTTTGTGGCCTCACACAATAGTCAGCAGATCTGACCAGCTTTATCTAGGGGAAAAGAAAAAGCAGATTTCTACAGGGGAATCAAGAGCCATCCAGCTTCACTGCACACTCAGGTTTGCATGTCAGAGGTGGCACAGCCCTCTAACTCCTTCCAGACTTCACACAAATATAGTCAAGTGCAAAATCAGATGTGTAGAATACCTTTACCATGCACCTATTTCAAAAATTCATAGGTAGCCCAATTTTTTTTTGCTGGCTTTTATTTTGTACTGCATATACATGGACATAAGTTTTAGTATTTTTAAACTTTTATTTCCTCTCTCTTTCTAGTTTCACCATATATATTTTCATTTTGAAAGTTCATCAAGTTTTTATTTTTAATTATGAAATATATAAAATAGATTTGATAAAGAATACACAGAACAGAGATTTGATAAAGAATACACAAAATATGGACAGACATTGAATTTCAAAGACTGTAATGATTTATTCTTTATAGAATAAGCAAATGGATTCTTGATGAGACTTTTGAAACTGGTTTTTAACATAGGTAGATTTTTACTTGTTATTTTCTGAGGAAGTTCTTACCAGTACTTCTAAGAACACATTCCAGTGGTTTTTATTGTTCGTTTATTTGAGGGTTGATCTTGGTAGTGAGCACCATACAGTTGTGCAGAAAATCATTCATGTACATCCTTATGGTCATGGAAATTATTTTTAAGATCAGTTGAATATCCAAGTATTCAAAGGTATGCATAAACTTTGGTCTCTGAAGAAGAAGGATACATCTTGAGAAAATCCCCATAAAACCAAAGGTTGTATGTCAAGGCTGAAAATAATGCACAGATGATCAATCACTGTGGTTTAGCAGAATGCAGATGATGACCTAATGTGTCTTGGAGGTCTTCGAGAGGTGCCTAAAATCAGAAACCTGCAGTTCTATTCTCCAAATCCATGGTTACTTTATGATGTGAATGGACAAAAGAAGCATCTTTTTACTTGCTCAGTTAGCACATTTGCTAAGGCTCACAATGGAGTTAGGTCAGAGCTGTTGCTTAAAGCTTCCTGTGAAATTGGACTGAATGATTAGGCAGTATCCTATAGGCAAGATCTTCTCCAGCTGCTTCAGCAGACATTATTGAAGAAAGAAAGGATAAGGCTCCAATTCTGAAAATATTAGGGAGCTGAATGACTTCTATACTGTCTTCATGTTAAATGAAAAAGATTTGCTTCCAATTTTTCTGGGTAATTAGTACAGAGAGAGACCTATTTGCTTCTATCGCACTAAATACACGTGTTAAACTGAAAGTGAGTCTTTGGTTTTGTGTTTCTCAGATACTATTCATAAATTCAGTTTACAACAGAAAAGAAGGGAAGGGTTACTTAATTTTCCACATGAACATTGGTTTAAATTCCATTTAAGTATATTCTCAAATTATGTTTAAAAGAGTGACCATGGAAATTTAAATCCTGTATTCACTAATATAATGCTTGGGGTTAGAATATGTTCTCCCAGAGAGAGTTTCTAAAAGAAGACAAGACTTTATCTCAGCCCTTATTCTTCAATGTTGACATTTTTAACTTCATTCTTTATATATTTTGTTGGTTTGCTACTAATCTCATGCATCTGTTTTTTCACTACCAGATTTCAAGTACTTCTTGTTCAGTTCTGTTACAGTTCAGTACTCTGATTTTGCCTTGAATCCCTCCACTTCAGGATTTTCCATTGTTTTGTTTTTACATATGACACTCATCTACCCTCAGAAATTATTCATTTAACTTCTTGTATACTTATTTTGAGTTTATTCCACTGCTAACCACCAAGTGAAGTTTAAATTGGTTTCAGAGGAGCTTTGCTGAGCTTCAGAAGTTTGTTTGAAGATGAGCTTTACTAATTTTCAAAACAGAATGAAAAGCATATTAACCCTATCAATAATCTGTTTTGTGTCCAAAGCTGGACAAGAGACAGTCCTTTCCAGAGTCTTGAGAGTCTGTGCATAGACCAGGTTCCTCTTAGAGGGGAGCTGGATTTATGTAGCCATCACTGCAGGAGAAGGAATGGTCACTTTTCAGCAGCACAGACCAATATTTGGTGGAGATCAGACACTCAGAAAGACACACTGTGGTAGTAACAGTGGTACTAAAAGTCTTGTTAAAAGGAAAAATTGATGCAGTGTTTTCTCAATTAAAGAGAAGGCAGAGAGGAAAACATACACCTGTACAAGGTGGGAATGGTTGAACGAGATTTGTGAGTAGTAACATTCTTAGAGGAATTTTTTGACGCGAGTAAAATTGGGTATCACTGCTAGTAATGAAAACAGACAAGAGAAGAAAGCAGAGATGGGCTCTCCTAATAAGGGCTAATAGTATGAAAAGCCTGGGAGAACAGAAGTGACAAAAGCTCTTGTTTCCTTTCCAAGTGCATTTGATAAACTAAAAAAGCTTTGAGAATAAAGACTCCCCTTAAATGGGAGCAGTGTTCAGTTCTTGGAAAGAAGAGAAAAATTAAGAAAACTGTGAGAAAAGGAAGACATCCTTAATCCACCTGCCTGGCATTATGGCTTAGCCTCTCTTATAATTAGACTCAATTCGTGTGAAAGGAAAAGTTCATACCCCTGCCTCTGATTATATTTTTCATGGGATAAAGGAGAAGTTTAGTATAACCACATATTACAAAAACTTTCTTTTCCTGGTGTTTTAAGACAAATACAGGTATTTATTGTCTGTAAGAAACTTTTCTCTTTCTCTTAGGGTGCATTTTTGACTAGAGCTATATGAAGCATTTATGCATATGTGAAATTTCTTAAAATAGTACACAAAGTTCAGTTACCACACCACAATGTTGGTGGTTTTGTGAAGGCATTGTAGAAGAATTTTTCATAAATTACCTCCCAGAGTACACAGGGATACTCCAAAATCACTTAAAGTGATTCCTACTCCTTTCCAGTATATGGTAGGAGAGAATAACTTCACAGAAATACCAGTAAAATGTTTCCTCCATTGTCTTTCCCAGTAATGAAGGGAAAATAAAATTCTATGCTGTTTCCATGACAGTGAGGGTAACCTTTGCATGGTTTGGATGTGCGTTATCCTAAAGAAAGGTACACGGTAAAAAATCAGAGAAGCCACAAACCAGAGCAATGGTAGTTTCAACAGTCTTTCACCTAAGACTGCTAAAAGAAGAAAGAAAAATATTATACAATGGATGTCTTTTTTCAAATGGCAAACTAAGCCAATGAAGCATCTGTTTTGGTTGTCTCGACTGCATTGGCAGTCCATTCATAGAGCCAACAGGAATATTATGGAAAAACTAATGATAATACAGAGAAAATGGTTTGGTGAAGAACAGTCAAAGGAAACAGACACCTGTAAAACACAGGTGACCGAGTTCCTAAATATCCCAGCAGATGCACATGGTCATCATACAGAAATGAAAGGACTTCAGACAACAAACCTCAAAACAGAGACACAGTGACAAATTTTTGTCCTGCGATTAAGTATTATATTCCATCAAAAACTTTTTACATTTTGTGTTTCTGTACTCTTTCCTGTTTCTATTTTTCACATATAAGCCTTTGTTTTTTAAATACTCCTTTAGTTTTGGTTCTTTGATCAGCTCTAGCCATTGCGTATGATTTTGTTTCCTCTCAGGGCTTTTCAATCTTATACTTAAGATGCTTCCTCCCATTTTTTCAGAAATGCTTTCCATTTTTTTGGCAAGTCCACACTTAATCTGTTTGGATGTTTTAATGTGATATTCATTTCTTATTCTCTTTATGTTCCACACTTCTTCAAATCTTTCACTTCATGATGCACACAGTTTTTGTGCTTATTATGCTGGTCTTTAAGCCCTACACTTGCTGCATCTTTGTTTAGCAAGAATTTATTTTATCTTGCCCATGATATTTATTCCTTCAGCTTGAGGAATTCAAAACAGATTCCCTACTGAGTGTTATCTTAATCAGAAAGGGAGCACTCCAGGGCTCATTCTCCACTAACAAGTCCCTCTACACTGCATTTCTCTTTAAGCCTTTAATATTTTACTCCAATTCTACAGAAATTTAAAACTTGAGAGGTTTACTAGTAAATTAAAATGTTGGATGTTTCAGCTTTTTAAAGAGGTTATCCTGCATTTCTTCTCTAGAGATGTATTTCAAATGTTCAAATGTTGCAATTGAGCTCTTTAACAGAGCACAGGCCTGAAATTAAAAGGAGGAATACTACTTATGAAAAGATCTAGCCAGAAATATTACATATAAGTTAAGAATGGCCACGCATCATATTAGATAATGTAATTTTGTACACTTTTATTATACATCAAGAAAAATAACCTTAGAACTCAGAGGAACTGATTAATTGCTCCCAATACATACAAAGAAGTACTGGAAATTAGTGAACTCATTATTCTGAGTATTATTCTGGAATTTGATGTATAAGTTTGGAAGACAAGGACTGTAAGACATGATGAGGACTGGAACAAAACAGAAAGTAAGTTTACATGAGCATAATTAGGGGAAAGATAAGAAACTATGGCTTGATTATTTCTCCATTAAAAGAAATGGAAGTTTTATCACAGACTTTCAGAGCAGAAATTATTTCATATTTTTTCTTTTTTACTAGTATTTAATTCTGCATCTTACCAAGAGGAATTAAACAGTCTAAGTACAGATTATAAAGATTCGCTTTAAACTGAAATTGTGAATGCATTGATCTTTTCCCCTAACAATAGAAAGCAGTTCATGAAATTTTTGAAAACTAAGGCAATGCCAGTTAATAGCACTGAAGAGATATTTCTGCACAGACTGAATCACAGTCAAACTGAACTAAAACTGTCTAGACAAATTCATCTTTTAAAATGCAAACATTAACATACCAGGAATTGATATTTATTGCTTTCAATTAAGATATTCACTGAAACATAACTTGATGCTCAGTGATCACTGCTCACCCAAACTTAATGTTTCTACAAGCACAGAGAAAAGGAGAATTATAGAATGACATGAGGCTATATATTAAATTTTGTAACTGATCAAATTTTCTCTGTCTCTGAAATGTAAGATGGTTAAAAATCTTTATTTTAAAACTCCCAGTTAAATCTACCAACCTAACTAGAAAATCTGTAGTCAGTTGTAGTACAAAAATGTTTACAATGCAGCTGTCAAAGCAAGATGTTTTAATCTGCTTAGATGCCCAAGAGCAGTGACATTGCACAACCTCAATCTATCGTCAGAAGTTTATTGAAAGACTACACTGTCCATGTTCTATATAAGTAAGTAATTTCAACAGTTCTATATGCAGACTAGAATCCATATATGGTTCAAAGAATCAATATCACTGCTTCAAGAAATAGCCTTCTCTCCTATGATTTTAAAAAATATATAAATCCAATTCTGTTCACTGTCATTCAGTAACCAGATTTGTAAAAAATTTACATTTTGCCTGGAGTCAATCCTGTCATTGTTTAATCTCTTTAAGCACAAACTAATATCTAGATCTGGATGTGTGCGTTGGAAAGTGCTAAGTAAATAACAAGGCAACAAAAACAGGGAAAAAAAACAAAACAAGAAAAAACTATTAGAAATACAAAACAATTGCAAATACTTACAGCTCTGGAAAGTAGATTTTTTTTTTTTTAGTTGCTACCAAAATTGTGGAGTTTTTTTATTCACCCTTGCATAATCAAGCACAAGGAGAGAAGACAAACAATCATACACAAAAGGAAGACTGTTTTTTGAAAAATAGATTGGGATTCCTCAATTACCTCAGCACCGAATTTTTTTCAGGATCATTTTTTCCTCATTTTTCATGACATAAAATTCTACACACTGAAATGTAACTTTGTAAAACTGTAACATTCTTACTAATCATTTACCTCTGTCTGATTAGCATCATAATAATTCATTAATTAAAAACACTATCTTTCATCTTACATCACTTAGGTTGGGATAGCAAACATGCTAGTCATTAAAGTCAGAAATCCTCAGCTCTCCCTTACATGCAGTGGTCCAGGTTAGAGCGAAGAGGTAACATGAATCACTCCTCCTTATTCCTACTATCCAAAAACTGGATAGGAATAAACTGTTCTGTGAAAAGGCGTGATGTAGCCATAAGTACTTTGGAAGAATAGCATTGATTTATTATTTGTCTTCCTGTTGTGTCAGTGCAGGTCTATGCCACCTTTTACAGTTAAGAATCACTTTATGAGCTAAGCTGTTGGTTACATCTTGATTGACTTGTGTGAAGTTGTAGAGATGCCTCTGAGAGCAAAATTCATCCTGTTCTTACTATATTGCTAAGGATCATAAAAAAGATAAAAAGAATCCATTTTGACTCTGAAAGGCTGGATTAGAAGCAATAACAGAAGAAAAACCAGCTTTTTACGTATGAATTTTCTCATGTACTATAGATTCTGTTAACCGAAAAATCCTCTGACTCCATAGAGCTACATCAACTGCATAATGTTTCAGAGATAACTAATGTTTTAATAATTTTTCTGTATTAGCATAGGGGTTTTCATCTTCCTAAAAAAATATCTTTATATTTCAAGCTGACTAATCTACAAGTTCTTACCTTGCACTGGACAAATCTACACAGTGATTTAACAATCAATGTAAGCATTTTACAATCAATTTAATAATTTAACAATATCAAACAATTTTCTTAAGTCAAATTCTGTGAAAAACTGTTTGGAGGTTATCTGACAATTCATCATGCACTTCTCATCCAGGAAGCACATGAGTAACTGTTTCAAAAACTTTCTGGGGTGTTAGAAAATTGTTTTCTGCCATTTACTGCATATAACTGACTGACCACATAAAGGTTTATAATACAAATCTTCCTTTACTGAGAGATATACACCCAATTCCTTGGTTTCCATACAGCTCATTAATTCAATTTTAGCCATTTTGATGAAGCACACAGGATATAATCAATGGCAGGAGGTCTGTATCCTTGCGGACTTTCCTTGGTTTATTTGTACACAAAAATTCGGAGAGATAATCTGCCTACAGTCTGTTGTCAAAGATGTGACCTTCACTTTCTTCTGCTCTGATCATGTATGCCTTCACCTTTTGTCATTCTAGATGATTTGGACAAGCTTGCCATTACGGTCAGAAAATTAATCTTTCATTTTCTGGTTTAGTTGCCCATCAGGTTAAGAAGCTGATCATGTGGCTTCAAGGTAACTGCATGGTTTTGTGTGTCATGCATGTGCATCGTGTTCTTTGTATTTCTTTAAGCAGTGTTTGTCTTGGGATGCAAATTTTAAGGTCCTTAGATAGAACAAAATAGGACATCCTATGCTTTTTCTTTTTCTATTTTCTGCAAAAAACAGGAAGTAGAATGTTGCAATTACACAAAATTTTGGGGAAGTCCTTTGGGAAAGTCCTTTCAAAATATTTTAAGGGGGTAACTCCTATATATTGCACAAATGATAGCCTGTTTGCAATGATGTTCATGTTATCAAAAGCATCTTCTTTTGTATGGGTCTGAGATAATTTTGAAATTATTTGAAAATTATTATTCAGATATTCTGGAATTTTGTTCAGAATCATAGAATGGTTAGGATTAAAAGGGACCTTAAAGATCATATGCCTTGGCAAAAGATGAGATGCCATTCACTATTCCAGATTCCTCAGGGCTCCACCCAACCTGGGATTGAACACTTCCAGGAATGGGGCATCCACAGCTTCCCTGAGCAACCTGTTAAAGTGTCTTGGCACCCCCACAGTAAAGGATTTCTTCCTAATATTTAAATTAAACCTACACTTTTCACTTTAAAACCACTGCCCCTTGCCCTGTCACTATCTGCCCATATAAACAGTCCCTCTCTTTCCTTCTTACAAGCCCCTGTAAGATACTATAAGGTCTCCCTGAAGCCTTTTCTTATCCAGGCGGAACAACCCCAACTTTCTCAGCCTGTCTTCATAGGAGAGGTGCTCCAGTCCTCTGATCATCTTCATAGTCTCCTCTGGACCTGCTTTCATAAGTCCATGTTTTTCTTGTGTTAAGGACCCCAAAGCTGGACACAACACTCCCGGTGAAGTTTCACAGGGGCAGAGCAGGGGAGGAGAATCACCTGCCTCAGCCTGCTGGCCCCCCTTCTTTTGATGCAGCCTGAGACCCTGCTGGCCTTCTGGGCTGCAAGTGCACACTGTGGCTCATGTCCAGCTTTTCATCCACAAGAACGTCTCCACCTACACATGGAGTCATTGGCCACAACTCTCCGGCTGTGTCCATCCAGCCAATTGCTTATTCACTGAATAATACATCCATCAAATCCATGTCTCTCCATGTGCAGGTGTGGGGAAGATCAGCTGAAAATCAAGACCCAGGCATGCCATTTAAGGCATTTCCTTTTGGACAGCTGCCATAGTCAGTTTCCTTTTTGGAAACACTGAGCATAACTAGCATACTATTAGATGTTACATCTGGTGTTCTGGTAAGGAGAATGTATGTACCGAGTTTTTGTTGAGAAATTTGATATTTGATAAAATATTAGGCTACTGAGGTGAAACATCAAATGAGACATGACCCTATATTTAATATTAAAGAATAGAAGAAACAGATCAGGAAATATTTCCATGGGAGCAGAGCTTGCAGCTGTGCACAGCAGCCTGAAGGAAAAGGAGTTAGTAGTTAAGATTATTTTATGGTCAATCCTTAATTTTTTCCTGACAATTTCATCAAATCATTAATATACCATCATATAATAATTGAGTAATTCATATTTTTCAAATTACACTGCAGTCTATAATCAGTAAAAAGTTCATGGGACTCACAATCACAGTGGTAGGAGGCTTGGGAATTTTGTTGTGTGTTTCCCTTCATTTGGATGCTTAGGAACAGAATTGCATTTTAAAATATTACAACAGTCTTTCAAGATTAAAAAAGAATATGCACAAAATCATCCTCAGAACAAAAAGAAACAGGAAAAGAGTGCCAAGTAATCTCATTGCTATTTAGCATTTCAATATGGAAAAGATTTTTAATCTATCATGCTGCTAAAATGAAACGGTAACTTATTTCTTCATATATATAAATAGGCAAATATTCAACTACTATTTTCAGTGAACACAAAAGTAATAGGATATGTTACTTAAACTGCTTGTTATTTAAAATGCTGAATATTGCATGTTTTCTATAATAGAACATATATAACTTTTTGACATCTGATAACTTAAAAACATATATGAGAGGGCAAAAATTATGATATATTTTATAAAGTGCCAAATAACAGAAAATGTTAACTATTAGTAAAACAGCATATTTTAGCAAAGTGGCTTTACTTATCAGATGATATTTGGGATAGGTGGAAAAAGTCAGAGGAAATAATTTTGAATGTTACAAAATTAGCATTTGACACTGACATTGAAATTTATTTTAAAAATCCTTTGCATAATCATCGCTGACACATGATTTTGAGAAGAAAATAAAATAACAAAGTAAATCTTAAAATATGATTTTATTACTGGCTTAATGAAATTAATAAAAATTAAGCCATGAAAAAATAATCAAAGCACACAATCTAGTAAGTTCACATTGCCATGATGGATGTGCCAGTAAGCTAGTGGTACTAATGGGAAATGCTAAACACTTGCTAAAGCACTAGGATGAGACACTCATATAGATATAAATAAGAATTCATAAATTTTGATGGTGTCCTGAAACAATATTATCACAATAGGTTCATGTTATTTGCTAGAAAATGCTGATAACCTTGAAATTTTCCACAAGAAAAAGCGATTTAAACCATTTCTTTCTGTTCCCACATATATCCTTATGAAAGGTTACAAAGAACAGGAGGAGAACAATGAAGCTGATTAGAAGAGCATCAACATATCCAATTCCATCATAGTTTTGAGATGGTAACCTACAGGTCCCCTTAAAGAATATTTTTGAATAGACAGAAACAAACTTTTTTCATTACAACCAAGCTATATAGTTGGACTCTGTCTCAGAATCTGATTTCCCAAATGCCTTAGTAGCTGTTTTTAAATCTTATTTTCTAACTTGGCAAAAAATGTGGCAAGTCTTTTTATAGAGACGACCACACAGTAGGGAAAGGAGAGGACTATCTCTGTCGATACTTTTAATTACTTCTCAAAGTTTGAACACTATGTCAGCACAGCAGAGTGTTTCTCTGCACTCCCCAGATCCATTTCTAAGTAACCCAGTGAGAGAGCACTTGCATTAGGAAGGACAGCTCTTTTCAGCTAATGATAAAGTGCCCTTATTCCGAAACTTGTGGCATTATTCAGCAATTCCCATTGTACTGTAAGTCTGTGTGCTGCTTTGGTACGTACTCATTTCAAATGTAAGTGAGCCCTAAGGCTTCAACATCTAGATAATTTTCTTTCACAGATTCACTTTTCTCCAGCTTTCTCTTTGGGGCCAGGCACACCAGTCCTCATGCCTCCAAGTATTTGAGTCCATGATCATTAGTATCAGACTTGTGCATTGCCAGATCGCAGCAGGACGTGTCTGATCCCCTTCATCATGTATCTGCTGAGTGAACTGGAACATGTGTCACGGTTTTTATTCCCCTTTTATGCTTTTATACCTGCTGAGAGGATAAACAATATTTGGTATAAAGCAGCAATCCCTAGTCTGGCATGAGGTCTGCTGGTATAAAATCATTCTTTATGAACAGCATAGAGTAAGCAGAAATTCTATCAGATTGGCACTTAAGATTGTGTGATTGCAGTGCTCTCAAAGAGAAAGCAGGAGTCTTCAAAAGGGCAGTCTGGGGGCTGACCTGCTTGAAAGCAGCACTGCAGATAAGGACCTGGGGGTCCTGGAGGACAACAAGTTATCCCTGAGCCAGCAGTGTGCCCTTGTGGCCAAGAAGGCCAATGGTATCCTGGGGTGCATTAGAAAGCGCATTTCCAGTAGGTTGGGGTAAGCGATCCTGCCCTTCTACTCAGCTCTAATGAGGCTGCTGTGTCCAGTTATGGGCTTCTCATTATGAGCTCCTGGAGCAGGTTCAGTGGAGGGCAACAAAGATTATTAAGGGGCTGGAGCATCTCTCTTATAAGGAAAAGCTGAGGGAGCTGGGACTGTTCAGCCTCAAGAAGAAATGACTGAGAAAGGCCCTCATCATCTGAATGGATCTGAACAGAGGGTGTCAAGAGGTGGTACTAAGCAATAGGATGAGGCAACAAGAAGAAACTGATGCACAGCAAGTTCCACCTCAATACGAAGAAAAATTTCTTTACTATGTGAGTGACCAAGCACTGGATTAGATTGATGTGAGAGGTTGTGGAGTTTCCGTCATTGGAGAATTCAAGAACCATCTGAGCCCAATTCTGTGCAATGTTCTCCCTCCTTGAGCAGGGACGCTGGACCAGATGACATGCTGTGGTCTCTTCCAACCTTACCCATTCTGTGGTTCTGTGAAAAGGGATTTACTGTGTTTCTGCAATGGTCTGAGGTACCTGCTGCTTTTCAAATTGGGTCCACTGAAACAAGCATATTAGAAGAGGCAAGGAAATTATAGACACATTTTCTCAACACTGCTGCAATGGAAGCTCTTTGTCTGGTAACTTCATTGACTTCTATGACCTTCTGCTATTATTCCCATGGTCAGCTCTACACAGAAGTAATCTCATAAAGGGACTCCCATTTGAAGGGAGGCACAGGTATAACTAACAACTTCATTGTGTCTTTTACCTTTCTCCCTCTCCAACACAGTCGCCATTTCTTTCTCATATGAATGAGACGTCCTTCGTGAAAACTCTCACTGTGAATAAAGACACGCTGACTTTTATTCTTGAACGTCAATAAATACAAGTTGTTTTTTGACATGCTTTTACATTTTCAGAAAGAAACTCTAAAATTCTGATTCTCTTCCAAAGGCATCTCAGAAAATTTTATTGGTCAAGTCAAAATAATCAGAAACACGTTATTTAGTGTAGAAACAAATACAAGTTTGCACCACACTAAGTAACTGTGCTTGAAGGATGCAATTTGTTGGCTCATGCAGATTTTGAAGTCTCAGCTAAGAGCACTGGGTAGGAAGAAAGCAAAAAAAAAAAAAAAAAAGCTTTATCTGTTTCAAAGCATACATTTTCTCAAAAGTCTGAATGTCCACTCAACCCTGGCTTTTTTCTTATCCGTTGATATTCATACTGAAAGTGTGCAATTGCATTTTTAGTCCAAGACCACAGCAGCAGCCGTATTACACTACCATCTACACAAGTTTAGAGCAGAGCCTGCAACATGCAGTGATTCCCCTCTTCAGTTTCAGGGGCTGGAGGCAGCCCATGGACTACAAATGGGCAGCCAGGAGAGATGGCAGGCTGGATGGATGGAGCAGGACCTGCATCTGATGAGCTAACCCAAAAACGGCTAACATGAAAGACTTACTGCACTACTGGAATTCCAGGCACAGCTTTTAGAAGCTTCTCTGAGTCTAGATTAGGGATAATTTGTACAGTGACTTTCTTTGCTTTCACTGTGGGTGTATTTGGGTGAAAATTTGGTGGGAAGAGGTTTTTATGTGTTACTAATTTGGATGTGGTTTGGCAAAGTAATGTTGGTGACCACTGTTGTCTGTTTAATTCTCCCAGTATGTAATGAAAATGGATTACCTCAGTGCTTTGATCTTAATGATTTCCTTTCCAGATATATTTAGATGTGACATCAAAGTTGTCCAAAATACAAGATGTGATATTGTTATCACTAGATTGCTTTAATGAAAGAAATATAAAAGTAAATTGTAAGATGGTTTTATTCTGAGTGTGCCTGGAGGCAAGCAACAGGAATATCTGATATAAAGCTTGATAAAAAGATATCAATAAAAAGATGATACCTATAAACCTAAATAATCCAGAGAAAAGGAATAATTACCTTTAAGCATCTATAAGCATTTGGAAATCAAATAATTGCAAAACTTTCAAGTAAATAACTGCCTGCTTAGTAACTGTATCTGGATATATGCCCTGAAATTACATGGGTTATGTGAGGACACATCAAGCCAAGGGAAACATGCTGTTCTATAAGCATATTATTGTTGCATATGTTGTGATATAACTGGAGAAACATTTTTCATCAAGAAGTGACTGAGGGAGGACAGTCTGTTTGTTTGTGGGGTTCTAGCTTGTTTCTTTATAAGCAAGATAACTTACTTTTCGAATATCTGGTTTCAGAACAGTCAAATTAGTCCTAGGCCTAGATGAAAAAGGCTATGAAAACTCAGAACAGTTCTATAAATGTCCCTTTTCAAACTTGAACAATGTCAACTACAAAAAAAACAACAACAACAAAAATAAATAAAAAAAAAAAAAAAAAAAAAAAAAAAAAAAAAAAGTCTTATTTGGCCTGGCAAATTACCACATTACAGCTCTGGACCAAAACTTGAATTCTTTAACTAAATCATCCTGTGATTGTAAAAGGACAGTTGTAAATGGGAATATTGACATTCATATTACAATTTCCACTGCAGGTAGGCTGTAATGGAAGAGATGCCTATAATGTAAATGCCTATACCTAAGGTTTCTGCCCTAGGTTTTCATTAGAGTGACTGTCATTGTGTGTGAATCTCACTGTAAATTACATTTAAAATCTGATTAAATGTGTAACTTCTTTGAATGGCCTTATCTCTCCACTGATTAAAAAGAGGAGAGAGCAAAGACAGAAAAGGTGAGCTGAATCCCACCTGAACCACTTACAGTGGCAGTACCACTCACAGCAGATCATTCACAGCATAACTGTGTGACAGTAAAATATTAGCCTGAGTTTTTTTATTTTATTTTTTTTTTGCAATTAAGTTACAGCAGGCTGAGCCTTGTATATATGGATACAATATTTCAGTTTGGCACTTGCAACCCTAAAACTGGGTTGATCTTCTTGTCAAATTAGAATCTAAGGCCTTCACTAAATTTCCGGCTGGGTTCTCAGAACTGGAAATGCAAGAACTACAGAGAAATGGTGTGCCCACCCTGTAGGTACAACTGCAGTCCCTTAGCTGCTAACCCTGGCCTGTTGCTGTTTTTTAGTTCCATAGCTTTAGAAGAATGAATCAAACCTGATCTTGCTTCATACTACATGGCCACACAAAATCTTATTTGCATAAGCAAGCTGAAAATAAAATTTTTAGTTTCGCAATACATTTTATTTGATGGAAAAGCTTACGTTTATTCTCATTCCTACCAATATTCTGCACTTTGCTCATTGAAAGAATGTCCTTTGGTATGGTAGAGGGTGAAAATCAGATCCGGATCCCTCACTATAGTGAAAGAGGGAAAATTATTGAGCTAGATTTTCCACTCAGGAAAACAGAGTGTGTAACCACATCCTTTGAAAGTCATTCAGATAGTAAACTGTGAAATACTGCCTTTTCCCCAAAGGCACTACAAATCTATTTCTGCCTACAATTCTTTCTTCTAGGAGCCTCAAATCTTGGTCTTTGGCTGATTTTAGCAATCATGCTCTCCTGCCAGTTACACCTGAAATTGCTGTCTAAGCTCCATGGCAAATCAGAGATGGATGGGGGTCATCCTTAACACAATTCATAATTGATACAGAGAAAGAGGAGTCATTTCAACACACAGCACGGAGGTTGGTCTGCAAAGCAGGGAGAGAGAGGGAGAAAAGTCTCAAGAAAGAAGAAGCTATTGGAAGAAAGTATTTTGCACAGAAACTCTGTAGCCATTGCACTCATGCAAGAACCAGAAGTCTGGAATTCCAGCTTCACTGCCTTTATCCTGCAGCTACCTGAGCTACTCAAATGCTCATCTCACAGGGGAATAATCTTGGCATTAGATGAGTGCAAAGGATACATTAACCTTAAACAATTTCCTTAAATGGGAGCTCTTTTGCTTCACTCAGATCAAAGCTTTGGTTGGTTAGTTGGTTGGTTTGTTTAGAAGCAGATCATGATAAACAAAATCCATGCTGGACAAGCAGGAAAACATAGAAACTCTACCTCCTTCTTTTCAAGTAGTTAAAAACAATTGTGCAAGAAGAACTGTGCTATTTATTCTCCAGGAGCCATCACAGAAATGAATGATCTAACTGTAAATAGGCAACTGATTTTAAGACTTGAGTCAGATAGGTACACATATTCCTGAGCCTGACATTTCCATTTAGGAAGTTCCAGGAAGCATTGCACATGTAGAGAACTGCAAATATTGCCCTTTGAAGTTTCCTGCAGTCCTCATGCAGCCAATGAACAATGAACAATGAATGCCTTACGCTGGCATTCCACAAGGGCTTCCCACTGACACGTGTTCTCCATAGGCAGTAAAGGCTTCTGTATTATTTGCTCTGAATCATCCTGCTGATGAATCACCCAAGTTTACTGCCTAAAGCAATGTGAATCTAGCCCATCATGTTTGAAATGTCCATACTTTAACATCCAGCATGCAATATCCTGTAGATTAGGATCAGTATTTTCAATTCAGCATATTAGTAATGGGAATCAAAGTGATATACTGCCATCAACTCTTGTCTAGTTGGAAGATTGCTGTTGAAAGAGTGGAAGTCCCTGCATATAGCATCCATATTAAAACCTCTGTGGATCTGCAATAGTTTAACCTGACTTAATAGTATTAGAGTGTGTTGAAATAACCAGTGGCGCGGAAAAGAATCTACATAGTTCTTCAGTCGTTTATTTGGATGACAGCATTGCAATAAAGACATTACTTCTGTGATAATATATTTAGAAAGCAGGCCTATTTTTCCTCTTCAAATTATTATTATTCAAAATTGATTCCAAGCAAACCAATTTTTAGAGACTGAACACAGGAAGGAATTTTCATTCTTCATTTAGTGAAAAACTTTATGGCAACAGAAATTCTAATAAGAAATAAATCTAATAAGGAAAGTAGTATCCACCATTTCCAACAGATCTGTTACTGCATCATGATGCACGTAACATCTGAAATGAAGGAGGAATCAACCTCTATTGTCATGTTTCATGAGACCTGCTTCCTTTGATAAGTCTGTCATAGCTTGATTTTTTCAAAAGCTAGTTTTAATACTGTTTCTAAAAATCTATGAAAGATAAGCAGATGAACCAAGACAAACAAAGAGGCTTGGTTTGTAGGTTTCCAAAATCTAAAGATTTGACAGAAACTGTAAAATTATTAAACAGGAAAGAAAATTAAATCATGGGTAAGTACTACTACAAAGAAAGTGTAAGAAAGAGATAAACAATTAAATACTTCCAGTTAATTAAATACTCCGATTATTAAATACTCTGCATTTTAATTGGTTTAGAACTTTGATTATTACCATAAACTCTATTCATGTTTTCACAATTATTATTATACCGAAAAGAAATTTCTAATGATGACAGGAATTTGTAAAAAAAATCACATACTTGGAACCTACTTTCATTTTATCTTCTTCCAGCTTTTCTCTTGTACTTTTTTGTACTTTCTCAGTTAGCAACCTGTAACAAAATGCAGATTGCAGAAATCAAAACTTAAATGCCCCCATTCCAGCAGCAACAAACATCTGTTTTGAATAAGTTTGTTCCTGTACAATTCTTTTTGATCAAATGTAGTTTGCCCTTAGTGAAATCCCATAAACATGAAGCAATTAAGGAGTGTTAGGATGTGGATTTGAATGGCCTCAGATCAGCTCTCCAATCAGAAGATCCCACTAGCACAGGAAGAAATAATTGGTAACACTATAAAGTAACACATTTTAGTTTTGGTTTTGTTTTTTCCATTTAAAGGAAGAAAGAGACACATCTGTGTGATTAAAGGTGTTTGAGAAAGAGGCATTGGCTACAGAAACTAGGAAGGAGGATCGTGCTAAGGAATACAAAGTGGTCTAGTGGTACCAAAATAATAGGAGGACATTTGCTTAGTTTGACTTGAAACAGCCTAAGATAATTCTATTGCTTTAAATAGCAGGTCCTTCTCACACTGCCTGTTCTGACCAAAGTGACTGATAGCCTGGAAGAGACAGTTCTGACTAGGAAGCAGTGATGAATGGGTAGGGAAGAGATCCCCTCACTTGGGGCAGTTGGAGTAAAATGACATATAATTTCCTCCTCATTTTAACTGATTTTTTAATTCAGAATTTGTATGATCTTCATTACAAGTTTCAAAAGGAAAGTTTACTGTTCCTTGTGAGTTCCTTGCTTCTTCTCAGTAAAGATGATAGTGTGGAAAGGAGAGGGAGAGGCTTTCCTTTTCTTGGATGTTTCTAATGTTTTATTTTATGTTTTTCAGAAACACGTGTTCTTTTCAAACTGAGTGTTGGCCCCTTTTTTTTCTCACCTTTTCAAAAATTGTGTTCCCCAAAGCATAGCTATCCAGGACGCTGCAATGTGTGATCCTAGGCCCAGCAAGAATATCTTAGAATCAGAGAACTATAGAACATCCTGAGTTGGAAGGGACCCACAAGTTCAACTCCTGTCCCCACCCAGGACTACAGCAAGAATCTCACCATGTGCCTGAGAGCATTGTCCAAACACTTTTTGAAATCTGGCAGGCTTGTTGCTGTGACGAATTCCATGGGAAGCCTGTACTAGTGCCTGATCACCCTCTGGGCAAAGAACCCTTTCCTAAGAGCCATCCTAATGCCTCCCTTCATGCTGTTCCCTTGGTTCCTATCACTGGTTGTCAGTGAAATCAGTGCCTGCCCTTCCACTTCCCCTCATGAGGAAGCTGTAGAAGGAAGCTCCTACATCTCTTCTACTCTTTCCCATCCTCCTAGGATGTCTGTCCTCCTAGAACTTGTCCTTTTGCAGCTGCGGCAGGAATAACATATGGCTCTGCCTAGGTCTGTCATAAGACAAAGTAGGCAACTCCCAAATTCCCAAACATCCCTGCAACATTCTCCATTCTGTCTATTAAACAGCTGCCTCCTCTGGCCAAATTTTGCTGAAGACATGAAGTTATGTGTGTGGCCTTTTCAAAACTATCTATTGAGCTTTGAAGGAGCATTGTATATGTTTTCCATCCTCACATGCACTTGCTGCCTACAAGCTCAGGGCTGGAGCACACCTCTGTCAGAATCATGGCTTTCTGCTGCAGGTGGAAGCCACGTGCTCCCCATCCATGGTGACAGAGAAGGTTCAACCCCTGCATGCAGGTGTTAGAGTATGGGTATAGGGCAGCTGGTGGAGTCCAGGCCTTCTGATCTTACAGGAGATGTATTGGAACAAGGAGTGTGGAGACTGGATGCAGGTCACTCAGCACACTTCCAGTGCACTGCTGTCACTCTGCTTCCCAACTCGGTTCTCCATCAGGACTACTCTCCAGAGGGCTCCTCAGAGTCTCCAGGGATCCTCAGGCAAGTTATCATTCAGAGTCTGTAGCAAGAACATACAAACACTGTAGGAACACCAGTTATAAAGTATTATTCTCTCTGTGGATGTTATTGTCCCAAAAGTAAGATTTGTATATTTTACCACAGTATCTTTCATATTCAACACTGCAGTACCTAGAATACAATTTCTCAGCAACATCTACTTCTTTTTCTTCATTCAGATAACTGTAAGGATTGGGAGAAAGGCAAAGGATTTACATTTCTTTCACTCTTGCTTCCCTCAGCTTGTGTCTATGTATGTAGGTTTGTGTAGAAATGTGCTTCCTAGTTATAGCAGTATTAGGGCAGTACAGGATCTTCACACAAATGCTTGAAAAAAATCTCCATTAAACAGTACACAAGAATAACTTTTCCTTTCAAGTTTTATTTAAGCCATAGAGCTAATTATATGAATGTAGGATTCTTTTATAAGATCAAATACTGGGAGCATGATTAGTCATACAACTTTAACAAACATTGTTTCAAACACACATTTAAGCTTGACTGTGCTCTCTGTTTCTAATATCTACAGACATTAAAATCAGTGATGAATGCATATGAAAATAAAACTCTTACTGAATTTTATACAAGGAAATGTATATAAACAAAACCAGCATACTTTTAGGCTTACTTAGAAACACCACACTGAATCAAAAATAGGCTAATGCAGTAATGAGCACAAACAGCAGTTCAGTCTCCCACAGACTGACATGCTGATAGTTCTAGTTCTTGATGGCCAGGAGCTACAGTCCAGTATCCATAAACAAATGGGAAATGTGTTAACTCTTCATGTTAGTTTAGCTCACTCCTAAATCCTGGTATTAAACAGCACCAAGCCACATAGTTTTTTATTCTTTGCAAAGTTTTAAAGTTTCTGTTGGAGTATAAAAACGGAAATGTAAGGGAGCAAATGTGCTTGGCAGGCAGCATTCTGCATGAGCCTCCTCAGACGAGCGATGCACACTTTTCTGCCAGACTGATGGAACAAATGTAGGGCAGAGGTGCAGCAGCAACAAGCCAGTCTAGTGTCCCAAGCATTTCCAGCAAGTGAGAGCACAGCAGCCTTCCACATCTATTTGACTGCAGCAGCAGATGAGTTCATCCTAACATGGATGATGATTAATAATTAATTCTTTAGTTACTTGAGCTAAATCCTTTAGTTACTACTACCTCTGTTACAGAACATCTTGCAGCAGGAACCAGACCATTTTCTCTCCTGTCTTATTGATGCTGCTTGCTCTCAAAATACCTAACAGGCAAGAAAAACTTATGCTGTCATTAAGTTATTTTTTTGTCTTTGCCCACATAGCTCAGGACAGTTCACTGTCCTTCAGTTTCAGAAGCACTTGGCATTGTTCCAACCTAAGGGAAATCAGACAGATGTCTATGGTTCAAGCCTTCCTCTGCTTTACTGACCCCCACTATATTCATACTTAGCAGAGTAATGGTTTCTTGTCAGAGAACTGCCATTTTGTTTGTTAATACCATGCAATTATTTTCCTTTTGTTTGTTTGTTACCTTGTGGTTTTTTCACATACTTATCTTTTTAGACCAGTTGAAAAAGAAGGAACATTTGGTTATGTTGTTTCTGTACCATGATTACCAGGATTCAGCATAAATGAGTAAAATGCATTCAGTTAGTACAACATTCTGCTATTCATCATTATTGCTGTAATGACTGTGCCTGTCCTCAGAGAACATTGCACAGCAGAGCTTTGTATTATGCCACCTCTCATTGTTTTCTGTGGGCAAATACATCACAGCAGATTGCCAAATAGTTGCAACCTGCCCTGCACAGGTCAGGAAAATGGGAACATTTAAACCACACATGGTTAACACAAACACAGGGTGTTGTATTTGCAGCCACACAACTGAGTGAGGAGAAAGTGCACATGCCTATTTCTGAAATATATATATTAAAAAAATGATAACATGCTACATGATTATATGCCTTCTTTATGCCCTTGCTGCCAAATGTAATTTATCCTTTTCTCTCACCCTTCACAGTCTTGAGAATTTTGTAAGTTAAGAGGAAATTCTTAAAGTAAGACAAAAATATTGCCCAAAGTGTGTTTTCTGCTCATAAACATCACTGACAGCTGTCATCTTGTGTTAATAGGGGAAATAGTTTAGGCTCAGAATTTCAGTTTGGATGTGAAAACATTTATTTATAAATAGAATAGGTTCATTTTTAACCCTAATCAAATCTGGAAGACGTAGACCTGCTTTCAGTACGTGTTGATTTGTTCTCTCTGTATTGGAGCTATCTAAAAAAGTATAAAGATTTTTAAATATTTTAAATATTTTGTTTTATTCGGCTTGAATATACTTGTGCAATTTGGCAGTGTAATGGATATATCTAGCTGACCTCTATTAGGATGAAATTTTTAATCACCAACCAAAGAGTAAGGACTTGCTCATGTTTATGTCTGTGTAAAGAGCAGGCCCTATGGAAAATAATCCTGTTCTGCACTAAGTCTGGGATGATGAACAAGGCCTCAACTCACAGGGTCTGATCTCAAATGAACCAAACATACAGAGTGCAGCTGGCTGCAGAACCACAGGAAAAAATTATCTTGAATCTTTTTCCTCTTTTTCAGTGACCATTTCTACCATTAGAAGGAAATGCATAACACATCAGCTTACTTTCTTGTGTATGGAGTAATTTTGGACACTCCTGTACCTGTTTTAAATTTAAGTGTGGTTGCACATGATGCAAATTTCCCCCAAATTTTATTTGTGGGTAATCCATTACAAAATGATAATTTTATCTTCAGTGTTGCATTCTCAAGAATACAAAATTTAGACTTGCCTAGATTCAGAGTTCATGTGAATGAACCTATGTGAATGAAGAAGCACAGGAAAATTATACACAGTTCATGCTTGTTGTTCATGCTGAGCACATCTCTGAGGTTACAATATAAATTAAAGAATAATTATTATTAAATTAAAAAAAAGGAATTAAATGCCATTTTATTTTTGCCAGAACCAGATACATAGGAAAATATATCTCTTTTGAGTTTTGAGATTTATCTTTTCTATTTTTTAAGGAACTAATTTTTTTTCCTCACAGACTATCATTTTTCATCCTTAATCAGAGAAGACACATCTACAGAAAATGAAAGGATTTTATTTTTTTCCATAGATTCTTAGCCATATGGACAGTCTGTTTTATTGATTGTTACAAAGTATTTAGTCTTTCTAAAAGTAAATTTTCATTTTGACATATACTATGCATAAATTACCAGTAAG
Source organism: Pyrocephalus nanus (assembly GCA_038380795.1). Classification (NCBI taxonomy): domain Eukaryota; kingdom Metazoa; phylum Chordata; class Aves; order Passeriformes; family Tyrannidae; genus Pyrocephalus; species Pyrocephalus nanus. The sequence continues at coordinate 26,224,378 of CM076260.1, read as the reverse complement.
TTGACTTCAGGAAGAATGATGTCTTAATCAGTGGTTGTAAATCTATGCAAAAATCTTTATAGAACTTTAAAGTTATTCATGAAATTTCTTTTCTTCAAATTATAGAATAGCCTACAAGCACTTTCTAAGCACTGACAGTAAATTTTTTTGTGCTTTGCAAGTCAGTAGCTTCCATGCAATCAGTAGAGTCTTGCTCTATTGTCATTGATTCTTGCTACTTTGTTGATGTCATCAAGTTATACCAATGTTATATACTATTATATTGTTAATATATTTTTTGTGCATTGAGTCCTTGAAAACTTATTACAGTTTTGTCCAGAGTTACTGAAAGGCAGAAAATTGACTTGGGAGGAATTGAATTATTCTGAAGGCTCCATAGCTAAGGTAGATGTTTCCCCAATCTGTCAAAAGAATGACAAAAAATAGGCTGTCAGACATTACTTGATTTCTCCCTCATCATGTACTGCAGCACGAAGATACTCCAAGGCTTGCATTGCTATTCCTTGTATGCACTGGTAGGTAGACTGGGAGATCACAGGCTGAAGGCCAGGTGCTTTCATCCATGCAGGAAGTGCAAATTAGGCAGCACTACTGTGCATACAATCTGGAACTCAGCTTTTGTAACACTAGTATATATAACTTGTCCTACAGCAACTAAATCATATGCTGGCAAATGCTTTTAAAAATTCCAGTGTCAGTGTTCTCCCAGCTAGAGTTATGATGAGGTCAAAACTGTGGGAGACAGTACTGTAATTGTACAACTATAATTCCTTAAAAGCTGGGCAAATTACAACGTTGACTTCCTTGTTCCATTCGCTAATGAGCTGTAATGACACAGTTTTCTACTGCGTGTCTTGGGTACACTGCAAACAATTCTGTGCATCCAAAGAAAAAAGGAGAGCTGTCACCTCAAATATGAAGTTCTTGATCTCCTTATCTTCCCATATTTTAGAGAATTTTAACAAGAAGCTTTCTGTATAGTGTTTAAGGACTATGATGGTGGGGTTTTTTCACCCCTCAAATTCAATTAAGAGTTCAGTAGTATGCCAAGGACAGTCCTCATTTATTTTGAAAAATAAAACACTACCAAGGGAACTAGAAAACTCTGCAAAGTGCTCACTCCTTCTTTAATTTTTTTGATAATGACAGATATAGGGGTCCATGGGGGCATCTGCCAGCCATTAGTTCTACTTTCCCAACTATAGTCCCACAAATTTCAGTGTGACATAACAAAGGAAAAGTTTTTTTCACTGTTAGGTTTCACAGAAAATCTAGCTCATGTTTCTCGTAATCTGAACTGTCTGGCTGGGAGCAAGCCCTGCTGTGGACACTGTTTGCATGCATTTATGGAGGATGGTGATTCAGCTAAGGAACCCTGGTCCTCAGCGGACATTCTTAGATCAGCACAATGTCACACCAAGACAGATAAATGGCTTTGGTTATAGAGCTGTTCTGCATCAAACTGTGTTGGAAGACAAAATAACCCTTATTAGCCTTTCACTGAGCACCTACAAATATTCCTGGCTTTGTAAATCCTTTAAATTCTCTTTGAAATATGCTCTCTGCCTCCCAGATTTTACCTTTGAATACAGTCATACTTCTATGTGCACATCTTTACATAATGATTTCAAGAGACTTTTCGTCCAACCAGTGTCAAACCTCATCAACTGAACAACATGAATGATAAAAAAATCGCTTTATGCATTCATGTGCTGGGACTCCTGTTCTGGAAGGTACTAAAAAACAGAGATAGTTTGCTGTAAATATTTACATAATTTTAACTTTCTAAAATCATCTGAATCCCTCAGAAATCATGGCTAGGAGAAAAAAAAACCCCAAACCTTCTCAATTCAGTTACTTTCTCATAGAGATCTTTAGCACATTTAGTAAACCTTAAATCATCTTGTCCATGAGCTGCTTTATGCTGATGATGCCGCCCTCGTCGCCCACACAGAAGTAGCTCTGCAAAGTTTAACATCCTGCTTGGCAGAGACTGCTGAGCTTTTTGGTCTGGAAGTCAGCTTGAAGAAGACAGAAGTTTTATATCAGCCTGCACCTCAGGAAGTCTCCCATCATCCCCATATCACCATTGGTGAAACAGAGCTCAAATCAGTCCAGCAGTTTAATTACCTGGGAAGCATCATCTCCTCAGACGGTAAGATTGATGCAGAAATTGACAACAGGTTAGCAAAGGCGTACGGAGCTTTTTGTAAACTCCATAAAAGAGTGTGGCAAAACAAATACCTGAAGAAAATCAGTGTTTACAGAGCCATTATACTGTTAACTCTTTTATATGGCTCTGAATCCTGGGTCATTTACCACCACCACTTGCATCTCTTAGAAAGCTTCCATCAGCGCTGCCTCCGTAAAATCCTAAACATCCACTGAACTGACTTTGTGACCGACACATCTATCCTTGAACAGGCAGCAGTCACGAGCATTGAGGCCGTGCTGCTGAGAACACAGCTGAGCTGGGCAGGGCACGTCTCCAGGATGCAGGACCACCGCCTCCCTAAGATCGTGCTCTATGGGGAACTTGCTACTGGCTGCCGCAAGAGAGGAGCCCCGAAGAGGAGATACAAGGACTGCTTGAAACAATCCCTCAGCCTTGGCCATATTGATCACTGCCATTGGTCTACCCTGGCCTCCAATCGAGAGGCCTGGAGACACACCATCTATAACGCTGCTGCTGCTTTTGAGAACACATGCAGGATCACTCTCGAGGAGAAAAAGCAACGCAGAAAGAATCGCATCTTGTCGATATCACCTGGGGAGTCTTTCTGCTGTGCCTTCTGCAACTGGACTTGCCTATCTCGCATTGGCCTTTTTAGCCATCAATGCACTTGTAGCAAGCGTGGGTAGAGCCCTTCTCAAATCTTCGTTAGCGAAGCCTAGTCATGATGATGATGAAACCTTTTAAATGTTTATCTTCCCCTCCAAAATCTGACTGGAAAATAAGAGGTGCAAGGAGATAAGCTCCTCTATTTACATATTTGAAAGAACTTGTTAACTTGTTTCTGTCTCAGTCTTGAAGACATTGTAGAATGTATTGTTTTAATCTAGTAAAAGAGGATAGACAGTGCTGTCAAAACATAATCTTAGAAGAGCTCATTTTCCTTTTCATTTCTTTGAGGTTTAATTAAGAAAATGCAAATATGACTGATATTAGCCTGCTAATTGGCATGCTGTTTTCATTAAGGTGTGAAATGCTTTTATGGAACAAAATGTATGGAATATGTGAAAGATCTGGCTGTCATTCACAGACAGAATCACAGCTGTGAAAAGGGCTGAAGAATATAATATGGACTGATTCTTTAAGTGTGAGATACTTCAATTTCAGGAAATTTTTGTGCCTCTAGCCCTGTTTTATTATACTGTTATTTTTTAATGAGGAACTACCAACAAATAACCACTGGTAAATTCTTGGATCAAAGTCCTTTATCCAGATCTCAGCAGAGAGGTGCTAATGCTACAAATTTATACTAAACAATGCTTTATGTGACAGCAGATTATGACCAAGTCCTGTGGAATTCTTATTCTAGGAATATTTCTTAAGTATACTTCAGATATGGTTACAGCCAAAGAAACATCTGCAAATTTGTGCTTCCAACAGAGCTGAAGCACAAAATATTACCAACACAACAGAACTGGTATTAGAACAAACTTGAAGGAGGTGTGTGATAAGCGATGACTAAAGGGGACTTGGGTTTTTAAGTTTCAGACCCAAAGACCTGTGTTCAGATCTCTTCTCCTGAGTCGTGTAGAGGACAGGGGTTCTTCCAATGACAGTTGAAAAGTACTGAGTATCTTGACAAGGCATAAATCAAGGTCCTGTCCTGCCGAAGATATTCAAGCCTGTGTTGAAGACACCATCTCTGATCTTTGTATAACAGCACAAAGCTCTGACATTCAATTATCATTTTTCAGTTTTCATCTGTGGTTATATATAGGCTTGTGCTGTGATGAAGCAGACCAATATTTCACTATGGTTAGGCTTCATTTGCCTTGAGTTGTTTTGACAAGTTAAGCAGCAATCCATAACTACCTGTGTTTTTTCAAGATCATAACTTTCTCTAAAGTCATGATTTTGTAAAGGACATAAAAGGGGCAAAATAAATCTCTTACTACAAGGTCTTGAATGGGTGAGAGGACACAGGGCTCAATGCCCTGGCATGATAATGTTCCAAACCACTGTTCTACTTGGTTCTGCATTTGTAATGGATCAGCATTATTCCGGTTACAGAGTAAATTAATTTAACTTATAATAACTTATAATTAGCTTATTACAGCACAAGAAAAAAAAATCTAAAATAGCATTTCTGTCCTATGAAAATTTTGAGCTTGTAAATATTAGGTGTTCATGGACTGCTTAGGGATTTGTGGCAAATACTGGAAGTATTTGACTGTTACCGATTGCATCCAACTTCTTGGGTTATTTTTTTTTTTTTTACTAATAATTTCAGAAGACAAAATTCTTCATTGTTCTCATAAAATAATGCTTTTTCATTATTTTCTCTGTAAAAAAAACCCTGCTATGCTACTTTCCCTTTTCAAATCAACTCATCTTCCAATTTCTACCCTATTTGTAGTAGAGAAGTAACTTAAATGAGACAACCCTAGCAAGATCGGAAAAGAAACAGTTCTACCAAGGCCAATAGAGTTGTTTCAGCGAAGTATGTTCCTGAAAGAAATAAAATAAGAGTGATATGAAAAAGAAAATACAAGAACAGAAATAACTTAGGGCTGTGTAAAAATCTGGGTAGTAATATTGTAAAAGGAACTTCAGAATGAGATATACTAGGTCTTCTCTTGCATTACCAGCTCTGCAAGTTTCCCAAAGGAAACATAAAAACCCAACCATTTTGGAAAGAAATCTATAATTAGTGGGTGCCTTTCTGTGGAGAAAAACAGTGCCCTGGTATGGAAATCACCTTGTTGGCTCTGCACTTCTCAACTGTTTCTCTCAGTCACTATAGAGGTGCCTTAGTACTGGGAGTATTGTCAACAGCTTCTATTCTTAAAAGTACAAATCTACGATTTATTGCTGGTTTTAGTATTCTTGTCTAATTATTGATACTAAAAATTAGATCATTATGTAAATATAGAAGTGTATATTATTAAATCATCCACTTCTGTTTTTCTTTGCAGAAATGACTGAGTTTTCAACTCCCTAGATGGAAAATTATAAAGTAATACCTAAGTATGCATTTCAGTTAATTACTTAAATTTTAATAAATTTCAAAAATGCAGATATATCTCCAAGCTAACTACCAAGATACTTTTCTGTAATGAACAAGTTTATCTGTTTGATGATATGCAGGGACTTATTTGACCATTCAGGGGATGTTGCATATTTCTTAGTTTTTATTTTGATCCCTAGCATTCTGCAATATTAAAATTAAAAATTACTTGAAATGAGGTGGAAAGTATATCAGCTCACACAAAGAAACTAAGCTGTTTGTTTCCATTGATCTGTCCTGCTAGACAGCATTGTGTAGGACTGCTGAGAAAGTTCTTAGATTTCTTGAGCAAATATATATGGTTAATTGCACTAAACAAAAGGTGAAAACCTAAGAGAATTCAAGGTAGGCTCAGTAGTCAAGCTACAAAAAGAATTTAAGTTAAGACTCATTGTGGAATGACTTGCTCTCTTATAGATACAAAAGTCAAAACCCGATCTTGGGCATAGGCACAGCCATTATCTGGAATAGTCTCTTTAAGGCACATTCACACAGCTTAACTTGCCAACTGTAAGCATGAATGCATATGCTACTTCTTAAAAACAGAATAAAATGAATTGTGTTTCCCAAAGAGAGAATTTTTACTGGTTTAGAGGTTGTACTTCAACTAAACATAACTTTAACTTGCCAGCCTTGCCAACTGAATACATACAGGAAAAATGTTTTAAACCCTTCCTTTTCTTTTTCTAGGGTTGCAGAGCATTATAAAATGCTCTGAGCAGGTAATTTTCTTCACTCAGGATTTAAAGGTCTTAATCCTCTCTTCAAGGCCTTTCTTTCAAAATATGTGAGTGCCTGGTAGGCTATAATTGTGCCTGTGTGACTTTTCATGGGTTTATACTTTTTGCACTTTGAACAAGTAAGGAATAAAGGGTATGTGGTACCAGAATAGACCAAGGACTAGATCTTGTGATCAAGGACTAAAACTTGTTACTTTCTCTGAAGCCAGGTGATGATCTCCACTGCAAGGCTATCATCTTTTCTCTTTGGTATCTTACTCAAATTGTAGTGGGAGATGGAAGGAATCCCACAAAAATCCTGCAGTTGTAGGACTCTCTGGGAAGTCTGCTATACAGTTTGTGTCCCTTGATAACATTAAGTCCCCACAACAGGGACTCCTTCTCCAGGTCCTTTCTCTTTACAAGACCACATAAAAGAGGTGCAAATCAGCATCCTCTCATTCTCCAGGTATTTTAAAGTGAAGAAACAGTCAATGTTTTGATGACTCTAAAGCTGCATTATTAGTCCTCATTGAGTAAACACTGAGAAACTTAAGTTTCATAGTCCTGATGGGGTTTAGGCTTGAGACAGACTCTGAGCTACCCAGTCTAGTCAAGCTGACACACACCTGCCCCCTCAGCATGGCTCAAACAGGCAGTTCTAGGTGGCTGAGAAATATTGCTGTCTTGATGGCAAACTTATGGCAACAGGATCCCTAATTACAAAGTTGCAAAGGCTACCCTTTTTGAAAGCTTGTTTTTCCTTTGAGGTTGTAAAATAGTACAAACTTTGTGAGAGTTGGCAGCTGGTAACAGCTCTTGCTGCTCACCCTGATGGCTTTGAGAGAGCTTGTTGCTGCTGCTGCATTTATTTAAAGGTCCTATGCAACACCAAGTCTCTACTACAGATATCTATGTTTGCAACACAAAATTAATAGTTGCCAATGAGTGGTTCAAGGGGCTTTTTCCTGGCTTAAACTCTTGGCTGTGTTACCAGCATCCAGTGGCTGCAGTTCATGCACATGCTATTTTGAACCCACTTAGGCACTAACTTATATTAATTCACCCACTGTCAGTGCTAAGCAATGGAAGGGATTGAATTTTCTGAGTTGCAAAACTTTCCGACCCTCCCACTACAGAATACTCTATGTCCTTAAGCATAAGCCCAAAGAAAGATACACTAACTTCAATAGTAAGATATATTTCCCTACATTAAATTTCTACTTCAGGTTTTTTCCTCAAGTGCTCCTTTTCCTTTTGTGATCCAGTTAAAAAGCCAAGATGAAAAAGGCAACACTCCTCCTATGTGTACTGCCATGTTTAGAAAGTGAAAAATAAGATGCTCAGCCCAAAGGATATGCCTGTCAGTGTTGCATTTTAATTTTTTGCGATGATCCATAAGGAGCTACTTCAGTGCAATAGCCTGCTATATCCAAATATCTCAAAGTGGTGAACAAATATATTATTCCTCACAAGATTCCAATAGACATATCTTAAAGGTGAAAAAACCCCTGAGATACATAGTTAAATAACCTGCTTAGCATTATGTAATAAGTCAAATTCAAGAACAGAAATCATCACTTTCAGTCCTACAGTTAATGCAGAGATGGCTTCTGCTTTTGTTGTAATGATCTCACAGATTTAAATTTTCTTTTCGTTTTTAACATCATTTTTTCAGCTGTATCTGGGGTTTTTTTGAGATTAAATTTAAAATTAACACTGATTTTGGAGCTGTTGAACATGTTTTTCTGGGGAAGACAACTATGCTGTTTGAGTATTTTTTTCCTGAAAATTAATGGAGGACAAGCAGATTTCAACAAGAAAAAATACAAACAAAAGTTTAATTTTCTTTCAGGCCACATTTGAATTGGGCCATTTTAAGAATCATATCCATCTCTTAGCCAAAAGGATTCTTGGAGGAAAAGAGTGTCTCCAGTACACAGTAAAATCCCTTTATTGATTAATATCTCAATTTTATAGAGCTGTGATTTCAATTTTTTTTTTTAAAAACAGATTAAGCAGTTTGCCAACATCTATTCTCTGTCAAACATTTCACTCACTCTCAGCTTTGTGGACAGCGTGGGAGCTGTGTCTGTTTCCCATGCCTTTGCAGCTGAATGTCTGTTTGAACATCAAACTGAGCTTGTCATTGCTCCAACACAACATCTAAAACTGTATTCTTTACCCTATTGGTAGAAGCATCTACAGCAAAGATACATCTGATGGGGCACATGGTCAAAACCAGGACCAGGAGGGACAGCAGGAATCTGACGTTTTTATTAACATCTTTCTCATCTTCTGTTTTTAATAGTATCTACCTTGTACCAAGAGGGCAGTTAGGCATAAAAAAGACATAAAATTGAGTCAAAACAATTAAATGAAAACAAAACTGTAGCCATGGTTGCAAGGAGAAGAAAGAATATGCATGGAGAGAACCAGCTGTTCCCTGGAACCTTCTGTAAGACTCCAGTCTTGTCTACGAGTTTTAATTTATTATATAGACATAGGGTTCTTTAGTACCTTGAGACAGTGTCAAGAGAATAAGCCATTGACTTGTTCCCAAGGGATTTCTTTTTTAATTTAGGGGACCAAATGAGGGAACTCGGACTAAAAAGGACACCACACAAGCTAGACAAAAATCTTCCACCACAATATTGACTCAGCATATACTATTAATCCACAACACTTAAGTCAAGATCCAGTCAATTCCACAACATTTTAGTCAAGATCCAATCCTTCCAGCACCAAGCCACCCTAAGCATCAAGAAAGGAGCAAAGAAAGAGAAGCAGAGGCAGCAAAAAGAGAGGAGAAAGAGGGAGAGACAGCTACCACTGAAACCTTGTAGAAGACCACCTCTCACAAGTCCAGTGGAAGGGCTGTGACACAAGGCAAATACATGCCCGTGGTTTTATCTGCTCTGGTCCCTGTGGCCAACCCCTCCAGAGGGGGCCTCTGACCCACCAGCCTCTCTGGGGTTCCAGATGTGGGGGCATTGTTCTCACTGCCCCTGCCAATCTGAGCAGGGTGAAGGGCTCCAGGAGGTGTGGTGTGTTATAGTTTTCCCAGGCTGTTTGTGACTGACAGCTACTTCCAGGCTTCCCTGTGTGGGCTCCAGGGGCCTGCCAAGAGGAACATGACACCACCCCACCTCCATGAGGTTCGACCCATCCCTTCCTCTTACACACACACACACACACACACAGAGACACACACACACACTTCCTACAAAGTGGTTCTGATCTGATAATAAGTGATTTGGTGCCCAACACCCTCTTTTAAGTGAATGCTTGCCAACAGTGAAAATGGTCAGTCTTGCCTTCCTATAAAAGGGAAATGAAAAGAGAGCTCAGGTAGAGGCTGTTGCATGACTGATAATGTTTGGAATACTACTTTGGTAGGAGAAAAGGATTTCAAAGACCTTGAGGACTGGCATGAAGGTGAGAAAGAAAGGCAGGGCAATTTGTCCCATTGACAAGACACTGGGAAATGACACAAGTAGAAACAAAGGAGGGGTTTTTTTTCTTTGTGAGCAGGACAGAAGAAAACCAATTTGTTCCTTGAGTGTGAAGAGCTGTAAAGAGGGTATACAAAAGAACATCTGCTCTTAAAAGGCACTTGACAAAATAACCTTGCACTTGTGTGAAGAGTACCTCTGTAGCCAGGAGGCTGCACATATCTCATCATGGAAAAGAAATTGGAATTTCACAGAATGATTGAGGTTTTAAGGTGCCTCTGAAGATTACCTTGTCCAACCCTTTTGAACAAGCAGGGCTGTCTAGAGCCTGTTGCCCAGTTTCATTTTTGAACATTCAATTAACAAAAATAATAATACATGGGATCCCATAATCGGGTCTCCTGATCTAATAACAGCAGTTTAGTGGCAGGCAGAAAAAAATCTCTAAACAAGAATTATGATGTGTATTCACATGCAACCAGCCACTGAAAAAACATCCAAAAGAATTCCACTGGACAAGCAGAATTATTCTTGCATGTCTTGATCATCTGTATTCTGAAATTTCTTGGTTTAATGTATTTATTCATTTGTAGCAGAGGACTTTTCCAGCTGAAGGAAATGCAGTTTTCATACCTGTGGCCACAGATGGTACAAAGTGAGTTTAGAGATGCATTTTCCCATGTAAATAATATAAACAAGTAATGTAAACAATATTAACAATGTAAACATGTAAACAGATACTGCATTAGTATTTTTGTTGATATCCATTTGTCATGTTGTAACCCCAGCCATAAACTCAACACCATAAAGTCGCTCGTTCTTCCCTACATGGAGATGGGGAGAGAATTGGAAAGGTAAAAGGGACAAGGAATTCATTCACCACTTCAGGAGAGCAAGGCCCCATCACCTCTAATGGTGGCTTGAGAAGACAAACATCATAACTCTCAATATTCTCTTCTTCCTCTTTCTCTCCCCCTCCACTTGATATACTGAGCATGACACCATATGGTTTGGGATCAGCTGTCCCACCTAGGTCCCCTTAACTCCTTGTGCTCACCCAGACTCCTCACTAGTGGGATGGGAGTGAGGAGTAGAAACGTCTTGACTCTGTGAGTACTGCTCACCTATAACTTAAACATCCCTGAATTATCAACACTGTTTCCAGCATAGTTCAAAACACGGCCTCATACAAGCTACCATGAAGCAAATTAACTTAGTCCCAGTGAAAAGCATCACAATATTCAACCCAGGATATTGCTTCTGTGGGTCTTGAACTTTCTGGATCTCAACAAGATGTTTTGTGGAATTCTGGTTCTCTATTTACAACTTTAAAAATTTCATCATTTGACTGCATAATAAAAATATTTTCTTCAACAAAACCATTTTCTTCTGTTATAAAATGACAAAACACCTACTCTTTGAGCAAATAGGTCTTACTATAGTAAGCAATCTTTACTAATTTGTAGGGGTGTTTCTGAAGGTAATTAAGAGTTAGAAAGCAGAATTGATTGGGGAAAAAAATCATTCACATGGCTAGTAACATATTATTAAAAAATCCTTCCCCTATTCTGATATTCTACTGTCCCATGGCCTGGCTGAAGCTAAGTGAAGCTGCAGAATAGTAGCTGTTCGAAACTCACTGAAGTAATACTCAAGAAACCACACATAGAGTATTTAATTTTTGTTCCTGTTGTTTCTTTCTTCTGTTGATTGTTCAGTTGTACTATGTCCAAGAAATATGCATGTGAATCTTACGAGATGGTTTGAACAGTGTGTGGAACATAAGAACCCCGACTTTACCTTGTGCATCTCATTTTCTGCCTTTGTTGAGAGGTCTGTTCAGTAACTCATGTAATTTGTCAGTCCTAGGTCATCACAGGGACTTGTCAGATCTTAAATAAAAAAACATTTCCTGAGCTGAACTGTGAAGTAAGATGTTATGCTGGGGGGGAAACATAGTGCTCGAAATAGCATTTTGGTGTGACTTACAATGATATTGAAGTTCATTTAGTTGTTGTAAGTGATATGAGTCAGTATCCAGATGGACTACTCATCTTTTGCATTTCTTTAAACTGTAGTAAGTTTATATCCAGTGTGTACTTTTACAAATACATGCAGTAGTAGTTATGTGTTTATGAAAAGGATTTAATGTCTTTATTTGACTGAAGGGTTGTGTGTACTTTAAATCAGAGGTTGGATTATTACTTATCCCAATGTACAAGAAAATAACATGACAGGCACTTGCAGTGAATCATAGCCATGGCTTATCTTTGATTTTAAATTCTAGATTCAAAGTCACTGAAGCCTGTGTTTAGACCGTAGCCTGGTTCTTTCAGAAAATTTGATATTGGAGATTGTTTGCAAGATGGATCATGACACTTCATCTACCAACTATTGCTACTGTTATTTATAGTTTCCCCAGCCTTGTTCATATTCTCATAAACAAGGAAAACAAAGTAGATTTACTTTGGGACAAAGATCTATTAAAGACCAAAATGCAGAAAAATAAAAAATAATGTTCTCTGCAGTTTTATATTAGACTGAGCTTATCATTCAGTTTAGTTTGAGTAATTAATCCACTGAAATGACGAGTCAGAGAAATCAGTGAGGAAACCCAGATTAATTTCCTTATGATTATGACTCTCTCTGAAGTCTTTTACCATTTTTCTCTTCTGTGATGAGAGATTCAAATAAATGTATAATATATGTTAAACAATAAAACAAAGATCTATATTTGCTCCTGAACATTCCCCAGCCATCTTAAATTTGACAGGACCAGGTGTTTGAAATGCAGGAGCTTAAAGTTAACTGATACTATGCAAAATAGAATTCAGAATGTGTATGTGATTGTTTTCATTTGTGTATTTGATTTTTGTGGCCAGGTTTTGGCATCAGGAGGGGAGCAGGGAGGAGCAGACATCTGTAAGGGAACTCTCATGCTCTTATTATACAATCATCTTAACTCCAGCAACCAGCCCACTATTTAGTGTCAAAAGTGTTAGCTAACAAGCCCTTAATTTTTATAACACAATTCAACAAGCCTCAGTTATCACAACAAACTTCACTACAGAGTGTGGGGTAGAATATGACAGCCACTCTTTGCCCAAACAAAGCAAAGGAGGAGACACATAAAGGCAGAAAAGAGAGAAAGAGAAGAAAGAAGATCACAAGTCCGTAGATTCCATCTTGGTCCTGCGCATGGGTGCTCTGGATCTGATGAAGCAAGTCAAAGAAAAAGGGAGGGGGACTTCAGTCTACTTACATATATTATATCTCAGTTTAAGTGAGACATAAGTGTTTTGGTGAGGATGAGTTATAAGGAAGACCCAAACTCCTCCCTTCTAAGCAATTGTAAATCCGAAATTAAGAGGTTCCAATTGAGGGGGAAAAAAGTGTGAAAAAAGGAAGAATAACAGCCCTTTATTTAAAGACATATGTATATTGGCAGAAACAATGAAAGAAAACAAGTAAACCAACCAAACAGTACTCCTATACCCCCCCCAAAAAAATACCCTTCAAAACAAACAAATAAATAAATAAGCAAAAAATGTTAGCAGTTACGTTTGTGCCTTTTGGTGCAATTCTAACCACAGTCAGCAGGGGGTGCTGTTGGATCACTGGTCATTGCCAGGTGGGGGCACACCCTCCTGGGTGTTTGGAGAAACTGAAAATGGAGGTCTTCCATCCCCCACACTGGGAAAGGGGAGAGAGAGGAGGGAGAGGGGGAAAAAAAAGGTCCTTCCCAATGGGAACTCACTCTGTCCTGCTGGCCGAATAAAAGTATAGTTTTTTCCTCTCCCTTTGATGTGCACAAAAACTGCTGCCAAGAAAGAAAAGCGGGAACAGAGGAGGGGAAAACCTCCCGAAACAGTTCCTCTCCAACAAAAATCCAAGCAGAATCCACAGCTGACAGCCAGACTGAGAACTAAAATCACCTCCGAGCTCCTACTCTGACCTTGTTCCAGCTCCAGCCTCAACCTGAACTCCTTTCCCCCCATTTCTCAGGAGACAAGAGGAGAAAAAAAAAGTAAAAAAAGAGTTCCTTACCCCTCCCCAAAGACAAGATCCTGAGGCCATCAACTAGGAATGTGGTCCTTCCAGCCACTTCTTTTATGTTACTAAACTGCCTAAGCCACAGTCAATCTGCCCATTCAACATCCCCTTCACACAGTGAGCAGGAGAAAGGGCAAAATTCCTGCTTAGTTTCTGAGAACCAGCAAAACCATGACATATAGTTAACTTGGCACACGCCTCTCATGCAAACCAGATTTTTCATGCAATTTCTTTGAGCATGCACAAACAGCCCTTCTGGACCCTCCAGGATGTGAACTGGTGGGGACAGAACTGGACAGAAGTCTCAAGGTGGAAAAGGAAGGTGGCTTAGAGCAGTACTGCCCCATCTCTGCAGGACCCTCTTCTCCCTGCACAACTTTCCTGTCACAATAGTCAAAATGTTTGAAACAAAACATGCATATACTTGGTCTACTATAGCCCAGGAAGAAAGGAGGGGGTAAAGGAAGATATTTTAAGGTTTAGTTTTTATCCTTCATTATCCTACTATGATTTGACTATTAATAAATCAAACTAATTCCTCCAAATTGAGCCTGTTTTGCCCATGATGTTAGCTGGTGAGTGATCTTTCTTTACCCTTATCTAGATCCATTGTTATATTTTCTAACCCCCATTCACTTACGGTATTATGTGGGACAACTGAGAAGAAGCTATACTTATCTCTACCCTTCTAACAGTGACATTTTGGGATAAAGAACTCTCAACAAATCATCAGAGGTGTCAATTCTATATGGTTTAGCCAACTTGATAAGAAATTATATTTTGTACCTGGTGAATATATATTTTAATGCATACAGGAGCCTCTGTCGGAACATAAGAAAACACTTATTTGCTCGGAGGCCAGCTTTGACACTGAACAACTTCCTCATTGGGCAGCAAGTGATTCATCTTGGTTTTTGTCCTTTGGCTCTAATATTAGCTAGATTAGTAAGGATCCTTCCCTCTTTCCTTGTACTCAACCAAAAGAGCCAAAGTTCAAAGCACTGTCACAGTATGTGATTTTTGAGCAGACTATGACAGGAATTTAATCCAAGTGACCCATTTCAGGAATAATTCTCTAGGCAAAATGGATACTTGATGTGATAAGGAAGTCCTCAAAGAAAGTGAAGGCCTAAATCATTTTCAACATACACATGTCAAGATCACTAAGCTTACGCTTCACAGATCTAGAAATAGATTGTATTGATATTAACACCTTGTCAATCATTTGATGTTTCTTATACTTCCTGTGGATTGGTGTTCTATGTTGATTTAATGCCCAATCCCTGTGAAAATAAAGTGGCCGCCTCTAGTTTGCTCTCTGGAACAGAGAGGAATAGCATAAAAGCTATTCCTTTGTTTTTGAAATGAACATACTTTAAGTTGAAAGAGCAGTCTATTATGCAGAAATAAAACAAACAAAATCTTTTTTACATAGAGAACATTCTTATGAAGAAATTTCAAAAGATAAAACAGCGTAGAAAAAAACCAATAAAACACTACTGTAAGTTTATAAAGTCATACTTCAAGGGAGATTTATTTATCAGTTTGCTAATTCTATCATAGAAGCAGCATAGCCCGTAAGAAACAAACTATTGGCTTTAGAATATGATTCATTCAACCAATACCAATGAGGACTCTTGCTATACAATTTTGCAGTCTATGCTCATGTACTTTTAAAGCTAAACTTTGACTATAATCTTGTGATATATGATTTGGGAATAATGGAAAGTGAGTTACAATAACTCAGGAAAATATGGGCCAGTGGGATTCTAAGTTAGGCTATTGGTGTGAAACAGCATAAAAGAGTTCATATAATCCTATAGTAAATATCTAAAGTGGAATAAAGGAAAAAAGAAATCCTAAGTTACTTGTCAGCTCTCACAAAGTGTGGTTGAGCAAATGTCCGTAAATCTCTTCGGCTGGTATTTGACAGGTTTGTGAAGGTTAGTTAAAGACTAAGTCTGTCAGAAAGCAAGGAGTTAAGTCAAAAGCACTTATTTTTTGCAGGTTTGTGGTGGTTTGTTTTGTTTTGTTGTTTGTTTTTTTTGTTTTTCTTTGTTTTTTGTTCTTGTTTTTTGTTTTTTTTTTGTTTGTTTGTTTGTTTGTTTTTGCAATTCAGTCTTCTTTCAGCTAATGCCTCTCAAACCACCAGGTCAGGAAGTAAACAGAAATTCTCTGGCATGCAGTTACTGATTTAATCATAATCCAGAAGAAATAACAAATCAATCTTAAATTGTACCTACAGTTATTCAGAAGGTCTAGCAAATGTATCATAAAATACATAGTTATGAAAAACAATTCTAACCATTCTTGACATCAAAAAATGTTTCTGTGTAAAATCCTATTCCAAGATAGAACCTATTAAAACGTATAACTGAGGAAAGCTCTTACATTAGCTGTATACTGGCACCTCAGTGTTATTAGAGAGAGGAAGAAGAATGTGGACCTTGCAAAATTCTTTTTCTTTTACAGATCCTTATCTCAACCTGCTGATCTTTAAGGACAGTGATCCTAGAGTTTATGATAAGCTGCTTTTGCATGTCTTGTATTATCTGTTATAAGTGAAGCTTGCAAACATTTCTGGCTTGTATTGAAATGACCTGAAGAGAACGGCCCAAGTAGTTGAACACTTGCAATTGATTAAATGTGAAACACCTATTTCTGCTGATGTTTCATCCTCTGAAGGACAATATTTGTCTCTCATTGATGTTTCATTAAAATAATAATCCTTCATTCAATTGAAGAACAATAGCTTTTGACAAAAAATTATTCTTACCTGGTTAATCAAAATGTTTTAAGTAGATACACTACACAGCTTCACTCTTATAGATCTTCCAATGTTGTTAGCTTGTTTTAAATATCAGTGGAAATCAGTAGCTCAGTGAAATTTAATTTAAAAATTCTGACTAACTTCATGGGGGCACAGAAAAAACCATGATTAACTCTTGTCATGATAAAACAAATTCATACTCCTCCATGTTCCTCCAACTACTGCTGCTAATCATGTACAAAAAAATCTACTTTATTGCAAAAAAACCAGTTTTCCAATTCTATCTTGTACATTTTATATAACTTTTAATTTTGGTGCATGAACAATTTGTTATCTGTGCATACCTCTCATAACTATACTTTTCTTTCTTCATCATCTTTCATGGAGCCCTAAAGAGATAGGCCAAGAAACATCAATCACACTTTGAGTAAACACAGCACTAGATGTTATTTGCAAAAAAAAAAAAAGTTTTTTTGGTGGATGGTTTCTGTGTGACCAAAGATGCAGTAGCTGCTGGAATGACTAATTCTGAATTTCACAGGTGGCAGTTCACCGTTAACACATTTAAGGGGAACAAAATAAAACAGTGGAGAACTCAGTTCTCTCCATCACTTCTTTATATAAGAAAATGTCATATTGATGTTTTGCTTTCATCTGTGTCCTATAACTGTGTGTATACGATGAATAATTAACAAATTAGTACATTTTCCTATTTAAGCCACAAAGTTCCATAGCATTTAAAGACAATCACAAACAAGAGTTTTCTGAAAGCTAGCTCACTATTGCTATGCTAAATATTGACTATTTCTTCTAAAAGCTTTTTTTGGTATAGGCAATCAGACACTGGTGGACAAGCTGAAAAGGATATTGAATTGAATGAGACTAGTACAGCTTCCTGAAATTGCTGTCTCTTACTTTGGTTTATAATACTCAATAGTTCAGCGTTAGACTTTAAATATTCCCGTCTAACTCATTACTAAGGTGGTTGTCTATATAAAAACTTTCACAACTGACAGATCAAGAAACTCTCATTTATGTCAACTTCCTTTTGATTTCAGTAAAAGTGTAATTGAGCAGAGCTTTAGGATGCAACTCTGTTAATTACAGAAACACTTAGGGAAATCAGATCCTTTTACCTGGTATTGCTACTGCAGATTTTTACTTTAAAATAAAACAGAGTCCCCCAAATGCTTAGCAACTTACTAGTACCTCCCTTGTGACATGGGAAAGGTAAAAAAGCAAAAAACAAACAAACAAACAAACAAACAAACCACGATATGATCAACATAAAAATTGAACAGTAACAATAAATCAACAAGAATTTTGGGTAGGCCACAACCTTCATATTGGAGCACATAATTCTGGTGTGATTTTGTCGTTGGTGAGTGAGAGAGAGAAGGCATATCACAGTCACATATCATCTATCACTGTCATATTGTAAGACAGTACCACCAGCACTGCATTACCCCAGAGTTGTGGCTCACAGTAGAAAAATAGCAGTGCATCACAGCAAACATGCTGGCCTAGCACCCCTTTGACAGGTAAGATACAAAAATATAGCCAGTGCTGAAAGTACCTGCTTGCAGCTATCAGCAAATCACCATAGAAACGAAAGCTTAAAAAAACAAACAAACCACCTAAACCCCACTAAACCACTGGTAGTTCAAACCAATAAAGGAAGATTTTTCCTTTTTTTTCTCCAAGAAATGCATCTTATAAACATCAAATTTTTTTGTACCAACATGTAGAGTTATATCTCAATGTGTATTTTCTTACCAGTGTTTAAGGAAACTGGTCACAAACTAAGAAATGGGATTGCTCTGTATTTCTCACATTAGACATACAGTGTGTTCATTGATAGCCATGTCCACAGTTTGATTTGACTCAGCATCTCCAGTTGCTGTTCTCAGTATTTTTTGCTGCAATAAATCTGAATAATTCAGATTCATTGTTTTATCTGGAGTACATGGACTGTCATTCTGTTCTCATGGAGATTCAATTTTTGGTAAACGCTAAAAACCAAAATCAAATGAAGTTATTAACTGAACTTTAGGAAACTCTCCTCTACAAGAGGCGTGAGAAGTATCTTTTATTTTTACTACTTTAAAAATTTTTGTTTTATCATTGTCATCAAAACTGAGAGATTTTTCCTATTACAAGGACTTTTCTAACCCCTCATTTCTCTTTTCTGAACAAATTTCTGCCCAAGATGAATGCATTAGCAATGTCTAGCACTGATAGTAGTGACAATATTGGAATTAACTGTCTGATTATTCACTGAGGAAATATTATTTTCTGAAAGTGAAGGAAAAGCAAGTTAAATTTGGACAAGTTGTGTTTCATAGAAGCTCTGTACCTAGCCAAAAGCTGCAAGTTGGATGCAGAAATGGTTATCAGATTTAATATTCTGCAGTAATGAAATTTTATATAATAGGGATAAACTCTTCAGGGCAGGAGAGAAGATCTTTCCAATGACTCACACAAGGGTGTGGAATGGACTATCATAAGAAACAATAATGCTGGAAAGTAGACTAGGAAATATGTTACTCTACCTTTCATGCTGTTGTCATTAATGTCCACAGTCTGTTACTATCAATTAAAAGTACTGATAATTATTGAATATTTTTTACATAGTATTTATTGTTGTATATTTTTCGCCAGTCCATATTAAATTTGTGATACAATTTAGGAGCTCATGTGGAGAAGAATGTTACCACCAGATATAAGATACTGGCTCACATAGAATGTGAAAATTAGTTGTATAGGTAAAGATCTTTTACACTTTTCTAATATAGGTCATATGTTTTTTCTAATGGACTCAGATTTCTAATTCGAGAATTATCCTTTGCAGGTGAATGGCAGTTCTGAACAAAGATCATCTCCCATAAGGTTTTTTTCACACAAATCTCATTCCTAGAAAGCACTGTGATCTGCCAACAGGCATGTGCACACAGAGTGAGACAAAATGTTGTTGCTGTTCCTCCTTTCCCTCCATCCTCTTTGTTGCACTTCTCTGCCTCACCTTAGCAGCTCAGCAAAGTAGAGGTATTTGGGAGAGAGCGGGGATGGGGGTAAGGATAGCACCACAGAAATTAGCTTTGTGGGCTGCTTTGTTCTTCTGGTGTGTTTGACCCTTCCAAAATCTGCTTTTAAACACACCAAACTCATCAAAATCATGTTCTATATAGTTCAGATGATATCTCACAACTGCAACTGTGTGTTATTCACTGCTTTTAAAGTTTTTAAAAAAAAAAAAAGCAAAGTAGAACACAGTGCAGCGTAGTATATGGAACATTTACATATTTCAGGGTGTTAAAGGGTCAAATCAATCTGGTAGAGTTCACATTTTTGGTAGAAATAAAAAGTTCTATTTCAGCTATATTATTTGATAATTTTTGTCCTCTAAATAAATTTTTCTTTTGAAAAATGCACTAGGCTACCTCTGTGCTCTATGTGAACGGATGGATAAATTCTGATGCTTTTCAGCATCAGAATAATTTATGTTTGGCATTTAAAATGCAGTGTTTTCTTTAAAAATATAAAATTTTAAAGTAAATAGACAGTAATTAGTGGTCTCTGTAACATTGTCAATGATACCTAAGTGGAATTAGCGTGGGTTACATATTTCTGATAATTATTATTTATTGATTCAGACAACTTCTACAAAATTGAAAGAAAATACAAGGAAGACAAACAATCTTAGATTTTGGTATCTTAGCAATTTAAAGCTAAAGGAAATAAATCACATTTTTAATTTTCACCAAAAGGAAAGATTTTGCAACAAACTTGACCTATGGTATTGCTATGTAATATTTTGTTTTCAGTTTTCATTCCTTTGTGAACATTTTGAAGTGCATATTTAACCGAAATTTCATGTTGTTGCATTTGTCAGCAAGAATTTAATTGGTATGCATGACATAATTACATTTCTTGTCACAATGGATATTGTGCCTCTCCCCTAAGATTTTTAGAAGTAAACCCTTCAGTTAAAATTGGCAGATTTCCAAAATAAATTTTTTAATTTACATCTTGTTTAAAAGGCATAGGTTTCTATTCAGTCATCATTTTGATATGGAAATGAGCACAGAATTCATACAATGTTCTCGCACTAGAAACAGAAAAGTAGAGTATTGGAAGTTTCCAAATATTTTTTTCAAAGATCATTTTCTCTCTTTTGCACTGCACTAAGAATGCCAGTATAGGTAGAGGAGAATAAATGAACCTCTTTAGTTATTTATTATTTTTTCCACCCATTTAAAATTGTGCAAGCATTGTTACTTTTCAGGCAACAAATAACTGACATTTTTGCCATACTTTAAGCTAAATTGATACTGAGCTTTCAGACATATTCAGGCAGTTTTCATTAGTTCTTTTGACACTACAGGACTGAAAAGTAAACCACACACTTCTTTTGAGTCATTGTGTTTTATTAAAACAGGTCTGTTAACTGAGAGATGTGAAAGTCACAGCTATCTCTGACAGCATATTATGT
The DNA here is from genome assembly GCA_038380795.1 of Pyrocephalus nanus. NCBI lineage: Eukaryota > Metazoa > Chordata > Aves > Passeriformes > Tyrannidae > Pyrocephalus > Pyrocephalus nanus. The sequence continues at coordinate 26,203,649 of CM076260.1, read as the reverse complement.
TTTGGAGCTCTGGTCTCATTGTGGCAGTAGTGCTGAAAAATAGTATGAATATTTAGTGGCAATAATGACACTGGAGCTGGTGGGTGATTGCAGCACATGCGCCATTTTCTTCTCTGCCTGACTGTTCACATTAAAAATAGGATCATTACATTTCAATTGCTAAGTGAAAAATACTTTTCTAATTGGCACATAAGCACTAAACCCATGATAGTCTCCTGTAAAGGAACTAGGAGTAGGCAGTGAGGCTATTTTTTTCTACTTTCATAGAAATTGTGTTGAAAGGCAAAATGTATTTGTAGAACATCACTCATGTATTAACTATGAGAGGCTGACCATGACAAATGATGCACTGCATACACCATCGAACCTGGGTAAGTATGAGAGTTTCTAGCTCTTTAAACACCAGTTTCTCAATTTTTAAGTGTTAGGTTTCTAGCAAAGTGCAGGAAAGCCTTGTTCTTTTGACAAGTCTAGTCCTTTGCACCATCACTAGGGTCATCATTTCACCATCACTAGGCTCATTATTTCAGCAGAAGTTTTGTAATTTAATGCTTCTGCCAAATCTTAAAAATAATGATATAAATTCCTCTGTCTTCTAAATATCACATCATTGAAATAAACAACCAAATAAAAACACTAAGAAGCTGAGCCAAACTGGTGAAAAACTTAAAACCTCCAAATCAAATTTGTACTTGCACATGGGTGTGACCCAGGGTATTCCCTAAAATATGGCAGAAAGAAATAGTTAACATGCAAAATATTACAAACCAGGATGGCACTATGAAAATGCCTGAAATAATTAAATGAAAATTTTTTCTTTGTTCTGATCTCCTAAGGCCCTGGCACTTAAAGCAGGTGGCAGTATATGAATATATTTAGCATTGCTCTTTGTCCCTGAATAATGTTGCCACTACTGTACTTTGTTCCATAGTAACAAAGTGGAAAATTCTGCAAGTGAATGACAATAAGAAGAAAATGGAACATATTTGACTACTGCAATGGTAGGAATATACATTAATTGGACAACATTGTGCTACAATGGAAGATCCTGATGTGGTTGGTACAAGAGGGTATCTGCAATAGGAAGGTGAATTATATTCACAGTGCCTCTCTCATGGAGCAGAATAACAATGGTCATTAGAGTAATTGCTTCCTTGCAAACATATTAGGGTATAACTTTATATTTCTTAAGAATCACATATACCTATAGATGCACTGGAAGTTGTCTTCTAAAATTCTGTAAATTCAGAGTATGTGTCATGGTTTAGCTAGTTCTTGGAAACCTTGCAGGAACTTTTTCCCTTCCCCCCTGCCCACTGTGTGCAGAGTTATTAGGTGAGTACTGAAGAGACACAAAAGGCCTGGCTCCCTGATTAATGGCTGAAAAATTAGTCTCCTAGGAAACAGGGCAGATGAAAGGCTATTGTTTACTTTTTTCTCTCATCTCCTGGGCAATGGGGAAGGAGTTTGGTGGGCTGAACTGTGGCTGGAACACATGGTCGGGGTGAAGGCTAGTGTGTGTGGCTCCATGATCTGTTTACTAGTTGTGGATCCTGCTTGGAGTTTTCATCAGAGAGGAACTGTTTCCCTGGAGGTTTTATTTTAATTTTTTTTCCTTTCGCCATTCTCGTTGATTTTCTTTCCCTGGTGGGGGTCTTTTGCACACCACGGGGAGAAAGAGGATTGAACAGAGCAGTTCGACCAGCCAGAGTAAGTGAAGGAGTGGGTTTTTTTGTTGCTGTTGTTGTTGTTCTCCTCCCCCCTCTCCCTCTCCCCTTTCCCAGTGTGTGGGAAGGGAAGGAAGGCCCAGGTTTTTTTTGGTTTTCTCTGACACACCCTGGAGGGCGTTCTTCTCCCCCCAACCACGTGGCGGTGACCAGTGATCCAACAGCGCCACCTGGTGACTGGCACAGGACATTACAAGCTTTGCATCTCCAGTGACCCAACATTGACTGTAGTCGGAATTGCACCAAAGTGCGCAAACCTGAACTGTTTACTTTTTCCCTTATGCTTGTTTACTGGTTTGTTTTGAAGGGGATTATTTGTGGGTATAGGAGTATTGTTTGGTTGTTTTACTTGTTTCTTTTCGTTGTTTCTGCTAATACACGCAGAAATTAATAAGGGGCTGTTATTTTTTCCTTTTCCATAATTTGTTTTCCCTAAATCAGACCCTCTGAATTTCGGATTTATAATTACTTAGAGGGAGGAGTTTGGGTCTTTTCTCATAGCTCATCCTCAGCAAAAGCCCCGTGTCTCATTTAAACTGGGACAGTATGCTGGTCATAGGATGTTAAATTAATTAAAACATTAACTTTTATCTGCAGTTGATCTAAACTTCCAGCATAGCAATGTACACATTTTTAAGAAGTTTTATTTTGACTTGTACACTTCTCTATGCAAATTAGTAGTTTGACCTCCGTTGAGGATTTCTTCTACAATATTTACAAATATAATATTATAGACCCAAATATTTTTGAGGGATTAGTATGTTTGTAGAATAATGTTGTAGAATTATCTTGCTAATGGTATCTTGTAATTAATTATCTGAAATCATCTTGAAAGAACTGACTGAAATTCAGGAAAATAAAATGAATTTCAATTTACTGTATGTTCAGTTTTCAGTACATGTAAATAGGAGTACTTAGTAATTCACATTCATGATGGGTCCCAATAGGATCTTTATCAGTTCTTAAGAAAAAAGTAACAAAGGAGGCAAACCTCACTGCATTTATATATAAACCATAAGAAGTGTGAAACAAACTCTTTGAGTTGCTGATAAGGCATTAGCTATGTTATGAAAGAACTTACATAAAATTGTATCAGGGAATTTGTGATTGCCTTGACTGGATCATTCAGATGACTGACAAATTGAAAACAAGTTTAAAACAGACACTTTACTAAACTGGCATTTAGTAAACAGCATTTGATTATTAATATATTTTGGGCTGTTAGTTCTTTTATGTTATCACTACTTATCCTTACCTATATAAAACTATTTTTCTTAACATCTGTATCTTATCTGAGCTGTTTGTATTTAGCACCAGGGTGCTGATGCTGCATATTTAGCAGTGACAAGCCATGGATCTGAGGGGTTCTGGGTTTCCATGCTTATTTGCAGAGTCTGTTCCTTTTACTGTTCTTTGCTGTTTTATAAAATTCAGTGCTTGGGTCACTGCTTACACATTTGCAAATGCCTGCTATGTGCAACTGCACAGATCTCAGTTTGATAGTTTGGAAGTCAAATTACTCGTGCTCTTCAGTAAAATGCCCATATTTTATACTTAGTGTTCAGCTATGCCAGCAAAATGTTACAAAATGATTAGAAATAGGTCTTATTTACATTATTTTAAAACATACATTTTGAGAAAAGCTAGTATTAATTATATCCTAATTTTATTTTATTTTTTTTTAATTTATAGGCATCATAAGTCTTGGATTTGATCACAGCCAGAACTCTCTGTCTGGTTTTGAGCAAGACATTTAAAGAGAGATATGAGTTTAGCACAGAAAATCCAGAAAAGAACAATGGAAATGACCAGAGGATTAGGAAACTTGACTTATGAGGAAACTCGGGCAAAACTGGGTGGGTTTAGCCCAGGATTTTATCTTTTTACCTTTGTACAATGTCTATGAGTGTTATTAAGCATGGGCAGGGCACTTGTAACCACCAAGCCTGGCACTGCAGCACATTGGAGCCAGAGGTAGTGCTGCAAAAAGCACCCTGCACCTGGGCAGCATCCCTCAGAGGGGACTCACAGGATTTATAGCAGAGATCAAGATTATTGACTAAAGTCTGTTCTTCACACAAGTACACAGATCTGTGTGGCAGCTTAACCAAAGGGCAAAATCGTGAAAGTTAGGAGAACGCTGGAAGATCCTGAAATTCCAAATATTCTGAGATTTCCTTTGTGATTTGACTGACATCATTATAACCATGTGCATGGATTCTGCTTTCTATGCTGCAGTTGAAATAGGTGTTACAGATATGAGTTATAGAACTCTTGTGCACTGAATATTTTGCACCCTCAGACTGAATATTGTTGATTTTTCTCTTGCTTGGAGGGGTAGTCTGTTCAAAAGAAGCTTAGCAGAAAAAAGGTCACTTAGGAGATACTTACAAGGCCATTTCAGGCTTATGAGTATTTGTTTCATATTTTCTCATGTACAAAAAACCACAAGTGTTCTCTTCTTATTCATATTATCCTGACAATAAATAACCTACTCTGTTCTTGCTTGGTATGATACTGTACTTATAAACCTCTGCTTTGTTCTGTGCATGCACCCATGCACACAAACGTCTAGTGTGATGGGTTTTTGTTTAAATAATCACAAGCTAAATAAGTATTAGAATTCGCAATTTTTCCAGTAATTAGAAACACGCATTAAGTGCCTGGGCTGAGGGGTGTATGATCCCAGATTTTCAAACTGTATGTAAAGACATGGTAAGAAACCCCTTCCCAGGATAAAAATTAATAGTGTTATTCACGATGAGCAAGTGTTTCTAAGTGTGTCTTCTTACAATTCAATGTTCGAAGTCCACAGACTTCAGTGAGACTTCCATGTACGAATGTAAGAGTAAAACTTGATTTGTAATCTTTAAGCTATGATATAAATTAGTTTTGGAGTCAGCTACACCATGTATTCTTCTGTTGGAAATGGATGAGTTGTGTTGTTTTTAAAGAAGACAGTTTGAGAATATTGTCTTTCTGTACACCAGCTGGACATCTATTTCTTTTCAGAAAATTTCAAAATAGTTTTTTACATGCCACTAAATCACACAAACCTTCTCTTTTTACTAATTTGTCCTGTCCAAAGGATTGGGATAGGACAGACTGAGTTGACAGATTATACTCTTGCATAGATCCAATATTATTTTTCAAGAGATTGAGATAAAAAGAATGGGGTTTATAGTCTATCTCATATAGGAGAAGCACATTAGATAGGAAAGGCTAGAGCTTGATCTGTAACCTTTATATCTGTTATAAACTACCTACAGGTCTTTGTTGGATGCATATGAACGCATCACTGACAGCAGTCGTTGGACTGACCTGTACTCTACTTCTACCAAAGCAATGTGAAGCTTTTGAGAATTGAGAATTTATTTAGTTTTAATCACAGAATGGTTTGGGTTGGAAAGGACCTTGAAAATCATCTAGTTCCAACACCTCTGCCATGGGTAGGGACACCTTCCAGAAGACCAAGTTGCTCAAAGCTCCGGCCAACCTAACCTTGAACACTTTTGCACAGTTTGCAATATTAAGCTAAAGTTTTTGTCTCAGAAATCATTGCAGTAGATGGAAATGTAACTGTCCCAGTAATGAAACCTCTATAACTAATACATATATTCTGACCTTGCTTCCCAAGAGAGGGTTTTAAAAGCCTTTGCAATGTAAATGTAAAAAAATATGTCACCTACCGGAATATAAATATTTTTCCTTCTTCCACTCTATGCTAGAAAATCTTACACTAAGAGGTGGAATGCTGTTATTGTCTCAAAAGCAATTATCCTACACTCATTTTTAATGTGAACTTTTCTGCAGATTTTATTCCTTTAACCATTGCTTTTTTCCTTCTTCGTCTGTTATCTGTTGCTGATTTTCCCCTTCTATTCATCAGTGGATTTTATCTCAGCAGTATTACAACTCATTCTGAACTTCCTCTTCAGATGAAAAGAGAGGATTTCTTTATTTTTTGTTTGTTTTTCCCTTGTGGCTATTTTATATTCTATACTTCTTTAATTATTTTTAAGAAAGACTCATGTTTGAAAGCAAGGTCTACATCAAGTGTAGTAAGTACATTTTTATATATTATCTTGTGCCCTCCCTTGGCAGTAAAAGACAGTTCTGGATTTCCTTAGCAAGAACTATAAAAATGTAAATTGCTAAGGTCTGATTTGGTCTTATTGCCTGATCTGAGTTCTAACAGTTAAACCTAGAATATATAGCTGACAAAGCTTATTATTACAGGGTAACTTACATATTCAGAAGAATACTATTGTACTTTTTTCCTCTCAGTTAATGTAAGATGAATGAGAAAATGCTCAAGAGGACATTTAAATAAGGTTCTGATTTTGAATTTTTTTGCCTTTATTTAAATTTTTAGAATTCCTTTAGTATAGTATCAGCTTATGGTGTCTCATTCCCCTTTTTTATTTTTTGTAGGGGGTTACCAAGAATGAAGTATATTATTTTATTTCATATGAGTTGCAATTTTAGGAAAAAATCATTATATGAAGAAATTTGAAACTATTGTTTTTTCCTTTGATCCTTGAAAACCTGATTAAAATGTAATAAAAATTTCAAATCATATCTCTGTAATGTCACAAGGGATAGCTATATGTATACTAAGAGTAATATTCTGTATTTTTGCTTATGCTGCAATATAGCAAAGTAGAGAAAATGATGTTTTTTTCCTTTATTAGCTGTTTGATATTACATCCTGATCCAGCCAGTCATGTGTGTATTCTCTGCACGAGTAGCCTTCAGCAAAAGGAATTTGGAATAACACATAAAGAAGATAAGAATATTTATATATTTCACCTACTGTATGTAATAGCTGTGCTAGCAATAATATTTACTTCAGAAGTGGGCATTTTTAAAATTTAAATAAACTACCTGCCAATTTTTTAGTAGAAGTGGCTTATCAGCAATAATCTGATTGATTTCAACATGAGAAGATAGTCTCTGCAAAAAGCTCAAGATGTTAGACAAATTTCATGGTCCAATAAACATAAATTTGACAGATGGAACTTGCTGGCAAGGGATCTTTTCAATCTTATGATTCAAAATAGATCAGACATTTTTGTAGACAGTATCTTCAGAACATCTACCTAGAATGGAATTGACAAACACACTGAAATGCCATGAACTGTTTACCAGCTGTAGTCAATTATATTGTTTGGGTATTCCTGGCTATTTGTGGATAGTGTAGCCAGCAGGCAGAATTGCATGAAACTAATCTAATACTGCCCAGCTCACAGATCACATCAAATGATTCCAGTATCAGGCTCACAGCTTTAGCAGAACCACTCCGTATTTTCCACAGATATTACTTCAAAAGACTTTGATGATAAAGAAGCTATCAGACCTCTCGGCCTTCTTAAGAGGAGGGAAACAGATTGGCAGTGGGCAGAATGTACTTTCACTTAAACCATTTGGTGATCTTTCCACTATCTTCTTTGGATAAATCTAACTTTCACCATAATTGTCTACTAAGCTTCAAAATAAGTGAATGTCAGAAGATCTAATAAGTATGATAAAGCTGCAGGTTAGAATTTAAATTCTGTAATTACTTCTGTGGTTACTAAAAATTTTGTGTAAGGAGAGACTGTATGATTCAACTGCATCCTGAGGAAAGCTGTTGTCACAGAATCACAGAATCACCAAATATGCTGAGTTGGAAAGGACCCAGAGGATCACTGACTTCAACTCCTGGCCCTGCCCAGGACCCTCACCAAGAGTCACACCATGTCCCCAAGAGTACTGTCCAAATGTTTCTCGAACTCTGTGAGGCTTGGTACTGTGACCACTCCTCTAGGGATCCTGTTCCAGTGCCCAACCACCCTCGCTGGTACACAAAGAGCCAATAGTGATAATATAAAACATTTCTTTTATATATTTCTGCATCATATTTCTACAGATCTATTAGCTGGTATCATGTAACATATTTTGTTCTGTGCATTGCACCAATGCAGTCTTTTGTAAAGCTCTCAAATTCTTGTTTACAGAGAAGTGAGCAATCACAGACTCTTTCAGAATCACAGAAAAACCTGAGCATCCTGCAAGCCACTCAGAAAACTGCATATTACCAGCAATAGGATGGCAGCAAGTACTTTAACTTGACCATGCTAATTCACACAAAGAGCCAGCATTTGTGCCTTAGAAGAAAAAAACCAGACTTAACAGAAGAGTGTTTGGGTAGAGGAGCATTCTTCACTACTAGTGTTTCGGTATCTTAGTTATATCTCATTCTGACACTTTAATTAGAAACTTAGGCTTAATGCTTTAATCTTTTCTCTTCTGTGATAAATGCAACTAGTAGTTCAGTTGAGGTTTCCAAATATATTCAGATGCTTCAAGATGCAGACAAAACTGTAGTAGGATTTACAGTGGCTCACAGAAATTTACCATGAATTTAATAGCCAGGTGCTTTTGAAAGTTTTATTGGGTGGATATCTGAATATTAAGTAGCCCCCTCTCAAAAAAATTTGAGCAGTATATATAGGCTTTAGAAGAAAAATAAGCATATTTATTTAATAAATTAAATTTTAAATGTAATATCCCTTGAAATTTTATTTATTTATTTTGTTTTTTATGTCCCTGATTCAGATTGCTTTACTGCATATGTAGCAGTACAATGAGGATCTTTACATGCATTAATGCAATTCAATGCAATTTATTTTTCATAGTGGCTTTTCTGTCATATACTCTGAAAAAATAGTGTTTCTGAATGATAGACCATATGACATTGAACAACTGAACAGTAGAAAAGAAAACATGTTTTATTTTTGGAGTAGATAATTTGTGACATTTTGGGAGAAAGAAGTAGCTGTGGTGGGTTGACCATGGGTGCCCACCAAAGCTGCTCTACCCTCCTCAGCTGAACAGGGGAGAGGAAATATAACAAAAAGCTCATGGGTTGAGATAAGGTCAGGGAAAGTTCACTCACCAGTTACTGTCACAGACAAAACAGATTTGACTTGGGGAAATTAGTTTGATTTATGAACAATCAAATAAGACGAGGATACTGAGAAATAAAACCAAATATTAAAAGCACCTTCCCTCTACCCCTCCCTTGTTCCCAGCCTTAACTTCACGCTGTAATTGTCTACCACCTCCTGGTGCAGCAGCACAGAAGGCTGAGTAAGGGAGGCTCTGGTCATTTCATCACAGTTGTCCCTCCTGCTCCTTCCTCCTCAGGAGAAGAACTTCTCACACTCTTCCCCTCTTTCAGCTTCCCCCTTCCACGAAACACAGTCCTCCATGAACTTCTCCAAAGTGAGTCCTTCCCACAATTTGCAGTTCTGCATGCATTGCTCCAGTGTTTTGATTTCCATGGGATGCAGTCCTTCAAGAACAGACTGTTCCTGTGTGGGTGCCCCACAGGGTCACAAGTCCTGACAGCAAACCTGCTCCAGCATGGGCTGATCTCTCCATTGGGCCATAGGTTCTGCCAGGAGCCTGTTCTAATGCTGGCTTCCCACAGCATCACAGCCTCCTTTGGGCCTCCATGGGCTGCAGGAGGACAGCCTGCCTCACCATGGTCTGCACCTTGGGCATCAAGGGAATCCCTTCTTTGGCATATGGATCACGTCCTCTCCCTTCTTCACTGACCTGTAGAGTTGTTCCTCCCACATATTCTCATTCCTTTGTTCTTTGGCTGCAATTGCTTCTCTGCTGTAATTTTTTTTCCTTGTTTGACTATGTTATTCCAGAGGCAATACCACCGTCAGTCATAGTCTCAGCCTTGGCCAGTCTTGGAGCCATCTGGCATTGGCTCTGTGGGACCTCCCTCTGAGGGAGGTTTCTGGCAGCTTGTCACAGAAGATACCCCTGTAACCCGCCCAATGCCAAAATCTGGCCACACATGACCAGTAAAGTAGTTTACTGTATGTCTAGTGAAATAGAAAATTTTTTGATGATGATCCCAATGCAAAGTGAAAAAAAGAAATTAAGAAATATTTAGTAAAATTAAAGTATGAAAACCATTAAATAGATTTGCTTATAATGGGTACATATAAGACTATAAAATTCATCGATCATTAAGTTAAATTCTCCTTGTTCTAGAAAAGTAGTTTAAGAGTTGGGTGATTGGTGGAGGGTGGTTTGTCTTTTTGTGGGCAATTAAGAGAAATTTCCCAGCAATACTAACAGTACATCTGGTGGATGTATTTAAAATAACCTCAGTTGGATAATAATTTTGGGAGTCATATCACTGATGAGGAAATATCTTTCTGTGAAGGGGTTCCTATGGATAAGAGTGAATTGTTGGTGAATATAAAAGAGATTTAAAATAAATCCTTGAAAGCAGTGATGGATTTTCAAATTCCCTGGTATAGTCAGTGCACTATGTTCTACATTGATTATCTGATTACAGCGCTACTGAATGTCATAGAAAGATTTTCTCTCAGTCTCCTCATGAGGTGTTCCACTCTAAGATACCCACTATTTCTCTACATGATATTACTGTAATCAACAGGTTTAAAATAATCTAGCAGAGAAAGATCTTGAATTAAGAAATATCACATCCACTACTACTGTTCCACACCATTTAAAATAAGAGATTTTTTTCAACTTTTTTTGAAAAATAGCAAGCAAGTTTGGGGTTTCTTTTTGGTTATCATTTTTCCTTTTGTAATTTTAATCACAGTGGTGGGAGATTTTGATAACAATACTTCAATAAAGTAGAAACGTTGTCTTCTGAAAGCTCACACTTACAGACCCTTAATTCACAGAAAAGTTCAACCAGTCTCAAAAAACAATGACTATGAGAAGCATTTAATTTATTATTGAATCTGGGTGCTCTGTAGTCTCTGACATTTTGTGTAATGTGAAATTGTGCTTTCCAGATTTCAAGAACTGGAATATCTAGAGTCCAATAGAAATATTCTCTCCTCTCTTTGCTGCTTTGTTTCTATCTCAGATAAGAATTTCTGACTGTTCTTTCTTCTCCTAAAATCAGTGAGAGGAAAAGAGAGAACTGAAAACATACTTCTTTTCAGACAAATGGGGAAACCTGGTACATTTATTAAAAAATAAAAGATTTTGCCTGGCTTCATCTGTTACAAGACTAGGTATGTTCAACTCTTCAGGTTCTCAAGAAAAAGAAATGAATGGCATTTTTATTTCTGAAGAGGAGATTCGTCTATTGTTATATTAAAAGAGAAAAACCACAAGTATGAATCTTTCAAAATGCTACCTTCCCAAGGAGAAGTTTGACCATCTAGTTCCTGAGATTTGCAGTTGTCAAATTGTAATTTTTTGCTTTCCAAGACTGTTAAAGAAACTTCTCCAGACTGATAGGCTGCTGAAAAGACTCCATTAATGACATAAAACTTGTTAATTGCAGCTGAAACCTGAAAAGGATCCCTCCATTACAGTGTGGCTTCTAAATTTTGCTAAGCCTGTCTAGGACTGTATTTGACTTGTGTTCACAACCTACAAAATTATTATATTCTGCATATCCCAACATATGTTTGAGATACAAAATGGCTGACTGGAAAAAAAACAGCTGGAAAAAACTGTTGTAAAACATCATAATCATGGCTAGGCTTTACTAACGAAGATTTGAGAAGGGCTCTACCCATGCTTGCAACAAGCTTGCTGATGGCTAAAAAGGCCAATGCAAGATAGACAAGTCCAGTTGCAGAAGGTACAGCAGAAAGACTCCCCAGGTGATATCGACAAGATGTGATTCTTTCTGCATTGTCTTTTCTCCTCGAGAGTGATCCTGCATGTGTTCTCAAAAGCAGCAGCAGCGTTATAGATTGTGTGTCTCCAGGCCTCCTGATTGGAGGCCAGAGTAGACCAATGGTGGTGATCAATATGGCCAAGGCTGAGGGATTGTTTCAGGCAGTTCTTGTATCTCCTCTTCAGGGCTCCTCTCTTGCGGCAGCCAGTGGCAAGTTCCCCATAGAGCACGATCTTAGGGAGGCGGTGGTCCTGCATCCTGGATACGTGCCCTGCCCAGCGCAGCTGTGTTCTCAGCAGCATGGCCTCAATGCTCGTGAGTGCTGCCTGTTCAAGGACAGACGTGTTGGTCACATAATCCGTCCAGTGGATGTTTAGGATTGTACAGAGGCAGCACTGATGGAAGCGTTCTAAGAGACACAAGTGGTGGCAGTAAATGACCCATGAGTAAAACAGGTGCTCTAATAAGGCTCATCTCGAAGCCAGATGGGATGACACTGCTTCCATTGAATGAAAGTATATATTATTACAGATATCAGGAAAAACTTCCATGAGAGCAGCCCAGAAGTTCAACAGTTTGCCCAGAGTTTGTGCAGCCTTCATCCTGTGAGATTTCCAAGACCCAGCTTAACTCTGTTGTAGCCACTGTTTTGAAAAGAGATTGCACTGGAGGCCTCCTGAAGTCCCTCACAGCCTGAACTGTCCTTTTGAGTATCAAGCCTTTTTGCACTTTGCATTGGTACAAATTACTCAATTGATTCTGGGTTCCCAGAATTCTGGTCTTGTTGCACAGACAGACACATACAGATTGTTTTTTAAAAAATAAATTGTAATTCATGGGATTTTGAATGGGATAATGCTCAGTGTCTTAACTCAGTTTACTGCCTCCTCTATGTGGAGATTACCTGGGGAATTACCAGCCTACAGTCAGTATGGGTATGCACAGTGCCAAAAAGCCTTTAAAAACTGGCTGCACTATGGATTTAATTTTTAAAAAATCTTGGCTTTCATCCTTTTGTCACAAGTCCATATACGTTTCCCCAGTGTTTGTGAAGAATGCATCTTTAACTTTAAGTAGCTGGGATGCACACCTTAGTAATATATCTTGGAGCTGAAAGTCTATATGCTTTCATTAGAGGCCATTGCAATACAATATGTTAGGCTTGAAAGTATCAGCTCTGAAAAGCAAGATGATCTTTTTCAGAATGCAAGAGTTTACATCCTCTGTAACAGAGACAAAGAGCACATCCTTTGTAAACAGTTTTCGTCTGAGAACGCTTATTCATCCTGAAAAGAAATTTTTTTTGAGATATTGCAATGCTTTATTCATATACAACAACCCAGTATATTATATATTCAAAATGATGTAGAGATATTTAGCAGGAAAAGAAAATCAAGATGGTAAGTTTTTTATATCTGTGACAAGAAGACTGCCAAGCTTGATCAACAAAGTTTTATCTCTCTACATGTCCACTCTCAGAACTAAAGGATGGTGAGACAGATTATGGTGTAGATTATGTTTGAACTGACTGGCATGAAGAAAGCTGTAATGAGGAAAATGCAATTTTAGATGGCCATGTAATACACATCCTTAAACAAGGAAGATTTAAAGAACACTTTTTGCTGATTTCCAATTTATATGGCTAAATGCATTATTTTAAACAACCTGTTGGATAACTATAATCTTGGACTCTCAAAGCATCATATGTAGCTAAAGACAGGCTAATCAAATATATTTTTAAGCTCAGTTCATCCTTCTCTATATAGTTGAATCTAGGGTGCGAAGATTATTGTAGAAAATACTGTATGCTTGCACAGTTGAAACAGTTGACTAATACTTTCCACAAGCAATATTACACCAAAAACAAATCCTAAGAGACTTTTAGTCACAGTCATTTATATTACTAAAATAAGATAATTAATTGATTTTTGAAATCTTTCATAAACACACATGTGAACTTTTTCTTATTTCAAATTTCCAATTCATCTAATTTATACAGTTATTTCTGAATTATTTCTGTCACTCTGCACTTTATATCTTATTTAAAATAGCATACTCTACTGGTTAGCGTTATACCTACATTACTGACATTAAAATACCACTCTCACACTGGATAGATTTATTTGTTAAGCTTTATATATGTGTGTGTGTGAGCCATTCACCCTTGATTCTTATTAAAACAGTGGAGAGAAGTCAGCACTTTTAGGTTGACACTCATCTTGATCTATTTTCAAGGACTGTTTTAATATGAGATGTATTACACCCAAAAAGTACTCCTTTGTCCAATTGGATTTAAGCAAGCAAAAGATGACTCTCTGAGATATAGGTGGTCTCACTGTAAATGTTATTTGATAAGATGTATCACTGCCCCAAGCCCCAGCTGTACATACATGAACCATTTCCAACAATCAGGAGGCACAGTTGCAGTAACATGTTTGTCTTTCAAAGTAAAAAGAGAGTAAAATACCTATAGGTAAATAATGCAATTAAATAAACTCCTGCTATTTATCAAATAATGTCCAAATATTTTTGTCTTGTAAAACAGCGTGTAAATATTTAACTGTGAAATTTCTGTAATGCTTATTTCCTTCCAGTAGAGGGAGCTTAGGAATGTATAGGATATTTCCAGCTTTATTTTTAATTATATTCATCTCAACCCTAATGATGAAAGTATCCTGAAAAGTCCCTCTTGATACTCAATTCTCTTTAATTTTTACTCCATTATTAACAAACATTTTACAAAAATAATTATCTCCATTCACGAGGTCATTCTCTTCTTTCTTATGTGAAAATATCCCATTACGTATCTATTTCACTTTTATGACAGCAACAGTACTTAATGTAGGAAGGTCTATGTCAACTTTAGCAAATAAAAGAACATTTAAAAAGCCTGTCAGGAACTTAATTAATTTCTGTTTGAATGCCTCCATTAAAATGATTGATTAAATCTTTGATGAAACAATAAAGACTTCCATGTAGGTGCCAAACTCAAAATGACCAAGACGTTAGCTTGACAGATGCAGTAGATCATGTTCCAGGCCTTCCTTTTTTTTTTTTTTTTTACCTTTGAGAAGAGCTAGTTAGCATTTTCATCATCTAGAAACTAGGAACTTTGAGAACCCTTGACCAGCATCGGCACTACCCACTGACCTTGCCAACACTGAAGCTAAATTTGTGAAGTTGTCTACAGAACACCTCAGTCAGCTCTGCAGCAAATGTTGATCTCCACCTCTGCACTGAAAATAAGCTGTAAGGAAAATGATTCATTGCACTCAACTTTATATCTGAACTGGGCACTGTAGGACCTACAATTTTATGTACTTTGCTCACTTAAATGACACAGTTTAAACAAAAAAACCCACCACAAACAAAATCTTCAGCACTGGACCACAAGTCAAATTTTATCTCATATATACCACATTTCTTAAAGAAGTACACATGGTCAGCAAGCTGTAGTCTTTAGGTTTTGTGATATCAAAGGAAACTTTAAATCTGAGCCCTGCTGTGCAGTGGTATTGTGGGTTTACTGGGGTCTGATATGAATGTGCTGGGTAGGAATTTGAACCTCAGCAGAATACTTCTAACTTAAAATTAAATCTATTTATAGATAAAAGCCTCAAATAAAAAAATGTCATGCAATCATAAGGTTTTCTTCTGACTTGGTATACAATAGTGTGAGGTGTTACTCTGAGGTGCAGGTCAGAGACTCCATGGGTGAAGCTGTCTCCAAGCTCCCCTGCAGAAAGGATCTCTGCCCAGTTACTTTGGTCATTTCCTGAAATAGGGGTGGTCAAGCATGAGATAGATGTGGACAGGGTAGAACAAGGGGAAGCTTGGCTTGTCACCCACTGTGCTCATTGGCACCTTCTGCAGCCCTGTGGAAGAAGGTATGGAAATTGCAGAAATGAACGGAGAAATGATCTATGCTTTAACTCCAATAATTCCACAAGCCATGGCTTGTGTCACATGGCAGATTTGGGGATACAAATGAAACTTAAATCCATCCTGTGTATTAGTTTATAAAAGAAACATATATTATACAGGGAAAAAAAATCTTTCTGGTAACGAGATTGTACTTTGACCATGATTATCTAGTATAGGTAAATACTGTGGTACGACATTTGTGTTGGGTTATTGGCTGGGATTGAATTCCACTACAAGGTGAAAAATATAGCTTCTTTTCTTTTTGTAGAAATTACAGCCCAAAAGGTTACTAGAGCAGAGTGAACAGAACCAAAATGTATGAGACAGGATATAGTCCAAAAGAAAAGGTACATTTCAGAAGCATGCTTTCCTGCTACAGAGCGATAAAATATTAGTATGGATACAGCTGGTATTGCACTTCCTGCCACTACAGAGAAAGTTTATTCTTCAGGGATTTTTCAAAGACAAATGGCAAGAACATATAAATAAAATATAAACTATTTATCTCTGTACTGGATTTTTTCCTTGGTAGGTCTTGTCATTTTCTTCAACAAAATAACAGGCCATCACACAAGAAATTTATGTTTTCCAGAGTTTCATTTGTTTGTTTCTTTCTTATTTGCTATGTAATTTAAAATGGTGGAAACCTTTTTCTTTGTTATAGATCTCAAAGTGGTTTTCTTTGGAAGTAGAAAGATTTGCAACACAACATGCTTGAAGGGCCTTGTGCCAGCAGTCTTTTTTGAGCTTTTCTCATTCTGTAGAAAGAGGATAGTGAGAAGATTAATACAGGTGAAACATACATGTTGTGAAGCATGTAAGAAATCTGACTCCTGTGAGTTCCTATCATCCTACAATGCTTTTCTGGTAAGTGAGGGCCACCAGCCTTTCCTCTAACTGTTAAAAAATTGAAGAAATCCCTCTCTGTTCTTCCCTCTCATCCTGACTGCTGCCAGCACAGTGGCATGGACTATATGGTGGTGTGTGCTTTCCTGACAGGTAGCAATGTCTGTGTGCTTCTCCCAGGAAGGAACGCTTCCTCTGCCTGCATGCACAGTGCTCAGGGCCTCCCAGGCAGGCAGCAGAGGGGAAATGACCTGATCCAGGTCAGTTTGAGGACTTACTTGAGTGTCTGCAGGAAGAGCAGCAAAAGCTGACACATGCAAGTAACCACAGAGGCTGGGGACGTGTTTGTCCGACAGTTTTCTTCCCACTTAATTCACATTTAGACAATTATCCTCGCAACTAGAAGGGGCAAAAAATATGTTTTGAAATCAAAGTCTGACCTTTGCAGAGGTGATGACATTTTCCAGGGGGAAGATGCCTTTTTCTTAACATATGAGCATTTTTCAAGCCTTGATTACAGTGTACTTTATATTGCCCACTGTTTGTAGGAGAGAGGGACAGAAAGGAAAGAGGGGAAGCAAGTACACTTTTAAGTATTCACACAAATTTGAAGACAAGTGCTACATCTATAGCTGCAGTTAGAAATTAAAATTGGAGAGGGTCTCTGAAGTCATTAAGATAAATCCCCTCCTGTCACACACATTTTAGTTTATGTTAGCACAGTAGCATCTTGGTTACAAATAAGTAGTAGCACATTTACATGCACTAACTGTTGATTAGAGATGTATATTAAACATTCTTCTCATCATGTATCTATTGACTAAAGCAGATGCACTGTGTTGTAGAACTTTACTAAAAGTTTATTTTTCAAATAAAATTATTATTCATTAAATCTCCAAATTGGCAGAAAAGCATCAAATTAATAAAGACATGCCTGTGAAAATATAATTTCTTCAGATGATGTAAACAAATGGAAGTCTATCACAGCAAAGGGTCTAAGCTTATATTCACCAATGTATGTCTCAAACAAAATCCTTGAAATTGTTAATGGGATTGGGTTGGAGTCCTGGAGAAGGACAGCTTTGCTGGGTTCTTAACATTTCAGGGCAGGTGTAATTTTCTTGCTTTCTCTTATTGAAGTGCTGTCCTCTCTGCAATCTTTCAAAGTGTTAAAAAAACAGAGCTGAACGAAAGCAGCTACTGAGTAAAGCTGGGAAGTCTGAGCAAAGCTTGTTCACAGAGGGAAGTAAGGATCTCCCCAGTTAGCATCTAGAATTGTGGACATGCTGGAAATTCTCAGAATTCTGTTCTGTTCCTTTGCTTCAGTAGTGTCAAAGATTGGTGGTGGCTGCTTTTTCCTGAGACTTTCTATAGCCTCTGTTCCTGGAGGTAAACATGAGCATCATAATAGTTCTTTGCTTCATCACAGAGCAAGGTTACAGATATTCAAACAGGGTATTTGGGGAATTGTTAAAGTCCCATTATCTCTCCATTTGCTGTCAGAAAAATATAGCAGCAGTACATAACTTCATCTTTGCACTCAAGATCTGCTTTTGTTTAAAATGCAGAGAGCCACCTCCATCACCCTTGACTTCATAATTTCTTAGCAGTGTGTCTTACCTTCTCATTTTAATTTTTTGAGTTGTTCTCTTCACATCCAGTATTTTGGTATTTGAATGTTTGTCTTAACACAAAATCACTGACACATTTTTCTACAACCTTCCTTGAAAAAAGAATCATATGAATATAATATCTGTACATTGTTTTCCTGAATCTAGATGAGTTCCATCTGGTAAAACACATATAAATATGATGATAGTTGAAATTACATGGAAATTATAATACTTTTATTTCATATTTAGACACTTTTGTGAAAAAAAACATATGAATATTCATATAGCAGATTATTAACTATTTATCATTAGTTTGACAGTCACAGTTCTTTTTACAGAAGCACTTCCACAGTTCCTTGTTTTGCAGTTTCTAGATGTTAATTATACAAATGAAGTGAATAATGTAGTAAAACAAGCTGAATATTCAAGTAAAAAAAATTAAAATTCTTTTTCTCATAGAGAGATGTATTAACTTTTGTATTACTTTTCCATAAGAAAAGATATAAAATATATTACTGCAGGCACTGAAAACAGGCATCACACAATGGTGGAAAAAGCAATGCAAGAAAAATAAATCTTTCCTTTTTGAAAAGAGCTCGTAAGGATTGGAGAGAGTCTCTTCCTCATTTATATCACCTATTATTTCCCTCCTACAGTCAGTGGGGTGAAGGAAAAGTGAGTTATTTACAGCCCCCAGTAATTAAGTTGTCTTGAACTGGTAAGCTAGTACATCAAAAGATAAAATGACCACAAACTATAATGAATTCCACTCTAAACTTCCTTCATTACATTTGTAATGCAGAGCAAGAATGTTGTTAAATTAAAACGTTTGCTTGAATAAATTTAATTAGTGCTCACACATTATGTTATTAGTCTTTTTCAGAACTTTCATGTATAACTCTGTTGCCCTTCAATTTTGTTGTTAGGGTGTGTGGGGTTTTTTTTAAATCTCTACTGTCCAAAAGATTTCCAGCTTTTGATGTTGCATTTATGAAGAATGGCCACTAGAGTGCTGCAAGTATCCATTGAAGCTGTAGTTGTGTACACCAATACTTCAGTTTCAGATGCATTTTTAATATATATTTATCATATATATGTTTTTCTTAAAAGTAGATTTTGGTGCTAAGTATATACCTAAAAAGCTTTAAAATGTCTATGTGTATAAGTTAGGTCAAACCTGTTTTTTATATCTATGGAAAAGAAGAGTATGACTGCTTACTAAGTAATCTACAGTTGCATAATGGTTTAGAGGATTCACAGCTATATTATATGTCATTGTCTTTTAAAGGGTTACCAAGTAAACACTGTTAAGTACCCATTTTCTTGTTCAAGCTGTCAACCATTACTGATATAACTATCATGTGAGTGCTTTTTTTAACTAATTAGCTATCCTCAGGTCTAGTGTCCATTTCTGAATTAACACCAACAGATGATACACACTTGTTTCTGAAAATTGCTTGAGTGCTAATATGAAAATCATCATAGAGATCTCAGTTCTTACTCAAAGTTTTGGCCAAATCTGTCAAACAGAACCAATCCAAGAAATAGTCAAAACGGATATACCCAGCTTCCCTAAGATAAGCCCTGAATCCAGTAAGGGCCACTCACCCCTGACTTAACATAGAATTACAGAATAGTTTGGGTTGCAAGGGACTTTAAAAATCTTCTATTTCCAAACCCCCTGCTGTGTGCAGGAACACTTTCCACTAGGCTCGGTTGCTCAAAGCCCCATCCAACCTGACCTTGAACACTCCCAGGCATAGGCCATTCACAGCTTCTCTGAGCAACCTACTCCAGTGTCTCACCACCCTCCCAGTAAAGAATTTTCTCTATATATCTAATCTAAATCTACCCTCTTTCAATTTAAAGCCATTCCCCCTTTGTCTTGTCACTACTTGTCCTTGTAAAACAGTCCACATCCAGCTTTCTTGTAAGCGCTCTTTAAGTACTGAAATGCTGCTATAGGCCTCCCTTCTGCAGGCTGAACAACCTCAGCTCTCTCAGCCTGTCTTCACTGGAGACGTGCTCCAGCCCTCTGATCATCTTTGTGGTCTCCTCTGGACCTGTTTCAACAGGTCCATGTCCTCTTTATGTTGAGGACTTCAGAGATGGATGCAGTGCTCCAGGTGGGATTTCAAGAGAGCAGAGGGGCAGAATCACCTCCCTTGACCTGCTGACCACATTGCTTTTGATGCAGTCCAGGACACAGTCAACCTCCTGGGCTGCAAGCACACTTTGCTGGGTCATGTCAAGCTTCTCATTAATCAACACCCCCAAGCCCTTCTCCTCAGGTCTGTTCTCAATCCATTCCCCGTCCAGACTCTAACTGTGCATGAGGTTGCCCCAACCCATGTGCAGGACAGTGCACTTGACCTTGCTGAACTTCATGAGGTTTCCACAGGCACTTAGCACCATGCTCGTTCCCCTGTGTCAGTGATTACTCCCTTTTACAGCAGCAGTTGTAAGAGTAGAAGCCTGACTCAGAGAGATGAGAAGAGACCCTCTGCTGGAACCTATTAACTGCTGAGGAGAAGCCAAGTGCCATCTAAAGTTTCTGTGGTTTTAAGGCTGACCTTGGCCCTGTATAGAGCAGGAAAGGCTGTCTTGATCAGACTAGAGGTCAGTGGATGATGGGACTGAAGTAAAAAAAAAAAAAAAAAAAAAAGGCAGGAAAAAGCTGCTTGAGATACTGCAGTTCTGACCCTCTGGTTTAACTTATTCTAAAAGAGATATAAAAACATCACTTTAAAGCTAGCCAACGACAAGGCCAAAATATAATAATATTCAAAGGTTAGGAAGGGAAATACTAAAGTCAGGAGGTCTTGTCAGAAAGAAACTGATATTGGGATGAAGACGAAAACTGAGCAGTTCCAGCCTGCTCTGAGGAGTATGTCAGGACACACCACAGGAAAGTGGATGACTACTGGGACAAATAGATTAGAAATGCAGTAACAGTTAAAGAATTGGACAAGCTGGCATTGCAAAGCACTGTTACAAGAGAAAGCTTCAAAAAATTCTTGTAAGACCCTGAAAGATGAGGACGACTGAGGTCACTGTAACTATGACTACCAGCAAAATGGACAGAGGAAAAGAACAGGCAAAGAAAACCGAAACCAGAATGATTTGACACACACACATGCTCTTTCTGATCACTCAGGGGAAAAGGAGACCAGAATGAAGGCAAAAAGCACTTCAATGATAAGCAGAGAAGGGCAGGCTTTCTTTTGCCTTCCTCCTTTGGTTTGTATTAAATTCCTTTCCATTTCACACCCTCCATTCTAAATTGGCAGTGTCAAACTCTGCTGTAAAGTTAATGAAGGATGTGGTTTTAAAGTGTTAGATGTTTAATACATCTTTTAAATGTCACCATGTGACAGGAATTTCTAATTATATTGCTAAGTCTTTTATCAACCTTAAAATTTTCTTTTTCCATTTTTATAGTGATCTTGCAAGGTAAACTCAAAGACGAAGTATAGAAACATCTGAAAATCTCCAGATATAAGGCTATCACAAACACATGGATTAATAAGGATTCACCTAATCACCAGTGTGGAATTAATCAATGTAAACCAATGAGAACAGGTTGGCTCAGAAAGTATAACCAGTATGCCAAATTTTTCTTTCATTCAAGTGCATGCCAGCTCATTGGCTGATATCATACTACCAATTTAGCCTTCCAGGAAATTTTTATTTTAAGTGGCTTCATATTTTAATGCAGGTTTTAATCACTGGTGATTGTGGTGAGTAGGGGAAAGTGAAATAAAAATTCTCTATGTCCTAAGGAAGGAGCAGAGGGACCCTGATGTGACATAGAGACAGGGAGCTCTTCACAGCCACATAAACATCTATGTAATCAAAGGCATCTTGTCTGGGAAAAACATCAGTGGCCTGTGGAAGGACTGGAGCTCCAAAGGGCACAGCACCCTTGATGCTATGCTGACTCTGTGGTGTTGCACACTGTAATGTTTGATGCCAAATGCTTCTGGCTTAGGTTGGCTATGAAAACTTGTTAGCAGAAGGCATTGTCAGGCTATCACAAAATAGTTTTTATGAAGCAAGTTCAACCACAGCAGAGTTTTTTAACCTTTGAAAAGCTTATATTGTTTCCAGTAGGTGCTCAATGACACAGTTTCACAGAAGTTTCTTCTGGGAGTTGGCAAAGTCTGACCCTCAGTAATTCATGACAAATATTTTGCTGTTGGAAGACTTCCTGAAACAACAATACATGGCTTTGCTCAGCTGCAACTTTAAGTGCCAATTTGATCTCTTGAAAGAGAACCGGTGTACAGATAAATCAATAAACTTTTACAGTGTTTGTGCTAAACTTCTGTTCAAAGGAAAGTAGTGTGTTTACCACACTGTGCTGTATCTGTTGCTAGAGGTGGGGTTAACTTTGATCTCTACACTATGTTTTTTAGAGGTAATGCAGAGTCCAAAATGTGAAGGGGTAGTGACATGAAAAACTAGGACTAGGCAAGCAGAAGTCTTCTCATAGATTATTATGTGCTTGAAATCAGTGCATTGATGAAATCATTACTTAAAATTTTAGGAGATTTTGATTTCCATGACAAGATCTTGTCTATATGCATTTAAGACTCTATGTATCTGTCCCTTTGAACAAAAAAAGCACTGCATCTGTTGCATTTCACAAAATACCAGAAGGGATTGTCTGTTCAGAATAAAAAAGCTATGTTTTTCCTTTTAATCTAGACAAGTGTAAAGTCCAGGCACTCTGTAAGCTCCTCTCTACATGTCCCAAGTGGACAAGAACCAAGGATCAGGAAAAGTGTGTTGAGAATTTCTTGGTGATTTGCAGCTAAGTCTGCAGACAACACTTCAGGGCCAAAGCTGTATTTGTTACTCGTATTCAGTTAGCACCTGTATGTGAATAATTCTCAAAATTGGTTCTGTACTAAACATCTCTCTCCATGCCAAGATTTTAATTGATGTGTTCCTTAACAATGCTCAGAGATGAACATAGATAAAACAGATTTTTCTCTTTACCCCTACTCACGTCTGTTACCTTTTTTTTTTTTTATCTCAGTAGAGCTCCTGTGACTGTAATACAGGGATCATTAGTAAAAAAAAAACTTAGATTTCCTGAACAATTCTGCAAGATTCAGACACTAAGAAAAATCTCAAGTATCTTGGATTTCCCAAAAGCCCAATATTTTTCATATCTATTTAGAATAGTGATGCAAAGCCTATTCTTAGTCTTCATTTTAACCATATCACCTCTTACAGTGTATTGCTTCACTCATTCTTTCTGCTTTATAATGTAAAATATAATAGGCTTTTTCATTTTCAGGGTCTTCCCTGATCTCTCCTATCCTATCTATCATTTCACATTCACCATGAAGATGTCAGCCCTGTCCCTGAGGCTCTCACCCACCTCATTCTTCAAACAATTTTCTTTCAAAATATCTTCCTTCCTCCACCCCTAGTGTTTAAAATGAACTCCCAGACAATGCCAACAATAAAATTTTCCTGCTTTCTTTTAAAAGTCTGTTACACTTCTTTTTTGCATAATAACTAAAAGATTTTTCATTATGGCTAGGTACACTCTTTCCACGTAAAGTTCTGAAGCTTCTTAGTTTCCTCAGATTTTAGTTCTCTCTTTGTCTCTGTACACTATTTTTTACTTTCAAATTCCTAATTCCTGATCTGTGAGGCAAGGATCACCTCTGTTTGGTGTTTTCACTAGGCTTAGAACGATGCACTCCTGCACACAATGCTGAACTGTGACTAGCAAAACAAAACCAGAAAAAAACAATGCTAGGAAAAGTATCTCTGAAGAAAGAGCTGATTATGTTCTCTAGAAAAAAAAAAAGGAGGGGGGAAAAAAAATAAAAAGCACAATAAATTGTCGAGTTACAGTTGCTTTCACTCCAAATGGGAAATGTATCCTCATGTCCCCAAGTAATTAGCTTTTGTGAGTGCACACACCTGTTGAAAAGCCATTCCAGAATGTCCAAACAAATAACTGCTTCAGCACAAGTAAAGTCTCCAAGAGCCATATATTGTTTAAAAGTTTGTATTACCAGATTTTGGAGTTGTGTAGTCCAGAGATTGCAGCAGAGAACCAGTGTTGGTTTTAATGCTGTTTTTTAGAAGCTCTGGGGAAATCAAGGGCCCTATAACAGAGTCAATAAGGTCTCTCTTTTTCATACAGTAATCTCAGAGAAGACCTGTTGGTTCTGTTGATGACTGCAGAGCACAGGAAAGACTTCAGTTCCCTGTAGTATTTCCTGGATCAGAATATATTATTTTTCTGAGAAGTAGAAATAAAATTAGTGTATTCTATTTTTGTTACACAGACACCCTCACATAGTGTGAAATATTAATTTTGTAAGATGAAAAATATGTAAATATGTCATCAAATCACTAATCAGAACATACTGAACAAAAACTAGCAGACAGATAGTAAAGGAAACACTAAATGGGAAATCAGCTATAAGAATTCAGTAACCATCGAATAATTACATATATTAACATAAGTGATGACAAAAGGTAATGTTTATAAAAACTATTTCCTTCAAAAAGGATAAAAACCAGATTAAAGTGCATCTGTATCACAAATACAGTGCAAAAAGAATGAAATAAAATTACATGGATTTATAAACAAAGGAAGAATTTCTGGCTGAATGTCTCTAAAATAATGCAAATTATTTCAAAATTAGTCTAATCTCTTCTTGCAATTAAAACTAAGAAAATTACTCATTATTATATTCTACATTGTGAAACATTTTAATAATGAGGATTTAGTTTTAGTTCCATGCCATTAAAAACAGAGCCAACTTATAACAAAAGAGATGTTTGATCCTATAAACACTTTCCCCATGCTTAGGCCTACTGCATTCTTGCAGAATGTTAAGGAACAGACTAAAAGATCTATATTTTTAAAATCTGTAATACTAATGACAACAACAATAATAAAAGATAGATAAGCAACAAACTTTGTTTTGAAGTGACAGTAATTAACACAGTAATAATCTTCCCAATATAGCCTAATTTTAGCAGCTTCTATTCTTACAACTTTATTAAAATCCCTCTTGTTAATGCCTCATAATATTTTACAGTTCTGCTTTCATGTGAAGCTTGGTAAAAAAAACAATGGAGAGGATTTATTTCATGGTCATAATAATGAATTTAAATAAAATATGGGTTGGAATACACAACTGAAATGTTTGTTGCCTCAGTCATGAATTTCCTTTTTAAGACTTACAGTGATGAGAAGGAATGAGAGTTTCTTCACTGAATGAAAATTAATCTAAGTCCTTGTGTTCATCCAGTCTCTCCACACCTGTCCAGCCTGCAGGGAAGAGGTGACTCCATCAGAGTGTGTATACAAATTTCTTCTGGCCTTAAATTAGTGATCCTGAGTAGTGTTTGGTGTCTGGCCCTGGCACCACTGGAAAAAGACCCAGGTCTAGATGCAGAGAAGCTGCACATAGAGCCAGCAATTCCTACAGCCCTGCCATGTGGGGGATCTAATAGAGGGCACACGTGTTGCTCTTTCTTTCTGCACTTCTGGGCTTCAGCTTCACACACACACAAAGCAAAATATGTGTGGTTACTGGCTGAGTTGGCAAAAAATGTGATCCTGTGCTGAGTCTTGGAAAGGCAGTCCCACTTTTTACTGTTTAGGTGGACTTAATTATTCAATTATTTCATCCTACTGCATCAGTATAAAAGAGGAAAAAGCTCAGGCCCCAAAGCACTAAATAGGATGAACAACCCTTTTGTTGAAAAAAAAATAGGGACCCGGAGCTTGAGTAAATATGATAAGTTCAGAATTACTTTTCACACTAATGATAACAGCTACAAAAAAACTATGAATCTGCTTATATATAAACCCCAGTTTGGGCAAGTCTTCTTGGAAAAGAGGAGAGCCAAGACTTATTTCAGGATGGCATCTAATCACGTGTGACATTTAATGTTAACATCATCCACAAATGCTTTGTGAGTTTTGGATCTAAGTGGGGAAAAAAATCAACAAATAATAGTTGAAATATTTTTTTTTTTTTGACATTTCTCTTTTCTGTTTGGAAATATGTTAAGCAGCCCCGCATTCTGGAGTAGAATATTTTTTACAAAGTCTGTCAAACTAAACAAAGAGAAACAAGAGGTTTTGTCTCCTTCATGTAGGAGTGACTGCACTGCATGATTTATTTGAAGGTAACCGCGGAGTCACTCCCACAGAGAACTAGCCTGTCTCTTTTTTCGTTTATTCTCAGCATCAGAGGGCTTCTGTAATGTCACCAGAGGATTCCTTCACATGAGCTTGTTGGGAGATGTGGCTTTCCTATGAGTAGTGCTTCTAGCAAGAGCCAGGAGAGCAGCTTGATGCCACTGCTGCTTGCTTGGTGGGTCCAGCCAAATGGGATGCCTTGGGCACAAAGGACAGAAAGATGTCAGAAGAGAGAGCAGCTGCTGCCAGCAAGGTATCTCAAAGCTTTTAAATTGTGTTGAGAAGCAAATCCCACAGGGGATGAGAAGATCTGTGTGTTGTTCCTGAGCCCAAGCCACAACAGGGATGGTTATAGCTCTCCACCTCATCATTTCATTGCCACGCATTTCACTAATACACAAATGCAGTGAAGGGTGGCCAAATATGCTCAGAGAAAATATCAGTGAGGAGATAAAAACTATTCTGAATTAGCTGCCAGCCCCAGATAGCCCTCGTCTGTCTGTTAGATGGAAAATATTCAGATGTTTGAAAGGCCTGGCTTGGGAATAATTAGTTAACTTAATTTCATGGTGCTGCCTTCTCCGATTTTTGTCAAAATAAATATTGATTTATAAAGTTTTAAATACCTGAAAATGTAATTCTCTTTCATAAGTTAGCCTTTAGTGTTAGCTTAGTTCTAAGTTAGAGTACTATTTAAACACCTTCCTTATGAGCAATAAAAAGCAGTGCACAAATTTTTCCTGAAATGTACACACCTATGCCACTTGCAGCCTTACTGGAATACTGTTTCCCTTCAATCTATGACAAGAGTGAAAAATCTGAACTTTATTTGATCACTTGAACATACACTAGTTCTGCAGTTTCTCAAATACATAAAATGATATATATGTACACAAATCTTTCCCAGTTTAAAAACCTAATTGAAAATTAAATCAGTAGAGCAAAAGAAAGAAGAGAGTGAAGAACAGGAAGAACCTTTAGTCTGAAACTGAGGAAGAATTCCAGGATTTTGTAGCTTGACCAGAGTAACAGAACATCTACTGTCAGCAAAATCCTGGAAGTGATAAAACACTGATTTGCAGAGCAACAGAGCTGTTTTGAAACTGAGTTATTAGAAATTAAACAACAGATCTTCTGTCTAAGAAAGTCACAACAGTTGTATTTGTTTAGCTCAGACACATTGCCTCTGGTAGTGATTATGATTAAGGATATGAAGGTAAGTTGCTGTCACCATGTGTCAGAGTTTTGTCCTGGTGATTTTTTCTCCCCCCTTTCAAGTTCTTAGGAGTTCCGTGAGTTTTTCTTGAATTTTCTCTCTTTCTTGGGAGAACTACTGTTCTGTACTGTCTGGACTCAAAGGTCTTGAATAGTACCTCACACTATTAATTCTTGCAGCTGAAAAGATCATAAAATGAATCACTGATTGTTGTTGAAAGAGCAGAACTCAGAAGTGTACTATTTTTCAAGAAGCACAGTGAGGTACGAAACCAATCTTTAACAAAATAGAATAGCTAAAAAACCCTATTTTTGAAGAAATAGGATCTTCTTACAATGTCATCTGGAGTAGCGCTGTGTTGAGACAATGTTAGGACTGACCTCAGTGTTAGAACTCTGCCTTGTTTGCATTTTCATGGTTTTGAACTAAAAAAAAAAAAAAAACAACAGGGTTCTATGACACTGCTGAATTTAGTAAAGTTAGCAGCATTGATTGTAGAAAATTTAATCGTATTGATTGTAAAACCTGATGCTAGGTGTTCATTGAGCATTTTTCTGTAAGAATGAATTTAGTTATTACCTTTCTTATAGCTATAAATGTAGTTCCATTTTGACATGGCGGAGCCCCATCTTTACAATATAACATTGTAATGATGAGTTTTAAGATGCTATCACAGCAGCAACTGTCAGAAAACTTGCATACTGAAATGTCTTTGAGAAGAAGTATGGAAATGTGGATGGTGATTGTAAATGAAGTTGCTCCAATCACTACGTCATCAATCTAGTAGATTATAAAGATAGCTTAAAGCTATTTAAACTCTTTCAATCTTTTCTGTGCCAAAGACAATGACAACAGATTTAAAAAGAAGCCTTATTCTTATAATATGGGAAAAATTCAAAATTGTATGTTAGAGTTTTTCACGAGTGATAACAAGCTTCAAGTACTTTAAATATCTTTAACAGTTTTATTTCCTAAAATGCTCACTCGATGTGTTGACTTCAGTAGTGACTAAGAGCAGTCATTATCTTTAATGACCACTGGTCATCTCTCTGGAAGGAAGAGCTGTCTACTTCAAGTATTCACCAACTCAGGCATAGTGAGAAGCACAGTGTATTAATTTAGGTGAAGCATCTACAGCCTGTACTAACACACTCCATGTTGGAACAGTTAACCTCACTGGGCAGTGTCTTGCACTGAGTAGGTGCAAAGAGAGTGATTTGCTTGCTGACTGAAAATTAGAGGAGGAAAACAGGCAGGTACTAGACCATCTTTCATTTTCCTTACAGAACAAAGGGTAATAAACACATCTAAAAAGTGGAGAATATCCTTCGATATTCTTGCCACAGTTCAGTTCACAGTTCAGTTGGAGTTTGAGATGCATTTTGTGGTTTATGTGATGTGTGAATCTTTTGGTGCTGTTCCAGATGAAATTTCACTTCCTAGCTGTACCATGCTGGAGTATCTCAGAGTTTGCCATTTAGTATTTTACCTTCCATGTCATAATGACTGTTCTTGAAATGAATGCTTGACATTATCTACTCTTGTTATTGAGAGAGAGAAATAAAAATATGGAGTAGTTTAATAGAATGGTCTTTGAGCATTACAAGTTTTGCTAACTCTAAAAAGCACATAAGACAAAACTTATGTCATTGGTACATTCAAAATTGTATATTTTATGTGTAGCTCAAACCTCTGAATCCCTTATACAATACCCTGTACTTGTTTGCAGTAGTTTTTGTGTGATGATAGCTAATTGGTATTACCCGCAGAACATGTAACAATTATTTATGGGTTTTGTCTGTTGATTTCAATATAAACAGGGGTTGTTCATGCTGAGGTTTTACTGGTTTTTAGGTGTCAAAACATAACGCAATATTATTAGAAGAGTTAAAATTAATTATGCATCCTTTTAAATCCAGCATTTACAGCAGTCAAATTTTAGTTTCCAGACACAGTCAAAGAGTGCAATATTAAAGTAATAAATTTTCTTGTAAATCTCTAAAGCTCTATTAGTTCTGGTTTTTAAATAACTGTTGCTAGCCTAAGAAATTACTGACACCGAAGAAGCAAAGAAAAATAATAATAATTAAAAAAAATTCTCTTTAATTTTTCTCCCCACTTTTCAACAACTGGCTTTAAATTTCTAGAAGAGAAAAAAGTTTATGGATGCATTCTTTTACAAAGTATGAATTCAGAAGCACCCCAATCTAGAAAAAATATATAGGAATTCTCATTGCACTTCTGGCAAGCTATTCAGAGGACACTGCTTTCAGCTGTAAATATCAGTATATGAGGAAAATTTCCACAAGATACAAAGAATTTACAGGGGAAAAGAAAACACATACAAAAAAAGAACATAATCAGGCAATATTTAATGAAACAATATTTAAAAAGCTGAGTGAGAAATAAAGTGGCAGTTCTGCTTTCCTTCCTCTCTTTTCTGGTTAATTATTGCCAAAGTCATCTAGAAAGAATATTTCTGGAGAAAAACTAATTTGTTTCTGGAGAAAAACTAATAAATCAAAATTGCGAAGTAGCATTTTGTAGGATGAATGATTAGAAGATTAGGGTATTTGGGGAAAATAAGGCATGAGCCAAATTGTCAGTGTAAAGTTATTCATAAAATAATAATTTTCAGGTCTTTGTTGTTTAAAGCTTTTGACATTTATCTCCCTATTGTTTTATCTAAACAATTCTGACTCAAGTGTGCTGCCTTGTTTACTAGGTTGTTTACTGGCAGATGGCTGCTCTTTATTCACTGATGTCCAAAGGTCTGAATGCCTTTAGGGCAGATGCTGTCTTTCATACTGGGAATTTTCTGATTTTTTTGTCTCTAATGTTATATTAGCAGTGGCCCACAAGCAACATCCTGTAGCCTGCGAAGAGTGTAAGTGCACATAAAACTATTAATAGCTAAGGCAGAGGTTTTATTTGTTTGTTAGTTCATATTTCTTTTTTTTTTTCTTCAGATTGTCCAGGCTGACCCTTTTACCCTTGGTCTTTCTCCTATCATGAGAAAAACATCTTTTGAAGGTGATATATCTTTCATGTTTTCCAATTGCTGCTACAGCTATTTCCATGTTTATTTGATTTTCATCATTGGCTTGAACTCGGAGGGGAACAAGCCTGTTTTTGCAGTCCAGATACTGCAAATTGATGTCACCAGCCTGTTACATCTGTGCTAGATTCTGCATCACTGTCAATCTTTCTTTCACAGTGAATGAGAAAGGTGTTGTGAAGTAATTCATCATTCAAGTGACTAGCAGGAATATTTTGAAATTCTAACTAGACTGGGATGGGACATACAATTTTATGCTGAACTCCTTTTAATATTTCTAAAATATTTACTAGATTTGAGGAAACAGGAAATGAGAATATTGAGAAAATGTTGCTGTAAACAGGCTTCCACTTCTTTGCTGTTACCATTTTATATGACTAAGAGTAGCCCAGACACTTCAGTGTGAAGGATGGAACCCTGTAAGTGGGAGTTTTGTCACTGACTTCAGTTGAAACTGAAATTTGTTTGCAGTTGTGTCTCAACATGTCAGTGCAGGAAATGAACTTGGAATGTGCTATTTATCTTAGAGGGATTAGAACATCACCCTCTTGACACAGATCCACCAAAAATATGCAGTGTCACAGATCTCTCTCTTCTATGTCAATTCACTGACGCAAAACATAAGATATCTGATGTATATATTACTCTATTTATCAAAAAATATAGTTTTGTTTTGGACTTCTGAGTAGTAGAATGAAAATTTAATTCAGTCAAATTCCATATTTATTTTAATCAATTTAACATTAAAGCTTTCAAATTCCAAAATTCTTTATATGCATTAAGTAGTAAAAATAAGATTTAATATTCCTATTTCTTATTTCCTTTTCTATTCTGTTCACAGCTAATGTCAAGAGCTTTGTGTGAAGAGGCTTCCTGTATTATGCAAAAAAGCTTGGGAGAAGATGGTAAGTCTCTGATTCATAAACTAATTCAAAGCAGGCAGTTAACTGTGTGAAATTCATCTTGCAAGTAAGAGACTAATCCTGATTTCATGATCCAAGTGGGAGTATAATGTAACTACTATCTATATTCCTTCTTGAACTGTAGGACTACATTCATACTGATTTGTAACAGTCAAAATCACAGTAACATATCAGTATTTGGATTTTTGTATCAAACCTTTAGAAATAACATTTTTATAAAACTAGAAGACATTCAGTTGAATGCATGAGAATGTAATGATCTATAAATGTAAATTTAATGTAAAAACGATTGATCAGTACTTAGCTGCATCCTATACATTTTCTATGTAGCAAAATTATGAAAATGTCTCTTCAGGTTCTGAGTTTTATTACTAATTATAAGAAAACTTCACTTGCATTTCTTGAGGATAAATTGGGCATGTTTGAAAGTTTACTCTTTAAAGCATACAAATGCCAGAAGTGTGATCTACTACTATACTATTTATGCAGGGATTTCAAGATCATTTGAGGAACGTAAATAAAGCACCTGGAGTGGACTCAGTTTATGCAAAATAGCACTAGAAAGATGAGGAGTCAGGATTATATAAAGCAAAAGACCAAACTGAATAAACTAATTAGGAAATAAGTATCCGACAGAATAACTCTACACAAAATAGCTTTTCTACCATTCTGAATTTAACTTTAGAATTATTTCAGTGTCTTCCATTGGTAAGCACAAAATAATATTGCAGGTACTATAGAAAGCAAAACTTATAATTTTATATTTAACAATATAAATTGACACTTTAGCTGACAGTATATTCAACAAGTCTGATTCATAATAATTTTTCCCATCATTGCATTCACTGCATCATGAATGCCATTCTTTCATATACAGAACAGGATCTAAACACCATAGACGTCTAAATGTAGATAGAATCCAGCCAAGCAAATATTTGATAATTATGCATTCATTTAAACCTTCTACAATATTAGAATCTTTAACTTAGAAAGAATTTGTTTTCTCTTCTGTAGAACCTGCCACTCATAATGAAGACATAAAGCTAAATCCCCTTTAGAATATAGCCACCACTTACACATCTGGAATAAAATCCAACATAATATTTTAATGTCCTTTGATGTCTGAATTTTTCACTACATTTGCTCAGACATTTAAAATTCTGTTCAGTGTATGCCAAGGGTCCCTATCTGCCTTCTAAGGCCATCTAAGATTCGTAAAAACTGGGTCTTGGTGCCTCTGAAGAATTTGGTGAAATTTCATTCAGTGATGCCTGAAGTTTGGCATAATAATCCAGCCATTGAAATGGCTACCTAAACTTAGAAAATTACTGAATTTAGTTCTAGAACTGTTTGAACATGAATCTACAATTCCTGGTTTTCGTATTTTTTTTCCATACACGTTTTATATACATAATGTGACCCAATAACCACACTATTTGTTAACTGTTAGTTCTATGACAAGCAAGTCTGTCAGAACTCCATGGAATCAGCAATGAGAACCATCGGGCTGGAAAGCAAACAGCAGCCTGTATTCCTCTCCTAATCTCTTAAACTCTCAACCTGGAGATGCTCTTCTGGGATGGGAGTGTAAAATAACAATTTTAAGATTAAGTTTGAGAACATTTTTGTTTCCAGAGAGCTGCTTGATAGTTTCTCAAATTCCCTGGCAAAGTGACTTCATCTCCCATCTCAGAATTCAAATTCTATTTGTTCATCTGGATGCTTCTCTGCTAGACATTTCAATGTGAAAAATTACAATGATTAAAGCCTTTTTGTGACTGTCTCTGACCTCATGTATGAAATATGGAAAACAGGGACATGGAATAGGAATTCTTATGTGAACCACAGGAAAAACAGATGTTTCCAAAGAATGTCATCATAGTAAGTTTCTTTTTCAGTGGTTAGTGTGAGAACAGAAATGAGAACACCAGTTTATTGTGTAATGAATATACTGCTTGGAATTCACTGATTTCTGTTTTCAATATTAGTTCTGTATTTTATCTTTAAATTTCTTAGGAAAAGATGTAATCTATAGTCTTATGTCTCAGGCATGGACTTGTGTGAATAGACTTCAGCAATTCCTCCTCTCACTTTCCCTCCATCTTGAATTCCTTCCTATTCATCAGACAAATTTCAGCAGTAGGGGACAATTTTCTTTGCAAGAAAAAAGCTTATAGAGTCTTTTAAGAAATAACAGGCAGAGGCTGAATGTTTTCAGAAGGCTGAGTCTCCTTTAGATGTGTGTTTGCTACTAAATTATTAAATTTTTAAAAATTAGGATGTTGCCATAGAGTTCAGAATCTGCTCTTAGGATTTGTTGTGAGACACTGGATTATTATAGTAATTATTGGCTCACACCAACTCAAGTGTGTCTGTTGTGGGGAAGGGACAGGTCAAATTTCATGAAGGTGAAATGGTGCCCTGTCCCATAAACTCACTTCCTTGAGAGCCTTTGATGCAGCTGTCAGTCACTGGCACACCAGGAGCACTGCCCCACACCCCCTGGAGACCCTGACCCAGAATGGCTGGACCTAGGGTGGTAGCTAGAATTCTCTCTCTCCTTCTTCTCCTAATCTTCTTTCTTCATATTTGGGCAACTTAAAACTGGATGGGTTGGATTTGCTAAGTTAACTAACATGTGCTAAGTTAATATTTTGCAGAATGCTTTATTTTGGTTGAATGTTGCCCTTTAAAGTTTAGCCATGTTCCCTTATT
The DNA here is from genome assembly GCA_038380795.1 of Pyrocephalus nanus. Lineage (NCBI taxonomy): Eukaryota > Metazoa > Chordata > Aves > Passeriformes > Tyrannidae > Pyrocephalus > Pyrocephalus nanus. The sequence continues at coordinate 26,169,754 of CM076260.1, read as the reverse complement.
TTCTAAAGTTTGCCAGTAAAAAGCATGTTATTTGACCTCCTGAGAAGCATGTGTAACATCTTCTCCCATGCACTCTCCCAAGGTATTAAAAGATCTGGAGGCCCTTTTAATAAAATTTTTTGGAGCCTTGTAAATTTTTAAAGTAACACCCCTTTGATGAGCTCATAGAGTGAGCCTGGGGTCTTACATTTATGGTAAGTAGTGTCTGAGAAAACCTAAGCAGACCAGATCTCTTTTCTGAATCATAAATGTCTCCAGGTGCTGAGCTGTGCAGAACTCACAGGTCTTTCAACCCAAACTTTATATGCAAAACCTGAAATGCATAGGAAATCAAAGCAGCAAGCATTCTGTATTTGTGAAAAAACCCCTTTCATTTAAATGTCATTTAAATTCTTTTTCTTGGATTTTCTTCAGAAAGAACAAAAACCTTAAGTATTATTAGGTTGGACCAGGATCTTTTAGCTGTAAAGTAGTGAAAACAAGTCGTATCAAAAACATCTGAAGACCTTAAAATAAATTATGTGTTAGCAGCTATACTAACCAGAAATCACATTTTCCATCTATCGATTTTTCAATTTAAATTAAAAAAAAAAAGTATACTAAGAAAAATAGGCTAAGAAAAAAAATCAAATAGAAAACCCTAAAGTTATTAAGGAATTGATTCAAATAAGAGATAGGAAGGAAAAGATAGCAAATGTGGCCCTATGGAGAGTTTCCAAATTAACATACATATCTTGAAATACATGAAAAAGACAAATTATGGGAGCAATAGGACTTCCACTCCACTTGAGCTGTTGAGACCTAAGTGACTGTTAATGGGAGTCCACCTCAGAATGTTCTTTGAGGCTTCCAAGAAATCACCCTTATATCTACAGTTTGGGGATATTAAAAAACTGAAAAACACAGATTCTTTTCAATGGCACACATAGGTCGTTAGGTAGATTTATTTGCAACAAAACCAGAAATGTATTCCAAATCCCCATTTTCATCAGTGCCCCTTAAAACATCTTACCATGATTTTCAGTTGTGAGTAGGAGATGCAATGGATATATTTGAGCATTTGTATTTGTTTTCATTCTACAAAATGTCACAAAAACTCACTCTCACACTACAGAACTGAATAGTCATATAACTGTATTAGGAAATACCTATTAAGTTTGCAAGAACTGCTGAATTTTGATGTATAATATGTTAAATGCTGTATTTTACAGAAGGACGCAACCACTTAGAGTCTCATAAACATGTGCTTGAAGTTTACAGAGAAATTTAATTGTACATTTCCAGAGAGCTACTCATGTCCAGTATTTCTTCTGTGAATGCAACAAAACCCACTCATGACAGAAAATGGCCTTTAATAAATAGCTTCTAAACCTTTATAAATATTATGACTGAATTTCAAAATCAGGAGATCAAATTTTTTCACATAATAAAACTTTTGATGGATGTATCTGAATTCTTTGAAGCTTTTCAAGAAGTTAAAAGTTAGGAGGTAAAATTTCTCTTTACTTACAAGTAATTTTCTTTCTATGTGACTGCACCATCATGTCTTCCTACAATCTGTCTTAGTAATGGCTAATAGTGAATTTGTCATTAGATGTCAATTCAACAGCAACCAAATTTTAACTCAACCACTACAAGTTTGTCATGACGCTTCAAATCCTTTTATTCCTTCACTTTTAAACATAGAAAACCCTGATTTCCACCCATACTCTTCTGTTAACTTGATGTTTTCAGGGAATATGTTGGATACGTTGCATTCCTAAGGATTTGTAGCATTTTCTGCACTGGAGAAGATTACAATGCAAATTTATATTCCCTTTCTTAGGCTTACAGAGATGTCTTGACCATTTAAACTAAGCTAATAATAAGAAGAAGATAATGATAAGAAGAGCTCTTATTAGGAATAAATTCATTGTGTAAGTGCTCCATTAACAAATTTTTCATTAAATTCCTCTAATTAAATGATGTTATGTAGGGCCCTAAAATCTCCTTGTAAGTGGAAAAATATGTAACAAGAAGTAATTAATCTAAACTATCTCACAGATGCACCTTTTGATAAGATCCTTTAAATGTTGGTGATCCAGTCATCTACTGAATGTCTTTGGCATAAGATGCAAATCTGTAATTACAGCTTACAGCACAACTCACGTCATGGAGATCATCTCCCCATTCTTTGTTGAAACAGAATGACTTTACCTGGCAGAAACTTGCTAATGTCAGTTTCATGTCATTTGGCCCAGAAGAGTTCACTGACTCATGCATTGCTATAAAACTGACCTTAAGAGACATGCAGGTGATGAGTGTATTCCTGCAGTTTTCTGAGAGAGCTCACAAAAGCTTCCATGACTCCGAAAACACAGCAATAACAGTGTTCCCTTCTCATCAGTTTTTAACCTTCAGCTTTTTCTTGCTTGTAATAGAAACAGCAATGTTACACGCCAAAAAGGCAGACAAATTAGCCAGTACTAGATCTACCTTGGCATCAAGAAAGCATGTTGTTTTATGAATGTTATGAATCCATAGCTTAGGCTAGCACTTTCTCATGCATCAGTCAAAATGTACAACTGCTGACACAGGACAAACCACCAACATATCTCTGTCTTCAGCAGTGATTATGACTGAGTTTGTATCTACAGTTTGCAGGGCATAGTCCATGTAACACACCATGAATATCTGCTTACTCATAAGATAGTCTAAGATAATTCACCTCAAAACAAAAAAGTTTCAGAGTGACTTCTGAGACACAGAGAACTCTAGTCTGCAGTTGCTCTCAGTGACTTGCAGTTGCTATTTTGTCTAATTTTTTGATTCCATGACTAAGAATTTGATATGGATACACAACCGATGTGGCATCCTGAGGGTGGACACATATTTGGAGGAACATCATTCCAAAAGGACACATACAGGAGATTTGTCTAACAAACCATCTTTGTACTTACCCTGTGCAGTTGTTCTGAGCAGGTTTTCATCATCTATTCAGTCTCTCCTGAATAACTGTAGATCACAGGAGTTTGATTAAAGTAACACCATGTTTCTCAGCTGCACAGTAACGACTTCTTTTGGCTACAGCAGTTATAGAGCACCATAGCACAAGCTTTTTATACCCTTTGGCTATGACTCTGTATTTACTGTCATCTCAAACTGTGTCTTTTAATCATAGACTCACGGAATATCCAGTGCTGGAAGGGATCATTGAGTCCAACTCCTGGCCCTGCACGGGACCATCCACAAGAGTCACACTATGTGCCTGAGAGTATCATTCAAACCATTCTTTAACTCTGCCAGGCTTGGTGTTTGACCACTTTCTCGGGGAGCCTGTTCCAGTGCCCAGCCACACTCTGGATAAAGAACCTCTCTCTAATATCTAACCTAAACGTGCCCTGACACAGATGCATGCCATTCTCTTGGTTTTGATCACTGGTCATGAGAGAAAAGATCAGTGCCTACTGCTCTTCTTCCCCTCATGAGGAAGTTGTAACTGCAGTGAGGTCTCCCCTCAGTCTCCTCCAGCTTGAACAAGCCAAGTGACCTCAGCTGCTCTTCACAGAGTTTCCCCTCAAGGCCCTTCACCATCTTCATTGCCCACCTTAGGATGTTTTCTAAAAGCTTAATGTTTTTCTTATATTGTGGCAAAGCCTAAATGAATTAAGGTTCTAATCTGAACCAAGAATCTGTATTTTAAGCAAGCATGCATGTTTGGAGGTGTATGTAATAAACATGCATGGAAATGTTGTACAGGCCAGCTTATTATGGAAAAGGTGCTTTTCAGGGGTAGAACCCTTACCATAATCTATGACATCCACATAACAAACTCATGTATGCTGGTAGTTCTGCATTATTACCATTTCTTTAGCACTACTCTGCAATACACGCTTCAACAAGGATCATGGTTTAGGGAAATGAGCTGTTCCAAAGGACAACACTTAAATGTGATTGGCAAATACTGTCAACAAGCATTTCTGGTATTTATAACTGCCTCTTCTGAGTCAGAAAAAATAGCAGGATAATTATTCTAAATTAAAGGAATTTTTTTTCCTTCTAAATCCGTGAAGTGACTTGCATATGACTTTTTAGAGACTGACTATATGGTTGGAATGACATTTAGAAGAATATCTTCATTTCAGCAACCATATTGGAAAAGCTACTAATTAGGAAATATTATCACTCAATTAAACTATGCAAATAAAGTTGTGTGATCCAAATTTAACAAGCTTAGATTGTGTTGACCCTGACTGATGAACTCACAGAGTTCTTCTGGAATCAGTCAGTTATCAATAAATTTTTAATTATGTACAAATGAAAGACAGTAAAGTTCTTTTGAAATCTCCCTGTGGGCTCACATGGATTTTTTATTTTTGTATTTAAAAAAAAGATTTTTCCTGATATTTATTTCACCCAAAGTTATTACATTATTTTTATTTATGTCTTTTCTGTTCAACTGTGAACAGCTAAGAAAACACAAAATAAGGAATGATTATTTAAAGATTTGCTTAAAATTCCAATTGCTTTATGAAAAAAACACAAACCGTTATCTTAAAGATCTGTCTTCCAGATAAACTATGACTGATGATTTACATCTAATTCATGCAGGAAAACGTCCAGCTTTATAAATATTTAAATCAAAGGAATAATTGGAAGAAATGCAGTAGGTATATTTCATCTTCTTAATGGTCAAAGTTACTCTTTTGTACTGGATCATAACATCTCATTAGACAGTGAAACAGACAGTGTCTTTCTTCAGAATCTATGAAACCAGAACTTCCCCTGCATATCAAATTTTTAATTTTGCGTACTTTTTTTAAAAATGTGATTTGCAATATTTCTGACTGGTAGTGCAGAGATAGATGGTTAGTATCTACTGATGTTTTGACTGTAAATTATTCTAAATATCTAAGGAAAGTAAATCAATTAAAGCTTACAGGCACAGGCCACAAGATCTGTTCCAGGCTACAGTGAGGTATTTGGACATGGTCACTCTTCTAATGGTTAAAACTTTCTTCTCAATTTCATCATTAACACTCTTGGGTTACTGTTGCTTAGTTCATAAACTAATATTATATTCTATTTTAATAACTAATTTTTTACTCTTATTTTTAACGATATATATTATTTGTTCAGAGTGATCAGCTTAGTAAGCTCTTTTAGCTGTCATTTGAAATTGCACAAGCCAGGCTTTGTTGGTAATTTTCCTCCAGGTGGATTCTCTACTCCTATTGCTATTATAGTAGTTCTTCCATTTTTTCATTTACCTTTCTTAAACCATACAGGAAGAAAAAAATTACAGGGTAGGAGGACAGTTGCTGAAACAACCTTACTCTAAGTTTTAAGGTTTTTGTTCATTTCATCATCAACTTCTAGGTATTTAAAGAAATAAGATGATGAATGTAAAACAACAGTGTTTCCCTACACTTCTACACTGTACTTCGATGTGACTGATTTGTCATCGAATATTAAATGTTGCACTTTCATCACATTTTTTGGAACTGCTGTTGTTTAGCTTAGCTGTCTTTTCTGAAGTGATCTATAGTATAGTAAAAATTAATTGTTGACTTGCTAAAAAAAATTCTAAAGAGAAATTTTTATATATTTTCTGAACATTTCATTCCTACCAGATCATAGCAAAGTAATGTACAGAATTCTGAGGCATTGTTTAGCTTGTCCTCCTATGAGAGAAGATTAATTCTACCAAGATTATTGTGGTAGATAATGGTTTAACCTTCTTTCAAAGATCTGAGATGAGCTTGCCAAAGCCTCCTAGGGCACTGCCTTTCACTATTTCACTCTTGCATTATAGATAGTTTGCCTTTTCTTGTGATAGGCTAGGCTTGCATAACAGCAGAATACCTACCCAGCTGCTTACTGACTCAGTAGTGTGGAGGGAGAAAAGTGGATAAGAATTGTCATGGGTTGAAGTAAGACAAGGAAATTACTCTTGGGGGCAACACAGAGTTAACTTTGGCAAAAGAAATTTTTTTTATTGCCAATTAAAATAGATTTGGGTAGTGAAAGACAAAAAAACAAACATTAGAACAACACCTTTCCCCATCCTTTTCCAAGACTTTACTTCACTCCTTCACTCCAGACCCTTAAGCCAGCCCACCCTGCCAAGCAGCACAGGCAATGGGGATTAAGGTCAGTACGTAGTGATTTCTCTCTTGCCACTTCTTCCTCCACCTGCTCTTCCCCTGCTCAGATGTGGGCTCTCCACAAGCTGAAGTCCCTTCAGGAGAGATCCACCTGCTCCAATGTGGGCACTTTCCCAGGCTGCAGGGGAATCTGTGCTCTGATGCCTGGAACACCATTACTCCTCCAACTTTATTCCCCACTTCTCGGTTGCTTTGCCCTTTCTCAAACACACTTCCCCTCAGCACCCCATCTCAGCTGTGGGCTCAGCTGTGTCCTGCCATGGGCAGGTTGGCTGGAACTGGCTGTGTCTGGCATAGATCAGCCCCAGCCTCCCCTCACAGAGCCCCTCTGCAGCCCAAAGGTGGATACCTATAACCAATACAGATTCTTTTTTCAATCAAATTGAAATCTTTGTAATGAAAACTCTGAATCCATTAGTTCTGTTACTGCTCTCCACAAACAATGTTGATACGTTATTCCCTTTCCTAGTCTTGTTTCCTATACTTGAAGAATACCATTCCATTTCTTTTTCCCAGAAATCACATTTTATTAATCACAGTGCTCTCTAGATTCTTCAATTGATATATGTTTTTTTCAAAGTGCAGCACACCATGGTTCCCCCAAGGCCTAAATTGAGCAAGCAAACTTTTAGGGACTACAACAAAAGCAATTTTGGCAGCAAGCCCATTGCCCACCTTCCTATTGACCTTCTGATTTCCCTTCTGGAAAAGCAAGACATCAGCCCAGGGTAAAATACAATTCCCAAAACTGCTCTGAAGAAAATTGTTTCCTCAGCTTTTATCTGTGCAACTGATTATTCCTATATAATTAAGATCCTTGGCTGACTCTCACACTTGGGGCTGTAAAAGGTAGAAAGCATTGAGACTGATATGTATGTATGTTCTCAAAATTTCAGAATTACCACCATAGGTTAGCATATTAAGAGGCTGAATACTTCTTGATTTTATTGTAGCAAAATTAAAACTAAAAATATCTACTGTTTAAAACCTAACATTCTTGGAGATGTTTGTATTTCCTGATTTTGAATGCCCATTATTAAACAACTCTATCAAGATATTCTTGTGAAGGAAAGGTTTTCAGAAGACAAGGACATATTTGGAAGTCAACAATTTAGGATAATAATAAAATAAATACCTCTGATATTTTGAATGAAATATTAAGGGTATAAAAACTAACAGTGTGTTGAAACAGTTTGTCAAAAACATGTATAATATTACCAAACTCAATAAAGAAATGTACTTGATTAAACCCATGAAGGAAAACATTGCGATATGTATCCTGTTACTCACTGAAGACATTTGTCTTTTGTTGCCTAGACAGACTGTCACCATGTTCTCATCCATCTTGGTTATTCAAAGGATACAACAGAACTATTGATTTGTGTTCATTCTTATATTCCTGTGCATAATAATTGCTAAGGGAGGTAAAATTATTTATCAGGCAGCTGTATTATATTTTACTGTGTCTGATGTTCACTATGCATTTAAATAAGGAAATACCAATTTATGGTATTCCAATTCCTTAATGTGATTATTCCATTTTGAACACACTTGTGATTAGTATTCACAGTATCTCATTTGAAAGCAACATGCATGGAGAAAATTCTAACACTATTACATATGTCATTCCTAATTTAGCTCAACTGATTAATTGAGATTTTTTACACTGTACATTAACTAATAAAAACAATTTATTTGTTTTAAAATACAAGTTTAAGCACATTGGAAAATAGAAGATTTAGACTGTACATTTAACTATTTATTTTAACTTTGTAAATTTAAAAATATCTTTTTGATAATTAAACAGATCTGTGATTTTTTTCTTTCATGCTCAGTGCAAGTGCATATTCAAACCGCACTAAATGGACAATTTACACATTCTAACATGAAACAACCCAAATGGTGAGCCACTATTAAGTCTTTAAAGTTCAGACTCATTGAGCTGGTGTGTGCAGCAGGTAAATATTTTCTCAAATAAAAAGCAGATCCTAATTCATGCTGATTAACAATACCCTTCCATTCTTGTCTTACAGCAAGGAAGAGTCCCATTCATGGACATTTTTAGGAGCACTTTAACAACTACACAGCAGTTTCAAAGACGGAGCCTACCTCTTTGGCCTCAAATAGGTAAAGAAAGCATTACTCACAGTACTGTTTGAACATCTCACAAACTCTTAAAGTTGCTCAATTTTAATTTCATTAATACTTGAAAATGCTAAATGTCTGGTGGTTTGCATTTGTATGAAGGGAATAAGTAGTTGTAGTTTAAAGGAAATAGATAAGTTGTATAGCTATGTTGCTTCCAGTAAATTGAAGCAGGTAAGGCCATTCTTTGGAGTGGAGGGCAGCTGACTGGTGATCACATTGCTGCCATGCACATTTGGACTCTGACTTCATGCTAACTAGCAATGAGGATGGCCCTAATCTCTGCAGCCAGCTGAGCCATGTCCAGCTGGGACAGGGCTGCTGCTCTGCCCCAAACCCTTAAAACAGTCTAATAGTTTGAACTGCTACCCGGCAGAGTCGGTAACCTATAGATTTCCAAATGCAATGTTAAACTTTTCATAAAATAGTTATGATGCTAACAGGCTTTTTAAGCAGACCAAGATGATATTCAGCATAGGTAAGTAGTGATTCAGGACATTTATACTGATCAGTCTCTGCCAAGTCAAACAAATGAGTGCATTTTCACTGCTTTTCAGATCAATATATATTTCATTTCTGGAAATTGCTGGCCTACATCTCAACAGTTATTGGCGAGGCGTGTGCAATCCCAGCAAGGGAACCATAAGAATTTTCTGGAATAAATCCTATAATTGTAAATTGCTGCTGCTTCCGTAGCTGCGCTCTGGGATCTCCAAGGGCACGACCAGCTCTGACCATCATGGACAGTGCTCCTGCCCCTAGGCATTCCCTTATTCTGCCCATAACAAAGGACCCCACATCAGCCTCCTGGGTCAGTCAGCCCCTGCCCCAGTGATGTGGTTGGATTTCTTGCCTGCAAGAGAACACTGCTGAGTCATATTGACCTTTTTGTCTACAAACACCCCCAAGTCCTTCTCCCCAGGACTAGTCTCAATACATTCTCCTCCTACCTTGTACTTGTGCTTGGGGTTGCCTCAAACCATGAGAAGGACCAGTGTGTTGACTGAACCACACAGCTTGGGATCATCATCAGGTTTGTTGTGGGTGAATAAGTACGTGTTATATATATCTGTGTGTATATACACATATGTATATATATGTACACACACTGCATTTATATGCACAGTAAACTGCGCATCTCCTGCAGCATAATTATTGACTTCTAATTCTGGTGGACTTCCAAAGAAAAGGATCTTTATTAACAAAAATTAAATGAAGACTCGTAAGAATCCAGTATATTCAATATAAGCCACAACTATAACAAAGAGGGATATTATTGGCTCAAAACTTATGTTTCAAGATGAGATTAAGAATGAGATGTTTCTAAAGATAAAAGTTCCATATTAAAATGGAACTGTCTGCTCTGTTCCTCCCAGCCTACAGTCCTCTGAGATTTTCAGTACCCTCAGCATGCATTGATCATCACAGCCAGTAAGAGCTGTGTTGGTTTACTGCTTTGTAAGGGATTCTCAGCAATTTACCTTTTAGGTAAAAGTGACTGAATTTTTTGGTTGAGGTTTTCATCAAAATGATGACTCATCATAACCGAAAACCAAGAAGAAAAAGGGTCATTACTAAATGCATGGAATCAATCATTGATGAGTAACATGTTGCAGTACTATTTTAATGCTCAACAATGAAAGTCAAGCCAAACCACATTTTTAAAAATGTTTGGCAATATATAGCATTCAGATCTGTATGAGGCTTCTTTTATATATACACATGTGTAAGGGCATTTACAATTCTGTGTGTTGAATACAAATAAACACCAGTAAAGACACCTTTGCATGTGTTATCAGCAAAATAAAAACTGCTATTTGAAGTCCTTAAATCTACAATTTTCTGACTTGCCACAGGTACTTTTAAAACCTTAGTGTTCCCTATACTAAATGCCTATATTTCACAGTTACAGGATGCAATGCAGTTAGAGATGTCTTTCTCTCTGAAGTACAGTTTCAGTGGTTCAGCATCACCATACAGGCTTTCTGTATGATATCGAAAGTATTTCCAAGACATGCAAAGAAGATATGTCTAACTGTCTAACAGTTAATATCCCTTATTTTTCCCTGTCTCAGTACACATATACTGGAGACAAGAAACTGAATTTCTCCAAAATTCACATTTGAAATTAGAATGTGGCTGAGCATACCCTGTCTTGACACTGAAGGTGATTTGGTCTTTTCATCCCAGTCTTCCCTGATGCTTAAAGTGAGTTCAAGCTACTTTACCCCAGGGCAGTTTTAATATGATTATTTTTAGACACACTGTTCTTCCTGTCACGCCCACAGCCTAGCCAGCCCTTTCATTCTAACAAAGTCCCATGCATTCATTTGCATGTAGGAGAGTATTAAATTACTCTACAATTCAAATATTTCAGAATAGGAGATGAGAGAATAAGTCATATTAAAAATAGAAGGCAATTGTAGCACATATAGTATGCATGTTCATTACTTTTTTTTTGTTATTCCAATCAAAATGGAAAAATCCCTCTCTTTTATCTTCTAATCTAATCAATCACATCATATTTTTTCTAATTTTTTTTAAATTTAATTCTCTTTCTGAAGAAATTGCTTTAATCAAATGGTGAAGCACAGCGTAATACCATCTTCTTAATATAGCTTTAGATGAATCCTTTTCGTAATGTTTTAGTTTTGCCTATCAGTTGATATAAACTGATCAGCTTGAGTTAGGACAATCTGTACCTATTGTTTTCTTCTGGTTTTTTTGCATAAGTTATATGAATAAATAGTAAAGCTTAGAGACAAAAAGCATAATGTTGACTGCAGTCCATTAAAAATAAAATGAAAGTCAGTAATGCACACTATTAACATGACTGGTGGATTCACTATCATTAGATATCCTAAACCAAAGCTATCTGATTTCTGAAATTCATCTTGTAGCCATCCAAAATTATAGAACTCTGTAAAGGAATAGATGACTATAAATATCAAAATTTTTCACCTTGGAAATCAGACTACCTCTTTAAATGTTCTGACCAATCTTCAAAACAGTCTATGAAAACTGGTTTATGAAAACTGCTTGTTGTATGTTTGCAACTCTTTTGGAAAAGGAAACTACTGATATTTCAGTTTGAAGTAACCAGTTTATATAGTTTATTCTTACAAAAAAAAAGTGGAAAGTAAAATAGTGGAAATAACTCTGTAAAGGGGTCCATTCCAAAATACAGATTAGTGAAATCCTGCAATAGCAGCTCTACTAATTTGTCCAGTTTTCTCAAAGATAGAAAGGTAAAAATTAAAACTAGGGCAAGCTAAAATGCAGAATTTTTTTTGTGTCACAGCCTATTTGGAACAACTTAATAAATGGAAACTGTTTGAATATTTGTAAGCTCGTGAAGGTTACCGTCAGTGGGACTTAAACAATAGTAGTCAAGGAGAGGTCACTGTTCTGTTCCATGCTGGGGCAGATGTTTCATTTCCTGCCAAGCCTCCTATTGCTATAGAGAAAATTATTGACATCACAAAAAGCATAAAAGCATATGTCTTTTCAGGGATAAATGGGTTTTATCTATAGATATTTTATAAATTCTTGAATGTATAAGTGGCTACATTCAATCTCAGGAGCATATGCTAATACAGATGAGTAAGAACTAGCAAACATGACAGATTTTGTCTTGTGCAACTATACTAATCTGCCTCTCTTTCATTTGCAACATCAATTCAGATTTGACACTTGCTGCTGACCTTGATTGCTACTACTGAAGATACAGGATTTGTTACGCTAAGAAGTAATGGGGAAAGACTGGCACCTGATATAAGTCAGCTGTTAGAAAAAGGTTTTTGAAAAGTAAGTTTCTCTTTTGTAAAAAGCGGCACAAACAGAAATTGTATTCTCTTTGGTAAATAATACAAAATCATAAGTACAGTATGAATTTCATCTTGGGAAAATTTAGTGGAACATGAAATGCCTTATGAGAACCAAGTTGGGAAAGATCCATGATCCTTCATGTCAGCTGTCCAATGTAGTGAGCTGTAATTCATGCTTTCCTGTCTATCACACTTTTTTGCCTAAGTCTGCATCATGTCCCTCCTAACCTTCAAGGCTGAAGAGGCTGCAAGAAGGAGACTCTAGATATTCCTGCCAGATCTCTATTGTCACCCATATTTATTTCTCTTATAACTACCTTTGCCCTGGAAAGCAAAGTTTGAGTTTATGCTCCTAGTACTTCTCACTGTAGTGGATGTTAATGTGGCTGCAGAAGGAGCAGGGTTCCATGCTCAGATTGTCTGTGGCTTTGGTAGGCTGCCAGTCAAAAAGCAATAAATGGAAACCCCAACAGGAAAACAGCAATTCTGTATAGTTTATTGCCCAGTCAAATCTTAAGATAATTTCCTGGCATCAACCCTTGGTATTTTCCTGGCATCATAACTTTTTCCCTGTCAGAGTTCCTACAAATAACGTAGGTAAACAAGACACCCCAAAAGAAGAGTCCAATTATATTTCATAATGGAAACTGTTTCTAAGTTATCCCAAACAGAACATCACTGTGCATATGCTAAAAATGAGATCTAACCATTCTGTAATATTGGCCTCTCTTGGAAAGGGAAGACTAAACAATTTTAATTTCTTTTTGTTCCCTTTAGGATAAAACTATTATTTGCGCAAAAATTTGGTGATCTGCATGTGCAAGGTACCATATAATCACATAGAAGACCAATGAAAACCTTTCTGTTATTTCTCAAAATACTTGAAAATAAATTACCTTAAAAATGAAGGAATACACTAACATTTTATAAAGAACTTTTGGGTACATTCACTTCTATGTCATGTAGATTTTTAAAAGGTTGGGTACATTTTTTGTTGTTTTGGATGTTACAAGCCCACTACTTGTGAACTGCAACTGATACAGTCTACCTGTAAATTTTGATTAAAAAAGTTGTACATGCGAAATCCTCCATTAAAAAAAAGACATATGGCACAGAAGCACTGATCAGGAGTCTGATAATGCATTTTTCTTCTGCACATAGGCGATTCAGACTGGAAAAACTGGGGGCTTGGCATTCCAAAAAGGAAAGTTTTCTTGAAAATTAAGGATTCACAAAAAGAAGGGGTACATAAAAAAAAAGGAAATGAAGAAGTGCAAGCAGCAGCCCAACACAAACTGACACAACTTTCAGCCTAACCTTCCCAGAACAGCAGTGATCTGCTGACTGAGATGGAAAGTGGGGACCTAGTGAACAAAGCAATTGGTTAGTAGGTGCTTGAGATATCCAAGAAGGAGAAAAGCTCTAATTTTTTTTGCTCTCAAGTGATCCACAGTACCTCGAATCAATACAGGCTGTTGCTTCCTCTATTTGTGTAACAATGTTTTTAGGTATTAGTCCGGCTTCAGAATATAACTTTTAGAACAATATTATGAAAGGATGAATAAAAGCAAGAAAACTAAAAATAAGAATAATAAAAATGCTTACAATAAAAGGCTTGATATGGGCTTTGAAATAACTAAAGTAAAGTACACTATTTTGCTTGGCAAATTTCCAGGCATAAAAGACTTAAGTAGGTACAGGATCAATATCACTGGTATGTCTTAAGTGATCTCTCTCTATAATTCTAAAGGAATAGTAAAAGAGAATGATAAAAGAGTGGTGAATTTCAAGAACAGGTCAGCAGAATAATCCCTCCTTGAGCTACTAGATCTATTAGCATTTGGGAGTTTCTTTTGTTTCATAGGTTGAAATCTCTATGTTTGAGATTTGAGGAGGAAGGTTTGCAAAGTTCCCAGGTTAAGTTATATTCAGCATAGGTATGTTATTAAAAACTCCTTAGGTTTTATTACTAGGTCAGCCTCAGTTCTTCCAAAAGTTACTTGAATTTTAGCTTATAGTGACCTGAAAAGTTCTTTCTGTGAATATGAATCACACATGATCTGAAGTGTTTTTATTGGAGTTAGACACAGAGGCTGGGATCCATCTAACTTAAGGTCATATCTGAAAATTTGTTGCCTAAATATGTTGTAACAAAGTGAAGCTCACTTTTCAGTTAGCACAGATAAATAGATAAATGTGATGAAGGCCCTTTTGGAGGTGCTTAACTCTCCCTTAAGTAATGTAGCATTAGTTAGCTTTCACTCAGGTTGCTGGCTTTGAGAGATATAGTTTCTTTTGAAATTAATCCTAGAATGTTAAAACTCAGTCTACTTTTACAAAAGCTATTTTCTATATTATCTGATTAATATTTTGACAGCAGAGTCTTTACATCTTATCAGTATACTTAGATTCCTTGTTACAATCCACGAGTAAGGACTTCATTAATGGCACCAAGTCATCTCATATGATGAAGGGAAAGCAAACCAATATTAAAGGCTGTAGATTATACTTTATATCCTGTCTCTTTCTGAAGTGCTCTTACAGCCCTGAACTAAACATAAGTGCTAATTTCACAAATATTTTCTTGTGCTTGGTACCTGAAATTGATTACAGAGATCAGTTGGAAGACATGATAGTGATGCCCTTTTTCAGCAGTTGAGTGGGTAATACACTAAATCAGTGTGGGTTTATTCTGTTCTTTATTTGAAGAACATACATATTTGACCTTATGTAGTCAGTAAATTCTTACTGATAAAAAAAAACTTTGTTAAAAATTCCACAAAAGTATCTCCAGTATTTCCTGGGCCAAAGGAAAATTAGGCTCTAATCCAGCAGTTTAGAGCATTCACTTGAAAGAAGAGACCTAAATTGCACTCCCTCTTTGAATTATAGTCTCCATATTAGGTGTTAAACATGTGCTTATGTGAGAGTTGGAAGTGCATTGTCTTCTCTGGAAAGTGCACTAGTCACAGGCTAAGAGTCACACTAGTGCTTTTTAGGCTGGTAGTTCTGTAACTGCTGCAAATTGTGAAAAAGATTCAGCTGGAGGAATTCTAAGGAAGCCTTACTGTGGAAGGCAGTAAAGAGACTATGATAGATGTAGTAAGTATTTGCTAGTAAAGACTGGTGCTTGGATAACTTTCCTAAAAATCAGAAAATGAAGGAAGAGGTGGGGGACCCTATATTCCACATCGTGGAGACTAGATAGCTGTAACTAACATGGAAATGATTAAGCAGAGCTGCCACCTCCACACACATTCCATGGAAAGGAATGCTGTTCAGGGAAAAAGTTTGTAAAACTTTAGACACCCTTCACTGTGGCATGGGAACCAGTTGCTAAAGACCATGAGGAGACAAAGGATAAGACATAGCCTTGCAACCTCAGTCCTTGTGAATGCCATTCTCAGCTGCTTTATCCTTCACATACTGTGGAGCAAGCTATCCTCTGGCTGAATCCTGCCCCTAAGTAGCAATGGGGCTTTTGCAGTTCCAGGCACTTTCCTGTAATTGTGACAGTATCAAAAGATACTGGAAGCCAAGGGATTATTTTCTGAAACTGTCTTGAACTGACTACTAATTAGCGTTTTGTTTGATAGCCCTTTCATAGCTGGATGCAGCTGGATGGAAATAAACCACAAAGGGAGTACACTTTTTTTATCATTAATTTTTACTTAGTTTTGTATAGATTTGCGAGACCCTGCAGTAATCTTCTTAATTTGTAATACATGCAAATTCATTTAGTAAGTTTATGCATTTCAGGAGTCTTTTTTTGTTATTTCTTACAAGTCTAACCAAATTAATACGTTTGATAATGAACCAGATCATGGCATATTGCTCAAACTAATCTGGTGAGCTCCTACTTTATTACAATATTAGATATCACTAAAGTTTATTATTAAATTTTCCAGTGCACTGAGGGCATTCTGCACGTGGTGGAAAAGCAGGGCTCTAAGAGAACCGGTTTACATTTTCAAAATCATGCCAGTCCTCCTGTCACAGAAAAAATAATTACTTAAGTTTATAAAATAAACAATCAGAATAAGTCAGATGGGAATATAGGTACAAACCACTCTAAACAGCCTAAACCAAGGAAAATTATGCATTTTAGGTAGCAAATATTGGTTGTTTTAAAGAAGTAACCCTTTTAGCCAGCAGTGGGGTTACTTTTTTTCTTCATGAAAAAGTTCATCCTCACAGGCTTAAAGCTTACTTTCTTCTTAGCAGATGTTTGAGACATCTTTCTCAGAAACTTAAAGAATCGATGTTTTGGCAGTATCCCTTGCAGACAGTTTAATTATTGTCTTGGGTTTGAGTTCAGGCACTTATAAATGTCTCCTTACCTGCAGGTTAAATTAAAAAATTGCTTTTACCTATAAATTAATTTCCTTAATCAAGTTTTAGTGAGTGAAGCACAGTTGTCTCTTGGGCTTTCATTCACCTCCACCAACATAATATTCTTCATAAAAAGTCTGCTTTTGCCTTGACAAGGATCTTAGGACATGTTAATGCTAGCCCTCTGACAGGAGCTAACAAAAAGACTTCTGAGTGAAGCAGTTCCACTCCGCAGGGTAGACTTTATCATCTTGAATGTGTGATCAACCATGACTCCAGAATTTCAATGAGGATATAGACTGTCACAGAGCTGTGTGAGGGCCTAGCCCCGGCCATGTGGGTTGAAAATCTTCAGTT
The DNA here is from genome assembly GCA_038380795.1 of Pyrocephalus nanus. Taxonomy (NCBI): domain Eukaryota; kingdom Metazoa; phylum Chordata; class Aves; order Passeriformes; family Tyrannidae; genus Pyrocephalus; species Pyrocephalus nanus. Next base: position 26,152,947 of record CM076260.1, on the reverse strand, counting down.
CAAAGAAGCTATGCTTGTGCAGAAATGAGTCATTCTTCTGAACTGAACTGCAGCATTGGCAGTACAGTCAGCTGTCAAATTGCTGTGGTAGCAGGCTTGCAGAGAGACTCTAGTGTTTTTTACATAGATACCTAAATTTTGAGTATTCTTGGAACTACAGTTCACTTGCAGAAATGGGGGGCTCTCAAATCATGTTGAGGTCACTGAAAGCTCATTTGTACTTAGTTTCCCCCTTCTAAATAGAAGCATGTCTGCCAAGTATTAGGGATAGCTGTCGCTGCTACTGCAACCATTGGCAGATAGGAAATTCTTACAGAACTATTTGAATACAAATGCAGTAAATAGCATATGAATAATTTTGGCCTGCAGCACCCAGTGGAAAAATAGAGAAAAATATGTTTATAAAGACAGACCCAGGGCAGTCTTTGCTAGGCTTCAAAGCAACTGAATATCAGCGATGTCTACAAGCACACAAGGAACATGAGGGACCCTGTGTATGCTTATGTCTTGTTCCTAGGAGACCCATTAAAAAAAGTTAAGATAACAGAACCCAAGGCAGAGCTTAACCAGGAAAGCAATACACATATTTTTTAACTTTTTCTTTCTTTTTTTTTTTTTTTTTTCCACACAGACTAGACCTGAATGCCTATAGGATATCTTGAAGTAGGGAGTGCTTTAATTTCTGAGGAGTTTAATTTTATGGCCTAGGCCACTGGTCTTTTTCCCTTTGTGGCATCTTTTTGACTACAAACCTGTGCTTATCAGTTTTGACTCATGAGGTACCAGATAATTCCTTTTTACTTTCTAATTGGATTGTTTTTACCTGATGCTGAAATAAATTATTTTGGCATAAATACAGTTATTGAATTCCTTTTTAGCTGGGCATCGACTTTATATAGTAATTCACTAAACTAATAGTGTCCGAGGAAGTGAAAAGAATAGCATAGTCAGACTAGCTGCTTCTTGAATTAAAACAATTTCTTCTTAAGCCTAATGCAAAGCATAGACTTCAGGGAGAAAAACTATCAAGCATTTAAAGAAGAAAAACAAAACCAAGGTGATACCTATTGTTTTCTGGGCCATTATTTATTTTCCTTTTCCCTAATGTGTATATAGAGATTTTGAGTAAAGTCTATTTTCTATTCCTACCACCCTGGAATTACTTATTTCTTCTATCAAAGCTGAATTTCCAGACCCTCAGCAGCCTTTAGTAGGTACAAGCACAAAGCAGAACACTGGTACACATGAAGAGTTCAGATGGAGCTGTGGTGATCAACTCATGGGAGTCCCAGCTCTTCTTCTCTCACCCTGTCTGAAGCTCTCTTCCTTCCTTTTAGAGAGGCTTTATAAAAACAAGCCTGATAACAACATATGTCAAATCTAACATCTACCAAGTTACTGATGTATAACGCCCTTTGCCCACCATCAGCCTGAATTCCTGCAAATACTGAAAGACCCCATTGGAGAGTTGGAAAACTGTGAAGAGCTTTGGTGAACAGATGAAGTCAGAGTTGGGTAGTTGATAGTTACAATTGCTGCTTATGCTTCCCCTTTGTGTCAAATCAGCATAAATTTCTTTTGAAAGGTCAGAAGGCAACCAGATAAAATCAATTCACAGGATCAGGGAACGTGATGAGTTTAAGAGGATTTGAAAAAACCCACTATTACCAAGTGAGAAATTTCTTTTAAGGTGCCTAAGAAAGATAACAACAATTTGATAATTGCAGCACATAACTGTCTCTTGAGTAGAGAGGAAGTGGTATCTCTTTTTGGTTTTGTAGTAAGCATAACTTGGAGAAAAAAAGCCCCCAACATGTAAACTATTGAAAACTTCTTCCTTAAGTAAATAAAGTCTTATTTATAAAATTATAATCTGACTTCTAATCAGAACACAGCCTATCGTCCTAAATAAGAATCGCAGGTAACTTTTTTCTGTTACTAACAAGGATTTTCTCTCTATGTAATCAGATGCAGCTGTTGGATTCTTATGTCCAAAGCCATACACTTTGGGAGAATGGGGAGCAAATAGAAGCAAGCTGATTCACAAATTCATAGGTGGTATCTAGACTTTTCTGAAGTTGCCTACTTCCAACCTTGTGAAGTATTCCTTATAGTAAATACACTGTATTTAAGCCAGCACAACTCTCTCTGCTTAAGCCAGAAAAATTTATAAACCAGAAACAAGTGCAGTTGGCAACATTTACAGATTTTTTTCACAATGCCCTTATTTTATCAGAATATGTGCAGTTTTTCTGCTAAACTAGGAGTTGCTTCCAGCCATGAGATATTAAGTTTTGTATGGTAATATCCAGATCTGTGTTCAGCAGAAACCCATAACCTCAGTATAGAAGAAGATGGATTAATTATTTTTTCCATCAGATGCTTTAGTGACTCAGGAAAACTGTAATATCAACCAAGAGAAATTAAGTTCTCTGTGTCTTACAGAAAGCAGTTGACTAGTTTGGCAAGACATTTACTGCCTCATGAAGAGTAAGAGTTGGTACATTATTTAGTACAACTTTAGGTTTATTCTTACCTACCTACTAAGTACTGAGTTTGTTAAGGAACCTCCTTTCTGTCCCATTCTTATGCCTCTCTTCCATTTTTTTTCTTGTATTTAAATGCTGTTTATGGTAGAAAAAGCCATAAGCAGAAATGAGATGAAAAGAAGATGCAAAGATATATTGCCATTATGCATTTAACATTCATCAGTCTCAGCTACACACACACTCTTTAAAAGTTTCTCTGGATATAGATTTATTGAAGTGGATAAAAAGCAGTTTGGTTAGCAGAAGACAGAGAGCAGTGTAGAAATTAAACATAAGAAATCCATTTATTTATTTTATATATATTGAAAAACAAAAAAAAATAAATTTAAAAAATCAAAGTAGGACTTAGTAATTCTGCAGACTTAGAAGACTGTGGTGGGTTGACCCTGGCTGAATGCCAGGTGACCTCCAAAGCTGGTCTTTCACTCACCTCCTAAACTGGACAGGTATAGAAAATATAACAAAAGGTTCATAAGCTGATATAAGGGCAGGGAGACACCACTCACTGTCACAAACAAAACTGAGTTGACTTAGGGAAATTAGTTGAATTTATTACCAGTCAAAATCAGAGCAGGATAATGATAAGCAAAAAAGAATCCTAAAAACACTTTTCCCCCATGCCTCCCTCCTTCCTAGGCTTAGCTTCATTTCCAGTTCTCTGCCTCCTGCTCCTGAGTGGTTCAGGGAGACAGGGAATGGGGGTTATGGTCAGTTCACCACATTATTTCTGCTGCTCCTTCCTCCTCAGGGACAGTCCTTCCCCTGCTCCAGTCTTGGGTCCCTCCCACAGGAGTCAGTTCTCCATGTGAGGATGTGAGTCCACCCCATAGGCTACAGTTCTTCACTGACTGCTCCAGTGAGGGTCCCCATGGGGTCACAAGTCCTGCCAGTGAACCTGCTCCAGCATGGGTTCCTCTCTCCACAGAGCCACAGATCCTGCCAGAACCCTGCTCCAGCATGGGCTTCCCACAGGGTCACAGCCTTTTTTTGGGCATCCATCCACTCCAGTGTGGGCTCCTCGATGTGCTATGGGTGGGTCTCTGCTCCACCGTGGACCTCCACAGGCTGCAGGGGTGGAGCTGCCTCCACCGTCTTCACCATGGGCTGCAGGGGTTCTCTGCTCCGGCACCTGGAGCACCTTCTCCTCTCCTCTTTCACTAACCTTGGTGTCTGCAAGGCTGTTCCTCTCATATATTCTCACCTCTCTCTTCTCTGGCTGCAATAACATCTGCATGAATAATTTTTTTCCCCTTTAAATATGTTGTCACAAAGTTGCTACCACTGTCATTGATCAGCTCAGCCTTGTCCAGCAGCGGATCTGTCTCGGAGCTGGCTGCTATTGGCTCTGTCAGACGTGGGGGAAGCTTCTGGAAGCTTCTTAGAGAAGCCCACCCCGCTACCAGAAACTGGCCACGCAAACCAAATACAAAGACATATGGAATTATTACTAAAAGTCACTAGTCTAGCTGACAAACAGCATGACCCTTGGGTCATCTGATATATAAATTGAAAGTTATGTAATGGAAAAGGGGAAAGGATGAGTGGAATGGAAATTATTCTGAATTACTTGGAATATAAACTAATTAAATGATCAATCTGACATAGTTTGATGCATCAACATTTTGTTTTGAGAAAGATTTAAGTTCCCCAAAGTAAGTGCCTAAATCAGTCTGCCTCAAGGAATAACCACTCCATTTAATTTTCTATGACCAAGAAATATTCATCCTCCATCAGTTTTAAAGACGAGCACAAAACTAGACCTTCACCCAGGGTCAGTGGAAGGCAGTGCTGGTGGACAGCATGAGAGCAGTTCCAGCATATTGGAGTACATCTGCTACAGGGTCCTTGTACTTGAGCCAAAGTCCATTGTCAATGATAATACTCATATTAAAACCAATGGTCATTCAGGTAAGGATGCCAGAAAAAAAAAAAAAAAAAAAAAAAAAAAAGAGAGAGAGATAACACCTATTTTATTTTAAAAACTGCAATAATTACATTTTTTTTCTATTTTTAGTGGACTTCATCAGAGAACTTTTGGAAACATTAAAGGATTCAATTAACATCATAAATATTGCAGTCACTTTGAACTTGCACAGGTGTGGGCAGTCTGTTCTGGGAAATAATTCCAAAGGTCCTCAATAGATGTCAATTCTGCATTTAAAATATTCATGTTTTGTTGCATTATCATAGCAAGTTATGTTGAAAATAAGGTATATAAGATTGAAAAGGTAAATTGAGCAGAGAAAAGTAGTTTGGCATAATTCATTTAAAATAATTTTAAAATTATTTTGAAATAAATCTCTTCAAATCCATCAGGCCTTGTATTTTAAAAATAAAAAATTTAAAAAATTAAAAATTAATGTATTTACATTTTAGGTACTCTTAGGTAGCCGACATTTACATAGTTTGGGAAATATCATTGCATAATTGATTTTCCACAAGTTTTTATTTTACCAGTTTCTTATTTCCCATCTGTATATGGCACACTAAATTTACAGAAACACATAATAATTATTAAAGTTTTTTGTAAATCTGTATGCTTGAATTGTCCTTGAGATGTCAAAGTTTTAAATAATAGAACAAAATCCTATAAAATGAAGATCAGAAGGCTACATTTCTGTTCAGTCATTAAATAAAATTGGTATAATACTGACTGAACTGGGACAATGCTTAAACATAGGTAACAGTATTGTACTCTGTCCTTAAATTTCATCCACTTTGAAAGAAATTATATAATCATGGAGTTTAGCTCAGAGAGCTTTGGAATGACTGATTTGGAAAATTAAATAATTGCAAGATGAGACTGCACTTAATACTCTATTCAGAAAAAGAATGACTCATCATCCATTTATTTGCTCCATAGGTGAACTGAGCTTTGCAATAGTTGATACTAATACAGCCCAGCTCCCAAAATAAAGCAAATTCATTTGCTCTGGCACAACTGGCAAATAAACTGCATCACTATGCGCAGGTTTAACAATATTTGCTAAGCTTTTAGCATTTTCATACTGGAGCTGGAAACACTTTATTTCCCCCAAAAATTTGCTAAATGTTTTCCTGTTTTTAAAATTACCTCTCTTTTGATTTTCCTGACCTCCATTTGTTATGCACATCTCTAATAGGCTTGTTAGAAGTATAACCAAATACTGTCAGCTTCTCCAATATGAAACTGCTGAGATCATTAAATGCTAAATTAAGAAGAAAGGAGAAAGGGTATGTTTTTAAAGTTTTGTAACTACTTGTGATCTGAAGGATTTAAAATTTGAGTTTATACTGGATTTTCTAAATCTTACAGATGCGAATGCTCATTGTGGACTACAGATATTTTAGGAGTCAAAGTGCTCTTATCTAAGTGAGAATCTGGCAATTTGAAAGTGTTTTGGTAAAGGACTTGTTTTCTGAGAAAAAAACGACATACAAAGCTGGTATAGTTCTTTATTCTTGTGAAGTGGAAATCTATCTTCTATTATGCATTAAAATATTACATTCAGATATGCTCAGTTTTGATCAAATAAATTGTGAAATAATTTATAACATTTGTCCATGGTTTACAGCTAATAAAATGCTAACATGATTATCATATTATTTTCTGTTTTCTAAGCACCTTCTTTTGTATGCTGCTAAGAGCTTTAAATCATTCAGCGATTTTTCTAGCAAATGTTTGTGCTATGATCCAGTAAGACTGAAACATATGTGAAGTATTGATTCTATGGCTTCTTTAAAAACAGACAAATTTTTATGAGTGGGATGAGTATCACGTCACAGCCATCTGCTGAACTAGAATATACATTGTTGAAAGGAGTTATTTTCGTGGTGGTTTTTTTTTGTTTGGTTTGTTTCATACTGGTAATAATACCTGCATTTAATCCTAAATTAGACACCCATTGGATTCTTAAGTTTTAGGTTCCTACTGAAATATTCTGCCTAGAATAGTCCTTTATAAAGCAAGTGGAGATATAATGCTCCAAAGATTCTCTCTTCAAAGGTCCTGAAGGGTAATGATTTCTAATCCTATATTTAGCATGAAGCATTATTCTTAAACTGTTAAGTTGCTAGTATTACACACTTAAAATAAGTTTTGAATATAAAATTATTTAACTTTATACTTGAGTATATAAATTGATAAAGATGTTGTACAGTGTCAAACCTTTCCCCATGTCACACTTCATTTTGAATGAAATTGCCATAATGCTTGACTGTGGTTTGGAGATAGTTGAATACTTTCTGACCTTTTAATTTGGTCAAGTAACTTAAAGCATATTTAGTGGAGAATTTTCTTCTTTGTTCCAATTTGCTAATGATTTGTATGTTCTGTAGTTTTATATATTTCATTTTAAGATTGCCAGATGAATACTATCCATGAGTGATTTGTCCAGGATTTTCTTTGTGTACTTCTACACTTCTGGTAAGTAAGTGGGAACTGGCTAAATTCTGTAGAGCTATATATTGCAAATGCATAAATAGGCATGTGATAAATCATATGCTGAATTCACTCAGTTTCAGTTGTCACAACATTACAATAGACCAATGGATTAATAAAGTGTATTTTTATCTGACATTAGAGAGTTGTCTCCATTGTATCCTTCTGAAGGAAGAAAAGTTAACTAGATCAGGTGCTAATTAATCAATTGCAGATAAATATTCTCTGAACAAAACTTAAACTAAAAATAAATTGCATAAAAATCTACGAATGTATTGAAAAAAAACCCCAACCCCACTCAAGCCAAACAAAAAACCAAACCTCAAACAAACTAATCAAAAACCCCTCACCAGATCTCTAGGACAAAGAAAACAAATCCACAGAAAAGAAGAACTGTTGTATGTTCTGTGGATCAGAATCAGGGGGAAGGCCAACAAGGCTGACATCCTGGTGGGAGTCTGTTATAGACCCCTCCTATCAGGATGATGAAGGGGATGAATTATTTTACAAGCAGCTGGCAGATGTCTCAAAATCACCAGCCCTTGTTCTTGTGGGCAACTTTAACCTGCCGGCTGTCTTCTGGGAACTCAACACAGCAGAGAAGAGGCAGTCTAGGAGATTCTGAGAGTGTATAGAGGATAATTTCCTGCTCCAGCAGGTAAATGAGCCTACCGGGAGTGGGGCTCCACTACACCTACTGCTCACAAACAGAGAGGGGCTGGTGGGAGATGTGGTGGTTGGAGGCCATCTGGGGCACAGTGACCATGAAATAATAGTTTTCAATACTCAGAGATGCAAAGAGGGCCCTCAATAAAACTTCTACCCTGGACTTCTGCAGGGCAGATTTCAGCCTACTCAGAAGACTGGTTCAGGGGGTACCTTGGGAAACAGCCCTTGAAAACAAAGGGGTCCAGGAGAGATGGAGACGCTTCAAGAAAGAGGTCTTGAACACATAGGAGCAGGCTGTCCCAATGTGCCGAAAGGTGAGCTGGTGGGGAAGACAGCCAGCCTGGCTGAACAGGGAGATTTTGAAGGAAATTAGAGGAAAAAAAAGAACTTACTGACTATGGAAAAAAGAGCTGCTGATGGCTGAGCCCAGAGAGTGGTGGTGAACGGAGCTGCATCCACTAGTGGTGTCCTCCAGGGATCAGTGTTGGGCCTAGTTCTGTTTAATATCTTTACTGATGAGCTGGATCAGGGGATTGAGTCCATCATCAGCAAATTTGCAGATGACACCAAGTTGGGGGAAATGTTGATCTGCTGGGAGGCAGGAGGGCTCTGCAGAGGGACCTGGATAGGCTGGAGAGTTGGGCTGATTCCAACCGGATGAAGTTCAACAAGGCCAAGTGCCGGGTCCTGCACTTCGGCCACAACAACCCCTGCAGTGCTACAGGCTGGGCACAGAGTGGCTGAAGAGCAGCCAGGCAGAAAGGGACCTGGGAGTTTGGATGGACAGGAAGCTGAACATGAGCCAGCAGTGTGCCCAGGTGGCCAAGAAGGCCAATGGCATCCTATCGCTTAGGGGGAGGGGGTCCCCTTGCGAATGGACCCTGATGGGCACACTTTGCATTGGGGAAAGAGACACACACACACGCGATATGCGTCTCGCAAAATGGCCGTTTAATACAAGAAGAAGTTAGCTTTTATACCGTGGGATACAGAGAATTCGGGAACAGGGGTGGATCTTTGGCTTGAAGCACCAAATCCAGGGTTTTAGTGATAAGGGGGTTTGAAAGGATAGGTTAGGGGGTATATTTGGCCATATATGGTAAAGGGAATGCAAGGGGAGAAGTGGTGGGAGGCACAAACAGGGGGGGTCTGTGGGGGTCTTGCTAGCTGCTGTTATCGCTGGACTCAGGCGTATCCTGTAGCTGCAGTTGTCAGGATAGATGGATTTCTTCCTCGTGAGGCCCCCTTTTGCAGCCTTCCTGCATTCTTCGCCATTGCTTGTAGACCACTGTAGGCCCACTTCCTACAGCATCCTGGCCTGGATCAGGAACAGTGTGGCCAGCAGGAGCAGGGAAGTGATCCTTCCCCTGTACTCAGCACTGGTGAGGCCACACCTTGAAGTACTGTGTCCAGTTCTGGGCCCCTCAGTTCAGGAAAGACATTGAGGTGCTGGAGCAAGTCCAGAGAAGAGCAACAAGGCTGGTGAAGGGACTTGAGCACAAGTCCTATGAGGAGAGGCTGAGGGAGCTGGGGTTGTTTAGCCTGGAGAAGAGGAGGCTCAGGGGTGACCTCATCACTCTCTACAACTACCTGAAAGGAGGTTGTAGCCAGGTGGGGGTTGGTCTCTTTTCCCAGACAATCAGCAGTAGGACAAGAGGGCACAGTCTTAAGCTGTGCAGGGGAGGTTTAGGCTGGATATTAGGAAGAAATTTTTTACAGAGAGAGTGATCAGGGAGGCGGTGGGTTTACCAACCCTGGAGGTTTTTAAGATGAGACTGGATGTGGCACTTAGTGCCATGGTCTAGTAACCACAGTGGTTTGGACTTGATGACCTCGGAGGTCTTTTCCAACCTGGTTGATTCCATGATTCTGTGATTCTATTACAGCTTCCTTGTATTCATATCACAAGTTTCCCTTTCTTTGCATTCTACGTCTGATGAAAGTTCACTTTCTAAATGAAATGGTAAAAGTAGCTTGTTACATTCAATATAAATGTTCCTATGTGTAGTATAATCTCCTTAGTTCTAGTTTATATCCTTTGCATCCTCTAAACAATTTTATTCCCATTTGGGTTCAATATTTTTTTTGTGTGCTTGTATATTTACTTACATCTTAAATAAACTATATGTATGCATCTCTCATCTTTTTTTCTTAAATAAATTCTGTCATTTTATTTTCAGCATGGTCTATCTTTCTGCCTGTCTATGCCTGAAGTGGAATACATTTTGTCATGTAAATCATGTGCACTTTTTGAAAGACTTATTTTTCTGTTCCATCATCTCTTATATAATGACAAACTCCTCAGGACTTTTTATTGTCATACACTACTGAAATCTGTTGGAATTCATTTGTACTAATGTTGTCATGTACTAGATAGATGCTTAAGTCTAATGTAGTTACTGACTTTATATCCAGTGGAGAGAAAACAGATTTTGTGTACGATGACTCATCTCACCCAAAGATAGGTACTTGCAGGTTGGATGAATAAACTGCTGGAAGAGCCTATTTCAACCTCCTGACTGTAAAAGGTGTCTGTGGCGACAGGACTAGACTTAGACATGTGATTTTTACATGCCTAAATCTAGAAGAGACTTCTCTAATTTGCTGTGCTGAATAATTGGTCTTTAACTATGAATTGAGGAATTAGCTCAAGGAAAAGTCCTACAAGTTTGGAAACTCTAACTCAATTATTTTAAACCATATATCACCTTCTTTGTACCTCAGTTTGTCCATTAGTTCTTCTTATTGTTGTTATCCTTCAAGGGAGAAATTTGTGTTAAAGGAAGACTTGCATACTTGGAAAGGATGGTGGAAATAATAAGTAAAAAGGGAAAACGTAAAACAAAGATACAAAAGGAATTATTTTGCATTATGTGAAGAGGAAAACTAGGAAGCCATGTAAATGGAGGTTTTATATGAAGAGGAACAGCTCTAAATCTTGGAAATGAGACTGAAAGGGAAATTCTGACTTACTGATTGCAGTAAGGTTAGAGAAAATAGGTGAAGTGGAGACTGTGCTACAATCACGGAGAAGATTTTTATGAAAACGTTTGGGCTACCTGCAATGGATAAGCTGTAATATAAAGGTCAGAAGGAACAGCAGAGACAGAACTTCAAACAGGGGCAAGCAAAATATAAGATCTAGTGTTTACTTCCATGTGGAGAGAAGAAAATTATAGTTATGTCATAGTGTCTCACCTCCTCTGTCAGTTTTGTTACTATCACAGGGAAGAAAAGACATTCTAGACTGCATTTTATTCTTTGCTGTTCATTTCTATTTCAGCATTTTTTTTCTGTGTTCAGCTGCTATTTTATACTTTATTATTTTGTTTCAAATTATCCCAAATTAGTGAAAAAGCAGATCCCTCAGTGAAGATATGATATGCTGCATGGCATTTAGTTGAGTCACATTTTCAGTTACTTCTTATTTACAACATCTCCAGGACGATAACATGAAATAGAGCAGTAACATACATAATCTTATTTGATGTGTGTTTTGATGAACTAAAAATTTGAAATTTGGGTGTCATAAACCAAGTTACAGCATAAGCTAGTATTCATAGTACACCAGGAACTCACATTGAACTCTTCTGGAATCCTAGGCTCACTGAGTATATGAAACTATTTAATGTCTTGAAAGAAAATAAGTAACTATTGATATATTTTTAACTGAAGCTGATTTATATGATTTATATAGATTAAAGGCTAATCTATACTAATTGTCTCTATTAAAGTAAATCAGTATTTATTCAGTTATATGAGTGGAGAGACCAAAACTCTGCTGGAATCAGAGACTTCCACAGAGATAAACTATCTGTGTGTTGGACCTTACAGTTGAGTCCTTTGCTGTGCCTGGGCTAGTCTGAAGATGATCTGCAGTGACTTGTGCACTTGCTGATGCACAATTCCTTTCTGGATTGCATGGCAAGCTGTTGGCAGTTGCGAGGCTGCAGGTCTGGCCTCCAAAAGGAAAGGGACCCACCTTGGCCATAGCCCAGTACATCATCCCAGCATTGTTACATGGAAACAAGCTTCACATTGACAGCCTGTACATGTTCAGGTACCCCATAATCAAACCATGAAGCCACAGGGTCCAAGGACTGGTATTAAAAAATTAGATAAACTGAAGTAAAGGAGGTGGGGCCATTTCCTCTTTCTTGCACATGCATTGCTACTTCTTTATTCCTTATATTGTCAATTATAATTCTACTTCCAAGGAAAGAGATGGTTACTTAGGTGATAGGAGAAAGTCTGTATTCTTTTTTAAATGCTCATCTGCAGTTAGTGCAGGAACCAGATAACCTTTACCCATACCTAAAGCAAGTCAAACAGTAAAGAAATCTGAAAGCAAATTGAATTCCTGAAATTGAAAACTCTTGACTAATCTGATTTTTGGTGTGTGAAGTCCTAGGTGCACTCATACACACATAGATAACTACACATTTAAATTACTGTGTCGATTTTATCATCACGTGTCAGAAGGGTAATTCCTTGTTCTTGTGCTTACACTGGCGATTCATTCTACTGCCTATTCTCAAAAGATTTAATATTTTTTGAACATGCATTTGCCAAGTTTGGAGGGTTTCCTGCAATTTTTTGCCAGTGCCTTTTGACTTCAGTGCTATATGAAAATACATGTCCATTTAGATGGCTCTCTCAAAAATACATAATGATTGATACCTGTTCTATCTCTGAATAAGCTATAATCTAGTATGCTGTGATCCACCTCTGTATCAGACTTAGCAATAACGTTTAGTACAGATAAACCTTAATTGATTTGACACTTCAAACTAAAGTTGTAAAATGTGTCTTTGGTTTTTAGTAGCTATGAAAAAAATTGATCTCCAACTAGCAATGGAGTCATGCTTGATGTCATTAGAGGTCTATATTTCCTGTCTGACAGATTTTAATGCCTCTTTTTTTTATTATTAATGAGATATAAGGTAAAATTCAGAAAAGTTATTTCAATGGCTTTGCAATCCAACTAGCACTGAAAGTCAATTTAATACTATATCTTTTGAAAAATGAGCTCACAGGAAACTTGTTTCTGTCTACTTTGTTACCTGCTGTAAAGATGTGGAAGCAAATCTGCTGTCTACTCCTCTGACCAGAAAAAAAACTAATTTAATGACTGTAGCACTTGCCATAGTTTAATAAACATAAAGGTGTTTAAATTAAAGCTTCCTGTGATCTAAGTAGGTTAAGTACAATTAAACAAACTAAAGTAATACTATTCTTCTAGCACCCCAGATGGAAAGCCCCCAAAACTGATTTTCCATATACAAGACCATATGGTACGTTTTGAAAGCTACCAGATCAGGATTGCTTCTGAGCGGGGACAGCTTAGATTCATCTTGAAGGTGTTTAAGTGAACACACCTTATCACCAGTCTTCTCTGTTCTTGAAGCGAGGGGCACCAGCCTGAATTATTCTGATAAAGAGAGATGCAGAAATACAGTCTGATGACATAGGTGATCTCTTGAGCAAGACAGTCCTGAGCTGTGTTGCAAGCTGTGCCATTTTTTGCTGAGCTGTTAAATGGGAAAGAAGAACTATTCATGTGGTAAATTGAATCAGGGTAAATTATTAATAAACTATCTTAGTTCTATGCTTCCCTTTGCTTTCTTTGTTTATTGTTTTGGTTTTTTTAAAGGAGGACTTTTGTCTTCCCCTTATCCCCATAAATCATTTGTAGTAAAAGCTGATTGACAATTAAACATTTCAATTCTGCTATCAGTCTTCTCTGCTTCTTGAGTGTTTCAAAAGTTTGCTGAAATCAACTGTTTTCCTGCCCTTACTCTTTCTCAGCAGGAAAGTTCTCTGATGTTTTATCCCTCATTTCTGGAAATACTATAGAATAACACATCGGTCACTGACATTTTTCACATATTTTTGTAAACACATGCAGTCCCTCAATTACCTGCATGCTGAGTAGAAATTGCAAAAATGTTGCCTACCTGTATTTTAGGATTTTGAAAACCTCATAGACTAAGTTTTCATGGAATGTCTGTACAATGCATTCAAAACCTTGTGGAGGCCATTACAGAGTTTTTGCCTTAATTTTTATCTTCCTCATTCCTTCCTTCTGTGCTAATCCTCCACAAGCAAAACAAAATCATAAACAAACAAAATCCAAACATCACAACAAAAGAATCTTGAGATAAACAGTAGTAGTCCATTTACAAATGTGTTATTGCAACAATTATCTGTATTATTAGAATAAATACAAAGTTAGTAATCTTAGTGGTACATACCAAGAATTTCACATAGGGATTGAGCACAAAATGCTGTGTTTTGCCACAGACTGTTTGGCTTGAGGTCCCATAAACTGAATTTTAAGAGCTTAAGGTGAGTTAAACATCTTTTTTTACTCTCTAAAAATTAAAACACGTTACTAAATTGCCTGTTGAGGGGAAATCCTGGACAAATATAACCTCTACTGAATGTATACTTAAAGCTAAATTCTAATTAAAATCAGTTTTATTTACTCCAGCTGTAGACACTTTAATTGCATAATAGCTCTATTTCTGTCAGGGGGCCTTGGGAGCTGCAGAGAGCTGCCCCTGAAGGTGCAGCACAGCATTTCTCAGCAGAGATCGCCCCTTCCCCTCCGGACCGCCAGGCCCCTCCTGCGCTCCCCCTCGCTGCGCGCTGCTCCCGCGGGCAGACATTTTCGGCGCGCCGTGTGAGCGGCGGTGCCCGATGGCTGATGCTCCGATCACGTCCTCACGGGGGTCGCTGTCTGGCACCTCCGCCGCGGGCACGGCTGTCGATGCGGCAGCGCTTTAGCAGGACAGCTCCCGCACCCTGGCGAGCCGCGTGGCTCGGAGAGGGCACCGCGGGCTGCGCGGGGAAGCCGGGAAGGCAGGGAAGCGACCAGCGCCGGGAAGGGCCGGGCAGCGCCGCTGCCTCCGCGGCTTCAGCACCACGGACAGCGCCCGGCGGCGGCGCGGGGCGGGGAGGTGGGCGGGACAGCCGCACACGGGCAGCAATGGAGGCACGGCGGGCACAGAGCCGCGGCCACGCGTGCGGACATGGACACGGACACGGACACACGTGCCCGGCCGGCTGTCTGGCGCGCACCGACGGGAAGAACCGGCGTGCACGGGCCCAGGGCCCATGCAGAGACACCGGCGCGCTGAGACGCGCGGACACAGAGACACAAACCCACGTGCGCACTCTCGGGCACGGTCGCGACACCCACACTCACACCAGGCACTGCAGCACAACCTGTCCCCCACATCCCGCTCACACACGCTGTGTCATGCACGCACACACGCACACACGCACACAGGCAGACACAGACACACAGACACACAGAGGCAGACAGACACAGACAGACACAAACACACACAGACACACGGACACACAGAGGCAGAGACAGACACACACACAGACACAGAGAGAGAGAGACACACACACACAAGAGGCAGACACAGACACACACACAGACACAGAGAGAGAGAGACACACACACACAAGAGGCAGACACAGACAGACACAGACACACAGACACAGACACACAGACACACAGAGACAGAGACACACACACACACACACACACACACACACACACACACACACACACACACACACACACACACACACACACACACACACACACACACACACACACACACACACACACACACACACACACACACACACAGACTCTCGATTCTTTACGCGCGCCCGCCCCGCCCCCTTCGGCCGCGCACCTCCCGCCTGGCGACAGCCAATGGCGGAGCGAGTTCGCCGCCGGGAGGCACGGCAACCAATGGGAGCAGAGCGGGCGCGGCCCGGCTGGCCCCGCCTCCCTACTTAAGGCGCCGTTGGCCGAGGGTCGCTCAGTGGCGGGAGGAGGGGGGGCGGGGGCAGAGACCCTTACCAGGCGCGCGAGCAGCGGCGCGCGGCGATCCGCGCACGTGCCCGCCCCGCGCGGCGCGAGGGGCAGGTGGAGGCGGGGCCGGGGGCAGCGCGCGCCGCGGGAGGGGCGGCGGCACCTGCGGGGCGGGCACCGGCGAGCGGCGGCCGAGGGCGCGCAGCGGAGAGCGCACACCCCGCGCTGCCCGCCCGGCGTGCCGCGGGCATGGAGCAGGACAAGTACCTGCCCCAGCTGATGGCCGAGAAGGACAGCCTGGATCCCTGCTTTGTTCATGCCATGCGCCTCCTGGAAGACGGTGAGGCTCCGCGCCGCGCTCCCCCAGCCGAGCCGCGGGGCGAACGGGGGGTCTGCGGGCGGGCGGCGGCGGAGCAGCCCGATGGCCCGCGGGGTTACCCGGCCGCGCGTGGGCGAGGGGCGGCGGAGGGCGGGGAGCTCGGAGCCGCGCCGGACTCCGCGCCCAGGGACCGTCCGGCAGAGCCGCGGCGGCGGCCCCGTGTGCCCCGCTGCCCTCCCGCCCCGCCGCCGGGGCTCGCTCGCCGTGCGGCGGGTCTGCCGCGGCTGCTTCGCCTCTGCTGGAAGCGCTCCCCTGGCGCCCGGGATCGCTTGCACAGACAGATGCTGGCTTCTCATTAAACTCATTATGTCCTGTTTTCCGTGCTGAAGTAATAAGGTTTATATGGTAATACTGTTATGCTGTTAATGTGTCGCTGTTTTAGTTGACTGCACGATGTCAGGCATTGATTGGATATGGCTTGTCAGTTTCATGATACTGTTCCATCCAGGACGTGATGATTTTTCTCTTGGTTTCGTACGGCGATCAGAATATGCTCGTCGTAGTATTTCGTTATTCAGTGTAATTCGCTCGGCTTTCCTTGCTTTACTTGGACTAATTCAGCTGGAGGTTCTTCAAAAAGTTTATAATTTAGTCTCTCTTTTAATAACTACTCAGTACAGTGATTGAGTGCAGGCCTTGTGGTACAGAATTTCAACTTTTGCAGAAGTGTAATTCACTAAGTTCCCTTTATGCGTGTTTTTCTTCTGAGCTTCATGACAGCTATTTTTAAAATCGGTGTTAATCTTGGAACCTAATGTTGAAAAGAAGTAGTAAAGAATGATGCGTAAAGCAACCTATCAAGCTCTTAAATGAGACTAAGGCAAAGAGATGCATGGTTGGGCCCTTGAGAGAGTCACACATTCAAACAAACTCACATTCAGAGGCGGTAAATAATTTCCCAAGTTCTTTTATGATTTAAGGAAAATCATAACTAATTCAAACTTACCATGCTAGCAGTAAGTGTCTTTCTCTGTCAGCAGTTTTTATATTGTCTTTCCTTAATGTATGTTCTATTGATTCTGAATGAAGATACTGAGTCCAGATTTTGTTAGAGTGCCCCTGTTTGATAGCTTGGAAATTCAGTATGAATAGCGATACATTTAGTACCCTTTCATCATAGCTGCCTTGCTGCTGAAGAGGCAGCCATGCTGCTTTTTTACAGTTGTTTTTCTAGTAATCATACGGTAAACAAAATCCTTATTTCTTAGAGGGATATATTTTTTGCACCTTGCAGTTCGATCTTTTCCCAGAGGGGGGAAGTATTCGCTGTGAGTGTGCATGTGTGCCTGGGAAAGGAGGAAAATGCAGGAAGGACAAAACCGAAAGCACGCAAAGTTAAGTACAAAAAGGAGAATGAAATAGGTGTTTCTAGGTGTCAAGTTCATGCGGAAATTACATTTTAGGTAAATGTGTGACTGAATAAAATAATAGTTTTCTCATTCCTTCTTCACATAACTGGGACTATCTATATTTCATCGGATTTTTTTTTAAAGATGAAGGTGAGTTGTCTGAGAGAATGCTAATGTCAGATTCACACCAGGTACTTGGCACTATCCTTCAAAACACCATCTGTCAGGCTTTCTAGAGATTTATTTTAGAGTCTAACATATGATGACTGTTTAAACACTCAGCAAGGTAAGAGTGTAACTACTTAAGAAAACAAGAATTAATGCACTGGTTGCTGCTGGTTGTAAATAAAACAGAACTGTATAGAATGGGCAGACTTTTTTTTTTTTTTAAGCCAGAAGAACATGGGATCGTAGTGCAAGGATGTCTGTATTAGTGAATTTCTAGGTTATATCCACGATGAAGCAATGTTTCCAGATTCTGTATTTCTGTTGTTTAGAACATAATGTGTGATGTGTGCGATCAGCTGCATCCCCAACGATAGCAGCCAGGTGTTATTTTTATGGTATCCTAAGCTTTTTTGATTGCCAGTACATTTTGTGTAAAATGCGTAAATGTAGATATGAAGATTTTTGCTTCAGAGTCCAGAGCCTCAAGCAGTCACTCTGAAAGTGCTATGTTGTTTTGGGTTGGTTGCTAGAACCTGAGGTTGAGGAGAGACAGGATGCTGTATGAAACTGCAGAAGGGCACACAAATAATAAGCCTTCCAGAAAAATGGTTTTGATTTGCCAAGTGGATTTACTTGTAAAGGTAAACCCCCCTCCCCTCGATTTTTCCCCAATAATTTTTTTGTTTGTTTCGTTTTGTTCTGTGGGCTTTTTTATTTGTGTTTACTTAACCTATATTAAAACCAAGAAATTACTTATGATTTTAATATGTAGGTATGTGTCCTGCAGGTTGACCTATGTCAGATGAATACTTGAATCAGTAGCTATTTACCGCTCATCTCTGAGGGATGAATAGAAGTCATCCCTAAGGACTAGTTTACATTAGTCCCTACCTGGGTGTGCTAAAACTCACCGAAAAGGGACTTTCACTGTAGTAAAGAATTTGAATCCTTAGCAAACAACACAAAGAAAGGTGAGGAAAAAGGTACTAGTGCTGCTTAGATACAAAAAACGAAGGCATAAAACAATTTCTCTAAAAATCACCGAGGGAATCTGTGGTGGATTCTGACTATGAACCCTGTCTCCAAATGACTAATTGAGTGCCTTAATCAGAAGATACGTTATTTCCCCTGGGTCTTTACCTGTTTCATATAGAAGTAGATTCTACATGATTATTGCACTATTAGAAAAGTCAGTTATAAGTCATCTATTAGAAGAAGAACTTGTGAATTGTGAGTGGTGGGTGATACTTGCCTCAGTCTGTTTTTTTCAAACTTTTAGAAAATGAACATACTTATTCTGATAATATGGTCCAGTCAGTAAGGACAACAAAAGACCTCTTTAGTTGAACTCTAAAGAATATACAAGTCTCCATTTGCTGGAAAGGGCTTTTTTCTATCAAGTGAACTGTTTTGGGTACCAAACGGTTATAAGAGGTGGAAGAGTCCCACTGTCTCATGGCAAGTTTTAAATTATTTTATTGTAAATTGATTACCAGTAATTATTTTCTTAGGTGAGATTGTACTGTTTCTCCTAATGCCTGGTCAGATGGAAAATGTCAAAAGTGAAGAGCATGTTTTTGAGCACTGTCTTTTGTACCCAACTTGTGCTGATACTGCTGCAAACTCTGGAGCTCCAGGGAGAACTGAGGATGCGTCTGTTCTGGTGCTTCTTCCTGCCCTGGAAGCTAATGGGCTGCTTCCGTGTGTTACTTTTGCATGTATGTAAATATTTATTGTTTTGTGTAAGATGTCTGTGATTATAAATATAAATATAAGTATGTGACTGTAGCTGTGAAGGTGTGGATGACATAGAGAGCTGCAATGAGCTGGAACTGTTCGGTAGTTCAAAAGTTGGTTTATATCAGCATTATATTTAATAACCTGAAGTGCCAGGTAATTGTATGTCTACTTTTGTGGACAAGCAAATTATGTACATGTGTTTATTTATATTTGTGTGGCTTTGGAATATCTTGAATTATTAAAGCCAGCTAAGTCTTTTGTAATATAAACATAAAGGAAAAAGACCTACTGGAAAGAGCTGACCAAAGTAAGAGCATCTCTCCCCATGGAAATATCAGCATTACTTGGGTAATGAGGTAGCTAATTTCTCTCTATATAATGACAGTACAATTGACCTCAGAATTTCAGCTGGCATTCTGAAGGCATTCAGAATCAGGCCTTTAATTTTAATCCTAAGTCTCTAGTAAATTAGACTCAGCATCGTAAAGCTCCTTGTAGGACGGGACATAATTATTCAAAAGATTAGCCTTTGCACTCAGTGAGCATTAGTACAGTCTTTCATGCAAACTTGCCGTAGTTGTTCTAGCTAGTATAAAACTGTTGATGTAATGCAAATTAATTTTGTCTTATATTCAACTCATATATTGGCTTTGTGTGGGCTTTGGATTTCTTTGGACTATTGGAGATTCATTTGCTTTTCAAATAGGAAGGCAGATTTAGTTCATGTGTGTGTGTTTCTGTTAAAAACCTGTGATAATAGTAAGGTTACTGTATGAAAATTATTTGTCTTGGAAATACAGCATATGGTAATCATATCCTTAGCCCTAAATGTGAAAGGCTGTTTTTCAAGCCTATGACCTGCTAAAATCAGGCCTCTCATACTTTTTAATTTTTATCAAATTTTTCACTGAAAACTACTTGTGAAAATATGCTTGCAGATTTATTACTTTACTTGTCTAAACAAGCCTTTGGATTAAAATAAGATTAATGTAAAATGTTAATATAAGTGCATATATTAATATTAAGCTGTGAATGGTCACTTTTCTGCTTATTGTTTCTTTTTTCCCTGATGTTTACATCAGGTGAGACAAAATCTGTGTTCATAAAATAGTTGGTATTAATCATTGTTTGCTTTGCTGTCTCAAGAAATGCAGTGTAAATAACTGGTAGATTGACTTAGGAAACATGCTAATATTTAGAGTGTGTATTTTGGATATCTTGATTTCATTAGAAACTAGATTTATATATTGATTAGTTGGAGCCTTTTCAATAAAAAGTGCAAACTCTAGATGAATACAAGGTACTTATGATTTCTATAAAGTAGTGATGTGCTAGCAGTTCCAGACTTGGTTCAAAGCTCAGTACAGTTAATGGGAATCTTTCTGTTGCATTAGTGGGCTAACAGGCAGTCATTGTAATACAAATATGGTATACTGACTGATATTGCTTGTAATAGGCTTGTAATCATGAAAACAGATAGAATATACTGCAGGTTTTAGAACTGACTGCATTTTGCTTTTTATATTTCTTTTAAAGATGAATTTTTTTTGTCATGATGCAACAACATAGTATGTGTTCATAGCTCAAGGAAGTGCTTTTGTCTTGCAGAATGTAATGCAGATAAATCCCAAGTGATAACTGGATTTAGGGAAAACAAAATACTATACAATATTAGAATGAGTGTAACAGAGCAACCATTGTGTTTATATTGACCCCAAGTTTTTAGTCATAATGGGTAGGCTTGGTTAAGAGGAGAGAAAAAACAAATTATAGATGTAATTTTAATAAAAATAGTAAAACTGCATTTCAGACATCTGAAGCAGCTTAGGACCATTTGATCTGTGATCTTAGAAAACATATACTTTGAAACACAGTAAATTGTTTTTCAAAGAGACAGCAATATAAGTGCAGTAAGGGAAGGTTAGATTCTGATACCCTTGTCTGAAAAAAAAAAAGTGCTTCGTTCTTTAAATAGTGTTGAATCAATGGAGCTGGTTGAGGTGCAATTCAGAGCAAATAGCAGAATTTAGTACCAACTGTTTAAGGGAAGGTGAAACACATTTGCTGAGGCTTATCTGGATGGCCAGAGTCTCATCAACAAAGTGTGCTGTTTTTTGGCAACATGAATGTTTTCCTTGGAAGGAGAAGAATATTTTTTGTTTGTCCTGGGAATTCTTCTATTAAATTTATGTCATATATAGTCTCCTTGGTGTATTCATTCAGGGAATGTAACTGTCCATCTCTTTTCCTTAGTGCTTCTAAGTAGATATTTTTCAACTCAGGAATTTGTAAAATTGATAATATTTACAGTCAGTACCAGGAGAAGGCAGAATACCTGGACAGATGAATAGAAAATTCCAGTCAACTGTTACCTTCCCAAGCACTGATCACCTGCGTAATGTGTAGAATAGAGTGGCCATTCCTAGCCAGGAGGTGGCATGATTGGGCTCCATATGCCAAAATAGGGCTGCATATCCTGGCACCTTCTGGGAAACGACTTGTCTGGCCCAATAGATATATCAATTTCATGTTCATTTTTTTTTCCTGTAGGCAATATGCAGACAATATATACTGACAAGCAGATTTTCTGGCTATTGAGTAGTCTTTAAAATCTGATAGGATCAATAGGGACCAGTGCATGAGTCTCCTAATAAAGTCTGAACCCACCAAAGCTGTGTCATGAAAGGGAAGCAGTTCCTCCATGACATGTGAGATGTGAGTTTCAAGTGTTGAGTCTTATTTTAGAAGGCATAAATGTAGCTTCTGTTTGGTAGTTCCTCTCACAAGTTTTATTAAAATAGGAATGCATAACGCCTTTCTGTGCCTTGCAGCTGTACTGTAGGTTAAACATTCTGCTTATATGAACTAGTTGTTTTTCTGATTGGCAGGGTCGCTGCAGTTACATGGCACTTCAGGGTAAGAGTGCCTTTTCAAAAACAAGCAGTTTTTAGCTGTTTTGGTTTAAATCTCCTTTCTCCAACAAACTGCTGAATGTGAAGCAAATGTCAGTGTCCTCACAAGCTGATCTCAAAATATATATTGTTCTTTAAAACATTTTAAGAAGAAGTAATAGGAAGAGTGTTTTCTTCAAGAATTTGAGGTGTTAAGAAAGCAAATGTGCTAGAAGAAAAAAAAAAAAGTCTGTTTTGCAGATAGTTCCTGCTAAGCAGAGTGAAGGTATGCATTCATCTTTTGTTCACCTTGCATTTTTCGGTCCGTGGATGGGCATCAGTGCACTGTATCAGAATAAGCAAGGAAGCAGACAGTTTTTAAAATGAAGTGTGTAAAGTACAGAACTTTACTGATGCTGCAGTTTAGTCTTTGGCTGTATAAACAAATAAGGACTGTGCAGTCTGACCACAGAAGTGGAAAACCTTAATACTTGTGTAAAGATCTGAAGTGCATAGAGCATGGAGTTTTGACTTGTTTCTTCCCTGTGCTATATACCTTCAGTGAATACATTCTAAAACTCCCATCTGTAAGGTGTAGACTAATGCTGAATTTAATTCTAATCTTTGAGTTCTCTAAGTGAAAAGAGCTTCATAAGAAATGTGTATTATTATTACTTTTAATATGAAATTATTATTTTTAAATTTGCAGGCAAAAATAATGCTGGTTATTACATTTCTCTGTAAATCCTGTCACATTTTAATTAGAATCCTGCTGGAAATGAATGCAGCTATTTCCTTATCCTAAAAAGGACTGGAACTAATAAAAACTATGAAGAATTATCTAAGACATTCAGCAGATTAAAAACCTCCTAACCCCTCCTGGAATAACTTTTATGCCTGTTACTGATTTCACAGCTTTTGTTGTTGGAAGGGAATTTTTAGTTTGAATACTGAAGAAATATCAAGTGAAACTTATAATAATGCTAATATGGTAATATTGAAGATCACCCACATTTAATTACGATGATACAAAGTTTTGATGGTCATAAATGGCTACATAAATGGTTACATATATGTGATATAACCAAAGACATCCTAAAGACTTCAAATGCTCTGCTTGCACTGGGCATTCCTATTTGTTGTTCCTGGGTTAGCATGATGCAAAGACTGAAAGGCACAGGGCAGGTCACTGCTGTTTTTGAATTTCTCTGCACCTGCTAAAGTGTTCATCAAATACTTTAACATCTAATTTTGGTTGTAGAGGTTACACTGAAAGATGTGAACTTCAAAAGCTTTTGATTCATAAAGTACTTTGAAATTCTGGCAATTGATGTAACTATTGTAACCATATAACAACTACATGCTAGTCTGTAGAAGTTCTATTAAAATCTGCATTCCTCCTTTTAACTCTCATTTGGATCTGGAAAAGAAATTCTACTTGTTTATCATAGAAGCAGTTTAGATTTGCTGACTGGTGAAAACAGGTGTGTCTTCAGCAAAAGCAAAAGTAGGGATCAAGGTCCCTGGCTCATAAACAGTCAGTTTTCAAAGAGCAGCACTGCAAATTGAGGAAAAATAGTTTTTCTAAGAGCTGTGAGCACTGCAAAGAGAAAACAAATCCCCTCTTGACATATTTCCCAAGTTTAATGTTCCCTAGGATTCAAATGTGCGTTTCAAAGCTCTCTTTCCAATGCTTGAAGTTAGAGAACTTGCCATGAAATCAAGGACTTTGTGTGTATGTGTTAAAGTGGCCTTTTGGTATTGAAAAATTGAGTTAACTTATCTCACAAGTGTAAATTTTTATTCTTTGTATTTTTGGTAACGTAGACTCATATTGCTGATTTTTCTGAATATCTCTAAGCAAACTTGTTTCTTGCATTTTGTCTTTTTTGAGATTCTAAAAAGAATTTTTGATGTTGTCTGGGTGAGCTCTAGCTGGGAAAAAAGAGAGACGTTCTTCCTAAATAATTAGGACTATGCTGATTTGCTGCAGCTATGAAGCTGGCTCTCTGACTTTCTTTTTCCAGCTAAAAATGATTTTTCTCCAGTTCTGCTGAAAGCACCAAACCTAAGTGCCTTGCTATGTCTTCTGTTGATGTTTGCGAGGTAAATGATAAACTGATAAAATGCAGAATTCCAAGAGGCATTTCTCCTCCCTCTCTTCAGATAGCTGTTCAATAGGAAGATGGTGAGTTGATTTTGGTAAATGATGCTTATTATCTTGGTGTTTCCATGGGACTATAGAGCTATCTAATAGATTAGCTTTCACACAGATATATACTTGCAATTATTTCACTAATACTTGTACGCAAAGTAGTTAGATTTAGCCCATTGTTAAATTTGAAATAACGTCCTCCTCATACTCGCAGATCCAGGTAAATATGTGACTTGTGTCAGTTTATTGTTATGCTCAAAAGCCATTGGCAGGTAGTCTACCACTCTCAATTCTTAAATTGCATGGACTCTTGATCCTACACATTCTTATTTAACAAGACCATTCTATCTTTATCAATATACTATTGCAGAGTGCCCTGTAATTTATTCTATTTGATTTGTTACAGGTCTTCCAGATGTTGTTGCTGCTGTTACTGTAGTGGTTGTTCTTTGCTTGCTGCAAATGTTTCAGTGTAAATGCCAACGGATCAGGGTGTGCAAAAGCCTGTAAAGAATGGTTTACTCATCAGTGGAAAAGCAGAGGGATCCTAGGTCAGCAGGGAAAGTGGGAAAACAGGTGCTCACCTTACGTATTTTGTTACTCTTCTTTTTCCGGAAGATTAAACTGCAAGGTAACCTGGATGTACAACAGTTTATGCTGAGTTGTGCATGACAAAAAGGTGTTCATACAGTACCAGCTTGTTAGAACACACAAGCCATCTGTTCAGCAGGAAAATACTCTTGCTGCTCCAAAGTATATGAATAATCTGAAATGATGTGTCAGATGCAAGGGAGAAGGGAGGGCTATGTCTTTTGAATGAAATATTTTGATACAATGCTTTTTGTACTGTCAGCTATCCAAGTGCTTCTTGTGGTGGAAGTGGAAGGAGATGTCTTCATCAGAAAGTGGAAATGGAGTAGCTGTTGTTTAGACACAAAGCAGGAACTTTATGTGATTCTGTATCCATCCAAACACTAAGGTGTCCTGATTTGGAGATAAATACAAAAGAATTAGAAGCTAATACCAACTTTTGGCTGGAACTTCCTGGTTCTTGAAAATTCAACTCTGTCCCTTCTCACAGCCTTTAGAGTTTTTGTTTCTTTGTTTGTTTTTTAAATAATGAAAAAGTAGGATGGAGAGAAGGAAGAGTGGGAAAAAGAGAGGAAAGATGGAAAAAGGAGAAAAAATAATGGTAAGATCGTAAAGGAAATAGAAAAGGGAGTAGTGGTACAGGAAAGGGTATAGAGAAGAAGATGAAATGATTAAGTGAAGAAAATATCAATTTAACAGGTGAAAAATATTCTGTTATTTTAGCTCTAAAAAACTGATGAAAGCACAAAATATTGAACATTTAATAAGGACTTCTGGAAGCTTTTAGTTAAATTTTATTCCATTAAAATGGATAGATAAAAGTAGGGGATAGTAAGCATTTGAAAATGCTGTTTGGTCATTTAAGAAAAATTAAAATGAAATTCAACTCTTTCTGAAAAACTTCTATTAAGAATGACATAATTTTGAAACTGTTGTATTTCGTGTGTTCAGAGATACACTATAGGTATCTGCCATGCATATATATGTGTTAAATTATGCAGTAATATTAAATTAAACACAATTAAACACAACAATCTGTTTTGCAGAGATTCTCCCAATTTTATACTAAACAGCGTCTGAGATATTCCCTGTCCTTGAGATATTTGATATTTTTGGAATACTATGGCTAGCCAGTTAAAAGTTTAATTATGCTTTTTATTTTAAATGGTAGTACTGTAAGATTGATCAGATTGACATCTTAGAGTTTCCTTCTTTCTTTACATAATAGAGCCTGTAAACTTTGCCGTGTACTGGTGGTAGGAGCTGTGAGTTTAGATTTTTATTTATATCAGGTAGAATTACTTAATATGTTCTCAGGCCAAGGATGAGATGATGTTGGTGAATGTTTTATTCAGCCTTATGGGGTTGCACAGAAGAGAGGTTAGATGTGCCGAGATTATACTGAGAAAGTGGAGTTGAGTTCTGGAGTCTGCAGGTGATTAGAGAGCAGCACAGCAGCCCTCATAGAGATGTGAGCACCAATTTGCAAGCAGCAAACTGGCCTCTGTTTTTGGAATTGACTTATGTGCTATATATAAACTGAAACAAAAATTTTCAAGATGGTAAAACAGCTTTAAACTACAAATAGTAAAAAAAATTGCCTGAAATAGTGCATGAAAACAGTAGTCTTGATTGGCAATTCTGAGGTAAAGTTGTTTTGCTATAGTACTGGATTTTTGAATCTTACTGGCTTTCATGGTAAAAGGAAATAATTGGAGAGTAGTTGGGTCACTTAAGTTTCAATTAACATTAATTTTACCATTTTTATAATCGTGGCTAGGCTTTGTGAACGAAGATTTGAAAAGGGCTCTACCCACACTTGCTACAAGCACACTGATGCTTAAAAAGACCTACTCTCTTCCCTCTCCTATGTGTCTGTTTCGCAAGAAAACCAGGATTTGTCATAGAGAGAAGTGTTGCTGTAGTAGGCTTGTCCCAGCATACAGCTGGATGAAGACCAGAGCTGGGACTTAAGGACAGACCTCACCAGTTTGACTTAACTGAAATATTGACTGCAGCTAGCATTCCAAGTCAGATTGTGATGTTTGGTCACTCTTCTTGCCTTACATAAATGTAATATCCTTGGGATAGTTTCCTGAATTAGTTTCTGGTAGTGTAAGTTTTCCGATTTTTGTTGAAATTGCTGACAATTTCTTCATGATTTGTACTATTCCTTAACAGTGGATCAGAATCAAACTGCAGAACCATTTTAAGATGCCTACTTTATTTTTTCACTTTTTTTTTAAGTTGGGGGTTACTGACTGTTTGAGATCCATCTTAAGCCATACTTCCCTATATGTCACTTAAAAGCACTGAACTATGGATTACTACAGAACATCTTATGTCAGAAACAGCAGATTGATAAGCTAATAAAATTGATATGCAGGAATGTATTATGCATCATATCTTCTCATTAGGTTGTTTTAGGAAAGGGAGAACAATCATCTAGAAAAAACCTCCAACCGGGAAGTCTTACAGCTTAAGCTTGATTTTTACTTAACTCTGTTTTTCCTCAAATTCTGAGGAATCATAACTGCCAGATCTTTCCAGACTGATTTATGGTCACTTTTAGCTCAGATGAGAACACCATCTAGTTTGATATTTGTCTCTTCTATTGAATTCTGTTTACATATAGTAACACTTTGTTTTCATTACACCCAAAATACAGAAGCTGTTGGCTCTTAAACTGTTACAGATGGGCTGTTTCAGTGCTCTCCAAGATGTCGTGAGGCCATTTTGGTCATGTTTATTCTAGAATACTTAGAAAACAGAAATTTCTCATTACTCTGTATTTAGAGTTGCTTATTGTGTACTTGGGACAGTAGTCATCAGTGGCTGCTTCAGATACCTGGATGAGGTGGGCTTTTTGTTACACTGTTCACTATCCCAAGGTACCTTGGTACCTTTCCATTTGTCTTGTAGGGCACACAGTGTAGTTACTATCTCTTTCTTATAGCGATCTCTGTGTTAATTTTTCTCTAGAACATTCTGCATTTGTTTCTTGAGTCTTAAACCAGCTCTCCAGCTCTTTTCAGGAATATTCCAAATCCTTGGGGTTTTGTGTGGTTTATCTAAATTTTGGTGTCTTCAACCTCATAAAAATGGATATTCCCAGGACATGTCAATGTCCCCTATGTATTGCACCTTGGACTGTTGTTTGCTGCAGCATAGGACTTCCATGATTTTTTTCTTTAACTTCCAAACTCCTCTAGTATGAAGTCTGGCTTCTTTATAGAGTATTCTTGTAGCTACAATTCCAAGTTAGGATTTGTTCATGTACCGATTCAAGCTGTTTCATTGAAATCTAATATTAAGTTTTCAAACAGTTGTTTGTTTGTTTGTTTTTTTTTTTTTCTTCTGACTATCTTTCCCTAGATTTGAATTTCAGTTTCTCTCTTACCCTACGATGGTTAGTCTTCATACTTCTGAAAAAAGTGTTCTTTATCCTTAGGTAATGTTCACATTGCTCTACATTGTCAATCTTCTTTTAAGCACAGTAGAAAAATATAACAGGAATTTAGTTTTCTTCATTATTTTTAGAAGCTTCATGCTTTCTTTGCTTGGCTTAAATGAAAGCTATAAAAATTGTCAGGAGCTTCTGAAGATGGGTTTTGGGGGCTATTACCTCACTGACATTTTATGGCAAGAAACCTACTTCAAAATTGTTTGATATTCTTCTTGCACTACAGAAAGCGCCAAGTTCTGTCAAGGTCTAGGAGTGGTGGAATTAAGTATGACAGTATTTAAGAAGATAATAAATGTCAAATAAAAATAATGAGTTCAGATGTTGCTTAGCTCAGAACAGAAGGCACAGATAGGAAAATCTGAAGCTTTCTGCTAAAATTAATAGGGGAAAAAAAAATCACCTTTTCTAAAATATGCCACTAAAATTCCTGAGGGGGAAAGTCAGTAAAAACCTGGTTGAGTGTCTGTTGTGTCAGATTTGTCAGATGTCACTCTAGTGCAGTAAGGAAGAAGGTTACCACTGGACATTTTAGCTGCATATGTGGAGTTTGTGCATGAAGAAGAACTGTGCCAAAAATTGAGTCTAAACTCCAGAGTTAAATGGCTGATGTGTGCTCAGTTTCTGTCCCAAGTAACTCTTTTCATAGCCAGCAGCATTGTGAGGGGATTCTATTCAGGCTGCCCATATGCTGGGAATAAATTGTACAGTACTAAATGTTTAAATAAAAAAGGCAATGTAGAGTAAAATGATGAATTTCAGTCACACCATTAAAAGTGATTTCCTGATATGCTAAAGCTAGTTTTCTGTTTGACTTTTGAATATTA
The DNA here is from genome assembly GCA_038380795.1 of Pyrocephalus nanus. Classification (NCBI taxonomy): domain Eukaryota; kingdom Metazoa; phylum Chordata; class Aves; order Passeriformes; family Tyrannidae; genus Pyrocephalus; species Pyrocephalus nanus. The sequence continues at coordinate 26,123,906 of CM076260.1, read as the reverse complement.
GAACTGTTTTCTATGTATCACATTGCAGTATTTAATAGAAGTGTTTGGTCTTTTTAAAATAGGAATTACAGTAGGTAAATTTAATATGTACTTTTTAAGGGGCATATTTTACTTTGTGAGTCCACAATACAGTTTTTCAGGGAAAATAAATTGAACCACATTTGAATATTGTGGGTTTTTGCTTTGAGAGTATTTTCTTACTTTCCTGAGCTCAAACATAAATGTTTCATGGAAGAACATGCCACTGAGTATTGGGATTTGGGTAGAAGGTATAATGTGTGAATGAGAGGAGATAAATGAGGTGCTTTGGGCAAGTTTTTTCTTTTTTCTACTGAGTTGAAAATGACTTTTTTTTTTTTTTTATGAACTCCAAAAATACACTGACTCCTGATTCTACTGCACAGGTGTCTTCTGGGGTCTCTGCCAAGAGGTAGAGACAGAGGACAGCAACATCTAAACCTTTCCCAAAGCTTAACAAAAATAGTAATGTTATTGTATTCCTACATTAGAAAATTAAATAATTCTTCTATTATGATTTATGACTTACGTATTTTCGCTAAGTAAGACGATACTACTTAGTAAAAGCAAGTTCCCTTAACTCGGAAACTGCTGAGAGTATTTGCATTATTCTGCTTCTGCCTTCAGCTACAGTTTGTGCATCATGCTGCCAGTGATATTAAAGTGATTTTAGATTTTGTTAGACTAAAGACTTGGTTTTGAGCTAGCTTTGTTCATTAATTCATTATTGGGGGATGTAACTTAAACCATAACAAATTTCAGTGTTATCCTGTGTTTGTCCTAGAAGCTTTCAATCCAGACAGCAGTTCACTATCTATTTCTTTCCACTGAAAAAGTGAGTGAATTAAGGTAAAACTGTCTCATAACCATGAGACATCTCTGTTGCCTATAGTATTCCATTGAGTGCTTTTTCATCTGGCTGAAAAAAGACCCTCATTTGAATGCTGAGTAGTGTAAAGGCCATTATAAGCTCATGACCTCTGAATTCTAAAACTTCCCCATCTCTCACGATTTAAATGTTTATAGCCTGAGGTGCATAGATCAGGAAAGGATATTTGGTCCAGAGACAAGTCTCAGTACTGCCAAGATAATGATCTTACTGTGAGTAAGAGTTATTGTGAAAGAAAAATAGTACCATTTTACAGCAACAATTTATTAGAGACCTTTAAAAAGTACTTTTCAGGTGCCAGCTAATCTCAGTTATCATAACATTATTGCTATCACTTTAAGAAAAATACCTGACAACTGCAGGGGTGAAAAAAGTCAAGTCTTTGATATCTGTTTGGGTTCATTCCCAAAGGGATATCTTTCAGCTGTTCTGTACAACTTTACAACTCATGTCCACTAACTACCTTTATGGGTGCCATCTGTCTAATGGTTCCTCATTGAATGGTCCTGTTGGGTACAAAAGTCCTCTAGTGATTTCTTCCCAGGAACTGGATGTATGGAAGTCTGTTACTTAACCTGAATAGTGGACAGGGGGAAAAAGTGTCTTAGTATCTACTACTTACTGTATATGTACATGTGGAGAATAAGTTACTCAGTCTTTTCCACCTTTTAGTGGGGGGTCTTGCACCTGAAAGTTCTTAGCTAATATTTATGGGGGTTTTATTGTTCTTTTTTGTAATTCTTGTGCTTTTCCTATATCATGTGATGCTGTTGTCTCACTTGGATTACAAGCTCTAGGAGGCAGGTGTGAGGTGCCGTGTGAATATAATGTGGTATTACATATGAATGTTTTTATCACTTGTTGTTTGTCAGGAAACTGATCACTGCAAAACACAGTTGCCTGTAAATGCCACCAGCAAGCTTTGAATTCTGTCCTGGAGATGCTTCGTACCCAAATGCCACTATTCATAATACCTGCTCATGCAAAGTTTCAGTTCAGTTGAGCTCTTCCCTGCGGACATATTCATGAACATGTTTTCCCATTGCCATCTGTTAATAGGTCAGTTTGCCTTGGTAACCTTTGGTCTTTTCAAATTAAGCACCAAAGCCAAAATTTCTGCATCTCTTCTCTCGGTTAATATATTTGGAAGATGTTCTTGATTATCTCTGCAAGTTTACCATCCAATAACCAGGGCATCCTGGTCTGTATAGGAAGGCCTTCCTGCCCTCACAACAGGAGCTAGGCTATGCTGTTTTTTGTTTTGCAAAATAATCCAATCATTCTTAGTGTAACTCTTGCAACAATACTGTCATGTTTTCTAGACGTTTCTTTTTTTCTTAAATTACAAGCTCCTTCTGCCCACTTCTGACTTCATTCATACCATTTGTGCACCCACACATGGTATTTTGACATCAACAAATGTCAAACACATTGTTGTTAAACATGTATCTTAATCAATCTTTCATCATTCTTGCTAATATTTTCAGAGATGAGGTAATAATTTGAAAATCTTAGAAAATTAAGCAAAGGTGCAGTAACAACCTACATACTTAACAAATACACTTTTAAAACCAGCATTCTGGGATTATTTCCAGTTAAATAAACACTCTTGTATTCAAGTTATTAATTTACAGGGTTGCAGCAAAGAAAGCTGATAATGTATTAGCAGGACAGTAGGAAAAGAAGGGAAAACTCTGGGCTGGATATTATCAGTTTCTTTTTTAGGAAACTGAAATTTTAGAGTAGAGAAAACCAGCTTGTTTCTAAGGCACCAGAGCTTAGCTGAATGAATACTCTGAAGAGCAAGTAAGTCCATGTGAATTGAATTGTGTGAATAAACACTATTTAAAAAATAATCTACAAAACCTCAAACCCCTGGAGTGGTAGTCAGAGGTGCAGAATGGCAGTAGGGGGATCAACTGAGTAATCATGAAACAACTACTACAGGCTGGAATAATAGAGGAGACAATGTAAGAGAGAGAGGAGACAAGCTAGAGAATTAAGCTTGAAATAATTGAAATGGAAGCTAGTGTAAGAGTCAAAGAAATAAAACAGCATATAGCTGAAATAAATTAGAAGAGAAAAAGAGAACAGGTGAGAAAGTTGGGGAATAGGGGAGGAGGGATCCTCATATGGCTCTTTACAGTCAAAAAAAGTCTACAAAAGATAGTAGTAGCAGCAAAGTCTAGGGACAAAAATCGTGTTTCAGTAAGGTCAAGAAGCAGGGAAGTTGTTAATGTGTATTTTAGTGTAATGTGATGGAAGGTGCAAGAGAAAAATATTTTCATGAATAGCAAGGGGAGTTCTGAAATACATCTTACGATGCTAAGAAAATGGTAACAGTGATATGCAAGAGTGTGCCACCAAGTGTACACCTGACATGACTCTTTGCTACTTGTCAAAAGTCAGAGCTACACTTTTCTTGAAAGTTGTTATTCTGTTGCCAATAAATTCTCTCTATGATAAGTTAAATGATTTATCTGAAGATCATTGAATATCCTGTGTTTGAAAGGATCCACAAGGATCATAGAAATCCAAATCCTGGCCCTGCACAGGACCATCTGCAAGAGTCACACCATGTGCCTGAGAGTACTGTCCAAACACATCTTGAACTCTGTCAGGCTTGGTGTTGTGACCACTTCCCTGGGGAGCCTGTTCCGGTGCCCAACCACCTTGGAGGTGGTGTCGTGTTGGTATATGTTACCTTGTTGGTTGTTAATCACACCTTAATATTCCAGCTTTTGTCATAAGTCAATATTTATTTTTTTTATTAGCTGTGATTTTTTTCCCCATAATTTTATAACACCTACTCCTGGAACTTTTATCTTGCTACTGCTACTTGCTCTTTCAGTGGAAAAGGACAATTCAGGGAAGGTTTACAGAGGACCTTTTAGCACCAGATGGCCTTGTACATTTTTTTGTCACTGATATGGTATGGCTGCTACACAGCTTCATTTGAAGAAAGGCTTTGTCTGTCCCTGGAAATTTTTTGCTTTAACATTAGTTAATATATTTTTATTTTCCCAGACTCTGAAACATGGTATTCTTTAACAGTTTAGTGCTGTTTACTAGAATGCTTGTTGTTGATGCTCAAGCAAGGAGCATATTATTCTACTTTTAAACAAATGGTGCAGAGCATATACAGAAAAGTTGAAGCTGAGTGTATTTTCATGTAAAGACCATATTTTTCACTTCCTTCTGTTTATGTACCTGAAGAACCCTTACAGTTTTTTACATCTCTGGCCAATTTCAATTTGGGCTGAGCTTTTGCTTTTCGAACTGCGTCTCTGGGAATGCTCTTGTTGTTCTTAACAGGTATTCTGCTTTTCCGCCTCTGGTATGCTTCTCTTGGTTTTGAGCAGACTCAGAAGCTCACAGTTGAGCCAAGGGGGTCTCTTGTTCTGCCTACTTCCCTTACCTTTAAAGGGGATGAAGTGTTTTTGTGCTTCCAGGACAGTGTTCTGGAAAAGCTCCTAGCTAGCTTCTTTATCCTTTATGGAAGCTTCCCATGAAGTCCATGCCTCAATGGATCTGACTGAGAAGGGTCTGGGTTACACCCTCCCTTCAGCTGCTTACATACATTGCTGAGATTTCCTTCTGAGCTTTGTCTTCTCTAGGCTAAACAGTGTTTTCTCAGCCTCTCCACATTTGTGAGATCCTCCACTCCCTTTGTGCCCTTGTGACCCTTTGTAGAACTCCCTGGTACATCTGTGTCTCTCCTTGGACTGGGTAGCCAAGAACAGGGCACAACACTCCAGTTATGGCCACAGTAGTGGTTAGCACAGGGGAAATGTCTCTTCAACCTGCTGGCAGTCTTCCTCCTCATGCAGCCCAGGAGGCTGCTGGCCTTCTTTGCAGCAAGGGCATGTTGCTGGCTCATGGTCAACTTGGTGTCTTGTAGAACTAGTAAATCTTGTTTTGCAAAGCTGCTTTCCAGGTGTTTGGCCTCCAGCTTGTACTGCTGCATGTGGTTATTCCAGGTGCAGGACTTGGCACTTCCCTGTGTTGAACTGGGAAGTTCATGTTGACCTGGGATGTTGAAGTCCCTCTGAAGTCCCTCTGAAAGGCAGCACAACCTTCCGGTCTATCAGTTGCTCCTTCCACTTATGTATAATTTGCAAACTTGCTAAGGGAGCACTCTCGCCATCCAGGTGATGTTAAGTGGCATTGGACCCAATATTTGAGTCTTGATTAAAGTGCTTTAATCTTGAATATTACCCCTATATGGCTTCCAAATGTGAGTATATCAAGTAAAAATAATATGGAGAACACATGCTAATAACGTCAAGGTAGGTGAGTGGACTCTTTTTCCTTGTTTGTGATCTCTGTGTGGTTAATGGAATTAGAAGGGTTAGTCTGACAAGTAAAACAGTAGGAGTCTGTGTGTGCCTAATTTGACACAACCCATTCCTCGTGTGTTGTTAATAATACATTTTTGTCTAATAGTTAAAATCCTAGTTCCTGTAGATTTTTTCCTCTGTATATTCTTCTTTTGATACAAGTGTTTTCTGGATTTTTTAAAAATACTAGTGCATTGGCTTTGTGTGGCAGGGTTTTGGTAGCAGGGAGCTGCTGCAGGAGTGACTGAGAAGCTGCCAAAAGCTTCCCCCATGACTGGTAGAGCCAATGCCAGCTGGCTTCAGGATGGACATGCTGCTGGGCAAGGCCAGGCCTATCAGCAGTGGTGGAAGTGCCTCTGGGATAATATATTTAAGAAAGAGAAGGGGGGGAAACTGCACAAGTGCAGCAGGAGAGGAGTGAGAATGTGAGAGGAACAACTCTGCAGACCCTAAGGTCAGTAGAAAGGGAAAGGGAGGAGGTGCTCCAGGCACTGGAACAGAGATTCCCCTGCAGCCATTGTAAAGCTTATGGTGAGACAGGCTGTGCCCCTGCAGCCCATGGAGGTCCACAGAGAAGCAGAGATCCACCTGCAGCCTATGGGACCCCATGCTGGAGCAGGTAGATGCTCAAAGGAGTCTGTGATCCCCTGGGAAACCCATGCCACACCAGGCTTCTGGCAGGACCTGTGGCCCCATGGAGAGAGGAGCACATTTTGTCTCAGGAGTTGTGACTCCATGGGGGACCCACACTGGAGCAGTCTGTTCCTGAAGGACTGCACCTTGTGGAAGGGAGCCAAGATGGAGCACTTTGTAAGAGCTGCAGTCCATGGGAAGGAGCCATGTTAGAAAAGTTCAGGGAGGACTGTCTCCCATGGGAGGGACCATATGCTAGAACAGGAGGAGAGTGTGAGGAGTTCTTCCCCTGAGGAAGAAGGAGCAGCAGAGACAACCTGTGATGAACTGACCCCAGCCCCTGGCATCTCCGATGAGGGGAGGATGGAGAGAATCGAGAATAAAGTGCTAACAAAACTTCTCTGTCTGACCCTCCATGACCCACTCTGGCAATCACACTTGCACCACCTGAGCTGGGACCAAGGCTTCTTTGCAGCTGACTCACAGAGTCAGACCAGGTTTCCTTACTGTCTTAACCCCAGCTTTGCCATTGCACAGTCTCAGGTATCTTGGTCCCTAAAATAATTTAATCATGATGTGATGACAAAGTAACAACTCGAGCTGGTGCCTCTGAGGAAGGACCCCAAACAAAGGAGATTGTGGACTTTTATACCCTCACAGTCTAAGTGCGGGAGAGTCTGAAATCCTTGTCTCCTGCCTTGTCTCTGAGTGTCAGGTCCCCTGGCTGTGCCACAGGTGCCCTTTGTTGTGCGAAGGGTCAGCAGGTCACAGGCTCTTGCCTTTGAGCTTCAGCACCCAGAGCTCACCCTGCAGCTCGAACTGCAGCTGCTCACTGATCCACTTCCACTGAATGTATTCCTCCACAAAAATTAAGACTGCATGGAAGGGAGGGGGTAGGGGAAAAGTGTTTTTAAGATTTGGTTTTATTTCTTGTTATCCTGCTCTGATTTCATTGGTAATAAATTCAGTTCATTTCCCCAAGTCAAGTCTTTTACCCGTGACAGTAACTGGTGAGTGATCCCTCCCTTCCCTTGTCCCAACCCACGAGCCTTTTGTTATGTTTCCTCTACCCTGTCCAGCTAAGAGAGGAGTGATAGAGCAGCTTTGGTGGGCACTTGGCTGGGCCATCCCACCACAGCTCATCCATTTCAGTCCAGTAGGCTGGATTCAGGTAGCAGCCATCTTAGGGATGTACTATTTTGTTAGCACTCGATTTCCTGCATTGTAATTGTAATTTCTTCTAATCTTCTTAGATCACTTTGTCTGTTGTGTTACCATATTTTCTGTAATTCTGTTTTTTAAAGTGTCTATTCTTACCTTGAAATGTAACTGCAAGTGACTTGCTTTTTGTTTAAGTAGAAAATAGTTTTCATAAGTGTGTTCCTATCAGCTAAAGGCAGTCAGGTTAGCATGGTTGGTGTAGGGTATACTGCTTTCTCTTCACTCGGGAGCAAGGCTACAGTACTACACTGATTTGCTGGTAGTAAATAAGCAATAAGTAAAACACGAGCAGAACATTAACCCTTTGGAATAACAGGGTATAGAAGATTTACAGACAAAGAAGATTTACTTGCTCAAAGAATAGGCAGATTAAAATGGAATAGTTTCTAATAAATGTCTCTTACTGCAGTACTGTGAAGTTGGTTTTTTGTCTGTCTTTCATAAGAGTGTGCAGGAATGTTGGGCAACTGAGTTTGCGACTTTGTGAGCAGCACAAAAGCAAAGTGAGTGAAATGAAATGACAGTTGTAATGCCATTCTGGACCAAGCTTGGGGATTAAATTCCAAGAGACCTGTGCACCACTGTGTGCAGCGTAAAAAGTGTGTTCATTACTTGTGTGGTGAATGTGGACTACTGCAAGTCTACAGAGCAAATAAAGCATTACTGCCTCTAACACATGCCATTTAGAGCTCTTGTACTAATATATGTGGAGGGATGCAGAAAGGGAGTGGTGTAATCTTCACCAAGAACCAAAACACCGAGTGACTGCAGTTGTTTTTTCCTGCTCAGGTAATGACCCATGTTGCAGAAGCGAGGAGTGCCCCAGTTTTTTGACTACACATGGATGGATACCTGCTTGGTGGGAGCTTTGTGGGATTTTTGCTTTCCTCTAGCATATAATTTTCTGTTTAGAATGAGATCAGTGTTGTTGAATTCTATTCATTTGACACTGGAACTCTTTCTCTAGGTTTGGCAATGCTAATGTTATCCTAGTGCAGCAGCTTGAAAAATAGTTTTGTATTAAAACTACTGCAGGTTGGAGTTGCAATAATCTCTAGTGGTGATCATATTTGCCAGCTGAGTGCCTGTTCCCTTTTGGCATAAGACTCTTCATATTTAGTATCTTGTTTTTTTTTTTCCCCTGACAATATCTTGACTTCTTTATGCTGGAAATCTTCCTTGCAGGAAAGAGGCCAGCATTTCATCTCTAGGAGTTTTATGTTGAAAAGGTATTATGTCTTTTAGGGAATGATGGGCTGCAGGAAGTGTTTAAACTGCCACTTGCCAAGTCACGTTTTGCTAATCATTTATACGTTTAGGTCAGATAATAAAATTGCTACTGGAAGTTCTTACAGCCAGCAAAGAAAATCAAATGCAGTTATCTCAATGACACTAATAAATATGGGCTCCTTAACCTGAGCTTTTAAAGGGTACCGGCTATGAGCCCATATTCATAGTAGTCTAAAAGATAATTGCATTTTGAATAACTCAAATGTCAGTTTTATGTTTTACAAACTGAAGCTCTGTTTGATCTTCAGTCTGAAACCCCCCCACCAGATCATCTCTAAGTCCACCAAAATGGTGGAAAATTATAATTCTGAGATTAAATGATAAGGAATTCAGAGAAAAAAGTAGAATTTGAAAGTATGACTCTTTAAGCTTTTTTTTTTTTCATACTGTACAGCCTTCTTTCAAATTTAAGCGTGGTATTGAAAGCTTGATAGGATGCCCAAAAGGTCTGGATATCTTCTGTTCATGCAATTCATTCTTAGATCTGTATACATTAGTGACAGAACTCTCATTCAATTAAATAAAATTAATTCCTAGTTCTTATGTGTTTTGTCTTATTTTTAATGCATTGTCCTAAGTTCTGCTTCTTGAGCTACTGCTCCTTGGGCTTTTACCAATTGAAAAAATTATCTGTACAGGTTTAATAGAAGGAAAATATTTTACTAATATCTATTCAGATATCCCACTGAAGCATGACGCACCATAACCCTGGAGTAACTGGTCCGGGAGGGGATTTTTATATTCAGTAGAAATGAACATTGTTCATCTAAAAGATACTTGGTTTTAAAAGCTGAACAATTGTCAGAGGTCTTTAGAAGTCTGAAACTGTTACAAAAGCAGACACACCATGATTTGTAAGAAGTCTGAGTTAACATTATTATTTGGTATATTCCTAAGGTTTACAGATATTTTCTTAATTTCTACTACTAATTTTCTTTTTAATTTGATATTATTTCCTTCTGTTGAATATTTATTTTAACCTATATTTTGATATCTCATCTTGAATTTTCAAAAATACTTACTGGCAGTATTAGTGTTTTCTCCGCAAGCTTTCCAAGTCCCTTACAGTGATGTCTTCTTACCCTGTTTCTTCCCCAAAGACTTCTGCCACTATTTCCTTGTCTCCCTCTTGTCATCTTTTTCTTGCTTTGTTGCCAGCTGCCACAAAGCAGTTGCAGTCAGTGTGGTCACACTTGCAGAGACCCTCCTGACAGCAGAAGCAGCAATATAGAGATGCTCATCCTAACTAGAATCTCAGGTTTCTAGTTCTGGACCTTGCTGCAGCGAGAGATCTGCCTTATGTGGAGCAACTACAGCTTTAGTCAGCTGAGCTTTGTGCCACATCTAACCTATGTGAGCTTAGGATAAATTCTATGATACTCAATCAATCTGAAAACATCTGGTTGATCGAAGTAATCTTTAGCCCAGAACTATTCCACGATCGTTCACTTTTAACAAAGGCTGCAATGAAAAAGGAACTCATTACCTCTGAATTTCTTGATGTTATCTGTTATTAGCTTTAATGTCCCTTTGTGCTAGTCAGAAATGTGCTTAGCAGTGCTTTCTGAAATTTCATCTTAGTATAAAAGTGTGACTTGGTTTATGGTGCCAAGAATTTTAAAAGAAGTGAGTAGCACCATTTTGAAAACACATTGCTAGTACATCTAAATTTCTTCCATAAACATATATCTGTGAATTACTGAGTTATGATAGTTATATTCTTCTGTTATCATCTTTCATGTATTTTAAATCACCAAATTACAGCATAAAGGAGAAGAAAAACTATAATATTGGACTAACACAGATGAAGTATTCATTTTAGAAGATTTTGCTGCTCAAATCCAACTGCTGTATTCTACAAGCACATTTGTTTTGAAATTTTCAGAGCAGTGGTGAGTCATAAAAATTAGTATTACAAAAATAACCCAAATAGATAAGAAACAGGTAATATTTACATCTTGTGCACCTGCTTTTCTATGCCAGGTTTCTCTTTCTTATCACTGACTGTCACCAAAGCTTTACCAACTCATACATTCAGTTCTACCCTGCCTGAACACAGGAGGGATCTGTCAGTGTGTGTTCTCCACATGGTCAACTATGGCTGGTTTTCCTACACTTAATGTTTCTTTTCTAAATCAAGCCAATTACTTGGTTTTCGCTTTAATCCCTCCCCCCCTTTTGTTTTGGAAATAGTGTAAGAATACAAAAGAAAAAACCAACCAACCAACGATGGAGAAACAGTAGTTAGCCAAACGGCTCCTAAAAAGCCCACAGTAAATCAGTTCTGTAGAAAGATAGCACAGCAGATGATGTAAACTGGGATTGTATAGTTCAGTGGTCAGTCACCAGCAAAAAATCTGCTAACCCTGAGAATGAGCTTCATGTTTTCTAACAAGGACTCAATCCCAGTTTTAAGCCTGAGACTTGAATTACATGTTTGAAAACTACCACGATACTCTACTGAAGAAACACCTTTGAGAGTATATTTGGACATGGATGATCTCATTTGCAACACGAGATTGTATTGGTGGTCTAAGTGTGTTTATATATATTTTTATATATATATACACACACGTATATCACTCTATCTAGTTATATACATGTATAATACAGCTTTCTTGTTTTATACATAGTTTCACTTCTACTTTCTGTGATTCCCTACAGTGAGAATCAAACTTATTATTTCATAAAACATCTGACTGAATAACATATTATTTCTCTCTGTAGAAACACCCATATGAAATAAAGCAGAAATTAGTTAGATCTGGATAATGTTCCTCTAAATAGCTTTATTAACTAGATTATAAATTTGACAGGATAGACTTGACCTGTTGTTAGGTAACTATGAAGTGTCATATATGTTTAAAGCATTATGCCCATTTTAAATACTCTGAACCAACCCACTTATGAAAATGGAGAACTGGTAGAGCACGCTGTAGTTCTTAACCATAATTGTTGCAGAAAACTGCTGTGTTACTACTGTCATACTGTCCTTATGGGAGCAGGCAGGAGATAGTGAGTTACAGTCCAGGAGTTTTCTTAAGAATTTCAGGTAAGCTGAAGATTGTAATTAGAGACTGAATAGCGCATTTGGGTAGTAGGATGGGGGCACATTCTTTCAGCCTGTCGGAGTTCTTTGAAAAAAAGTCAGTAAAGTACATAAAGGTTACCTGTCAGACATAATGTTCCAGGATATTCACAAAGCCTTTGATAAGATTCTTTTTAGTAGGCTTCAAAGAAAATGAATGGTGACAGAGGAACGAACATAACTTAGGTATGGTTTAAAAACTGATTATACTGAAAAAATTGGAGATGTAGTCTGCTTCTGAAGTACCAATAGGACCAGAGTTAATGAACACTGCTGATTGTGATGAAGAAGGAAATGGCATAAGGGAAAAATTTCCTTCTATGTGTGATTTCTGATTAGGAACAGCTGTCCAGATCTGTATGAAACTCCAGATTATAAATGTGACACAGTCAGATGCACCTAGGTCTAGGTAACTAGCTTAATGGTTAAGGCTTTTTGGACAGGAGCCTATCTTTTGATGTGGCTATTTAGTGGAGGATGAAGTACTCAGGGACCAACTGTGTTTATATGACTAACTGATAAAAGAAAATAATTATAATGTGTTGTCAGAATATATTATTTGATAGGGATGAGAAATGAAAATATATTAATTATATCAGAAGCAAGTGGTGCATTTAGTCTTTTAAAGAGCCAGTGAAGTACAAAATGCAGTTAACTATGTCATGACTGACTTGCAATGATTTATGAAAGAATAACTTCAGTTTATTTTATGGGAGGGTTAAAGAGTTGTAGAACAGCCCATGTTGGAAGAGACCTCAAAAGATTATCTGGTTTAACTTTTTGTGGGAAAGGAGGCTATATGAGATTACCTAGCACCCTGTCCAATCACATATTGAAAACATCCAGTGATGGGGATTCTACCATGACCCTGAGAGGTTATTCCAGTGCTTGAAGATAGGCTTTAGTGAGATATTCTGGAAAATTAATTGATTGTATCTTTTTTCCCTCTCCAAAAAATAATAAAAGAAGCAGACAGTTGTAAAATTAAGGAATGCATTAAAAGCCTATAAAATGAAATAATCATGCACTATAGTCACCCTGTGAAAGTAATTAGCTCTACAGGGCATTTAATAAAAAAACTGAGGCTTGACTTTCATTTTCTGTAAGTATTGCACACCTAGCAACAAATAAATCAAGATGACTCTCCATTGCGGAGTGTTCTATATAATACTTTTAAATCTGTCTAAGACTGGTGGAAAAAATACTGTCAGATTGAAAAAATGATATTTTACTGTTACTCCTCTCAGGTGGAAATGACTAAGCAAGTTGATGATCAACGGAAGTTCAGGCTGCACTTGTTTACAAGTTTGAGTAGGAACTGCTATTCTTTCAATGTATTGTAACTTCTGAGAAGCATGGGGCTCAGTCGATCGTTTCATTGGGAACAGTCAAATGCTGGAACACACCTGAACGCTGACTCTCTGTGTCCATTATTTTTGTGGGTCATGAAATGATCCTGGTCATTTTGTAATTCGGAAGTCCCACATTGTTATTGCAGAGGAACATACAGAGGGGGTTATTTCCGTGTACATATTTTAATATGTACATACATATTAACACAAGGTCTAATGCCTGACTGAATTCACGTAGTTTGATTGCACTGTTGCAGATTTTGTGGAACAGGCTGAAGACACAGCACTTAACGACCACCATCATGCACTGGATCATGTTCGCCTGTTGTACTGGGAGAGGCATGAGGGCTGGATAGAAGGATGTCCTTGTCACTTGAAAGTGAACTGGAATACTTCTCTGCTAGGCAGCCTGTGTAGGACGTGGAAATGTCCTACACAGGAACTGACGAGGGAATCAAAGAGTACGTGTTCTTCTGTAATTCTCTGCCCTTTCTTCTGTCATACGCAAAGGCTGTTTCTGTAGTGTTAAATGAAATGGCATAGTACTCAGGCACAAGGACTGGCTCTTTTGCCCACACTGTTAAGTTTGTGGGATATTTCCTGATATAGTTTTGGGGCAGTCCAACTGGAATTCTCCCAGACATGGCCTGGGCATGTTTCAGAGTTTAGCACTAGCTTGACATATGCCTTGATTACAGGAGTGTAGGCAAACATATAAATTGTGTGTCATAGCTGGTCTTGGGGCTGGAGGAAGTTTGATGACCCCATTATATTTAGATTATATTTAATTATATCTAATTATATTAAGATGTTAATAATGTCAAATCCCTTTCATTTGTCTTTTCTCCTGCTGCCAGGTTTGTACATTTCCATATCACGATTCTATTTTCCTCATCCTCTTCTTATGGCTTCCCTCTCCATTTTCAATAAAACATTCAAACTTTCTTACTACAGTCATAACTTTTTTCTGACTTTGCTCTGGAGTGCATTTCAGGTGGTTTTTCCAGCCTATTTCCCTAAGCTGCCATGTTTGCTGCTCCGCCCTTAAAACCTCAGTTATTCTGTGTTATTTAATAAATAATTCAGAACTGCTGCAATTTGAAAGAGTGGATTAAAGAGCAAAGCATGTATGATCTCTCTCATAGTTTCCTAATTTTCTCCCTACTTGCTTTGCATGCACACCCTGCAACATAGTTTTACTTTTTCTGTATTTTAGGTTATAATTTTCTTAGGATGCATTTGTGCCTTTTTCTGGACTTTTTTAATGAGTAATGGAAAATGGTGATAGGAACGTTTTGCTTTTCAGAAGCTTCTGCTTATCTTTCTGAAGGCATAATGCTGCTGATGGCCACAGAGTTGTCCATTCATATTATTTATAGTTATGATGAGCTAAGATCAGTTATGTGTTGAAAGTAAATAACTGTTCAGTGTAAATATAACTTCTGTATCCATTTTTGGTTTGATCAAGTAATTCTTAAGGAGTCAAACAGAATGCCCTATGTTCCGTGTCTTATAGCACTTTAAAAAAATCATCACTAAAGCACAGATTTCTGAAAAAAATATCCATTTCTGTTTACATGATAAAGTTTGGTACATAAGGGTTTAAAATAATCTTAAATAACAAAACTGGAAAAATACAGCCCAACTTTCCATAGCTGTGTTTCTACAGATGCAGTTGTATAGTGCTGTACTGTGTCTACTGTCTGGTAATATTACTTTTGCCAGACAGCATCTGGAAGACTGGGCATTATATGGCATGAGTACTTGACTAATATCTTTCTGAACTGACTAGAATACTGACAACTGTGTGTCCAAACCACTCCCAGGATGTTCATGGGGAGGGATTTGCTTTTCAGTTGCTTTCCAGTGCTACATGCGGTAAAGGATCCAGAAAAGTGCTGTGAGAGCTCAACAGCTGCTCAAGTAGTTTTGTCCTGATTATGAATATATGTGGTGTCCATACATCCTTCTCTGTGTAGTTACCAATTCCTGCATTCACTTTGGAGACAAAGTTGTGCTCCAAGGAGGTTTTCTGATTTGAAACAAACTGAATTTGTTTCAAAGGGTACCCTGAGTAGAATGAGAACTGAAGCTTTGAATAAAATCTTTGTTATGACAGTACCTGAAATATAGAACAGGAAATCCTAAAAATTGTCAAATAATTTGAACAGTCTGCTCTAAAAGCTCTGGTCAATCTGTTTTTGTCTGAGGAAACAGAAGTGAGTTAAATCAAAATAGATTTTGCCAAGGACCATTAATTCTTCAGTTAACAAATGTCTTTTTTTTCAAATGGTGAAAAAAAAGATTTTTAAAAAGTCTAAATTTGAATGGTAAATATATTTGGGTTTGTTTCATGTAATCACTATGAACTTGCCAATTTCTTGGCATAGGGATGGGAAAAAATTATATTTAATTTGCAGTGTGTTGCTAAAATTAAGAACAAGTATTACTCAAAATTATGGACAAGCATATTTCATAAATCTTGCATAGATTAGCCAATCTGTCCTTTAGTATATTAAAACAGATCCATGCTAATAACTTTTGTTTAAGTCAAGGTAATGGACTAGAAAAAAACATTGCATCATGATTGATGATTGAAAAATACATGAAGAGGTATTTTCCACCTGTCAAAATGTTCTGTCTGACAGTCGGCTGGCTTGGATATTTCCCAACCTGCTTAAAGCATGACTGTGCCCTGTATCTTGTTACTTGTGTATACAGTGGTTGGCTTCTCTCTTTCAAGAAGAGTAAAAGCAGTGCAGGCAGATAACTCATGTTCTGTGCTACCACAATCCTATTAAAATTTTATGAATTTTGAGTTTCTAGGAGACCAAGGAATGGCAGTACAGTTATTCCGAGTCATTAAGTTAGCCTGGAGAACACCCTGCTGCTAGAAACACGTTTTTCTTTATCAGAAAATGATGTGGTGTCCCTTTCTAGTGCAAAGGTAAAGTAAGGTTTCATTCTCTTTAAGTTGAACACAGAAATGTATGTTTTTAACTCTTCTATTACAAAGACTGCAAAGACTTTATTAAAACTGCCTTCTTCTGGCACATGAAACATCATTCAGAGAACTGGAAGGAAATAGTCTTAGCAGGGAAGAGTTCATTTTACACTGAATATACCACACTTTCTTGTCCCAGAAAGCATCAAGGAATTTCTGAGTCTAATGGTTCTCATCTAAAGATCGGAGCTAGATGTTGTCCAAAATTACCTCGTATTCTAAGGGGATGTAGTTCTCTAATGTAATCTGAGAATGAAAAATGAACTGAAATGATCATGTTCTCAGGAACATACTGTTGCTTCACAGAAGAGTGCTTAGAAGAACTGGCCTGCAATATGTCTTAAGATTAATTAAAACATTAGAAAACTGAGTGGGAATTTGTCTATCAATATTAATATCCCAAAGTAAATGTTACTAATCAAAAGCTCTGGCTTGATTATGAGGACTGTCTAGATGAGATAATTTTGAAACCCTATGAAGAAATCAGCTAAAATAGTAAC
Organism: Pyrocephalus nanus; assembly: GCA_038380795.1. NCBI lineage: Eukaryota > Metazoa > Chordata > Aves > Passeriformes > Tyrannidae > Pyrocephalus > Pyrocephalus nanus. Next base: position 26,107,571 of record CM076260.1, on the reverse strand, counting down.
ACCAGTAAGACATCTTCCTTCTGAAATAAATATATACCACAAAAAAGTGATATTTTTTGAATCAGTAAAGTATTAAAATATATTGGGAAAAAATGCAAATTGTTTAAACTTTTTTAATAACTGACAACTCAGAGGTAACTAACAGACCACTGTTTTCATAAAACTCAGAACCATGCCACTAGATCTCCATGTGCTATAAACCCCTCCCTTATAATACATTTAAAATGTCCATTTCTTGCTGAATTAGGTACCCATATCTGTCAATACAGCATTGCCTGTCCAGGCTCTGCCTGCCTCTAACTGAGGTACCTGTAATTCTCTTATCACTGTTTTTGTCTCAGATTTGCACTTTCAAACCAGTATTTTATTACATTTTGTATGTCACAAGTTGTTTTTATACCCAGCCAGTATAGTACTTCCAGATGCTGGGACAGTCTGCAAAGTGAGGATGACACATTCACACATTCACATTCTGTCTTGCAGAATGAGTTGTTTGGAATGACACTCTTCTTGGTCTGTGTAACATTTGGGTGCAGTTAGATCTTTACTAAAGCACCTAGGTTTATGGGATAAGCTCTATGCTCTCATTACAGTTCATGAACATACAGTTAATGCAGTCTGTGGAATGGGGAGAATGTCCACTTCAGTGAACGGAGCTATTTTCCTGTTGGTTAGGATACCTAAGGTGGGATTGGTTCATTTATCTGAATATGATCCTGTGCCATTTCAGATGTCCCATGGTATCAGAGACATCATCAGACCTGAGAGGTGCGAGTATACCACAGGGCCTGTGGGAGACTGGTACGCTTACAGAGGGGTAGCTGGAGGCTAGACAGGCTTCTGACATCTTGGGTACTACTAAATAAATCACTGTATTGACATAACTGAATCAAATCCTGGACTTTCAGTAGAATTTAGATATCTTAATAGGAAGCTGAATTCTGCTCTGGTTTGGGAAGGATTGCAAGTAGGATATAGAAACCAGTAGATTTGCATGCTGCTGCACTGTCAGCTTCAGGACAGATGAAGTGTCCTTTGGTATCTCAGGTTGTGCTGGGGGCTTAAGATTAAGCAGTTGAGGTAAGTTAAGAATAAGTGACCTGGGGCTGTCAGGTTAACAGTGGGATAAACCCATCTAGAGCTTATGTGATGCACTGACCCTGAGGAATCCAGGGCCTCCCAGGCTGATGTGCATCAAAGTCAATGGCAGACGTCTTGACTCTCCTCTCTTTAGAAGGCATTAATTATGTAAGCATCCAGATAGTTCTTCCTGCAATACCCAGCTGGTGTTCTTACTTTAGAACAAATCACATTGCCCATCAGAGATGGTGGAACATATTATCTTGCTTTGCCATCACAAGACCAGAACACCTTAGGCTTTTATCTCAAAATATCTTCTTAAGCCTTTACTGAACCATTTATTGCTGCTTATTTGGGTGAAATTTCCTAATGGCGTAAAAAGGCCATAATAATGAGCTCAGGTCAGTCTTTACAGAAGAATGTGCCATTACTAAAATTTGCTAGCATGAAAGAAAAGACAAATGGCATATATTCCAGTATATAAGATGCAGTTGTAATTGGAAAATGTTTAATAGTGGTTATGATAGAAGTGAATATTGCTTTATGTTAACTATTTGGGGTTGAAAAAGTTTATTCATATTTAATGCTTAAGGAATAACATTAGTGAGTTTTTCTAAAATATTGAGCCAGTCACTGACTCTTATGGTAAAGGTTCTCAGTGACTGCTTCTACTAAGTCAGGTTTTCTAAAAGGTAGATTGTACATACTGCTGAGACCTATTGCTTGTTGTTGACACATTTAACAGGTGTATGAATAGGTGTATGAATATATGTAACTCAGTCTTTAAAATTGCTCTAAATATACCATACTTTTGCTTTAGACTTCTTAGTATCACTGGTGCTTTGAAATAGTGCTCAGATTTGACTTCAGGCTGCTTTATATTATTTAAATTTCTTAAATTCTCTTAGTGCCAAGAGGAAATACCTCAGAGCCAATTTGGCTTTTAATGCAAAAATATAGGCATCCTACTTGCAACAAATGTTTATCATTGTAATGTTTATCATTGTAAAGATTGGTTACAAGAAAGATGTTGTTTGTCAAGAGCTTTATGGGAAAGAATGGGAAGGACTTGAACTAGCTATAAGATGAGAGAAATTGGATATCTGTCTTCTTGATAAGAGTTACAACTTCCAAGAAATATTAGTGGCTTGCTGGTGGACCCTTAAGAAATCAATAGTTGGATTACAGAAACTATAGTATATGTAGATTTTTGTGGGGAAAAAAAGATGGCTATCTGAAAAGTAAACTGGAAACATCTTGATATTACTCACATTGCTGCTCTCTTGGGACCTACATAAAGAAACAGTACTAGTATTTCCAACACATTTATTTTTATACTAAGAATATTGGACCTTAAATCACTTACTGAATCTAGAAATAGTATAACATGAATGGCACCACATAACATACATAAACACTGAGTCTGTCCCTCTGACACATCATCATCCCAATTCACCTAACTTAAACATTGAAGTAAGCTGCATTCTCAGACCAGTAGTGCTATTGACCTGTTGTGGGGCTTGCTTAACTTCCCCAACTGTATAACAGGTATTTCTTCATTATGGAATGCATTTGGAAAAACTACATCAGTTTTCTTAAATATTTCTATTAGTCTGATTAGTTGAAGAGGTTGGTACATGGGCCTTAGTCTGCTGAGACTGTGTACGTGCTTGAGTTCATGAATTGGAATACTTGCAGACAGTTATGGAAAATAATCTCAAAGGTGCTGTTTGTCCATAAGTTGTGACAACTCTGTTGTGAAACAGTCTGGTAAGAGAAAGGTGTCTGAAAGGCTGAAGGTCATCTGTGATCACAGGAAATCTCTGACAATTAGCAATTTTTGTGGTTGAGGAATACAAAATATGCACTTTAGATTACGCAGTCTGTTCATTCTTTTCTTGATTACGTAATGTAGAAGCTAGATGTCTCATTTAATCAGTGTGAAGAGATGAGCTCTCAATTTTTTTTTGTTCCCAAGAGATTTAATATTTTTAATACATAAAAAAGATTTTGTTGATGTAGTAATCTTGTTTCTTTCAATCAACCCATTGTTCATCCAACTGCAGTTTTGGGTAATTACTTTGTGCCAAAATAGCCACAATATTTGCTTTCCTTCTGTCTAAGAGGATATGAATCCCTCAGGGAGGGGCCACACCTTGAGCACTGCATCCAATTGTGGGCCCCTCAGTTCAGGAATGATATTGAGGTGCTGGAGCAGGTCCAGAGAAGAGCAGTGAGGCTGGTGAAAGAACTCGAGCACAGGTCCTATGAGGAGAGGCTGAGGGAGCTGGGATTGTTTAGCCTGGAGAAGAGGAGGCTCAGGGGTGACCTCATCACTCTCTACAACTACCTGAGAGGAGGTTGTAGCTGGGTGGGGGTCGGTCTCTTCTCCCAGGCAACCAGCAGTAAGACAAGAGGGCACCGTCTTAAGCTGTGCCAGGGGAGTTTTAGGTTGGATATTAAGAAGAAATTTTTTACAGAGAGAGTAATCAGACATTGGAATGGCCTGCCCAGAGAGGTGATGGATTGACCATCCCTGGAGGTTTTTAAGATAAGACTGGATGTGGCACTGAGTGCCATGGTCTAGTAACCAAGGCGGTGTTGGATCAAGGGTTGGACTTGGTGATCTTGGAGGTCTTTTCCAACCCAGTTGATTCTATGATACTGTGATTAACCTGTAATCCATTCAGAGCAATCTGGTTTAACATATTTTACGTAATTAATACAGATACCAATTAGTGATAGGTACCATAGTCTTTTGACAGTCTGAGGGTATGGTTTATCTGGACTTTAGTTTCTTAGAATTCATCACTAAATCCTGCTTTTGTCATGTGGAATGCAGTGTTGCTATAGTACAACACTTTATGAATACTCTGGTTGCAGTAGCCTGAGTTTTGACTATTATTCCTACATATATTGGTCAAGTTATTTGGTCTCTACTACTTTATTTACTGTAGGTAACACCGATCAGTTATGCTGAGGGCTCTTTGTCTCAACAGAATCAAAAGGAAATCCTTTTTTAATGAAACAGCAGAATGTTCATGTATGTGTTAATATATTATTATGGATAATATATGATCAAGATATCATTTAACATTCCTTGAAAACTTAATGTAAAATAAACATACAGAAAACTAAGAGTAGATTTGGGAGCAATTTGGAGTATTTTTTGTGGTCAAGTGTGAGTCAGAACAATTTCAAAAGAATTTTTTCCCCCACTTAATAATTGAATATGTTTCAGTTTTAATAGAAATTTCATTCTAGCTCTAGCTGACTTGCATTTTCTCAGAGTTGTTTAAAAACAGTGCCTACTAGGTCTGTGTTGTTTTTTGGATTATTTCAGATTTACTATTGCCAGAGGTAATGTTTAAATCAGAGCTACCTTTATTAAAACTTCAGAATTACCTGTGTATAGTCTATAGTTCAAATAATACAATAGTTATAGTAAAAGTATCGTTCTAGTAATACAGCAGAGCTCCTTGTTAGAACAAGAGATAGATGGTTGTATTTTATTATTTTGACATTTGATGCCATGAATTTGAGGTACTGGATATGTAATATATATGAAACCTAATAATTTTAAATGTAGCTTTGTATGATGGCATAATTTCCTAGTTCTACCTGAGAAAGGTTTCCTATCTTTTTTTTCTTTACTAATCTCTTTGTTTTTCATTTTACATTCATTGCAGTGTTACAGTTTTTTCAGTGAAAAAGCCTTTGAGGAAAAAAATAACATTTTTTTTTAATTTTGGAAAGGATTCATCATTTTGCTCTTCCCCAAAATGCATTTCATACCATACTCTTTGTGTATTCTTCTTTCAGTTAGAGGGAAATTGTATAATGCTATGCAGTGAGCTCATCAGAAGACAGAAAGAAACACCTTCTGCTGTTCCAAAGAAGCCTCTACTCAGAATTTGTAGATGTATATGTCTATCTGTTCAAATTGAAGAGGAAGTTAATCAATGATTGAGGCTGTTTGTCTGAAACCTCTTCATGGGGCTTAAGTTCACCTCCTCTCCTAGCACTGCTTGACTGTAATGTGGGACACTTCCCTGCTAAGTCTGAAAGCTTTCTGCCAGTGTTACTGCACTCATCCATAAATGTTCAGAAAAATTAAAGATGATTACCACTGCTGTCATACCTTGGAATTCTATCCCATAGGGGTGCATGTATTTAAGATCAGTTCCTTGGGTGCTCAGTAGGGAGTAGTGGGCACAGTGGATCAAATTCTGTCTTGTTCTTGGCGGTGTATGAATCACTCACTTGTGTGGACTACCCATCTTTGCAAGTATTACATTGCATGTGCTGGTTTCTGCTGATTAGAGGAGAGATTTAAGGTGCCTGTTTTAGGACAGTCACTTGCAGATCTACTTACCCAGGGCTTGGACAACACAAGGCAACCTGCATTTAAAGAAGTGGACCCCATTCCACGATTCCCACATCTTATGCTGTAATTATGATTATGAACTAGAAGAACAGCAATTGCTATTTCTGCCCACCGGTTTTTTTGCTTATCTACCATTCAGCAACAGTGAAGAATGAATCCACACATACATTTCAGTCTCAGCTTTGAAATGTGTAGATCTTTGACTTTAACTACATAGTAAGTAAATAGTGCTTTAATGTCTTCAGAGTGTAAAGGCTACTGCTTTCTCCAGGATGGACAGCTTGTGACATAGCCTTCTGGGTATTGCTTTGTCATAGTTTGCATTTGTAATAGTGGAGCAATTAGTAAAGCTGTTAATGCCTGCACAGCCAACAGCAGAGCACTGTTCTAGGTTTGGCAGTATCATTTTTGGAGCCTGAAACGCTAAAACAGGCTGCCTCACAATTTTATCTTAACACAGCCGAAGAGTGCTGCATAGTTATTGCTACACTTCTTCACTCATTAAGTGCAAAATAATAATAGCTTCAGAAAATATATGGACAGTAAATACTACTTTAAAATTTTTGTGAGAAAAAATAACTTCTCTGCCTAATATATATATAACTATTGCTATTAGTCATTTATACTTAAGTCCATTTGCCTTCATTAATTTTCCATGACCACTTTAAATTGCATTTATTATTCTGCACAGTGAGAAATACTTCTGGTTCTTGATTGCCTTTCTTCCTCTGTTGTGTACTCTGCCGTTCAGGAGGGAATCCTACTAGTTTTACTATGTTTTAATAATTTTTTCTCAAGGAAGTATTTTTGTACATTGTAACTATGCGTTTGTGATTGTTAAGGAAATACTAAGGAGCTTTCAGGATACTTATACCATTATGAGGTAAGCAGTGGAGGTAGTTTGGTGTGAGGACTGCCTGTGGGCAGAACTCCTGGAGGAGAACCTTGAGGGTGACTCAGGAGTTGGGGATGTAAGAAGATCAGTTCCCTGATACAGTGTGTTGCTCCAGAAAGTCTGGGAGGCACTATTACTTCAGCCTTTTACGCTGTTAAAGTTACTTTGCCTCTCCAAGGGGGCACCTAAACATACTGTTTTATTGTTCAGTTTGTTTTTACTCAATTCTTAGATGTTCCAAATTTCTACCAAGTTCTGTGTTGTTTCCCTGTGGAACAGCTAGCTGACTTCTATCTTCATACACATTAATGTTTTAGGTTGATATTTCTCAAGTGCATATTTTGAATGTGTTGATTTATCAAAGATATGTAAACCAATGTTAACTTATTTCCAGCCCAGTGATGGTATGTGCAATGTATTATATTGCAGCAAGCAAATGCAAATCTTGGCTAAAAAAAAAAGTCTCAGCAGCAAAAAATACTAAAAATATGTTGGATTACAGAAAAATAATGCCCTTTGAAAAGTCACATCCTCTATATTGTCATGCCTTAAACAGAATCAAGTATGTTGTCACAAGCTTCAACTGTCCAGATGAATGTTGAAAATGCTAGGTGATGGAAACTGTACAACCTGTTTCCCTGGATACTCTGTGCCACTGCTGTTTTGGGGAAATATTTATTCTTCTGGTAGCCTTTTTGTAAATGCCTTTCTATAGTTTAAATTTCTGTCATTTCTTCATTTAGTTATTCCTTCTTAGCTCTGCACCTTTTATTCCTTACGGTCAGGCCTCTCTGTGCAGCCTGGAGAGCAGCTCAGTAAATGCATTCTGCAAACACTGAGTGTGTGGTGGTCAGCTTAATGGTCAGTTTTTCCAGCTTTATGTGGGATAATGGGTATGTGCACTCTACATGTATTTTACTCTATTATTTTGAAGTCATTGAAAGAATGGTTGGGCCTGTGCATTTTCATTTCTATATCTGCTGATGAAAATGCTCTATTGGAAATATCAGTTAAAAATTATGTGGATTAGGGACACTTTTGGGTGAATTTTATGTCCATAAGGTAAATTGGTACTTTGTGATAGATATATTTCTCCTGTAGGTTTTAGGTAGTTTTAAATGAATTTCCAATTAATTGCAGCATCATGAAATTCCAGTGGGGTATATATAAAAATGAACTTGACAGCATCCTTGAAAATTTAGTCCAAGTTTGTTCCTAGTGAGTGATAGCTCAAATGCCTTTTAAAGAATCTCAGAGGAGCTGGTGCAGCAGAGATGTGGTTGTGTGCATGTGCATGAGTGTAACGCAGCAGGAAGAGGAAAGAGTATGCAGAATAAGAACAGCACAGGCTTTTCATTGATCCTAACAAAATGAGAATATTTAGTTGTTATAAATTACAGGTCAAAAAATGTCCAGTGCTTTGCAAATGACCCTGTACCTGTCTCCCATATGTCGCTTTTGATATTTAGCCTCAGACTGGCAGCGTGCACATTGCTGAGGCCATAGGGGCAGGGCAGCTCCCTGGAACTGGCAACTCCCTGCTGCTCTGGGGCTTCACTGGTCTGGAAAGTCTGGTGTGCTGTGGTGCCCCCCTCGGTGCTAGCATGTGTGCTCTTTGTGCCTCGGGAAAGAGAGAAACAACACTTGATAGGCTTTAATGAGAGCAAGTGGTGAACATGGACTGTCCATGCCATAGAAACTGTCCGAACTGACCGAAATGGATCAAACTCTGTAGGTGCATAGCTTAGCTGTTAATTTTTGTTTCTCACCTAAATTTCACTGTACTTCTGCTCTTGTAATAGTAGCATGCACTTTCAAGCTTCCACAAAGCAGCTTTTTAGAATTTCTTTTTATTTCTTCCATTCAGTGTTCCATCAGGTATTATAACTTGTAATTTTGTTTTTGGTCTCCAGGAGGAAACACACAAATCCTCTCCTATTTATATAATTTCACATGGGTAATCAAAAAGAGCACACCCTGTAGGAGGATCCAAGCATTAGAATTTATTGTTTTGATTAATGCTTTAACAATCTAACTGAAATAGAATACCTGCTTATTTTTATTCCAGTTGTAACAATGCTAATGCCATCGAAAAATACAATTCCTACTGAGATTCATTAGTAATACAATGAAATCAATAGCTGTAAATATATGCTCTGCCCTTCTGATTTCTCAGCTCTGATGATCCGTAGTCCTAGGTTAAGGGCAGGATGCTTTAGTGAGTTGTCAGCATCCCACTTCTTCAGCAGGAATAGTGTCAGTGGTGGTGATTTCCTTATACCGGGTTTGTGCAGGGTTATTTTTATCTATTTCATCCCATATTTTTACTTTTCTGTTGATCTCTTGGGCTTCTAATAGCATGATAGCTGAGGTTTGTTAATCTTTTCCCTATATGGTACTATTTCTTTTGGTGAAGGAGAACCATTCAATTGGAAAGCTGAGGAAAAGTTAAGCTTAAAAAAAAGTTATATGATAACCAGCTCAGTTTATACAATTTGGAAAGCGTGGAGTGGATGCCTGAACTTTGGTTACTCTTGCTGTTTCAGCTAGGAGAAGCTATACAAACAGTTGCAACAAAAAATACAGATACATCTAAAACCAAGCAAAAGTAAGTTCAAGACCAGACAAGGGCAGTTAAGGCTTGTGGCCTGGTACGAGTAGTTATTTTTATAAAATTGAAGGCTTTATGCTACCCCTTAGCAAAACCAGTTTCCTGATTCACATTTTGCATATTCACATATTCAGAAGTTTACCATTGGAGTGGAGAAATTTGTCCTTTGCTTACCTTAATAGAAGTATTTCAGATACTTTATTCTTTCTATGTAGTGAAAATTCAGAGAGCAGCATGTAAAATAGGTACTTCTTTTCTATACATGTAAATCTACCAGTTACCTATTAGAATTTTTCCTAAGTTGTTAGCAGCTACTATGCAGTGTTTCAGACCATTGCTATGATTGCACAGGAGAAGCAGAATAACTTTTTCAATACAATTAGTAAAACATCACTTCAAAGTCTTCCATCCTGTCCCTACATGCATGTGACTTTTTCACTGGTTGCCACTCGCTTTCAGCCCCCACTGGTCTCTTTAGTATTAAACAGCTGGAAGGGTGAAAAACAAGGGGGGAGATTTTACAAATTAGAAGAGAGTGGGACAACTTGAGTAGGATCTCTTCCAGAGATAGGACTTGTGGGAATGGTTCAAAGCTGTGCCAGGGGAGGGTCAGACTTGACATCAGGATGCATTTCTTCACCAAGAAGAGTGGTCAGACACTGGAACAGGTTTCATAGGGCGGAGTTGATGATGCAAGCCTGTCAGTGTTTACATTGTCCTTGATAATATGCTTTAATTTTTAGTAAGCCCTGAATTGGTCAGGCAGTTGGACTGGATGAACACTGTAGGTCCCTTCCAACTGAAATAGTCTATTGTATTCTACAGTCTCTTCTACAGGAATGGGAAAGGAGCCAAAAGCATGTGTCAGCTGTGGCTGGAAGATGAGTGCAGTACCGAAGTGGCAGGGAGGCATGTTCCAGGGTGCCAACACTTTGGCTGTATTCCCCTTTCAGGGATTTCTTCTCCCTGTTTGTGCTATGCTGTATTGCTGTCCTCCCTCTTGTGTCTTTCTGCTGCCTCATCTCTCTCCTGGCTTTTGCAGCAAGTTGTCTTGTGACTGTGCCTTGTGGAGTCACGATAAACATGTAATGAGGAACATGAAAACGTATGTCTTCAAAACTGGCTTCCCTTTGAGGTGGTAGATGCTTTATTTGCTAATTGTGTCAGTGTTTTATGTTGTCGTTGAAAAGTGGAAAACCTCTATAGTGAATTTCCATAATTTGGGTTGAAGGGATTACATCTAAGACTGGGTTTAGAACTGTTCCTCTGAGACTGTTTGAGTGATGATGTTTGTTAATAATGACCATATGGCTGTCATCTCTATTGTCTTTAATTCACTGAAAAGTCCTAGGATTTTCCTGTCTCCTGTCATTGTGTTTTGATGTCTTTTTATCTTTGTTGTGACATATGCCTGCATTTAGTTTTTTCTTCTTCAAAGAATTTTTCTCCTTGTTAGTAAATGACCCACTAGTTACTCTGCTCATTTTACTTTGACATTTACTTTAAGGTCCTATATTTTTTTCCATGAGTGTTTCTTCAGAACTTTTGCTGTCATTGAAAATATGCTGAAACAAGTGAAGGTGATTTTGGTTGTATATTGAAGCAATAGGTATAAAGATCTGCTGATAAAACCTGAAGAATATATTTAAAATCAGTGAGATGACACAGTTCTGTATTTCTGTGACTTACATAGTGCTTTATTTCCCTGGGATGGTCAGATTCACAATTTTCCAAGGAATAATAAACATATTTCAACATTAGGTTACATCAGTGAAAAGATATTAAAATACATACATGTATTTAACAATGCATATATTCATTATGAAAAATGGCATATTGATGTTTATAAGAAATATTTGTAGCATTATAAAGAATTCATCATCGGGTAATCAAGACAAATTAATTGCTGAATAGTACATAAAAATAGCAATGAAATTTATTGTAACCTTATCAGAATAAAGGTAAGTAAATGCCTTTTTAATAAAGTGTAGACCTATTTTGATCTAAAAGAGAAAGGGAAAGAGAAAACCTACAGCATTTATATTATATTTATTGTACATTTTTTGTATGACCATGATAATTGAAAAGCACTAGATGTGACCAGAGGTGTAAAATGGAGAGATACTTCATTAATGACTATTATTATTCTGCTGATGATACCATGAGGTGCTTGTTAGATCGATGTACACATGTAGTGGGCTTTAACCTGCTTACTCAACAGTTTGTGCTTTCTCATTGATAGTCAGTGCTTTGTACTGCTGTTATAACTGTTTGGGGGTTTTGGTGTTTTTCTGTTTGAAGAATCACATAATTGTATGAAACACTGATTGTATACATACCCCTTTTGAAATACATTTACTTACCCTTATGTATCTGCTGAGATCCTAGACATTGAGAAACCATCTTCTAGGGGTTGGTAGACATCTTCTAAGCATAGTCGGGGCTAGAAACTGCTGCTAAAATTCACTCTTTCAGCTTACTGTTACCCTCGTGTTGGCACACAAAGGCTGAGATGGTACAATCTCTAGTTTTACAAGCCTGAAATTGCATTTTCTGGTATCTATCCATGACTGTCTGGACATGAACAGGTATATTAAGATCTATCTCTTTTTATCAAAATATCTCTAGATCAGCTTTTTCATGAAGCCAAATTATAGGTAACATGGACAATGAATGTCTCATTTGGCAAATACTTTTCTGAATACTCTGATTTTTTTTTTGGAAGTAAAAGTATAGATTAAAATAGTGTACTTTATAGCAGAAGGCTATATAAAGGCAGTGATGAAATAAGAGATCTGTTATTCAGAGCCTCCTATGAAATAACGTATCTTGCTATTCTTCACTTTAATGCCACGCAATATCTTCACATTTTGTACTGGTTTGCATTCCAGCTGCCTTGTCTGTCCTCGGTGACAGTGGTGTTAAGATAGAGTGAGTTATCTGTATGGTATCAATATAATTACAGATTGCACAGAAAACAAATAGCACTTGGAATATTTGGAATCATTCGAATTTTGCTGCCGAATGTCAGCTTTCAATAGGGTTGTCATGCTTTTTGCTGAGAATAAGGTAGCTCTGAGAGTGAAAATATGACTCCTATCTTTTTTTTTAGAGCATCTGGTATTCAGTGGAGTGGAAGATCAGGCATCATCATGCTTACCAGGATTTAAGTGATTTATGTGGAGCTGTTTAGATGAAGTGAGCGTGTTTTGAGGGTAGTGACAGAAAGTAATGAGAATCTATTGTGTGTGAACTAGAGACTGATGGTGAAACTTGGGATCCACAGAGAGCAACTAGAAAGCTTTGCACGGTGAGAATCCAGTGCATTGCTCAGCATTGCTGCTCTTATATGATAGGATTAATAGAAGAGAAACAAGAATATAATTATCTCCATAAGAATTGGACAGTTGTTTTGAAGATTCAGAAGTACTGTGTTCAAGACCACCTTTATGACAACTCCAGATCTTTTATTATGAGTCATCTATTTGTTCACCACCATTCCACAGAAAGGAAAAAAAAAAAGCGTGGTTACCTTAAAAAGAAAAATAACCAAAATACAGAAGATACTTCTCTGTAGATTGACAGCCAGTTTTAGCCTTAATCATTTTGGCTTCCTTGAGAAGTGGCTGCTGTGATTCAGTGGCACTCTGATTCAGGACTAACATCTACTATGAGGTATTTTTCTTTCTTCTGCATTACCCATGACTTAATCAATTTTGGACTATGAAAAGCACAATGTAGTGCAGAATAATTCATAACATTTGCTATATTTGAAGTTACAATGTTTACATTATTGGTTTTGTAATTTATTTATGCATCTCAACTAGCTAATAGCAAGAATGGACTGTTTAAATGTTTACTAATGCTTCCTTCAACTTGTTTCTATGCAATTGGAGTTCTAACACAATTACTACAAATAAATATGTCTCTAAAACAAAAAAAAAGGTAATCATTATCCTATTAATTTATTTTCCAGTTGAATCCTGAATTCAAAATTAATTTAACTAGAACAGATAGTACTTGTTTACTCCCCTGCTTCCACAAGAGTTTCCTTCTTACATAAGTGCTTAAGTTCCTTCTTACATAAGTACACTTTTAGCATTGTAAAGTGAAGGGTTTCAATATCAACTTAGCTATTTTTTGTGTATGGAGATAAACAGTAGAAGAAAAATATACTATTACTATGTGTGGAAGATTTGTTACCTCAATTTTTTACTGTAATAAGAATATAAATGTAATAAGACTGTGCCTTTCCTTTCTTTAAACTATAGTACTGAAGAGTCTAGTTGGTGTATCTTCATTGCTCAGATGCCACTCTTTGGTTGGGATTTTGCCTAACAGGAAAAAGAGATGATCAAAACCAGGGGATGGCTTATTTCATGTTCACTGAAAAGAAGTCATGCATTTTTCTTGTCTTATTCCCACTGGTTTACTAATGGTGTTTTTCTAGATCTGAGCATATTTGATGGAATCTGAATCTCAAGAGAGCTCTTTCATCCTAGAAATAAGAATATGTTGGCACAATGGTGTGAATCATGGGCAAGTTCCATAGTGTTGTATCTAGTGCTGTACTTGTCTGTACAGAACTTCATGATTCAGCCCTGCCATTATTTATAAGCATTAAAGGACAAGGCTTCCAAACATGCCAGCTCATCTGACTCCTTAATTTCAGAATGAATTAAGCAATTAACTATCTTTAAAATACAGGACTAGGTTAATTTTGCCTTAAACGTATCAGTTTTACATCATCTCTTGGTACTGATGTATTTTATATTTCTCCTTAATTTAGGGTTTTCACAGCACTTTTTGTACTGATCCCCATGGCATACAATCATTAGAGCTGCTATCAGACAAGTAGGAGATTCTGCTCGAGTTTTAAGATGCTTTCTGTTTAACCTGTTCTGCACAGCTTGTGATTTGTGTTAGCTGAATGCTTCTGTGGATTTATTACAATAGCTTTCTCAGGCACTTCTTTAATAACATCATCATATATTGCTCTGAAACATTTAGTTTCAAATTCATAGAATTTGCCTCTGTGAACCATTTTCCATATGGTGTGATGAAGAGAAGTTTAATAGAGGATGATAGACAATACCCAAAATATAGTGTAGATCACAAAGGTCAGTCTGTATATTTTTCATTTCTTTTTGCCAGATACCCACTTATGAAAAACTACATTATTCCAAGATTTTTAGTTAACTGCATGGATAGCACCATTTTTGTTTGCACATATTGGAGTCTGCCTTCATATCACAGCAATAGCCTAGCCTTTAATTTGTGTGCTGCAGTTTTAATTGGTAGAGATGTTTTCTGTAGCAGCATGTATCTTCTGAAATAGAGCAGCACACATCTTTTGATTAATGCAAACTAAGTCATTGGAGTGTTCATGTTGGCAGCATCAATTTATAGTCATAAAAGCTAGAAAAGAATGCAGAAAGAATAGCAAGCCTGTTATTATTTCATGTCACTTTATTTATATGTTGATGTTTCAAAATCTGTATTTTTGCCTACTAATGTGCTATTCAAATAATATTTTCTATTATCAAGTTGTAGATATTTTTTGATTACAGAATGTTGATTTTTTCCTACTCTGTTCTAAACTACTGGTACATAGATGCATGAATTCAAATGTAATACAATGTCTTTTTTTCCAAAAGCTGAAATTAATCAATTTTATGGAAAATTTTTTTCATGTCTGTGTAATTTCAGGTGTAGTAGTATTTTGAAAGTAGGACATTGCTGCTATCTGAGTTGCTAAGACAAATCAACTTTTTTTTCTTGACCTTGCTTGACTTGGATGCCTTGGGCTTTCTAGAATACCCTAGCAAATACTGCAGTGGCATTTAACATGTAGTCTATGCTTAAACTCCATTCAGTTTTTGTTTTTAGACCTTGATATATAAAATCCCTAAGAAGTCTTTTAAGGAAATTACGTGCTCGTAGGGAAAACACAAACATGACCTAATTGCAGAGTGAACCCTACCTATTATATTTCATCTCAAAAAACCTGAAATGAACATCAGAATAACTACACTGTGATTCTCAGGCCTTGATCCATGCAGACGTAAGCTGTGTCTGTTTAAGCATATTAAGTATGCTCAGGGCTGTTACGTGGGACTGAAACTGGCATGAAAATCACTGCATCCATGCTGTTCATGTCTCATGCTCTCCAAAACAGAGGGTGCATTGTGAATGGTCCCTGGCTTTGGATAGTGTGTGTTTTAGCCAGGACCCATATTCCTCTGGGAGAATCTGTTGAACCTGTGTCCTCCCAGATCCATTCTGGCCATTGAGTGGTCAACTTGCAGTTCACAGGGACAATCCCTGATACTCAGGGATTTGTGATTTGCAGAAAGCACTGGTTAGCAGCAGTTTGGGCTCAAGAGATTGGCTTTTTGGTGCCCCTACGTGTCCCCTGCACCCTCATTCCTATTAATTGATGCCCCTGGGTATACGCTCCCAGTCATGGTTGTCCTGCATATCCCTGCCCTTCCAGGAGGCTGAAAAAATAACCAAGCTCTGTAGTCTTTGGCAGTTTCTTCTTTGAGGCCTGACAATTGCCAGCCTTAGGTTTTTGGCTTTTTGGCATATTTGAATCAAAAGATACCATCTAAACATAAGAATATTGAGTGAAGAGCAGTGTTTGCTGGCAAGTTAAATTTAGATCATGGAGACAAAAACTTAACATGCGCATTAACATTTCAGGGAGATATATATGTATATATAAAATATTTATATATAAATATGTATTTAGATGGATAACATAAATTAATATTTAACATTAAGGTTTCAAAGTGCTTAATTGGTGAGATGCTCTACCTTTGCTCATTTCTCATTTAGCTACCTGCTTATTCTCCACCTCAGCACAATCTTCAGATTTGCTCCCTTGATTTCTCATATCTTACTTCATAACTTGTTGTCTTCTTCAAACAGAAGATTGATGAAACATGACATGAACTTTTGCCCTTCTTCTCCTTTATATTTTTTGTTTGTTTGTTACCTTGGTTGATTCTGTGATCTCTTTTCTTCTTTTTCTGCTTTGTATTTCCTTGAGAGTCTCCTGGCCATCTCCCAGCACCTTTCTCTCCAGATTCCCAGATTGCTTGCCTTCCAGCTTCATTCTGGGTTTTTCCTTTTCTAGAAACATTTTATAATGGAAAACAAGGTGCATATTTTAGTGTCTAATGCCATATCATGTACAATACTTTGCAAGCAGTCACAATGCTTAATTTTGCTTCCTAGAATTAAAGAAAATCTTTTTCAGCCAAGAAGGACCTATAATCCATTGAAAGCTTCTGAGAAACGAGAAGAAAATAAAAATGCAAATATAACATTTTGTTTCTTGTCTATTCTACCCCTCTTTTGTTTCTTTAATCTTTGGATTATTTAGATTCTTTTCCTTTTAAATTGCTTGCACTATTTTTTTTTTTTTTTGTATATGCATGAAAAGACCAATCTCCTTTCTTGGAACTTCCCTCTAAACAAGTACTTTTGAAATGGACATCAGTATTCAGTCATCCAGATGGGCAGCCATGAAAATCTGGGCAAGAATTGACATGCTCCAGTGATTATCAGCAATTCTACCTCTTTTACAAGAGCATGTAGTGACAGGGCAAGGGGAAATGGCATAAAACTGAAAGACAGTAGTTTTAGATTTGATATTAGGAAGACATTCTTTACTGTGAGGGTAGTGAAGCACTGGGACAAGTTGCCCTGACAGTGTTCAAGTCCAAGTTGGATAGAGCTCTGAGTAACCTGGTCTAGTGAAGGGTGTCCCTGCCCATGGCAGGGATGTTGGAACGAGATGATCTTTAAGGTCCCTTCCAACCTAAGCCATTCAGTGTTTCTCTCCAGTACTAAGACTGCTCTGTATTTTCTGACTGAAACAAAAATCTATCTTATATTTTCATTACTCCATAAAATTGAAATGATGAACATGTCAGTGCTGTCAGCTGTTGCTGTTGGTGGCATCCATCCTAAAACATATGATTTTTATCAGCATGAAAAAAACCCCAACAATACACATATCAAGTCCTGATGAAGTATTTTTTTGTATGAAATGGTTATAATTTGTTGAGAAAAGCACTTCCACAAAAATAAATTTCTTACTAGCTCAGAATCAAGTTACAGTTCTTGTGTTGGGCTGAGCCTGAGCAGACCTGTTTCGCGATGGAACAGATTGTCTTGCAACACACAGTGCTCCTGGAAATTTTCTTCTTCTTTGAGAAGGAGCCTGTGGCATTTTCTGAACTCGAGAGGCTGTTTCCTGTGCTAATCAAGGCAGCTGGCAAACCCTTCAGCATTTTGAATGTGGGTTTGTCCAAGTTCTTTGTCTGCCCTGTACACCCTTAGGAACAGGAACAGATTGGCAGAATTTTTTTTTCCAACAGCTGCTGAGATTGTCAGCAACAGACATGTAACCAGATGAAAAGCTCGTTAGTCTGAGACATAAAATGCAGGCAAACTGAGTGATTTCCTTTTAGCGTTTTTATTGTGAATTGCATTTTCCCCTGGTTATTAAATATGATATTTAAGCTGTGGTTTGATGTGGGCATGGTTAATTAGAATGTTTATAGCAAAACAGGAGGGTTTTCAAATGTGGCTAGTCTTACAGATCTCGCTACTGCTGCACTAATGTGCCAGGAAAAAAAAGAGATCTTAGTGGAAGGATTTCTTTGCATGCCCGTTAACAAACAGTAATCCTGAGGTAATTCGTGAAAGTGACATTAAAGTGGAAGAGGCAGGAAAGAAGACGTTCCCGGATACAGATAAGTATAATGGGCATTTTCATTTGCTTGACAATTCTGAGTAAGGCAGTTGTTCTTTTCTACACTTCCACTTACAGTCAAAGGCCTACCTGCCAGTTACCTTCACTGAAAGAATAAATTGCTTGTAAAGAAAAGCAGAGCATACACCAGATTTGTATGGCTCACTTCTTGGTAACAAGATAAACCAGCATTGGAATTGGTGAACAGAACAAATTGAAAGATACTTTTTGAACAGAAAGATGCTTTTTAGAAGAAATTTAATGTCTCTGTTTACTTAGGCTCATAGGAAAACTAAGGTTGGAAAAGACCTCAGAGTCCAACCATTACGCTACTACTGCATACTCCACACCTCAACCATGCTGCTCAGTGCCATATCTACATGTTTTTTGAACACTCCCAAGGACTGACTTCACCACTTCCCTGGGCAGCCTGTTCCAATGCTTCACCACCCTTTCGGTGAAGACATTTTTCCTAATATTGAGTCTAAACCTCCCTGGCACAACTTGAGTCCATTTCCTCTTATCCTGTCGCTCGCTGCATGGGAGAAAAGACCAACACACACCTGTGTACACCTTTCTTTTAAGTAGTTGTAGGGATCAATAAGGTCTCCCTTGTGCCTCCTTTTTTTTCAGGCTAAACCCCAACTCCCTCAGCTGCCCCTCTTAAGACTTGTGCTGCAAATTAGTTTCCAGAATTACGTGCTAGTTCTTTATCCTGTTCTGCAGGAGTATTTACTGGGTTCATAATACCTTACTGGGCTGCTGTACATTATTCACCAAGCAGTTTAATGACACATATGCTAATAAGGAGAAGGGTAATTAAGAGCTTGCATAGTGGCAGCCTATGGGCTCCTACATCAAATATATTTGTTTTTTTGCTTTACCTCCCATTTACGTAACCTCAGCTGCCGCATTTTTCAGTTATTTAGTGTTCACAAGTCCTGGGGCAAAATGAGAGCACTGAAATGGCTTTTATGGAAATTTTAGGGAAAATTTTCCAAGGAAATAAGTTAGTTTGTGGAATTAAGTGGTTTATTTTTCTGCCAGGCTCTGTTTCCCAAATAATTTTTGGACATGTTGGCTAATTTCAAACCTCTAGGAAACAGGAATTCATTATTCTCTTTTTATCATGTATTTGTGGTAGTGACAAGATAAAAGCAATGCTTGAGGTCAGGTGGGTGGAAAAGAGTCATAACAGACCTTAGAATTCTGGAAACACTGATTCCTGCAAAAACTGTTACCTGTCACAGAGCTGAGCCCAATCTTTTACACACTGATAATACATTGAGGTGCACTGGGCTTGAGGAGTGAACTCACTTTTCACAGGGTCTGGCATAGACTTTTAGGCCAGCTTTTCTATACCCTGGACTAGGAACTACCTTGAAAGTGGGTGCCATTTCTTTGAACTTGACTTGAAATGATGGAAAGCTATCTGTGGGAGTTGAGAATATATTCGGGTTTATGATATGTTGTTATAACTGCAGCCTCAAATCTTGATTCGTGAAGCCCAGCCATGATGATGATAACTGCAGGACTTTGGCCTTGAGAAAGAGAAATACATCTTTTTGTAGGGTGAAAAAATGATACTTGGCCATTTATGCCAGTGCATAAGGGTCTCCCAGCCAGCTGGACTTAGGAATATAATGCCTAGGTATCATTTGTGTATATCCATGTGTGAGGCATCAGCGAGGATTCAGAATTCAGACTTACTCCTAGACTGTAACAAATTAATCCGCTGCGTAGATTAATCACAAGCAGGTTTCACTCGTACTGGGAGCTTCTCAGGTTGCTTGCTGAGTTTCCTGGCAGCATTGCTGCTTACTCCTGATTCAGTTTCATATAACTGAAATTTATTAGTGATCTTGTCTGTGATGAGCAAAGGATTTGGTGGGGGAAAAAAGGAAGGCTTCCCATCACTGATTGTTGGATAGATGCCAGGAGCATACACTGTATTCACATTATTTGAAAACATTATCCTGGGCCCCTTTTTTCCCCTCTTGACAAGATAACAGGCTTTGATGAAGTTGCAGACAAGTTCAAACATGTCTTCTTCACCTTTTAAAATTGATTTCTAGAAATGTAGTTGGAGGAACTGAAGGATATTTGCAGGAAATGAAACTAGTCCTCTTGACATCTCTATGTTTTAATTTAGTGCTGTGCTTTGTACAATGAAAACAAGTATTCTTAAGGCAAAGTGACAAGTCTATGAAAGAAACGCATTTTGTTTGCTGCAGTATTAGGCTGTAATACCAATGGAGGATGAATTTTAATTCCTTGTGTCAAATAACACTGTGTAATGAAATCTCATTACCTGGTGTTAATGTGGTTTCTTTCCTATGAACACAAGTTCACTTACTTGAAATTTTCTTTGTTACTATAAAGAATCCTATTTCCAGGCAGGACTCAGGTTTCCTACTTCTTGAATAGTTTGCAAATACTTGGTGTATATCCAGTCGAAAGAATGTCCCTAATCTTGACTTAGCTGCCAAATGCTCTTTCTTGTGTAAATAAATGGTAGCCAAGAACACCCAGGGCCACTTAACAAAAACTAGTATGATGTAGTTACTAAACCTGTCTGTTACGTCTAGTACTTGTTCCAGCTTCTGATTACTGGGTTGATTTTTTGTATCCTTGTGTTATGGCCATTTCATTAAATGGAATAGGAATGGGACATTGGCCCAAGCACTGGCATCTTGTTTGCATGTCTCCTGCCCTGTCTGTAGGGCAGTAGGTGAGCAGTCAGGCATGGCTTGAAGTGCAGCAAGAGTGACGAAAACCTACCAAGTGTGGTGTGGGCATGAATGTGTTCTGTCAAATTCATTGAAAATTCTGCAGAAAAATCCACAGAAAACTCTGTGTTTAATCCGTGTTGTAGTTGTTCAGTCCTTTTTGTAACCATTTTCTCCCCAAAGTACAAAAAAAACCCATATATTGAAGCTAACACTGTTGTTACTCCTTAAATGTTATCAACAACTGTATTTAGTGGGCCATCACACTCAAAATGCATCCCAGATCTTCTCTTTATACTGCACTTGCTGATGTTGACCTTAAGATTGCTGTTGGTTATTTTTATAACCAAGGTGAGGTTATAAACCGAGGTGAGTGACTCTTATCAATTTCCTGCAGTAAATGTCATCATAAAGAGTAATTTATTTTCTTTGATTACAGTTGGTATATGTCTAGAATTTCATGGAATAGGGTATTGAGGAATTATTCAGCAGATGAAGTAGATTTACATGGACTAGTGTCTTGTGGAACTGCTTGGCAATCAGACTTAAAATTCTCCAAAAGTTATATGTCCAAGCAGATGTTGTTCATAAATTTGTCAAAAACTAGTATTTCCACTTGAGGATTTTTCTAGTTTCTTAACACTATTAGTATTCTCTTTATAGCTTTTTAATCTATACTAATCTAGGCATAGATCAGTAGATAGATACAGTAGGTAATCATTTTTCTGTCAGTACTATAATTTGGAGATGGAAAGGCTCTGTGGCATACCTTTGCAGTTGCTGAGTGCACTAGTGGTAGAGTCAAAGTAGCAACCAGCCAGTAAAAATCAGAAAAAAAAAAAAAGAGAGGGGGGTCGGAAATGTAAGTTCAGTTTTACTTAGTCTTTGCTGACTTTAATTTTCTTGTTTGTTTCCTTGTTCTTTTTTGGTTTTAGTCAATTTGAAATAGGAAGTTCTTTAGGTCTTTAATTTCTTTTCTACCTATATTAGTACGTTTTGTTAAATAAGTTTCCTAAGGATACAGGGCTTATGTGATCCTGCTGTTTCTGTCTTCTAACTTTTTCTGCATTAACATTTAAATGATTTGGATAAGTTCAAGCAGATTTGACAGACAAGGGTAAGTCTGAAAGTTACTGAATTTATAGAATCGTAGGATAGTTCATGTGTGAAGGGACATTGGGAGATCTCTAGTCCAACCTCTTGCTCTAAGCAGAGCCAGCCAAGGGTTCAGACTAGGTCATTCAATGGCCCGTTCAAGTGGATCTTGAAATCCTCCAAAGGAGGAGATAGTACAGCATATCTTAGAAACCTGTAGCACTGCTGGGCAGTCCTCATGGTGAGAAAACTTACACACAGTCCAAACGTTTCTGTTTTCACCTTTCCTGTGTTTTCTCTCATCCCTGTTACACACTGCTATGAAGAGGCTGACTATGAGAACACAGGCACTGTGGAGCTGCGGTTCAATCCCTCACAGCTTTCTCTTCACCACAATTAACAGGTCCAGTTCTCTCAGCCTCCTCTCACAGGGCATGTATTCCAGCCCCAACCATCATGGCTGGCCTCCACCCAGCTTGCTCCACTTCATCAGGGTCTTTCCTGTTCTGGGGAAGAGAGGTGACAAATCTGTCCCCAGTGTTCTGATACGTACATTTAATGAGTACTGACTAAAGGATATGGTCACTTTGCTATGTTTCCTGTATGTTCTGTGAAATAGACAACCTAGTAGAGGAAATGGCCCTTAAGTCCAACAGTGGGAAAAAACCTGCATTGTGAATAAAACTTTTACTGGACACTGCATTTTTTATGTGCCCAACTTGAAAAGACCTTCAGTAGGACATCTTACCTTATGGGACATCATGAAATCTAATCACAAGAAGAAAGTCTTTTTCAGCACTTATGGCTGATTGTACTGTCTTGATAACCCCTCCCAACTTCTATTAGACACTGAATATTTTTATACATTTACAATTCTGATTCTTAGGTGTTTGGATGTCTTTTTCATGACTAGAAACCTCTTAGGATATTGTGTTCTCACGAATTAACTTCATTTTAATTTTTCCAACAGGTTTTATTGAGTCATCTGCTTTTTTTTTCCCCCTATCTGAAAATCCATTACCCCTGCTTTCAATTAAAACTGTAACAACTTAGACAAAAAATGAGCTTTCATGTATGTTTTCAGTATTTTTTGTTTTAAAAATATGGTGGGATTTTGTGTTATTTTAACACCACTGTAAGTGTTCAGAGTTTCGCCTGTCATTTTTTAATGATCTTTAAATTAAAAAAGCTCTTTCTAAATTAGAGCTGTCAGTGATTTAGTGATCATTATTTTTCACTGGCATTGGCTCATTCTTCCTCTTTCAGTTCAAGAATTCTTTCATTAACCTGCAGAAAAACAGTACTTGTCAGGGTACTAGATAATCTTGCTATACATAATACTATATGCATGCAAGAGGTTGGTGTTATTCCCATTCTGGAAATAATTCCCATTAATAGGAGCATATAATTCTTTCAGAGGGCCTGATTTTTTTAACAGCACCTCACGATTCCGTAATGAAGCTATGCCAGTACATCAAACAAAAAACCAAGAAAAGCCAGATAGTTAAGGTGTAAGGTAGGTTGTGGAATTCCATTAAGTGGGAGGCAAATGTTGACAGCAGAAAGGGATATGTAGATTTAAGTTTTTTGGTGGGTTGGACAGACTGACAGAAAGAACATTATTTTTTTATGAGTTTTGACATGAATTTTAAGTGTAGCAAAAGAATATTTTTATTGTGGGATGCCGAATTTTAATAGATTAATGACAGAAGTTTTGTAATAGGTGTCAAGTACTTTGAAGAGAAATATGATTAACATTATTTTATTGGCCCTATAAGAATAAAGCAGAGAGTTTTCAAAAAAGTAAGAGCTACCAACTCAGCTATTCCATTTTATAACTCCATGAAGGAAAAAGAAGTTATTCCCTTCAAAAAAACCCACATAAAAGGGACAGTATTTCCAGAATTTTTACAGCTCCAAGTCTGAAGGGAGCTCAAGATAAATTTTCGTAGGGAGTTATATCTCTAGAAAGATATTAGAAATGCTTTTAATCTCTGATCCTTCTCTAGTGGTGACCTCTTTTCGTGTGACTGAGATAGCATGTTTTCTTGCAATTAAGGAGGATGACATACATGTGTATTATACAGAAGGGAGTGCAAGAGTACTGTGTTAATGATGAAAGGCAAAAGAGAGGCATATTTACGGATTAGCAGGTTCTGGAGGAGGTATTTAAATAGCTATGTGTCTCCCTGCTTTAGTTCAGTTAGCTCAGAGCAAAAGTGAGTGGAAAATCTATGAAGTTTCTTCTCACAGAATGCTTTATATTCTCTTTTTACCTGAGAGCAGTGATGCTGAAAATGTGTTGTTGAGTTCCTTGTGTTTGTCCTCACTGGAGGAATGCCATTGTTTATGGAGAGCCTATTTCCATCGGTCACAAAATCATATCTTAACTATAGCATTGGCATTATAGGCAGTGCCCTTTGAGACAGAGTAGTTGTAAATCAACTTCACTTTTCACTGCCACCTTGTGAGACAAGTGGTAAGTAACAGGAGAAGTTATCCTGGGGGATATTTGGAGTAAAGCATGAGAAAACAGGTGATGTGGAAGGACAAGAGGATTTCTAATAAGCCTTTGGTAGTGTTGGTACCAGAGGGGGAAGGAGAAAAAGTGGTAACATCTGTGGTTGACCACGCTGTGGAAATGCAATGTAGGGAGCCCAGGCACAGGCATATAGAATGTTCAGTACCACACTTTTTATAGACAAATATAACATAAAAGAGGATGACAAATCCAGTATTCAGGTTTCATGCTTGTTATAGCCCTCAGCTAAAAAGGCCTTGCAGGGGTCTCTTTAGAGTTTTGGATGAATGTTGTGATGGAGAATAAATTCTTAGCCCCGGTTTTGAACATGGGATTTGACTTTATTTTTGCAATTTTTAGTAGGAGGTCTTTTTGTCTAAAGTGATATTGTTCCTGACACTAATAAGAAACTATACAGTAAACCCCTTCTTGGTAGGGTGTGCTAGCAGGCCCTGTGCCCAGCAGGGGATCAGTTCCCTGTTGCCTGTGGTTCAGTGATGTGAACTGGGTGGCCCTGCTGCTGGTGCTCGCTCCTCCCCGTGGAGGTTGGGACGTCCCGTTCGAGTCTTAGAGCTCGTCCCTCGTCACGTTCCATCCTTCTTAGACTCTCCCGCAGTGTTTGGCGCCGAGTGCTGCGGGGCACCCCCCGGGTTTGTCTCCTTGCTGCCTGTGGTTCGATGAAAACAACCCGGCGCCCCCGCTGATGGCGCCGGCTCCTCCGTGAGGAGGCAGGGACAGCCCGTTCGATCCTTAGGAACTCTCTCTCATCGTGTTCCATCCTCCTTGGATTCTCCCTCAGTGTTTGATGCCGGGTGTTGCGGGTCCTCCCCCCGGGTCGGTTCCTTGTCACCTGTGGTTCTCTGTAAGAAAGCTGGTGCCTGTGCTGACGGTGCCTATTCCTCCGGGAGGAGGCTTGGATGAGCCTTAGAGCTCGTCCTTCATCGCGTTCCATCCTCCTTAGATTCTCCCTCAGTGTTTGGCGCACAGTGCTGCGGG
The DNA here is from genome assembly GCA_038380795.1 of Pyrocephalus nanus. Classification (NCBI taxonomy): domain Eukaryota; kingdom Metazoa; phylum Chordata; class Aves; order Passeriformes; family Tyrannidae; genus Pyrocephalus; species Pyrocephalus nanus. The sequence continues at coordinate 26,082,490 of CM076260.1, read as the reverse complement.
ACCTCTGGCGAAATCGGCTCCTTGTTGCCTGTGGTTCCATGAAAGAAACCCGTGGTCCCCGCTGACGGCGCCTGCTCCTCCTGGAGGAGGCTCGGATGTGCTGTCTAGTCCTTGGAGCTCGGCCGTTGCCACGAGCAGTGTTGTGAGCCCTGCTCTGCTGCCGTCTCCTCCTGCTCGAGTGGTTGTAGCCTTGGGCCTGCTGAACCCTGCCGTGACCATTGTGGTGCCGCCTTTGGTACCTTCTTTGGTTTGTCTCTCGAGCCCCACCATGCCTACCGCCCCGGGTCCCACCACGGCTTCTGCTGTGAGAGTTGCGGTGCTGGCGTGCTGAGGAACGATGCCACCTCCATTCCTCAGAGCTGGATCCAGCTCTCTCTCCTTGAACACAGCTGTCGGAGCTGCTGTGCTGCCCAATAGAGTACATCTCGGAGTCAGTGTCTCCCACCATGCAAAAGTAGTGTGGGAAAGACCACTGGCATATTGGGCAACCTACTCTTCTGTGGAACCACTCCACTAGGCAGGAAAAACAGACAGGATGCCCATGCAAGCTCGCAGAGGCTCGGTCATTTATGGTGTCCAGGCAGATTGGGCACCTTAGGCTCTCTGAAACACCCGGAGGTGTGGCCTGGGACATGTGGTCGGTGGTGGCAGCACTAGAAGAGGTGCTGCCTTCTGCCAAGTCCTCCTCCAAGTCCATCTTGCCCTGCAAGACAAAAGAGATAAGAGGCTGTTGTGTCTGCCTGTGCGAGGGACACAATCTGCAGCAAAGCTGCCAAGGTTGAGTGCTAAAGGACTGCTTTCTCTGCCTCGGGGCTGCTTTTGGGCTGCCACAAATGCCAGAGATCATCCTGGGGCAGGTGAGTGATACTGGGGTGTCTTGGTATGTTCCAGCTCTCAGGGCAGGATGGTGACTGACCTCTCTGACACGTGCAGGCAGGAGTTGGAAAGGTGTGAAAAGGATTCCTGGCCTCTCAGCAATGGCAGCCGTAGCCTGGGTACATGGCAGGTTAGGACCAGTGTCCTGGGCCCAGCCAGTGTACCTGTCTGGCAAATCCTCTCTGTGCCCTCAGAAGGCACCCAGCGGGCTGGGTGTCCTTTGTCACCCCAGGTGCAGATGTCTGTTTCTGATGGAGGAGGCCAGGCACTGTGACCCTTCAGGGCGTCCCCACACCTCCAAAAAGTATGTTGTCAGGGGTGTCACAGTGACTCCCTGGTGACATCACAGGACTTCCAGGACCACACTTTGGCCTCAGAGAACAAAACCTTGCCAGATAGTTCACCTCACAGGACTGCGGATGAGGGAGCAGAATCCCTTTGCTTTTTTTCTCATATAAATTTGGAGGTTTCACCAGTCGTACCCAGGCCTGTGTTCTCTTTTAGAAATAAACCATCTCAAGGCATTTCTTCCTCCTTGGCTGCCTTTGCAGGTCAAAGGAGTTGATCCTCCTGCTCTGCTTAGTTCTGTTGAGGGTACAGTTGGAGTACACTGCCCAGTGCTGGGCTCCCCAGCATAGGTCGAGATGGACCTACTGGAGAGCATCCAGCAAGGGTTTAGAAGGATGATGAATGGACTAGAGCATCTCTCCTGTGAGGAAGGAGCTAAGAGTGCTGCTTTCAGGCTGTTCAACCTGCAGAAGAATTGATAGAGGGTCTTTTCCAGCATGTATGATTACCTGATAGCAGGGTGCCTAGCCTAAGCCTGGCTCTTTTTACTCTTGCCCAGTGAAAACAGGTACATGTTGAAACATGGGAGCTCTCCTGTGACTATTTGAAAATCTATTTTGTTTTTTACCATGAGAGTGACCAAGCACTTGCAGATTTCCAGAGTGCTCGTGGAGTCTCCCTCCCTGGAGATGATACTCAAGACCTATGTGGCTATGGTCTTGGGCCCCCATGTCTCAGTGGCTCTGCTTGAGCAGGGGCTGTTGGAGCTGATAACCTCTGGAGGTCCTTTCCTACCTTCAGTGTTCTGTGGTTCTGTGACTGAAAATACACTTATGCAAGCTAAGAATGCACTGTGTAGGAAGGTTGAATGATTCTGTTATGCTCCTGAGGAGTTAGGTTTGCCTTATGGGAGTTGATTGTCCATGAGGCTGCTACCTCTTTTTTTTCCTTTGGGGGATTTAGCAGTGACTGCACATAAAACTAACCCGCAAAACAAAATCATGAGGGTTGCATGAGGGAGTGTAAATCTTGTTGGTTCTGTTTTCATAGTGTGTGCTGCAGATTTCCCAGTTGGTCGGCAGGACACAATTTGTAAATGAAGCAACTTGCTGCACATCAGTTCTGTGAGCCAGCAAGTTGGCAGCTTGATCCTACTGTGAATTCCTTCATGGGAGTGTCTTAAGGCTTCTGCTTGGTGAAGGTCAAAGTCATGGAGTGACATGAAGAGTGTACAAAGTAGAGGCCAATAGTAGTTGAATGAGTGATTTAATAAAGCTTGTCTTGGTCCAGATACTAATTTATTGTATTGCTTCTGTCTTTTGAGAAGACTCCTCTCTTGGCATCAGTCTTACTCGAAAGTAAGTGTTCTTTGTATGCCATTGTTTTTTAAAGACTTTTGTAGTGTTTGGCTGTGGTCTGAAAAGCCTGTAGCAGGTACTGTCACTGTGGACATTAAACATGAGGCTCTATACAGGGCATGCCACAAGGACAAACTTGTCTGCGAAGTCTTTGGGATCTAAATTTGAAGTCTCTAGGTAAGAAGAAGATGAAAAGCTTTTCAGAGGCTTGCTGCCTGGCATTAGATTTGTATGGCATTGTAGGCAGTGCCTTTGAGACAAAGTAATTGTAAATCAACTTCACTTTACACTACCACCTTGTGAGACGAGTGGTAAGTAACAGGAGAAGTTATCCTGGGGGATATTTGGAGTAAAGCATGAGAAAACAGGTGATGTGGAAGGACAAAAGAATTTCTAATAAGCCTTTGGTAGTGTTGGTACCAGAGGGGGAAGGAGAAAAAGTGGTAACATCTGTGGTTGACCACGCTGTGGAAATGCAATGTAGGGAGCCCAGGCACAGGCATATAGAATGTTCAGTGCCACACTTTTTATAGACAAATATAACATAAAAGAGGATGACAAATCCAGTATTCAGGTTTCATGCTTGTTATAGCCCTCAGCTAAAAAGGCTTTGCAGGGGTCTCTTTAGAGTTTTGGATGAATGTTGTGATGGAGAATAAATTCTTAGCCCCGGTTTTGAACATGGGATTTGACTTTATTTTTGCAATTTTTAGTAGGAGGTCTTTTTGTCTAAAGTGATATTGTTCCTGACACTAATAAGAAACTATACAGTAAACCCCTTCTTGGTAGGGTGTGCTAGCAGGCCCTGTGCCCAGCAGGGGATCAGTTCCCTGTTGCCTGTGGTTCAGTGATGTGAACTGGGTGGCCCTGCTGCTGGTGCTCGCTCCTCCCCGTGGAGGTTGGGACGTCCCGTTCGAGTCTTAGAGCTCGTCCCTCGTCACGTTCCATCCTTCTTAGACTCTCCCGCAGTGTTTGGCGCCGAGTGCTGCGGGGCACCCCCCGGGTTTGTCTCCTTGCTGCCTGCGGTTCGATGAAAACAACCCGGCGCCCCCGCTGATGGCGCCGGCTCCTCCGTGAGGAGGCAGGGACAGCCCGTTCGATCCTTAGGAACTCTCTCTCATCGTGTTCCATCCTCCTTGGATTCTCCCTCAGTGTTTGATGCCGGGTGTTGCGGGTCCTCCCCCCGGGTCGGTTCCTTGTCACCTGTGGTTCTCTGTAAGAAAGCTGGTGCCTGTGCTGACGGTGCCTATTCCTCCGGGAGGAGGCTTGGATGAGCCTTAGAGCTCGTCCTTCATCGCGTTCCATCCTCCTTAGATTCTCCCTCAGTGTTTGGCGCACAGTGCTGCGGGACCTCTGGCGAAATCGGCTCCTTGTTGCCTGTGGTTCCATGAAAGAAACCCGTGGTCCCCGCTGACGGCGCCTGCTCCTCCTGGAGGAGGCTCGGATGTGCTGTCTAGTCCTTGGAGCTCGGCCGTTGCCACGAGCAGTGTTGTGAGCCCTGCTCTGCTGCCGTCTCCTCCTGCTCGAGTGGTTGTAGCCTTGGGCCTGCTGAACCCTGCCGTGACCATTGTGGTGCCGCCTTTGGTACCTTCTTTGGTTTGTCTCTCGAGCCCCACCATGCCTACCGCCCCGGGTCCCACCACGGCTTCTGCTGTGAGAGTTGCGGTGCTGGCGTGCTGAGGAACGATGCCACCTCCATTCCTCAGAGCTGGATCCAGCTCTCTCTCCTTGAACACAGCTGTCGGAGCTGCTGTGCTGCCCAATAGAGTACATCTCGGAGTCAGTGTCTCCCACCATGCAAAAGTAGTGTGGGAAAGACCACTGGCATATTGGGCAACCTACTCTTCTGTGGAACCACTCCACTAGGCAGGAAAAACAGACAGGATGCCCATGCAAGCTCGCAGAGGCTCGGTCATTTATGGTGTCCAGGCAGATTGGGCACCTTAGGCTCTCTGAAACACCCGGAGGTGTGGCCTGGGACATGTGGTCGGTGGTGGCAGCACTAGAAGAGGTGCTGCCTTCTGCCAAGTCCTCCTCCAAGTCCATCTTGCCCTGCAAGACAAAAGAGATAAGAGGCTGTTGTGTCTGCCTGTGCGAGGGACACAATCTGCAGCAAAGCTGCCAAGGTTGAGTGCTAAAGGACTGCTTTCTCTGCCTCGGGGCTGCTTTTGGGCTGCCACAAATGCCAGAGATCATCCTGGGGCAGGTGAGTGATACTGGGGTGTCTTGGTATGTTCCAGCTCTCAGGGCAGGATGGTGACTGACCTCTCTGACACGTGCAGGCAGGAGTTGGAAAGGTGTGAAAAGGATTCCTGGCCTCTCAGCAATGGCAGCCGTAGCCTGGGTACATGGCAGGTTAGGACCAGTGTCCTGGGCCCAGCCAGTGTACCTGTCTGGCAAATCCTCTCTGTGCCCTCAGAAGGCACCCAGCGGGCTGGGTGTCCTTTGTCACCCCAGGTGCAGATGTCTGTTTCTGATGGAGGAGGCCAGGCACTGTGACCCTTCAGGGCGTCCCCACACCTCCAAAAAGTATGTTGTCAGGGGTGTCACAGTGACTCCCTGGTGACATCACAGGACTTCCAGGACCACACTTTGGCCTCAGAGAACAAAACCTTGCCAGATAGTTCACCTCACAGGACTGCGGATGAGGGAGCAGAATCCCTTTGCTTTTTTTCTCATATAAATTTGGAGGTTTCACCAGTCGTACCCAGGCCTGTGTTCTCTTTTAGAAATAAACCATCTCAAGGCATTTCTTCCTCCTTGGCTGCCTTTGCAGGTCAAAGGAGTTGATCCTCCTGCTCTGCTTAGTTCTGTTGAGGGTACAGTTGGAGTACACTGCCCAGTGCTTGGCTCCCCAGCATAGGTCGAGATGGACCTACTGGAAAGCATCCAGCAAGGGTTTAGAAGGATGATGAATGGACTAGAGCATCTCTCCTATGAGGAAGGAGCTAAGAGTGCTGCTTTCAGGCTGTTCAACTTACCGAAGACTCCAATGGGCATTTTTTTCAATGTAAATCAATACCTGAAGACAGGGTTGAAAGGAGACAGAGCCAGCCTCTTTTTAGGGTGCCCACTTTTCCCCTCTGAACATTTGAAGCGTTCTCTCTGAACATTTGGAACCTTTCTTTTACTGTAATGGTGATGAAACACTGGCAGAAGATTTCCAAGGTGCTCATGGAGTCTCCCTCCCTGGAGATGATTCTCAAGACATGTGTGGCTATGGTCATGGGCTACTTGCCACTTTTCCCTGGACGAAACCTTACTGTGTCTACTTTCCTCACTTTCTTTCGGTACAATAATCCATGCTCTTCAATTCCAGGTTTACAACCTTGCCCTCATCACAATCCTTCCTCATTTGCTTCTCTCACTGTGTTTGACCTTAAGTGCTGCTTGACCTTACCTGAAATTGTCTCTCTGTTGCCTTTCATTTCCTGGAGGAAACTCCACTGATGTTTCTCACTCCTCTGATAATAAGCTGGGACTAGCTCTTCTGGGCTTAGAGGTCACCCATTCTCATGCTCAGTATTGGAGTTAAACTGATTAAAGTGCCACAGGTTGTCTAACTCTTGATAGATCTGCAAACTCTTTATTTATGTAAATCTGATAACCCTACTGAAGTAGTGTTTCATCAGTTTTAGCAGAGACACCTCTTTTGTTCCAAAACATTCACGTACTCTCAGTCACAAATAAAGTGCAAGACTGGGACTGGTTGCAAGGGCTGATGAACATTTTGCAGGTGAGCAGTTAGTCCTAAGCTTTACTATCCCTCCCTGCTGACCACACAGCATCTTCAGCACTTTTCCAGAAGAAGGAGTTTTATTGGGTTTAAGGCCACTGACATCCTGGCTTGTATCAGCAATAGTGTGGCCAGCATGACCAGGGCAATGATTCTCCCCATGTTCTTGGCACTAGTGAGGCCATACCTTGAATCCTATGTTCAGTTCTGGGCCCCTTGTTGGAGACCTAACAGGTATTAGGCCTGAGGAGCGAGGAGCAGCTGCCCAGCAAGAGGCCTCAGAGATAACCTTGGAATCTAGTAAATGACTGTCTTTATTAACAACCGGTCAGATAACAAAAATGAACTGTATAAGGGTAGGGTGGACATTGGCAGCCCCTCATTGCAGGACAGTGAGATGCTGGAGTACGTTCAGAGAAGAGCACCAAAGCTGGTGAAGGGTCTAGAGCACAAGTCTTATGAGGAGTGGCAGAAGGAGCTGGAGTTACTTAGCCTGGAGAAGAGGAAGCTCAGAGAGGGCTCAACACTCTCTACAACTACCTGAAAGGAGGCTGTAGCCAAGTGGGGGTTTGTTTCTTTGCCCAGGCATGTAGTGACAGGACAAGAGGATATAGCCTCAAGCTGTGTCAGGGGAGGTTCCAATTGGATAATCAGGAAGAATTTCTTCACGGAAGGGTTTATTAAGTGTTGGAATGTACGATCCAGGGAGGTGGTGAAATCTGTGTCTCTAAAGGTATTTAAAAGACGTTTAGGGGTATGGTTTAGTGGTGGACTTGGCAGTGCTTAATTAATAGCTGGACTTGATCACCTTAAAGGTCTTTCTCAACTCAGATGATTTTGTGTTGTTCTGGTGTGATATATGTGTACATATAGATCGACTTTCCCCTCCTGTCTTTTAGAATTATCTCAGCAGTGTTCACAGTACATATGGGAAATTCCTTAATTTCATTCCAGTACTTACAGCACTTGCAACACTTCTCTCTCTCTATTTGCCTTGTCTCTCCCCTCTGCACCCCCATAGCACAATCCTTGGTATAATTGCATTGGATCTATTTTCAAAGAACTTTGTATCTATTAGACCTGCCCAAACTAAGTATTTTACTGCAAAGAATCAGTATTTAAGCTTGTGCTTAATTGATGGTTGCTGCTTTCCAGGTTAATCTTTCCCATTGAATGCAGTATACTGCTATTTTCCAGGTAAATTGAAGTATTTTATAATAATGAAATGTTCTTCTGATGATTTTAGTGTTAGTAAATAACTTTTTATTCCTAAATTAGGAAAGGTATATCCCATCTGACTTTTTAAGTGTGTTCTCTGAGAGGTTTTAAAAGAACTTACGACTGAAACATTTGAGAATTGTCTGCTGGTGCAGGCTTTAAATAAATAATGTGGTCTTATATAGGCAGCATAAATATTTATTAACAAATCCCGACATGGGCTGTTCTCTTCATTACATTTTTCCTTATGCTTATTGTAAGTCAAAGAAACTTGTTTTAGTGTGGCACAGATTGCTGTTGCTGTGTTACTCTTTTCCATTCTTACTTTCTGGTCCTTGAAACAGCATGTTTCTGAGACCTACAGCTGTCCCTTTTTAGCTGTAAATCAGTTATAATTAACTCATTATGAGCCTTGCCATTTTCTTTACTGTCAACAATGTCATTGCTGCAAATTCAGCTTTTTCAAAAGTATCTGTGCTCTCACGGAGCTCTCAGGCACCTATTAGATGTTCTTTGCAGGGTGATGATTTCAATTATTTGTTGTTATCTGTTCATTATAGAGCTTTAGGGAATAAATAATTCAAAACTATTCAACCTGAGTATATTGTTGAGATTTTGTTGTAGATTCTATGGAGTGTTCTACATACTAGCAATATTATGTATATATAACACAATTTTTTACTGCATTTCTTAAATGGAGAATTTTTTTTGCAAGAGTTAACTTTATTTCTTATTTTATACAACCTTCAGTTAGTTCAGAAGAATTTGAATGGAAACTCAGTAACAAAAAGAAGTTTCTTCAGTTTTCTGGTACTTGTACTGAAAGGTCGCCATTGTAGTTAGAATCCAGTTCAATTCTGGCAGGTCACATCTACAGAAAGCGTCAAGCTGAGATGATGCAATCCCCTTTAAAAGACTGATAGATGGAATTGCAAGCCTCTTCTATTCCTGCTCCCACTGAGATCATTTGCCTTCCCTTTCAGCTGGGGAAGAATTAGTTGAGAAGTGCAACCTGTGGACTGTCACCTTTTCCTCTCAGTGCTGGTGACAGTCCAGTTTTTTCAAACATAATAGTACATACCACATGAGTGCAGACAGCACAGGTATTCAGTACACAGTCTGTATTATAATTGTGTAAGTTTAAAGTTCCTAAGGAGGCTAAATATCATGTCACTGATTGCTCTGTTTTTTAATATTTTTCAGAAATGGAAAAATTTCAGGGTTCTGAAGGCAAGAAGGAAGATGAAGAAAAGAAATATCTCGATGTTATCAGCAACAAAAACATAAAGCTGTCAGAAAGAGTTCTGATCCCTGTCAAACAATATCCAAAGGTACTGTAAATATAGCCTAACACTTGTAGTATACAGGCTTTGTGATATTAAAAAGAAAAGAAATCAAGCTCCTACTTAAATTTACCTATTATCAGCTATTACATATTTTAACTTATGTCTCAGGGCCTTTCAGAAAAGCTGTTAAAGTGAATGAGATTTTTTTTTTTCAGGTAGGTTTTGTAGATTATCCTTAGGCAGACCATTGATCTTTTTTCTCAGAGTTGCTTTTCCACATGTACCATTTTTTTATAAATTTAAATACCATTTAACAAAGAAAAAAATATTTCAGTAACTCTGAAAAGCTTCGCCATAGAAGAAGTGGGTGATTTTCTCTGGTGTAAGAAGTTTTAGAAGATCAAGTTCCAGGATTACTGATTACTGCAGGCTGTAACTGTGATAATGTTCATCTTTGTTTATAAAAATCAAATGTCTTAGCACCTTAAACTTTCTTCCCTGTTCTCACTGCTGCACACTCTGCATTTAAAACAAGATTTTTTTTTTCTTAACAAAGAGCCCCAAATCCCGCTGCTTGTCAGAAGTTTTAGTTTTTTATTTTACATAAGAGAATGTTGATTTTTTGGGGCTTGGATGTTTATTTGCTTTTCTTGTACAGTGTTTTATTTTACATAAACAGTTCTAATAGTATTCATACTGAAATGGTAAACATCTCCAGTTGTCTCCAGAGTGTTTTTTCCTTGCTGATTTATTATCACATGGTATTTAGTTCACCATTAGCCTTGATTACACTCTCAGCTTTTTACTTTATACTTTCATCAGAACAATAAATTACAATTGGTAAAAAGCCAATCAAACAAAATGAAAGGTGTAAAAAAATTCTGATTCAGTGATTCCAGCTGACATTTACCTCCTGACTACTGTATATAAAACTGATATAATGCAATAATCCAAATGGTAAACATCTTAGAAACACATACAGTGCTATAAGGATTTACTTTCTTGCTGCATAGCCTAAATTACTTTGGCTAGATTTGTGGTATTTTGTGTAAATGCTGTAGGTGACCTGAAATTCTTAGTAAAAATGTAGTCATTCTGTAACTTCATAATGGCAATGTGATAATTATTCAGAGTACTGTTTGATGAAGATAGTAGAATGAAAGACAAACTATTAAAAGACAAAATGCAATAATCTATCCAGTATAGCATCTGAATATGATTGAATTAAGCTTCATTTACTTTAATGAACCTGTCATATTAATGAATAGTAAAAAATGTAAAGCATTTTCACAGATTTAGACCAGTGAAGCAAAAAAATCAGTTTGATGGAAATGAAATACTTATTCAAGAATGAAAATAAGCTGGAAAGTTTCTGTAGTTGATTTGCTAGCAATATTCTGTGCCTGGTGTGGAATTATTCCCAGAACTGCAGGTTTGCTGCTACCGTCTCTGGTAACCATCCTTCAAGGATTCCATTTGCCATTTGTATCAAACTGCTGATTGCTGTGATCCAGTGTCTTATCTTTTCTTGAAAATTGTATGCATAAAAGTAGTTAAAACCAGTACCCAGTGGTTGCTTCAGATTCCTTTATAAATAACCAAGAAAAGTAGGAACTCAATTAAAAGAGGATTAGTATTATTTATTGAGTAGAATATGGTTATAAGAGCAGTTGATCAGACCTATAGTAATAAATAGGTAAGATTATTACCATGTGATTTCACCTGAGAGACATTTATCACAAACTCATAGAATATGCTGAGTTGGAAGGGACCCACAAAGATCATCAAGTCCAACACTTAGCTGTGCATAGGACCAGCCCCAAGAGTCACATCCAGGGTTGACTCATCCTAGATGCAGAATCCAACACTTTCCCTTGTTGAACTTCATGATGTTGGTGATTGCCCAGTCCTCTTAATTTTTCGAGGTCTCCCTGCAGGGACTCCATGCCTTCCAGGGAGTCAACAGCTCCTCCCAGTTTTGTGTCATCAGCAAACTTAGTATCCCTTCCAGTTCTGCTTCAGAGTAATTTATGAAAATGCTGAAAAGCACTGGGCCTAAGATGGAGCCCTGTGGAACCCCACTAGTGACATGTTGCCCCTCTGATATTACCCCATTCACTGTTACCCTCTGGAATCCAGCTGTGAGCCAATTGCTCACCCACTACACGATGTGTTTATCCAGCTGTGTGCTGGGCAGTTTGTCCTGAAGGATCCTGTGAGAGACAATATCAAAAGCTTCACTGAAATCCAAAAAGATTATATCAGCTGGCTGGCCCTGATGAACTAGATGGGTTACCTTGTCACAGAAGGAAATCAGGTTTGATAAGCAGGACTTTCCCCTCATGAAACTGTGTTGGCTGTGACCATTGAGTGCATTGTCTTGCAGGTGTTTTTCAATACTTCCCAAAATAATCTTCTCCATAACTTTACCAAGCACTGAAGTGAGACTGACAGGCCTCTAGTTTCTAAGCTCCTCTTTCCTGTCCCTAAACTGGGACAGTGTTCGCCATCTTCCAGTTAGCTGGGACTTCCTCTGGATTCCCAAGACCATTCAAAAATCATTGAGAGACCTTTTTTGGTTTATATTTGTAAGAACATTATTTTAAATTATTTGTTCATTGTTTGCTGATAAGCTTTTTTGGGCAGTTTTGGGTTTTGCAAATCTGAAGAAAGTGTCCTAGAGTATAAAATTTTGAAAAAAAAAAAAATTTACCCAGTTAAAAACCACTAAAAACCAATACTTTCGTGACTCTCTATTTAGGAATGAATTCAATTCTTGAAAAACATTTGCTCTTACTTTAACTCCATGTATAAATAACAAAGTTCTCAAAGGGAACCCTTGGCCTAAAAGTTTATTATGGTCTGCAGGTTAAGGTGCAGTGATGGTAGGTCCCTTCAATAACAGCTGTAGAGTCAGAAGCAGCATTTTAAAGTCTGAGCAAAAGTTAACACAAAAGTCTTCTAGTGGTTAAACAACTCCTGAAGCTGCAGAATAAGTATTATAAAATTGTCTCTACTCAAGTGTCTGCAGTCTGATTTTTGAAATTGCTAGTGTGTACAACAGGAAAAGAATATGAAAGACTGATTAGCACCAGCTGTCTTACATTACCCGCTCTGTTAATAGCACAGGCCTTTCCCCTCTTCTGTAAAACCAAGATCTAAAATAGAGACAGAGGTGTTAGTTGATACTTCAGCAATGATTTCTATGAGATGAATTATTTTAAATACCAGCAGCCCAGGCAAAAGCAGCATCTCATTTACACACATTCCTGTATGCTGCAGATATTTTTAGTACATTCAGATTTTCTCTTGAAACAGTGATTCTGTGTCTTCTGTTTGTTGATCCTTCTTTCTGTCCCATAACGCCATTTTTTTTCTGTCATGATACGTGAATTCCAATTAAGACTTGCATGAAAACACCTCAGGGTTTGTTCAAAAAGATTTTAGTACTTATCAGTGTAATGTTGTATTTCAAATACATCAAATATGGGAAAAGAGTGGGTTATTAAAAAAAAGAAACCAACAGAAATCTGAAATTACCTTGTTACTGAAAAACAAAAGACACAATTTAGAGGTTTGATGGGAAAATTTGTCATTTGCATGGCAATACAGATTTTTGCCGTTTACTAACCAATTGTTTGGCTTCCATTGTATTGCATAATGAACATCGTTCTTTGTGATAACTTGTTCAAGAAGCACATAAACTGGGCCTTGCAAATTTGTTCCTTTGTACAGTTTAAGAACTTGAGACCTTGTTTAAAGCCTTGGCTTGATGCAGCACATAATAGAGAAATTTTTTGTTTGCAGGCTTGTCCAGTGCATGTTGTAAGTTAAAATGTTGTTGACTTTGGTGAAATTCTGCCGCCTTTGTGCTTGGCTTCAGCTTAGCTGGATTTCAGCCATTAAGGAACGGCCCAGTTTGTTAATTTCTTTTGCTTTTTTTAAATGCACAAATATGAAATAGCTGACAAATGAGAAAAATAAACAGTACGTGCATAAAAATCTTAAATATTGCAGTGCATCTGTTGTGGTTTGACCTCAGCCAGCAACCAACCCCCATGCAGACGTTCACTCACTCTCACCAGTGGCATGGGAAAGAGAGACAGAATAGTAAAAGAGAGGAAACTCAAGAGTTGAGACAAGACAGTTTAATAGCTAAAACAAAAATTGTATGTGGAAGTGAAGCAAAACCAGGAATGAATTCACGTCTTTCCATCTGTAGGACAGCGGGGCTCTATCACGGACAACAGAGACTTAGGAGGACAAACACCATCACTCCAAACGTCTTCCCCTTCTTGCATTTTCCCCCACCTTTATATGCTGAGCATGACACCATATCATTTTTGATATCCCTTTGGTTAGTTGGGATCAGATGTCTCAGCTGTGCCCTCACCCAACTCCTTGTGTGTCCCCAGCCTTCTCACTGGTGGGGTGAGGTGAGGAGCAAAAAAGCCTTGAACGCTCTGCAAGCACTGCTCAGCATAACAAAAACGTCTTTGTATTATTTAAAGATTCAGTGCTGAATATTATATGTTTATATTGATTTTTGCTTCATAAACTCATGACTTCAAGCAAATATCACACAATCTTAGCCTTGCTAAAGATTTCATTGTGAAGAGTGAGCTTTTCCGTTGATGTTCTGTCTTTACATCTGACTCAGACAATTAATATGGTGATTTAGCATTCTCTTTCTTTTATTTGTTGTTTCTCTCAAACCTGATGGTTGCTATTATGCTTTCAAAGCAATTGTTGTAATATTAATCATACGCAAGTGATTTGTGTGTTTAGTTCACTTTTAAGTAAAATAGGAAAAATAAGATCTAGTACCTATGTCCATTAGATGGAGAGGCAAGAAAATACAAGATTCCTAAGGAAAATAGGACCTGGGCTATTAGTCAGCTGAATGAGTAGCCAGGACTTCTATCTGTGATTTATATTGCTCCAATGAAATGAGAACATTGTTGTTCCATAAGGCAAAAGGAAAATTTCATATGTTACTCCTTCTGGAGATGTTTCAGGAGATTGGAAAAAACCCCAGTATTTTTAATTAAAAGAAACAAACTTAAATATCGAAATACAGAATGGGGATTTTTACTTGCCCTGCCAGTATTTTTTTCTTCCGTATAAGACAAGAAAAGCCTTTATACTTGGAAAGGTACTAGAATTTAGACTGATGCGAAACTAAATGTAAAGAATATGCTATTTCCATATTTCAGCTGAGTTCTTTAGAAGAGAAGCCTGAACAATGGAAGGCAGAAAATTATTAATTTCCATGACATGTACTACACTGAAATTGTTGCAGAAATTGATCAAAAATAGGTAAGAATATTCTCCACTGCATTTAAAGACCATAAGTTATTTGGAAAATTCAAATACTTTAGGTATACTTTCAGTAAAGCACATAAAAAACATACCACATACACATTTTTCTTTTCTGACTTACTTAGGACCTGATCTCTCTATTTACCTTTTCCTGCAGGAGCAGACCCTGATTTAGTGTTTCCAGGGCCAATGCCAATCTTGCAGAGCTCTTGAGTGTTACAGAAAGTAATTTTATGATACTAGATCCCCATTTTTGTTAATGATTTATTTGTTTTTATAACACTGCTGTTGAAATCAGCTCCCACAGCATTAGCTAAGCTCTTTCTCATGCTGAGAACTTCTGCTCTGTACAGATCTCTTTAGAAATTGCTTCATAAAATTGTTCCTGACTGCAGAGAATAATGTGTATTCCAGATAGCACTTAGAGAATTGCCTTTCTGTTTCAGTTAACCATTTGTGGCTGTGTATATCTTCAACAATATAAGTAAACCAGCATCAGCATAGTTAAAAACAAGAGGTATGAAAAAATATTCACAACATTAGGACATTTTTCCTCTTCGATAACATGATTTTTGAAAGATTTTTTTACAGAGTATCTCTATTTATACATGCAGATATATAGTTCAGCTTCCATTGTTTTCTTCCTTTAACTAATTCTTAAAATTACAAATGGGCACAAAATCACTGCTTTCTGCTTTACAAGGGCTTACTCAGTGCTATGAATGCTGGAATGCAACATTGCCTTCCATATTTTAAGGCAGACTTTTAGAGTAGTTATAGTGTAACATTTCATATTGTAGAGCACTCAAAGGCCAAAACTAAGCTGGAAAGACACCTTTTGTACTCAATACACTCAATAAGTTAACTGGTCTTTCTCCAGTCTCAAACACAACATACCTAGAAAATGAGACAAATACAAATATCAGCAAGAGAGAGCTGGTAGCCGTAGCAGCTGTATAGAATACAGAGAAGTCCTAGCCACTCATCAATGGGAACATTGGTTGTATTTCTTCTAAGCCAACTAGACTCCTACATTCCTCTCTATTCTTCTCTTATTATTCCTATTTGAGGGGGAAAAAAAATGGAAGAAAAATATAATTTATAGCATTGCTTTAATAAAATAAGTTTGAGAGTGGGCAGTAGACTTCATGTTAATGGTACTCTGGTTGTGTAGGATTAATTGTGGATAAGTGCTCCACCTACCCCCAAAGTTTTCTGGGGTTTTCTTCGCATTGTTTCTTTCTCTACTTTTTGTATTAATTGAGGATTTGGGGATTTTGTCTTCAGTATCATTAGTGCAAGTTCAATTTCAGAGGAACCAGTTTTTGGAAACTGAGGGGAGTTCAGCAAGCAAGTCTGTTGGTGGCTTATGATAAGGAGTAGAATCTAGCTCATTTCCACCTATCTATGTTGCTTCTTCAGGACTAAAAATAGTAGTGAACAGAAAAATTAAGGTTTTTTTCTCTAAATACATAGTAAAACAGATCTAGTAAAACTCTCAAAATGGACCTATGCTTCATGAGAAATATAAAGCCAACTATTTGTTAGAGTGAGGTTAACACAGTACCTTTGACTTCAGTAGGAGCAGAACTGTAATGTGTGCTGATCAAAAAGATCACCTATTTGTGATCACTTTTGGATGCTTTTTATTTTTTTGTTCTAGCTTTTAGGAGGATGAGTTGCCAGTTATGTTAGCATTTATAACATAAACATCCTAAAGTTGCAGGGCAGTAGAATAAAATACTTTCTGGCAGATTGGTTCTTTTACATGTTTGAGTTGTTTTAATAATCTTAGAAGTAGCAAGTTTAAAAAACACACAAGTCTATTGTCATTTTGTAGGGGGTGAGAAAGAGATGTGTCTTGTGGAAGAGATTTTGTATAATATGATAACTTAGCTAAGAACAGAATACATAAGATATATATTGTGGTACATCTTTCAAGAAGTTTAAAAGAGCTGGAAAGGCTTTTGTTGTGGATAGGCAGCTAAGCCACTTGCTCACTCCCACACAGCAGGATGAGGGAGAGAATCAGAAGGGATAAAGAGTGAAAAGTCATGGGTTGAAATAAAGACAGTTTAATAGATAAAGCAAAAGCTGCACATACAAACAAAGCAAAGCAAAACAAGGAATTCACTCATCACTTCCTGTGGGCAGGCAGATGTTTAGCTGTCTCCAGGAGAGCAGGACTGTAGCACTCATGATGGTGACTTGGGAAGACAAACACCGTAATTCTGAATATCCCCCCCTTTTTTCTTTCTTCCTCCAAGCTTATATGCTGAGAATGACAACATATGATATGGAATATTCTCTTGGTCAGTTGGGGTCCACCTGTCCCAGCTGTCCAAGTGTCCCCTCCCAACTTCATGTCCATTCCCCACCTCCTCAGTGGTGGGGTAGGGTGAGAAATTGAGATGACCTCTAAGGTGTGCAAGCAAAAGGTATAACATTGGTATGCTGTCAACACTATTTCCAGCACAAATCCCGAACACAGCACCATACCCTCTGCTATGAAGAAAATTAACTCCAGCCAGCCATATCCAATACAGCTTTTCAATTTAAAATGCTGCTATCATATAGGATGGGAGAATTCCCTTATTTTAGTTGTGATACTACTCAGTATAAATATTTTTTAATAATAATAGTAATGTTTTTAGTAAGGAAATATAATGCAGTATAAATGTCACGCTATTTTTTTTTGGTCTTATAGATAATCAGTCTTCTTGCATGTTAGCAGAGAATGAAAGAACAAGGGTTTTAGGAATGTTTTAGAAGTTTGATAAAGTTGCTATTAAAATAAATATTTACTTCCTTTCAGACATAAAAAAAAAAAAAAAGGAAAAACCCACAGCAAGCACTTTAGAATTACTGCAAAAGGTAGTTGCTGGTCATTTTTTCATATGTCTCTGTTGTTATAGTCTAAACTGAGCAAATATGTAATAACTGCAGAATCTACATGAACTAATCAGTTCCTAAAAGCAAATATAGTGTTTTGTCTTACACAAACACCCCTGAAGAATGTTTTCGCCTCTTGAAGCTGAAGATGAAATCTGTTTTTTGGCTCTTCAGGCTTTTTTTCTCTGTTCAAGTGTGCTACAGGGTCACTTCAAAGTAGTCGTTAATGTAATTTATAATAACTCCCAGCTAAAGTTAGCTAAAATTTTTGAAAATTGCTTATATAATAAAATATTAACACAAAAGCTAATGTTCTGCCTCGATCCTTTTGCAATAGACCTATGATTAGAGAGAAGGTAATGCAGCCCATCATAGAACAGTTCAGGTTTTAATGGCGCCGAAGTACTCAAGCAGTTCCTTGAACATCAGAGCTAAGAAAACCTTTTGTGCATGTTTGTGTCTTTTGCTTTGCTGTGAGCTCTGATTTAACATTTTGCTGGCAGGTATAGTGACAAAAGTTTTGTCTTCTGTGGATTTTCAGATCTCTTACAACATGAGCTTATGGCACAGCCGTTGCCTTAGTTTGAACGTGTCCTACCCATCTCTGTGTTTTCTCCAAAGGTCTTACTTGTCTTTGAAGTAACCTCCTCTTTCATACTGAGTTGAAGTCAACCTTTGAGGTCAATAGGTGCTGGAGAACAAGACTCAGATACAAAAGATACATGACCACTTTGTTTTGATTCCCTATGGAAGACTTGGATGTCACATAGCCCCATGGCCATTTGTCTCCTCAGACAGGGCACAGAGAAGGCCAATTACAGCAACGGGGACATAAAGCAGCCTTCTCCAGAGTGACCCTGTGTGCCCCAAGCAGAGTGAATGAGAGTTTTCTGAATCAGTCAGTTTAGTGACAAGGGTTTCCTCTCTCTTCAGTATTGTCATTTGAATGGTTTTGTAGCTCTGTTGCAACATGTCATGGATTTTGGTGACTTGTCCCTGTTTCTCTAGCTTCTCACATATCAGCAGAGAACTTGAAAACATAGTTATGTGTTGGTATATAGAAGAGTATGGTAATGAAAGGAATTTAGACTTAAAATGCGCTTACTTGTTGAGTTGCAGCTATTTAGTCTGGAGCGTGTTTGACCTCAGCCACCTTCTTTCCTCTTTTAGTTTTTTTACTTATATTGAGATAAAATAAAATAAACAGATGACGCTTTCATATGATGCAAATGCAAGGAATGTGTTCTAATACTGAAGAAATCTGTTTAATAAATACAATTTTTTAGGTTTTTATTGGAATATATATATTATTGTGTTTTATTAAAGCGTTAAAAATATTCTTCTATTTTCGCCTTAAGTAGCCCAGTAATAGCATCAGTATATAAATATTTTCAGAAACTCAAAGAATCAATTGCAGGCATTTTCACTTGGTAGATTTAGATTTTTAATTAATAGTAGAACCACAGGTTTATTCAGAAACTGTTGTGTTTCTGTGGTTTAGGATTGTGAATCAGAAGGCAAATACTACAAACTTGGGGGAAATCATGCCTTCCCTCTCTTATTTCCAGAAATGTAGCAATGACAGTGCTGTCACTTGCACATTCTTACAATAAGACAAGGGGGAGACACGTTTCCTAGATATGTTATAGTTTTGTTCCAACTGAATGAATTTAGAATAGGTGACAAATATAGCAAAAATATGCTTCCATCTACCTTCTTATATCATAATACTGTTACCTAGCTAAGGAGTAGGTAGCACTGCAGTAAATACTGTCACATTTGACTTCTACAAGAAATGTACACCATGGCATAGATAGCATAATTGCAAACCATTTGCTCACTAATCACTGGTTTCCAAACTGATAGACCATCTACTGTCTGATGAGAGAAACTGTTAATTGTCTGTGTCAGCTCAGCAGGGGAGAATTAAATCCTGTTCAGCTGATTATTTTTACCCAAGAAAATTCACTGAAGCAATGCGTAATGAAATATTAAAAGTAAAAGTATACAGACTATAGAGGCTATAGACAATCATTCAATAATAATAATGAACATATTTCTTAGAAGTTCAAGAAATTTAGTTTTAGTTTTGAATGAATTATTGCTTTGTTATTTATTGAGAAACAAACTGGTGGGAACCTTTCTTCTGAAAGAGAACAATTTATTACTGCTTTTACTGGCAAGGAATTCTTGCCTTTTTTTTTTTTTTTCCCTGTCTTCCCTGGTATACTGGCAGTATTGTTTCAGACTAGGTAAAAGAGAATTGCCTTAGGCTACTCCTTATCACCTTGTTTTAAATACTCATTTTTCTGATTAACTGAAAGTGGCCTTTGGAAGAAATAGAATTTTTTTGGTGCAAGCTGTAAAACTTCAGCTCAGTTACGCACATAGGTACTAGATACTATAAATGAGTAACTTTATATATAAATAAGAAAGTGGATATAATTAAGACCACATTTTATGTCACGTGCAAACATAATGCGTTTTTTGTTTTGCTAGTTTTCAGACCTAAGAGTCTGCATTCTCAGGCATTTCCAGTGAATTAGTCGTGTTGCCTAAAACGATCAACATACTTAAGTAGGTAGGTTATCTGCAGATTTCCAAGGTATCCAAGTACTTTAAGTGATACCAGAAATCAAAATAGACTTTTACTTGATAAATGTGTTCACATGTGAAACTTAAAACACTGATGATTGTCTTTATTGCCAAAATGTTACTTGACATCTAGTGTTTATGAGACTTTCTTCTTACTCAGTATTTGTAGTATTTAGATTTCCAGAAAACACTAATGTCTGGGTGGGAAGATGCTGAAGGTGATTATTATATACAGCAAATCATCTCCAAACTTAGCAAAATACACATTTTGAAGTCCAAGCATATAAATCTCATTTTGGTTGGGTTTTTTCTTACTTCGTTGTCTTACTTGAGCCACAGTTTGCCTGTGATTTAAACCATGTAACAGAAAAGGGAGACACAAAATTTCAAAGTGAAATTTAAGCCATTTTTAGGAAAGCATCACTAATGAAGCCATTAACAACTCTGTTGTGCGCTCCTGTAAGAGTAGCTAACTCAGACAGTTATAACCCCCTGGAATCAGTGGTTTATAATGTAAGCACTGACACTATCAGAACTGTAGAGGTACGAGTGGTGTCACTGTAATTAGCTTGGTGCTAGTACAAATCATGTTTTAGTATTCTTTCAGCCTGTGCAGGAATATATGGTTTATTTCTTTCAGGCATTATTGCATTTGTCACATTTTTTGAGATTGCCAAAATCATATGAGCATAAAAAGGCAAGATGACTTTCATAGCACTTAACATCATGTTGTTCAGAGTATCATTAGAGGGAAGACATGATGGAAAGAAAAAGTGGAAAATAAAGCTTTCAAGTTTTCAGATATTTTCTCTGTCTTGTGCCTTTCTTTTTTTTTTTTTTTTTTTAAGGATTGCTTTACAGAGAAAAGAACAGGATAATGGGAACAGAAAATATGTTCTATCATGGATATACCTGAAGGGTGTGATATAGGGAAGAGGGAATCTCAACAAATTCTCTCATGATTTTGTTCCCTCAATGAAGAGAGAAAATTCTGTTGTTTTTTTCTTCCCCCAGAAGCAGATTACCAGAACATGCCACATCTCTGCAAGGATGTGTTTTGGTAGGCTCAGGCTCACAGACCAAGTATATGGAGTGAGTTTTATCTGCAGGGGCAGAGCTAGGTGCACATAGCTGAAGTTGTCTGCTTAGTTAGCAAGTTGACTCAGTGTGCTCTAGAGTGAAAATTCTTCACATTCTTCACAAGAATTCTTCACATTCAAGGTAAGGGGTATGTAAGGTGGGAGAGGAATGCTGATAGAGCAACCAGTGTGTTCATCTGCTGCCAGTAGAAAATTATTTCCTAGATGCCTGTCTCCAGTTTTAATTCTCCAAATACAAGGAAGACACAGACAAACAATTTCGGAGGAGGGCCACAAGGATCACCTGGGGCTGGAGTACTTGCTCTGTGTGGAGAGGCTGAGGGAGCTGGACTGAATTAGTCAGGAGAGTTGTCTTCAGGGAACCAAAGAGCAGCCTCCCTAATGTCTGCAGGGAAGGTGCTGAGGAGGCACTTCACGAATGGTGCATGCTGGAGGAATAAGACAATGGGTGTAACTTGAAACATGAAATATTCAAACTGGGTAAAAGGAGAAACTTCATCAGCATAAAGGCAGTGAAGCCTTGGATCAGCTTGCCTGGAGAGGCTGTACAGATAGAAGACATTCCAATGGTACTTGGCTGCAGCCCATTAAAACATACTAACTATCTTTAAATTGGCTTGTTAAAGTTTTTAGCAAGTTTTTTTTTTTTTTTTTTTTTTTTTACTACCTTGTAATCTGGTTGCAGTAGCTCTGAGTAGCTTCAGCAGTTTTATATCTTCATTGTTAGCAGTATGCAAGTATTGAATTTAGAGGTGGTTTAGGTGGGATGTGCTCACAGGTGTAGAGATACTCTCAGTTACAGAGTAATGTTACTAGGGTTTTAGACTACACAAAGGCCCAGCATATAAGCCAAAGAAATCAAGAAAAGTGAAAAAGAAAATTTGTTTTCTGCCACTGTCAAAAAGTAGCATTCAGAACAGGGAGAGGAATTAGTAAAAGTGATACCTGTATAAGAATAGCTATTTGCAGAAACTTGGTTTTTTTCATATAACAGCTGGCAAGAGAAAACTGCCAAACAAATGATTTAAAATAGCAAATATTCAGTGCAATGAAGAAACAATAATATTTTTAAATAATACATTTTTTTAATTTGCATTTCTGATGTATTAGGGGTTCTTTAATCTCAAAACACAAAAAAATGACAAGAAAATGAATGCTAGTAACAGGAGGCATCTATGCGTGTGAGCTTTCTTCTGCAGATGGGATCTTAAGGGATGGCTTAACTGGTACCACAAAGGTTGATAGCTGTGTTCTGGGGAAGGAGATTCAGAAGTCATTTTTGAGATAACAGTTTGACTTTGAATTCATCACTGAACAAAGTGATCAATCATTGAAAGTACTTTGGAAACTGTAAAATATTCTGCAAATGCATTGCCCTTTCATGCTTTTCAAGTTTGGCTAAAGGTAATGCTGAAACAACAGTGGGACAAGTCCCTTCACTCTAGTCAGAGAGGGAAGGAAGAGGAGAGAAGAGATCCTCCTAGAAATGATTTCAACTCATCTGTATCCCTTACACTCCCCCAAAACCCACATGTGTGGTGGGGTACAAGTGATATGTACACAAAACTGTATGGTGTACAATTTCAGAGGGAGGCACTCCTTTTACTGAGAGCACTTGTGTTGGTTGTAGATAATTGGGGTTAAAATGCTCCCTCATTCTTGGAAGACTTGAAGATTACTTAAAGAATGAGAAAAACAGGCTCTTCCAGGGCAATTAATTTAATCCTAAATGTTTGTATATAAATAGGTTTTCTAAAAGCACCATTTTGTCTTTTTCACTAGGAAGGAAACATTAAAGAAAGTTACTATGGGATAAGTGATACTGAAAACCAAGTGTTTCTTGCATAATGAATGCACACTTGTGTACACACACAGAACAACCCTGGAAGATGAGCAATTCACATGATATACCAACTGACAAAATATGGCTAAACGTGGAAAAGATTTTTGTTGCATAGAGACAGTATGCAAAGATTACAACTGCCAAACATATAATCAGAAGAAAACTAGTACTGTTCGGTTAAAAAAAAAAAAAAAATCAATGTAACGTTAGGGTTTTATGACAAGATAGATTTTTTTCTAAAGGAAATATACTCCTAAGTTTTTATTGTAAACTTAATATCGCTATGTCTAAAAAGCTCGATCACCATCAGCTCCCTGTTTTATCCCCAAAAAAGGCATAAGTATTTTTTCTTCTTGTGACAGTAAGAAAATAAAAGTCAGTTTTGCTTACAGGCTGATTTCCTGCTCTATGATGATGGGGATGTACTGCTGGGGTACAGAACAAGCTGAATAGTTCATGCATTTAAGAAAGACATCTGAACCATATCATGACTGCTACAACCAAGGCTTGGAACAGACTCGAGAGTTGTAGAGGTCATCTGTAATTCAAGTTGCTGTGTCATTGCACCAGCAGCCCTCATACTTGGTCTTGGTCTTCTCTGGCAGTCACTGGTAACTTCTTGAGCTGTTACGTGAAAATTTCTTTAGTACTCAGGGAGTAGTGTCTTCAGTGTTGCTTAGGGTCAAGCTCAGTTTCAAACAGTTTGGTTTTTTGTTTCCCCCAGTGTGCTAGTTTACCTGCTCTAAGTGTATGCTGTTGTAAAGGTGGCATTTAGACATAGATGTATAAACTGAAAAAATTATACAATAAAGTTCTAGAAATTACTTTGAGACCTAATTGCTACTTCTTCACTTACTGTGTAGTGTTATCAATATTCCATTCAGGGCTTGAATGGTGAAAATATATAAAATCTGATTCACTAATGTACAACTTTATTTTTACATTTCATTTCATGGCCACTGTATTCTGTTAATTATTCAAGAAATGGGCTAAGTTGAAGTTGCTTTATCGCTCAGCATAATGGCTTACAATGAAAACCAGCAAGTATAGAACTCGGGAGATATTGTGATATGTCTATTAACTGTCCCCTTTTATTTTTAGGCAATTTTCAATTATAATGTGTCTGTAACACTCATTATTCTGTTGTATGACTGAAAGGGGAATGAGGTACTCTGTTTTGGTGGGGAGCTGCTCATGGACACATCCTGAATCTTTTTCCTGGATGACAAGGGGAATATTTTCTGAAACTTACAGAATAATAGCGGTAACAGTACTTCCAATAATTATTATCAACTAACTTGGTCTTAAATTAAAAGGAAATTAAAAAATTAAAAGATGATGAGAAAACAAAAAAGAATTTTGCAGTTTTTCTTTCAAGGCAGCAGAAGGCCAATGGTTATTTTGGAGCTTTAAGGGTTTTTTTGGGGAGTGTGGTTATAAGCTGTAGTAGGTTTCATGTGAATTGTTATTACTGTGTTATTCTGGCATCTAGTGTATTTGTCAAGTTTTAAATGAAATTTCCAACACAGAAAGTTTAAGGTCATCATTTGACATACATCTTGTGTTAATTTGAAAAACAGTGAAAAGTGGTTGTTATTGTATCCATCTGTAGCGGTGTAAAGCAATTTTACTAGGCTTTGGAATAAATACATATAAGATGATACACATTTTTCAGCTGAGTCTGACATCTGACTTCATGAATAAAAAAGACCCTATTAATCATGAGGTGATAGAGTCACATACATTGTATTTATCATTCTTGTAAGAGTGAGTCGTCTCTTGTTAATGTTTTGAGGAAATGCATAGTAATTATACACAATAAACAAGCCAAGAAAGTAAAAAATAAAGTTAACTTGTGTGTAAGCTTAAATGTTGGTCTCTAACTTTTATGGTTAATACTTTACAAATTATAGTGTGTGCACATGTGGAATGTGATTTCTTAATCTATAGTTGAAGGGTATGCATATGGTAGTGCTTATGTGAATAATAGTTAATCCCATGGCCTGAAACCAATTTAAGTTAACTACATATACCTGATATGCAACATCAGATGTGCTCATGCAATTTACAGAAAGTATACAAGGACTCTGCATCAAGGATATAGAAAGAGTATTTTCAAATAAACTATAATAATATAAATTATCAAGATTTCATTATCACGTATTTATTCTCTTGAGTCAATACAACATGTTGGCGTGTATAACCAGAGTACGTGGGGAGGTGCTTATTATCACTTAGATGAGAGCACAAAACTATGGATTTTTAGTCAAAATAGTAATTTTTGATCCCCATCCCACATGATTTTGTGGGATATACAGAATCTTTACTTCTTGGTCAGACTTTTGTATATGACTTTACTCATATGCCCCTTGAAACAAGTCATGGAAGCAAATCTGGAAGTCATGACTACCAGATAACCATTCTGATATTCAAGTGAAATTATTTTATTATTTCAGTTGATTTGTAATAATGGATTAGAACCTCCAGTTTGTGCACTCTGTCTAGTCTTAGTTTGTAGATATTATGCATTGCTCTTTGAGGTTCTTGTTCCTTTAGATCTTGTGTTTCTTCAAGGAAGGGAAGAATTCAAATCTTTACTCTTAATGATTGCTTGTGTAAATTACTCTCTGGTCTTTCTAGTATAAGTCAATTTTCTCCTCCCCTTTTTACACCTCTTCTTCTATGATTTTCCTTTGACATTTTATTCAGTGCATTGTATTGGAGGATGAAGTTTTTCTCTAAGTACTGGAAACAATATTTAAACAAATATTGCAAATTTACAGAGCTTGGACTGAGAGGTTTTTTTAGAGCTTTGCACACCTTTAAAGGTATCCACTCTGCTAATGCTTTACTACTATACTCCATATTTCCCTTCTTATGTCTTGTAAGTATTGAAGTATGTTGAGAGTCTCTGTCTTTCTTAAGCACGTAAAAGGACATTCTTGAAAACAGCATTCCATAAAAGTGGACAGGCTTTAAACTTTATGAATCACAAGGTATACAAGTAACAAAGAGTAACAAAGAGTATTTGCTGTTTTTCCTTTTAATTATTTTAAAATAACGGTATACAAGCGTTATAGAAGTAGTATTGCCAACTGCAGTTTCATTTCAATATACACTTGTTACGACCCACTCTTGAAGGCAAGGGTAATCCAGGTTCTTGTTAAAAGATGCTTTGGGGCAGAGTAGAATGGAACAACACTGAATGATTGGTGTTTATACACACACACACACACACACGTAGGGTTTGTTTAGAACAACTTGGTTGCAATAGGAAGGAGGTATGTAGCCATTTTGGTTATTATCTCTAGTAATTGTAGCAATAGAAAAGCTTAAAAATATCACTTTAGGAAATGTATGAGGAAAAGAAAGAAACAGAAAGTAAGGGTAAGTGTAGAAAGGTATCACTACCTGTGCATCCAGTGACAAGACTTGCTTGTTGCAATTCCAGTATCCATTGCTCAAAGTGATGGTTGCAGTCTTCATCTGTGGGGGGTGGGAGAAGCCCCTGAAACACAAAGTCTTGTGTGTTAATATATGCTTAGGTTTACATGGGAATGCCCCCAAGTCTGGGGTGGAGGGGGGAGTTTTACATTGTGTGGTGCAACACTGTGGATGTGGTGCAATACTGTGGATGTGGTGCAACACTGTGGATGTGTTACAACACTGTGGATCATGTGCTGTCCTTTGCTGGAAGGCCCCAGAAATGAGTCTGTGGGCACTTCAGGGGTTTTGGATGTTTTGGGGGGGACAGTTTTCACCCCTGAGTCACTTTTGTAAGGGAGGACCTTGGCATGATGGAAAGCACTATCCCACCTCCATAGGATTTGCTTCTTATAGGTCTCTTCCCTTATTTGGCTCAAAATCTGTCTTGTAGCCTCCATGGTGGGTGCTCAGCCCCTCTGCACCTGGGCTGTTACCTTGCACATCATCACCAAAGCACCCACTGCTTCTGCAAATGGCAGATTGTTTGAGTCATTAACCATTCATATTTCAGTCTCTCACTATACGATGAGTGTTGTCAATATGTATGACAAGGTGGCAGACTTCAGCATATAGAGCTGAAAACAGATTTAGAACAAAATGGAGAGCTAAAAGGAATTACAGAAGAGCTGGCAGCATCATTTCCATGATGCTTTTAAAATATTTTGGGAGGTTTTTCTAATGCTTCTATTATTCTAAGCTCTGCTGTTTTCTTCTGCCTTTGGTTTCCGTCTCTTGGTCTTTTTACTAGTACTTAAATGTATCATAAGATGTTGGTGACTGCTTTGTCTTTTTGTGTGCAGTAGAAGGAGATACTGTGTGGGCTACCATATATTACAAGTCTGCATTCAGACTCAGTGATCCATGTGGTCCTTCTCAATTCTGTGTGACTATTGAAACTCCTGATGTATTTTCATATCACTGGTTAGAGAAATCTAGAAGTGAAAATCACATTTTTTCTCCCCTGAGCTCATCATTGCCTCTATATGGAGGTAGCTGTAAGCATCAGACCTGAATGAATTTTGACAAGGGGAAGCAGCACAGGTGACTGCTTCGTAGCACACACGAGGAGGCAGCCACAGCTCTGCATCTCTGTTGGAATGGCAGTAAATCTTCACCTGCCATTTTCCACTGCTAGTGCCAGTTATCTGCCTAGTAAGACAAGCTATGAGAGCAATTTTTAAGGCCATAAAGTAGGATTCAACAGGAGGTGAAATTATAAATTATATATGATGAGTAATACATAATTATTTTTTTATCAGCTCTCTTGAGTTACAGGACACACAAACCAAAGCGGCAATATTGCTCTCAACAATAACACAGATGAACAAGACTCTCTCTCCCTTTGCAGACCTTTCTGTGCTGTTGCTTAGCATCCCTTAGTGCAGTTCTGATAGCTCTTTGCTGATACTCCTGCTGGAAAGTAGCTACCAGGTATGACTGGTTTTCAAAGCTGTTAGATGGCTAAAGGTAGTTCTAATGGGTTTTTAGGTGCCTGATGTGATCTGGGCATAAGTTTCTATTGGTTTAAAGGGAATTCAATCCCTGCTTCTTCAGATATGTTTGAAAATATTGCATCTGCCTGTATCTGTGCATAGCAGATTACATGTGTGAGATGCACAGTCTTAAAGCCATGCCTTGCATATAAAGTGCCAAATAATCAGCAGATGCAGTCCCAGTAATATCAAGGGCCCAGTTTTTCTCTTGGCTTCTTGCTAGTTGTAAAACGTTATAGAAGCCAGACTGTGTAACAGGTGTTGCCCTTTTACTTTCTGTGTTCATTATGTAGCAGACACCTGATTATGTGTTGTTTTGTCCATCCTTTAGTTGGTTATCCCTCACAGACTCATCTTCCCACCTGTGTGTTTCAGATAGACCATTTTGTCTCACTGTAATACCTAACCCTTCATTTATGTGTTTGCATAATAGCAGATTATATGGATTCTTGTCTATATGTAATATTCTGTCCTGACTGTATATACGTAGCATTTCTGTGTATGATCTACATATGGACATCTTCATTCTTTCCAGTTTCACATTTCTCTTTATGGAATTTTAAAAGAAATTGATTTTTTATTTTAATGCTTTAATAATGTATTCTAAGAGGAAAAGAAAATGGATATTTCAAGGATTCCTATATATAGTGGCTAATATTGCAGCTTCCGTGGGTGCTTTTGCTTATTGAGCTACATGTGGCGAATTAGAGTATAAAGAATTCAGTAGTCCACGGACATAACTGTGCATTTGTGCATATACTGATAGTCATACAACATGTATCTTTTTTTATGACTCTGCTCCAGTGTTGTTCACTATCATATTTCAGGAATTCTCTGTTAGGGAACTGCCTTTGTCATTTTCAGGAGTACTGTCCATGCAATACTTAATGGACTCCTGTACTCCATCTATCACTGGGTTTGCCATTCTCAGACCATGAGAAATGCATGTGTTCTTTCCTTCTTGTTAGTTCCTCACATCCCTAGACCTTCTCTTCACATGGAAGCTTGTCACCACTGAATTATTAAAAAATCTATCTCCCACTCATATGCAATGTAAGCTGCATAAATTAGAAATGGAAGTAAAGCACTCCTTGTTAGTATGTCTTTTTGACATAATTTTCTTCAAAATTTAAATTTACTTTTTAAAAAGATACTAAAAACTGTTGGTAAACATAACCTAGTGAAATTGTTATTTTGAATTTTTCCAGTCAAACTGTTCATAGGGTAGTGCTGCATTAGGTCAGATAGAAGCCAGCATGACTTTTACGGTTGTATCCCATACATCTCATCCTTGGAGTTCTTACGTGTTCAGAACCTTCTTTTTTCTTCACAAGAAATCCTACTTTCTTTGTTGGCCTGTTCCTGCTATATCAGCTAGCACATGAAGACATAGTAATTCTTTCAGCCAAGCATGTGGATGTCGTGAGGGTGACTTGCTCCAAGCATCAGTCTGCTGCTTGCAGACAGTACCTGTGTATCTCCACTGCAGATGTCAGTGCTAACAGGCTGCTTGAAGCAACTGACTTCATACATACATTAGAAGAGGATCTGCATCGTCAGTACAAATGTAACTGACATTTGTTCACTTAAATCATAGGAAATTAAATAAATGCAGTGCGAAAAGAAAACCTTACATGCATCTAACTATGCAAATAATTGGTGTAATTAGATATGCTTCTTCGGGGTTATTAGTGGAAAATTATTTTAAAAAAACTGTTAAAAGCATTATCAAATGTAAATAGTATATGCTTATATAAGAGTACAGTTGTTAAATCTGCCTGTTTCATAAATATACAAGATGGTATTGAATACCTGATTTTCTGTAGTGGTGGTCTGTCTTTTCCATGGGAATAACTGTTGTTTTATTGAATATTCATCAAATCAAAAGAATCAAAAGGCTAAATGTGTGTTATGCTGGTGGGTGTTTGCCACAGTGATAGAAGGGATTTTATTTTACTATTTCTTTATTTGTATTGACTTATATATTTGATTTTATATTCATCTAGGTAATATAGTGCATGCAGTAAATATGTGTTTTCTGTACATCAGTTTCTCTAATGCACCTCTGATCTTAAATTGTTACAAAAATGTTTCATATTGCAGAGTGATGTACTGTGGCTGCACCTTTTTATTTTAGGTTCAGAGGGATATTTTTTTCTGACATCTCAAGATTTGCTGTGCAAGTGAGTTGCACATATACAGGAGGAAAGTACCAGATATCTGTGTTGTCACTGCAGGATACACCTCAGAATCTTGTAGATCACTTAACTTTTTCTCCAACCTCACTAGACCAGTTTGTTTAGGGAAATTTGGATAAAAACTGAATCTTTTTAGTATTACCCAAAGGCATCTTAACACATGACAGTGTCAGAGTGAGGGGAGTGTGATGTCAAGTTGTTCTACTCAGTTCTCCAGTGTTTAAGTCTGGATTTTTCCCTTTTTTCTCTCATTAGTTTTTTTCCATAAGGAAAAAAAAATTCCATAAGGATCAAACAAGTGTTCTTTGGCAGATAAACAAGGCTCTCCCTGGGAAGGGGGACAATATTTGGTATTGATTCTTTATGCATTAGAAAGAAAAAAAAGGTTTTAAAATTTCTGTACAAGATTTTTGTAAGCTCTCTTACTTTTAAGTTTATATAGTTCTGGGAAAAGAAATCACTATACTGCTTCAATGGAAAGTAATTTGGGGGTTGGAGACCAGAGCAGTAGTATATTTTTTTCAGTCAAATCTTACAGATTTATAAACATCGATAAGACCTCAAACAATGTCTTTTAAATATTTATTGTTGCAGTAGCAGCATTTTTGTGGAAATAATGAGGGTCCATATGCCACTTCTGAACTGCATCTGCAATTTCCACTGATGTCAACTCCAGATGCACCTGAATGGGTTCAGTCTATACGCCCTCTGAAACTAAGGTCAGCCAAAAATTACGTATCCAGTTCAGTGCCCATAAAGATTTTGAGACTTAAAAAGTTCCTGCCATTCTAAGCAGGGCAAATCAAAGAGAAAATGACTATGTGGCTATAGAAATACTATACTTAGTAGATAGAAGCCATTAACATGAATTTCCCATCCTCTGAGCAGTATCATGACTCTTGGTGTCACAGCTTGTGATCCCTGCTTTTTAAGCCTGCTAAAATAATTTTCTTCCAAGCAGACTAATCCACTGAGCAGTTACTAACCTTGAAAGTAATATCTTTTTTTTTCAATACATTTTTAGGAACCTCTTCTAGCTTGACATACTTTTTATTCCCTTCTCGATTATACCAAATGGGATATACTTTCATTTTGAAGAAGTAAATATATAGTTTTCATCACTTGATACACTCAACTGAAGTAGAAAGAATAAACTGTCCTCATTCAATTTTGAACCTAGAAAGATGTGTTGACAAGTAGTCTGTCAAATTCTGTCATTTCATAGAAATTTCCATTTTGTATAATGATCCCTTGTCAATACAGAAGGATGAATGCAGCAGCAAGACATTTCCACATAATATTTAGTCCTGTATAGTATTTAGTCCATCTGTATAAACTTTGAATCTTTTTTCCACTGAGATTATTTTCCTGTTGTTGTCCTTTTAATTCCTCATGCCTTTGTTGCCTTCTTAACAGGGTTTGTTTCAGGGGATGGTATAATTGAGAGAAACTAAATGAACCGCCACTATCCCCATTTGTCTTTAAGGCAAGATAACCAATTATGCAACTTTCAGTCCAATTTTGGTTACTGAAGCATTTTACTGGTTCTGATTAGTCCCACAGAGTGGGAGCATCCTCATCTTGTCAGTTCAGCAGAATCATTAAAATCTGTGTAAGCTGTGATGATGCATGAGCTAGGAGTGTGTAAATTCCCTGCTAGCAAATGCATTCTTCATCATGTCAATTTTTTGCTACCTGCTGTTAACTCTGTAGGTAACCCCATGCAGCTGATAGAGGAAAAAATTTGGAAAGCAGATTGGTTGTAAAGAAATAGTGGAGATGATCTCTACGTGTTCATAATTAAGCATCTTTGGAAGACTTTGCACTGGAACTGATTTTGATGTAACTTGGATAGAATAACAATGCAACATAGTGTCTAAAAATGGGTTATCACAAATCTGAGATTTCCCCTGGGTATAGAAAAGAAGAAAACCAGAGGAATTAACACAACAATCAGGTGATACGGCTCACTAAAAGATATTTAATAGGAAGAATTCAAGTAATACCTTTCTTTTGAGCTATTTTCAATTGTTCTGCTGGCACTCAGGGCATGAGGTTGTTCGTCTCAGCTGACACCAGTGTGGAGTTACAGGGGTGTCGTGCATTCAAGCTGACCTTGAATATCTTCATTGCAGCTGAACCAAGCAAACTACTTAAGGAATGGTTTTACTGTTTGTTATTTTTTTGGGTTTGGATTATTATTTAAATTTGCATTGATTTTGAATAGCTGGGTGTTTTTTTTCTAATAAATGCAAGTACTATTCTTTGTGCACATTTTAGTTCTCTGATGGCTGTCCATCAGCTTGGCAAGACAGTGATACTGCATAATAAAATAACGTACAGAACCCTACCAAAATTTGACTTAAGGCAAAAATATTGGACAATACAGAAATTTGAATGTTGGTGCAATTCACATGGTAAGAAAGAAGAATTGTATTTAAACTGATTAGCATTACCAGTTTGCAAAAATGTTACTGTGATATTTTTTCTCAGTCCAAATAGTTTTCTAAGAGCAATCCATTGAGGTATCTAACAATTTTCATATAAATATCTTCACTACTCTTGTAATGCACATACCAGTTGCATTGTAATGACCTTAAAATAATATTTGAATAAGTACATGTCTTAAATCAAGGCTTTTTATTCTTTTTAAAAAGTGTAAAGGCAAACTTTTAGTTTTTAGTTACTTCGAATCAGAAATTGTGAGACTATGTGGATTAAATGTCATTAGTGATATAAACAACAGAACTTGATATTTTGAATTTTTCAATATATAGCATAGGGGGATTTTGCACTGAATTAGAATTCTCACACTGAAAACTAAATTTGATATTGTAAGAAATTGTTATATTGTTGTATATTTAAAAATTATTTTCAGAGTAAATTTTCAGATATTGTGGAGTATTTAAAATAGTTTCTTGTAAGTTATTAATTCACAATATAGCAGAGACTTTCTCACTGGACTGCGCTGGTTTCTCTGTAGAATTTCAGCGGCGTAAAAGTACTCCTGCTGGACATTGGAATAATTTCAAGACTCATTTAAGTCACAACAGTAAGAATTGTCCCTTTGGCCAGATCTAGCCTGTTAAACGAGTAAGTGCTAGAGGACATTGCCAGGCACTTGAGCTGGGGTGACCATACTGTTAAACTGTCAGATGTTCCTTGACTTGTATTTGACCTGAACAGCTTTACTGTCCCAAACAGGAAAATATTTTACTGGAATTTAACTTCTATTAGATTTGAATTTAACAAATATTGAAAGATTTCTCCGGTTTGCATTCTGTGTAAATTCCATAAAACTGATTAGTTTTTATCAGATTAAATGCCTTCTGTGGCGAGTCTTTATCTTCTAGTCTCATTTTACATGAAAAATGAAAATGCTTCCTCAGATTAAAAAAGGAAAGTAATGATTCCAAATGGTTTATGAATAACACTAAGGCTGTGTGAAAATTCAGCACTGATGTATAGTTTTTCCAGTGTTTACATATCACTGCACTTTTTACAGTTATTATCTCTGTGTATCTTTATGTGTGCATATACAGGTTTTTAGAGCAGAGAACTGTAATTTTTTTTCTGTTGTGAGTCCATTTGTAATAGTAGTGTATTGGGCTAGGAACCTGTTGATTGAGTTGTTAGGTTTCTTTGCAGTTTTCATTCTGGACTTTACTGTACAGTAACTGTCTGGTCTTCAGAGATAGCTCAGGTTTAAGTGTAGCATTGGGCTGAAGGAGAAGATTAAATGTTGGCAAAAAGAGCATAAATAGCTACTGTTCTTTTATAAAAGGTCTCTTATATTACAGAAAACCTCTTTATTTCAAGATCTCTGTGAAAGATCTTTGCTTAATGTGAATTCATTGTAATGGCCATGGATAGCTGAATGTCTGTTTTATGTGCATTTACATGATGGAACTTTACCTTGTATTGCTGTATTAAAATAATTCTCCCTCTGCACTTGGCACTGGTGAGGCTGCACATGGAGTACTGTGTCCAGTTCTGTGCCACTCACAAGGTGGGAGCCAGCCTCCTCGCCCATGCAGCTAGTCACAGGACAAGAGAAAACATCCTCAGGCTGTGGCAGGGGAGGTTCAGATTGGACATCAGGAAGAATTTATTGGTGGAAAGGCTTGTTAAGCCTTGGAATGGTCTGCCCAAGGGAAGTGGTGGAGTCACTATCCCTGGAAGTGTCCAAGAAACAACTAAATATGCCACTTGATGCTGTGATCAAGTTGAAACATTGGTTTTTGGTCCGGGATGGGACTCAATGATCTTGGAGGTATTTTCCAACCTCAGTGATTCTATGACTCTGTGATAATCATTGGCATTACATTGTCTGATAGCTGCTTAACACGCTTTTCAAGAATGCTCAAAAAGTTACTGAAGATACTCCTCCGTAATGAGAAGGAAAGGTTTAATGAAATATCATTACTGAATGTCATGTCAGTTTTGGACAGCTTTCAGAAGAAGGATCTGATGCTTTACGGCATCAAGTTTCTGCAGCACCTGTTAACTTTGCTGTGTTTGGGGGCATTAAACACGTTGCTGGAAGAGAGACAATTTTGTTTTAATTTCTTTTAATCATAAAAAAGAAAAGATAGCCTATGCTGTGATGCTAGTTGTCTTCTGTCACTTGACTAGTCGAGTTATTCGAGATATTAGTGACCCTTTCTCTGCTCTACCTTTTAAGCTTGATTTAATTCTCCAGTTCTTTACTAGTAACTGTGCAGAGGAAATGGTCTTGCAGAAATGGCTAATGTTTCTGCATAATCATCTGAAAAAGCACTGATGTCTCTGAGCATGCATCACTAAAACTGTTTGGTGCATTTCAAACCTCTTTTTATTCAGAAAAAACACCTTGTTCACAGAAAAGAGATGTTTCAATGAAACCACTTCTTTTCCTTCAAAGTTCTATCAGTGTTTCAGGTTGCCTGAAACAGAGCAGTGATGGGCAGAGACTTGGAGCTGCAAAGGCTCAGAAGTCAAGGAATGGCAAAAGGTCAAGAAATATCCTTTTTGGTAATTTTCCTTATAAGCTGTCCTTGAGTGTCCTCAGGAGCCAATTGCCAGAAAAAAATTTGAGACTCAAGAATTTGTTGAGTATTAGAAATTTGCACAGGGTGTACCGAACATGGAAATCGAAGCCAGATGTTTTTCTCACAGAACCTGTGTAGGTTAGAAAATGTGAAAGTGAAAAACAAAAGTGAAAATAAAATAAAGAATGTTCTCCTTTGTAATAGCAACAAAATTATGATTGCAAAGAGAGGAGAAGATAATTAGGAGGCTTGGGGTTTTTTTGTTTGTTTTGTTGTTGTGGTTTTTTTTGTTTGTGTTTTTGTTTTGGTTTTTTGGGGGGTTTTTGTTTGTTTTTGTTTCTTGTTTTTTGTTTTTTGGTTTTTTTTTCCCCAGACAGGTCTTTAAGGGAAGAAAATTTGTCTCTATTGATTATCTTTCAACTTGTACTCTGACTCCCTTTTTTCTTTAATTTTTAAACTAATTTTAGCAATTCAGCACTGATTATAAAGCTAAAGCATGTTGTTAAGGGAATTGTCCAAATGTCTCTTAAACAGTGACAGGCTCGGGACATCAACCACCTCTTTAGGAAGCCTGTTCCTGTGTCTCACCACCCTCTCAGTAAAGAAATTATGTCCAGTCTAAACTTCCCCTGGCACTCTTTTGAATCACTCCCACATGTTCTGTCACTGGATACCAGGGAGAAGAGCTCAGCACCCCCCTCTCCACTTCCCCTCATATGGAAGCTGTAGAGAGCACTGAGATCACCCTTCAGCTTCCTTTCCTCCAAACTAGACAAGCCCCAAGTCCTCAGCTGCTCCTCACAGGACATTGCTTCCAGCTCTTCCACCAGTTTTGTTGCCCTCTGGACTCATTCAAGAATCTTCACATCCTTCCTAAACTGTGGGGCCCAGACCTGCACACAGTTCTGAAGGTGAGGCTGCACCAATGCTGAGTGCAGCAGGATAGTCACCTCTCCTGACCAGCTGGTTATACCGCGTTTGATTTGCCCCAGAATGGGTTTGCCCTCCTGGCTGCTCGGGCACACAGTGCTGACACATGCTGGGCCTGCAATCACAGATCTTTTTCTTCAGGGCTGTTCTCCAGGCATTCCTTTCCCAGTTTATACTTGTGCCAGACATTACTCCATTCCAGGTGCAGAATCTGGCATTTGGATTTTTAAAATTTCTTCCCATTAATCGTATCCCAGTACTCCAATCTGTTTAAATCCCTTTGCAAAGCCTCTTGTCCCTCAGGAGAGTCAACTGCACCTCCCAGTTTGGTATCATCAACAGTGATACCAATGGTGCACTTGGTAATTGCTAAAAAGTAATTCTCATGTTTTGGAGTCTGTTTAGATTAATTTTTAAAAATATTGAAAAATATTTCTAATTAATTTCATAATTGCATTGTAATCATTAAATCATTGGTATCAGTGCACTACTATGTCTTTGAACATGAAACAAAACTGTAGTTGAAATATGTTTGTTGTAATATTTAAATTGTGACAGCTTCTAACTAGTACGGGTTGAAACATCCTTTCTTGGAAGAGAAGAAGGTATGTTAAGGAAACACATCAGATATGTAATTTAAATTAATAAAATCATAAAATAATGTGAAATAATAAAAAATATAAACCTAAACAAACCCACCCCATATTCCAAATAAATTTTCAAATAATAAAAATACTTAAAATCTCCTAGTAGTAATTTATAATCATACTTCATAATTTAATAATTAAGTTTCACTATTTTTTCTGCTTCAATCAGAAGCAAAAAAAAAGAGAAGTATTCATACAGCAGAAATTACTTATTTTGAACAGGTCCTTTTTCAAATTATTTTGAATAAAATTGTAGGAAGTATTAGAATTGAAACAAAAGCTAAATCTCCAAAAGTGGGGTACAATGCAGTTAATAAGCAACAAGAAGACTTCTTAGATAATTTGTTCCTTTGAACCATTTTTACAGTAAGCCTTCTGTATTGATAAGTTTGATATTGATATTGATAAGTTTTGTTTCTGTTTCCATGGGGGGAAATCTCTTCCTGTTTCCAGTTTTGCATTTTTTCTCCAAGTCTCATGAGACCCATATTAGAAAAGAAAGCAAACATTTGTAACAATATGCTTGGTCATGAAAATCATGTTCTTTAAGAAGTGCAGTACAGGTAATCAGATTCTTAGTAGGATATGTGCTGTTTGAAATTGAGATGGTGTATTTTTTAAGCCTAAATTATCAAAGCTGAACCTCTCTATGCTTGTCATTTGGACTTGTTACTGCAAATAAATTTTTCTTTCTTAAAATTGCATTAACATTGCTTGATATCCTCACAGTATGTGAGCCTTATGTTAAAGTGTCTTCATCTCAAAAATGATGTTGTTTCACTGAAGTAAGAAGTATTTAGTTAAACAACTTATTTCATGCTTCTGAATTCAGGGGAGATTAATATGGTGAATATGAAAGAAATGTTAAAGAATCTGAGTCCCACTACAGTTAATGCAGCAGTGATTGCTGTCATGAATTTTCTCCCAAATATTTTCTGTTGCACAGCCTAACTTTAGAAAACTTATACCATATGGCTGAAAAGTTTCCCATTTAGTTCTGGTGGAAAGTCGATATTTTGTCTTTGAAATAACAGCTAATTTGTCACTCAGTATTGCAGAATAATCAACTCTGCTCTACAGAGATAGGAGATAGCTTTGATTTCAGTGTCATATTGGGTTAATAGGGTGTTCAGTGTTCCTGTGTTAAAAAAAAAAAAAAAAAAAAAGCTAAGTTTTAGATTTTTACCCTTCTTGGCATGAAAGGAGCATGTTTGCTCTAGGATTCTTGGGAGAATTAAATGCTATGAATTTCGTTGTCCTAATTAATCCTATATTTGTTTGGTTCAGAAGTTAATTCAATTTTGAATAAATATGTCCAAACATAATGTAAATGCAGCTTAACTACTCTATTTTATAATTTGTTTTAAGTACATTTTTTAATGCCACTGTAAGCAAAGCCTCAGTCTTTTAACTAGCACCTTCTTCCACAGGGCATCTAGCAGTTGTTAATGCTGGATGCAACACACGATCCTGAGCTGTGAGGTGTCCCCAGAACGGACAGCTCAGGCGGGTAGTTGAGTAGCACTGTCTGCAGTGAAGGCTGTTGCCTCGTGGTTGATATCAGTGCAGACTGTACTAGCTACAACACCTTTGTGGGTGCTGGGCTAAGCCTTCCACCTGCACCCTGCTGGCACGATGCTCTGCAGCTGCAGTTCCTGAGTTATTTGCCTTGATGTTTATGTGTATGCTTTCCACAATTATCTGTTGTGGATTTATAGTACTTGTCACAGGTATTCTGATGCAGCCAAAATGTCTTCCTTCCCTTGGAAATCCAGACCAGAGCTCTTCTCCTTGCCTGAGTGATTTGTATAGCTCAAAATCTAGCGAAGCACTCAATGTTGGCATGGGACAGTCCATCTCTTCCCATTATCTTCCTCCTTATCTCTTGGCCTGGGCATAGTCCATGACAAGAAACGTAATTTCCCACCTTGTGGCTTCCAATCTTCTTTATTAGCATCTCAATGTGCCTATAACCAGCACATAGTAGAAGGCAAAATATACACATCCGCAGTTTTCCCAAATCATCTAAATATTCATTCCGATATTTCCAGGAGGTTAGATATGCATCGTTCAGACAGTGTGAAATATTACTTCATTTTTTTCCCCAAAATACATGAATTAACATTCACTTGATCCATAGAATTCTTGGTCTTTGACTCTAATTGTGTTTTCCAAATTGCATGTTATCTATTCCACATAATCCCTATTTTTAACGAGGTAGTGTACTTTATTACCAAGGATTTCTAAAATGCGTTGTGAAGAATATTCCAGATTGCTTTTTCAGTCTGCTTCTATAGCTCCCAGTTGTAGTGAGGTGGTTGGCTTAGCTGGGTAGAAAGGGGAAAGTCATATTTTGTTCTTCTTCCTTCAAAACACTTTAATTACATTCATTTGGAAAGTTATGCTTCCTTTCTTTGAGTTTTTAAAAGTGCTTTAGGATAAGTAAGGAATTCATGCCATCTGCCTTGTAATGTTATAATAGCAATCCATAGTCTTGTCTCAGCCTTACAAAGAAAGAGATCTAAGTGATTAATATTTATATGTAATACCTGAAAAACTGAATCACTTTGTTTATAGGAAATTCTTTTATAATACAAACATTTTACAGGGGTTGAAGAGTCTTATAACATTAATCTAATCAAACTTTAGTACATCAGAGATGATAAATATTTTTCTCTTAGATTTCTTCTGTAACCAAGGCACATGTGGCTGCATCTACAAAAGCAGATCCAGCAGTGCCAGTGCCTGTTCTGCTCTGCAGCCAGCTGGTACGGTCCAGCCACATCCTTATCAGTATACAGCTCCTATACTCTGTAAGAAGATGAATTCATAAAAAGCATGTCTTGGAAATCATTCCTGGCCCAGTTAATTCTCAAGGAATACTTGAAGACTTTTGGAGAGGGCTTTTTGACTGGCCCCAAAGCCTTGCCTGTGACGGCATTGGCATTACTGATGCCCAGCTGCAGCGCTGAGTTTGTCTCCTGACACTATGTACACGCAGATATGCAGCCTACACAGCCTCCTCTGCTCAGTGGTTTAATAATTTCCAAAGTCTAGCCCAGGCAGAAGCAAGAGCTGCTTGACTGTGGAACCAAAAGCAATGCCTCTGCCCACTTGTGCAGAGAAATGGAAATAGGTTTTGCAAATGCGCGCAGACACGTAATCCAAATGACAGCATGGTCATTGCATTGCAATTATTTTGAATGAAATGAGCTGGAACTCATCAACATGAACCTTTGAAACACAGAAAACAGTCCTGTACTGCGTATGATATACTATATAATATATATTTAAGTAATTCTCCAGTTTACAGTTCGTACACTGGTTCCTTTGGGACACTGCTCTCCAGTGTAATATAGCTAACTAATTCTTGGCAATTTTTAACTTCTTATATATACCTATTGGAGCTAATTTTTATTTTGATAAAATAGAATAAATGGATTTAATCAGAAATCAGTTGCTTGAGTCTTTATTTCTGAAATTTGTCCTAAATAGTATTCTCCTTTAATAATTTTAGCATGTAGTGGGCTTTTTAATGGGTAATGGGATTGAAATTGCCATGTGAACTGAAAGGAAACCAATCTGATTAGATGTATTAGATGTGCACAGTCACTTTAACCAACTAAGGATTCATAGTAATTAGCTAAACGTGTTAGAATTGCTAATGATACAGGCTAAGAAAAAGAGCTAAGAGAGAAATTACTTAAAAGAAGAAACATGCCCAATATATTTTTAACCAGTACATTTTTTTTCTGGCTTGTATTTTCCAGTTGTAGAGGGAAATCTTAGTAATAAGTAACCATTTTGTATAGAGTGGGAAGATATTTATAGCTCCTAATAAATTATTGTTTCTGCTTAGTGCTTGATTTATTTTCAGAGATGCTCTACTAAATTTTGCTTGGAGACATTGGCACATTGTTTACCTCCAGCTTTCAGGTCAATGGGGACTGTGCTCTGCTTATAAAGAAATGAGAAGTTACAGTAAAAGATTTTTGGTGGAGTTAATTTAAGACACACAGACATACTTGTATACAAGCGGGTCTACTGGCAGTGGCATTTAAAAAATCTCTTTTAGTATAAAACAAAAAATATTGATTAGCTGTGAAAGCTGTCATTTAGCAGTTTACAAGGGCACTTTGAAACCATTTACATGAAAATTAGGAGAAACAGCGCATAGAAGGTTTCATTAATTTTGTTTAATGACATGCATTTTTTCCAAAGTATGCAGTAGACTCAGATGGTGCAAATTAAGAGTAATTGTGATAGTGAAAGGATATTTTTGTCATGTTTTCTAAAGACTTGCCAGTAATTCTGTGCTGTAAACATCTCTGAGTCACTTTGTTTTTGACTCAATGCTCATCTTCTCCATGTCTTATAATTTTATGTAAACCAATTTGTTTGGTTTTATGTTAATAATAACCAGTTCTTCATCACATTATAACCACCTCTGAAAAATAGTTATTAAGGGGTTTGCCAACTACCTCATGCCTGTGGCTTATAGTTGCCTCCAAACTCTCTGAAGATAGAATAAATACTAAAAAACCCCATATTTTTAGCAGATAAACCTTGATGTTTACATCTAATATCAAACACATTTTCACTTACACAGTTTGTCCTGGTCAATTCTTTCATTGCAAATAAATTTGATGCTTTTCAATGACAAAGTAAAAAGGAATTTTAATCAGTTTCTCTACTTAGAAAGGCTACTTCACAAATGTATTTCTTTTGATTAAGCTGTTAACTCTGTACTTACATTAAAAGGCTACAATCTGCTATCTTTGAAAATCAAATTTACCAGAGATGGATAATAACCTTTGTTTTATATTAACACTTAAAAATTATACATTAGATCAATTAATAATTTTTTTTAGTAAATAAAAAAGAAAAAACAGGGAGAACCCCATTCTGCACTCTCCTTGGTTTCTCTCCATCTGAAGCAGACCAGTATGAGCGTGAGTTGTATAAGAATCAGTGTTGAGAAATAATTCTATGATGGGGTATTTCCATATTAGTTACATTACATCTATTTTTTAGTCATGGAAATATGATAATTCATGAGCAGATAGAAAAGTAGGATTAGGTATTCCACCTGGTTTTATATGTTGCAGTCTGAAGAAAGGCAAGAAATTAATTTATTTGTCATATTCTATCTGGATGAAATAAAAAATGCACATTGACATCTCTTCCTGAATAGCAGAAGTAACCATGTTGCCATAGATGGATGTAATTAATTTTTCAGGGCTGATAATTTGTTTAAATAAAGAACATAATTTATTTAATTGCCATCACTTTTATAAATTGCTGTCTTTGCATCTGAACAAAATCTCTAGATACAACTATAGAGCACTGTCAAAAAATGTATCTTTAGAGCTTAATATTTGGATCAAAGTGTACTTCAAAAATGTATTTTTAATACATTTTAAGTCAATTTTGTTTGGACTAATACAGAGAAATTCTGTATGTATGCCTAAAGTTTTAAAGGAAAGTATAGTATTCTGTGTCACAGTAAAATTTAGCATAAAAATATAATTACTTTTGCAGTATAATACAATATGAACAAAATGGGTTTGGAGTTTTTTTATTTATAATATTTTAGCACAGTAACATTTTGATGATGGTACACATGATTAAAATAGCATGTTATCTTTAAAAAGATGGTGATACTTGTTTCATTATGTCTAATTATTTCAAACTCTTGGAGAATATTGCAAATGACATTATAGTCAGTTCCTGCATGCCGTGACTTCTGCTGTGGTTTAACTTTTATAGCAATGACCAGCACTGGACACCTAAAACCAAATGGGAGTACAGTCAAACTGTAGAAATATGCAGATACAGAGATACACCTTCAAAATATTATCCCATTTCCAATAAGGCTGTCCTGAGGTCAGGGTAGTTTCTTCTGGTGAATCTGTCAATCACTGTTATAACTCAAATTTGGAGGATTCCCTTGCAGAAAGCATTCTTTTGCTAATTCTGAGACTGCTTGTTGATGGAGTCTTCTGCTTCCCCCCATTTGTTGTCCTGGGAGGATGCTCTGGAGGTCACGCCCAGTTGACCGTCTTCACGCTCATCATGATTTTAGGGGTCTGTTGGAGTTCTCAGTTGTGTTTTCCAAAACCATAGAATCGTAGCTGAGGACTTGCTCGGTGATTCTTAGCTAGTCACTGTTTGTACAGAAACACGACTTTTTTTCTCAAATTGCCCAGTCCTTCTATGGCTGTTCTGAAATCAAAAAGCCGTAATTGTAAATAGTCTTCAAGGTGGTGTGGTATTGTTAATTTATAAAGTAGCATAATGCTGTTCTCTTCTTTTTTTCTTTACTCACACTGAGTTGTTATTTTTCCGGATATAATCAGCACATCATTTTGCTTATAAAGGTGGAATTTTTTTCCTGTGTTTTACATTTATTTGCATGGAATTTCAGCTGCAATTTTATCACCAAGTATCATAAGATACAGTTTTTCATAGGCAGTCAAGCCTACAGAGCCATGACTTACCTAAGCATCATCAGTAAAGTCTGTTTTCTCACTGTTAGCTGCTTTTTCCAGCTTTCATCTCCTATTGTATCCTTGCACAGGACTTGACAAATGACTTCTTCCTAATGTGAATAATAACCATTTACTGCAAATTGTTTTACTTTCCATGAGAGGGCCTGTCTTCTAATCCCATGTCAGCCTGGATTATAAAGGGCCTTTGACAAAGGACCTTATGAATGAATGTCATTTGGAAAGCAGTTATATGGTATAAGTTTACTTTCTTTTCCATGTTTGTTTGTTCTTTGGAAAACACCAGTAGATGGCTGAGAAATTAGTTCTCTTTCAAATAGCCATCTCAGCTCTTCACCCCTCTAATGTAATTATTTTCCTGTTCATTAAATTTGTTATTTATTCTGATTTTGGAAATTCTTAGAAAATTTTACTTGCACTATCTCCCTACCAACCACCTGTTACAGGTTCTTCCTTTATGAACCCAGATGGAGAAAAAGCATTTTATTTTTGCGTTCTGACCTCATCTTTCTTGAACGCTCCTTTTATAGCCTGAACAGCTGTTAGCACTACCAGCTCCCTATCTGGCGTCCAAATCTCTGAATAATGTTTTATTCTCTCTTTTTATACTTTCTCCAAATTGTTCCTCAGACTTTTTCTCTTACTTGTTCTTTGTGGATTTGTTGTTGTGTTTTTTTTAATACCTTATGGTCTTTTTTGTTTTCCTTACTCGAATACAACTTCAGATGTTAAAAATATCTTTTTCTTGTATCTAGTATTTGAGTTAAATATTATTGCATATCCTGTGCATGTCATCTCTTTGATTTTTAAGCATATCCACACCTGGATCCCTTTTACTTCAAATGAGGTCTTTTCTTTTTGTGCAGAATCTTTCTATCCTTGATGTGTCCTCAGCTCCAGGTGTGTCTCCTTTCTCCCTCCTAACACTGCTATTTGAGCCTGTGATTGCACCTTTGCCTCAGCACATCCCCTTTTCCCTGAATCTGCACATTGTAATGGGAATGTGGCAAAGACTGCTGTCGTGCAGGTCCCAGCTCCCAGATGACCTACATTTGGCCTCTGGAAGTTGTCTTTTATGATCCTCAGTTGTTTTTGTTTTGTTTTTTTATATGTGGACTGCAATCTGCTGCTGCCAGCATAGCATGTCTTTGGAGTGTGCACAGACTTCTTACAGGTCCACAGGATGCAAGTTCTCATCAGAGCCATAGTACAGATCTCTGTTCACGTCATGGTACCTGGGACGTGGCATCTTAGCATTTCAGGTGTTTTACCTGGCCTGTCTTAAGAACATAAAACATTGTCCTCTTTTCCGCTGCAGTCTGCAGACAGGCATCCAAGATAACACATTTCAGGTTTTTTTTTTTCCCTGTTTACTTCCATTATTTGGACATAGGATTTTCACAAAACAATCCTTTTCCTAATGTATTACTGTTGTTTTTCACAGAAATTGTTCTTGTCATTTTGTCTTTTCATAGTACTTCTTCTGTGTGGATGTACTAAATCAGGAACTTCAATGTGATAAATATTCTGTGATATTTTTGAGAGAATAGTAGAAGTTCTAGGCTCACCAA
Organism: Pyrocephalus nanus; assembly: GCA_038380795.1. Taxonomy (NCBI): domain Eukaryota; kingdom Metazoa; phylum Chordata; class Aves; order Passeriformes; family Tyrannidae; genus Pyrocephalus; species Pyrocephalus nanus. The sequence continues at coordinate 26,038,112 of CM076260.1, read as the reverse complement.
GTTTGTCTGCTGTGACACTGGAATTCACCAGCTGAAAGCCCCTCTTGGATTTGGGTGTCCATGTTTGTTAGAATGCTTGGAGCTCATTTCATTTCTATTTGCTAAAGATTAATGAGACAGCTGCTTTCTGTTAGTCTGAGGGGGGGATGTACAAGCCTAAGAACAACAAAATATGTAATGCTCCTAAGCATTTGACAAAGATTAGTCTGGAAAGAACACTTTTACAATACACTCAGAAGTATCCATTTTCTGTTGTAATTATAAACAAAATACAGGATACTACATGCCTTAAGAAGAGACATGGCAAGCATGAAAGTTGTCATCTGAAGCAATTATCTATGAATAGTTGCTTTACATGAAACTTGAAGTTATGCACTGGCGTTTAAATAAAATAATCTTGTCATAAAGCAGTTTCTCATATTGATCTAATGATAAAAATATATATACCCCTTTAATTGGTATTATTTTTTGGTGGTGCTAAAATCTTAAAGTACCATTGCTCGGTTGTCAACATCGCTGTGTAGTGTTTTAAGTGGAGAAGATCACATGAATCAGTAGTTGTCTACTGATTTCATTGCTGTTTTGGGTTGAAGTGCACTGTTCTTATTTTGGTGCTATATTATTAACAGATGTGTTCAATTTTAAGGGGAATAGGATTGTTTTGTAAATAAATTTGCAGAAGGAAAACATTTGCAGAAACTTTCACCTGGAACAAATCCTTAGTTTTTGCCTTTAAGAATGTATCAATTTGTTTCCTCTACTTTGCTATAATCTAAATGATGGACTTTATAAAATAAAAAACTTCAAAGAGATTTCCACAGAATAGTATGTTCCACATAAACTTACATTTCCATGCAGTGTCTTTTGGAAGTTAATTTTACTTACTGTTTCACATATTTTTGCCACATACTTCTTGTTGTTTTGGTTCACTGCAGTGGCTACTGCCTTTGAAGACAGTTCATATAAATGCTTGAGTGTTGAGAGTCAAAACATTTCATCATTTGTAACTCCATGAAAGCACTTGAGTGCAGGGATTTCCTGGAGGACTGTAAAAGGCTACTGGAAGGTGTAGGCTTCTGAGAGGACTAGAAGTTGCTCTTCTGTTCATTGTAGGACCTGGACATTGAGCATCTAGCTCCAGACCTGGAATTTATTACTTTTATAAATGTGTATGAGATACCAAAGTTCATAGTTACTGAAATGATTGAGGCAGCTAAACTGGAAATTAGAAGCAGCCCACAAGGAGTGATGGTGAGTCAAGGCAGACAAGAGTGTGGCGTGAAATTCAGCACCCAGTCACCAGCCACACAACTTGTTCAGTTGACACTGTGAAAGTGAATTTCAAAGCCTAAATTATCTTCCTAGATACAACTTAATTATTTGGGTGTGGCTGTGTCACTTTAAACCCTCAAGGAGAGCACTCCTGGCTCCTTTGAACAGCTGGAGCTCAGGACATACTGTCTTGACAAGGTGAATGGAAAATATTCACTGCCTTTATTTTTGCTTTGGTAGCTCTCTTTTAATATATATTTTGCAAACACATTTGTCCTTTTTGAAGATTGTTGATGAGCTGAAGCAAGGTAATTACAATGGAATAAATATTAAGTTAAAACTCGATAGTTACTAAATATACCTGAGGCATTTCTAAACCTTATATTAGAGAATTCAATATTGCTTCTATAATATTCTTTTAAGTGACAATCAGATCTTAGCCTGGGGTGTGGGGATAAGAAAAAAGGTGCAAGTGAATAAAAATAAATTAGCAGATCATTTAATATTTTATCAGGTAGGAGCATACTAGCTGCAGTTTTGTTTACTTTGGAGTTGTATGGCAATGGCAAGTCTGTTGGGTATTACAGCCTGTATTACTCAAAGTCACTTAGGCCCTCCAGCTCATTTGTCACATGCTGTATGTCTTGGTCTTTCAAGGTGTTGCCCTGAAAGTACTTTTTCCTGTGTTGTATTAACTGAGTCTGAAGCAGAGTTGCGTTGCTTGCAAGGGAGTGGTGTGAGCAAAGTGTTACAAATTAGTCTCACATTTTTAGGTGCTTTTGATGCTCAAATACTGTAAAACTCTGTAATTTCCACTTTTTTAGTGAGACTGAGTAGGTATTCTGAAATGCAAGTAGTGAGTGCTATGAGCTATTGACTTGGCAAATTATAAACATTTACAAGTCATAGAATCATAGAATGGTTTGGGTTGGAAGGAACCTTAAAGGTATCTAGTTCCATCCCTCTTCCCATGGGCAGGACACCTTCCACTGGACCAGGTTGCTGAGAGCCCCATCCAACCCAGCCTTGAATATTTCCTGGGATCCAAAACTTAGCAACCTGTTTAAGTGTCTCAATAAAGAAATACGGATAATGGGGGGGAAGTCATATTCCTTGTATGGTTATTTAACACAGCGATTCATTCTCTACAGTTAGCAAATCTCTTGCATTGATACCAAATTACAGAGAGATTACTCTCTATATAGATATGTTAAGCTTGTTTTTGCAAACAACAGTGTTAAATTAAATGTAAATTCAGGTATCTACTGCATTGGTTACTCCTGTTGCAGTTAGCCCTGTGTACTGTGGAGGAGGCAGCTCTGCAGACCCTCTGGTTTGCATGCTAAAAGGCAAGTTGGGGTGGTTTCAGTCTGGAAAATGGAGAAGCTCTTTCTGAGCCCAGTATGTTTGCTATGCAAACCAGTGGAAAGTTATTGGCCAGATACTGAGTTAATGCTGGTTATTTTCCTTCCATAAGCTCATCATTGTGAGCAAAAAGAAACTAAGAAAAAGAGTCTGTTCAGTTATTGTGCAGTCTGCTCTTGGAACAGAGTGCTGCAGTATGCAGCTTTTGAGAATCAGCTCATGAACAGAGGCAATATATCTAAGGGTGTTTATTCTGCATTGTCCAGGTTTGTATTCTGTCCTGCTACGTCTGATTGAACGGACAAGTAGAGGACAATATCTGTTCTCTTACATTTGTATGATTTTCACTTGAAATGTAATTGACAGAATTTGACAGATGTCCTACCTAAACACTTAGGGAACAGAATTCAGCAGCAGCAGTTAACACAGTATTAGCTATTTCCACCTTGTCAATGTTGTTTTGAAAGGCTTTGCTCCTCTTCAGATATTTCTTTGCATTACCATCTCAGATCAGCCAAGACCTCATTAAATAATCTTGAAGGATACTCGGGTTTCCTTTCTAAATACAGAAAAAGTAGAAGGTTAGGAGATATAAGGAAGAAAGATTGTATTTCCTTGAATTTGGTCTTAGTACAAAGAACAAAAAAAACCCCACCCCAGTGTGTAAAATGCAGAGGGAGAGGTAGAAGAACCAAAATTTCATAAAATATGTTGGATTGCTTTCTCAGGCTGGTTTAATTTTCATAGAGCTATGTGAGTTTGCATATGTCAATCACTTTAAAGTAATGCTTTGCTTTGATTATGAACGTGACTTGAGAATAAAACTGTTTGCATAGTTCTCAGTATATGTAAATTGATACTTAAATGCTGCTGTAACTATAATTACTTTAATAGCAAAAGGCAAAATCAAGTTAACTAACAGAGTTTATAATTAGATTAACATAAGTCAGTTGTGATTTAATACAGTGCTGTCTACAAAATTAGATACTATATGAATGTATTTTAAATCACTTCATTAACACATGGGGGCCAAATTACCTGTTGTTATAATTTCCTTGACTGATAAGAAATTTGTGGTTTATGCTACATTTGACAAGTCCACTACCATACATGGGAAAGATATATTATTTTTATGGTTGGGCATTCAACCCTAACTTATCCTGGTTCCTGTTGACTTAGAGCTTAACTTTGCAAATATATCATCTGGCAAAGAGAAATCTTTCACCTAATATGAAATCATATTCAGCTTAGTAGGAGTAAGATGCTGTGCATGGAAGTCCCACTCTATTACAACTCCTTAGATCTTCCTTTTACATTTCAAACTCTTGAAGTTAGAAAAAAGTTGGTAGGTTGCTGCCAGTTAGCAAAGAGCAGATGGTGTTTATTACTGTGACCAGTAAATTGTGTATCTGTGGGAGTAATAAGCCCAATTAGCCAAATGTTGATTGCGCTTTTAAGTGTTGTAGTCATGGTACCTATTTCCATACCTGTGCATATGCTCAATATAAACTTCTTTGTGCACTTTGAAAAAAAAACGTAGTGGTACGATTCTGCAGCGTGAATTGCTAGCATTTGTGTAATTGTTAGCATTTCAGATAATGTCCTGCAAATGAGCCAGTCTTAGGCCTACAATTCTAAAAACTCCTTATTACTTACTTTGTATTTTATTTTCCCATAAATAGTAAAAGTTACTTCAGACTTGGCTAGAATGAATGTTAAAAGCCAGGTGGTTTTATGTCCTAAAAAATCCTCTTCCTCTTGATTCAATAAAATTTGACTTCAGTACAATGGAAAAATTGTGTTTAGCTCAGCATACTCTGCAGTTTTTAAAAATACTGCTCTCCTTGCACAGTTTTCCATTAAAGAGCAGTCAGCCATCAAAGAACTTCCTGACTCTCTTTAGAGACAGGGGTTGGCATCAGTCACAACCTCTGACTGGCAGCTAGTTTACTGACATCTGTAACCCCTCCCCAGCGTGGGCAAAAGAAGCCTGAGAACCATTCGTGTTTTCCCTCAGCCTCCCCCACTGCCCCAGCTGGACTGCCAAATAGGGACAGCCGTAGGAAAAAGCAGTTTAATCCAAGATGCAGAATAAGAAAAACAAAAGCCAAAGATAAAATGTGACATAGAATCAGATAATGGTTTGGGTTGGAAGAGACTTTAAAGATCACCTAGTTCCAACTCCCCTGCTGTGGGCAGGAACACCTGCCACTAGACCAGGGTGCTCAGAGCCCCATCCAGCCTGGCCTTGAACATTAGGATCCTCTTTCTCATTTCTGAGTTGAAAAAGGAGGCTCCAGCACGGTCTTTCTGTCAGCAGAACGTGTTGCTGCTGTGCTTGCCTTGAGTAATACCCTCTTTGATAACATCACAGTAATTTTAATGGCAGTACTTTCAGCAGTCACTTCCTCACAATCCAAATAAGCAATAGTAGCTATATACTTTCAACAAGGCCTGATTTGTTTGGGTTTTTTTTAAGACACTTGACAGCTCTTCAGGGTCAAGATCATGTCTTCCTGTATGTATACACAGTGCCTGGTGCAATGAGTCTCTGGATACTTTTGCAATTAAATAATAAACCGTTTGCAATTAACAACTTGTTAATTGCGGATTTAATATAGATCCACAACTTTAATTGGTTCGTTGGCTTTTCCTCAATTACCTCATATCAGACTTAAAAACAGAATCACTGAAAATAAAATGCTTGGGTGTCTGACAGATTATAATAAATAACCCTACTAATGAATGTATTAGAGAAATAGCCACTCAGACTTAAAAAAGTTTAACTGAATAAGGTTATATTGACACCAATCTATTTTTTTTTTAATCAGAAAATTTATTTTAATTTTAAGGCTCACCTAAATTGCTTTATTCAAATGCCACAACTTGTTACCAAAATTCTGACAGAAAACTGCTAAAAATGAAAAGTGAGGAGATATTTTTCCTATCTCAGTGTGGACTTATATCTGGAAGATTTTTATGTGGAGTTGCTGACCATCTGTTTCATGGCGTTATGCCAAAAATGTATTTTCTCTGTAGATTTAGATGCTTGCTATGAGCTAGTAAATAGTCAGACAAATATTGCAGCATCTTCTTCAAGCATACCATAGACATGAGCTCCCAGCACTTTTCAAGCTAGAAAAAAGTGTAATAAAAAAAGATTATTTTTAAATAAATCTTCTAGTCACAGTAGCTTTAATAATTCTGACTTTGTTAATCAGATTTAATTTATTCTAGAAGTGATCCCATTGATTTAAACCAGAAATTAATTTGGCCTGGAGTTTTCAAGAATCTGTATTTTCCCTTTGAGCATCTAATTTTGAGTCAGTTTTTCTCCCCACAGCCTGGCATTGTGTTCAAAGCATAACAAAGGGGTGAGACCCATGTCTCCTGACATGCCTTGCTAAAGTACAGGCCTGTAAAGTTCAGCCCTACCAAACAGGAAGGGCTGTCTTGGAAGCTCTTCTCCAGGGACAGGAAACATCACATCACATTGCTATAATAAAAAATAATGCTTCATCCTTATCTGGAACACTAAGTTGGTTTTGCAAAAGCCAAAAAGTACTGGATATTGGATGGGGTAAGCAGGTACATAATAGAGGGAGACAAATTTGAACTCTGCAGAATCTGCTGAGCAATACAGTAGAGTAGAATAGAATAGAACAGAATAGAACAGTTCCAGTTGGAAGGGGCCTACATTGCTCAGTCCAAATGCCTGACCAACTCAGGGCTGACCAAAAGTTAAAGCATGTTATTGCGGGCATTGTCATGCTTACAGAATGTTGAGAAAAGTAAAATTTGCATTCATAATCATCCAGCACTGCCTTAACATGAAGGGGAGTCCCTTGTTCATATCAAAAGATGAGGTACTTTTAAAATAAGTGCTGTTCTAAATTAAATGAGCTATGAGAAGTCCTAGAATAGGACCAGAAGAAAACTAATTTATAAGCAGGTCTCAATCAGTAAGGTTTTATTCAGGAGTGAATATTTGTGTCTCCTCCTCTTTTCTTTAGAACAGGGCTGAATTTAGAAAGATTTCTCCCCTACTCACTCACCCGCCCTGCTTCTCATGAATAAGGAAAGGATTTTATGAGGATAAGTAGCTCTGAAAATGGAATGACACTTTGTCTCCCCATGAAGGAACTGATAGCAATGGTGAATAGAACACACTGAGAAATAACAAACCTGTTTCATGTTGTGAGGCCTGGGCTATTTCTGTTTTGCTGCTTCTAGAAGAAATTAATTTCTTCTCCTAGTTCAGGGCTTTGTTCTGCTTTATCTTACAGCTGGAAACATTTTTCTTATCCCATTCCTTATTTATCTAGGTTTTTTACTGTTATGAACACTGATCTGTGAAATAGAAACAGTCACTGACACAAATACTTTTTTTTGAATGGTAAATATATTCCTTGTTTCTGCTTATAAAACCCTATTAAATTAGTCTTTATAAATAAGAAATGTTATAGTTGTAGTAGAGATATTTATATCAAACAGGGAAGCAAATACTCTTCTAAATGTAAACATGCATTTTCTACTAGTCATTGTAGTTAGCTTGAGGCTTGAGTGTTAATGCTGTAAGCTATATGTTGGATTTTTTTGTACCCATGGTTTGTTGTCCTGAGGTGGTAAAAAATTCTTACTAATATTAAATAGTTTTTTTATCTTGAAAGAATTGCAGGTTAGAGCTTTGTGTTGCAACATAACAGCTAGTGATGTTATTCATTGCTTAATTGGTTACCAGCATTTTTGCCCCTGTGTGCAAAGGGAAGCGGGGAGAAGGATAGGTGTGCTTTTATGGGGGAGCTATGGAGTCCTGCTGTATAGTGGAGTAACTTCTGATGTACTTCTGGTGGTGCCATGTGGCCAGGCAGGCAGGACTGTGTGTGTGCCCCCTGTGTGCCAGGTGTTGGGAGGTTCACAGTGTACCTCAGCACACATAGGCAGATCAGCAATGCCAGCCCACCTCTGTGATGGGTCTTGCTAGAGAACTGACCATGTTTTTGCTTATTCAAAGGCCAGTTTATGACATACTGAGAACAAAGTGAGTCCTGTGTATACAACCAAGATAAGGATCAGTGGTTGATTACAATTATTTGCAGTAAAAGATGAGGTAGGGATGAAAGTCAAGAGTCAACAGCTTCTATTAGCCCAGCTGTCTCAGCCCCATTTGTGGCTGTCAGGGTGGGCTGCTCTCAAAAGGGCTCCAGTGCCGGGTGCTGAGGGCATTTAAATCTGCCAGTGCAGCTACAGTTTCTCTACAGCACAAGTTCACTATCTTTGATTTTCCCATCCTTCATACAACATGGACACAGTAGTGAAACTGTGTCTGTTTGTCTTTAATGCCCACTTCAAAATTGAAGCTCCCATAGTGCTTGTCTCCTGGACAATTTGCTTTAACATGCAATAGACAGAAGAAACTTTCCCCTGAATTTGCAACATCAGATATTCTGTAAATATCAACTTGAAAATGTGTGTGTGTTTTTAATTTCAATTCTGTGGTCATTGAGGGGTCACCAAGATGATTAGAGGGCTTGACCATCTCTCATATGAGAAGAAGCTGAGAGAACTGGGTTTGTTCAGCCTGGAAAAAAAGAAGGCTTCAGAGTGACATAATTGCAACCTTCCAGTACCTGAAGGGAACCTACAAGAAAGATGGAGAGGGACTTTTTACAAGGACATACAGTGACTGAACAAGGAGGAATGGATTTAAACTAAAGGAGTAGGTTTAGATTAGGCATTAGGATGTCTTTTGCTGTGAAGGTTGTGAGGCACTGAAACAGGTTGCCCAGAGAAGTAGGGGCTGCCCCATCCCTGGAAGTGTTCAAGGCCGGACTGGATGGGACTTTGAGTAACCTGGTCTAGTGAGAGGTGTCCCTGCCCATGGCAGGGGTTTGGAATTAGGTATCTTTAAGATCCCCTCCAACCCAAACCATTCTATAATTCTGCTGATACGGTGATTTCTGAGAGCAACACTTGACACGCCCGTATTAAAGGGGGTAAGTTCAAGCATGGCAGTGAGAATAAATGAATGTGACAATCTTCTTGACGTGCTGCAGAACACTTCAGACTATTATAATGTTGTCAATTGTAGGATATATTTTAAGAACTGGTTAATGCATGCATTTTGTTTACAGCACAGGTTATAATTAATCTCTGGCATTTCATAAAAACCATGTATGGTATATTGACATTGAGAGACAGACTGCCTGTCCTGTGGTCCAGCTTAACAATACCTGCTTACTTTTAGGGATTCTTTTCTCAGTGTCTTAGCCCAGAACAAGTGAGGTGTGTTGATGTGCAGTCTGTTTTATTGCAAGGGGGTTTAATGATGAACAGGTCTGTGATTATGTATGCTCCATTCATGCATGGAGCACAACACTAAGCTTTTGACTAACATAGGCAGGTTTTTATTGTAAGAAATTTCATGTAATTAGTTCATAAGACTTCTCCATGTTCTGTATACTTTTTGGGTATCTAAATCCTTGGTTTTAGGTATTCATCCCTAGCATATACAGTTGAATGGAATGTCTCACTCTGTCAGTAAGTTTTCTTCGTGTGTAAACACAAAGCTGTCCAGACAAATGGGAACAGCACAGTTAGAGGAAAGAGAGGAATTTCCATGTTTCCACATGTGCAGTATAACTTTTGGCTATTTTCATGTGGTATTAAAAAAAAAAAAAAAAAGTTTTATGAACAAAATTTGGATAAAAACTGAGAAGCCAGAGTGTTGGCTTTGGGCACCTTTACAGTCTGATTGCTTGTACAGAGTGAAGTGTGAAAGTAATCAGGATGCAGATAAATCTAGTGAAACGGTGTGTATATATTGGTTGGGGAAAATGTTGGGGAGATTGACTGTAGATACTGGTAAGACCTATTGAGCTGTGTTGTCTGTTCAGGTTTTATTTTGCACAGGAGAAGGTTTATTGCACAGTTGTTGACACATGAAACAACATGTGCATTTGATTATAAATGAAGCATCTCCTGCTTTCATCTAATCATTTTCTCCTGAAGACATGTATCATCTTGCCCAGACAAATTATAGAAAAATCCAAGAAAATAATGGACAAAATCTTTTTCATAAACCAGGAAGGGCTTCTGCAAGCAGATAGAAAGTCTAGCTCATGTTCATAAGCAAGATTTAAAAGTTAAGTCTCCTATAAAAACATCTAGTATCACAACAATAACCATATTTTTCAAGTGGAAGTCTGTTTGCTCCAGAGCAATGAAAGCTTTCTGTTAATACTCTCTCTTCTATATATCAGCATTTCTCACCTATCCTCTCCTAATATGACCAGATATTGTCCCAGAGACTTAGAGCCACTATTATTTGCAGAAAATTTGTACACATGGCAGAATTGGATTGGAGCTGAGATTGCTTTATAAGATCTGCAGTCACAGCTGCTGTACCAGGAATGTGTTTGTGGGGAAGGCACGTCATTAAATGCAGTCAAACTCCTGAGTTTCCATGTTTTCCTCCACTGTCTCTATTAGTTGTGTGTGCGTGTGTGTGGCTGTAACTGGAGCCTAAGACTTCCAGTAGTAAAATTGGTCCTTGTCCAGCATATCTTAATTAAAAAAAAGGAATGAAGTTGTATTTCAAATTTCTTACAGTTTCTGCTGTTCACTAAAACTTTCTATTTCTTATGGGCTGGTTTTACCTGTATGTGAATGTAAAGGATATAATTTTTCACAAGTTATCACAGTTATTAAGTCGAATTTGCTCCATAAATAGTTTCAGAGTTTGGGGAATTTTGTGATTATAGATGGTACTGAGGTTAATCAGTGGCCCCAGACTAATGCTGGTAAGACCAAGCACAACAGTAGAATGGCTGCAATAGTGCCCTGACTTCTCTTCAACTTTAGACAAAACCAAACCAAGGGCAATTCAGTTTTTAGTTGTAAATAACTGCTCGCTTCCTGATACATGTTTTGTAGATAGTGGATGAAAAGTGAGTGCCTGTCTGCTGTATAATCAATAGAATTAAAATCCCCAGCCACTTATTTCCTGTGAAGTGATTAAAATCCACTTAGTACATAACATAGTTTGTGCTGGCCATACCACTCCTTTGCAGCAATATGTCAAAGTAATGATTAGATAGTTTATGAAGTACTTAAATATAAATGGTCACCATAAATCTTCATAGAGTGTATTTTAATAGTTTTATTCCATTCAGAGAACAAGCATAGTTGAGCTTTGGCTGGCCTCCTCATAATTTCCTCCAAACTTACATAATGTTATAGCTCTTTCAGATTTCGAGGGGCAGCTTTTCTTAATACTGAGAGGCACTAAAAGGATGCAGTAGGACATGGTTCTTGCCTGATTGGTGAAGTATAAGTGGCACAAAAGATTTCATGTTGTAAGAAGTGACACCCTCCAATTCTGCATGTAAGGGAGTCCTTACAGAGGAACAAAGGCTTTGCTGTTCTCTCAGCCATCTCTGGTAAACCTACACATACATGGGATATTTATTTTTTGAAATCTTAGTTCTATCAATGGTTTAAATCTACAGTCAAGTATTAAAGTCAAAATTCAGTCCTTGACGTTTCCTTCTCAGTCTTTCTTTTATTTTCATACAAAATTTAATAAACAATTTGAAGCCAACAACTTCTTCTAAGCCGAGTTTTCCCTGGCAGATGCATAGCTACAGTTTGAAGACATAGGATTGTTGATACCTTGATAGCTACATCATCTCTAAATCCTGCCCCATTTTGAATAGTTGATAACTTTTAGTAAATCAACAGGTAGAGTTGGAAAAAAGTATGAGCACACAAGCTTGAAAAATCTGCTTTTGGAGTTCCAAAGCTTGCTGGATTTTCGTGCACTTACTGCTTCCCCTATAGACACGTTATCATGCAGAAATCAGTTATTTTGGTTTAGGTGGCAGTAGATTTGACCTTATGTATTTATTTTTCCTGTGATTACATATGATTTTATTAGATAGTCTAACCAATATTTGAAGGAAGTGATTTGTAATTAAGACACTGGACTGAAAGCCAACTTGGAGTTTGGAGTATCTGACGTAATTCAGTTTGGGTGTTACTAACATAGCTGATGCATTTTATGTTGTTACATTCTTCTGCCTAAAGTGGAAACAAGAATATTTTCCCATTTTTTTTTTCATTTTTGAAACAGAAGGTAATGCAAAACAAGATATAACATCTATTTAGACATTTGTGAGTATTTTGGTTAGCAGCATATTCCTGATTTGTATTTCCTATTGTCATGGGTTTTTTTCCTGAAAAAAAAACCAAGGAAGTCCTGATACAGTTACACTCCTTCTTCCTTGGCTGGGCTTATTTTTTAGTGAAAGTTAACAGACCAGAATACTGCCTCTTCAGACTTGAACATAATTTAGAAACATCTTAAGCAAGTGCTGATGATTCTCAGTCAACTTCTGAAGACAACATATGGAAGAGTTTTAAAAGATGTTGGAAATAATAAAAAATAATAAAGTGAAGAGACTGTTCATTACAGAATAAACAAATTACTGAATAAACTCACCCCTTTTTGGTAGTTTATGTTGACATAAGATTAACACCTCATTTATTTTTTTTCCTGTCCTCTGATTTTCATGTAGACATGTCTTCCTACAGAAAAAGCAGTTTTGTAAGTGTCACACCAAGTCTGCGGTGCTTAAGAATATTACCAGCGTGGCAGGCAAAGCCCAGTGGTCTACAAAATCCTCTCAGAAAGTGCCCATGAATATCTACCATGATCTTTTGATCATTGTTCTGGTACTGGCAAAGCAGATATTCGAACTGATACACAAACAATGCATATATTATTTGCCATTAAAGCTAGCTGACTTGGAAAAGAACTTATGCATTCACTGGATTTCACTGAGACCATGTAATGAGTAAATTTCTTGTTTAGCAGTTGCTAAACCTAAGCAGCCACTGGCCTATTAGTCCTAGAGAGAAGCCTCCTGGGGTTCAAATAAACCTTGATTACTTTTACTGTCTTTCACACTAGATGAGAGGATATCATGGTTCTCCATTCTTGTATCCTATGAATTAGGCTCAGAGCTAAGTAGAAGTATTTTTTTTAAAGGAAAGTAAATTTTTCTTTTTTAATCAGTTTGTTTATAAAGATTTATTAAGTTTTTTGGAAAATTGCATGTTGGTCTAAAAGAGTTCTCTTATTTGCTTTATAGTTCAATTTTGTTGGGAAATTGCTTGGACCAAGAGGAAACTCTTTAAAGAGGTTACAAGAAGAAACAGGTGCAAAAATGTCCATCCTGGGAAAAGGATCCATGAGGGATAAAGCTAAGGTACTGTGTCTGGATTCTGGTTGCAATTAGTGTTGAAACATACGTTGCTTTAGGTTTAGGTTGCCTGTCTACTTAGTAGACTCAATTAAAAGGCCTATAATAGACTCTGATTCCAAGGCTAGTTTTTTTTTTAATCAAGCTACATTGATTGCTTAAATATGATTTTTCTCTTACTATGCCAACCTCGCTCAGACCTCCACAGTTGCTATATTACCATTGTTATTTAAATAATTCACCTAAAAGAGAAACCAGCCTAAAGTCTGTTTGTTCTGAGAGAAGTCTGTTTCTCCTGAGAAAGTACAGCTTGTATATATTACTGCTGTAATATTGGTGTACATAAATAAGTTTTCTCTTTTTCTCTGTTACTCTAGAGATGGGATTTTTTAAGAATATTGACTATTTATCCAGAGCATAGTTCTAAAATAGGATTAAAAAGTGAGTTTTTTGCTTAAATATGTAATAAAATACACTATAGATAAAAGAAAAAAAAAGCAGTTTAGGAATCAAAGCCTGGTAAATACACCTGAGTAATAATTTGCAGGTAAGTGTTATTGCCCTTTACCTGCCTCCTCCCAATTTGTATACTGAGCATGATGTTGTGTGGTATGGAATATCCATTTGGCCAGTTTGGATCCTGGCTGTGCTCCCTCCTGGCTTCTTGTGCAACTCCTCGCTGGCAGAACATGGGAATCTGAAAAGTCCTTGGCTAAGCACTACTTAGCAACAACCAAAACATTAGTTTGTTGTCAATAGTACTCTCCTACTCAATCCCAAACACAACAGGATACCAGCCTCTAGGAAGAAAATTAACTATCCTAGCCCAAACCAGGACATTAAGGAAACATCACATGTATTCTGATCCAAAGAAAAAGTACTGTTTGTATTGTGATGTCTTCCTTTACATTCTGTAGAACAGCAGTCAACACAGAAATAACGACTGCTAATTTCACAATATTTTAACTGTATATGGCCTTCAGTAATTTTGAGCAGTATTTTGCTTTCTTGTCTGTTGCCTCTGTCATTCATCTCAGTAGCTAAAATAATGAAAGCAATAATATGCCAGAATAAAGGAAAAACTAATCAGGATTTTATGGTTGGCATTATTTGGTCTTGGTAATGTGTATCAGAAGTCACATAGGCATTATGAGGTCGCCAATTGCAATATTGAAAAAAATCCCCATAACAGACAGATTAGACGCATGGAATGTATTTCATTTGTTCAGCATTTTCTTTGTGACATTGACCAGAGTGACAATTCAGTTGCAGTTGTAAGATAATAAATCTTGAATATACTACCAATTTTTTCCCAGGTACTGACAAGTAAAATATTTTAATTATTTCTGGCTAACTTGTGGAATCATAAAAAAGTTTTCCTGGATAAATGAATGCATGTGCTGCTAAGTATCAGTAATTTGCATCAGTATCACATCTGCCAGCTCTATTCTCAGCCACCCACTCACATTATTATTGCCAGGAGCATCAGTTGCCCAAACAGAGGAGTATAAAGATGTTTGAACACATTTTATTAGGTAGATTAAGTCTTCTGATTTTGAGATCGGTCAGTCTTCTGATTATATAATTTGAATTTCATCTCATGATAATGCAGAGTGACTCTTATTACATTCATTCATATCACCAAAAACAAATTCAAAGTATATTTTTTAACTCTTCATAGAGTATTTATTCCTTAAGAATAATCTAAAGTTGAGGATGAACTTCATGTAAACTCATTCGTATGAGAGTAGTGTGAAAAATAAAGTTCTAGGGTAAAATGGCATTAAATATAGCAGTCATGAAAACAACTTTTGTAGAGAAAGACGTATCTTAATCCAATTTAGACATAACCGACTCAAAAGAAAACAGAATCCCTGTGCAATTACAATGAGAGATAGGAATTATCTGATCCGTGTACATCATTGTTACCAGTTCTAAGCAAAAGAATGTGAGAAGGATCTTGGGATGGGTAATAATTACAATTAGCATTTCAGAGAGGCTGTTCTAATTTGAGATACTGGTAAAACGTAGAGAAAATAAGTTTGACTGTGAGCATAAGTAATGGTGTGAGTTGCTACATTGCTAAGCAAAATACAACTTGCTCTGGTTAAAATGGTTTTCTTGTCATAAAACAAGCCAACTAGTCTCATTTATGTAGTACTTTGCTGCTGATTTAAATACAAATTACTGAAATCTGGAGGCTTTTTATGGTTATTTTGTACCATATGAGAAATCAGCTTATGTATATATTGGCTGATTAATCTTCTTTTTGGAGGAATATTCAAGAAAAATCTCTGTCATTTCTCTCTGTTAACTAGAATTTCCTTCAGGCTGAACCATAATAGTTCCTAAACAAACTACAAGCATATGTGCTTTTCTACTCCAGTCCAGTGCAATGGGATGCTGAGCTGCATCAGAGCAGCAGAAACATAATTTCTGCTGGAAAGTACTAAATACATTTATGCCCTCAGTCCCTAGGAGCTTAAGTGTTCAAAAAGAACCGATCCACTGATCTGAGGTTTTTCAGGGCCAAAATGACAATAGGGAAGTGCTTGGCTCAGCAGTGAACCACTCTGGCCAAAGTCAGTAATTTTTGTCTTATGAAGGGGATGTCTCCAGGTCTGGGAAGCCGACTCTGTCAAGGGAGGTATATCTGCTTTTCAGAATTTCCTTATCTTTTTTTTTAAAGAAATCTGGGGGTAAATTTTAGAGACTAAAGTATTTAGGCTGTTCCTTCCAGAGCCACACGGAACGCTTGTTGAGTGACTTGAGATTTCTGAATATCCACTGTGCTTACAGTGTGGGAACAGGATAGATTGATTTGAACAGGCAATGCAACTTACTTAAAATGTATATTATGAACAGCTCCAATTATGCACAAAATACCACAGAGCTAATGTATGTGTCACAGAAATTTGTGTTAGAAATTATCGGAGAGATGCTAAAGTATAACTGCATCAGTTTTGCGCAATGTTATCTGGGGTATAAGGAAAATTTATGATTCTTCCAGAGTGGCTAATGTGAGTACTTAAATCTCTGTGCTGAAGTTAATGCCACTGGCTCAACAGAAATTTAGTGTTCCATAACAGAAGAAAGATCCTACAGTATTCTAACTGGAAAAACAAGCACTGTCATGAAACATGCAAGACCATCCAACAGGCATAGCAGATGATGCTGCTGCCTTTTAAATACTTCTTACTCTTGATTTGGCATGCAAAAATGTAGCTAATATTTGAAGTCTTTATTAGCTGAAGAACTACCCTGTATTTTTAAATCATAGAGAAGGTATTGTTCAACGTATTGAGCATAGCCATGACCACTGAGAATTGTGCCCAGTGTGAGGGCACAGCCATTTTCTAGTGTGTTTCTGGAACAGATTGTGCTCTCACTGTCTTGCTGGTTTATATGCTGCCACTAAAGGTTGTCATCGCCGTAGTAATATAGTATTATAAATATGCAAATACATTTTTCAGAACAGGTAGTGATAAGATTGAACATGGTCATGTTGATTTGCTTAGCTTTTGGTTCTTTTCCATTTTTTTTTCTTCTTTTTGCAAACAGCATGGGAGGTGATTGTGAAGTTAAACAATCAAACTGAAGTGACTGGAGAAATCTCATTACAGATGGAATGAATTGATTGCTTTCATACATAGACACAGATTTTCTCCTTTTCAGCCGTGCAGTGAAGGCTTTTCACTGGGCCATTAAAAAAAAATAAGATGCATGCAGTGTCTGGAATAGCTTTTTGTTACGTGTATTATAGCAGCAAGAGCATGAGTCCTCTTTAAAAGAATCAGAAAAATATGTAGCAATGTTTCTTAAACACTTACACTTTTTTAGCTAGTTACCTGCCAGTTTCATAGAAGATAACAGAGTCTTGAGGCTTGCACCAATTCTCCATAATCCCTAGTTTTAGATTATTTGTCTGAGCTATATTTTTTTACATAATATACATAATTTGATGTTTGTGGGTTTTGGAACTTCAGAACATCATATCTGAGGAAGCAAAATGCCAGTGATTTCATGCAGATAGGAGTGAAATGAAAATTTTTATAGGAAAACCAAGAAAATTTAGGGTCAGAGATAAAATACCACACTGGTGTCATTAGAACTGCTTTTAAGAGCTGCATGAGAAGATTGCTGGAGCTTGGGGAGAGTACATGGGAAGAGTGAAAAACATCCTCCTTCTCTTCCATGTTTCCCTGAGAACCCTCTAGTGACTTGTCAGAAAATACTGCTCTAAGGGGCACTGGGACCTCACCCTTAATAACGTGTGAGAACAGATCAACAGCATTAACCATAGTAAAGCCATGGTATTTGCCTGCAACGTGGCATCCTCACTTTTTGTTAGTTTTTTTTCCAGAGGTGAACTGTCCAGAGTAGATGAGATGGTATACAGTGAGGCTTGCCTGGAATGCCTCTATGTATCATTATACCACTAATTAATGGTATGGATAGTACTGGTAAAAGAAGGCAAATGAAGGCCTTGATCCCAGAATAATAACTGAAATGGTGAATGAGGCATAGAATAAGCAAAAATGTGTTGAAAAAGGGAAGAGGACTTGAAAAAAATCCCCAAACAGTAGGAATAAATCCTTCACAGAAGAAAAACTATTCCTTGTACAGAATTCAGTCTTTGTCTTTCCCATTGCATGTGTAACTTTATGGTGAGAACATTCAGAGTAAAAGATGATAGAAATTTTCCAGTGAACACAAAATTATGTAGCAAAGAGGCATTTGGAGGCTTCAAAATTCATAAAGAAAGAAAGGTTGTGAGAGAAATGTTGAATATGTGCAAGTGTTGTAGCTGAAAATTTTTAGGGTAAAATGTGCCTTTTTTTTTTTAACTAACAATTTTATTTAAAAATTAACCTGGGTGATTATGTTTGAGAGAGCAGAATAATTTAAGAACAATAGAATGTTTCAATTTTGATTTGAGAACATTTTGTTACCCAGAAAAAGATTTTTGATTACTTTACATTTTGTTAAAAAAATGAAATATGGATTTTTAACTCGCTTATCTTTTCCTGAAAACTCATTGTTCATCACCTGCAAGACAGTTGCAAGACATATAAGTTATTTAAACTGAAGAGGCTCACATTGTCTTTGCAGAAGAAGTCACACCTACTCCAAACATATTTTTGAACCACATTTTGCGCACATAAAGCAGGATTTGGAAATTATTATATGTCCTGGTAACAAGGTTATATATTAGACAAAAGAAAACTAAAACATCATGTGCCATCAACCACACATTAGGGAAAATGTAAGTCATAATGCTTGCATTAAATCTTCTGAATACTGATGTATAGTTGTCATCCCGATTTAAAGCCTTTTTGCCTAGAGAAATTCTGTCAACACCAATTCCTCTTTCACACATTTTCTGTTTATTACCCATTCCTCTCGTTGCTTAAACTTCCACTTATGTCTTTTGTCCTGGCTATTGGAAGGTTGCTGTTATTAAAGATTCCTGTTGCTTTTCTATAAAACATGGAAAATTAGAGAACAAACTTGCACTGAAACTTTGAAAAATCGTATTAACTACTTGTCTGCGATTGTGTTTATCAGCTGAGTGAACTTTTAACTTCTTTCTTCTTCAAGTTTCACTTGATGTTAAGACAAGTTTTTAAGGATAGTAGGTTCCATTGCAGAAGAGTAAATTGCTGTTGAGCTATCTGCCTTTCATTAATCTGTGGGTTAAGTACTTTACAAAGAAGGACTACTGCCACTGGCAATAGTTTGTCCCGTTAAACGGAATTTGTTGCATTACCTTTTCTTTTTAAAAAATACCAGGTGTTAAGAACTTGTTTGCAGCTAAAAAGATCTGAAATCAGCATGCAGAGAATCCCAATCCTATTGCTTTACTTGAACATGAGATCAAAAGTGTTATCTTTAGTGTCCAGAGTTTTAAAAGCCTTTGAGTGTCACTGCATGTTATAATGTTTAAGCCCATACAGTATGGTTACATCACTTTTTTCCAAGTGAGAGTGTCAGCATTCTCAACAAGAATAAGAAATTACAAAAAAGTTTAGAAAGTTTTTTTTTAAAAAAAGCTCCAACCAAAAATCACCTGGTTGTCTGTTACACCAGATTTTACGCTGATGCCACTCCAGTCATGCTTGTAAGGTTGCTTGCTCTGGCTTATGGCAATGGTGGTTTAGCCCATTGTGTTGCCACAAGTTTTCAGCTCTTATAGTTGGAGATACAAGTTTGGCAATTCCTATAAAAAGTCCATTTTAGTTTAAAACAGAACCTATAGGTTTGCTTCCAACCTGCTGGGAATTTTGATTTGGACTTTATGCAAAATTCCTGAAATTTTAATGTTTCTCTTTCTGTTCTGTTGAACTCCTTTATTGTCTTCAGTTGTCAAATCTCTAAGGGAAAGATAAAGCAATGTGCAGCATTATATTTAGAAAAGTAGCATCCAGAAGCATCAATAGCTAGTTTTAAATCATTAATTGGTGCTCACTCATTTCATCTTTTTGTGTTAAATATTCCTGTAACAGCTTACAGCCATTTCAGCCCACAAACATGTTTTTGACCAAAAGCAGGATTAGGCCCTCAGCACACCTTCAAGATATCAGCAGAAATTAGAGCAGCATGCTGCTTCTGCTGCCACACATTTTTTCCCATTCCTCAATCTCTCCAGCTTCTTGATAGGAACTGCTGTGAAAACGCAAGGAAAAGAAGAAAAACTAAAAGCAGAGCAACCCATATTTTGAAACTGAAATCTTTCAAGGATCATTTGCAAAATTCTACTGCAGTCTGCGTTCTCTGAGATTTTCCTTTAGGTGAGCCTGTCAAAAGGTACCAAAGGCTTTCATACTCTAAAGCTAAGTTGAACCTGAAAAACCATTCCAAAGAAAATACTTTCTTTTTATACCCTGAAAACATAAATCTGCTGGCAGGCACAGATTAAAAGAAGAGATTGTCCTTATCACTGTTTCCTCATGTGTTACGCATAATCTGGGAACTTTTGGCTGCTCAACAACCCCAGTTTATTTGCAAAATACCTCTGGGTATCACCTCTAGTGAGTTGTAAAGTCCTTTTTGCACTGATATTGGAGGGAGTTTGAGGTAGATACAGATCACAAGCAATATTTCTTAGAATAGCTTCTATTCTATAAACTTTTACAAATTCTATTAAGTATTACTGGTTTAAAGGTTTTGCTAATAGCAGATAACTTCTTACAATACATGCACTTATTCAGTCTAAAATCTGAATTGTACTCTCCTGATAACATGGTTAGAGCAACATTTGGGAGGACAATTCCAACTATATATTCATAAAATAGAGGGAAATATTGGCAGGTCAATGATAGGTGTTCAGAAAGTCTGTCAGTGAGTCCTTTATTTCATCAAAGGCATTTGTGACCCCATAGCCTTCATTTGCATATAGCAGTTGTCTTGGAGATGGGCTGAGTTATGAACCCATGTGGGCACCAGTGTGTACTGGTACACTAGGAGCAGTAGTCTCCAAGGGTTTATCAGTCCTTGGGAAGCTGTTATGTGCCACCTTCTCAGCACATACTTTTTTTTTCTTAGTATTTTTTCTTTCCTTTTCTGGAAATTATTTTTCCAACAAACCTAACAGGTGCCTATAGAATCAGTTCATGAAAACTCACGTGGATGAGACTTTCATGAAAAATGTTTTCATTACTTCTCCTAGGTGTCTCATCAGGTCTACACGTTGTCTGGCCCAGCCTCTCTTATGTTTCATCAGCTCTTCAGATCTGTGCAAATTAACTTGTTTCCAGAAGGCTGTTCCTTCTCTTTCCTTCTGAAATACTTCATACTACCCAGAGTGCAACACCTAGAAAAAAAAGGAGTCATCATCTCTGCTTCCCAGTCGCATCCTTTTAACTAAATTTTTGTATTTTAATATCACAGTAGACTGAGTGCTTTGAGTCATATATCTTCCCTCTGGCACAAAAAGAATGTGCTTATTCAGTGAGCATCTTTCTCATTGGGGGAGTCATAAACCTCTTCATTTTTGGTCATATCCCTGCATATTTTGTTTTTTATCCCCCTTTCCTCTTTGTTCTCTATGGGAATGTAGTCTTTCCCAAGATGATTTCTGGCACCAGATTCCTGGCAGACAGAAGCATCTTTTGTTTCATAGTTTTTGCAGGTTCCATTAATTACCTACCTGTCTGACTTGCTGGCTGAGGTTGAATCAAGCTCAAAAATACGAGGCCATTGAGATAAAACAGAGTTAAGTGGCCCCACTGGGATAAATTCTTCCCTTCCTGGTATTCAGATGGTCCTGTCTGCATACCTAATCCAGGAGATGCCTTCTGATAGATAGTCCTGTTATCTATCAGAAAGGTTATCTGTCTTAACAGGTTGTTTCCCAGTAACTTTGGGTTTAGAACCTGGCTAGAAAGAGCCTGTTATCCTTCAATTTATGCAGTTTCAAATGATCTGCAACAGATTAGCCCCTGGCTTTTTCAGTTTGTGCTACAAAATTTTGGAGAAGTCCATTTGTTTCCATTTCCATCAAATTTCTTTGTCTCTTAGCTATATGGATTTTTCCTTCTGGAGGTGGTTTGTTATATTTATGTCAAAAATTTAAGATGCTTTCTCTGAATTCTCTCTCCAAATTTTAGAATTCATTTAAGTACATACTCCGTCTTGCTGCAGAGAAAACAGTCTTTTATGCAGTTTCTCTGAAGTTAAGGACAGGTCTCCTTTGTTGTGGCTGGATGGCTTAACCAGTCTGACCTTGCTTAAGAGGAGTTAGGCTTGGGGGGAATATCTTTGAAATCTTTGTTATCTGTATGTGTATGTGGAGAGAGAGAAAAAGATGTGTGAGATACAGATGTAATTCATGGTTGAGCATAAATCTCTCTATATTAGCCAGTTCCTTCTGTTGTCTCCTATACCGTGACTAGGGATGTCTGACTCTTTAACAATAATTTTAAATTCCAATGCTATTTATTCTTCAATTCCTGTATCGCCAGAAGATGCATAATCACTTCCAAAGTTTCAAGATTGATCTGTAACCCCATTTTGTAAATAGTTTTTACAAATTGGTAGGAAATTTCTAATAGTTTGCATCAGTTCCATTTTAAAAGGAGTTGACATCATTTCCATTTTAGGAGTACAGCTGAAGTAACATTACTTTCAGATTAGCATCAAATTAATCAACAGTGTTACTTTCACTTTGAAAACTTACTGTCTTCTCAAGTCATACTTGAATAAGCCTCCAGATTATTCCATGTCCTAAATAGGGATGATGTGTCACCTTTCTTTTTTTTCTTTTTTTTTGTTCTGTTTTGTTTTGTTGAGTTTCATGCAGCATGTAAAGATAAAGCAACAGTCCTTTATGTCGGAAAAAGAAATCAGTATCAGTCTAGATCCTCAAACCCACCGAATTACTGTTTGCTGCTCATATATGAGGCAGTGCAACTCCTTGTCTCTGCAGCAATGACTTTTTGAGTTTCCCAAGATCTAGAAAAAATATTTTTTCTAGAGTTATGCCTTGTGGTTTATGCTGCCTGTCAGCTCTAACCTGCATTTCAGAATCTAGGTCAGTGGAGCCATCTGTTAACTTCTCCAGTCAGGTTCCAGTTCTTCTCTGGGTCTTCTGCCTGGTCACTGTAGGAATATGTGAACGGGAGTTTGTTGTCTCATTAGAGAAGTAATTTATATGTTCTTCTGTAAGCAACCTCTTCCTGACCTGTACACAGTGTCTCCTCCTGAAAAGACGCACAGGTTGTACAAGGTAGCTGTTGTTCCTCAGTACTGGAGTTTGTTTCACTAGTGCAAAAATCTGGATTACCATCAGAGTCAGATATTAGCCATCAGGAATTGCTGGGTTGAAGGAGCATCGTAATAATCTCCTGACCACCTCTCATGGAGTGCCTCCCTGAGGAAACTGTAACAAAAAAGGCTTTGGTGAAGATTGCTAAATTGGCATTTTGCTCAGTAAATATTCCCCAGAAGAGAAAATCCTAAATTGAACAAATCAAAAAAACTCCATGGCCTTTTTGTCTCTGAGAGACAAATCTTGGACTATAAATTTTGGGCTGTAAACATTGGAAACAGTGTGCTTCATTTATTCCGTAACTTATTTGCCTGTAATTTCTTGAAAAAAAGCTATAAAAGCTATAAATGCCAAACAATTTGTGCAAACTTGTGTGCTTATTAAAGAAAACTAATCTGAAGTCTCTGACCTTTTTTGATATTCTAGTTTTAATGAATTTGTTTGGTATTAAATAACAAAGATATATGTTTACATATGTAATATGTAAACACATGGAATATTGGAGCACAAGTTTTTCTTTAAATTGGAAAATTTAAATAGGCAGGAAAAAAATAGAGATGACCGTGTCTCACAACCCCTAAACCTGTATTAATTACTGATGAAAAGCGAAAGTTCATGGGTTGGTTGCATGCCAAGATGAGTTAAAACAACCAGGAAAGTGGGACGCTCATTTAAGTACTTAAAATGTTTGTCATTTAAATAAAATTTGAAAATTGTTGGATTTTTCTCCATTGACTCCTAAGGAAGTCTGTAAGATCTCTTTTGCCATTCTCGGAGTCCCAGAAGTGCATTTCTTGCACTGCTGAAGTGAGGGGCAGTTTTGCTAATGACCAGTGCAAGGAATAAATCACTCTTAGTATTTAGCTGAGTGAGCAAATGAAATTCAAGTGCAATCTCCAAATATTTCTCTATTAATTTTCAGACTAGAGCTCCAGTCTGAAGAGTGAGATGTTAGAATGGTTGCAGAGATTCAACAAGATATATCACTTTAAATATTTAGTTTAAACCACGACACCTGCTAATGCAATTGATGGAGTGATATGATGCTTCCATGTAATTAGTGATGGCATTTTCAAAACAGAAGAGCCAGGAGGGCAGTTTAACTCTATGTTAAAAACTTTTTACTCTGAAGCTGATAGTTAAGAAGACTGCTTTGTCCTCACACAAGAATTACATCAGACCCCAAGCAGATGCTGTTTATTACTGATGCGACACAGTGATGATACTAAAAGTCTTCATCTCCTCCCTTGAATGTCATGTTAAAACAAATTTACGTATTTCGTAGCTCTGACAGGATATTTGTAAGACTTACATTGATGGATTTAAAAAGATGAGACACATTCTTCTCTTTCTACTAAAGTAGACTGCTTCCATGGCGCAAAATGTTGAGATAGTGCTTTGAGTTTATTCTTTTTGAGTTGAAAGTGATAGAGTACCATGGAACTTAAAAGGAGGCAAGGCAAAGAAGTGGCAAGAGAGGAATGTGGAAAGGGTAAAGATGGCCCTTAGTGAAAAAAATACACAGTATTTGAAGTAGTGAAAGTTTACATGCTTTCTGTTTTGCCAACCTAAAAGTGTTTAGTAATTTTTTGACCTGAAAACAGTTTAAATTTTTTGTTTGTTGAGCATCGTAAGGTTTTCTAAATATCCCAGCAAAGTAAGCAAAGCTGTGTACACATGTATTATGCATTAGAAATAAGTTGCCAAGTAACTCAGCTGCAGCCTCACCTCTGTCTGCAATGGTGCCGATTCGATGCCCAAAAGCCTGAGTTTCATATCCAGACCCATGCCAAACTCCTAATTTCAGCTCACTCATATTGGCCAGAGAACCATTTGGTGCTTGTTGACACTGTTGTGTTGCTGCCACTGTCCATGAGGGCACTCCAGTGCCTCACCTCTTCCCAGGTTTGGTTGTGTGACCATGCACCCAACTGGGAGATCTCCCTCTCCTGCACATGGAATTTGCAATCCTGAATGGCATAGGCAAGGTGAGTCCTGACAGTGATGTCACTGTCCATGGAGCAGGCAATAAGTTTATTTTGTTGTTTGGTTTTTGTTGTTGTTGTTGTTGTTGTTGTTGTTTTTGGTTTGGTTTTGTTTTGTTTTGTTTTTTTTAAATAAACTTAGGAAGAAAAAAAGCAGCACATTCCTGTGTAAGAGAGGGCAAGATAAAAAGAGCAACAATGAAGTTTTAAGTAAATTAACTCAATTGCTTACAGCAATTTGGGAAACTGTGTATCTTTTCACATTGATATTTTTTCCCCTCTATACTTTTTTCAGAAAAGGGATTTATTTATATTGCAAAGTATTTTATTTTTATACATGCAGCTTCATAAAGACCAGGTTTGATTTTGCGGAGTTTTGTTTTATGATTATTGTTCTTTCTGTTTTATATATAGATAAATGCACGAAGAACTGCTTTGAAGTATTTGTAGCAATTACATTAAATCCCAGTTTTCCATGCATAATGTTATCTGTACTCTTGAGGATCATGATAAATACTTTTAATATACTTTAATGGTCTACTGTTACAAGGAATTTTGCATTGCCACAATAGAGGCAGCATTACAGTAAATTAAATTACACTGCACACAATTAAATAGAATAATGAAAAAAAATCAGACTTGGAGCAACAGCTCTTTGGAGTCCACTGAAATTCAATTCCACAAGAAACATAATAGGAGCAGATGTTGAGTGGAATTTAGATAGCTAAGTTAGATATTATTTTGTTTGTAATATCTCCATCAGGGATTAATGTTCTCTTATTCAGAGACATTGATTACCATCTGGATCATTTTTCAGATTGATTACTGTTGTAGTGTAGCATCCCTTTTTCATTTATCTACCCAACATCAGTATAACTTTAGAGATATAACTTCATCACAGTACAGTTATTACGCAATCCACAATATTTTGTGGCTTCTCAATAACAGCTTTAAGGAAATCTGTACAGATTAAATTTGAGCTTATAGCCATGTATTACAAAAAAACCCACCCCATCTTCCTTTCATCTTCTATGAAAAAAAAGTTATTCTCTGTCAGAGAAATATTCTCTATCAGCCTCCTCTCCAAGAAGACTTGAGCGTGAGACATGTTTCTGTTTTATCAAACATAGCAAAAGTAAGGCATGTGTGCAGCTCTGGACAGTTATGATTTTGAATATGCAGTAAAAGGTAAAGGCATGATATTAGCACTGCAAGTGATATTACTGAATTTTGCCTTATTTTTGTGTTTCTGTTATGTTGACTGGAGGTGAACATGAATTCAATCCAATACGGAACTGGCATTTGGAATCTGTGGGAATATAAATTTTTTGTTTAGTTCCCACCACTATATGGCTCTGACTTTATTTTCTAAATTCTTACTTTCCACACAATAAAGGATAGGCTCTTACCTATCTAATTTAGGGGTGTCTACAGAGCATTGATTTGTTGATAATTATAAATCTTTTTACAAGCACTGCATGTTATTGCACTAAATTCAAAGTTTTCTGAGTTCAGATGAGTGAGCTGTTATCCCTATAGAATACATCCCATACCTAAGGACATCTGTGGATGTGCTCAAGGCTTTCAGGCTCTTTTACCTTTCTTTTCACTTGTATAACATTTTACCTAATTATGAACTCAGATATTTCATTGGTTTGAATCAGATCAAATCCATTTATAATCCAAAATAGAATGAATTTTTATTTTTGCAGAATTTCTGAAGGCAGTCGGGGGGCAGTGGTTAGTGATTAAAATACACACAAAGCCTTACCCTAATCCCTGCTTTCTGTCAGTTTTGCCTTTCACACTCTCTGAGAAGTTTCATTGAAACCAAGTCTTTAGAAGTAACCTTGGCACTTACTGGATCCTGATCTCATAAACTGTGTTTAGAAGACACAGGAACACAGTTGGAGTTTTTTTAGCTTATGAACGTACAAATGCTTTGCTGAATTTAGGCCTTACAGGTAAATCTTCCCTTCCTGTGCTTACAAACTCTGCTAAGTCAATAAATCCGTGATGTGTGTTTGTTGTTCAGTGCTCCAACAGATGAATGATTTAGAGGGTATCTCTAAACTCTAAAAAATTCACTTAAGAGTAATTTTTATGAAGTGAGGTGAAAAAAAGAAATAAAAACTTCTCCATTCTTCTGTTCAACTACAAATTGTGCTTCATCTCCTCTTACATTAAAAAAGTCTGTTACTAAATGCTCTTTATCGGGCGGGAGAGAGAAAGAAAAAGGATATTTCCTTTGCATTATGTTGTTAATCCTTTTCCAGAGGTCTATTTATAGAATAGGGAGATACAGGGAATGACCAGCAAGCCTTACTCCCTTAATTAAAAATATAATTAAGCATGCATATAACTCTCTCAACTGTAGTGTAGCACTGGTCATATCTCCAGCTTAAGAGACTTGATCCACAGGTACATATGTAAGTCCAAAAATTATATTTCATATTTCTTTAAATTGATGTAGCAAATGTGTACTTGTGAATAGTTTGACAATAAATTATTAATTCTGTTTTACCATTTCAAGGGCAGACCCTTAGTGTCAACTGTTGCAAACAGAATTAATATTTTAGTTTTTCTTTTGAAGATTCAGCTGCAATTGCTAAAACATGCTCTAGAGAAATTAATCCCTTGCAATTGTTACCCAATTAAATATAGGAAGCTTTTTTTTTTAGACTAGTTGTAAGTAGGAGGCCCAATCATGGTGCCAAAAAAGGGTGGTAAAAAATAATATGATATTAAAATTCTGAATGAAAATCTTTTTCTTGTCCCCTTCACCATCCAGACCCTGGATAATTTTTGATGAAGACCTAATTGCAGCCTTCCAGTACCTGAAGGGATGGAGATAGAGAAAAATGAAGAGGGACTATTTACAGGAGCATGTAGTGACAGGACAAGGGGGAATAGCTTCAAACTGAAAGAGAGTAGCTTTAGATTAAGTTTTAGGAAAAAGATCTTTACTGTGAGGGTGCTGAGGCACTGGAATAGGCGGCCCAGAGAAGTTGTGGATGCCCCATTCTGGAAGTATTCATGGCCGAGTTGGATGGGTCTTTGAGCAGCCTGGTCCAGTGGAAGGTGTCCCTGCCCATGAGGAGGTTTGGAACTAAGTGATTTCAAGGTCCCTTTCTGCCCACACCGTTCTATGATTCTGTGATACGATTCTCCATCTTTTACAACTGCTGTACCGAAAATAGCTGCCTTTAGTTTTGTCTGTTTTCTGCTGCCTTCTCTCTCATTTTTCTTACTACATAAACAGAACAATGTACTGAATCTGCAGATTTGCTTTTTCCTCCCATGATGCAGGCAGCTATCACCGCTTTGTATTTTGAAGTTTATAGGTGAAATATTACTATTATATATTCTTCATATATTATATATATAATATAATATTATATGTTCTTTTAATAAAATTTAAAAAAATATAGTGAATTAACTTAATAAAATATGGAGGTTTTTTTAGTGAGGTTCTCATACAGTAGCTGAATGAGTAACTGCTACAGCAACTGCTAATATATTTTTCTTCTTAGTCTGCCAGATATACCATATGTGTTACTGGACATATTAAGATACAATAATTTTAATGCAAATTCATGATTAAATTAAAACACTGCATTCATTGCATTGAGGTATGTTATTGTTAAGAATTTCTAGAAAAATTTATAAATAAGGTTCCAAAAGTACTTCAAGTGTAGTGAAAAAGATGTTATTCAATATCAGGATTGTATGGAACATTGTCCTAATACATATACAGGAATATATTTCAAATATATCCTGGCAATCTATTAATGAAGGGGATAGTCTATAATTAAAAATAGATTAAAGTATTTTGCAAGTGTAAGATAAGAATGCAGGAATAAACCCTTCTATATAAACTTAAGTTTCATTTTTCATGTGGTCTCCAGTGAGAAAGGGCTTATGATAGATCACAGACTGTGTCATTTGTTGTGTTGAATTTTGTTTCCAAACTGGTCTTCTCCATGTCTCAACTATCAATTTTGCTCACACTTTATAGCAGTGAAGGCAAATTTTCCCTTTCCTTTTTTTTTTTTTTTTAATATATATTTGTATAATGTAGTACAGCACTGAAAGCCAGGAGTTACCATACTCCACTGAATTATTATTTCATCTGGTATCATTTACTGGCTCTGGAAATAGTATTCAGTGTTTTATAAAATTGTAAAAGGAGAAATAGGAGCAAATAATATTTCTGGATAAGTGAAAAAACTGAAGAGAATTCGTTTCCCTCACACAGAAGTTATCTCTCCATACCACGAAATACAATATCAAACGACCCTTCACAGTACATTAGCTAGCACAGAAGCTTATGTTATGTGTCTCCGTTCAGCATGTCTAATTAAATTTTGCTAAGCTATTTGTGCAAAGATTTCTTGTTGCATTATATCAGGAAATGTCATTAGGAAAAAAAAGAAACAAAAACCCCAACTCTTTTTTGTGTTTGGAATATATTTTATGCATGAGTTAAAAGTATGGGAGGAGTATTGCAGGCAAATATTAGAAGAGATTCCTGATACCAGAAAGAAAATCTAAGAACAGGTAAGAATTGCAACAAAGTTCTGATGGGTGATACCAGTCTAATAGGTTTCCATATCTTGAGTTTGATTTATATCTTTTATTTTCTGTAAGTTAAAGAAAAGGGTTCATAAACTTCAAGGAAGCGTCATTGCATTAAGACTTAAATATTATGAGACATGAAAAACTGGGACTTCTTCCATACACCATGACATATTTGTGATAGTTTGTCCCTTTATTTCTGTGAATGATTTGTGATGTATGCTCTCATTTTAATTTTAAATGTAGAGAAGTCATTTATTATATGTTGGATTTGCCACAGTTGAGTGTCATTAAGAAGATGCATGTGCTTCTGGACTGATATGAGTGTATCTGAGTGATTGAAAATGTTAGAAAATACTCTGTCAGCTTCTGGCATCTCGGGATAAAACCAAAAATGCTGTGACTACACATGCAATAATAATTTTTTATTGTTTATTTTTTAATACTTTCTTTATATGTCTTTGGTGTCTGGATTGCTGTAGTCAATTGGATCTTTGAGATTCTTGTAGTGTTTGTTCTTTGGGGGGGTTTAGGGTTTTTTTAAATGTAGAATTTTATTTCTATCCTATTTATTACTTTACTCCAAGTTCAGGGAGGTTGTGTTATTTATTCTGAACAATTTCTAACCCTTTAGGTGGCAGTTCTTATTGTAACCTTACAGTCCTTGGTGTTGGCCTGACTTGGAGGTGCTAAAGTCTGTGAATGACATGCATGTCTCTGAAGTTTGAGGAAGCTCAGACATAAAAGCAGGGGAACTTCACCTTTTCCCATGCACTGTGATTGACATCACCACAGGTGAAACACTCCTTCATTGTGATATCCTGCAGGAGAGGCCATTAGTCTCCACTGTCCAGCCTGGGAGCGATCAGTCTTCTCATTTGCTCATTTAGGCCTGGAATTGCATGGTGTGAATACTACTTCCATGTGTGGAACACCACATTTTCGTAAAAATGAGCTAATGCTACTTCTTTAGGCTAGCAGTGGTTGTATACCTCTGTGGTGTATAGTGAAATAGTTGGATGAAAAATTGGACATGAGCTAGCAATGTGCACTTGCAGCCCAGAAAACCAACAGCATCCTGGGCTGCATCAAAAGCAGCGTGGCCAGCAGATCTGCTCTGCTCTCATGAAACCCCTTTGGGTGTCCAGTGTCCAGATCTGGGACTCCCAACAGAAGAAGGGCATGGACATGTTAGAGTGGGTCCAGAGGAGGTCAGAGGGCTGGAGCTCTCTCCTGTGGAGGTAGGCTGAGAGAGCTGGGGTTGTTCAGCCTGGAGAAGAGAAGGCTCTGAGGAGATCTTATTTTGGCTTTTCTATATATTAAGGGGCCTTCCGAAAAAGACAAAGAAATACTTTTTACCTGAGCCTGTAGTGCCTGAACAAGGGACAGTGTCTCTAAACTGAAAAAAAAGGAGGATTAGACTGGGTATAAGAAACATATTTTTTACAATGAAGATGGTGAAGCACTGAAACAGGTTGCCTGGAGAAGTCATGGATGTCCCATCCCTGGAGGTGTTCATGTCCAGGCTGGATGGGGCTTTGAGCAACCTGATATAGTGGAAGGTGTCCCTGCCCAATAGCAGGGGTGTTGAAGCTAGAAGATCTTTGAAGGTTCCTTCCAACCCAAAGCATTCTATTATTCTGTTTTATATATATTCTATATAAAAATGCAGATTTAATTTGAAAAGGCATAAAAGTACCTGGGCATGCAACAGCAAGCCTGAATGTTTATGTCTATCCTAAAGGATAACGAGAGCATAAAGCTTGAATTTGAATTCGAGCTTGTATTTAAATGAAGTTCAGATATGGTCAGGTAGCTTCTTCAATGACTTTAGAAGGTGTTGAGTAGAAAAAAATCTCAAATTTCACTTATTTACATTCTGCTTTTACTGCTCAAATAGATCCTGATATAGGAAATCTCTGTTGTCTCAGATTTTTTGTCTGAAAAAAAAAATCAACAATATTGTTTTCAGTTCTGCACACAATTCTTACATAATTACATTATTATTTTGTTATTATTTCCAGAATATTTTCCCAGTCTTTGTCCCGTAACATAGTTTTTAATGTATTCATATGCATACCAAAATCTCATTAAAAGAGAGAGTGGGATTAATTTTCGACAGGCTCTAGTGTCATCTGTGTACTAAACTTCTTTACTGAGCCTGAGAAAGACATTGGTTTTGTACAAAAAAAGGCAGGTTTTTCCTATCTTATTCAGGCATTAAGATCAATGCTACCAAGATGAGTAAAAATAATAGTTCCTAAGTACTGATTACTGTTTATAGTTTTCTAAATTTTCATTTAAAAAAAATTAGGCTAATTGGCTCTTATCAATTATGTTCATGTGCAAAATAACATAATAAATGCCACATTGCAATTATTGCATAATTATATATAATTATCTTCTTTTATATTTTTTTTTAAATTTTAAATGTCTTATGCAATGAAATACGTTCTGGCCTTTATTTTTCTGTTCTTGTTCCAGAATTATATGAATATGAATATAATTTCAAAAGTGGTTGGAGCATTCTTTCTAGCCATTTCATAAATATGTTTCTGGCAGACTGTTGGTTTAGGTGATCAGTCCTTAAATATTGCATTTCAATTTAGTTTTCATACAGATAGGGAAGACTTGTCAAGTAGCTTTTGTAAAAATGACACCACCAAGTATTTTGTGCAACATAATATAAAGATAACATTGAAATGTAAAATGATATTTTCCTAGAGGATATGCAGATTGAAATAATGTATAAAATATTTTGCACAACAGCATATAATTGTCTTTTGAATTTTTAATTGAACTCTGAAACCAAAGACTTTGCTAAAAATAGAAAATAATCATATTTTTTAATGACATCATTTTTCCAAGATAAACTTCTGGAAAAAAAAAAGGAAGTATCATGACCAACATGTTTAGCTGCAGTAAAAAGAAATAAGTTAATTAATATAGACTCAGTGTGATCTCTGACATGGTACAACAGAAAACACAGATTTTTAGAAAAATTAAATGAAGCCAGTAAATGTATGTGGATTTCACTCAAGAAAAAAAATACTGTCTATTAGAAATTGAATAATGTATAATTTGGGAAAAAATAAACAACATTCTACCTGCCAAAGCCATGCAAGCCTTGGCAATGTTTTTTATATCAAGTTCCTGCTCTGCTTTCACTTTTGCAGTCCATCTTCTGCACTGCCACTGACCAAAGTAAATTTTGGCCATCTCATCTAAATTCATGCTGTGCATAAATACAGCTCCTGATTCAGATGCATAAATGTAGGTGGCTACACGGAAAACGATGCATAAACTCATTTTGGAATAGGTTGAGCTTCAATGAGCACTGGGTTGCAATGATATCTTCATCTGACAAAATACAGATGTCTGTCCTAAGGCAAGCTTAATTACTGTCTGGTCAGTGTTGAGTATTGATTTGCTTAAGCATGAGTGTCTAGTGCCATTTAAAGGGCCTGAGGGTATCTCGTGTGCCCTGTACTATGTTTGACCTTAGCCTCCCACACATTTCCATCCCACCTTTTATCTTTGTTAAATTTTGCATATCCACTGGTGTGTCCTGGTACACTGTATGTTACATGCCTCATACTGCCTGGATAATTATCTGTAGTATGGATTTTGGCATTTGGGTAGGACTGTGGACCAAGTATTTTATCAAAATTGAGGAAGTTAATGTTACTCCTGTAACTACCATTAATTTCTTAAATCATTTTTAATTTCTTGAATTTTTTTCCCCAGTTAGTCTCTCCTGGACATAGCTTTGTTCCATAAAATGTTCTGACTCAGGAATTTCTAAATCCTTCTTGTACTTCTGGTATCTACTATGAATGGCAGTTTCATCATGTCTAGATGTTTAAACAGAGTTGCTTTAATATATGGTTCAGCAGTTTTGCAGTGTTTTCAGTCCCCAGTTTTGCCCCTAGACTGAACTTCTCAGTCTTCCAGACTGAGCTTTATTTACCAACAGTATTCATTTCAGGCCACCAGCATTGCTCTGTGTACACAACAGTTGTCTTACTTGCTGTGTCCTTTCTTGTTGTGCTTGAAAGCCCTTTTCTCTTCTCTGATCACTGGGCTTTGGCAGCCTGGGGCTTAGAAGAGCAGGCATGGTGCCAAGTTCTCACAAGCTGTCAGTCTTGATTTCCAGAGCAAACACCATGAAGAGTGTGCTGTGGATAGCGTAGCTGGTGTTAGGAAGCACAGCTCAGTGTTTTCTCCCATACACACAGTATTCACGTTACCAAACCCCAGCATAGGTACCTGTGATGTCAGTCAAAGCAGCACAGCAGTGACTAGGGATTGGCAGCAACTGCTGCATCATTCTTGTGCCACCTGTCCTCTCCCTGGCCTGAGGAGGTCATCTGCCAGAGCTCGTGTAAGAAGACGTGGCTCTGCATAGTTCACAGAGTTTGTACTTTCATTGAGGAAGTAGATGCATATAAAATTGCCTTTTAAAGTGTAGTATTCCACATGAGAATCCAGATTTTCCTCCAACAATTTGGTGCTTAAGAAAAGAGGTACAGAGTGACACTAGCTTCTTGGTGAGGAGGGGGAAGTCAGTCTGACAGTTGCCTGCAGCCTTCTGCCAGTCTGCAGTGCCATAAAAGTCCCACTGGAAAACTCTGGAAATCCTAGGAAGATTAAGTGCTAGAGGATGGCTTGAAGTGATCAGATTCAATAGGTATGAGGCACTATTCCAAATACACAAATACACGTATTTGTATGTTGTATACAATATAATATATAAACATGTATGTTTATGTATAAATATACATATTCAAATAAACATCAAAACCCTGTCAGAAGTGTTTTCTGACATGAGCCTATCCCATGGGTGAGCTCTTCCATATTTTGAGTTTCAGTTTCTCAACAGACAGAAAGCATTTACTGGTTCCTGGCCACACGCTCATTCTAGAAACTTCAGTTATTACAGAATACTTAATTAATTTATTTTTACCTACATGGAATAACTGTAAAGAGCTAAGAAAGAATGTCCTCAGGGACTGTAGTCAGGAAAATCTTCACGACGCTTGGGAGCATGGCTGTTAAACTATTCTTGTGAATTAAACATTTTCCTGCTTGCTTTAGTTTTGGACAATTCTTCTCCTCGAGCATGCGTCAGATATTATACTGTCTTTCCAGTCTGAGTGGTACAGATAAAAACATTTTTTTTCAGCAAGTTGGAGTATTCATCTGAATAATCATCCTTACTACTTTTTGCTATTTCCTTTAAGTAGAAGGTGGTGAAAGAGATTTTTAATGCCTGTTGGTATATACCGAGATGTATTTCTCTCTGAGGAAAACTTTCACGCCATGATATCCAGTATTTATACTGGAAGTGGTCTGACATGCCACATCTTTGCAACTATGGTATGTCATAGGAAAGACTCAGGCCTGTTCTCCTGACCCTCCTTTTCTGGTGGTTTGAAATGTGTTGTAATAAAGGGATGCAATAAAGGTATAACTTTATTACAAGAGAGAGAAATGCCCTCTCAAAAAACAGGCATGATTAGGTCAGAAGATCCTGTTGGTTTTTTTTGTCCCGGTCACTGATTTTCTTTTAGTGCAAATCTGCCAGCTGTACATTAGCCCTGTCATCCCCTTCCATCCCACAAATCATCCAACAGGCGCATTGCCCATTGCAATGCTGTGCCTATTCTTTTTTTTTTCCCTTGCATTTTCTGTACTGTTTTATGTTACATTTTTAAGTATGGTATATGAAAAATAGGAGTTCATAAGCCTTGAAATGAGTACGATAAAAATGCTTCTCTGATTTTAAAAAAGGGGTTTGCCTTTTAAAAATAAGTGATTAGAACTTAATTTAAACAGTGAAGAGTTAAACAGTGACCATGGACTATTGTTCACTAAATTTCCGGAAAGCTGGTGGCACTACATCAGAGTTAAGGGGAACTCAGAGTTTTGACATCTCTATGAGAACACATGGATTTAGAGAAGCAGGGTACGAGGCAGGGTGCTGGGGAAAGATAGGCTAAACTTTTATTTTAAAAGTGTTGTGGTTTAACCCCAGCCAACAACTCAGCACCACTCAGCCACTCAATCACTCCCAGACTGGTAGGGTGGGGGAGAGAATTGAAAGGGTAACAGTGAGAAAACTTGTGGATTTGAGATAATGACAGTTTGACAAGTAAAGCAAAAGCTGCACATTCAAGCAAAGCAAAGCAAACTAAGGAATGAATTCACAACTTCCCATGGGCGGGCAGGCAGGTGTTCAGTCATCCCGAGGAAAGCAGAGCTTCATCATGCATAATGACTACCTGTGAAGAAGCTGGAGAGGGACTTCTTGGAAGGTTGTGTAGTGATAGGAGAAGGAAAATGGCTTTCAACTGAAAGAGAGCAGGTTTAGATTGGATATTAGAAAGAAATTCTTTACTGTGATGGTGGTAAGACAATGGAACAGGTTGTCCAGAAAAATCATGGACTCTCCATGCCTGGAAGTGTTCAAGGCAAGGTTGGATGGGGCTTTGAGCAACCTCGTGTAGTGGAAGGTGTCCCTGCCCATGACAGGGAGGTTGGAATGAGATGATCTGTAAGGTTCCTTCCAACCCATACCATTCTGTGAAGACAAACGCCATCATTTCAAGCATGTCCCTCCCCTTTCCTTCTTCAACTTAATGTGCTGAGCATGGTGCCATATGGTCTGGAATGCCCCTTGTGTCAGCTGGGATCAGCAGTCACAGCTGTTTCCCCTTCCAACCCCTTGTGCTCCTCTAGGCTCCTTGCTGGTGGGGTGGGGTGAGGAGCAGAAAAGGCCTTGATGCTGTGCAAGCTCTGCTCAGCAACAGCAAAAACATCTTGGTATTATCAACACTGTTTGATTGTGTTTCAAGCACAATCCAAAACTTATATGGATAGGCACCGGATGAATTAATAGGTCTTCTGTATTCATCCCTTTCCTAGGATCTTGCTTAGTGTTTGAACAATCAAATTTTGCTAGAAAATTTTAGTATTACATCCAGAAATACTCTTGATAGTCCACTTTTGCTAATTCCTTGTGTCTAAAATGCTAATTCTCTCAGGAAAGTGAAATAATATTAGGGTCAATAAACACTAGGGAAATTCAGCTCACTGTCTAATCCCATGTAAAAGGCATTGACATCAAAGAATCTGCTGCTAGGTACTT
Source organism: Pyrocephalus nanus (assembly GCA_038380795.1). Taxonomy (NCBI): domain Eukaryota; kingdom Metazoa; phylum Chordata; class Aves; order Passeriformes; family Tyrannidae; genus Pyrocephalus; species Pyrocephalus nanus. Next base: position 26,001,728 of record CM076260.1, on the reverse strand, counting down.
CAGGAGAAAAAAGCAAAGGTCAGTATTCAGTAAGTTAAATACTCATTGCAGATTATTGACATAGCTCTGTTTCATGCCTATGAATTAGAGACCTTTAAACCAGAATCTGTGCCAATGCTGCCATGTTAACATATCTGTGTATGCAACTTAATATGAACAAGAAGACCCTTTAAAAAAAAGATTACTTCAGAGAAGACTGGTAATTTTTTTCCTTTTTTTTAAAGAATGATCTAGAAAACTGAAAGATGTTAAGACCTGTGGCATCTAAAAGAGGCTTTTTCTTTGTCCAGCCTGCTCATAGTCAACCCAGGAACATAGTATTTGTATTGAAAATTGCTGCATGTGGAATTTCATTAATTCCTGCTTTTACAGCTTGGTATGTTGTTTCCTACTTCCTTGTACTTCTAGTGACCAGATAACTTCCAGGCAATTTAAGAAATCGTTTAAGAAAGGTTAACCATTTAAGTGGAGATTTTTTATTCTTTAGGGTTTTATATTGCTTTTGACCTTATCTGCAGTTAACATATTGGACTTTCCTAAGTGCTTAGATGGTAATTGGGTTTTGGATTTAAAGAAAAAGAGGTATATTAATTTCAAAACCTATCAAGTGTGGATCCATTCACTTCTTAAAAGGTAGAAAAACTTCTCAACAAAAATTCAATAGATTTATCCTCTGCAAAATAGCATTATGAAATGAGGTCTCAGGTGACAGAGCTTGGAGTCTCTAAGCCCACCCAACATGGAGACTTTTCCTGTTGTGTTTGTACACAGTCCAGTTTTGACACTGTGGCATTATATTCAACTTAGACTAGATCCAGACCTACACCAGCCAAGTCTACACTGCACCAGATTGTTCCATGAAGTGTGGAGTTCCTTCATCCAAGGAATTTGTTTCCACAGTACACATATTCTCTGGGATCTAAGGCTAAAAAAAAAAAAAAAAAAAAAAAAAAAAAAAAAAGAGAGGAGTTGGGCTGAGTCTGCTTCTTTTCACATCCATTTCATAGGGAGGATGTCCCCCAGCACTGTGGGACACAGTAACTGTGCAAGGTCCATGGGACTTCCCCTCTGTGGCACTTCATGACCCCAAAGCAATGTGGTTGTGTTCGGATGAGAAGAGTGGAGGATGAAGGTGGTCTGTGGACTGATTTTTAAGTCCACAGAGGATCACTGCTGTGGATAATACTGTGGTCATACTGATGCATGTTTTCCTAACCACTCCTTCCAGTTTTTCTCCCCAAAGATCTCTATGGGTTAATGCAGGAGTAAAGCTAACACAGAGGATTGTTTGAGTGGGCAGTTTTCCATCCCCTGCAGCTGCACACTCTTCCTTTTGCCTTCTCAGAGCAGGCAGTGCCTTTGTTGCCAGACCTCTATTTAGCTGGAGCTGGAGGACTTTGTGGGCTGTGCTCGTGTCTGTGCCCAGTCCTGAGCAATACTCTGGTCCCTCTGGGCTCAGAAGGTAAGAGTTCAGGAAGAAGTAATAATTGAATGCATGACTAATTGTTACAAGATCAATAACTGATGTATTTAGGATTGCTCTGTTTCATTAATTTTCAGCGCAGGGGTTTGGCTGTATTCATTAGTTCTGTGAACTGGTTTTCCCTTTCAGGTAAGGTGTCAGGGATAATCTTTTCTCCTAATAACCTCTGGAAAATCAGGGTGCTTTAGTCAGGACATACCCAGTACTATTCAGGTTCTATGCTGATATGGGGAAACACATGTTTTTATTACCAAATGCAAATATCTTGTAGGAAGGGCTTTTTAAAAGAAGTAAGCATGTGTCATCTTAATGTGCATAATGTAAAGAATAATTGTGGGCTTTTGGAAAGCACTCAGTACTGTAGCCTCTCTTTGATGCATCACTATATAAAAAATAACTCTGCCATGAAAAATGATACTGGTTATTCATTGTCACTGTGTGTTTCTGGCGCTTTCCTTCTCTCCTGCTGGCCACTCTTCTTGTTGGTTTTCACCCCACAGACAGTCCTCAGACCACTGCCAAGCAAATCTAAAATCTCTCCTGAGAATAGAGATAGATCCCTACTGGAGGAAGTCTCACCTAGAGCAGTGCTCCAATTCATTTTGCCTTGTTTAAAGATGAAATGTGTAAGCATTGTGTGCTACACAGTATTTTTGTAGGCCATGTCGGCTTTTAAGGCTTACCTGTGTTTTATTTCTTCACATACAAGCAGAAAATTTTCCCATTATCTTTCAACAAAAGACAGAATGTGCACCAGCAGTTTTCTTTCCCCTAAGGATGTCAGCCTGTCATCTCTATTAATCTTCCACACATTATTGTCACCTCCATGCTTTGTTTTCAGTATGATGAATTTTTATACCAAATATAGAAAACTAGTGATAGTTGAAAGAAGGAAATCCCCCTGACAGAAGGTTGTGAACAGAAAGATGGAAGTGAACAGGGTTAAATTTGTGCCATATGGTGAGTCCTATGGCCTTTTTTGTTTTGTTGCTCTGCTGTGGTTACTGAGAAATTTCTGAATCTCAGTGACAAAGTTTTAGGGAATGTTTCCCCAGATCTTTTTGTTGGAGGTGATTTTATATACTTTATAAAGTCATCCTATGAACTTTCAGGGGGTGTTTATCTATTTAAAGTTGTAACTATTCATTAGAGTCCACATTACTGAGGCCATTCTTAGCACAACAGTCAATGGGAGCTCTGAGAATCATCAGAATAGAAAATGATGAATAGTGCATGTTCCAATCCACATTGCTATTTTTTTCACAGTTTAGGGGTTTTTTTAGATTACTTTAAATTGAAAAAGGTCTTGATTGTTTTTGTTATATTGTTAGAGTTGGCTAGAGGTTTGCAGTGATGTGTAGCAATGTGCCTTATTATACATTATACCACTGTGTGCCACAGCACTGAGATCCTATTGTTTGTTCAAGACATTTTGTGAGATGCTGACTTAATACCATTTAAACAGTGTTTATGTGGTTTATGAAGTAAATTGTCCTTGCATTTGTGTTAGTACTGCCTCGAAATGAAAGAAGTGTTAATTTTCAAAATTAAGAGGAAGTATTAAAGCATCTTTTTCCACTGAGTTGTTTACTATTAAATTTAACTATTAGCCACATCAAGTATTCTAATTAAAAATGTTTTCCTGATTTTTTTTCCCTGGCCTTGGTCTTCTACCTATCATTATTATAAAGGTAGTTTGGTTAGGATTATTTTGGCTGAGGTTTCAGTTATAGTGCCCTACTGACTTTTTTTCATTGCTGAAATAGAGCTCAATACCTATATTCCAAGATAGTGCACAGATATTTCTTGTAAGTGCCGTTCTCTATAAAAATCTAATATTTCCTTGGATATTTTGCAATATACTGCTTTAATAGCAAGGTACAGAATTACTGCTCCTCTTTTCCAAGTTGAAAGAAGCCTTTGTTAAAAACAGAGAATTATAAATGGTCAGTTATACTTCCTTGTGATACTGCAAACTTGAAAACTTTGGATCCAAATTATTTCTTTCAAAGATGTAAATTTTTTTGTACCAGCTCCTGCCATTGTTACAGAATCAGGTAGAGATCACTGGAGTATTTGTAAAGAAGGAAACCTTAAAATGGCAAGTGGAAGGAAAGCATTTAGCTTTGATATTAATTGTTTAATTTTTTTCTTTGTAATATGCAGATATAAAATTACCCTCCATACCCCTCATTTTCCTTCCACACATTTAGTATTATCCCTTTGGGATTAGAAAGCTGATGAAAACCTCTGAGGAAAAACAATATTAGCAAACTCATCAGGTTGTACATTCTCAGGCAGAAGACACAGAGCTGTCCTGGAGTGTGTGGCTCAGGAGGGAGGGTTCCTTTCCTTGTCTGGAGGAGAGTGTTCCCCACAGTGACGCTCAAATGACTCGAAAACAGATGTATTATGTTTTCCTGTTGGTAGAGGGTAGCATCAAAGCATTTCCTTGTTGGAATTGAAAATGGGGAAGGAAATTGGCCCTCAGAAGTAGGCTCTGAACCACAGTGGTTTTTGGGGCTCTTCTATTACCAGAGCAATTTACGGTGCACGCTGTGTTCCCACTGATTAAATCCATCATCCCTCACTAAATACCTAGTTCGGGAACACAGAAGGAGTTCATGTCACTGATGAGTTTAGAGTGCAGATGCTCTTAGGTCTTTGCCCTATGTTCTAGGTCTGGAAAATGGTAGGAAAAAAACCCCAAACAACAATCCTACAACCCAGCAATCTTTAGCACATTCACCTCTGTAATAAATGAAGTGAAATGGAGTCAAGCAAGCAAAAGATGGGTTTTTTTCAGGTAAAATTCATTAGAACAGATAAGAAAATGAGGAGAATAAACCACATCCATATATAAATATAATGGATTTTTTTTACATGTAATACAAAATAATTTTATGAATAAAAGATATTTCGCTGTCAGCTGAGAAAAGACACTATGTAGGAGCTCACTGTAAGAGTTACAGCTAAATGTGATTAAAAAAGCAAAATTGGAGTAGGAGAAAGTGTACTCAGTTCAAATACAGTGTTTTAAAATTCCTGCCATATTTTTCTAATATTCTCATGGAAATGAAAATGAAACTCAGAGGCACTTTAGTCTTTTGGTTCCTGCCAATTACAACTGCTGGCAGTGAATGCCTGTTTTCTTGGCCTGTTGATTCGAGAAATATTAACTAAAAGAAGTAGCCAAATTAAATGGTTAGATTATGTATTTTTTAAAACTAACGTAGCCTCAATTTTAAAACTGAGCTTTCATAATAGGGAAATATTTTTTTATTCATTCCATATAAAGCTAAGCTAAGATGAAATGAATGCTATGACATGTATTTATATAATATGTAACCTCTCTAAATGAATAAAAGTAGTAGTATGCAAACCATATTCTATTTTTCATTCTCTTTATTTTCTGACTGTGAGTATTTTATATAAGTAAAAATAAAATATAAAGCATATAATGTGACTCATGTCCTATATAACATTGTAGTGTCCTAATAGAATACCCTTGAAAATCTGGTAAATTTCCATTGTTTTGTTTCATGTTGGAAAAAGAGAAGTGTATTCAACATAGGTCTAGTCATAGACTTATCACTGCTCCATTCTGCAAAAGAATCAAATACTCTGATTTTACTTAGCTTTCGTACTGTAAATTCGTATTCCTGCCAGTTTTGTTGGTCTAAACAGTTATGAAGGACAGTGACTTCCAGTAAGCTTGCAGGTTGCAGAAGTGGCCTCGTAGTTACTTAACTCATTTTTATGTCATACATAGTGGTATGCTATATAAAATAGGTGTATTTGTTCATCTTGATAATAAAAGAAGTACTGTGATCTTCTCATTGAAAGAGTGATTCTTTAATGCCAGAAAGCTGTCAGCTTCGCCTCACAAGGAACATAGAAAGTCACAATGGACATTTGGAAAATTCAGTAGCAAAATAATTGGTGCAAAATGGCAATTTAGAAAAGCACTAATCACCATGTGTGTAATCTGTTGAAATATCTATTATGTCAGAATGACAGAATGTTCTGAGTTGTAGCAACCACTTTATGTTCTGCACTTAGAGCTTTACAGATCTGTTGAGGGTGAGGTGTGAGAACAGGCTGCAGGGTGCATGCCCAGTGGTTTGTTTTAAATCACAGCCCACATGTGGTCACTGGCTGGGGTAAACAGAGCGAACAACCATACACTGGCACAGGGGGGGCTGTGCTGCTCAGGCACACCCTGACCATGAGCTGAGCAGAGTCAGGCCCTCACAGTGACGTTAGCTTTTTTCTGGATGTGCAACACGAGGTTATTCTGCACAGGCTCAGGCAGCAGGCATCATGGTTGGTATCACTGAGAAGTTGGCCCAGGAGAGCTCACAGGCAGGAAGGATTCAGTTACAGAAGGAGAAGAGGGTGACCAAGGAAACTCAGTCAGGCACTTTGTGGTCCTGTAGTGACCAGTACATACTGTTTACACAGGTGTATCTGTATGTGCATGTTAAGTATACTTTAAAGAAGTACTCTGAGAGAATTTGATTCTAACATTAAATTTAAAAATTACATGCATCAGTCATAAGGTTTAGTGGAGTTTCTCATTCTCCATTCTGTTCGACTGCCTGTGTCTTAATCTTATTGCTGCAGTACCATCCATTTTTCTCTTTTTTTCAAAGTCATGGGAAATTGCACAGTAAAAAGAAATTTATATATATATTAGCATATATATTTTTTCCATGTGTTTTGTCCAAAATACAAATAGAGGAGGAAATAAATACAAATACTTTGGAAAAATACAAAGCAAATCAGTATGTCTGGCCTTTATTTTTCTCCTAACAAAAATATTTCATTATTAAGCAGTTCAGATGTCAGTAGCAATAATCAAGTTACTTACCAGCATTCTGGGAATGAACTGCTTCTAAAAAAAGTTTACAGCAGCTATCTCATACGTTAACCTGAAGCTCCAAACACTTTTTGACTGACTCTCCTGGTAGGCAACAGAGATTGTAAACATTTAAAGAAATCAGTGAAGCTTCAGCATACGTTTAATGCTGAAGTACTAACCCAAGAATGATGAACTTAGAACCGAGCATAACAACTCTGTGTCAGAAGATCACACTTCCCTGCTCTAGAGGGGGACTTGCTGTGTGTAATCATATTACGTGGCCATTTTAATGACCTGATTAAACTCATTGTGAGGGTGTTGCTCCCATTACTGATATCTGAAGGCTGCCTCCAGACAAACATAGACTCCAGTAGTTAGAAATATGGTCCTTTGGTTTCATTTTTCTTTTTTTTTTTTTTTTCTTTTTTTTTTTTCTTATTTTTTTTTCTTATTTTTCTACTTTTTTTAGAGAGAGCGCATGTCCCTTGTTTTTGGCTAAGCAAAAAGCTCAAGCTATTTGAATTTCATCTTGTGAAAGATACTCCCACTACTTCCAAACATCCTAGTTGTTTGTCTTTGTACCTATTCCAGCTTGAATCCTAAATTCATCCATGCTGCGTTGGCTGCAGTAGCTATTTTCAATGAAAGATCTTTGATCAATATGTCTCACTCTGCAACAAACAAAATTCATTATAAAGAGTTCAATGAACAACTCATTTCATTTATTGCTTGGCTTAAAAACATAAAGCCAGATTATACCAACATTTACACACACAACATTTCCAAGGATACAAGTAAATGACAGTGCTTCTGCCAGGAAAATTACAAAAGAGAATCTAAATAAAAATGTTTATTTTTCAATGCAATAAAATTTACATAGAACACAGCAATAGATAGGAATTCAGAATTAAATACAAAATACTACATTTAATAATGCATAATGTTGTTGGGAGTTCCAGTATTTCTAAGCTATGAATTTATTAATGCAATATACCTAGTAAAATATTGTGTATCTTTTTTGACATTTATATTTTCTGAGGCCACTTGCAGCTTTACTGTTATGTTAATTTTGTAGATATGCTTTCAGAGATGCAGTGACTATGAAAAGAGGGATTTGGGTGAGAAAAAAAGTGTACTGATTTTATCTATGTAAGCCTAGTAAAGCATTGCATAAGTCCTTTTAGTCCTGAAATAGTGTATGCAGATGCTTTCAGGGACTGGCTGGGAAGAAATTAATACATTAAGCACTGTGATCCTGAGCCCTCTGGCTGCTGTGCTGGTGAATAATGCAGAGGATATAGCACATTTTGCTTCCGGCCTTTGTGATTTCTCTCTCATGCCTCTGTATTTAGACCTTTTTGGTTTAGAAATCTTCTTTTCATTTAATGAAAACCTTACCACAAGTGGCATATTCAAAATAAAAGTATTTCAAGCTCTGGTAAAACCTGAAATGTAAGTCTTTTGTTATTCACTATCTTAAATGTTTTTACTAATTCATATCCACTCCTCAGCCATAGTATATCCATTGCCAATTGCCTGAATGGTTCTAATGAAGACACTTTCACTCCTTAATCTCACTCTTTTCTCCCAGATGGGCTAAATTGGTAATGACAGTATAAGTCTATTTTCAGAGTCTGTGCTTTTAAGGAACATACTGTTGTTTATTTTTTGAAAAGTAGTTTCATCCAGTCACAGAGGGGGGATTGAGTGCCCTTAATTCAGGAGGTTTATGTATAATTAATGAAGAAGGCAGGACAGGCCTCCAGAGGAAAATGAAGATAACCTAATGTATCTGTATTTTTCTGTTCTCAGTGTAGGAATGGATGGGTCATGGTACTGTGTCTAAAGCCAAGCAGAAGGTGGCAGTGGGCACACTGAAAGGTCTGAATTTATGTCTAAATTTACGTCAGATTCTGGGTTTCACAACTGATACTTCTATCCAGTTGAGATTTAGAAGCTGCACTATCTTCAGAGGAATCAATACATTCCTGAATGAAAAGGGTATCCTTCGGGAAGTATGGATGTGATTTGACTTTGATGGACAAACTTGCAGCTGTGTTTTTTAGAAAAGCCATGTACCCATACACTGGAAGAAGGATACGCTTGAGGAGCTTTGCAAAGAAAGGAGGAAAAGGACTTTTCCTGCTTATTTTGAGCCATTCTGAAAAAAGGGATGCTCAAATCGTGCCACAAGAGAGACAAAATAACAGAAAGCAAGACTAATTGTGGCTGTGGGTTGTTTTGTTTTTCTAAAAGCAGGATGCCAGCTCTGCTCCATTAGTGGAAGTGAACTGTGAATGGAAAATATCACTGCTGTGCTAAGGGTGACATAATGCATCCCCCTTCCAGCAGACAGAATTAGTTTGAGGTCTCTGCTGTGCTTGTTGCAGCAATTCAGCACCTGTATTTCAGCTGATATCTGCGTTCATGTCAGACTGTGGACAGAGCACACCTTTTAAACATGTTCTCCTTAGCCAAGTGAAAAGATGACTACTGGGAGGATGAGTTGTGCCTTCTAGTCACTCTGAAAATAAGTTTGTGCTTATCCCAGTTATTTCAGGTGCTTTCAGAAACCAGCTGGTGCAGCCCCGTCTGCTTTTTGAGACCTTTGGCATTCAGCATAGCTCATCGTGTCCTTCCTTGCCTTTCATTTTCAAGTAATGACAACATTAATGACACATGAGCTTATAACATGATTTTTCGGATGAAAAGCACAAAGACAAATATATGAGTATAGCTGTCGCTCATAGTTACAGATTTATGAAGATCCATGTCATCATACTCAGTGGAATTATGTTCGACTACAAAGGACAGGAAAGCATTTTCAGATAGAAAATAATTCTTAAAATCCTTTTAAACTTTTTAAAGTCATGTTTTCGAAGTCAGACTGTAACTCTTTTTCAATATTCCATTGCTGTTTCGTAAATTCATCTTTTAATGCCTAGCCTTGCACCAACAATGCAAACTCTCCTAGAACTTCTAGAACTTGTTACTCATACTCCTTGGTTGGGTAATACCCTTTCTACTTCTGTTAGAGGTGAAGTAAGTATCATTTTTTTCAGTTTGTTCAGAGATAATGTGTGCCACATGTTCTTTACCTAAACATAATATGAACTAGCAAACAAGCAGTGTTCTTGTTCAGAACTCCAAGCTTTCCTTTAAAGATCCTACCTCCAAACAGGATGTTTTTCTTTACTTCCTCCTGTGAAAATGTTCATGACTCCCGTGTCTCTTGCACCTGTTTTTCTTTTGTTGGGAGGAAAACAGACCCATAGGTATAGCCAAATGGGTACTGGGTCCTACATTCTCTTCTGGCTTGCAGGAAAAATACCACACCGGATTGTTTCATTTTTCCATTCAGGAGTCTTGTTTGCCTGCTGGTTTTAACCTCTTTTTAGTCAGCATGCTAATTACATGTTTGTTCTTGTAGCCCAAATGAATGGTGTCCATCATGACCACCAGATCCAACAGCCACTGGTGAAAGACACAGGCATTGGCAAGCATAAGCTGGATCGGGCACAGACTGTTGTAGCTGCTCTCCCAGGTTTGGTTGGCAGTATACTGATGTCTGTCAGTGCTTTGGTCTCCAGCTCTCTCCCTAAGGCTGCCACAGAGGCTCTGCCCTGGTGCTTCTGTGGACACCAAGCAGCCTGCACAGCAAAACAGCTCCACACAACCTGATGGCTGCACCTGATCAATGTCTTATGGTATTCAATTTGTCAGAAACCAGAGTGGAACAGAGGTAATTCTCAGATCAAGCAACAGGGAAGTAGTTCCTCAAAAAAAAAAAAAAAAAAAAAAAAAAAAAAAAAAAAAAAACAAACAACAAAAAACAAACAAAAACACAAAAAAAAAAACAAACAAAAAACAAAAACAAACAAACAAAAAAAACCACACAAAAAAAATGTGAGAAAATCTGGTGCTGTGCTCTAAAACACCATTATCTGTTACATAGAGCACAGTCACATCCCTCTTCTAATCCATTGGGACCAGAAAATCAGCAGTGAGATCTTAGAACCTTCAGTTAACCTATACAAACCTAAGTAAACAATGTACCAAAAAAGAAAAGCATATTATTTCCTGCCTTCATTATTGCATTTTACGTACCCTTTCCTTCTAGACTTCTCTTATTCTCATGAAAATGAAAGCTCAATATCTGTGAGCAGAGAACAGAAGGATTCTGTTTCCAAGTCACCTGTTTCTTTATGAAAACACTTGGGAAGCAGCTGAAAAGATTCCCCAAAGAGTATGTTTGCAAATATGTTTGACCCATCTGGGTAGAAGAAAATGAATGGAAATAAGAGAAATAAAATACAAAGCAGTCTACTGAAAATAGGAAAGAAAAAACACTATTTAGATGAGCAGTGTAACGAGCTATACTGGAGACACTAAAAGAGACTGCTGTGTTTAAACCATTTGTCAATCATAGTGTTGACCAAAAGCTGTTACAAACTTAAAGGATGCAGATTTTCAAATGTGAAACCAGAATGCTTTGATTTTTCAGTGCAGAAGACCAAGTCTGAATTAAAACGCATGCTGTGCTTAGATTCAGAAAGTGATAGAAACAGTGGGTGGCTGGCTCAAAAGATATGGCATGGATTGATTACAAAACTAGTCAGCAGTCACAGGCCTCGTGTACTGGCAAATGTGATGATTTATTTCATCTTGAACGTTGTTTCTATACTGACCCTTTGTACTCTGGCCTGAAAGTAAAAGGTGCTCAAAATTATGCTTTTAGGTTTTTTAACAGTGTGTTTCATAGTAGTGTTATAAGGGGGGAATTACAAAGCAAAGGAAAATCCTTCAGATTTAAGATTAATGCATGGCACTTCATAGCAATACATCTACCTAACTCCTGTGTTCATAAATTAAAATAAAACTTAAAGCTAAACCAACCCATCACTTCAACACGTACTCCAAAGGCTCCCTTGGGATCTCAGGGAATCTCAGGGAGCCCTAGCTGTTGAGCTGGTGTTGGACTGAGTCCGTCTGGCAGGCAGCCTGTCTGCTTCTCCCCTTCACCTGCTGGGACTTTTTCTGATACAGTCTTAGGGGGTTTTTTGGCTTTTTTCCCTAGAAATATGTTATGCAGTAGCATGCAAAATATTGTGTAGTAATAGCAATAGTATTATCTGGCTCTGCATTAATTTCAGAAAACAGATATCGTCACAGTTTCTTGACCTCTTAGATCTTTCCATGCTGTTGTTACCAATACACCTTCATAAGCTAAGCAAGAGGAAAGCTGACTGGACCTCCTCAAAGTTACAAGTATTTCAGTCACATGTGCTGATGTAGGGAAAAGGACTCTGAATTTTACAGGTAAACCTGTAAATGCATTGCTGCATTCCTATCAATACTTTTGTAATCTGAAAAACCAGCTTTTCTGCTTTCTTTGCAAAGGAAATTTGGGGGGCCTCAGTTTGGCAACCTCTGTTTCCTACTCATTGTCCAGAGACTGTACCATCCTATGTGATAGGAGAGGTTAGCAACACTTACTGAAATATATTCTCACTGTAGGAATGAAAGAAGAGCAATTCCTAAGCACACAACTAAGCACAAAACCAACAGGTTTGGGGCTTTAATTCTGCCAACAGTCTGAGGTTGGTTTTAGACAGTCCAGGATCACTGCTGTGCTATATGTGGATTACATATATTTTGCATATTATTCACCTGAAAGTGGCATTTAATTTCTCTTCGTGCACAACAGGATGCTACAATTGCCAATCTGCATTTCTGCAGACAGAAGAATCAGATCTCCTGTCTCTATGGCAAACACGGTGGTTCATCTCATTTGTCACCCTCCCCTGTGTCTGAGGAGACAGAGGCAGAAAGATTGAGAACTAACACACGAGTGGATCGGAGGGATTGCGGTCGGTGGACTCTCAGGGACCCAGAGCCCCAGACAGAGATGCTCCATTGTCCCTGTCCCTGTCTCCCCACGTGCTTGCCACCCTGCTGCCTGTGTGCTGCTGGCAGCAGGGCCAGGCAAAGACAGGCAACACGGGCTGCGGCAAGCACTGGTGAATGCACTTTGCCAAAACAGCAGCAGCAAGGAATGGTTGAAAAGAGGATTTTTTTGCCACTGAACATTTCTAGCATAGAAACATCCTCTGATAGAATGTGATTTAGAGAGGTACTGAGAAAAATCAAAATTTAATTTAAAAAAAAAAAAAGGGGGCAGGTGGGCAAACGTCTTTCCTTCCTGTTAGCTACTTTATATGGAAGTCCCCAGCAGGCTTTCTGTGAGAATGAAGAAAGGACATGCCATGGAAATGCATGTGCAGTCTGTGCTGGAGGGGGCACTGCAGCCACAGGAGCAGGGCGCAAGGACCAAGGGATGGACAGCAGAAGACCGGGAGGCAAGCGAGCCAAGGGATCAAGAGTCCCCATCATGGCCAGGGGTAGAGGAGCACTGTTAATGGAAATCTGTCGTGCTCTTGTTACCAGAGAGGCATCTCAAGCACTTTTTCCAGGCTGCTCCATGCATCTCAGGTGTGTGCAGTAATATAACGATGGCCACAGTGGCACTGTTCAGACTGCAGAGGAGCAGGACCTGTCCTTGCATGTCAGATTTATGGGTGGCAACAGGATGTAATGGGTAAACAACAGCTGAGAGAGGGTTAATTAATCAGATGCTGCGGTGCAGCAGCATTCCCACATGTCCCTGGAGCATGAGCACCATGTGGCTTTCCTGCTTGGGAACTCCATCAATGTCAAATCCCTCTGTAACTTACGTTAAATGAAAATAGAACAAATGGAGTTTCTCATAATTAGATCTATCATCCCTATTAAATCATACCAGAATCTGTTGGCCAATGTTGCTTTTGCAATCACCAACTGTTTCGGAGTGAAATAAGATTTACACTGTGAAGCAGAAAAAAATGGGTATGAAGCTGGTAACAGTAACATCTCAACCAGCATTTGCCTAGGTTTTCAGCTCTTTCTTTCCTTTGTCTCCAGCAGCATAACATCTAAGTCAGTTGTAAAATACTGCAATTTTCATCCAGCATGCCCAGTGAAAACAGGTGTTTGGAGGAGAAATACGTGTTTGGAGGAGAAAATTGATATATACAATGTTTCGGAATACTGCTGGATATGTTACCTTTTCCTGAATAGTTAAAGTGGTGTTTGTGATCCTTCAACCAGTTTCCAAAATGTTGCCAGCAGTCTTTAAACTTGCCTAACATGCCTCTGGTAATTTTTATTTTTACCCTTTATAATAATAATTTTTATAAAATAATCCAACCAATCCCAGGTTTTTGCTGGGGTTTCTGTTAACATTTTCATAGTTAACCAATTGTATTTTGATTTCTTCTTTATTAATATGATTTGGGCAGGTGCAAAAAGATGCTCAGATGCTTAAACTGACTTATTTACCTAAACTCCCAAATAATCTTGAACACCAGCCTCAGTTTGAGATGAGTCACCCTGTTAAAGTGCCTGTTTGTTTCCACTGAGAGCTCAGTGTGACTAACTGAGGCTTAAATATCTGCCTTCTGGATGTCTAAGTCAAGGTAAATGTATCCCACTTAAGGAACACAAATAATTGTTCAGCTGTCCTATCTTTTCAAACTGAGACCTTTGTCTCAGATCCAGCACATCAGCAAAGGCCTGGGGTTGAATACAGCCTGATGTCCTCAAAGATCTTGAGTGATTTGGTCTTCGCACACTTTGACTCAAAAAACCCAGCATTCAGATGGAAAATGGAACACAAGGAGCTAGGTCTGCTAGGAGTTGAAGCTTTGCTCGGTTTCTGTGGTGCACATATTCCTGATTTAGGAAATATATTTTATTTTTCCCTATTTTCAGTTTAGGAGGGAAGGAGAGAAAGAACAAGAAATGTAGGATTTTTTCACTATTTGATACGAGTCAAGAGCATTTGAGAATGTTCACACAACAATAAAAATATCCTCATCTTTTTTCTCAAAGCAGTGCAGAAAGTCTGCCATAAACAGGGCTGTTGTTCAATTTTAGTTTACATTTATTTGTACTGGTGTTGAAAATGAGCAACAAGGGAGACCACAGGTGCTGAAGCACTAAAGAACAAATAAAATGCTTCATTTTCAGCCAGAGGCAGGTTACAATGTTTTCTGGGAAAAAGCTTTTAATAGAAGGAAATTTTGCTGTAAACTGATGGTGACATTAAGCAGAACTGACTATAATTGATTGATGTACTCTGCATATCTTGTGATTATCTGAGATATGGCTACCATGTAATGAAAATTTTGCAATAGTCAAAGCCTGTGCACAAGGTTATTTCTTCTTCCAAAAATCTGAGCCCATAAAGGAGGTTGGAGGAGTGCTTTAAATTGCCAAGGATGATCTGGATGATAAAACTTAAGTTGCAAAATTAATATTAATTTTAGTGCAGTAAAATTAGCTGACTCTTTGAAGATTGCAGGTACTTAACCTTTTCTGGAGTACAGTTATCTGTTTTAAACTGAATTTTTAATTTTTTTTTACTCTTGGCAATTTTATGTTTGTTTGGTGTGTTGACGATAGTCCATTCTGGTTTGGTCGCTCATGGGAGATGGAAAGTTCCAGGTAGAGGAGCAGGACCAGCATGCTGTGAGCTTTTAGAGGGTATGTCCAGGCTTAACTTGCGCACTGACATCTCGGCCTGGCCAGTTTAGTACCAGTGACTCTTCAGCCAGGGGTAAGCTCCTCTGAAGTGGTGTTTTATGTGGGGCACTACAAAGAACAGCGTGAAATTCTGAATGTTGGACTTCCCAGAGGAAAGCCCTTGACATCCCTCAGACTACTTTCTTTGTGATACTAGGATTTGCATGTATCGTGCCAAAGGAGTCAGTCTGCCTTCCAGTGATAATGTATCTTTGTTTTTTCTTAGGTAGGTAATGTATTCTAAAAATTTGCAAGTTTCTGTTGGAATCATAGACTAAGTTAGCCCAGCCAAAAGCTGCCACTTCCCCCCCAGCCAAGTTATCTCAAGATAAACAAACTTGACAGAATTAATTTTGACTTCCTTTACTTTTCCTTTATGAGTGGTAGATTCTTAAATTATTCTCTCATGATACAGAGTTCAGGTCAGGTCCTGACTACAGAGCCAAGGAACTGCTGTTATCCAAATTGTACATGGTCTGAGTACTCTTCACATTCCATGAAAATGAGCCTTCTAGTAAATTGGTGTTAGAATTGCTATAATCACTACTCATTAAAAAAATCAGGTTTTTTTAGTCAAACTCATTTACAGCTTATAATGGACTAATATCCTTACAGCTTTCCATTATGAGAAGATTAGAAAATGTGGTTTTCCATCTTTGCAGAGCCAATCCCCATCATAGCTGAGATGACCGAGAATCTATTTGCAAGCTATTTTATTTGCATTCAGTAAATCTGTCAGACATAAAGTCATAACTGGTCCTCAGCACAGGAAAGACATCAGCCTGTTGGACCGAGTCCAGAGGAGGCCAGCAAGATAGTTAGAGAGATGGAACACCTCTCCTGTGAGCACAGGCTGAGAGAATTGGGATTGTTGAGCCTGGAAAGGAGAAAGCTTAGGGGTGACCTAATTGTGGCCTTTCAGTACCTGAAGGGAGCCTACGAGAAAGCTGGAGAGGGACTTTTTACAAGAGCGTGGAGTGAATGGATCCAAACTGAGAGTAGGTTTAGATTAGATATTAGGAAAAGATTCTTTACTGTGAGAGTGGTGAGGCACTGGAACAGTCTGCCCAGAGAAGTTGCAGATGTCCCTCTGGAAATGTTCAAGGCCAGTTTGGATGGGGCTCTGAGGAACCTGGTCTAGAGGAAGGTATCTCTGCCCATGTCAGGGGGCTTGGAACTAGGTGATCTTTAAGGTCCTTTCCAACCCAGGCTATTTTATGATTCATTCTATGATTTTATGATATATGTCATATTGCTATAACATACTCATCTGTTAACTATTTCTGACACTTTTATGAGAAATCACTCAAGAACTTGAAATCTCATAAATATTTATTTGTCTAAATGTGAATAGTTAGATTTTCTAGATAGTAGAGGGACAAGCAATTTTTGAATTGTGCTTGTGTGTTCTTTATCATCATGCAAAACAAGAAAAGAAAAAGTAAGTGAAACCTGCAAAGTCGTGTGTGATTCATGTGAAGGAAACGTGTCATTTGTAAGACATTATAATTCTGGCTCAGAAAAAGGATATGTTTGTGCAAAACAGTGACTCACTGGTTGATGTTTCAGTTATTTGATTTATCCGTTATTTGCAATACTTTCAAAAGTTAGTGTGTTTTATAAGTCAGTTCACGTATTGAAACATTTTCATCTGAGTAAACGCCATCAGAGATACAGTGTTTGCCAATTATTTATGAACTTCCTTTTCCTCCTTCATCCCCCAGAGCTCAGTTTGTCTCTGTCATTGTGGCTTCCCTCTACTGATGTGGTTTCCACATCACTGCATGAGAAACAAGGGGATATAAGAAAATAGTGGTTTCTTCTAAATTTGTGGTAGGATACTCGAATCCATTTACTGCTTTTGTTTGCAGTATTGTGGTTAATCAAAGGAAAGCCTTTAGGAAATAATTATTGACAATCAGCCAGGAAAATTAACTTTATAATACAGTTTATCAGAGAGGTCTTTGAACTGCTGAAAGCCTTACAATGCCTGTTAACCTGTAATACGGCACTCAGGGAGAAGTCCGTTCCCTCATATCAACTGATTAGGGAAGGACCTCTCCTGTCACGGGTTCCATTGTGTTTCATGGTGCAGATAGTTGGGATCATTAGTTTGAGCTTTTAAACCATGAGCTTGCAGGTTAGACTTGAAAGGGTTGGTCAGAGACACGACAATATTATTTTGCAAGAGGTCCTGCTGCATGGAAGGGGTGGGGGAGGCTGCCACCGCAGGAGGTGAGGTGAGGAGGTGAAGGCAGCAGGCGGTTCTCCACACATCTTGCAGCAGGCATGATTCCTGAATTTGCAGCTGAAAATGGCTGTAAATCACTCTCCTCTGCACTCACTCAGCTCTGATTTTAATGAGCAATCAGAGTGGCTCAAGTGTTGCCTTGCTTTTTAAAAGAAGCACCTGTAGTACTACTTTGAGCTCATTTGAATGCTAATTAGTAACAGGATCTTTAACATTAGAAGAGTTCTGTATTTGACACATAACAGCCTTAAGCATGCACATCTATGTAATAGGTGATAAAAGCTACACCTAACACATCAGCAAGCAATTGCAAGTGTCATAGGACAAAAATATATTAGATCTGGATGTGGTTTTTTTCTGTTTGTATGCAACACATCATGTCCCATGTTCATGGGTTCATGTTCCTGAATGTGACAGAAGAATGTAAGAATGAACTCAGTCTCAAACTCCTGCAAAAGGTTGAAAAGTTTGGGTAAGAACATAGGAACTAGTGAAAATTGAGAAGCTTTCCAAGAACTAGTAGTTTAAGGACATTCTGAACTGCAGAAACATAAAGATTGGTAAGACTTTGGTATTTAGCCTCTCATATGAAAATACTTCCATACTTGTAATCATCCTTTTCATCTTGACCTCTTTTTTTTCTATACCTATTTAAATTGTGGCACCAGAACAGGTACAAGACAACAGGTCTTGTACAGGTTTTGCAGTTTCATTTCTTTTCCTTCTTAAAAATTACTTAATAGACAACGCCCTTTTAATTGGTATCAAACACTGAACAAGTTCTTTCGGTAGATCTTAATGTAATGCCTATGAGATCTTTCTCCTGAAATAAGTCGTCTAGAGTCTGTGCACACAGATAAAGTTGGTCTTTATCACTGAAGAATTTTTATTGCTGTTCAGCTCATTTTCTGGATCAGTTATGAATAGTTTAGCAGAACACGTCCCCAAATGGTTCTTATGGGACTCATCTAACAACTTCTCTAAAATGAATACCTATTTCCTATCTTTCATAATGCGTAACTTGATGAGCTCTCCAACTGCTCCCTCATTAAGGAAAAGGGCAGCAGCGCTGCTTTTGTATTCAATAGGAGTAAATTTGGAACATCTGTCTTACTTACTTCCTTGCTACTTTATGAAACCCAGAGAACCTTAAACCTGAAATAATTATCAGATCTCCTTCACCCTCATGTGGTGTTGCTGTCCAGACACCTTAGTCTGAGGAGTATTCCTGTGAACAGCTCTGTAATCTGTAGATTTCAGGGATAGGAAGCAACTGAACAGGAAATCAGATGGCCACAGTCTGGTGTTTAGAATCGAAATTATGCCTAAATCCTAGGTGTTTAAGTTCTTTTGCAGTTATAAGCTAAGTGAGTATGTTACACAGTTAGATTGGGAAAGGCATGGAAGTCTCTTTATGTAGGCACCTACAATAGGTGCACTTAGGTATTGCAGTAATGCCTTCATGCATCAGTGGATTTATTCTCTAGGCTAGTATTTGGGGAAGCATCCTTCATGAAATGGGTGGTTAAGCAGGTATTTACCTTCAAGTGGGTACTTGGAGCCTTCATCATGAAATTAGCTTTAAATATACAAATAAATGAATTGCCAAAGCAAAGCTTCAGGTTCCTTTATAGTCAAAGGTGAGTGCACATATTAGACCTCTTCTGATCGATACAACTCTTTCAAAATACAAGTTTTTTAATTCTGCTTATGCATAAAATAGCTTAGGCATGGATTTTTCCTTCCAGAATTTTTGCTATATAGTAGAAATATTCTTTCTACTATTTCCTTCAGGTGACTAAAACCAAAGTTTTTAAAGTACTTGATTGTTATACAACTGGAGTTTACTTATATTTCAGTTCAATAGCCTGTAGCAAAATAATTCATTCAGAAACTGGAGAACTGCAAAACATTTCTTTTCATACAAGTACCTTAAGGACAGAATGCCCTTTTGAATCTTGTGATACAAGTATTCTATTTATTCCTTGGAGAAAAAACTGTGTTCTTGTAAGACCGATAAAATAATAATAATAAACCTTAATGACAGAGAAGATGATACATATATTTAATTTAAATTTTCCTGTTTGTATATTTCAAATTAAAAATACTGGGTTTTATTAAACAGAGCTTTTGAGAATGCTTCATACTTCACAGATTAATGTTTCCTGAATAACAGAAATTGTTGGTAAATAAATTGTGGTCAGTTTATGGAATTCTTAGCATAAATTCAGTTAACCTTCTTTTCAAGATGACTGATAATCTGTCATCAGCCAGCTTGTTAAATTACCTGAAACATTAACAGAGCTATCTAGTGTCTGTGACATTTTTATCACTTTAAGGTTACTGTTCACCTTCTCTCTCTCTGTAAAAAAAGAGATTAAAATTTATAAAACTAAAATAACTTGGCTCCAAACATAATGAAATAAATTGAGCTAGAGTGATGTAATAGAACTAGTAAAATGATTTCTGGAAAGTAAGAAAGTACAGGAAAAAAAGTATGTTTTTCTCCAACTGGTGTAAACAGTTATGTCTCCTTTGCTCAAAGGATCCATTTCTTTTGTGACACAGGCTTGGTGCTTTATTTTTGACATAGTAAGCTCTTAAAGTTCTTACAATGCCATCAGCCAGTATAATATCTCTCTACACTTCGCTTTTTAAAATCACTAAATAACTGTATTTATCCTTTTGAATGCATTGTTTTGGCATCGGCTGTCAGCATCCTGCTGTAATTGAGTAAAACCCTGGATCATAGTGAGGAGCCCTTCCTACCGGGATGGTTTGGGAATACATTTTGTGCTCATTAGTTTTGATCCCTTTGTGCAGAAACTCATCCTCAGCAGTAGCTGTAGCTGTCAGAGCTTACACTGTGGCAGAGCCCAAATGGTTGTGTTTATACCCTGAGATAGCATATAATCTAGCATTGGTTGAACTAGGGGGTGCATTGGAAGCTGCAGGCCTTATCCAGGTATGCATTTAGGTTGAAAATCAGACATTTGTAGCTGAAAAAAAAATCTTTTTATCCCAAGAGTGTTTTTCAGACCTGGTCAGCAAAGGCAATTAGTTACTTATGTTGTCTTTCTGCTGACGCTGGTCACCCTGTGTCTCAGCAAATATGGTGTTGCCATCACTTGTTGCAGGCTGCAGGCTTTGTGCTAAAGCTGGGACCTGCCAGCCTTGCTCTGAGCTGGCCAGGGTCTGCCTTGAGCTCCCTGAGAGCTTGCTGACTTCTAGTAGCAGTTGTCTAATGACTGAGTGATTCTTGCTTTACCTTTTGCCTAGGTTTCTACTGTATCTGTAATAAATGGATGGCAATAATAAGTCATTAATATGTGTGGAGAATGCTGCTATGGCCCTAGAATAAAACTGCAGCACAGGGGAGTACAGGGGTGGGATGGAAGTTCAGAAATGGAAAGCAAAGGCATAGGGTGATAAGGAATGCTCCAGGGCTGTGAACAGGAGCTTGGCACCAATGTCAGTGACGGGTTATAAAAGGAACGCAACCTTGGGATCTGGGTAAAATCACTTCATCAGTAACTGAGAGCAAAGTAAACATACTCAGCATATGTAAAACTTACCATATCTATTGAATTTGTATTGGAAATGGAGTTGCTAAACAGGGTAGAAAGAACAGTGTATATAGCTCGTTCATAAACCTAAAAAGATCACCAAGTGCTTCCTGGAGAGAACAGGAAGAAATTATCGCCATCAGTATTATACATCTTGCAGCAAAGGCCTCAGGGTACTGCTGCTCACCTGAATGTCACCCCCCCAGCTGAAGCCATTAACCTTAGGACCCCCAGGGCAGTGGAAGGGTAAGCATAACACTAGGGAGAGGGTCAGGCACTAGAAAGTTTATGTTACTAGAAAGTGTACATTACCTGCAGGAACAAGGCTACTAATAATTTTTCATTAAAAAAAAAAGATGATTTCTTAGATGGTAGATTTTTGCCCATAGTAGAAGTGTAACATCTTGTTGGGAGTTAAAACAACCTACACTGTAACTTGGTTGCAACAAATTGCTAATAATTCTCTCATAATAAAAGCATGATTTCTACTGTAATTAATTAAAGCAAAGTCTTCCTGAATCTGAAAGCACCCTGACTACAGCGGTCCCTAGTTGTGATCATAAGTTTTAGGTTGAACCTAGTCCTAGGAAGCATCTTTTGGTATGGTAATTGTGTATTTCTTGAGGATCTTTAATTTCCTACATTAGCTTTGCAAACTTGCAATTCACTGGTTGTATTCATTGAATATCGTCACCTTGTTTAGTTCTATCAGTAATTGTCTAATGCCTGGGTGGTTCTTACCTGTGCTGTTTTAGCTTCTGCTTAGATTTGTACAAGTGTAGGAACATTTGTAGGTTTGTAAATTCTTATCTCTGCCCTGAGCTTTCTGGCGAGGAATTTATATAAAAAGTTGTTGGTCACAGTGGTCACCAGCTGTTGCCTCATTTTTGGCACATAACACTTTAATGTGTTAACCTTTCTCCCAAACATTTATTTTTTTAACAGAATTTATATTGTCTCTTCATTTAAATGTCACCCCTGCTTTTAGGGTTCTTTCAAAAGTTATTCAGTGGTTGTGCTCTCATCACATTCTTCTGCTAATTTGTCTTTGTTTTCCTGTTCACCTATCTAAACAAAAATGTGATCTAGGTATGGCTTAGTACCTCTTAGCCATTAAGATGTTGTCATATTTCATTATGAAAAGCATCAGGAAATAAAGCACCCTTGAACTGAAGGGCCTGTTTGCCTAAGGCAGTACTGAATGTACGCAATTCTCTACTTCATTTCACCAAAGGAACTATGAAAATTTTAATGATGCATCAAATATAGAAAAATAATTGTTGTCACCTTTATCTTCAATAATTTCCACTCTTGTAAGCAATGTCCTTTCTACATGCCTGTATTTCATTGTGGGGTCCCTGTGGCTTATTGCAGGTATTGTACACACACTCTGTTTGCTCCACTGTGTGAATTCTCCTCATGTATTCACCTTTATTTTCTTCCTGGGGTGAAAATAACTGGTTTAAAAACAAAAGTCAAGGAACAGCTAAAGTCTTCTAGCTTCACTTTGTAGTCTGCTGAATACCATTCCAATGCTTCATCCATTATCAAATTTTTCCTCTCTTTTCTTTTCTGTTCCTTCACTGGACCTAGGACTTGAAAGTTTTTTAAATCCAAATCAGTACCACCAAAAAATCATGTCTATTCTGATTTACTTGTTATCCTGTAGTTCACTGTTACTTTGATTACAGAGTGGCAGACAACGTCTTGATTTTTTCATTTGTGTCCAGATTAAAAATGAATAAGTTTGCGTTTGTCAAACTGCATGCTCATGAATTTTATTCTGTAGCATTGCCCAGTGATCTTATGAATAATGCCTGTGTAGCAGCAGCACTGCTACATCTTTGTCCAGTCGCTGCACTATGCTTTTCTTCGCAAATTCTTGCAAGATTGCAAATGAACTGCAATTCTCTTATTGTTCTTCAGGTACACGTTGTTTCTTTTCAGAGCTGTATTTGTTACATTGTAGGAAGTTCTGTGTACTGCACTGATGAAATTATCTTTCAGATCTACACAGTTCCTGCTGCAGGTTTCTTTTCTATTATTCTTTGATATCTTGTTATTTTACTGTTATGAGGACACTTTTTATTCATCAATCTGGACTGTGGAACTGTGTTTGCCATGCAAACTCCATTTCTTCTTTCAACTTTATTCCAGTATTTTTATTCAAGCATTTTGGTCAGGATTCCAGACAGAAAATAGTTCTCTGTCAACATACTTTTTTTAAAAAATGGTAAGGCCGCTTTCACATTCAGACATAATTCATCATTTTTCTTAGACCTTATGTTCTTATCACTCACATGCTTCACTTTTACAGAGGTCGGTACTCCTGATATTTCTGCTTTAGAGTTTTATAATTCATTTTCCCTGCTTTGAGCAGCTGAAAATTATAAAACACAACGGGTGTTTCAGAATACCTGTTATCTTTTATGAGGGAGTGGGCTATGGAGCCATGCATCAGGTGGAGGGTGGATGGACTTCAACACCACGTGACAGACATGCTGTAAGGCAGCAAGTAAGGATGAAGGAAGCCTGCAGCAAATAATGTGGGGGGAGCTGGGTTCTTTCAGTCTTGAGAAATGAAGGGAACTGGCATGTAGAAGGAAGTGGAAGGTGATCAGGATGAGGGGGCAGTTGTCTCTGGAGGGTGATGTGCTCAGCCTGTAGTGAAGTTAAATCTCATCACCATGAACTAAATAAGAACCATACTATTAACCTGAGAGAGAGTGCTAAGAGCAATTGCCATCACTGATAGAGAAGCACAGAAAATTTATTCCATTCATTTTAGAAATCAGAACTGATTAGGTTCCAGGTTTGTTTTATTCTACATTAAAATCCAGTGCCTAAGACTTAACTGCATTTTTGTTGTTTTCAGAGTTGTTCTCCTCAGTGAATCCATCAGTCTTTCAATACAAATTGCCTTTCCCTATGATTTTGTTCATGTCTACATGAGTAGGCTTAAGCAGTTATGATTTCTGTGCTTGAGCTGTGGGCAAACAACTTGGCTGCTGGGTAGACCCTGGCCAAGGCTGTGCAAGCTGAACAGTCTGGAAAACTGCTGGACACGATGTGGGGAATCATGGAACATAAAAAGCTGTGAGAATCTGACAAAAATTACAGACAACATCACAGAGAATACTTGGACCTCACAGGCGGTTAAGGCAAAATTATACAAGAAACAGCCCAAGTCCTCAGGTAATTGCACTGGTGCATTAGAGACCCTCAGGGCCTTGCAAAGCCATCAGCATCCAGATAGCCTTGTAAAGAACACCATATAAAATAGATTTATGATGATGTCACCTATTCTGCCTTAATATACCATGTACCAGAAAGTCTCATAACCCATCTCAGTCCTCACCAGTGCTACATGGGGTGTTTATTCATTAGTGTTTTAGTTTGACTTAGAAATACAGTTTAGAGGAAAGTCTCCTGAACATTCCCAATTCCCATTACTTATAGTGAGCAGAGCTTACAGGGCAGTAATAAGACTCCTCTCCTAGGAAACTAAACCAAACCTGAGCTCCACAAAGGCTCTCTGGCTTCTAATGGGAACTTACTTCGTGCATCAAGGCTACAAGGAAGCAAAACCCCCTGCAATGCTAGAGAAGGGGCAATATTTTCATTCTAAATAGAATTAGTGTGAATGTCGGGTCCACAGCACTGACCATTTTGTTGTGCAGTTGAGATGTGCTGCTTGCTAATGAACATTTACAAAGGTGTTGTAACCCTGACATGCTCCTGGGAGAGCCCATTCATCTGTACTGCACTTGGAAATCTGTTATTAGCTGCCAGTAGGTATAACCTTCCATATTGAGGAGTGCCTCCCCAACAGTGTGAGTTATGTCTGTTGTTTTGCTTGTTAGATGTCTGACACCTGACATACAATTAAATGTAAGGCTACATTCAGTCTCAAAATACTCAGTTACATTCACTGGCTTTGGGAAACAAAGTTTGGTAAAGTGCTCTCATGGTCCGTGAGTTCTTACTCTTCCATGGCTTTCCTTGAGTTAAATTTCTTTGTATCTACACACACACTTGCAATAAAAGAAAGACTATTCTGACATTTTACTCTGTTATGGGAAGAGGTACTGTGGGAAAATTCAGTCTTTATCCTCCTGTGTTCCACAAGAGGAAACCTCATTAGATATCCTCAGAAAGGAATGCTGAGAATCTTGTGACATCAGCCTGCAGTTTTCTATCAGCTACAGAAATGACTGCCAAGTAGTGACAGAAAGCATGTGCTGAACCCAGGAGGCAGGTTATAAAATGATGTGTTTTAAGAATTCCTGGGTTTGTTGAGGTTATAAAAGAGAAACATAATTATTATTGTTACCACTCTAGAAGCATATACCTAACTTTCTGTAAGACAGGTCTGTGTTATCAAATCATGTTACTGATGTCATAGCTGTGCAAAATTCCCATCAAAATAATGAGCCAAACATTTTTTACTTTTTCCTACATTTGAAAAAAATATCCAATATATAATTTTTATA
Source organism: Pyrocephalus nanus (assembly GCA_038380795.1). Lineage (NCBI taxonomy): Eukaryota > Metazoa > Chordata > Aves > Passeriformes > Tyrannidae > Pyrocephalus > Pyrocephalus nanus. The sequence continues at coordinate 25,976,449 of CM076260.1, read as the reverse complement.
AAGTTTATTGACAGTCTTCTCCTGAAAGACATCTTTTGGGGCTTTCTGGTGTTTTGTTTTTTTTCCCAGAATCTTAAAAAAGCAAAGAAAGAAAATTCCAGCAATTTTTAGGATGTCGCTTTAGAACTATTAAAACTTAATTTTGTTGAAATACTTTGTGTCATATTATTCCAGAAGCAGCAATCAAATGTGTGGGGATTTTTTTCCAGAAAACTGAAAAGTATTGTAACATATAATGATAGACTCTTATATTATGCTATGGTTCTTATAGACATTTCAACGATAAGCTAAAATGCCAAAGATACTTCAACTGTAAAAATAAAAATACTCTGCCATCTGTGCTGCTTAATTTTTAAGCTTCAGTTGAAAACAATTATGTCAATTTTCAACTTTTAAAAATAAAATCATAGATAACATTTACTGAGGTATGATTTTATCATCATTTGCAAAATGTTGACTTAGCTTGGAGTCAGGTCTAGGCCTCTGGAGCTAAAATGTTCAGGCTGCAGAAATTCATTAAAGGAATTTTACCTTTCTGTATTCTGTGAAAAATCAAAAAATCATTGGTGCTGTATCTTCTGCTGTGGATAAAAAGAACTGAATGCCTATTGTTAGAAGCTTAGCATCATGCAAATATTTTTGGTGTCAAGAAATGGTGTAAATTAGTCAATGCTAAAATAAATGAAGTTAATGCAGGCTTAGTCAGTAAGAATTTGATCTGTTGTTACAGTTTTTATATCTTAGCTAAATGTTCATGAAGTATTATTTTAGTATATACTAAAAAGATATAACTTTACCAATTTCAAGTAGATTAGTTTACTTATTTTTCTGTGATGATGTTTTATATATATACGTATTTTCTTCTAAATTACATTTCTCAAAATATTTTTGAAGACTTGAGATTTCAGCTCATCACATTTTAGGCATTAACTATGGCTATCTTGTGTAGTAATGGCATAAATTTTTCATTATGTTGTCATAGCCAGTGCCATTAACATGATCACTGTTTTATATCTTTACTTTTCATGAAGTGGTTACTACTGTGCATGTGTATTGAAATTTGCATTTGCTATCTCAAAGCTTGAACATTACTCTAACATGAAGTGGGATTATTAGTCTTGTTTTATGTGTGAAAAACTAGGACCCTGGGACCCAAAGATGGTTGAGATATATCTAGGTGAGGTGATTCACCATCTTAATGATGCATGCTGGGTTGCATAGGTGCTCTGAATCAGAACTGGGACTGAAACTTGGACATCCTTGAGTACTGAGTGCACCTCTGGGGACCCCCGTATAAGAAGCACATGGACCTGTTGGAGCAAGTCCAAAGGAGGACCACAAAGATGATCAGTACTGGAGCCTTCGGCTATGAAGAGAATTTGGGTTGTTCAGCCTGGAGAAGGGAAGGCTCAGGATAAACTTAGGTCATCATTCCAGTACCTGAGGGAGGCTACAAGAAAGCCAGAGAGAGACTTTTTACAAGGTCATATAGTGAAGGGACAGGGAATAGTGGCTTTAAATTGAGAGTAGTTTAGATTAGATACTAGGAAAAGGTTCTTCAGTATTAGGATGGTGAGACACTGGAACAGGTTGCTCAAAGAAGTTAGCGATGCCCCATCCCTGGAAGTATTCAAGGCCAGATTGGATGGGACCCTGAGCAACCTGGTCTAGTGGAAGGTGTCTGTGTCCATGGCAGGGAGGCTGGAGCCAACTGGTCTTTAAGGCCTCTTCACACCCAAACCATGCTGTGATTCTGATTCTGTGTCTCAAGTAGAAGTACTAGGGCATTTTTCCCTTTGGCGATACTGAAATGTTCAGGCTGCAGAAATGCATTAAAGAACCAAAGGACGTTACTAAACCATAGCATTTGTTCAAGTGGTTAAAATGGTTAAATGGCTCTTTATTCTATATTTTTTCTTAAGAGCTAAGATTCAGATAGATGAATGCAGCTTTTCAATTATGGATTTAATATGTCACTACTTGCTTTTGGAGTATTTAGCATTTTTTCACTGTGCTGATTAAAATCTGTTGTAGATGATAATTAGGCTGGTTTTATCATTCAAACACTCAAAATTGATTTTTAAATCTTTAAGTGGCTTGTACTAGACTTTTATTTCTCAAAAGGTTTAAAAGACTGCTTATATTATGTCCTTGTGTCATGTTTTCTGTAAATGCTAAATCACTGCAAAATTAGTAGATTTCCAATTCTAAAATCCAAACCTACCTTTTTTTCACAGGAGGAAGAACTAAGGAAAAGTGGAGAAGCCAAATACGCACACTTGAGTGATGAGCTCCATGTATTAATTGAAGTTTTTGCTCCACCTGGGGAGGCGTATTCTCGTATGAGTCATGCCTTGGAAGAAATAAAAAAATTCCTGGTTCCTGTAAGTGATTTGTAACTTTTTTCTGAGAGTGATTATGGTTTTGTTGCACTGAATTTGTGCCTTCTTTAAGCACCTTTAGATCAAGGAAAAAAAAGGTTCTGTTGAACTTTTGTCTTTCATTCTCTCTCATTTCTCAAGGAGATGCCAAACAGGCCATTAACTGTCACAGTTGATGCCCTAATATATTTCCTAGATGTTTTATTATTTCCATTTGTCAGTGTTTTTTATTTCCTTACTTGGTTTCTGAAGGGAATAATAGATTACTTTCTTTTTCTGATGGCAGACAGTAGTCATTAGTATGAGCATACACTTTCAAGATTTTTGAGTATTTAAGTCTGTAAAAACATTTTAATACATGTAACAATTTACTTAAATATCTTGCTAATGAAGTTAATGAATTTCTTGTGGAGCAAACAGCATTAACAAAACATTGCTAAGACATTTCTGTTCAGACAGCTTATGACTCAGACCACAGTATAGCAATGCTCCATCAGCCAGGAGAGCACAGAAACATACTCCAAAACTTGGAACCTTTTCAATTTGATTTATGCTAAGTATATAACCTTCTGAAATAGTTATCTTCTTGTCTATTGATTTTCCTCAAATTCTCTGAAATATATTTTTCACATTTATAGTTAGTCCATAATATTTTCATACTTAAATTTGTCCTAGAATTGAAGCATATGTACACTAGATATTAAGTAAAGTACTACTAGAGTTACATGAGTTGTCATCTGAGGTCTTAGTGTCACCTGAGAGTTCTTAGCATTCTAAAAATGTCCAGAACTTATATTCCTTAAAAATAATATGATGACAGCTTGTTTCTCTTTCTGATAAAAAAATGAAGTGCCATAACTGTTCATGTCTCATGATAATAATGGTAGGATTCCATTGGTGCCTTTCTGTTATGATATTTCTAATATGATATTTCATATCTGAGTGATATGAAATCAAGGTAAGAGATGCTCACATGAGGCATATGCATATTTACCTGGAAGAATTTTAATGCTTTATTTGGTGTGGGCTTCGTGGTGGAGGAAAAGGAGAATACATTACAAGTAAAATATTGAAGCAGGTTATTTCAAATGTTCAAATTTTTTAGAGCAAATAATTTTTTTTTTTAAGAATAAAAACTAAGTGAATTAAGATTGTTAAAAATAAACATCTGGATATTTGTTTTAAGTAAAAAAGTTTATTGGCACCAAGAGAGTGCCCAGAAATGAGCTACAAGATTTAAACAAGTTAAATCTATCTTTCTGATTCTCCCTTTTCATCCCCTTATTATGCCTTTAGTTTGGGAACACTGGTAATAAAATACTATTTAAAATTCTTTGAAATACCTGTGAGACAACAAAGTACCTTTTTCTTCATTATTTCTGATTTTTTGTTGAACATACAATACAAGGGACAAATTAGGTCAATGTGGTAATGTGGCAGCATACTGTGGAATGACATTTTGGCTGCACATTAATGGTGAAGATCTTCCAAGCCATTACACTGACAGAAAATTTATCATTAAGTGATATGTTCCTGAAAACTCTGGAGTGTTATAGCTAAAAATGGTAACAGGGCCAGTTATAAAATTTGCCAGTCTTTGTCCTTTAGATAACTCTATTTCTGGTTGTTTGTGATTTTGCCAAACTGCAACAAGGTTCTTGTTTAAAGTTATCTTTTTATGTCCTTGACACGATGATGGCATCCTTTCCTTGTGCCACCTGGATTTTTAACATTATGTGTTCTATCCAGCCTGAGAAATTCTGTTCTGGGTGAATAAGGGAGAGAGACCAGTGGGTGTTGAGATTAATATTGAAATTTGTTGTAAATATTCAGCATCTGTGCAAGCATATATTTTGTGTGACACATTATTTATTCATAAGGATTATATGTATTTTCCAGCACAAGTATAAGAGCTACACTGGAGGAAATATAAAAACAAGTTCTTTGTTATGAGATTTTGAACATGGTTGACAGTGGCAATAATAGACCCTATCTTAAAAGGCTACCAGATCTGTCAGACGTTATTTGCTCTTAGTGAAACTGTCACCATTCACCTCCCTATTTTCTATGTGCCTTAGCAAAGTTTCCAGGATGATCTGCTCTGTGGTCCTGTCAAGACCCGAGGTGAGACTAAGAGAGCTGTAGTTCCCCATGTCTTCCTTATTTCTCTTTTTAAATGTGAGGGTTATGTTTCCCTTTTTCCAGTCATTGGGAACTTCAGTGGACTGTCATGACTTCTCAGATGCAATGCATAGTGGCTTCGCCACTTCCTCATCCAGTTCCCTCGGAACAAGCAGATGCATCTCATCAGGTTCCATGGATTTGCACCTTCAGGTTTCTTAGATGTTCTCAAACCTGATCTTCTCCTACAGTCAGTGCTTCTTCATTTTCCCAATCCCCGCCTCTGCCTTGTGTGTCCTGGGCTGTGTGGCTGGAACACTTGTTGGTGAAAACCAAGATAAAGAAGTCTTTAATCACCTCAGCCTTCTTCATGTCCGGGGTAACCGAGTCTTCTGTTTCTTTCCGGAGAGGGCCCACATTTTCCCTAGTCTTTCCTTTATCACTGATGTACTTTTCCTATTGCCCTTGACATCCCTGTCCAGTTTTAATTCTGTCAGGACTTTAGTTTTTCTAACCTGGTCCCTGACTGCTTGCACAATCTCTCTGTATTCCTCCAAGGCTGCCTGTTCTTGCATCCAACCTCTGCTGGCTTCCTTTTTGTGTCTGAGTTTGTCCAGGAGCTCCTTGTTCATCCAGCCTCCTGTCATTTTTGCCTGACTTCCTCTTCATTATGATGCATCGCTCCTGAGCTTGGAGACAACGATGCTTGAACATTAACCAGCTTTCTTGTGCCCTTCTTCCCTCTAGAGAATCATAATCATTCCAAACAAGTAACAGTTGTACTTTATGATATGTTTGTTAGTTTTATCCCCTCTGCTTCATTTCAGATTTACAAAGCAGTTATTCACTGGCTGGTTGCAACATGTTACAAGGGGTTTGCACTCAAAAAGATTGCACTAGATAATTTCCTTTTTGTTCCCTATTTACAGCATCTCTTGAATTTGTTTTATGATGTTTCGTTGTTTATAAGACCTAATTTATTGCAGCAATGAATATTGGAATTGCATGACAGGGATGAAAATAGTAGGATGTATCAGTTTTATTTATAACAAATAAAGGATGTAATAAACTATTCAAATGAGTTCTCACACTGCTTATGAATTTTGTGACATTTGTATGAAATATTGCCCTCAGAAATTACACTGTGTCAGTAAAATGGAATAATGTTTTTATACCTTAGCCATAAGTTTTAACAAGACTGAATTTTAAAATAAATGCCTAGAAAAAGAGAAAAATGTAGAATAGGACTACGGAAAAAAATAGTTGAACATTTATTAACTGAAGCAAATTCTTAATGAACAACCACTTTTGATTTAAATGTGAGTACTTAATTTTCACCTTCAACCTTACCCAAGAGTAGGTTTCAAAATTTTTCCTAGTGAAGATTTTCCCTCCAAGTCAGAGTTAGAAACTAAGTACTGCTCTGGCTGTTCCACAAGGTGACACATTCCAAAGCTGCAGGCAGCTTCGTCTCAGGTGGTGCGTTGGGATCCCTCCAACAGGCATTTCAGGGCACGACTGAACCCCCAGTGTCTGCGGCGCTCGGGGCTTTGCCAGCTGAGATGCTTTCAAAGCCAAGCTGCTTCATTTACTGTCTGCTGCTTCCTTCTTGCAAGTGGCTTGAAGTCTGAGTGGGAGCCGCCATTGGGACGTTGCTAACTGGTTGATAAGATTTATTTTGTAACCGAATTTGGTAGTTCTTTGGTGTATTTTATGCAAAAAATTGTCTTTGGAGGGTGTCATATCCAATTACTAGCTAGATACTGTGCTCCATTTTGTTTTGATGTTTACTCTCAGTATGAAAATTTGAATATAATTGAAATATGACAGATCAAAGACCCACGATTAACCAAATAGGATTAATCTCAGAGTTTTGAAACACAACTGCCTGGTCCATTATTTTTCTGAAAACCTATTAAAAATGAAAACCAAAATGTAGTCCCCGAAGTCAAGGTTTTGCGTTACAGATCACATTTGGAACTGATGTTAACATAATATGAATTATCCTCTATTAGCTGTGTGGAAAGTATGAACAGTAGTGATGATTAGAAGGTGGACATGTGTTTTGCAGATTCACCTTTGTAGCCAACACAGAGTCAATAAAATGCATGGGTATCTGACTGCCAAGCAGTTCTGACCTCAAAATGCCAGGGATCTAGGTCTGGGTGTATGTATATCTCCGTGCCTCAGAGTGGGATGCAGGGTCGACAAACTAGAAGGGGAAATTGGGGATGTGGGGGAAGAGGGTTTAGAAGCTTTTCAAGCTTTAAAATGTGCTGATTTTAAAATGTTCATACCTATTAAATGCAGTGATTTTTTTTCACTTTATTGAGCAAAAAAATTGTACATCACTCTTATTATATATATCCTTTTGATTTACATAGAAATACAGAAATACGTTTTCTGAACAAGCTCCTATTTCCATATAGCAAGGGATTATACCATCTTCAGGAGTTCTGTGCTTTCCAACACATGCAAAATCTTTTTCTGAGTCCCATTTTTATCCCTTTAAGCAAAGCATTTTTATTTGACATGGTTAGCATCCCTTGGGAGAATGAGGGAAGCAGATAGTGATAATTCTTTTTATGTGTGAGTGCTCTGTAATAAGGAGCTATTATGTAGAGGGCAGGTTGCAGCTGTGGTGACATGACCACTTTAAAAAGATTGTTTATAACCATGCAGTCAGATGATCAGAAATTGAACCAATTACCACTTTAAAAGCTGCTCTTCGACATATTTGCATACATTTTGCTAGCCACTTGTATCTGCTTTGAATTGAGGCATATTGGCACCACTCATGGGCTGGGAATAAGCACGCGGTCATGTAGTGCAGTCCAGTTGATGGACAATCACTGGTGATCATCTGCCTGTATAGTTTTCTGGGGGTGTTTATCAGATCAGCTGCAATCAGATTCCATTATTAGGAATCAATGTCATGAGGCAGCAGGTGAATGCAGGATTTTATATTGTTGTTGTGAATTCAGGCTGCAGTGTCTTCCAGACTTCCTTGTAGGTGCCTAAATATCTTGCTGAGTGGTTAATTTAAATCCTTTTATCTCACCTTGCTCCATACCACTGATTCAAATAATTTTCTTACTAGTCATTAAAGAACATTGTGTTCTCATTGATCCAGCTAATTAAAGATGAAAAATTACTGAGAAAGAAGACCCTTTGAGTGAAATAAAAATTTATGATTTTCAGACTGGAAGTTTAATTATACCAGAACTATTTATGAAAAAATTGAGGCTTGTGGGAAATGGAAAACAAACTTCACTACAGATTTGTATCAGTGGTACCAATTAAATAATCTTGAAGTAAGGTTTGATACCTTGAAGGTCTTTCTCCATTTTATATTGGAAAATAAATTCTTTTATGTCAAATATACATTTACTGTATATATGAATCATATATAGTACAGATTAAAGTTACATTTAATGTATGTACATACAGAAGACAGTAACAATTTTGTCACTTATAAACTAGTTTATTAAATGTATTTATATGACATTTATTTTGAACATTTTTTATTAGCCATCTAAATTTCTTCTGTGCTACACTATAATATGAAACCTCTACTTACATACCATTTCACTCTTCATGGTTTTGTAATCTTGTTTTTTTATAAATAAGCTATGGTGTGGGTGTGGGTTGGGAGATGTCAGTCTTTCTTTCCTCTAAGAAACCTCAATGGGCAAAATATTTCCCTAAATATGACACTGAGCAGCAGCACAGCTACATCTCTAAAATACATCTTTTGTACCTGTCAAAGTAAATAATTTATACTTGCACATTCTGAAAAAATAATCACAGTAATAAATAATTAGTACAATAATTATTTTAAAACTGTGATAAGGAATTTTTTTAGCAACTGTTTCAGTTGTCTGGGTTCTGGTTTTCTGTGCAACATCTTTGGCAATTTTACACACAAGTTTTGATAACCAAGGAAAAAATTTCAGAGATTCTGTCAAAGTCTAAAATGTCACATCACTTTACCTCTTCACAGCTATTTTTCCTAAACATTGCTTAATAAATCAAATTATTATAAGCATATTCAAACACTAGTGTGCTCAAGAGAGTCATCATAACTTGTGGACTGTGGTTCTTGACTTTTTACAGGTGCTGAAGTTTGTCCTAACCACAATAATGGCTGATGGAGCAGCAGCACTTGTATTGTTTAAATCACTCATTTCAAGTTTGATGAAAATAACCCTAAAGCTTTCCCTCAAAGCGAAGGTTTGGAGATGGAGATTTACAATAAAATGGCCTTTTTAATTGAAAATTAACCTTCCGTATTTTTTAACTGACTGAATTTTTTATGTACTTACTGGTATACCATATAGACTACTGGTTCCTTCTGCTGTAAGGCTATGAAATGGATAGCAGTACTAAGAGTGTGTAACTCCTCAAATGTCTTTACATTTGAGTCATTAAGAGTGGGTCTTCTGCTGACATGCCAGACTAATAAGTATGTTCTTCCTAGGCTTAGCTCTCCTGCTGCTTCAAGGCAATACAGATACTTTGCAGCCTCTCGTGTGCTTTAAGTGTTGATACTCCCACTTTGAGTGGAGTAAGACCTTTTTGGATATGCTGAGACCTATTCAGTCTCTGAAAGCGATGCCTTGGTGATCTCTTTCTGATGTACAAAGGAACAGTATAAAAGGCAAGGCCTTACTGCCAGAGCCAGCCCTATCAGATCAACCAGACACATTAACCTGATCAAGGGTTTTACACTGACCATTAATCTGAGCATGTTATTGAGACATGGATGCAGTTTGAAGAAGTATTTCCAACTTGCTTGGCAAGTCTATATTCATCAGCAGTTTTGAGCTTTTCTTGCTGCTTCCTCGTCCTAGGGTGGAGGTTCGCCAGTGGCAGATCAGAAAAAAGTATGAGTGCAGGTGATAAAATTAGTGCAGAAAAATTTGAATCCGACTGTATTGCTCCTGGTTTCTTAATTGCAGGTCTGTAATATGTAGCAAGAAGTTGGCTATGGTATTGCACATTAGACTGTACAAACCTTTTCACCTCAGTGAGAGCACCAGACCCTCTTACACATCTGGCATTGCATTGCAGAGCTCTGTGTGTGAGTACAAATTTGGCCAATCAACTCATCAAAAAAGGTTGGGTGTTTGACCCAGTGAAGAAGCTGCACCTTCACGGCCTGAAAATAAAATTCCATGTGGTTCTATATAAAAGTAGGCATAAAAATTGTACCTAAAATAATTGCTCTTCATGCCAAGAATTACTTTGTAATGATGATGAAAAAAAGTGAAAGATGTTGCTTTGTGTTTCCATCACACATACAATATTTTTTTTCTATGCCATCAACATGAGGAAAGCAAATGACAATATTTGGTTATAAAAATAAGACTGAAAGCAAAGAGATCAGAGATACTTATTTTTACTCTTTCAAGGAATTGGTTATTGGCATAGCCATGTTACTTTATCTCCATTTCCCTTACATCAGCAAAATTACATTGCTATTTTTAAGGTTTAATTCATATGTGAAGGTACACCTAAATAAAAAAAATTATTTTCCTGCTGTCATTCACACTGAAAAGCATACTGCAGGTACTATCCAAACTGTGTGTTTGGGTTTGGTGTTTGCTTTGATTTTTTAAAAATTTTGTTTGATTTTGAAAAACTGGGAAGAGAGAAGACTTTGGTGGTATTTGTAAACTTTATATCTTTATTTATTAATGTAACAAAGGTTAGTGTAGTCAATTCTGAGGGTGCTGTGTCATGCTTACTTAGGAAAGCATAAAAGAAAAAGCAGAAATGCAGAGTAATCTTTCCTCCGTTGTGTTCTTTTAGCTTCCAGCAGTTAAAAAGTGAATGTTTTCAGGGCTGTATCCAGACCATTTTGCCTTACACCCTGCAGTAACTGTTACTTCTCTTCCCTGAGTTTATCAAAGGCTTTTTCTGAACCCTAGTTAAGCTTTCAGGCTTAGAAAAACTTCAGGTTGCATGAGTTTAACAGTTCAGTTATGCACTGAGTGTAAAAAAAATAAAAACCTGAAATCCCACTTCCTCTTATTTGTTTTAAAGCAGCAGCTTAACCCTTTATGAGTGCCCTCATCTTCATGCATGGTTAAAAGCAGTAGACAATTTCACACTGGTCCTTACTCTTACATTGCTGTGGATTTGTTTCTTTTCTAGCCCCCATCTTTTATTGTGCAGAAGCAGAGGTAGCTCTGTTTTTCTGTAAGGCATACTTCTGACTATCCATGTCTTCCCACATCTTCTGTAGCTTACCTCTTTTATTTTTCTATTGGGATAAGATGGCTAGGATGGCATGCAGTAGCCTCATCTTGGTAGTCAAGAAAGAATCCAGTAATGGAATGGACCTTCTGTTATTTTATGGTTTAGTGTCAGAATTTTTTTCTAGTGCTATTTACCATTCTTCCAGCTTGCACTGATTTGATGATTTTTTTGAATGGCATTTGTAAAAAGTACAGGGCATCTTTCTTGAATGATAATAAGTAATAGAGCTATTTACTTTCAGTATTTTAATGTTTATCAATACTTTATCTGTGTTCATTTGTGTTACTTTTCGCTTATCAGCACTCAGTTTTTTTCTACCAGTTTTTTTCCTAATAATAGAGTATAATGAAACCTTTCAGCAGTTCTTCACAGTAACATTTAGATTTTATTGCCTTGAATAATTTAAATGAAATATTATTATTTCACTACTGAAAAATTTGTAATTAAATTTATGAAGATGATGAGCAGACCAGATTTTTTGACTCACTCAATAAACTCTTCTCCTCAGAAAACATAAAATTATAAAAAACAGCTATTTTTAATATTCTTTCTCCTTTAACAAAGAGAGAACTATTAATCAGCAAGGTGCTCTGTTTTAGCTTTTGATAACTTTTGGTGTGGTTGATGGGAGTTTGGATTTCCATGGATGGAGATCTTTAAAAATGGATCTGATTTGCTCTGTGCCAAGCCATATGACATAAACTTCTTCAGAAATAATCTGCATGAAGGATAAATATCCATTCGCTTACAGACTGGACTCCTACAAGACAATAAGTGCAGCATACATTCAGCATGTGCAAACATGAGGTTTTAGTAAGTAAAGGATATATATTTGTACATATCCCTGATGTTTTGAAAGGTTTAAGTCTCCTAGTGACAAGGAATAATATGACAGAACTTCACTGTCATGAGAGATTTTTGAAATAAAAATTAAATTTAAATATGAAATTGAGAGGAAAAGATTTGTGGTTAACTATGAAAACATCTTTCTACATTAAAAAAAAAAAAAAACAAAACCCACAACCAAACTTTAAAATGTTTTTTTTCAGCCTCAGTGACAAAGGGTTGGGAAAAACTTGCAATCACTGTATAAAAATCAGGAAAGATGCAAAAGACAGATTAATGGCAATCAAGTTTATAAAATAAAAGTATCATATTTAATTGAATAGTTGTGAAGGAAATATGTGGCCAGCAATGCAATGATAATACAAATGAGTTCAAGGAACATTAGAAGTAAACAGAATCCTAAAAAAGATACAACTTCAATCCCTGGAAATGGTAACATTATCAATAACATTAATGATGCAGAAAAAAACCAGAAGGTTTCCAAAAATATCCGTTGTGTAGCTGAAAAAATAAAATGTGGTATACTTGTATTTTACTAAAATGATGCAATAATTTGCAGTTACTGGCACAGGAATGCTAATTTTAAGAAAAACTGTAAAAAAAAAAATCAGGAATGTGGAGAAATGCGGAGAAAAAATCAGGACTGTGGAGTGTGCAGTGGAAGAAGAATGTGGCCAGTGAAAGAAAAATTTGCAGTGACTATATGGTGATAATGCCATGACCAGCCTGACAGAAGTCCTTCACTGAATAGCTGGAAAAGTTTGCAGCCTGTAAAAAAAATGAGAAAATAATCTAACCACTGCTTTGATGTTTTTGTGTCATGATAGAAATTATTTTGTCAACAAATATGATTTCCTATTCAATGAGAAAGTTTGTTGATAAATTAATTATGTTAGTGACATTAAATTCCATTAATAATGTACCCATATATATGACGTGACAGGGCTTATTAAGCAGGTTCCCCTAAGTATATATGTCGATAGTAATTTTCTTAAGGAATTTGTCTGTGGTGTGATACACAAACCTGGTTTGAAGATGGAGATTTGCATCTTGATATTAGGTTATTTCATTTCAATGCAGCAGGTTCCTTTGGTTGAGACCTACACAGGTGGTGCAATACCCTAGACCCTATAGCAAAATCTGTAGCTGTTAAACAGATGAAGAAATCTCTTGTGTGAGACTGGTGCCTCCAAGTACATCCCCAGCCATCAGCTCACTGACACAAGCATACAGAAAATGCTGATAATTAGGATGCATCTTATAATCTGCCTCCCTTCTAGGTTTACACACTTTACTTTGGAAACATCAAGATGAGAGGCAAAACCTTCGGATAAAGTAAGTGGGAAACTAGAAAAGGATTTTAATAAGAGAGGTATAAGCTCATACTGGAGCTGCCCATGTGCCTTTGATTGCAAAGGGAAACTGTTGGTGACTTGGATTAAAATAGAAGAAAGTTCTCATAGCCTCCTTTTTTAAAAGAAAGTTCATATGAAACAAAATCTTTCTGTAGAGTTGCATGATGACACTGTAGTCTAGTGATCAGTTTTGTTCAGAGTTGACTGAAGACTGCAGAAAGAGGAGTGAGGCAGTCTGGTACCCAAAGCTGTAAATGGGACTCAGTTGGGAATGATGGGACAGCATATCACTAGCAGTAGAGGCAGGAGCTCATTCAGAGAGAAAGGGTGAGCAGACATGCAGGAGTCAAGAGAAGTATGCTCAAGTAGAAATATTGCATATTGTACATTTAAATTACTTGAGTACAGTTACTGTCTACTTCTTGCCTGTCACTTTCTCTCAGCTGTTTGAAAAACTCTTTGATGCATGCAGTTTCTTTTTGCTAACTAAACACATAAGAAAATTGGAACTCTCTCCTTTAGACATGCTAGAACAAGGCTTGTGTCAGTTGGACACTAACTCAAGTGCTGCATCATTTTTCTGGTGGCCTAAACTTGTGAATGACTCAGTGAGTAACAACTCAGTTACAGCACTGTTGAAAATCAGAGTTTTTAGAGCCAGATTGGAGGAAATGAGAAATTCCTGGAAGCACACAGCATAACAAGCTCAGCAGGATCTGTGGCTGATTACAGTACATATTTATGTGTCTGTTTATAAGGCATAGTTACCACAGAGTTAGCTTGAGCAGGTCAGTACAAGAAGGAACTCAAAACAATGCAAAGTCCTTATTTTTCACAATTTTCCTATTGATTGTTGATTCACTTTTGTAAACTCTGTTAAAATTCAAAAGTACTGAATAGTAGTTAAACCTGGGTTCTTAATTGGGCTCTAAAATTAGGATTAAGATTAGGACATATACTATCCCAGAGTTGTCAGTGGAAGAGCTATCAGGAAAACACAGGCAGAAGGTGATTTTTTTCCAACTAGTGAGGTCTTCAAAAGGTCTTGGAGAACTTTGCAGAGATAAAAAAAGTATCACATTTGGAATAATATTTAATCGATGTTCATTGTTTTCTTTATTTGCTTTACATCACTGTTACTTTTGAGGAAGTGAACAAAAACCATCTTGTTCTAAAAGCACTATTTCTGAGTTGTTTTAATCTAGTCAGGAGTACCTAGCCTGTAGGATTTCCTTAGCTGCCAAACACACATGGGCCGAGCTAAAATACAGAGAAAAGCAATCAAGATCTGTACAATACCTGTAGTTACAGCAGGTTCGGGAAAACAGAACTGTTATCTCAGAGGGGATGAGAAAATCCCCTCAACGGCAGAAAGGGCCGTTGCGTGTGTAACATGGTGCCAAATCACACCATAAACACCTGTAATCTCTGCCCAGCTGTTACCCTTAAACTGATCAGTTAAAAATAGGTGAAAGAAGCCAATGTTAAATTAAACAAAGATTTTGCTCTGATTTGGATTGAAATTTCTTTTCTATCTATATACACATCAGGAAGACAGATTGTGCCTTGGCTATTGACACATCTGGTCTACACTTGTATTTTACTTTGAAAAGCACTTAATAGATTTATGTCAGTCTGTAAAACGAGCTGCATCCATGGCAGGAGCTTACATGCCACACTGAAAGCAGGTGCAGTTAAAGATTGAGGTGATACAAAGCTCTGAAAAATAGTTGTGGAGGCTGCTTCGCTATCCCATCTTGTGTGGTACAATAGATGATTTATGTAATAAAATGGGATGAGTCCCTGATATGCTATTAAATACCTGCACAAGAATGTGGTTTTACCATCTCCATCTGTCTCCCAAAAATTGTGAATATGTTGCACTATGTTTAAGGAGATCTCTAATTTAATTTGGTTAATCAGTCTTCACTCAGAGCTCAACTTTTTGCATGGTCAGAAATCATACTTTCTGCTGGAATGTAAAAGCCCGTTTTGTTTTGTAGTGCAATTATGTATTACAATATCACTTAAAAAAAATTTCCTCCTGTGTCACATTTTAAACTAAACAACTATCTGAGCAGTATTAAAATGGGAAACAAACTCTGAATGTATCTCATTTTCTGCCAAACCCTATTGTTAAATAAATTATTGTTTCCAGACATAGTTGAGGGCTATTTATATGGCATGTCAATTAAATCTCAACTTGTACTTTAGCTCTTTAATCATTTCTGAGTTAGAAGCAATTTTATGTAGTTTAAGGCCAGAGGGAACAGAGAATCTACATTGAGTTTGTGTATATTATTATATATTATTATGGTGTATGTATTGTGTTCCATATAATGATACATATCACTGTAGTTGTTAAAAAGTATATTCCTAAAATATAGTGTGGTTTATTATTATATAATGTTAGCCTGTTAGATTTCATCCGGCTACTTTTACACCAAGACCACCAGATTTTGTTGCGAATCTTGCCCTTAGGTCATCCTCCTGCTCTGCAACTGCTCTGCTACCACAGACCACAGCAGCACCCACAGCAGGTGAGGAAAACTACCTGAATGAGCAGCTGAGGACTTTTGTTTATGGAAAAATCAATCCTTCCAACCAGTCTGATCAGAGACTTAGAATTAGGAAAGGAGGGAAAATCACTTTTTGTTACTAAACCTGGCAGTTTTCCTTCTCTGTACAGGAATAAAGCATTATGTTATGCACCTGAGAGGTTTTTCTCTACTGGCATAAACTGACTCTAAGGGTAGCATGTTTCTTGTGACTCACAAGTATTTCTAGGGAAAATCGGTATAAGGATAGGATGGAATGCATCTGCCTGGTATTGTATTGGTGTCAGAAAAGCTTCTTGACCCTTCTAAGAGACTTACACACATCTTTAGGTATATATTGAGCATGATGGGAATAACCTAGGCAGTTCTGTATCCCTGGAACTTGTAAAGAGAAAATCAAGAGGAAGCTTATAAATTTACAGATTCTGAAAATGAGAAGTTTGACTATTTCCTCTGAGTTACAGCCCACACAGACGGTAGTAGTTCTTCTAAAAACTGTACTAATTATATGTTTCAGAAAGAAATCAGATTCACTTGAAGTGCCCCATATGATCTAGAGTTCATCATCTTCCTGCTAAGCTTTAGTTATCCTTACTGGTAGGAAACTATGTCTGTTTTCAAAGCTGATGGGTTTTGTCCCTATATTCAGCATGCAGTCTGTAGTTTTGTGTGTTTTCCACACTAAAAGCACCTCCTTCTCTTTCTAGCTATTGGTTTTCCCTCTGGGTTTCCACAGAAAGACTATCAAAGAAATCAACTGTTTCCCCAAACATGTTCTTCAGTAAACAGAATATTGTTATTGAGCCTCATTTCACAAGACCTTTTTTTTTTCTTTTTGATTGTCCTGTCATGTCAGCTTTAATCCTGACCCCATAGTCAGAAGAGCCACATAGATTTGTGACAGCAATTTAGCCCTCACATTTTTACCACCTACTAGTTTACAAAGCGGTTTACAAATAGTTAGTAAGAATATTTAATATGGTTGAGCCAGGAAGCGACCTTGTTCTGCATTTTTATTTCCCTCAAAACCAAAAATATCACTCTACCACAATATCAGTTTGCACATCATTCAATGCAATCCCTGGTAATTTAATACTGGTTTTAAATCAAAGCATTAACTGAAAAATTTCATCTGCGATGCTTGATCTGGAAATGATTGCATACAGTGGAAACAGTCTCATGTCCCATTCTGTTAGAGGGGTAAATCTTTCTCTCCACATCAGGTGGGATAAATAAAACCTCAGTTTTCAATGCAAATGGAGAACTGGAACTGAAGAGTTAAAAACCCTCCTCGCTGTTTTCTGTTACAGTCTTTAAAATTTCATCTAGAAACATAACTGTCCTATTTTCTTTTAGGAGTGGGATAGAGGAGAATTGAAAGGAGTCATCATACTGTATTTCCAAGTGCCTTTATGATGCCTTTAATTGTACTGATCAATCTCACTTAGGTGATGTCTTTTGCTTCCATTATCAGCCACCTACATTAAAAAAATACTAGTACATTCTTCTTACTATCTTACTATTTTTCCTTTTTTTTAATTGTTGTTCTGAAAGAGGCATTTAACCTAAATATCTTATTTGACCAGTGCTGCTTTTAATATCTTTGGCATTTGGGTTATGTGAGCAGCCTCTCGGATGCTCTTCAACTCTGCTTCTGGCTGCAGGCTCAGACATTCCCAGACAGGTATGGCAAGAGCAACTCTACTTTCAAAAAGGTAACTTTCTTAAAATGTTGAATGTACATAGTATTCTTATAAAAAATTACAGAAAACATAGGTGTGTACCTAGGCATCAACTAGTTTTTCAAGTTGAGCCTACATTGTCTGTCAGGATGGTTTCACTGCTGACTTGTTCTACGTTGAACTCTGACTGTTCTTTATGCAATTACAGCCTCACCTTTTTAGCAGCATTATAGTTTTGTTGCAGTTGCATGTTATAATACCTAGCACATATCCCCAAGATGAAGTCAGTTCCATTATACATTTTTTCTGCCTATGTAGTAAGAGCAGAAATTTAAGGAATATTTTGTTTTCTTGCACAGATGGAGTGGTCTGTAACATGTGCACTCCATCCTTTGCCTGAAGAAAGCTCTAACTCCTGTTATCCAAGAACTTGAATCTACTCCTGTGAACATTGTCCTTACAGTAAATTACCATCTTCCTGTTTCCTTTTTCCCATTAGATAGAGCTTAAAAAAAGGATCTTCTTTGTTTTGGATACCTTTGCACACTGTGTCCCAGTTGCTAGATCCCACCTGTGAGTTTCTCTTTCAGATCCTCTAAGCTGATGTTTGTCCCCTCTATAGATGAGAACACATATGAAGCAGGAAATAATGGAGAAAATAAAAATAGCAGAATGGGAAAACATACTGTGTTGACCCTGGCCAGATGCCAGGTACTCAAATAAAGCCACTTGTGACTCCCTTCTGCCACTGTAAAGAAGAGAGAAAAAAATACAGAATTCATGAGTAGAGATACTCCCAGTTGAGCTGGGAGAGGTCAGTTACTGATTACCTTCACGTGCAAAACAGACTCAAAGTGGGGATATTACTTAAATTTATTACTAACAGGATAAGAGCCAAAGAGTGAGAAATAAAATAATCTTAGAAACACCTTCCTCCCACCCCTCCTTCCTTCCATGTTCTTTCTTCCCCCCCCAGTTGTGCAGGGGGACGGGGAATGGGAGTTGCAGTCAGTTGTTGTTTCTGCCTCTACTCAGGGAGAGGAGTCGTTCCCCTGCTCCCATGGGATCCCTCTCACGAGAGACAGTCCTTGATGGACCTTTCCAGCGTGTGTCCATCCCTCAGGCAACAGTTCTTCACAAACTGCTGTCTCATGGGTCACTCCTCCATGGGGGTGAAGTCCTTCATGACGTGGGTCCTCCACAGGGGCCACAAGTCCTACCCAGGAAAAACCTGCTGCAGTGTGGGTTTCCCTCTCCACAGGCCACAGGTCTCTGGCAGGACTCTGCTCCTTCCTGGGCCTCCCGCAGGGTCACAGCCTCTTCATGCATCCTCCTGCTCCAGCATGGGCTCCTCCATGGGCTGCAGGGGCACAGCTGCCCCACCATGGACTGCACCACGGGCTGCAGGAGCCTCAGCTCTGGCTCCTGGAGCATCTCTTACCCCTCCTTCTGCACTGACCTTGGTGTCTGCATTGTTGTTCTTTGTTCTGACTCTGCTCTTCCCTGGCTGGAATTCTTTCTACTCAATACCTTGTGTTTTTAAATATATTATCACAGAGGCATTACTGTTACTCCTAATTGGCTTGGCCCTGGCCAGAGGCAGGAAGTCCATCCTGGAGCTGGCTGGCATTGGCTCCACCAGACAGGGGAAGCTTCTAACAACTTTAAAAGAAGCCAGCTCTGTAGCCACCCTGCTACCAAAACCCAGCCACAGAAACCCACTATAGAAAGTTAAAGAAAAAGAAGGGGAATAAATAAAATTAATTTAAATGAATTAAGAAAAAATGATTAATGGCAGTAGAAAGATACTATCGGTGATTGTAGCATCTCTGAGAAATTTGGTTGCCTTGAATTTTGTTTAAAGTTTCAGGAAAAGTAACTTGTAAATGAAGTGCACCATGATTATGTGCATTATTATAGTTATGAAAAATTAATTCCAAAGTGTATGAGAAAACAATGCTTCTTTTTAATTGCTTATTTTTGTATTTTTCATTTTAAGTATGATGAGAGCATTTTCTAGGAATGCATATGCAATAACTGGTAAATGCCATGTAAAAATTACACATTGCCATTAATATATTGATTTGCATGTTCTTTATTTCCAAGAGAAATTATGATTAATTATTACAGCATGCTCACACTTTTGATAAAATATTAATAGCTTTAGTTTCATGGAGATTAACAGACCAACTGGGGCTTGTTTCCTATTTGAATTTTTGCTCATTGCTATTAAAAAAATCCTGCAAAATGTCACAATACCTGCAAAGATGTTGTGAGATGTTGCATGACAGCATCACCTTTTCATGCATGTTATTTGAGAAATAACTGGCCCTAGCTGCAAAATTTCCACATAAAAACCAAAAATAATCCTCCCAAATAAAAAATAAGTCTCCCAAAACCACGCAGTAATTGCAGTATTTTCTTGAGTGAAGTCGGGGGGAGGGTTGGAACAGCAGGGATAGTGAAGAGTCAGGAATAAGCACAGTTGGTAGGAAAGATCAAACACACAATAGAAAATACTGGATGATAGAGAAAAAGACACTAAATGGCATTTTTTGTTTCTTTCCAAAGACATCAATATTAAATGGTTTTGGAGAACAAGAGATGAACCTCTCTTTTGATTTAGTGTGCCTGCCTTTGTCAGTCTGCCGGGATTGCTTCAGCTGGGACTCCTCCTCCTCCTGGGAATGACAGTTTGATTACAAGGTCTTTTCAGAAGTTCACTGATCATCTTTGTTGTGTTTTCATATATATTTATTCTAACCCAGTTCTTCCATAGAGGCCTTTTGCTTTTATGAAGAAAAAGAGGATTTGAAAGACTTCTCCAAGTAGGATCTCACTGCATTTTTGCAACAGTAATTCTGACTTCTTTTGTTGAGTCTGGGGAAAATAGTAAGAAAATTAGGTTATTCCAAGCAATATACTGCAGTTTAAAGCTACCTGGTGCTAATTGTAGTTTGTGGGAAGCAAGATAAACTGGACAAGAAGGAGAATGACTAAATTACATTTTTACCTAGGATCATACCCAAGTTTTTTATGGAATTGGTGAGTGTAGAGTTCCATTGGGTACAAATTCCAGTAACAGTGTTAACAGACCAAGACCATGAGATTATGTTGCAATAATACAATACATCCTTACCATGGGCTGTGTATAGCAGGCAAGGGTTTCAATTTTTATATATATAAGGGATAAATATGTGTGTCCATGAGCAGATGTCACAGCACTGATAAACAGCCCAATAGTCAGGCCTCTGTTACAACAATTTCTTCATGATTTGAAAAGCTCTCACTGTGCTCAAAGGAGCAGTCAGCATTACAAAGAACAGATCTGCAGATGGAGACAAGATTCCCTGCAAGGCTTTAGGTATGTTAGGGCTGAGATATTTTAGTGGGGAGTTACTTGTTGAATTAAAATCAGAAAAACAATTTATTTTCCTCAAGGTTAAGTTAGAAAAGATGGAGCTTGATATTGCCATAAAGCTCTCATTACTTTATTAGTGTTTGCTTATGTGTATTCTCCTTTCGTAAAATTGCTAGTTGAATTTATACATTGTAAGGCCATAGATATAAATTACTTAACAACTGAACAGTCTCTTTTCCAGTTAAAAAGCATGATTTGGAGATTATATCCTCAGGAAATTTCTTAGAGTGCTGCTAGTGACATTTCATTTCCACAAAGTTCATGTGCCTGGGGTTCAGAAAAGGCTCCTATTTCCTTCTTTCATGAAAAAGTCCCTGCAAAGAAATAAGGTACTTTATAGGAAAGCAAGTGTAACCCCCTCCCGTCCCCCCAAACTCCATAATACCCTATATGATTCCCTTTTAAAAATACTCAGATCTTGAACTGGCAGAGCCAGAAAGTAGCAGATTAATGCACTAGCTCAAATTGTAGGACTGCACTTACCAAAGGGGTGTAGGAAACATCTTATAGATGATGATGGGCCAGTACAGGATTGTCCAAATTATACAAATGAATATTGTAAAAATAATATTTCCCTTAATGTACAGGGGTGTTGATATTTTAAACCTTTGTATCAGCAGGAACTTAGTAGTGAATCAAATAAGACATTAAAATTGTCTGTTTATCTAGAGTCTAACAGTGGTTAAATATTGAACATTTACTCTTAATAATTTCATTATTTTCTTCCGTGTGATAAATGCACATTGAAGTGTATTAATTTTCAGATATTTGGTCATTGCTTTAATATTTTTCTCTCTGAAATTCTGTTGTTAGTTCCCAAGTTCCAGGAAAAGCTGGAGCTTATGCGAATGCTTGCCTAACTTACCCTTAAGTCTTTACTTTTTCTTTTTAATTTTAAATTAAGCATTGTGTTATGATATAGTCAGGGGAGAATAATAAAAAATGTGGTTTTCAACTATTCCCTTAAAGAAGTGAGACTAATGCAGCTGAAATATCTATGTGTCAGAAAATTGGAAATAAAAATCTCCAATTGGAGTATAGACTTTAAAGATGTTGTCTTAAAGATATGTGAAAACTCATTTCTTGGTCGAGGGAGCCTCAAAATACTATCTTCATCAAGGAAAAACAAAACTTTAACTTTCTGAGATAAACATTCCACTTTGGGCATTTGAGCATTCCCACACAACACTGTGTTTCAGTATGGGAATCTGAAGGCTGAGAGAAACTTCGGTGGTAAAATATTCCAGCATCAGGGAAAAATTTAGGTCATTTATTTCCTTACTCTGAGTTGAAACATATTTGGAAAAATGTAGCACAACAAGTTCTTTAAAAGTCCTACAATGGTGACCTCTTGAAGAGAGTGATCTTTTGAGTGGTGCTTAATGTGTACATGGGGGCATTGAAACCATTTGGGTTTCCTGATTTTGGACAGGCACGGGTCTGTTGAGGAAGGAAAGGCTGTTATTAGCCTCTGAGCCTCACAGACCACTTAACTGCCTGCAGGCATGCCAATTAAGTGGAATTATCATCCTAATTAACCATTGTCCCTTGCCAGTCAAAACTCGTTTGGTTTAATTCAGCTTCCTAGGAAAAGTCCCAATTAACCAGATTTTCTAATTATCTGTGTCCTGATTAAGTGAAGTATACTAGTACAGCGTTCTTTAATAAAGGATGTTTTCATGTTGTTATTAAATAGTTTTCCAAAATTTTGGTTTATGGGTAGCATTCTTAGATAGTGAATGTCCCAATTTGAGTGTTTGTTGTTGTAGCTACAGTTTTAAAAGTCAGTTGAGCCACTGAAATAAGTACTTTCTGCAGGACTTGCCAAGAAAGCGTTACTCATAAAGAAAGACAACAAAGGTTTTTGTTCTGATTTATGCTGAAGATTTCATTCAGGTGTGATGCAGTCACAAGGTTAGTACTTTCACTGGTGAAATCTGCCATTGCTTCTTGATCTCAAAAAATCTTTGCAGATTCGTGTGAGCTGTGGTGTGGGGCCAGATTTTTGTATATATTTGGACACAGAATTATGCAGAGAATGTGTCCAAAAAAGTGTGTTCTGCCACACAAAACACATTGAGATTATATTCAGCACTTAGTCACTATGCTGTTTGTTTCAAGTTAGAATTTAGTTGGTTGACAGAGAACTTCTCAGGTGCTTCTGGATCTGTGACCTGCTAATAAACATGAAGCTGAGTTGCCTCCCAGTAGTGCATGACCCTGATACTTCACATCACATAAATTAACCAAGATGATAGTAGTTGTTGGGAGGTGGGGAAGCACTTGAAACTAAAAGCCTAAGATAGCTCATTTGTTTGATTAGACTATACTGTGAGTAGAGTTGCCTTTGTGATGTTATGTAACTAAGTCTACTAATTATAAGGTTATAACGATTTTCATTATAATCACAAATCTTGATTACACAGGAACATTTGGGAAAAGAGATAGAGGTGAATCAATTACAGGTACAGAGCAAAATTCTTCTGTACATTTCTTCTAAATCGAGACTAAAATATCTAAATACAGTTTTGCACCCAGACATTTTCTGTGCCTTGTCATGTCATCTTAAATGAGTTGCCTGAACTTGCCTGCACTTCCTTGTCAAAAAGTGCCAAGTTCCTTTCTGAAGCCTTGGATGACCACAGTTACCCTCACTTACTGACTGAACAGGAGTTAAAATCAAGCAAACTTGGTCTTCAGTTCTGAACAGGTGATTGCAGGAATTCATCCCGCTCCCTCTTTTGGCAGAGGAATGACCTAAATCTGCCAGCACATGATAAATATGTGTAGACAGAGCTTTTCTGCGACACAGAGGTTTTCATAGTGGCTGTTCATAATCACATATGTCATTTGTATATTATTCACAACAAACAGGTTTCCAAAATAGTCTCAGGATGTAGCACATAAACCCACAACTTTTATTCTTAGATGGGTTTGTGTTGTGATCAGGCTCTTAAAAGAGATCTTAGAGAGATACCACTGCCTGAATGAAAGTGCAAACCAAACCATATGCTGAAGTCAATAGTATGGGTTTTTATTTAACAGTAAATGTACGGTAGAAAGAGATAGAAAGAAATAAGTAAAACAGAGAGGGGATGGCAGAGAAAGAGTGTGACACAGATACAGATTAAGCAGAAAAAATATCACCTCTTCACGGATTCTGACAGTGTCCGGTTAGTTCTCTTCTTGTGGTCTTCTCAGTGGTGAGAGTCCCAGTCTTGCCAAAGTGGTGGTTGCAGTCTGGATCCGTGGAGGAAAGCCCAGGGTGGTGAGGGAAGAAGCCTATGTGGTGAGGGAAGAAGTCCAGGGCTGGTGAGGGAAGTCCCTAGGGGGTTTATTATGGTTAGGTTCTGTAGAAATGCCCTGGTACCTCCCCTGGGGTGGGGAGTTTTACACGGGATGATGTAATAGTGGATCACGGGACAGTTCAGGGGATTTTGACACCTTCAAAGATGTTACAGCTGCCTTTTATGTCAGTGCCTCTCAGGATTTGCCTCTTTCATTATCTTGTTCAACACCCAGCTGGTGGCCTGAGGTGTTGGGTGTGCACAGCCTCAGCATCTGGGAGGTTCCTTTATGCATTGTCAGCTTGCATCTTGATTGTTTGAGCCATTGGCATTCCAGTCACTCACACTTGTGGATATATTCTTCTGGGATAACTGGACAATAGCACCACCTTTATCTTATCTCAAGTTCAAGTCTCAGTCCAAATTAGTAGGCATTAAGAGTGGTGGGCTTCACTGAGCAGTTGCTTCTTTGCAAGTTTTGCTACAGTGGACAAAGTCTTTAAGTGATGTTAACAGTGTTTAAGCCATTAATCCTTTCAGTCTCTCACAGTATGATGGGTACCAGGAAACCACGACTGGCAGAAAGGAGCTCTCCTGGATGCCTGAGTGAACTCTGCTCCTTTCAGCAACTCTAATTGTTCCATTTTTTAAATGTACGTTTTTTAGCATCTTCTTTTGTGGCAATCTGTCCAAAACCAAACTGAGGCAAGTCAGTAGCAGGAGCCCCATGCACAAGGAACAATCTCCACATTAACACAGAAAAAGCCAATCTATCAATTCTAAAATATTAAAAGCATAGCATACAACTCAGTTCCATTATTGTGCAAAACTATTAACCAAAAGTATCAGGAAGTACACAGGCTTACAAAAAAAAAAAAAGAAGATGAGCTTTTTTAATTTTTTCTGGATGACCTAGGTATCTCTATTTATGTTTTAATCAGATAAAAGCTGTAGTGAAAGAGGAAAGAAAATGTCAGTGGGTTGACTGCTTTCACAGTTTTTACTGGGGGAGATATTAAGAACATTAACAATAGATAGTATCATAAGAGGTTTCTGATAACTTATAATTCTCTCCAGCCAGCTGGGAATGGAAAAGCTTGAAGATGTTTCCCTAGTGAAAAATTTCTCTGTCACAATGAAATTTTCATTTTCTGTCTTTTATGTTGTGACTTTTCTGTCAGACCCACTTGGGGTGTATTGAGTAGGCAATATTAAAAAAAATAATAATTCTCTAGAGTACTCCTTCAGCACTGTCACATAATTTGAAAACAACTGAACCACACTCTTGTCACTCTCTTCAAACTGAGATGAAGTATTTTCATCAAAACATGGTTGTTCTTGAGGTTTCCCAGCTCTCAAGATTTGCCTTATTTTTTTCAGTTCCTCAAACTCTCAGTAACACCCAAAATACAAATTGGAAATCAGCACGCTTTTGGTCAAGGATTATGGATTTTACGTATATCATCCTCAGAAGTGAGGGATCGACATACAACTCATAT
Source organism: Pyrocephalus nanus (assembly GCA_038380795.1). Taxonomy (NCBI): domain Eukaryota; kingdom Metazoa; phylum Chordata; class Aves; order Passeriformes; family Tyrannidae; genus Pyrocephalus; species Pyrocephalus nanus. The sequence continues at coordinate 25,951,035 of CM076260.1, read as the reverse complement.
TTGCCCTTGTATATTTTGAAGATCAATGAAGCACAGTATGTTTTTCCTAATTTTCTGTTGCCTGAATGTGTTGTATAGTTATTTTGGTGACAATGCTTGAGGGTGTGAATACCAAAAGACAAAATTGCAAAGCCAGAATTTCAGGAATTAACCAAAGCTTGAGCCAAAGATCAGCCATGTACCCATATCCTTTTGGACAGTTTCTGCAAGCAAAGTATGCCAGACAATTTAAAATGGAAATGTTTCTTTTAGCTGTGTGCACATAATTTGTCACTAAAAGAAACCAACCCAAATTTCACTTGTTGATTGCTTTTTGCTTTCAGGGCCACTGCAAATTTGTTCATACAGAAAAAGGGTAGAAATACAGCATTTTGCAATTTTTTGTTTTCTTCTCATAGCTATATAGTCTGTTAGAACTCGTCACTGTTTCAAAATCCTGCCTCTTCTGAGCAATTGAGTCAAGGGAAATAGTAGAAAAGCCTTTAAAGGATAAAGCATAGTGATTAAAATGTAAACTTCTGAAGGCATGATAGGAGGAGTTTCATTAGTCAAGAAGGAAAGCCTCATAGAAAGTTGGAGTTTTGCTGATTTCAATTACTCTGAAGTTTTTTTTCCTTTGAGTAATAGGAAAACACTCAGCATGTAAACAGGATAATTGTAACTTTGGGGGATTTAAAGATAGAAGAGAGTAATGCAGGTGGTCTCTATCTCCTGGCCAGTGTTGACTGTTGTTTTGAAAACAATCTGCATGCCTTGTAAAAGGACCATAAAAATAGTCTATGGAAAAATCAAAATTAGACAAATTAAATTTGTTGTATTGGTTTTGTCTGTAGCTTATGAAAATGTTGTTACATTAAAGTAGCAAAAGAAATCCAAGTTAAAAATTATTGCTATGTTCAGTTACTGTTTTGAATTTTTGTCAGCAACTGAAAGAAAAGAAGCCAGACCAGATTTCAGCAAAGAGCTGTTAATGACAACTCCAAATTTTAGCAGTTGATTATGACCTTATCTCATTTTTAATCTTCAAATACCTTGTCTCTGCATGTTTCTGTGAAAACAAGTTCTATAAATTCTCTACCTCTTGTGTAAAATACTTACTTTCACTTTTTAAACCTCACTCTTGCTAGTTCAGTGCACTACCCTCTGCTACCTGGTTTGGATGGGTAGGCAGGAGGAGGAGAGATATTTGGTGTATATTATTCAGTTTGGTGTTCCTTATTCAGTTAATGCATGGTCAAAATATGCCATGATTTTTTAAACCTTGATCTTATCCTTTTCAGTATTTACTGTGTGTTTAATATATATTAATATTTGGTTTTGTAATTTTAGACTAATGTGAAATTCTTACATCTGCCATTTAAGACTACAGAGAACATGCAGAAGTCATCCTGTACTTTTTTTACAGTGTTGTCAAAACACTGCTGGCAGCTGTGAAATCCCTTTGAGAGAGCTGCGTCAAGTAATTTTAAGAATGAATTGCAGGGGTATGCAGTTTTTTGTGTCAGTGAGTAACTTCTCCACTGTGTTCTCTGACAATTCTTAAATAAATTGGAATTTATTGAACATATTCATAGTTGCTAAATGATTTAGAGAAAATTAAAAGAAATCTAACTTCTATTTTGTCAGTTTAGTATGATGAACTCATACTTGTGTTCTATAAACCTGCCATGTTGGGAGAGCTTTGCCCCCAGTTGCTTGTTGAGAACTATGAGAGTTGTATAGTAGACTAGAAATACAGGTAGTTATTTCATTATTCTACTTGCTATATTTCAAGCTTTGAGAAACTGAAAACATTCTCCAAATGAAAAGAAAAAGAAGCTCTAACAGGGCCATGAAGCCAGGAGTGTTGGTAGACTGATCCTTCCATTCTGGCCTCATCACTGAATATAAATATATAAAAGATCCTGAAGGCATAAACCAGAGTACGGGAATTCTCTGGTCAAAGGAATTTTAATAAATTCTAATTGACAAGGGTAAGAATTAGCTTTTAGCTAATGTTGCTAAACATTAGGTCCTGAGGCTATAACACATATCCAGAGAGTAGTCCTCAGCTTAGGGGACATTAAATTCTTAAATTCTTACCTCCAGATTGTATTAGCACAACAGAAATAGTGGACTGTGCCTTCATTCCTCATCTCCTTGTGTATGGGTTGATGATTCATGTACACATCTGGGAAGTGACAAAATGTGGTTCTGAATTCTATCAAGCAAAGCTGATCTCAGACTCCCAGGGCAGAAGCTCCAGCAGGGAAGCTGTTACTTCAGCTGCGGTGTTTCCTCTTGATGCTTTTTGCAGTTTGAAGAGAGCAACACCAGCAGGGACATTTTATGAGACACCTGATGCTCTAAATGTGTACTGGGCATGTGTGACATACAATACAGAGTCTTTCATGGCACATTCAATTCCAATTTTAGAGCTAACTCTGCCTTCCTCTTGGTTTTGGTGTCTGTGGCTTTCAGCATTCTAAAAAGGTGGAAAAAAAAAAAAGGGCAGACTCGATCTTACACGTAGCAGTGTCTTGTTTTATCATCAGCAAATTATGAAGAGGAGGCAGACTTTTTAATATGCAAGTGTAGGTAAAAAAATCTACTGTTGAATTTTTCAGTATTACAAAGGAACTGTTTTGATCAGTATTACAATTTCACTTGGATAGGATTGGGTGGAGATCTCAGCAGATGGTTGTCATAAACTCCATACCTCATTTTGGAAGTAGCATTCAAATCTATCCAGCTTGGATATGCAGCCTAATTTTCCTGCATGTTTGTGCCAAAATAAATATGGCATGGAGAATATTTTTTTAATTATTTTCAGATTTTATTAACCAACAGAAGACCTGCTTAACCTGTGGTTCTTCTATCCATAAATCTGTATGTTTCATAGTTTTATGAGGAGAATGACAGTTATACAGCAGTAACCCAAGTGACTAATTGTTAGCATCATTGGGTAAATTCATTAGAATAATCTGTACATTTTCTTGCTATTGCCCAATGGTAAGTCTGAGTGAAATAGTTGTGCCTAAATTACAAGATTTTTGAGAAGAGAAAAATGTAGAAGACATACTCATAAAGATGAAGTTGTCATTGTTAAAATTGTTTGAATAAAATTTGTTCTTATTTTTATAGGCCTTTTTTTTTTTTTTTTAATGGATGAACAGTTCCTCACTGTTTATTTGTGCGAAGGGGCAAAAAGTAATATTGTAAGCAGCAACTCTTCTGCACCCCCTGTCCACCTCATCCATTGGATTGGTATGTACAGTATTGTGTTGACAGGGTTGACCCTGGCTGGACACCAGGTGCCCACAAAAAACTGCTCTATCACTTTCCTCCTCAGCTGGTTAGGGAAAAGAAAATATAGCAGAAGGCTTATGGGTCAGGATAAGGAGAGGGAGAGGTCACTCACCAGTTACCATCACAGGAAAAAAAGGCTCAACTTGGGGAAATTAGTTTAATTTACTGCTGATGAAATCAGAATAGCATAACAAACACACACACACACACGCACATCCTTCTTCCTGGGCTCAACTTCACTCCTGAATTCTCTTCCTCCTCCCCCCATTGGCAGGGGGGCGACAAGGAATGGGGGTCGTGGTCAGTTCTTCACATGTTCTGTGCTGCTCCTTCCTTCTTAGTTGGAAGACTCCTCACACACTTCCCTCACCTCAGTGTGGGCTCCCTCCAGGGGCTGCAGATGGATGTCTGCCCTATAAGGCAGTCTGAAAGCATACTGGCCTCAGGATTTGTTTCTGAAATTCCATCCATGTCTGTTTAATTACTACATTCTGAAGCTAAGGCCATGTTGTCTTCAGAATTACTGCAGAAGTAAGGGTAAAAATTATCTCTCACAGACATTAGATACCTCTGAAAGAGGTTTGGTAGGTATAGAAAAAGATTGAATACCAAAGGCCGGGAGCTTCTTGCTTACACTATCTCACCTGTGAACAAAGGTTTTCCACATGAGAAACATAAGAGTATCAAAACCATGGAGCTGAGTCCTCTGAATGCCCTAACACCAAACTCCAGTACCAAACTCCTAACACCAAACTCTTCCACAGTTCATTAAAGATAGCTAGTGAGCAGCAAAGGTAAATATTCTCCTTTGCACGCTGGGACACAGGCACCCAGTGGCAAGAGCTGTGTGACTGAGGTGACTGAACACCTTCTGCCAGAAGAGGAGGGGAAACCCAAGGTTGAGGGAGAACACATCCCGCTACCAGGAGATACCCATTAAAAACTCAATTCTTCTCCTCCTCCTCCTCTCCTACCCCCAAAGAAATCAGATCTGTTTGTGTTATCTAGATGTGCAATTTAAATCTCTCATTTCTAGGCTGACCACATATGGAATGAAGACTTTCAGGAACTGAGTTTGAATATGCTTACCTTGGGTCTTGGTGTTCCTTAGCATGTATGCTCAGCTTCTTCTATCTCTAGCTGGTCGGGCTTAATGGAGGAAGTTGATTGTCTTCATAGAAGTGAGACTAATAATGCTATCAAAATTGATTTTTTCATAATTTATTGTATAATACATGAATCATTTGTCTAGGATATGCCATTAAAAATGAGAAGGCTGTTTTGAATTTATCTCTTCAACTCAGCTTTGTAACTCATCTCTCTTTTGAATTGTTTGAAATATCTAAAGTCACAAATATGGATCCAAATGTCTCAAAAATTTTTTCCTGATTGTTCATTTCTTTAACAAATGGCTAACTCGTAAATTCATTTAAAAATAAAATATAGAACTTTGGAAAATAGGACGGTCATTTCTTCTATGAAAAATGGGGTTTTATGTCTGCACTTTACTGAGATGTTAGATATACTCTTTTTCCTAGACTTCATAAAGAAAGAAAATTTTCTATGTTCATCTTTGTGATACGTGTGACTGATGTGTGAATTAGGCCACAAGCTCACAGAATTCAGTAATGTGAGAACTGCAAGAGTTTCCCTGTAAAGCTCAAATGTGGAAAGACAGGTTAGCTTTAAGACCTACTGAGGGGGTAATAGAAACCAGGGAGTAAAAGTCCAAGAGAGCAAGCAATGATTGCTATTTCCATTGGATTCAAATGGAACTTTATGTGCTCTGTAAACTGATATTTTAACTGATATGATTGAAAAAAGAAGAGGAAAAATGAGCTCTTTATGATTATTCTCTTTTTTTCAGGGCCAGGGGAAATTAGTTTATAAATAATGTACCTGCCCTTTACACTGTTGCTCACATTTGTGAAAGCTTCACTGGCTGTTCTGCAATTATGCTAATGATATCTTTGACCTAATGTTCAATGCAGAAAGTCTGATACTTAGTCTGTGCTTCTGTGAGGGAATTCCTTTTTCTGTTTCAAGCCTTTTAGTATTTACTTTTATAAGTATGTTAAAAAAAAGGCTACTGTAATAATTAGTAGAAATGAAAGAACACATTTTGCATAGTGATTTGTACAGATGTTTAAACTTCTCTGTCTTTTACATTTTGCTTATGCAAGGGTAAACTTTTTAGTGCATTTGAAATGGACAGGGTGGATGGTTTGGATACGGGAAAGAGTGGGACAGTCCTGTAGGGATTTGTATCACATGACTAGCAAATTTTGGCGTGTTAAGGGATGCTAATGGTGTTGTTGGTTTAACTCTTTTAGTCCTGATGTCTAAATATATTCTTCATAAAGAAAAGCCAAGCCAGCTCCCCATGAAGTTATAGGTATGTACCTACGTACCCAGATGCCCGTGAACTTGTCGTCGAACATTGTGGAAGGATAGGAATTCCTGCTTTTGGTTCACTGTTTAAACTTATGGAATATATTTAACATTGATGCCACTTGCTACATAATTAGGAAGATTAGCATAATCATACTTAATTACTGTGCCTATTTCATTGGGAGTTTGAGGATAAATTAGGTGTAAGAGCTTGAAATATAAAAAGCTTTCTAAGTGGGTCATATGATCCACTTGTTCAATCTGTTGACCTCCACTGATAATGAAGAAGTTGGAACTAATAAATGTATGAGAAAGATCTGTGTTAACTAGTGACTTTTCTCCTGTAATGGGGTTAATATATCTATGTCACAGCCTTCTCAGATTGTGAGAAAAGGATCTGTGGTAATAACTCAGAAAGTGTCACCAAAAGAGGAAACAGAGCAAGAAACTAAAAATTACACTTAATTCCTTTCTTTGTAATGACTTATAATTCTGTTGCCAGTCTTACATAAATAGTTTTCAAGGACAGTGACCACTGTTGACTACTAGAATATTGTGTCTGAGATGCTAAAATAAGAAATACTTCTTGCCTTATTTATCAGAATGCTGCAATATATGTACAGATACGTAGATTATCATAACCTTCTGTTGATGAAGTCCAGCAGAGATTAATTGCTGAGAAACAGTGTGCATGGACAGGCTATATCAAACAAGCACAAGTGATGAAGATGATGATGATGCAAGTGACCCACTTAGGGTAGAGAAAAAAGAATGATAGCTGGGAAAAGCAACAGATGACTATACTAAACATAATAGACTTCTTGAAATGTCTGTACCCCAGGGGTATATGCCTAACAACAAGTTGACTATTGGCAGGTCATTTATCCATCATGTTGAGGAAAGAAAGCTATTCTTTAATAAAGAGGAAAAGGATGTACTGGGCAGAAACTGAACATACTAACCTTACAGTGTCCACTGTTTTCCCAGGAGACAAAACTGGATGAATCTTGTATAGAAGAATAAAAGAAGCTTTAGTAAAAGGATCCTTTAGAGAGATGGCTAATTTAAAACTATCCCCTGGAACCCTTATTCTTTTACATTCCCTTTCATTTGTCCTTTTCTACAAGCATGTTGACTGATCTATGCTAAAATAGCTGGATGCCCTATTTCTAGCTCAAAGTTCTGTGTACATGGGACTTAACTGATCTCAGATAGTGATGCTCTTCCATGTCCATTGCTGATGCCATGAGCTAGAAAAGATGTTTAATTCTTTCCCTTAGCAAACTCCTTCTAATTTTTAACTGAGAAAAATCATGTCTTCTTGGAAATAGATCAGCAAGATTGCAATAACAGGTGTTGGAATAACTGGAAATTCAGTGAAAGCTGAATGATGTTTTAAATTATGAGAAGGAATAAATAGACCAGAGAAAAAAGGTGTGATTGAGAAAGGAGAAACAAGGAATAATAGCAGGGTGTCTGGAAGAAGAAGGGGAAATTATTCCCACACAGCAGATTTTATTTCTGGCCTTGCAAAACCCATGGCCAGACCTGTTGCAGATAGACAGGTCAAACAATGGCAGTGGCAGAGAGCAGCTGCTGGGGAGGATGCAGATAGTCTAGCAGGTGCCACGGAGTCATTGTAACACAGTGACATCCTGACAAAGCCTGAGTCTCTGTAATGTGTCCTGTGGCACCATGAGATCCCTGCATCTGCCTGAGTGTACCTTTGCTATAGTCGGCAGGTTTTTGACAGGTGTTGATTTTACGGTGACTTTGTTCCTTATGTCTTGTTTATTTGCTTGTGATGGTTGGTGCACCATCTGTTTCTCCCCTCTTTACTTTTTCTTTTGTTTGTAAGATCGTAAGTCATATTCAGTGTAAATATGTATGTATACTTTTCTTCTAGTATTTTAAATATTTTGAGGTTTTTATTAGCATAGACCTTAAAGTGCCTGCCCTTTCTTTGACCTTCAGACAAATAGCCAAGTTTCACTCTTGTTTACCCTTCATTGTAAAGCCTAAATAACTCTATTGGATGTAATGCAGTTCCACTATATGATGCTATAAATAGCAAGATAATTTAACTGAGATGCAGGCCACACACCCTTTCCATCTGGATGTGGGAAAGACAGATGCATGGCAGTTCAGGAAGAGTTGTCACTTTTATGCTGCACAGAGCTCACAGCCCCAGTGCTGGTCATGGCCATGTCGGTGTGATTGCAGAGGCTGCAGGAGGGGAGCTGTCAAAACTGGATGGCAGCTACCTCCTCCATTTTGCTTCAGAGCTTTTTGTTTAGCAATTCATGTTCACTTTCAGCTTTAAGTCTACCACATGATGGCTCAGAATGATGGGCATGAGCTCCAGTATTTTGTCTACCATCCCAGTCTTTTGTCGTCCTTGTAGTCTGGCTTCTAGGACCATCCTGTCTCCATCTCTTAGTGCAGTTACATACTTGTTATCAATACCAGTCCCTTTAATGTCTTTGGTGGTAGTTTTCTGAATGAGAACTGCAAGATAATGCGGGCTCCATTTTCTGGCATCTTCTGGGAGTGTAACAGGGGGCTGTACTTGTGTTCTCTAAATAGTCAGAGGATCAGGACTCACACAACTTTACAAGCAACATCAGCAAGTTATTTCCTTGCAGCTCCATGCCTGGTTCATGCCAGCTCTGGTCGTCAGAACTGATGTGCTCTACAGAATAGGGAAAGAACAGCAAGTCTCCACAAATTTGTGCTGAGATGAGCATTTAGAGAATAGGTTATTCCTTAAGATGTCAGAAATGCTGAAGGACAGAAGTGTCAGTGGGCAGGTTGGGAAGCAGAAAAATCCTTTGTGTCAGAGATCAGCATCCACAACAGCACATTTTTGCCCTAGAAACTTGCATGTTACCTTGTTTTATCACAGAACTGGGTGAGGAAAGCACTTGAGAAGTCCTGGGAAGCGAGCTGATGTTTGGGAGCCTGCACCTCTTGAAGGCCAGTGGTGCTTTCTCATTGACCAGAGCAGCTGCAGCACCCCAGCATCAGTGCTTTTGTCTCTTTTACTAATGTTAATAAAAAGTGAGAGCCAGATGATTGCAGTTATAACTGACAGCCTCCAGATTTAGTGACAAGTTTAATGATAATAATTTTGTTCTACATCTGATGCATTCAGCGATTCTTTCTAATGTTCATAATACTTTTCAAAACAGTGACATGTCTAACCAAAAGTGGTTTTCCAGTATATTAAGTTTATCAGCAACTTAATTAAAAAATCTCATAAATAAACATGTATTAAATAGCATAATTCAAATAAGCAGATACTAAATATACAAGCATGGACTATTTCTGCACACAGTGAATGAAGACACTCATTAAAGAATATTGTTACTTAGTATTTGGTTTATGATTCAAGTTAATTAACTAGCAAAAAACATATTAAACCAAAAATGAACAAAAATTTGCTTGTTTTCATTTTATGGATTTGGGGTTTTTTTAATCCTGTATGTGTGCATGAGTTTAAAATGCAGTTTGTGTTTTTGAATTCTAGTCCTCCATGAAAGTTGGAAACTAAAACATATATCCTCTAATACTACATTAATATAATAGGAGACGACCTGACCACATACAGTGCTTACACAGGCTTTGTGTTAGTTGTCAAAGACTTCTACCTCATAATAAATGGGAAGCAGGAGTTTGGAGGATAGTGACACCAGAGATCTTACAAGGTTACTCACTAACCGTTGTTAAACTACCCATAGTTTCAAACACAGAGCCCTTGGATAATGTGAAAAATCAGAGCGAACAAACTGCCAGTGCAGGTGATTGCACATGTTGTTAATACAAGGAGCAGATTACGCTGAAATCCTCTCTTTCTGGTTTCGATAAATCTTCTCTATCCTTCCAGATAATCCTTACCATTTTTTTTCCCTCTCCTTTCCTCATTGAATAATCTTCAGCAGCTCCAAGCTAAATTTCTTTTCTCTGTTCATATAAGTGCAAATTTTTCCTGGACTGAGTACAGTGAACAGATTTATATCTGTCCAGGAGAAAGAGGTGGGAAATTACTCAAGAAAGAAATTTAAGTCCTCGAAAAGTAGCAGTTTCAGGGTTTCCCACAAACAAAACAGGAGACAACTGAATTAAAGGAAGACATGGTACTCTTTCTCCTCTGGATTTTCTTAACTGGATTTCTCACAATCCTTTTGATGGGAGTGGGAAAGAAATTCTCAAATGACACACCCTTCTCCTTGTATGCCTTTGCAGCAATCAGATTGCACTGTGAGCTCTGTCTTTACAGGAGGAAAAGCCTAGAAATGTTACATTTGCTTTTCTAATAAGAAGTTATGACTTCAGGATTTCTTTGATGTGCCAAACGATGATTACTGAACTGGCACAGCCAGACATAGTTACTAAAAGAATGTTTAATAACTTCTGATAGGTTATTCTTCAAACTAGTGTTAAAAGCATTCAGATTGATTTTTGTTAGGAGAATTCACTGAAGTCAGATGTCTCTTTGCCCTGGTTTACTCTTCTCAGATTTTTAGGTAGAAAAATAAATGTAATTTGTAATGAAAACCAATCTTCAGCATTTACTGTATCACTGAACAGAAATTTCCTGGCAAATATTTGCACATGGTGTATCTTCCTATAGAATACATTAAGAAGCAGCTACTTTCCCTTCCATGCTTAATACAATGGTGAATATTCCATTAGTCTCAGAGTAAAAATCAAGAAACCTGTGGTTGAGGCTGTCTTTAACTGTGTGTGTGCTTCTTCAGGTTAAAATAAGCAAAGAAAGACCATTGCAATACTGCAGGGCAGAAATGTGTTGTAACTAATACTGTCATAGATATATCATACTAACATGTTCTTGTTCTGTAACTTCACTAGTTGTCGTAGTCTTCCTAAAATGATTATGAAGTCTTTATAGCAGACATATTTCTTCAGCTGATTCATTTCCATGAATGCAGACATAAAATTTTACTTCATTATAACAAACCTGTTTGAGTAACAGAAACTGTGATTATGAGACCTTTGTGATAGTTTTGTGATCTTTACTGAGTGGGAACCAAAGCCCAGGAACGAGAGGGATTACTTACACAGACTCTGGTGTGATAAATGCTTTTTTATTTGATCCAGGTTAAATTGTGCATTTAAAATATTGGTGTAAATAGCTCTGCCAAGGTCATTTTATGGCCATTGCCCAACAGACATCAGATGGAAGTGTTCAGTAATTTAGACTGTATTTGAATTTTAGTAATTTGGCCTTTGAAAGCTTTCACGTACCTTTCCCATCAGGCTAATAGATTGAAAAGATCTGGATGAATGAGCAATCTAGTTGTGTTAGATGGCTATTGTGCTTTACAGCTGACACTTTTCCTATACTGTTGTAGAATAAACCACCAATTTTTGCTGTACTAAAAGAAAGAAAAAACGAAAAAGAAAAAAAAAAACCAACCAAAGCAAAACACCAATATAACCACAGATGATTTCCCACTAAATACAAGGCAAATTGATAGTATAAATGCGCCCATATTTAAATGCCATAAAGAAACAGGCAAATATCAAAACCAAAATAAAAAATAAGTTGATAGATCATATACTGCATATGTGTCCTGAATTGAGGACATTCTTTGCCCTAATGTGTCCAGTCTACCCAAGGCTCTCTTGCCCAATTTAGTTATAAACTGTCTTAGATGATCTCTAAGACGTCTCTTTGCTCTATCTACTGTTGTCTTTCCTAAAGAAAATTCCTGCAAATTCAAGTAAACATCTCTAGCAAGGGACATATCTTAAAACAATTCTCATATTCTCATCTTTTACGTGTATTCTATTCTGAAGACAAATATAATTTAAACTTTTAGGCAGAGACAGGCATTGCACAGTGCTATCCACATGTTACCCAGATAATTGTTTACTTTGTTTGTTTACATGTTTAGTGAGATTTTTAAATACCTGCAAAACAGGAAGCAATTTTAAAAATAAACTTGTAGTAGAAGGGGTCAGCCAGTGAGTCCTAACTGTGTTTCTTTCTTAGTTTTGATTTACATAAATGTGTACATTACCTGAAAGGGAATTAATTCAAAGAATAAACTACAAATGTAGCACTAACTTCACACAGTACTAATGAGAATATGCATGGAGCCATTCAGTTGTTGTGGGGCAGAGCAGTGCCAGCAGTTTAGTGTAGCTGGAAAATACTCAGAAAAACCTAATAGAGAAAAAAAAAGACTAAAATAAAACTCACAAAGAAGAATGTGAGCATTATATGTGCGCGTGTGCATATATATATATATATATATATATACACAAACACACACAACAGATTATTGAAATGTGTTTTACAGTCACAAAAACAAATTTTTAGATTCCTCCCCGATTATGGCAATTGTAATAGAATAGTTGTATTTGATACGGAATGATGATCTTTTAATGTTTATCTTCAAATAACTGATGGCTCAATATGGGTACTATGACTGCAAAAACTCCTTTAAGTTGCTAAAGCAAGTATAGTGTTACCAGGAGGGAGCTAAAACAAAATGTTTTGTGTGTCTTTTAAAAAAGAGACTAATCACTAAATCAGTAGAATTCTCCCTTAAAAACAGCACATAATAGAAAATTGATTCATATTTTTTTATTTTTTTAATTGTACTACGCAGGCAACACCAATTCTTTAAAGGAGTGCATCTCTGTAATAACACAAATCTGGAAGTTTTTTTGTACATGGGTCTTTATATCTAAACGTACATATATGTATATGTGTGTGTGTGTATGTACACACACATACATATGTTTTTATTGTGTTTGATGGTTTCCAGCTTTTAAACATCAGTGCAATCTCAGCCTAGAGGGAAGACATGTATATTGCATACTTTAACCAAACATAATTGGTAGGAAATGTCCTCCTGCCAAATTGGCATCAATCAGTGCAACAGTGTAATCATGTGTACTTAATCATAGGCAGAAAATGCTGAAACAGTGAAGAAAATCTCTTCCTTAAGCATTTTAATATCTGAAAGCTTAAGGGGACATTAAGTGATCCAGGGTAATAGCATAAAGCATCATTATCATGTTATTATATTCAGGCTTGAGTAACACTGAATAAGCTGTATTTGTCTGATAAGAAATGCATATTAATAAATTTTATATGTTCTAATATAATTACCATATAATCCATCATATAGCACTTAATCTTTTATTTCATTAAACAAAAAAAATCATTTTGTTACACAATGGTTCACGCAACTGAAAAACCCTCCTTCTAGTGTGATAATGAGTGAAAGAAAAATGTGGGTATATGATCCAGATGGAAGCCATTGCAACGAAGTTTTCATTTTGTATGGTTGTGTGTTTGAGATCCATTTTCCTTTCACCCTCTAACCTTGATAAATCCTCAGCACAGCTGTATACTGTGCATAGAAGGAAAGAGAACACCTGGGCAAAAAATGTAGGATATCATGAGAACTTCATTAATTTCTGTGTAGCTGGACTGTGCCAGTAATCAACCAGAGAAACATATAAATAATTTCATATTAGGAACCAGTGAACTAGTTTGTTATTGGTCTGTGCCAGATGAATATGAAATTCATAAACTGTAATTTTATATCAGGCTTGGTACTTGTTTTAAAATGAGAAGTACTGATAATATATGATGATTTATATCTTACTTCTACTTCAAAAACCTGTTTAATCACATCAATGTCTTAAATGGATGAGCATCTTTCCATAACTTATACATCTGGTGTATTAACATTAACTGAGCGTTGCAATACACTGCTATCTTAATCCAGAAAATTCATTATCCAACATCTGCTTTAGAAGGCAGCTTGCAATGACAACTGGTTTCCATAGTTTCCACTGGAGTAATTTATTGTATTTTCCCCATCAGCACTCACTGCTGAATAGCAAACAAATCATGGAGCTAAACAATAACCAAAGAACATGAACTAAAAAGATACTGCTTTTGCAGATAATTAAGCTATTGTGTCAGATTTCAGCAATGAGAAACAAAACCAGTGTCATTACAGGAGAAAAATGAATTCTAACCTTTCTCACAGGTTATTGTGAAAATCATGTTCTAGCTCTACTTTTGTCCCAGATATACTAGCCTGCAGGCTCAGAGCATTGACTTTATACTTAGATACAAGCTATTTGTTGCATTTTATACAGAAAACCTGCAGGTATTTCATCTTTTCTAGTTTTACACCCTGAAGTTTTCCTCTAAAGCAGGATTCTAGCCCTTGATTGCTATGGAACAACTCAATTTCCCATTAATAAAACCACAAACTATTTGGCAGTACAGAGGATCAATGCACACATTTATATATCAACTGACAGAGTAGAAATACAATTGGAATACAGATCACTTGGGGAATCAAAAATGAAATCCAAGGATTTTGTTCCCAGGAAACAAATTGCATCATCCAGTGCTGAATATTTCTGTTGTCTGATTTTTAAATTAAAATGTGTTCATTGTGCATATGAGTTAACTTAGGCTTTCTTAGATTTTGTATGCGATGGAACAGAACTGTTCATGAAACTGCCTCAATATAATTGAAAGCTGGAAAAAGTAAGATGTGCAACTAAGCTCCCATTTAAAATCTTACCTTTAACTTCAGACAGACCTGCTCGTCTGTGCAAATATTTCTGTCTGCTAGTGGTGTATGCCAAGTACACCTTTCAAAAATTTGTATGCTCCTAACATTACTCATCATTTTCTGCATTTGAAATTTCTCTTTGAACTGAAGGAAAAAAACTTCAGGGAGACTTTTCCTTTTATTGGTTTAGTTTAGAAAAACATCCTGCACTCAGTCAAAAATTTGATACTTTACCTTATGACTGTGTATGAAAACAGTTAGGAAAAAGAAGCATACCATGTTGAAAAATGCAAATGCATTTTCAGAGCAATGAACATTAGTTACTTTCAAAATCTATGATTGTGAATAGAAGATGAGTACAAATACAGGCACATGCAACTGAACAAACAGATTTACAACTCTGTACAAATAGAGGTTTTTGTGTTTTCAGTCTTTTATGCTTTCATAACATGGCTGTAAATGCAGGCTGTCCTAAACTACAACATAGTGATAAACCCTAGCAACTCTTAGCTGGGCATTTTCTGCTATGTTGTTCTGAAACTTGCACGGTGAGAAAAATCTCAGACCTAAAAGAAAGGTAACTACTATGAAGATTAAATTACATCTTAAAGGTTGTAGGTGTGATGCTGTGAATGCGAATTAATTTACATTTGCAGGAGAGTGCGATGACAGCTGAACAGACTCTTTTTCAGTATTACTTCAGCCCACATTCTGGGAATGTTTAATTCAGCATAAGAAATGAGTTATTCAGTTGTAGAATTTTGTATAGGTTACTAGTATGAACCTGAAACTTTTTATTAAGCCATTAAATAATTTATAACATAGAGTTTCCTTTGACAGAATAACAGAGTGGTTGAAGTTGGAAGAGACCTCCAGAGGTCATCTGGTCCAACCCCTCAACCCCTTCCAGGTCTCCTGGACCGTGTCCAGACAGCTCTTGAATATCTCCAAAGATGAGACTCCACAACCTCTCTGGGCAACCTGTGCCATTGTTCAGTCATCCTCTAAGACCAAAAAAAAAAAAAAAAAAAAAAAAGGTAGAAAGGGGAAAAAAAGGTCATTTTGCATGATGAGGTTGAATTTCATGTTTTATTTTGTAGCTGTTTCCTCTTGTCCTGTATACTGAGTAGAGTCCGGCTCCCTCTTCTTCATTCCCTTCCTTCAGATACTTATACACATTGATGAGATCCCCTTTAGTCTTATGCTCTCCAGGCTGAATAGTCCTAACTCTCACAGCCTTGTCTCATAGAAGAGATGCCTCAGTCCCTTAATCATATCAGTGGTCCTATGCCAGACTCACTTCAGTAGGTCCGTATCTTTCTTATACTTGGAAGCCCAGCACTGGACACAGGTGTGGCCTCGCCAGTGCTGAGACAAGAATAATCACCTCCCTTGACCTTCTGGCAGTGCTCTTCCTAATGCAATCCCAGATGCCATTGCCCCAAGGGCACAATTGCTGGTACCTGGAGGGCTTGTTGTTCACCAGAACCCCAAGGAAGGATCCTTTTCTGCAAAGCTTCAGGTAACTGCTTTCAGGCCACTGAATCTCCAGTGTGTACTGGTGCCTGTATTATTCCTCCCCAGATGTAGGACTTTGCACTTCTTGTTTAAATTCATGAGATTCCTCTTTGCCCATTTCTCAGCTTATCAAGAGCTCTGTGAATGGTGGCACAACCCTCTGGTGTATCAGCCACTCTTCCCAGGTCTGTGTCAGCTGAACTTGCCAAGGGAGTACTCTGTTCCATCATCTAGGTCATAAATAGAGATGTTAAACAGTATTGAACCCAGCACCGACCCCTGGAGTACAGCACTAATGACAGGCCTCCTGCTGAACTTTGGGCCTCTGATCACAACCCTTGGGCCCAGTCCTGGACCCTTGAAAATATGAGCTCATCTGCTGATAACTTTCTAAAAATTATTTTTTACTTGCATATACTCATCAGAGCTTGATAATCTCACATCTTAGTGGGGGGTTGGGTTTTGGGGGTTTTTTTGGTGATGTGTGAAAATTCTGTTTTCCAAATCTTCAAGCACATGGCCCTGCTGAAAAAAAAACCCAGAAATGTTAGTAGGAGTTAGTTAGGAAGAAACAAGTGTTTTTTTTCCAAAAACATAAAACAGAATTACACTTCTGTGAATGGTGTTTGGGGAAATAAAAAATTCCAAAATTACAAGATGCAAACAGACCCAGTATGTTACAGAATAAATATTCTAATAAGTCATGGTTGAGTCTTCAACCAATCCCTGAGCCCCCCTTAGAAGTTTTGGTTTAAAAAAAACAAATAGGGAAATAGGGCAACATTTTCGCATTAGTTGATGATGGATTGCATTGCATTCTTTAGCACATGCAGCCTTTTTTCTTGGTTCTGGATATTTTAAGTTGGTGCTGGGAAATGGCTCTAGAGGGGCAAAGGAAAGATTGCTTTGCCAATAGGACAAAACCTGGAGAAGTGTGAAGTGCTCCTGGTTTATGCAGTATACATGGCAGTCTTTGAAAAGCTAATGGATAGGTTTCTATGGTGCATCCTTAATTTCTTTGTATCCAGGTTTATGCATAAATGTTTAACAAGAACTGATATCTCTCTTAGATGCTTAATCTCTGCTAATCTGAAATGAACCCAAATGAAGGCAGTCAGAGAGGTGACATTTTCACTTAAAACAAGGAAACCTGATACACTCATCAGACAGTCGCAGAAATGGGGCACTTGTAAGGCTCTGCTTGTATTAAAAAAAGACTTGCTTGTAGGTTTTCCAGTATTGAAGAAACTGTGGGATATGCTCAATAAGGGCATATGCAAGCCTATGGAAGGAAAAACCTTCAGGACCTGGGTAACCCCCTAGCCTCTGGTCTTAGCCCAGGATGGGGGTAGGCCCAGCCCTGGAGGCCGACACAGAGCAAGAGAAAAAGAGAAAGAGTTGCAGCTGCGACAAGACTGCTGCAGAGTTATTGAAGAGACCTGAAACTCCGAGAAATGGAAAAACAAACTGCTTCTCCTCCTTGGACTGATATAAAGGAGGGGGAAGGAGTATTTCTGTAAATACTTAGTACCTTTACTTAAGTAGAATTATTGTAGACATAATTCTTTAGTAACTTTTAATTTATTTTACTAGTAATAAATACTCATACTATTTTCCCCAAAATCAAGTCTCTTTTGTCTGCATAAACTTTCTCTTAGCTAGTAGTAATTGTGTGGAGGATGTGAAAACAAATTGACCCAAAGCAAAACCACGACAGTCTGGAATCACTGTATACTTCAGGAGCATAAAAAACATTCAAGGGGAGCAGTTTATCACAGCAGAGTCCAGAGTTTGCAGAGAAAAGGTAGAACTGCTTGAAAGTAAATAAATTAATTACAGATTTTCTTTTGTTTTGCTTTGCTTCCTTATAGAGCAAGAAGTGTAGGATTGGGATAGGCTTGCTTTTGGGGTTGTTGAGATTAAAGAATCCTGGGACAGAGCTTTCCAAATATTTCAAAATAAAAATAAATTCACAGTCATACAGTTGGCACAAACATGGTACCGGTGATTGTCCAGAGAACATTTTTTGGAAGGTAGGTGCAAATATCTTCCTTTAGCAGAGACAAAGCAGTGGATGCTCAGTGGAAGGAGCACAGGCAAAAAGAGGTGTCTGATATCTGTCTTCTCATTATTGTCATGTGCAAAAAAATAAAGCTAATGGTTTATCTGCTGGTAAACAGACCTATAGGAGCAAACTTGAGAGCAGCTAAAATTTTCCAGTGTGTTTACCCTGAAATCACCAAATTGAGTTATGGAAAAATCTCTGGGTTTTTAACAGCAATATCAGGTATGATAATTCTCAGAATGCCTTAGTGAGGCTCTGGGAAAGCCTGGACATCAAAATTTTGGGTTAAGACAGAAATTTTCAACCCAGATTGTTTAAAGGAGGTTTTAGGAGTTCAGGAGAATCTTGAGGCTTTTACCCAGTCCACTTAGCCTGAGCAGTGGTGAGGGTAAATAACTGGGGATTAGTCAGATCTGCCCAAATTGGTGACTTTAATCTCATGAACCCGAGGTCTGGAAAGCTTAAGTTCAATAAAATAATCTATCTTTGTTGCTAAGTAGGATTAGTTGCAGCCACTGGAAGCTGAAATACTCAACACCTCGAGGTGTGCTGAAGTCATATATGTTTGGCTTGGCTTGCTGTGTTAAATTTAAATGAATAATGAGACATTGATATCCAGTACCTGTCCAGATTAATCATTAAAACAAATGGCAGACAGTGAAAATTTATTTAAATTAAATATGTTTTGGTTTTAATTAAATACATTTCAGTTAAAATAATTGATCATTTGAATTATGAGAAAGAAGAAATAAACTAGCCTCAGTTAATTCCATTTACAGCACTGTTTCCATCAACAAAACAACAGTGATGAAGTTCCTGTTATTTCTTTGGTGTCCACTCATATTTTCTATGATGAAGTGAATTATTATATTGAAAGACAACATATTTAGTTGTCCTAAAATTTCATTAAATTTAGAACATTTTACTTAAATTGAATAGAAAACCAGAAGGAATATCTAACATGCATTTCCATGCTTCTAAAATCAATAATGTAGAACTGGGTTAATTATGCTTAAATAATAGTGTGGAACTAATGGGTTCACAATCACTTGTATTCAGTTCCAAATAATTCAACTGTAAGTTTGCATAATTTTTTGGTGAGAAAACATGTAATGTAAGGTGACAACTATTTACTGATGTTTAGATGTTAAGATAGCAAGGCTCTGGGTGCCTGGTTTGGGTGTGTTTGTTGGGTTTGTGCGTGTGAAGTAGCTGTCCTGAAGTCCTGAAAGCAGGTGGAGTCCGTGGCTCTCACACATGGGCTCTGAACCAATGTACCACATTTGTGCTGAATAAGAAACTTGCATGGCAAATTCAGCTTATGTGGCACTTGGCTAACAGCTCCCAGGATCCTCTTTCCAAATGGAATTAGTGAGTCCACTTTTAAGATGGCACTGAACTCAGCAAAATACTGCAGAGCATATGAGTTGTGCTAACTTATATAACACCTCCCCAATCTGCCCTTGTATCTGTAGGATAAAAAAGAAAAGATCACTCACATTTCTTAATTATTCAACCATATTTTCACTATCCCAATTCAGAATGAAACTTTAAGAAAGGAAATTTATGACCAGGATAATGTTAGCCATATTAGTAGTCAATAATATTGAGTTTGGAGGCAGTCCTCAATATATGCTGTATTTTAAATACCTATATTTGCTTTCACACTTATTTAATAAACAATTACAGAAACTTTTTGCTTTAGCTTTTTAGGAAAGACTGAAGAATTTAGCTCTAATGTAAGAGAGCAATTTACATTTGGCTTTGAAAAAGTTCTGTGAGCATTCCTTTCACCCAGTTCTCATGTGAGCATTTTCCTCCATAACAAAAGAAAAGAATTCCATCTCTGTGAATAAAACGAGTATTAAATTAATAATTCCCTTCTTATGGATTTCTGACTCGTAACACAGAATTGAATTTATTCAGGTGTTTCTTTGATAAGGGTCCAGATTAATAGCTTCAAAGAGACCTAGACATTTTGAAACAGTTCAGTGATGAGCATTCATAATAAGCAGGGAGGACCATATATATCCTTATATGCTGTTATTTAAATATTATAAGTATATGTGTATATAAATACTATAAAGATTATAAAATATAAATATTATTTAAAATTAAAAATAAAAATGTTTGCAGGTGCCAAAGGCCCTCTTTTCCCCTCTTAGTATCAGGTTTAATTCCTAATCACCTTTAGAATACAGTTTGCTTCTGTGTCCAGTGAATATCATCAAGGTTACCTGATGCATATTTGGAGCAACACTTGAGTGAATGCAGAAGGTGGGATGAAATACAGATGCTCATATACTAAATGGAATATCTTACGATAAATGCAGGTGTTTAAAATTGGATTTCCTACTTTGGGATGCTGTTTATAAACACATTTTTTACCTGTAAGTTTTCTGGCAGCATTCCACAACTGCCTGTATCTCTTCCTCTGCTACACTGCCACTCCTTGGAATAATAGCTAGGCTTGATCTAGATCTTGTTGCTTCTGTTCAGATATTTGCATTGAGAGAGTCCTTCAGCTGTGGAACTTATTTCACTTTTCTCCTCGAGCCTATGTAGTTTGTATTTTATCTGAAGTTGTTCTTCTTGTGCAATCACTTAGAAAGTGATACATTAGATGCAGCAGTCATGATGAAATGTAAGAAGCTAGAAGATTTCTTGCTACCTGGTAATAAGCAGGAATTAGAGGATATTCTGTCAACAAGGGGGAAAAAAGGTTATAATTTTGTTAAAGTATCTGAAATCTTCTTTAATGCATGCTACAGAGAAGGAAAGGAGACGTTATAAATATGGGTGCCATATCTCCTGGTGGATAATCTTAAATAAAGGGTTTATTTAGTAACAAAATAAAATATATTCAAATTAAAAAATTCAGAACTCATAATATTTTAATCATGTTATATATTAAATTGATTAACTAGAAACTCTGACAATACTTTCACCTAGATCTGGCTGCATTAATTACTTACTCAGTTCTATACTCTTCATTCCTAGTCTTTGATACACCATGTACTTTAAAAAGAGAGAGTACTTTTTGCTAATTTGTTGAGCTTGCCATTTGTTTGGGTTTTCCACTGACATGACTTCAACTTTTCTTGTTTGATATGTTTCTTTTCCTTTCAGTATTGTAGTTTATTTATTTCTATATTTCCACTCTTTCTTGCTTGAAAGTAGGCATAAACTTCAAAAAGTTCACAGAAGCTAAAAATATTTAAATCGTTTCTATATAGCCATATTTATGCAAATTCTGTGATAAGGCATAAATACAGCTATATAGAAATGATTTTATTATTTCTAGCTTTTGTGACAGTTCAGATGGTGACTCTGGGGTTCAGTAGCAGCATCTTTTCACTGTCTTTTCCTCATGCTTGTTGAATTTAGTATGGAGAGTGGGACCCTCACATACCTGCTTGTTCTTCTGTGATTGTCCTGTATATCATCCCCCTGGCTATCCATAAATCTGTCAAAAATGAAACTAATTTAGACTATAGCAGTTCAAACAAGGCACATTTAAAATATCTTTGATTCCAGCAGTGAAAATTGCTCTTGTATTTTTACAGTGCTTTTACAGACCATCTTCCCAGAATGTTTCGTTTCATTTTTTTCCTTACTATGCAAAAAAGTCATGGCTCTGGGTTGGATGTGCTGTGCTGTTTAGTTTGGGATAGTCAGATTGCTGTGTAGAAGGACTTCAGGAGAAATACAGATGCTGTGTTTTCTGCCTTGACCTCTGGCTAGAGAAAATGTCAAGGCACTGCTGCCTTCCAAAACTAAGCCCTCATGGCAGTCTCAGGTTCCTGGAAGAGGTTTTGATCTTCATCCTTTCTCTTGCAGTCAGTCCAGCTTTGTCCCAGTCTGTGTCACTGGTTTGTTCTCTGGCAAGCAGCTTTGCCAGGCAGTGATGCTTCTGGTGCTGGTGCAGTTCCATCAGGAGAGGAGACAGTGCCTGTTTATTCTGAGCCTACAAAAAACCTTTCCAGGCACAGACTATGACTAAACTGGATGATCAAAGAGAGATTCAGAGTTCCTAAGGGGACCCACATGCAGCAGGATCTAGACCAGAACCTGGGTTAGTCTAGAGAAATCCTTTGTCTAGAAAAATGGACAACAAACATTCAGGCCATGCTACCATCCCCACAGCTCTGTTGAGAGACAGTGCTGGCTGTGACAAATCACCCTTCTGCCAGATTCTGCTACCAGAATGGTACAGCAAGGTCTGTGCTGACATAATTTAAGATATTCTCTATCTCCTGATGTAGAATCAGACCATGGTTTTTAATAGATTTCAGTATTAAGAACTATTAAGAACATTTCTGCTCTGCATCTATAAAATAGATTTAGTACGTGCCAAGACAGTCCTTACTTCAAAGACAGCTCATGTTATCTTTACTCTGTATTGCAATAAGTAAAAAAAAAAAAAAAAAAAAGGAAAAAAAAAAAAAAAACAACAAAAAAAAAAAACTTAAATTGCTTTAAAAACTAATTCCCGTGTCATGTATCAAGTTCAGTCCAGTGTACTATGCGCTACCAGCTTGTATAGATTATCACCTAATGGGATTTTTTAAAGTTCTAAAGTGATTCAGAAGCCATAAAAGAAAGGACACTCTACAAAGCTGTAGTAAGATATTTTCTTGCACAGACTTCTCATCCTTCATTGCTCTTTCCAGTCTCCTCAGGACGGGCAGCATCTTTTGTTTATTGTGCCACATGGGGCCGAGAGAGTATAGCAGTAGCCAGGCTGGACGAGACAAGCACACTAAACAAGAGTAAACGTGTCTGAATTTTGCTGGCTGCTGTTGCTGTCCCTGTTATCCATGACTGGGGGGCTGTAAACCTACAGCAGTAGATAGCAGGAGGCAATCTGGGTGGCAGTTCCACCTGGCATAGGTGGAATAAAAAAAGATGCATAGGTGCTATGGAGAGCTTGTTACTTTTGTTGGCTTTAATGTAGACTATAGCAGGTGGTTACTCCAGCCTTAAGGAGCAGTTAGTGATCTCAGTCACAGCAGAGCTTCAGCAAGCAGCTGGAGAAGAACAGTATGGATACACCTCTCCCTGTCCCTGAAGCAACAGCCATATCATATTCCTTCCTTCATAGGAGCCAGTGTAAACATCCAATGCAAATCCATAACAATTCCTTTAGGATTAGGTGGCTACACCACCCTTCCCTGCAGCCTGCTATATGCCCTCTGTTCATATTATCAGTTCCCCTATATGTCTCCTTCAAGTGGCAGCTGTAAATAAGCTCAAGTCTCTGGCAGCCAGGACTCACTTGGAATTAAATTCAAGGATAGGGAGCTGCCAGCTAACTGACTTTTGTGGCAGCATAGCTGTCATTTGAACGAATTACAGACCACGGTATCCATTTGTCTGGGGGCTCGTGAGCAAGAGGGGTGGAACAAATTGGGGTAAATGGCTGAAATTTAATACAGGTTCCTGCAAGTTTTTCAAACGCCATGCACCCATCTTTGTGGTTATTTTGTTTGGCTAACAGTGTTTCCAAGTAAACTGAAATAATCTTCTGTTGAAAGGTCTCTTTAGTATGAAAAATAAAATTTAAATCGATTATACAGTTAGATGAGGCATATTTTGCTCTGTTCTATCAAAGACTAAAATATCTGGGTCAAAGTTTCATAGCAGTTGCCTATGTTAAATTTACACCCTGGGATTGGCAGCTTCTCTTCAGATGCTGAGGAACAAGACATTCCCCCTCCCTTCCACACTGCTTGTAGAGTGCAGTGCCCCATGCTGATGATGCCAGGCAGATTTAATTGTGCATGCTCAAAGAGAAAAATGACATCCACGCTTGGGTGAGTGCTCTCTGTGGCAAGCTGACAAATCCCCCAGCTGTCAACTAACCTCAAAGGCAAGTGATCGTGGCTCTACCTTATGTCTGCTTGCATTCTGCCCATAGGCATTTAGAAGCTGAAACTCATATTGGCTGCAACACATTCAAACCACTACTGAGAGAAATGTATGGTCTATTTTATGTGTTTCAATCTCTAAGAGTGATCTACACAATTAAGGTTTTTTTTTCAGACAGATTATAAGCAGGTAAAGACAGCAATTTTTTGCATATATGGCAAATGAAAGTGCAAAACGTTTATGGCTATGGATCTGGCTAAGTTGCTGATTGCTTAGAGAAAACAATTTCTTTCTGAGGCTCAGATGGATTTATTTTCATATTTTTATGTATTTATTGGGGTTACTGTCTGCCAGAGAACTGCACGCACACAAAACGGCCTTACTTAAGTGCCAGTATATATGGGCAAATGCAAAGAGGCATGTGTTGCTCATGTAGTATTGGAGTCATTCTGGCAGAAGCATTGTCACTTGTGGTGCACTGCAGGCTGTCCATCTAAACCCATCATTACCTGGCACCTATGCTCTCGTGAAATAACCAGACCAATCTGCAGATGGGCAAAAAGCCATCTTAACAGATGGCTTTGAGAGTAGGTAACCAGGAAACCATGCATATACATTAAACATGGCTTCAGAGAGTGTGGGCCTTATCTAGGAACATCAAAACAGCTGTTGGTTTTTATCTCCATCATATACTGTTGAGAACATGTGACATATCCATCAGACACCCATATAGGGTGGGCTAGAGCCAGTTCCCACAGTTCTGATGAACTTTGTAGGAATTGCATGGTTGGGAGTGGTCTCAGCTTGGATGAATCTCTTGTTTTGCAAAGAACTTTGAATTAGTATTAGAGAGACAGAGGATGAAGTTTGAAGGTGCAGATCATAGAATGGCTTGGGTTGGAAGGGACCTTAAAGATCATCTAGTTCCCACTTTCCTGTCATGGACACGTTCCACTAGATCAGATTGCTCAAAGACCTACCCAGCCTGTGCTTGAATACTTCCAGGGATGAGGCACCGACAACTTCTCCGGGCAACCTGTTGCAGTGCCACACCACCCTCACAGTAAAGAATTTCTTACTGGAATGATGCAATCGGGTCACCCTGAAGCCTTCTCTTTTCCAGGCTGAAGAGTTCTCTCAGCCATTCCTCGTACAGAAGTGTTCCATCCCTCTAATCAATTTGGTGGCCTCCTCTGGATTTGCTCCAACAGGCTGATGTCCTTCGTGTGCTGGGGGCCCCAGAGCTGGATGCAGCACTCCAAGTGGGGTCTCTGGACTAGAGTAGAGTAGAAGGACAGAATCACTTCCCATGACCTGCTGTCCATGCTGCTTTTGATGCAGCCCAGGATACAGTTGGCCTTCTGGGCTGCAAGTGCATATTGCAGCTCATGTCCAGCCTCTCATCCACCGGCATCCCAAGTCATTCTCAGCAGGGCTGCTCTCAATCTGTTCAGTCCCCAGCCTGTGTTAATACTGGAGGTTGCCCTGATCCAGGTGGAGCACCTAATTTGCATGCCCACCTGAGGCACTCTCACCCAAATTTTAGGTGATGGAGAGGGCTATCCAATCTGTCTGTCACAATTGTTGTAAGTTTCCTAACTAGAGAGTGATAGGGAAATGCTATGGATATGTGCTGATATGTTTATATTTAAATGCATTGGGAGTCTTGGAACAGGATCTTACAATGTGAAGAAATAACAGGAAATGCCAAATGTCTTGTCGACTCAGGAATTAGTTCATCAAACTCTTCTGGTACTGAGCAGCCAGTGCTGTTCTTTTTTGTAACAGCGTGATATTAAAGCATTCAGTTAAAAAGTGGGAATTCTGGTGTTCTTGGCCTCTTCAGTGTACTAAACTGCAGATCCTTACTTCATAAGCCCAGATGAGTGGTTCACACCATGCTTTGAAGCTGAATCATAGTACAGTTCACCTTTGTAAGGCCATAGAGAGCAGAGTGAAGCGGGGACTCCAGGAATTCCTCAGCATGACTTATTTTCACAGTATTAGTGCTTCCCCATATGCACAAGGGAGCATGTGGACAGTGTCTCTTTCAGTGTCCAAAATCAGTATGCATCTAAAACCAAACCAAACCAAAACAAAAAAAAATCAAAACCAAAAGGGCCATATTCCCATCACCTAGCTCTACCTAAAATTCACTGGGTCTTGTGTCCCATTGTCTGGCTGTGAGTTTTCTGAAGCAGGTACTCAATGGAAATTCTAGGCTCATTGGAATTTAAGGTGCCTGAAAATAGCTCAAAGGCAGCAATAACAGAATTGAGGGGAGAATCTCTAGCTTCAGTGAATCTGTGCAAATACATAGAGCACTGGAACTCTTCTGCTGATGTCGGGACATAGTCAGGACACAGAAGTGCTGCAGGAGCCCAGATCCATCTCCTGTTCCCTTTGTGTTACCTGAGCTTAGGAAGAGAAGGTGGCAAGATGGGACATAACGGATGTCTGGGAACATGGTGCTCTCTTTTGGCAACATGGAGTTTTCAGAGGATATTATATGCACGAGAGAGAAAGAGTGCTACATAGCTCAGACAGTGCAGACTGAGATATCCAGGACCATAGGACCTCAGCATATGCCAGCTGAGTTACTTATGTCTCAAGATTTTGGGAAGAACTGTAATAGTTATAGAGAAAATAACCCCAAGCAAAGGGGTTTTTTTTAATACCTTTTCACTCAGTTAAAATCACGGATTTTAAGATACAAGGTGTTAATATGTAATTGTTTGTAGAATTAAGATAGCTGTAAATCTGTCCTAGTAGTAGCGACACTACCTGGAGAGTAGTCTGCTCTTCACATTATACACAGCTAGCTTAACTGTGTGAGGAATGTTTATATGCTGTAAAATATCCCCTGTGTAAGGGACCAAACGAGTCTTATTCATACCTCACCATTGTCAATGTGAAGAATTATTTTATCATTTTAGATTTGACAGGTATAACTGCATTCTTAAGGTAGTTTGCATTTAACCTAAATTACTTTCCCCCTAACTATCTAGTGAGAATGAAATTCAGCTGCCCTAGATAAGAGTAATGGTATTTATTAATAGAATTATAATAGAACTTAAATGTGCACAGTACATCAGGACAGGAGATCACAGTCCTTAAGGGATTGATTT
Source organism: Pyrocephalus nanus (assembly GCA_038380795.1). Lineage (NCBI taxonomy): Eukaryota > Metazoa > Chordata > Aves > Passeriformes > Tyrannidae > Pyrocephalus > Pyrocephalus nanus. The sequence goes on along the minus strand of CM076260.1, from coordinate 25,924,195 downwards.
ATCCTTGACTTCTATGAGCCTTTGTTATGGTAATGATAGATATATATTCCCAAAATCCATTTCGCTTGTCTATGCCTTACCCTTTGATTTCTTTATTAACTTTCCTCCCTTGTCAATACAATGTTTTTGTTAATTCTGATCAGGTTTTGCAGCTTGCGTCATACTTTGCTATTTTTTACCAGAATGGGTTTATTGAGTTCTCTTGCAGCTTGTGTGTTTTCCCCTCTCTGCTGCACCTCCTGCCACTGCAGCCAGAAGGGCCCATGAGTGAGCTGCCACCAGTCAGACTCTGACCAACCTAATTAATCACTCCTAACCTTCACTAATAAACATAATTTTGGTAATTTAGGGTAAATGTGTTGATTTACTCTAGAATACTAAAAGTTTTATCTAAATATATAATTTAGGGGTTTAGACATTTACACAAACATGAAAATTCATGGTGGCCTTGGGTGCTACTGACTTTGCTGAAATTGTAAATCCATGGTATTTCTAAAGTCAAAATGTGGGTTTGGGTGAATGGGCATGGGCATGGGTGGTTAACTGACAGTGTTTGTAAATACTGGCCACCATGATGTGAGTCAAAACAGCACCCTTCACATCATCAGTAAATGGAAAAGTTGTTTAAAGGTAATAACGGTTTTAAGGATATAAGCAAGAACAAAATATCAGCTGTAAAAATAGCTATAAGACTATTCGAGAGCTAGAAGAAGAGCTATAAAGTACAGAACATTGCTCATGAGCTTATTTTAGTATAAGAAGTAGGGTTTCTCTTTTTTTCTGAAACACAATATACTACTGCAGTGTGTAGCTACTTCCTTATGCTTTCATCAGTATAGGTATATCTTGCAACACATATGCTCTTTCTTGGGACTAGATATATATGAAACATCAGCAGCATAATTTTGCTGCTGTGCTAGTCTCTGAACTCAGCCACAGTTAAATAGATATTCTGACTGTAGCTATACTCGTAGCAGTTATGAAAGATTCATACAGTGCTATGTTTCTGTTTAATGAAAGAGATGAAATTAGCATTTCTGCTGAAAATTTCAGGTTTCAGGTTTAGAAATTATGATCTAATTACTCTTTTTAAGGGGAGCATAAGATAAATTATTTATATAGAATTATTTTTTGTTAAATTGAAATCTTTCTCTTTCAAGATATCTGTCCCAGCATCTTCTGTGTACTTTGTTGTCTTTATCTTGCCATTTCAAAATACACTGTACATATTTCTTAATTGGACATGCAGTAAAAAACCTCTGCACTAAATAACTTGTAATGCCATTGCATAACAGAATGGTGAAGATTTTCAGATCTTTCTGTGTATTATAAATTTAATTTGGATTTTCTGTGTTGTCGATACTATGATTTTAAATTATATTTTTACCTGAGGAAGTAATAGCAGCTTTGAGGCGATTTCTGGTAGAATCCATTTATACAGCAATATTCCAAAGGAGAGACGTTAGCACAGCAACACAGAAACTCCAGTTTCTGTCCCTTGCAGGTCCTTTCTCATTTTTTTTTTGTGCTACATCTTCCTCAATCAAAATGTACTTGCATTATTAATGAAATTCAGTCCCAGCACTGATGTGGAATCTGAAGGGTAAACTCAAACAGCAAATTTGAAGTCCTAATCCTTGGAAATCCAATGTGAATAAGAGATGATATTAAGCAGGGCACAGTAGATAGTACCTGGTCCAACAATTCTGCAAATGTGATCTCATTTATTCTATCTGTGTTTTTCCCTCTGTGTTTTACAGAGCCCATTGACTTAGGAAGGTGTCTTTGGCTTATTGCCATTAGCATAAGAATGATAGAAAAATGTGCAAAAAGATTTGGGGATGGTGCAAACTGAAAGCCATTATGTACTTTATTGGCAAATCAGGGATTTGGTTCTAATTATGGTTGCGCTGCAATTATCACATGCTATATTGCATAAATGGGGCTCTTTTCTGAATTTCTTTAATAGTTTTTACTCCAGTTGCACTCCCTAGAAGGGAACAAGCAAGGCCACAGTTCCATCACACTGTTGGCTTGGTTTTTAACTTGGCTAAAAGAGGTGTCACTTGTAATGTGCCCTGGATGGTCACTCACCCAAGAAGAGCATTTTCAGAGCCTTGCATGTCAGCAAATGGCACTTGCCTGTGGAAGGATGGAAGAACTGAAGGGCTGAAATTCATTTTGTTTTGAAACAATAATTATATGTCAGATGGTTATGCTGCCAGCAAGCTGGCTACTGCAATGGACTCTTAGGACTGTAATCAGTCTGCAAAGCGCTGAATAGAAAGGAAGGAAGCTAAAGAGAAGGGAACTTCTGACTGAGACAAAGCTTGTAAAATAAGTAAAAATTGGTCATCATTTATTATAGTGGATGAAACACTCCATAGACAGAAAGGAACAGCTTCTCGTTCAGAAGCCCTGGTCCTTATCGGGGACGTCAAACTCCCTGATATCTGTTGGAGGGATAACAGGCAGGGCACATTGGTTCCTCGAATGCATTGAGGAGAGCTTCCTTTTCCAAGTGCTAGAGGGGCTGTTGGGGAGAGACGCTATGCTGGACCTTGACCTCAACAACAAGGAGGGGCTGGTGGGGAATGTGAAGCTCCAGGACAGCCTTGGCTGCAGTGACCATGAAATAGTAGAGTTCAAGATCCTTAGGGCAGCAAGGAGGATGTGCAGCAAGCTCTACACTGGACTTGAGAAGAGCAGACTTTGGCCTCTTCAGGGAGCTGCTTCGTGGGATAGAGGCCTGGAGGGACAGGGGGCCAAGAGAACTGATTATTATTCAAGGGTCATCTCTTCCAAACATGCATTCCAACGAAGAGGAAGTCAACAAGGTGTCTGAAGGAGCAGCTAAATAAGACAACACCAGCCATCTGGATGACAGAAGAAGAAAATATTAAAGCAAAAATATTGTGGTCCTGAGCGAGCCAGAGCTAACACTAGTGTGTGTGGAAAAAGAATGGCAAGGCGCAGCTGGAAAGCCGTTTGAAGCCTGATTGTTCTTTTGGCTGAGGGCAGCCACAGGAGTGGCTTCATGGTGTGTGTGCTGATAAGTAACATCTTCCTGGCTGGATAGCTAGGACCCAGAGTCAATTCAGAGTATGTATATAGGTATGGAGTAATCAATTTACAAGAGAATTCTTCCTGGACTATAGTCTGTCCCGCTTGAATTCATTCGCGAAAAATGGTGCTGAGTAAGGGATTTTTCCCACAGGTGTCCATGTCAGGGAGGTTGGAATTAAAGCTTTAAGGTCCCTTCCAACCCAAACCATTCCATGAGTCTGTGATTCTGTTCTGTATCAGTAAGAAAAGGAAGTTCATCTGATATTTACTGAGCCAGCAGAAATTAAAGTGCTGGAGTTGATACCCTACTGGCTTAGATTGGGCCTATTTTATTTCATTTAATACTTGGGTCCTAAAGAGAGAGCTCCTTTCAGGAGCTGAAGGGTACATTCAGTGATGCTAACTGCTATTGAATTAAATCATCCAGTTATGCTAAGGTGCAATATAGGGTGGAATTTGTGTTTTAAATGCATAGAGATAGCCAGGAAAAATTGCCAAAATATAAAATTATATTTTATAAAATGCATTTTTTATCTAATTACAAGGTTTTTGGGATTAGTACCTTTTGTATGTGAAAGTCCATTTACATTTTGCTTATAGATATATTTATTTCTGTTTATGTGTTCTATGCCTTGTGTGTTTCACTTTGCATGTTCATGTTCTTTATGACTACCTTCATTACCCATAGTGACCACATTTTTCTGTCCACATATTTTAGGTAGTTGTCCACTCCCACTGTACAATTTTTCAGCATACCAATGATAATGCAGAACAAATCACCCAAATACCATCCATGGAATTTCTAGTTTGAGTGGTTTGTCAGGTCAGCCAAAATACAAAGTTTCAGCAAGTTTCACCTTTTGCATTTCAGGATTATAATGATGAAATTCGCCAGGAGCAGCTGAGAGAACTGTCATATTTGAATGGTTCTGAGGACTCATCACGTGGACGGGGTATTCGAGGAAGAGGGATCCGAGTGCCACCTGCAGCTCCTTCAAGGTGTGGTAACCTGAGCTATTATGCTAAGAGCTTTAGAAAGTATAAGCAATAGTAAAAAAACATAGTTTAAAAATAAATAAAAACATATACACGTGCTGGTTAGCAAACTGAAATATTTGTCTTTTGATAACTTGTGTGGTCTATATTGTGCCAGGTTCTCTGCTCTACAGTTCACAGGCTACAGTGGACAGTATACAAGTAATAAACAACAAATGAGAGCAGATTATAAAGCCAATGAGAGGATATTTCTAGGAAAGGATATTGTTATGCTAGCAAAGTACCAGTATGGTCAGTAGCGTAAAGTCACTGGCCAAAAAATAGTGTAGTCTAGGAAGAGTACATCATTTGAATGGAACTTTATTTGCCAAATAATTACCTTTTTATGCATATTAATATAATATATATATAATAGATATATATTATATATGTAATATATCTATTATGTATGTTAAATTATATATATTATATTACATAGTTGTTGATGGGTTATCAGTTTTACAAGAATTTGATTGGCATAATCTAAAAACATTAGTATATGAATGTTACCTGAATTCTTTCAAGTGTTTTTTCATATCTAGATAACAGATATCTCTGCTTGTTCATAAAGCCAGTGTAAAATATAAATGCACTCTTTCAGACTTATTTTTTACCATGAATCCTTGAGAAATTTGTTGCCTTGGGCATCTGAGTTACCTAGCAACTTCTAGTCTTCTCTCCATAGAGGTATTTTCAGGATGTGTCCTAAAAACTTGACTTTTATTTTGGAGGAAATAGGATATGAAAGTACGTTATGTTATGCTGACGTAGGAGTTCTTTGGGAATTGAACAGGCTGATCTTACCTATGACCTTGGTGTTTGTTTTTATTTTCCCTGAAGATGTCTACCATGTTTTCTGTCATTTCTTCCTGGATGGATTTTTTTATCAGTAGTATGATGCACATGCATAGAAATTTTTACAGGTGCTGTTCATGATCATCTTCCACTCAAAGTCTTTTTGGGCTCAGTCTTCCTTACAGCTAAGATATCTGGAACTTAAAAGATGCTCAGCACATCACTGCAACAAACTGGCAGCTTTTAAATTCCGATCAAAGGATAATCAGTGGAGTGCTGGCCCCCAATTGCTGCAAAATACCCTACTGATTGAATCAGTTGCACAGATCTTATGATGTTAGATGCTTTCCCTATTATCCAGTCAAAAATCTCAGGGGAATACTAAAAAAAAAAAAAAAAATTCACCTGAAGCGTTTTAAGCTAATAATTTATGCTAATAGCATTATTATATTTATGGTAGTGTGGTTTGATACACTTGAGGGAAGGATATAGTCCAGAGGGACTGATATAGGTTTGAGAAGTGGGCCTGGGTGAACCTCATAGAGTTCAACAAGGCTAAGTGAAAGGTCCTGCATGTGGGTACTTACCAGTGTCAGCACAGACTGGGGAGTGAAAGGATTGGGAGCAGCTCTGCAGAGAAGGACTTGGGGAATTGGAAGGTGAAAAGCTGGACAAGATCCAGCAATGTGCACTCGCATCCCAGAAGGCCAAGCATATCCTGGGCTGCATCAAAAACAGCATGTCCAGCAGGTCGAGGGTGTGATTCTGGCTTCTACTCTGCCCTTGTGAGACCCCATCTGGAGTGCTGCATCCATCTCTGGGGTCCTCAGTACAATAAAGGCATGGACATGTTGAAGCAGGTCAGAGGAGGGCACAAAAATCATGGATGGACCGGAGTGTCTCTCCTGTGAAGTCAGGCTGGGAAAGCTGGGGTTGTTCAGCATGTTGAAGAGAAGGCCCTGGGGACACCTCATTGCAGCCATTCCATATATGTAAAGAGGGCTTGTAAGACAGAGAGAGGTTTTTTTATGAGTTTTAAACTGAGAGAACACATGGTTTTCAATGAGAGTGCTGAAACACTGGAACACATTTCCCAAAGAAGTTGTAGATGCCCCATCACTGGAAATGTTCAAGGTCAAGTTGGACACATCTTTGCACAATTCGACCCAGTGAAAGATGTCCCTGCCCAAGGGACAGGACGTTTAGATTGGAGGGTTTCTGAAGGTTCTTTCCAACCCAAACCATTCAGTGAGTGTGTAAGTCTAAAACTGGCTACTGAAACTTGTCGTAAAGTAGTGAACATCACAAGCAAGTGCTGTGCATTTGGTTGTCTCAGCAGGGAACAAGCCACAGCTCTGGATCTGGGTGTCACTCACAGCTATACCTGGCACTCTCGATCTTCAGAAAGGGCAGCACATTGGGGAGCAGGCTGCTCTGAAACAAAACCCACAGACTGCTTCCCTGATATAGTCCACTTCTAATTCATTATATGGTATAGTTGCAAGAACTTTTTTTTGAACAGTAACAGCTTCTTCTGACTTACTAATTAGTACAGTGAGGCAGATCTATATCTGCCATAATAGCCAGAAAGATGATAAACCTCTTTCTCTGCTTGTTTATGTGCTCTATTCTCTCTGTGCAGTGGGGGAAAGCAGAATCTGATGCTGCCCTTCCTTTGTGCTAAACTAAGTTAGATAGAAAGGAAATTTACGGCTCTCCTTTTATACTCTTCCTTTACTTTGCCTTGCAAGTTTCTGCCATCCTGTAACATCTTCTGCCAATCTGTTTCTCCCACCCACTAATAAACATGAGAATGAGAGTGATGACTGCTCTTGTAAAATAATTTGAGAGCAACAGAAAAAGTTCCACATTTTGTTCATTCTCTAGAACTACTTTAGTGCAATTCTGCAACTCTGTGAATTAGAATGATTCAGAGTTTCATTATTACAAGCAACAAGAGGATCAGGTATAAAAGGCACTGGGTGGCTTAAAAATAATGCCTTTCCATAATAGAAGTTCTGCCCAAGATATTGCTTGAAAGTGCTTGACATTGTAGTTGTAGTTGTAGTCCTGCAGTTATATGATGCTTTAAATAGTAGTACAAATGTAAGAGCCTTTAAAATGGGGTAGCATGGGCATGTCCTCTCTTGTCATACAAGCCAAAGTGATCATTCCCGTTTGCTCCCCACAGGGGTCGTGGGGGTGCGATTCCTCCACCCCTGCCCGGACGAGGTGCCCAAGCACCCAGAGGAGCGCCAGTGACCCGTGGAGCCCTCCCTGTGCCACCAGTGGCAAGGGGTGTTCCCACCCCTCGAGCCAGGGGCGCCCCGTCTGTCCCGGGTTACAGACCACCCCCGCCACCTGCACACGAGGCCTACGAGGACTATGTAAGTAACTGTGTTCATTCAGAACGTGTGAGCCAAGCTCTGTGATGAATATCAAGTACTGCTGAGATTAAATACTTCAGGCCAATAATTCCTCTGTCTGTGGTGCTTACCCCTTGAAGTTTTACAACAGCCTGGGAGATGCAATGTGTCTGCAATGTGCTTGGCGATGTGGGTTTGTAGATTTGTTTACAGCTTAGTTTTGGAGACAAGAGATCATGCTGGGTAGTTCTCAGGGTGTCACAAAAGAGCAATACAGGTATTTTAAAATTTATATTTTATACTAAAAGTCAGCTGTTACTGTAAGCAAGTTCCTAGGAATAACAGATTATATCCTTTGTGAGAAAATGGGGGTGGGATGTTCTTCCAAATCCTTTTTATTACATATTTGTATTAAACATTGTGTTACAGAAACACAACAAATAGAAATTCAGGTAGTTTTCATGAAAGCTGATACAATGATGCATCTTTAGCAAGGAGCAGTAGTAGCTGTTACCTTATCTTATAAGTTGTTAAAAGTAATTGTGACTTACACATGAAAGCTTTCAAGTCATCCTCATTAATTCTTTTACGTGTAACTATCACCATAACAACGGATATCCAAATAGAGGAGAAAGTGCTGTCATATAGGATGTCTGAATTTTTTCCAGCTATGTCACGTCTAAGAGTAAGATTACCATCCCACCTATTCCCTAATCCTATCACTAGAAGACACAATTTTATTCAATTAATGGTTTTCCTAGTACAAAAGAAAGGAAAATGAAACCGAAATTAATCTTTGTTGTTAAACCTTTGCTCAGCCTTGTGTATTTGTAGCACAGAGATGAAATCATGGCCGTTTCAAAACAGGGATGAACAGTCTGTTAATGCCAAGGCTCACAACTCAGCAAGAGCAGCAAAAAAAAGGAGGGGGGAAAACGTCACTCTGGTATTATTTACTTCAGCATGGTTTCCACCATTAAATTAGGTGAAAGTCCTGCTAAGAAAAAGAATTTCAAAAGTATGCCATCCTTAACAGACAGTATATTATTATCTGTTAGTATCAAAATGTATGAGACCTTCCTTTCTGTGCAGATAGGCATCTTTTTCTCATCCATGAGTGAAAAGTGTCAAAACAGAACCCTTGTAATGTAAGATTAAGCTTATAAATGGAGAATTTTTTTTTCATTTACAGTATTAATAAATGTCCTAGAGTATTAAACAGTTTTTGGGCGACATTGCTTACACTTTTCCTAGAAAAGTATATATGGAAAGCAAGAGGAAAAATTAAGGCAGCTGGATTATCAAGGTTAGGAAGACACTCAGCCAGTTCAATATTGTTTTGAAATGCTAACATTCTTATAAGTACAAAATACACACACAATTAAAAGAGTAATTTGAGTTTATAATACATTAGTCCAATAAAAACAAACAAATGTGTTTGTGTTTCTATTTCCCCTTCTTAGATAGCAGCAAAACACACACATATAAGACAAATTCACATGTTTTGGAGATCCTTTCATCTCCTGTGTCCTTTTAACATCCATATTCTATGGCTAAGAATATATGGAACTGCTATCATGCACAAGTTTGCAATGAAAATCTCTTGTCATTTTATAAAAGTTTTTAAATGCAATCCTAATCATTTGGGTATTTTATGGACTGAGATGATAACTAAAACTCTGATGCTGTGCAGGTACAAGGAAAAGTTCATGGTCATATATCTAAAAATGATTTGTAAATTATGTTTTAGGAGAAAATATTTTTATTTTTGCAGGAAGTAATCAACACAGTTTTTCTTCACAAACAAACCGTATAATACATCATATATCTGACTGGATACTAAAAGCAAGTGGATCTATTTGCTGACCAGCAGCAAATGTCATGTGTAATTGTTGTGCTTTCACACTTAATGCTACAGTTGAAAAACTAATTTGTAATGAATAATTTGTCCAATTTACTTTGTATTCTGCTCCTAGGCAACCCACAAGTGCATTACAATTTCTTTATGTGTTTATGTTTTTAACTTTTGATTACAGTATTTCACACCAGTTTTTGCTTAATATATGCAAGTTTGATTAGTTGTACACATGAATGCTATGTCATTGACTGTATCCATATTCTTAATTTTTCTTTGCTCTATTGAAATATAGTCATTTAAATGTGGAGCTGAAAGTGAGCTCAAGAAATTGAATAAAATGGCTATAGCAGATTTTTTTTAAATGTTTGAACAGCACTTCCTGAAAAGAAATCTTTATCTACTTGCTGAGCACTACTAATCAGATACTGTATTGGCTGTTTGACCTTGAAACATCTAACTGTTCAGATTGGTTGGGATAACCATTAAAAGTTTAGATTATCGAATATATAAATATTGTGAGGTTTCCTGAGGCCTTTCTGAGAGTCCATAAAAGCAAATGTCTAACGAAAAGTAAAGTCCTGTCATTGTGGTGAATATATTAATGTTCAACATTTTGAATGTCAAGCCTAACCAGAGGGAAAGTTATTTGGAACAACTTTCAGAAAAGAAGAGGGCTAGAGAGGGAAGGAGGAGTAACGCACCTCACGCCTTTTTCTTTAATTGCTTTTGAAACTTGCTTTTTATTGTGTGTAGCCTAGAAAGTATTTTAGAGGAACTTCAAAAGATTACCCACAGGAAGAGGAGGTACTGACATTAGAAGATTTATGTAAGAGGGAAAACCTAGTTACTATGTGACCCTTCATCATTTTACAGTTCACTAGTGTGAATTTGGATGGAGAGCATAACTGACAGCAACTGCAGCTTCTTGGATCAAGAGGGGCGGTCCTGGGTTTGGGACCTGGTGTTGTGCTTTAACCCCAACTAAAAACTAAGCCCCACACAGGTGCTTACTGCCCCCAGTGGGATCAGAGAGAGAATCAGAAGTGTAAAAGTGAGAAAACTCATGGGCTGAGACAAGACAGTTGTAGTGGGTTGACCCTGTCTGGATCTTAGGCACCCACCAAAGCTACTCTACCACTCTCCTCCACAAGTGGGCAGGGGAGAGAAAATATAACTTAAAGTTCGTGAGTTAAGGACTGGGAATGGTCACTCACTGATGACTGTCACAGGCAAAACAGACTGAGCTTGGGGATATTACTTGAATTTATTACCAGCAAAGTCAGAGGAGGATAACAAGAAGTAAAATAAGTCTTAAAAACCATCTTTCCCCCACCCCTCCCTCTGTCCCAAGCTCTATCTCCTTCCCCCACCACAGCATCACAGTGAGACAGGGAATGGGGTTTATGGTCAGTTCATCACACATTGTTCCTGCCACTGCTCAGGGAGAAGAGTCCTTCCCCTGCTCCAACATGGGATCCCTCTCACAGGAGACAGTCCTCCACAAACTTCTTTACTTTGCTGATGACAGTGCACTGGAGTGGATTGCCCAGAGATGTTGTGGAGTCTCTCTCACTGCAGATATTCAAGAACCATCTGGACACAATCTTGTGCCACGTGCTCTAGGATGAGCCCACTTGAGCAGAGAGGGTAAATGATCCATGTAGTCCCTTTCAGCCTGACCCATTTTATGATTCTGTGATTCTGTGATTTGGTTGGACATCTGCTCAGATACAGCAAGGAAAGTTTACACTGGTATCATCGTTACAGACTGGGGAGAGACTTCAGCAGTTTTCTCTTGAGAAGAGTGAGCATTTTTAAAGGCTCAGGTCTTGGCGACTTTCAAAACAGGCGATAGGTTTGACAGGTTGGAATTATGATTTATACAGAAATGGGGAGTACTTGAGTAGGTCTTCTGCTATTGAGGCAATAAATAATGGAATCATAGAATCATAGGACTGTTTGGTTTGCAAGATACCTACCAGGTAATCTAGTTCCAACCCTGCTACCATGGGCAGGGTTGCCTTTTCACTAGACCAGGTTGCTCAAAGCCCCATCCAACCTGGACTTGAACAACTTGTAGGGATAGGACAACTTTTCTGGGCAAAGCCAGTGTTTCACACAGTATATTTTAATCAGAGTATCCAGACTCTTCCACTTGGGATTAAAGCTAAATATTTGAAGGGCACTTAACCCAGATCTAAGCCAAAAACACTGCTGCTTTCAGATCCTGTTTTGAATGGCATTTGTCTCTGGATCTGTATTTGTTACTTCTGAATCAGAAGCTACTAATGATCTGTGCAGTGATTTTTATTTTTTTTTTTTTACATTTTTTAAAGAGCTATGGTGAGCCTTGCTAAGGGATCTAATGCGGGTCCTGAAGTGACTTATCACTTGTTCCCTTAGGCCAGATGCAAAGAATTACCAAAACAGAGTAAGTTTGTGACTAAAATACACATTGCTGTTATTTTTTACCTCTACTTGCATTTTTACTCCTGGATAAGAAAGGAAACTTTTACACAGAAAGCCACTAATCTTAGTATGAATGCTTAGATGAGCTTCTTGCATTTACAAAGAAATACATAATTTGTTTTCAAGAAATAGGCCAGTCTATCAAGACACTGTGAAGCTGGTACAGCTCCTGGGTCTAGGATAGCCAGATTAAAGAGCAATTTTAAATGCAAATATTCTCTCTTGCCTCTCATTTCACTGATCAAACCAGCAAAATGCATCTTCTTGTTATCTTCTGGAATAAGAGCAATGTTTTTAAAAAGTCACTGCAAAAGAACCATGCAATAAAATAGATTGTGCTTTTAGTGTCATGCTGTTCTTCCTCTCACTTAAGCTATTTAAAACAAAAGCAAATGCCACATTCAACTATTTATTCTAAGATCAATGGTTATTTACATTTTTCAGTAGTTTTCAGACAAATTGAAAAGCTATGGTTATTTTTATTGAGTGGCAACCTAGACAATTAAAAGACTGACAATAAGAAGCATTTTGTCACACTTTAAGATTTTTAAAATACATAATCATATATAAACATTTATATGTGACTACAGTCCCCAAAATTGCAGTTGTGGAGGCTTTGTTTAATATTTTAAATGGGAATTCTTGGGGGTATTAAATGTATACTGCCACTTCTAAATGTAGATGGAAACTGTGTATACAGACTTGCACTTCCTCTTCATAGCATGTTTGTGCCTGTGTTACCGCTTTAATAAGTACGTTAAAGTGAGAAATTGGTGCTTTATTCTGCTACTTTTGAAGACCATTACTATAATCACAGTAGGATATTGTCAAAGAGAGTGGGGCCTGGACAACTAAGAGGAGTTGTTCCAAACCTTAAAATAGTGAAATATATTGGATATCATGGTAGGTAACAGGGAATATTCTATTTTTTCTTTTTTTTTTTTTTTTTTAAATATCTAAATAGGTATTTCTAAGCTTTAAGATGTACCGCTTATTTATTTCTGTGCCTCTTTTGGAAGAGAAAAAAAAAATCAATGAAGAATGTTCCGAGACTAAAGAGCATTTGAATAAAGCTGGAATTACAGGCATGGGAATCTGCATGGCTGAACAACATATTGATTAAATATGATTGATTACCTATTTATGCCCAAGGCATTTAGAAAAAGAGCTAAGCTCTATTCAGCTTGCACCTGCTGTGACTTGAAAAATCAAATTTTATTTTTAGTATAATAACGACAAACATGATAATGTTTATATTATCTGATAGACCCTATTGAGGTTTAGAAGGATACTGTGAATGGCGGTCTGATGAAGGCAGAGTGGATTTATTCAGATTTTGGAGGATTTGGTCTGTCAAAAGTATAAATATATTTATTGTGAAAAAATCCAGCAACATAAATACAGAGTTAAAGTAAAGGCAACTTTTTCATCTTTTTTTAAGAGCAAAATCCAGAGTCAGCACTAAATCTTCAGTATCTGGGAACCTGCAGTTCTAGAGCTTTTTGCTTACCTGTGCAAACTGCAGTTTGGATCTTGTTCTTAGAAGATGTTAGTCTGAATAAATAAGGCTGCTTTGTGAAACCAGAGGAACTGCCCTGAGAGCAATGCAGCAACAAATGTGAACACTGCTTTCAAATTCATCACTGCTATGGGTTTCTCACAAACTGACAGTGTGCTCTAAAGCAGACTGCATTGTATTTTTTTCTTGATTTGATTTGTTTTGATCTGATTTTCATAATCATTGTAATACAAAGGGCTAAAATTCCCTAACAAAATACATAAAACTCTAATTATAAATGTTGCAGAAAGATTTTGTGCAGGATAAATTCTTCTGTCATCCCCTGCATGCTGTCCTTGCTTGGCAAAAATAATTCTCTCCTTGACATTAGTTACCAAGTTTTCAATTCAAAATTGTTTTCTGTGCTAGACAGAGTATAAAAGAAAATGCTGATGCAGCTGCACATGTTTTAGTATTATACATGATGTTAGTACAAGTACAATCTAATAAATATTTATATTTGTTATATAGAGATCTAAGTGAAGGGCATCTCTCAACTGATGATCCAGCCTGTGTATGGTCCTTAAATATTCATAGTGTATGCAGTTATATTCTTAAGATCCTACATAAAAAATATATGGAGTGTTATCCACAGAGCCAAATTTGTCTGCATCATGCAGTGCAGCATTTGATCATTAAACAAATGTGATTTTTCAGGAGCCTGATCTCAAAAATGCTTGTTTGCTGTCACTTGGCTTACTCACAAGTTGTCACTTGGCTATTTATCTGATGGATGATAATCTTGATTGGTACAAAATGTTCTTCTTTGGTATGTTTGTGACATTAGCATCTGCAAAAAATACTTCTGTGTGAAAATACAGGCATACATATTTAACAATTGCAATTAAAATACAACATAAATATTGGAGCATGGTTCAGTTTCATTCTCTGGCTGATGGGCCTTTTTGCCAGTTGCCTGTATCCACACACTCATTGCTTACTCAGGATAATGGGAAGAGGATACACATTTGGTAAAATAAAATGCCTGAAAAGTAGGCTTACATGCCTGTAATCCTGTATATCTTACTGTGTTCATTACATGTGCAACTCTGAATTTCAGTCATACATAGGAAGAAAAAGGTTTGTGTTAGATGAATGATCTCATGTGTTGGGCACAGAAGCACCTGTCCAGAAACAAGCCTGTTCTTTTTGAGTATTTAAGGAAGGCTCAAATATATATGTGAGCCTATATTTTCATACGTCTAGGAATGTATATATACCCTGTGTGTATATTGTTATAGACAAAGCTGACTAAGGCTGTGCCTTGGATATGTATATCTGCAGACACACGGCAGCAATTGCTTCCCCAGAGGCAGCATGTGTGTCCTGTTATCTATTGCTCTTGGAAGGAGGAGGTTTATGACTCTCCAACTGTCTTAGTATTTCCAGTAAATCTTTCCTTGCGTATAGAGATACGGCTTACATTCTGTTACGGACATGCATATATATTATCTGTAGCTACATCACAGAAAAATGTGGTCCATTCCTTCCAGCCCATCTGTTTATAATAACCTGGTAATGCACAGAGCTCCTCTGCAGCCAACAATGTGCATGAGTAACTCTGTAAGGAATCAGTCTGACAGATCAGAGAAATAAAATATAAAGCTCATACTGTCTTTCCTCATAATACAATGTTGGGGGAAAATGTAAATATAAACAGGAAAAGGATACTAACAAGTACCTTAAAGGAATAAGTTAAAAGAATAGTTTTATTTGTGCAGTCAGATGAACTGGGAGGAGTATACTTTTCCTTTTGTTCAGCAGTGGTGATATTAAAGTGACTAGGATATTCATATGAATACCACTGTCAGATAGGGGGTCAATGTAGTTCTCAAATATGTTCATCTTTAAAATAATCTGGATGGTTACATTTTATCAAAGGTGCAGAGTTAGTGTACCTCTTTAAACTGTAGCAAACATGCTGTAAAAATTATTCTTGTTATGAAACACAGTACCTTGAGTTTGACCTACAGGGTTCTTTAAAATGCAGCAATCAGTAGAAGAGGGAGATGCAGTATAATAGCTCCAGGACAATAAAGTAGAAGACTAGAGATGAAGAATGTTCTTTTGCCGTACAGACCTGTTATTTTTTCCTGATGAAATTATGGTTACCTGCATTTTAGTAGCTTCTATAATCTTTTTAAGTGCTGTTACTCATAGACAGCTAATAGCTCTCTTTGACTACCTGCTATTGTTCTGTAGCTCTTGTTATGGTATAAAAATCTGTGGAGGGCCACATCTGACATCATAAAAGAGTGCAATGTTTGTGGAATTTTTTTCAGTGAAATTAGATAAATTCATATAAATTAGGATCATAAGAACCCATTATTATCCCAAGGACACAAACATGTCCCTGTACTACCTTATGCAAGGACATAAAACTGCATTTAAATATCTCTTAAAATCAGTATATCTTTTCATGTGTAGTACGTAACATTACATATCAGTTCCTAACAAGGTGCTTTAGCTGCAGCCTAGGTGGCAATACTGTCCTCCAGCTCTTTCAGGGCCAATTTTCTGTAATAAAAATATTTACAAATCTTTAGATAATATACTAACATGAATTCTTTTGATCATGAAATGTCTGTCAGATGCAAATTATTTAAGTCTGAATGGGGACACAGCAACTTAAAGGTTAGAAACCCCATATTCTGTTATCTTTTATTTAGACTTTCGAGTCCGTGATTAGCGTTTCTAACTGTACAGCCTTGCAA
Source organism: Pyrocephalus nanus (assembly GCA_038380795.1). Taxonomy (NCBI): domain Eukaryota; kingdom Metazoa; phylum Chordata; class Aves; order Passeriformes; family Tyrannidae; genus Pyrocephalus; species Pyrocephalus nanus. The sequence goes on along the minus strand of CM076260.1, from coordinate 25,908,334 downwards.
ATTCTGACATCCAAATTTTTAGAAAGCTGAAGTGAAAAAAAAAACAAAACACAGATATACCAAAAGTGAGTCTTATTTGGGGGCAGCATATAAACTAAGATAATATACTGAAGTACTTTAATATTTTGGTTTCTTTTGCTATGTATTAGAATCACAGGATCACACAGGTTTTCCCAGTTTCTTTTCTTAGTTGTTTGGGTTTTTCCGCTCCCAAAAAAATCTAAAAAAATTACATTATTAACATTACTTATTAATCTTTCTGAGGGCTAAACTGTAAAATGGGCAAGTTTTGAGCTTTGCACATTTGGGTATTTTAAAAATAAATTGTCGAATTCTGATGCTGCACCATTTTACTCAGTATTGGATATGTACAGTCACATGTAGCCCATGTACTTATATTTATCACGACTTTACATGGTTATACCAATCCTCACTCATTTTGCAGCTGAGAGTTTTCTGAAAGAAAATAATGTTCTTAAAAGACATGGAAATTCAAACTGTATTTCTATTTTACCAACCACTTGCCATCAACCATTCTACCTTTTGGACAAAAACTACTTGCAAAATATAGCTGACATGCAGAATTAAAATGTATGCTCGTTTCTTTTAAAATAAATCTTATTTTAAGAATGGATAATTCCCTTTTTATTACCTGTTTTGCGTGTCATTGCAAAACATGGCTTCAGAACTAGGTTTGCTTTGCTTTGCTTTTCTTGCCAAAATTGTTCAGATATGTGAAAGCTTAACATGTTATTTTAATTTTATTTAGCTATAAATAGCAATAAAAGAATAAATGCATGTAAATGAAAACTAATTTTGGAAATTGGGATTTCCAAGTACTGTGATGGAACTGCATCAGTTACCTAGATGGTATGCAAATAAAGTATTATAAACAAATAAAAGTAAATCGAGTTTGTGTAAATCAGGCTGTAGGGGAGATGCAGAAGGGAACTGTGTTTCATTGCAAGTTAAATTTTGCCAAATTTAATTGTGGACACCAGCACAGAGAAAAAACAAAAAAGGAAAAAAAAAAAAAAAGGCAAAGAATCACTGAAATGCAGTTGTTGAGCCTGAGTTCATCTATCAAATAAATTAGAAGCAACAAAACTTTGGTCATTTTTCACTTTCCTTGAATAGCCATTTCACTTTCTTGCAAGGCCACCCTTCATGCAAACACCCTAAACAAATAAATCCAAAAAGCCATTTGGAGCTTTTCTAACTTATTACTCTTGAGGTGCCTATTATACATTGCCATTTTGGAAAAAGCATCAGAAGAGGTTTGTATGTGCTAAACATAACACAGGCAGGAAAAAAAAAAAAAAAAGAAATTTTTCATTGAATTTTATTCATTTCACTCAGGTTTCAATTGCAATTTTTTAAGGGGTAAAAAAAATCTCCCATGCAAGAGATTTGTCTTGTATTTCCAAAGTCTTATTGTGCATAGTTGTGATGTATAATTACAAGCCAGGTTACTATATCAGTTGTAGCTGTAGCCAAGAACTGTATGGCTGAGTCAGTGGTTAAAAGCATAGAATCATGGAACCATTAAGATTCAAAAAGACCTCCAGGATCATCAAGTCCAATCATTGACCAAACACCACCTTGTCAACTGAACTGTAGCACTAAGTGACATGTCCAGTCATTTCTTGAGCACTTCCAGGGGTGGTGACTCCACTGCTTCCCTGGGCAACCCATTCCAATGCTTGATAACCTTCCATTATGTGTACTGTTACTATTTCCATGCACAGTGCAATATGAAGGGAAGTGAGATGTTTTGCTTGGGCAGAATCTGTTGGAGCTTAGTGTTATGATATCCACTTAAGTAGGAAGTGTCAGGAATGAAGTAGAGGAAAAAATGCATGTCTGTGTCTCACATCTCAGATTAATGAAACTTGGATAAAAAAGAGTGAAAGGACTACTTTTTTTCTGCTCTTCTAGGCTCTTTTTAAAAGAAAGGCTTGACCTCTTGTAGAATTTCTACAGAAGTAGCATGAACACCTTTACCACTAGAGGGGTGTCAGTTCTGAGAGCAGGACTTGCCTTCCTGCAACCCAAACAATGGCACCCAAATCTTGGAGAGGATCAGGGTTTATACAGTACTCTTTTTTCACCTCTTGGAAAAGAGACAGCTAAAGGGTACTAAACAATACAGTACTATTAGTACCATTCTTTGCCTAAGTTTTGCTGTACCTCTTTCAAAAAATGACATCCATCTCGGATGTCATTAATTCCAGTATGTTTCCTTTGTTTATCCATGATCCAGAAATGTAAGATCCTAAAACACACAAAATTTGCTAACAAAGCAGGCTTCTAATTCCTTAAATCACAGGACTTGAATTCTAAATAACTTAGCTTAATTTTTTACATCCCATTTGTTTTGTAGAAAACTTACGGGGTATGGGGGACATTATTTTAGCTTTTTAAAGAAAAAATCCTACTTATCTGTTTTGACTAGTCTATGACCTTTCTAGCAGCAAAGCAGACTGCAGTGTGTTTTGATAGTCCTTGACTGAATGAGGACGTGTTGAGGTGAAATTCAATTTTGAAAGAAAAGACTTCTAAAGGATCTGTTTTCTTTCTTCAGGACCTCATTCGAGTTGTGTACAGAGCACACAGTCGTTTGTTGTTTGTGTTGGAAGAGGGAAATTGTTACAAAGAACTAAGCTTCCACTCTGTTTGGAAAATGCCAGCTCATCCATCCTTGATCAGAATATTTGGGGATAAGCAAACAGGTCACTGGATACAGTCTGAGAAACTGTTTAACATTCTGTAGAGCAGAAGTGATTAATAAAAGCTGAAAGCTGTTAAAATAAACGTCCCAGCATGAGTAACAGGAGGCTTTTACCTCCCAGGTTGGGGGATAATCTCAATAAACATTTCCGTTAAAGCTGTGTATCTGTGTTGCCAAAGTAAGTATGAGTGCACAAATTTGTATGACTTAAATGTTGAGTAGCTTTTGATATAAAACTAGAAGATCATTTTGGGGAGGAAATAACCTTTAGGTATTATTCATGTTTTTTCCATTCTTTCAAAATGATGCATGCTGACATAATAATTTTTTTTTTAAAGAATACTTAGCTCTGCTGAGTGCTTGTTCATTTTACACTGTGAGTTTTATTACTGTAGGTTGTCTTCTTGAACTGTCCTGAGATTTGCTGACCTTCATAGGAAAATAAAATGAAAAATCCAAGGATATAGGTTGTTTCTAACTTCAAAGCATTATGAACCTAATGTTTATTTATTTCTTGAAGTTTACATGACTTAAGGAAAAAAAAATTCTGAAAGTCAACATAAAAAATGCTGAGAAAAGACCAAGTGTTGCTGTCCCCTACTTCATCCACTCAAAGGAAGACAATAGAGAGGCAAAGAGAATGAACACTAAATTCAAAACCAGCAGGATTCTCAGGGTTGTTGTATAATCATCATAGTCCCTAAGACTGTGAGGTAAATATATATATTTTTATATATTATATATTGGGCTTTTGGAGATAAGGATAGTCAGCATTTTGTGTTAACAGATTATCATGTAAGTCTGTATTCCATCTCCTAAGCAGAGTTCAGAAGAGTAAGTAATGTAATAAGTCAAAAATCCACAAATTAATCACTGTAAATCCAGAGTGGCTATTCTGAAAAACAAGAAAAGTGGGAACAGTTGTACACCTATCTATTTCCAAGAAAATGGCTGCAGATAGGCTGAAGCAAGCTCCGGTCCCCTGAGATATTTCTGATCAAAAATGTTACTGTGTCATCTTATTCTTCTCAGGGATAGGCTTAAAAACCTTAAGAACATCTTGGAGTAGCAGTAAAAAAGTTCAAGCCTGATGCAATCAATAAGTAATTAATGTAAAGCAGATGCATTTTTTCCACAGATTGAATTAGACAGTGGGATGAAGCTCCAAGATGTTGCTGATCTTACTTTGGTAGGCAGCTAGAGGTCAAGAGAAGGGGGATCTCAAATGTGTTGCAGCTGTTTTTTACTCCTCATACCTGAGACTGCAGTGGAAGCCATAAGCTTCAAAGTAACATTTCAGTGTGTGCCAAGCAGGAAAGGACTTTCCCCAGGACTGTGGTGCAACCTACTTTTTCAATAAGATTTTTAAACAAACTCGGTTAGCAAGAGCAGGGTGTCTCTGTCAGACAAAGAAGAAAATGTAATAGTTGCTGAAATGTTGTACAGTCCAGCTGCTATGACTTGATTTATTTATTTTAATTGATACAGTTGCTTCCAGGATTTTAGATTAGCCATTTGGATTTAAATATGCCTAAATCAAATCACAAAAGACAAATTGACTCTTTGGATTAGAGTTGCTTGTCCTCTATAGTCCTTGGAGGAGTGCAGGTACAGATAAATGCCCAACAAAAGCCTTGTTTAGATTTTAGTAAGTAGCTGTCAAAGACACAGTAGCTATTTTTTACCAGTCCTGGAGGAAAAAACTCATCATGTGTAATCTTTCAACTAAGAGGCTTATTGAGCAAAACAGGAATATAAAGATTATTCCAAAGGATGCTGACCACTGTCTGAGTTGCCCTTCTGATTTACAGCTGCAATACTGTGCCTTGCATGAATTTTAAGATGTAACAATCTGTCAGTTCTTGAAGCTATAAAGTCATCCTTTGGAGATAACTGAGTCAGCCTCACATTGATGGTCTTTTCAGAACATGATTATCATTTCTTTCCTTAATAATAAAATGGTGATGTGCTTTAGAATGTTGTGCTTTAGGTATAAGACTAACAATCCTTTTAAACTAGGTACTGTAAGGAACGGTAGGAACTAATCTAGGCCAAAATTATTTATCAGATCGATTTCAAAGTAAATAAATAGGAGCTGACAAAGGCCCATAAACAGCTTGGAAAAGAAATGTAAGGTTGTAACTAGGTTTTTTTATGAGATTTTTAAAATATTCACTGTAATTTTTACTAAAATATGGAGAACAAAAGAATTCCAGCCATCTTCAGCTGTGAAGTGCTATGATTTTATTGATTTATGTTTGTCTAAGTTTCCAGATTTGTTTAGATAGCTTACAGATATGAGGCACAAACACACATTTTTCTCAGAAGAGTTTCCATTGTGTGAAAGAATTTCCTGTAGTTATATGCTGGTCCTTAGTGACATCAGTATGGGGACTGAGCGCCATAAATGAACTCATTAAATGAGGGTGATTCTTTTAGCTATAAATCCTTTCTGTGAAGGATGAACATAATTCAAAGTAGTTTTGTCTGATTGAGAACTTGTGTATGTTTAAAGAAATTAGTAAGTTTTCATTGCAGTAAGAAGGGAGGAAGATTTAAGTTGTGACAGCTTCATGCTGAAAGTCACTCCATCACCTCTGACTGGTCCCTGAGGAGGTTCTGTCTCGGGAACACAGCAAGCTTCATGTTGAGGTTTACAGCTACAATACCAGACCCTGTATGAAAGTCATGACATTATTGTGTGTTGATGCTAGAAGCTGCAAAGCTTTAATTCCTTATAGAAAGTTCAGTTCTTTCTGAACGGAAGTTTTCAGCCGGATCAGTAGAAGGTCTTTGAAATTTTTCAGTCCAGTCAGCATCTAGAACAAGAACATCAGCAGCTCAAAGGGTCTCTCTAGAGAGAGAGACATAATATATACAAAGGAATGAGAACTTTAAGATTAAATGTGACACTAGTCAGATTTTGTGAAGAACCAATACCTCTATGCAGATATGCCACATCATGGCATCAAATACTGGTGTTCAGGCCTGTGCCCTCATCCTGTTAAGGTGAATAGTGAATGCATAGTTGGGGGAACTCAGAAACTATGACATTCTCTATTAGACCTAATCAGAGTATACTGATGTATAGAAACAGGATGGGCAAGATTATTAGATGGCAGTTGTAATAGTCTTTTAACAAATCCACAAGAAGTTTTTACAGAAGTATTAACTCTACTGAACTTTTCATTTTGAGAAAGATAGAGTTTTAATAAAAGTTGTTGTACATGAAGTAGGTGGGAATGGAATGAAAATATATTCAGGTCCTTATTCGTACTTGTCTTAATATTGTCTAATCATTGAGGTGCTTCCTGTGCACCTGCACTTTCTGTGAGTCATATACTCTGTACATGAAAGTTATTAGCATAATGACTGACTATTTTAAAAGTGTTTTTATTAAGCACACAGATTTTCTTTTGGGGTGAAATAACCACAATAAGGATCATTTTGTATCTATAATACATTTTTTTAAAAAAAGGCAAAACAGAAACTGAGAAATATGCTCCTGATACTTTTCATTTCAGGCTTCCTGCTACCATACAGCCTATTCTTCACCACAGATTTCTGACAGAAAAAAATACAAGGGTTGCTTTTGTTCTAGTCATCCCCTATAAATATTACTGATTCATGCAACACACTGCTATATGGATACTTATCCTTTTGATCTGCTTGACCCGGATTTATTCTTGGTACTTCTGACTTTAAAAACCACTTTATGTTGAGGGTGGGACATAAAATTCAGTGTGCTACAACACCATGTTGTCTGTTCTCATATTTTTTCTCACCTCCTCTGTTGTCAGTCAGAAGCTCTTTACTGTAATTTATAGATGGAGCCTCTTTTGGCATATGTCATTTTTTGTATCTTTGATCTAAGTTTTGAGAAGTGGAATATAAGATACAGAGGTCTCTTCTGAATCCCTGAGTTGTGTCTGCAAGCTGCAGTTTGTAGGCAGTATGTCATCACTGTCACAGTGCATGTGGCATTAAAAAGCACATTCATCTTGCCAGATGAGGTTTTTTGACCAAGGTATATAAGAGATTCTAAAAATAGCAGTTGGTATCAAAGGAGTCTACAATGAAGAGAAAAAAAAGCCAGAATACAAAGAGGCCTTTCATATTGCATTCTCTCGGTTACCTATCCAAGCCCACAGAATTAGCAGAGTAGTTACCGTGCATTATTTGTATGTTACTAAGTGTATAGTAGGCACTTTGCAAACATGCTTCAGAGCAAAGCCTGCACCAAGACATGTACATTCTAACAAGGTGTGGACCAGGGGCTGAAAGTGGAAAGGTTAAGTGAAAGCTCACTGCTATTGGTACGCATCAGGGTCCAGTCCTTAAGGAATTAATTTTGGAAGAATACTTGGTTGAAAACTTGCTACAAAGGAGCCAAACATCTTGCAAAAAGTAAACCTAACTTACACATATATTTTTTAGAAAGTCTCTCAGGAACTAACTTTAAGAAAAGTCTCTTCAAGGAATCTATTCATCAAACACCAGGACCAAAGTTGCTTTATTTCCTTTCTTTTAAATGGTGAATTTGCTTTGATTTAAAGCCCGTGCTCCCTATCCCCTGAACTTTCACTTAAATCTAAATTGAACAGAAGCTTTTTGTGTTTCTGAAATCTCTGATTATATTCAAAATCATTTATAAGGAAAACTGGCTGTAGTGAATTAATGATTTTAATTTTAACAGAATGTTCCTGTAGAATTGTCTCTCATGCTGAAATGAAAGAATTGAGGTAGGTTAATGTCAACACCAAAGTTATTCAACAAACTGTCTTTTCTCAGTTGCACCACAGCTAGATGCAAAACTCCATCCTTTTCTGTATGAAAACACAGTAATATACAGCCATTAAGCAGTAGAAACCTAATAGAAAAGTCACCTTAATCTGTAGAACAGATGCATTTTCTATTTAGTTGAAATGCATGTCTGTAGCTTAAATTAAATAATAAAGTAGAAAACAAATGAAAGGAAGGGAACAATGCTCAAAATATGAAAAAACTTAGAGAATTTGAGGTTCGATCTCGGGCAATGAAATCTTCAGCTGCTAAGAATAGTAACAAGAATTCAGATTTAGAATGTCAGAATCTTCAGGATTTGCCCTAGACTTGAGCTCCCTCATATTTCAGTCAAGACCACAATAGCCAACTAAATGAGTCATTAAAAGAAAAACTGTAGGAAAAAAGGGGTTTTTTTACTGGTCAGTTTGGCGTGTTTCTCTAATACTGGCAGAGAATAGAGGTCGTTTTTATGAGAACACTTGCTCCCAAAACACTTAGTATTCCATGCAGACTTATTATGCATTATTATCAAATCACATTAGATTGCATAAACTTTTCTGCAGTGTAATGAAATGGAAAAAAAATTTACAGATGCAGCACATCAGATTAGTTTCACAAGAGCAGTATTTATATCTTGCAAGCAATGACATATGCTGAAAGCAATACTCCTTACGGCTTGCAAGGCAGAACTGTTTTATCCTGAGAATTATTCTGTTTCCTAAAAGTGTAGCAAACAGATATTTCAGGAAGGAAACAGTTGCAACACTTGTTTTTTCAGCCATGCAAATTATATATTCACTGATAATTAAAGTGTTTGGAAAGAGAATTGGCAGGAATAAAATAAAACTCCAGATTGTACAATTTTCTAGCATCTAAAAGGAAATTGCTAGAATATATCTTGAGATGGCAGTGGACCAGCTTTTTTATTCTGGATTTCAACTGGTACAAGTGCACTGAATCAGATTTAGACAAGAAGAACCTGCATGAAAACTTGCATTAAGAAGGGAATAGTAATGTGAGGGAGCAATAAAAGTAAGATAAAGAAAGCAGATTATGAAATCAAGCAAGGGCAGCAAACCTGAATTTTCAAAGAAACATATAAAACCCATGTTGAAATAAAGAAATTAAGCCTAAGGAAAGACCGAAGCAGTTGGAACAGTGGAATAACATACCTCAGTGAGACAGAAATTAAAAGCCCAGCTGAGAGAATGAGAGCAAAGCAACAAACCCTGCAATGCTTGTGCTGAGGGACAAGGATTGCTCATAAAGAGGAGAAAAGAGAATGACAGTAATGGAGTGGAGGAGAGATGGGAGAAGAGAAGAGCATGGGAGAAGATATCGTGAGTTTAGAAAAATAAGAAATGACAGACATGGAAAGACCCTAAATTCTTTCAATTCTTAATAAAATTCACTGGGCACCAAAGGACTTAGCGTGTTGGAGAATCATACCTGAAGAAAGGGGATTTTATTATTGTGTCTGATTCTCCCCTTTCATTCTCTATGGTTTCTGGTAGTGTCTTCTTGCATTGTTGCCTTTTCAGTCTAGGACAGGTCAGGACTGACCATCTACTCTTCAGTTGCCTGCAGTGTCCTGCAGTTTCTCACATTGTCCCCTTAGCTTAAGCACAGGGCAGGACTGGCCATCTGTACATATACTGTGAGACGTATTCATAAATGAACAAAACTGGTCAGTTGTTCATAACAGATAATACCTGTCACTGGTCCTCTGAATGTGTGTTTCTGAAATATATGAAGCTTGGTGGTTCAATCAACCTGATGCATTGAGGAAAGTCTGTTAACAGCCAGTGCCTTGCCAGATTAGGTCTTATATGCCTGAAAAATTGAAGCCATGATGTATTAGGTGGTTGTATCTGTTTCACATCAGTAAACACTGGCAAAATCCCAAGTTGCATTTTTCTCAAAATTTAAAAAATAAACAAACAGACCTTCATCCTATATGTGATATACATTTCTGTTTTTAGAAATACCATGAAATTCTTCCTCTGCGGGTGTATATCTTTTAAGCTGAGGACAGTATTTTGTCTATGATTATTAACAAATAATTATTCATTTAGCTTCAAAAATTTTGGATTATTTTCCTGAAATACTTAGTAGGCCATTCTTTTTTCCATTAGTCCTATCTTCTCTCAAATGTTAAAAATACATCCTTTTCTGACATTATAATCTGTGATGTTAACAGGAATGAGATGTACACTTTCTAACTTGTCACCAGGCAACCGTTTAGACTACCCTTTCACTTAAACCTATTTGAGTATGACTATTTTGAGTTACCAGATTCAGTTTTTTTCTCAAAACCTTCCAGTTTCATCAAAAACTTGATTTCTCTTGGGCTCAAACTGTAGTACTATCTGTAGCCACTGTCTTAAAAATTATTGGGCCTGGCTGAAGTAAGGTTTTTTAAAAATACATCAATCATGTACTTAAAAATGAAAAGTAAAAATAAAAGTAAAAAATAATATAAGTTGGCTTTCAGATATTTTTCTCTGGTATAAGGAAGTGCAATGGAAGGTTCATACTGGAATATCATACATATTTCCTGGCCTTTGTACTTAGCATCCCAAATGTTCACGATGCACCACCAGTTCACGATGCAACAACTGTTCATGTGGAATTCATTGGTCTATTATAAAATTTTGAAAACTTCATGTGCACTCTCTGGTTTTTATTTATCAAGTGTGTCATCCTCCCACTTTGAACACTAACCATCTTGATGTTAAATATTTTTTGCCTTGTCTTTCAAACCAATATCCCAAGATCAATTTATGACTCTAGTGTGGGAGGCAACTTTCAAATACTTATTGGATTTTATGACATCTTTATTTTTGTAAGAGGCACAACTATTATCTTGACTATTCAATTTCTGCTAGGGAGGTAGAATGCAGAAAAATGCAAATGGAAGAATCTAAAGAATAAAACAAAGCTAGCTTAGTAAGATTCAAGACAGGACAAAAATGGTTGTAAACATCTTCCTCCTTCCCAAAGAATTCTGGGTATTAGGGTTCACACAAAATCCCTGGGCATGCAAGCAACCTTTGAAATGCTTTGAACAATTAACAATTTTATTCAGGTCTTTTATGTGCAATTTAGCTCTTGGAGCATCATTTATTGCTAGGAACACTTTACTCCTACTAACCTCTCCCTTTTTTCCCAGTTAAATATACCAACCAGCAATAAGAGTGGCAGAATAAAATAGCAGTAGGAAAAGGTAAGTGGGCACTTAGCTGCCATTCTGCTGGGCTCACTTTTAACACTTGCTTTCAATAGTAAATTTTTTGATCTGAACTTGCAAATCCTGTTTGGATGTGTTTGCATGTGTTTTCATTTGGGAGCCTGTGAGCCAGTAGAAAAATATTCTGCCTGTCCTTTGAGTCATTTGGAGCCTAAACACCATTGCATTAGACCTCATCTGAATGGATGCTACTGAGGCAAATACAGGCGTCCTCACATTTTCTACTGAATTCACATTTACTTTCAAAATACCATCTAATTATGTGCAAAGAAGGGAATAAATAACCTAGCTTTAAAAAAAAAAATCCTTCACAATCAAGTTCTGCATTTTCCCCTGCGGTATTTAAGGAAAGTAGTGACTCATGCTCCAAAATACGTATGGGAGCACATGGAGGTTTTCAGTCATTGAAATAACACTGAGCAGTCCACAGCATTTCTGATGGGGGTCTACTGTGTGTTAAACTTATGACAGTAATGTGCTGCAAGTACCAGCTGCTGGAGTGTGCTGGGATGAAGACTGGTTTGTTCCATATATCGTCAGCATTATACTAATCTGCTAGACTGCAGACATAGTGAGTACATTTCTATTACTGGAGAAAAAAAGGATTTTGTTCAGAACTGGCCGTTGACGAATTTCAGGAGGGGGCAGACTGAGGAATTGGTAATTCTGTTTATGTTTTGTGTAGGTGTAAGGATGAAGGCAAAATTTTTGCGGAATGGAGGGAACACTTATAAGTGGTGAGAGAAGTTCACAGTCCATTTCTTGTGCAAGAAATTAACTGCATTTCAAGTGATTATTTAAACTAGCAGATGAAGAAATGGTGACATTTTTAGAATCATACAAAGAGACTGAATCATGACACCAGTAATATCAGAATAATTCCCGAGAAAGTCTGGCACTAACAAGGAAACAAATAAGGTCACAGAGGCATATTTCAGAAGAGAGCCGTGAAAGCTGTGTGATACAGAGGATAGTCAGAAGAGAATCCTGGCCAGTAACAACAGTGATCAAAGCTATACTTTACACTGTAATTTTTTTCTTCTGAAAAATGTCTTATCATGTCATCTTTAAAAAGGTTGTTTATTTTCAAATAGTTAGGGCTAACTCAATGTCCGGACATTTTTTTCTTTCAGTGTAACACCAAAATGTAAAAGCCTCAAAATAAATCTCTACCTTAGATGAAATGTCATTCCACTAGTTATCCTTAATTTAATAACATGTTATTTTCACGGAAAGGTGCTGTTTCTCAGGATTATCCAAAAAAATTAAACCAGACATGCTGTCACAGTATTTTTTATTACTGCTAATTTAAATAAGAAGGTGTTAAGTTTTCACTGGTTTAATTTCCCTTACTTCAGTAAAGCAACAAGACAGATTTACAGGCTTGTTTTTTTCCCTTCTCCAGAAGATTTGCATTCTGTCCTTAATTTCTGTAAGACAACTGGAAGGTATCCAGACTATAGTTTAAATTGCATTTCCAGTCATTTTGCTTTAGTTCTTCATTTTAAAACTGAAGTCCCTAACTTATACCAAATACCTTTAAATTAAGAAAGTGCAATGAAAAATTCCCCCTATTCAAAACACATCCACTGTATCTGGATAAGCCCAACCTTTTTTTTCAAATACCTACTACTGCCTCATCAGTAATTAAAGGAAAGAAGTGTGTGTGTATGTTTTATTATAGGACAGTACATGATTGTAGGGTTATCCCACAGTGGTTTAGATCTGGCTTGCTGTGGTTTAAATCAGGCTTTGGAGGAGCTTTTCACGTCTTTAAGCCTTTAGATTTTTCCTCTGTTTTCTGGAAGTGGTTCAAAGGAAGAGTACAGTCTGGGGCTGAGACCCTGGTTCTTGGGTTGATTTAGGCAGGGCATTTCAGTTCTCACTATGTCCACTGAGTCTATGCAGATCGTCAAAGACAATGTTAAAACAGAGCAGATACGTTATTTAAGGCACTAAGAACAGATAGCCTGGTAGAGACAATCAGAGCATTAATTTGGGCTTACCTGGGGACTTCTCACACGCACAACATGAATCCAACAGGCCACATTGGGATAGTGTGCATTATCACATGATGCAGAACAATATTTAGTTAGAGGGGGAGTATATTTAGTACGCTGCAACAAAAATACACAAGTACTTGCTCAAAAAAACCCAAAGATTAAACTAAGGCATCTTGGTTTGGATAGGAGGCATCTTGTCTGACCTCTTGTGTAATCAGGACCACTTTTCCATGTGCGTTTTGAAACAGGGACATAAGAACTGAAGATAATCATCTATCGGCTTTGGAGTGATCTTTGTTATATGAAGGGAGAAGACCAATGTGCTAACATCCTCCTGTAAAGTAGAAATACAGCAGATACACCCTCACCACCCCCCAGCAATTGTAGCTGGCACTTAGTGGCTGTTACCCTCCCACTTAAAAATATGGTAGAGTCATCTGAGGTCAATACAACCCTTGTTCTGCTACTCAGCAGGTACCTGGGATCAAAGTGCAGCTCAGAGCACTTATAAAGTGAGCTGCAGTTCAACTGACAAGCAGTGATGTTATTAGGATTGAGATTCTTAAACATCTCACATTTCTCAGTAGATTTGATCTGATATTTTTTCACTGTTTATGTTAAAGCACATGGAACTGTAACATTTTAGGTAGGCTGAGACTGATCTTATGTAACTTGGAAGTGTAAAATTTAGCTGTCTGGTGCAGCTTCATAGCACATGCCTAATACATTTTTTTGGATTGCAAACAAAAATTCCAACTTCAGGTTTTCAGATTGCACCAGAAGCCTGTAAAGCCAGATGCTTTTTTCTTAGAAATTGTTTACTCTGTTTCCAGAACTTCAGTTCACTCAGATGTTTTTGAGGAAAACTTGTATTGCATTCAATTTTAAATTATTTTTAAGAGATTTTTAAATCGTATTGACAGAAAAGCTGATAAAGAATCCCTAACTGCTCATTCATTCTTGGGTGTTTCTAGAGGGAATAAATGGGAGATATTGAAGACAATAGGCAGAGGATGATGTCCTTTCCTATTGGCAGACGCTTTGTTCTGCTCCACAGCATATTTGCCAAGAACATGTTGGAATCACCAAGATTTTACAACTGACTAACAGTGAGGCTGAGCATGCATTCCCAGGAGGCACACTGTATGCAATACACATACGCACACATACATGGCCAGCCATGAAGAACAGAGGGGTACCCTCAGCCCTCACACAAACACAGGCAGCACCAGCAGCCTCATCCTGCACCCCTCCCTGGCTGATCAGGATGAAGGTCCATTAGTGGGAAATATGTACATACTTGCAAGGTGGATCCCTCTCAGACACTTTGCCTGTCCCTGCATCCCAGTCTCCCCAGCTACTGGCACCCAGGCATAACAGCCTCTGAGGTTCCAGCCCCTCTCCAGCTGCTGATGCTCAGAGTCCTTTGCACACACCTACACGCAGACCCTCCAGTGACACCCAGTCCACCAGTAGCTGGTGACAGATGCCTCCCAATGATGGGAGAAGCTGGACGTGGTGATCTGAGCTGTCCCACCTGCCATAATCTCCCTGTGCTCCTTTGTTAGCATGCAGAGGAGCATTTTACCACATCATGCATCAGTACATATTAGGGCAATTTAACAGGCATGCTACATTTTAATAATTTCCTTACATGTTAAAAAATATGTTGAAAAAAGTCTCAGGCAGCTAAGGAAAAACAGCAGTAACCAGCTTTTCAATGTGTATTTTATTGGGAAACTGAGTAGGCAATAGCTGCTCCTTCCTATAAAGTATAAACTTTACAGCTTTATAAAGATAAACTCAGTTGGATTGTGATAGGTGGCAAAATAAGAGTTTTCTGTGGTTTAGGAGAAAGCACGAGTCTAAAAACCATTTAGGGTTAACTCTGGCAAGGAAGGCAATATACCAGTAATTTTAGATGTGAGAAAAGCTGGAAGCATGTAGGTTGGGGGACTTTGTTATGCAGCTTAGAGTAAAAGGACAATTATTTTCCTCTCATAGCAGTAGGAATGGAACCATAATGGCTTAGCATTGTTTAAAGCTAGTAAACTGCAACTGTAAATCAGCAAATTAGCTAATGATTGCCTCTGGGTAGTGATACATAATGAAAAACAAATGAGGAAAGGTACTCGTGCATTGCACTTTGTAGCTACTGGAAAAATTAAAATTCTGTCTTCATAAAAAACTGTTAAAGGGATCTTATGAAGGGCTGTTCCCTGGTAGCAGAACAATTACTGCTTCAAATTAGCGTGTTTTTTTAATAAATGCTACTACTGTAAGTCTGCAGTTCAGTGCTAGCAGTTTTAAATGATTCATTCTGGAACTGAGGGGTTGTGTCTGCAACGGGAAACTGTGAAACAGAATACTGTATTTCCAGCGCTTTCTAGACAGTACTAACCTCAAGTACTACAAATACACATAACTAAATAACCAAATAACATTGCACGGTGATATCACCGTACCAATAACTTCAGTGCAGACACAGCAAGACCTCAGAGTTTTCAAACCATAAACCGATTTATTGACATTTTTAATAAAATAGAGTAAAAATACAATCATAACAAAATAATAACATTTTGATCTCATAACTCCACACCCTTGGGCTTCTGCCTGAGGAGTGTAAGGAGTTCCTAAAACACTTGCTCAATGATTCTTCTCTTCTTTGTGTTGCTTGTGTTCAGCATCTTTGTATTGTGTTTTGCTTCCAAATTGCATTATTTTTAGTAAGATGGCTATATTAGTCTGTGTTATAAGTAAAATTTGTTTCTCTTTGTTGATGAACATTTTCCCAGAGAAATTCTGCAGCTGAGATGCCTTGTATCTTTTCTGTCACAACATGACGAATGACATTTTTTTACTTTGTCGTGTCTACTTATTCATAGAACACAATGCACACTAACCAACATTCTGATCAAATTTACAATGGGATAGGTGCGTTGATGAGCAGCTCATTCAAATAAGGGGAGTCCACATACACATAGTGATATTAATTTGGCTTGTTGCTTCTACCATTAATTACTGATAATTTCTATTGAAATAGATAACTGATAGATAGTGACCAATATTTTTAAATGCCATAGGGAGGTATGAGTAGCTCCATGAAATTCATAGGAGGCACTAAAGTTTCCTACAGCCTATGAAGATGAGCATGCTAAAACAAGATCACTTCAGCACTTAGGAGCCCCTCTCTGTAGCAAGACTTTCCTTCAGTTTAGTTTCTGTAGTCCTAACTTTAGGCACCCTACCTCAACCCACACAACAGAGCCAAGGTGCAACATATCACTCACCCATGGAGCCAACAGCAAGGAGTGCAGAGCGCTCACACAGTGCTGCATGTGGGACACAGAATCCCAATGGCATGCTGTACCCCTGTGATGTATTTTACATCTTGGACAGTAAGTCTAAAAATTGAATTTTTAAATAAAAAATAATAGGAATTAGTGAAGTGGGATTCTCTCTGGAATGCATTGGAATGAGCGCTGCAGGCAAAGGACTTACCTTGTGGGTAGCATTTGGAGTTTCACGTATCAGGAAAATAACATTAAGACAATTCTGGTTACATCCAGAAACTG
This sequence comes from Pyrocephalus nanus, assembly GCA_038380795.1. Taxonomy (NCBI): domain Eukaryota; kingdom Metazoa; phylum Chordata; class Aves; order Passeriformes; family Tyrannidae; genus Pyrocephalus; species Pyrocephalus nanus. The sequence goes on along the minus strand of CM076260.1, from coordinate 25,891,990 downwards.
ATTTTCAGAAACCTTAAAACTTTTAGTCATGAATCATAGAATCAACCAGGTTGGAAAAGACCTCCAAGGTCAAGTCCAGCCCTTGATCCACCACCACCACTACCATCCACTACCATGGCACTAAGTGCCACACCCAGTCTCATCTTAAAAGCCTCTAGGGACAATGAATCTACCACCTCCCTGGGTAGCTCATTCCAATGCTTGCTTACTCTCTTTCTGTAAATTTTTTTTCCTAATATCCAACCTAAACCTCCCCTGGCACCGTTTAAGATCATGCTCTCTTGTCCTACTGCTGGGAAAAGAGACCAACATCCACCTGGCTACAACCTCCCTTCACGGAGTTTTGGAAAGTGATGAGGTCTCCCCTGAGCCTTCTCTTCTCCAGGCTAAACAACCCCATCTCCCTCAGCCTCTCCTCATAGGACTTGTGCTCAAGTCCCTTCACCAGCCTGGTTGCTCTTCTCTGGACCTGCTCCAGCACCTCAATATCCTTCCTGAACTGAGGGGCCCAGAACTGAACACAGCACTCCAGGTGTGGCCTCACCAGCACTGAGTACAGGGGAAGGATCACTTCCCTGCTTCTGCTGGCCACACTGTTCCTGATTGAGGCCAGGATGCCATTGGCCTTCTTGGCCACCTGGGCACACTGCTGGCTCATGTTCAGCTTCCTGTCAATCCAAACTCCCAGGTCCCTTTCCATCTGGCTGCTCTCCAGCCACTCTGTGCCCAGCCTGTAGCGCTGCAGGGGTTGTTGTGGCCAAAGTGCAGGACCCGGCACTTGGCCTTGTTGAACTTCATCCCGTTGGAATCAGCCCAACTCTCCAGCCTATCCAGGTCCCTCTGCAGAGCCCTCCTGCCTCCCAGCTGATCGACACTCCTCCCCAGCTTGGTGTCATCTGCAAATTTACTAATGATGGACTCAATCCCCTCATCCAGATCATCGATAAAGATAATAAACAGGACTGGCCTTCCACGTTGTCTCCCACACTGGCTCATCACTGATCCCTGGGGACACCACTGGTGACCGGCTGCCAACTGGATGCAGCGCCGTTCACCAGCACTCTCTGGGCCCAGCCCTCCAGCCAGTTCTTAACCCGGCACAGAGTGCCCCTGTCCAAGCCGTGGGCTGAAAACTTATATATTTCTGGCTTAAGGAATATGAAAACGGCAGTTTTGAGAATCTGAATTTTAGACTTGTGCAACCAAAGAGGCAGTTATGCAGACTTGTACTTCAAAGCAAATTTAATCCTAAATGTCTTCAACTTAAGGAATTTTCAAATGCTATGAGTCATGTTTTCAAAAAAGCTTAAACCACATGTGGAAACTGTCAGAACAGGTCTGTTGATATAAAAGAAAAAAATAAAGACACATACAGGCTAGGAATCAGTAATCTCATGTCAGGGGCACTTGAAAGGGATGATGAAGGACCTAATAACACTTGTCGTTTTGTACAAAGACTCTGAAACATCTTTTGATCAAAAGCTTACATTTCTTCTTCATTAGTGAAAGCAGCCCCCCTTTTTTCCAGCATACAACCATTCTGCTTCTTTGCTGACAAAATTCTGGTTTATGCACATGGATATTTGCATAAGACAAGTTGCCATCAACATAGATTATAACTGGTTTGAGTTCTAGTAGTACTCAAGGAATGCAGAAATCCCTTGTGATACTCTTATAGTTATGTATAACAAAAAAATACTCATCACAGAACATTTACAGTCTTAAAGTCTTTGTGCCAAAAAATTAACAGGGCTGAAGTAAGGGAGGAAGGACTTCCGTGGGTAGAGACTATGAAAGCATACAAAACATGTTTTTTAGTCCAAACATGGATTTGTGGAGACCACTTTGTGGTATTATATTTTCTCATTAAAGGGAAATTTCTGCCTTTTGACATTGCACTGCAGCAGGCATGGTTTGCCTGACAGACAATAAATCTGTAATAATTCATAGATATGTGAAAATATTTGGTTATAGTGATCTTAGTTTACCAGTTACCACTGCTGATAGCTGTATTGGCTTTGACTGAGCATAGTGTGAGAGAGCATAGAGCAGAGATGCGGGATTCTTTGACAATGAAGTAAATAGCTGGATCCTGATTTCTGTTCTCATAGTACTGCAAACTGGAGCAGTTCCAGTGAGACCATGTGTTTATTACAGCGAAATTCAGAAATGAGAATTGAGACTGTTTGTGATGGTTGCGTAAAATTATTCTTTTTCAGAGGTGAAAACAGTCCTATACTTCTTATACTGCTTATTTTTTCCATAATGCTTATCTTTATGTACTTCCTTGGATACTATTTTGAAATAAATAATCAGACCCTTTCTTCAGTATCAGTGTCTCTCTTTATTGACTCTATGTGGATTTCACATTTTTTATTAGATGGATAAGTAAACTAAATTCTCTTGTGCTTTTATTAATTGTCCAAACTTGCCACTTCTCAAGAAGGGGAGCACTCTTGTATGCTACAGCCTTATGCAGCACCACCCCAATGCTGGGGTGCAATAGTAACTACTAAGAGTTGCTGCTTTTTACAACTTTTATTAGTCTAAAGCAGGTCGTATTGACAGTATTTCAATTGTCACATGGAGATAAATGTAATTATATTTTAGTTCTTCTTGGATATTTTTATTTGGGCTTTTTTGTTGTTTTTTAATAAAAACTGCCTTCTGTTGGAAAAATGAGGCAAAGAGGATGTTAAACTGTTTTTTTTTTTCACAAAGAACACATTTTCTACAGAGAGCACTTTTGATTGTACATACGAAGTGCTTTATAGTTAAAAGAGAAATTGCTGGTATTTTAATATTTTAATAAAATCCAACCCCAAAGCTGTCAACTAAGGTAGTGTATAGTGTGATTTAGTAGAGTTCTCAGAAATATGCACTGAGATTTTGCCAGTAATGAAACTAAAGCATTGCTTTATATTAATCTGTTTTAGAAAATGAAGAGTTGGAATACAACTAAGTCAAAAATAAGAACCCATGTAGAAAGGTATTGGTCAAACAATGACAGTTGGAAATTAATACTAACATGACAGGAAGTCAAAGTATTGATATTTGTATATTCAGAAATGCTTTTCTCCCTGTATGTAACTATGAACTCCAGTTTGTATCACAGTATTAGTGTCTTTGAAATGAGATTTCCAGATTTAAAGTTCCAAGGAGGAACAAACTTTTCTGTAGTGAGGAGACTGGAGCAGACTAATCAGTTTTATTTTCTGTAAAGATTAAATCTAAGGGGCACCTTCCTCTGCCTCCTGAGTCCTGAGAAGCCCTTGGGGACCCCTGAGTGGTGATGGAGTAGAGCAAAGAACATAGCTGAGAGCAGTCCATACAGTCATTGCAAGCTGTCAGAAGTCAGAAGGAGCAGTGCTGCAGTAAAATTTTATCATTGTTGAAGGAAATGTGCCCTTTTTTTCTGTGGGTTTTCACTGGGTTGGTGATTTGTAATTAGGTAGCTATTGCAGAATAGGGTAGGAAAAGGAGGTCTTTCTCATTATCAGGGTATCCATATCTCCTGTCACTGTCATTACTGACATATATGATGTCTATCTGCAGTATTTTTATTCATATTTCATGCCTCTTATTTATGTTTGTTAGAGCATTGTTAGCACTAAACATCCTACATGCTGAAGTGTATTTTAAAAGGAATAACTATTAAATCTCAAGCTATTTATGGTGTTAAGTTTTCAATGAATTGCTTGTATGATTTTGAAACTGAAGATGTAGTGTAGCATTTGTTCTTCTTCATAATGATTGTGTTCTTTACAATGCCACAGGCAGTTAATGCATTGCTTAACCCCCTGCAGCGCTACAGGCTGACAGGGGACAGAGTGGCTGGAGAGCAGCCAGATGGAAAGGGACCTGGGAGTTTGGATTGACAGGAAGCTGAACATGAGCCAGCAGTGTGCCCAGGTGGCCAAGAAGGCCAATGGCATCCTGGCCTCAATCAGGAACAGTGTGGCCAGCAGAAGCAGGGAAGTGATCCTTCCCCTGTACTCAGCACTGGTGAGGCCACACCTGGAGTGCTGTGTTCAGTTCTGGGCCCCTCAGTTCAGGAAGGAGATTGAGGTGCTGGAGCAGGTCCAGAGAAGAGCAACCAGGCTGGTGAAGGGACTTGAGCACAAGTCCTATGAGGAGAGGCTGAGGGAGATGGGGTTGTTTAGCCTGGAGAAGAGAAGGCTCAGGGGAGACCTCATCACTCTCTAAAACTCCGTGAAAGGAGGTTGTAGCCAGGTGGATGTTGGTCTCTTTTCCCAGGCAGCTATCAGTAAGACAAGAGGGCATGGTCTCAAGCTCTGCCAGGGGAGGTTTAGGTTGGATGTTAGGAAGAAATTCATTACAGAAAGGGTAATCAGGCATTGGAATGGGCTGCCCAGGTAGGTATTTAAGAAATACCTACTCCCTGTAGGTATTTAAGAAAATACTGGATGTGGCACTTAGTGCCATGGTCTAGTAACTGTGATGGTAGTGGATCAGGGGTTGGACTTGATGATCTCAGAGGTCCTTTCCAACCCACCTAATTCTATGATTCTAAGATTCACTATAAGAAGAAGAGTTTAAACTGAAGTTAATTTTGTGTTGTTTTTTTTTATGATGAAACAAACTAAGATCAGACTGTAATTTTAATTACTTGTCTAAGGTGAATACAATTAAGATGAGTCCAAGTTGGAATCCCAAGTATGACAACAGAATCATATACAATAAATGTAGCTTATGATATAATGCACACAAATAAATTGTCTGCACCATTCTATTTAAATGTACAGATGTAGGGGCTTGATTTACTGAGCTTATTTTGAGATGAATATACTTAGAATATTAGGAAAAAAAGGCTTCAACTTCATTATCAATTCTCCTTTGTTTTATACTAAAGCCAAAACCAAGCCAGACTGTAATCAAAATTATTTATGATTTTAATAGGTATAGGAAAAGAAGCACCTATAGATTTTGCTACAGAAAAAATGCGGAAATTATTTTGTGCATTAAACAATAATACTTGTACAAAATAGATGAGAAAAAGCCACAGGGTTCATTTTTCCTGAATAGTTTAAAGTGGTTGCTCCACACTAAAAAGCCATGAGGCAGATGCCATAATATTACTTGATGCATGATACCAGTGAAGTCTATGGAAATAATGAAGCAAAGAATTAGTAAGGTATAAAGTTTAGCGAAATAGGAAATTTTCAGCAATATGTGACACAGTCAAAATTACTGTGAGAAAAGTAATGAAAAGGGCCATAAATTAATTATAAGAGGTTATTGTTGGCATTACATTTTCCTCTACAAATCCTGATTTCGGGTTGAGTTTGTGTTCCACACTCAGTCAGCTTAGTAGAGATGGTGCTGATTTCGGGTTGAGTTTGTATCCCGATGTCTGTGGATTCAATAGGGGCATCATTTGTTTCAGGTGACATAGTTTGACCTTCTGCTTCTGCCCTAGGCTTTTGATAGTGATCTATGGCAGCTCCATAAGCTGTCGCTAGACCCCAGCATAAAGCAAGGAACTGCGTATTTGGGTCATCGTATGAAAGACACCCTTCAACTAAACAACGTGCCATCTCGTCAGGATTAGACACTTGTTCTGGTGTGAAGTCCCAAATAATAGGAGGTGTCACACGCCCTACCAGTTTGCCAAGATTTTCCCATGCTTCTTGCCATCCGGAAACTGGCCTTTCCAAGATCCTTCCCAAAGTTCCAGTGAATCCTCTAGAGGTCTGGCCTTTTCTACAACACGGAAAGTAACACAACACCATTCTTCCAATTTTAAACAACTTTTTCATTGCTTTCACCAGTACTAGGATTGTTGCTAAACAATTTAAGTAAAAATTGGAGCCAATTGTAATGATGGGGATATCCTTTAGCAGGCCTTTGATGTCAAAATCGAGGAAAGTGCAATACTCCTTCCATTCATCCCAATCAAAGAAAGGGACATACTCCTTCCATTCATCTCCAGTTGGGCGTTTCCCTACAGGATAGCCCAAGACAGGCACAAATATAGCTAATACAATGAAACAAGTAGTTAGAATAGCCATTGTTGTATTATTCTTTCTCTCTGTTCTTAAACAATAGGTTTGTTTATATAAACAAGCCTCTCTTGGCAGTTTTCTCGGTAACTGTTCCAAAACAAATCGGGATAACCAAAACAATCTCCCCGTATGGACCACCAAAAATCTGTGATAGTTTGGACCTTGGCTCCCTGCCAAATGCCCAAACTTCCAGTTAGCAGCCCCCCGCCCCCCCCCCCCCCTTCTCCCTTCCTTCTTCCCTTAGGGTAAAGAAAGAAAAAAAAAACTATAAAAATTAAAGAACCCAAATTCAAAATTCAAGCTGCTTATATAAATATATATATATTTATGTAAATCACAGTTATATACAGTCAAGAAGCTATATACACAGTAAAAGGGAATCAACCCCCCGAAGGGATAGGGAAAGGGGAAAAAGGGACAAGAGGGAACAAAAAGGGACACCGAATAGATATGCACAATCAAACCCGAGAACTAGTAAAATAACTAGTAAAACAAATCTCACCACGTCCCTTAAAACAGCAGGGTTGGCAGACACGGCCAGCACTCTCCAAACCTCCACGTGGCAGGACAGTGGACTCTGCAGGCCTCAGCCTTTGATAAGCGAGACAGCGCAGGGACCCACTGTTCCCAAACCTCGCCGGAGGAGAAGAGAGCGAGACCTCTAATCTCCAACGCATTTATACTCCGGTTTACGTAAAAATCGTATGGAATACTGGGTACTTGGCCACTTCCTTGGTTACAAACTGGTCACCAGGAAGGCCTAGACCAAAACCATCACAACCGGAATGTATTAATGACACAACATTATCAAAGCTATTTCAGAAGTATATTTTAGAGGCTGCAGCAACTGTCCATGCTAGAATTTAATCAGAAACCAAAGCTTTAAAAAGACTCTAGGAGGAAAAAAAAATGAGGTAATATAAAAGTGTCACTCAAGCCAGCAGGCAATGCTAACAAATTGCCATGTCTTTGTCAAATGCTCATCATTCATTCTAGTGTCAGGTAATGGCCATACAAATTGTAATTGTATAGATCGGGGCAAAGAGTTTATTCCAAGCAGTCACTCTTGCTATTTTATTACATGAATGCCTTTTAAACTCAGAAAATGTTGAAAGGACTGTAGTAAAAAAGAGTAAAACGCTCAGAAATAAATGCACTGTAAAATAGGATTAATGGTATAAATTTGGGATTAGCATAAATCCTATTTACCCCTACTTAATAAGGCATTATAAAGCCAGCAAGGTTTATGTAATAGGATTTAATCTTACTTAATTTTTTTCTTTAAGCAAATATTCAGTTGACCCTAACATGTATAATACAAAACACCATTAGTGAAATACTCCTCTGTGATTAAGGGTAGTGAATACACTTGACACAGTTGTGTGTGTGCTCCAAGTTATCTATATTAAAACTTTATTCCATATTTGCCATGCAGGAAAACCTGTCACTAAAATCCAAGGGAATCGTGGTTTCCCATAAACTTGATGGTCTGTTCTCCCTTCCCCCCTTTTTGTTTAATTTATTTGAAGAGACTTGGAAATTTATACTTTCTAGTTGATTTTACACCCATTAATATGATGAAATTTAGTTGTATAATAAATGTACTGTGGTAATGTATCTTTAATAATTTGATGATACATTTATGCCTGTCTGGACATAAATAGTTTCCCAACCAGTAGTTTTTTATTCTGGCTATAACTCATGAAATATCTTCAACAGTAAGTGATGATAACAGGTTTGATTTTATGTAGATGGCAGACTTAATTAGTAGCTTTCTTACAAATATATTTGTAAGTTTATATTCGTGAATAATAAAAATTGTCTTGTTTGCAATTGAGTAGTACTTTTGTCTCAAGATAAAGGTTAATCATGAGGTTTAGGATATGTAGAGCTGAAAATGCTTTATTTATTACTGGACAGAGTTTCTTCTCCAGACCATAAATTAGTTATTTTTTGTCAAATGTCTTTGAGAAGTGTAGATAAACAACATTTGAAAGTTCACTAACTCATAAAATTGCCACAATTTGAATGCTGACAGGTAGATATTAGTACCCAGAAATAAATCATCTCAATTTAACCATTTACAATGAAGTCAGCATTTTTCAGAAAATTTTAGACATCTCTCTGTCATTGTTGCTGTCATTTTCACTTGTCAGAATTAATTTCTACAATTTTCAGAACATTTGAAAAGCTTGTGTTTGCATGTGAAATACTAAGTAAATTTTCTCAGGATAGTTCTGTAGAAAGTGCTGGTAGTGTTTATGACAGTACCTTTGTTCCCTGGAACTCTGCATGGCCATGCTAAAGATTTTTAAGGCTTTACATCTGTAGTGATACATTCTGTATACCAACTGTCACATGTGTTAAAAGGCTGGAATTCATTTCACCATGTGAGCATTTTTGTTATTAACCCTACTATCCATATGCTGCTTACCCTTATAACCCTCTTTTTTTAACTGGTGGTAGACTATTCTGGAAAGTTAGAGTTTGAAGGTACTTTTTCTGGTTATGAAAAAAATCAATCTTGTTTATCAAAGATGTCTACAGAGAAGAGCTGTTGCTCCTCAGGTGCATAAGTTATTTCCTTGCCTTAGACAAGTTGAATACTGCTGAATACAGCTACTAGAAAGCTGTCAGCAATTGCATCCTCAAGGAAAGTGTCAGTCAATGTAAGCAGAATTCTTACAGCCTGGAGGATTTGAGATTTAAAATTTAAAAAAAAAAACAACTCCCTAGCTTTTTTTTTTCCCCCTGCCACTATCAGATATTTTTTTCCTTTTCCTTCAGGAAATGTTTTTTTATGTTTTTCAACTTAATTCTTTTTCTTAGGCAACACAGACTACACAAATTGTGTCTAGCATGTTGTTAACTACAGCACCCAAAGTAATTTTCTTGGATTGAGACACAAACTTCCTAGCCCCAGCTTCCTTATGCCTGTAACAGTTTCTGTCTCCTGAAGCCATCAGGTGCCGTTCTCTCAGTACATAGTATTTCCTTTTAGTACTATATCACTTTTCTCCTCAGCTGAACAGGGGAGAGAAGATGTAATGATAAGGGATAAGGACAGGGAGAGATCATGTATCAGTTAATGTCACAGGCAAAACAGGCTCAACTTGGGGAAAAATTAATTTAATTTATTACCAATCGAATCAAAGTAGGACGATGAGAAATAACACCAAATCTTAAAACACCTTCTCCCCACCTCTCCCTTCTTCCCAGGCTCAACCTCACTCTCAAATCCTCTCCCTCCTCTCTCCAATCTGCACAGTGTGATGGGGAATGCAAGTTGTGATCAACTCATCACACGTTGTGTCTCCTGCTCCTTCCTCCTCAGGAGGTCTTCACAAGGGGCTGCAGGGTAATCTCTGCTCTGGCCCCTGGAACAGCTCCTTCCCCTCCTTCTCTACTGACCATGGTGTCTTTGGAGTTCTTTTTGTCACATATTCTCAGTCCCTGCTCTACATCTTGGTATTTCTCTTTTTCCTCCTTCTTAACTACGTTATCTCAGAGACGCTTCTGCCATCACTGATGGGCTCAGCCTTGCCCAGCAGCAGGTCAGTCTTGGAGCCACCTGGCATTGGCTCTGTTGGACAAGGGAGAAGCTTCTGGCAGCTTCTTGTGGAAGCCAGCCCTGCAGCCCTCCATTACCAAAACCTGGCCATGCAAACCCAGTTTATCACATCTTGAACAAATACAGTTGGTGCTTTTTCCAAGTCATCTTGATTTTGATGCTTAATGCCATTTCGTTTCCACTTTCTCCACGTTTAGTTGATGGTCCAAACATTTTGGATGACTGATAAGTGCAGTGGACAAATAGCACAGGTTTTTTTGCCAGCTGTTCTAGTATGTTATTGCTATTACTAACAGCCTAAAATTGCTGATTGCATTTTCCAAAAAGCAGACAACTTCTAAAATACAAGTAAATTAGTATTTCCATTAATATATTGAAAAAATTAGTTTATTTTTTCCAAAAAGCAATCCATTTTGATTTTTTAAAATCCACTTTAAATGTAACAACAGAATACTGACAAGACATAAAAATAACTCATTGGTAAATAATTCAATAATGGGTCATCATGAAAGGGACTTTTACACAACGTCATGTCAGCTTTGTGAATGGCTGTGCTGCTGCAACTTTGAGAAACAGGCCTGTGACTAAATTGGTAGTTAAATATAATCGTGAATTCTAAGTTTAAAAATAGGCATTGTTTTAAGTCTCTAAAAGAAATTAGCTTTTGATATAAATCTCACAGCCAACATCTATTATGTTTGGTTATTTTAAATCACAGTCTGGAACTGCTTGAAAAATCTGTACAAATATATCCTTTCTGCTCTTTATTGATAAGCATATTTAGGAATGACCTTTAACCTCTTTTTTTGTTTGCAGAAGCTCTCTTGGCACTATTAATGGTGCTCAGGATGGTTAGGGACAGATGACTTACAAGCACACTCTTGGGATCACATCTGGGATGCTGAAAAAGCCCTCTGAGGCCCTTCTTCCTGCAGACACGCGTTCATTCTGCCTCCCTGATCTCCTCAAGGTGTTGGTGGAGAGCTGTAGGGATGTCCCAGTTAATCCCCTACCCCTTAAGCCACTTGATGGGGTCCAGGAGTTGATTTTCTTCAGTGATTGTAACAAGCATTATTTTCACTGGGGAGTGCGGTGGGTAGGGTGAATAATCTAGAAATAAAAAACAAAATTCTATCCACTACCAATACTGAATAAAATTTAAGGAAGCTGATTTTTTTTTTCATTCATTTGTTCTAGACCTCCCTGTTCAGAGAACATTATAACTCACTTCGGGAGATCAAGTGCTGTGTCTGATTAGCTCTTTAAAATACCATTAAGTGGTGCAGCTTCATTTATTTCCCTTGATACATCAACCTATTGCCTGATGGCCCTCATGGAGAGGAAATATTGTCTGTTCTTCAAATTCTGGTTTCATATTAGAGAAAAAAGTAGTTCTTGTTAATGTCATTCTCTTGGGTAGGAAGAAGGTCATGCTCCAAGCTATGTTGCCCTAAATATTATAAAATTTGAGCTATCCTAGGTATCACAAATACCAATCTGAAGTTCTAAAAGATTAAAAGTAAAAATTAATTATGTAATTTGCTCCTTTTTTCTCTTCTTTTCTACTGATTCTCCCTTATACTTCCCCTTTTTTCCTTTTTCTTGCCTATCTCACCTTATGAATTTTCTTGCTCCATTTCTTCTTTAGTGTCTTAGAGCCGATGCAATGTGTAGAAATTGCTTCAACTGAGATTTCTGTATCTTTCCCACCTGTTGGTTGCAGTTTTAAATGTAGCAACAGTTTTTTGTAGAAGAGCAAAGGGTTTTGGGGGGAGAGGGAGGTGTTAATATATTTTTTTAGTTCTTCATTATTACCAGAAGTTTTTCATCATGAAAAGAGGTGCAGACTCTGATAGAAGTTCCAGTCATTTCAGATGCACTGAAGAAAGATGGCAAAATATGACTTAAAACATTGATTCATAAGTTATTCTTTATTTTAAATCAGCTTTCCCTGCTAGTATACTAAATGTGAATTGAATTAATAATTTCCTGCAGCAGACATTCTGGATAATGTATTTTTGCCACATGGTTTTAATTCATTCAGCAATATGGTACAAGTTAAAATTGGATTTGCTGTGCTGATCCTTTTAATAAATATTCTAACATCTTCAACAGTATCATCCCACTGCTTCAATCCTTTTCTTCTCTCTGTGTACTTTCATATTAATTGGAAATGTCTAATCTTTGCTTCTAAGGGCATAATGTTTTATATTGCATCTTTCATGTCCTGAGACAGTGTATTTCTCACTTAGTTCTCCTTTCCCTACTCTTCTTCCTCTGAGTCATATTATTTGTGGTGGTGTTCTCACATCTGCCATTACAGCCGTTTTAAGGGTCTGCTTCTTTTCTTTAACAAACAAAATAGTGCATACATTTACAACAGGAAATATTAATTGTGATAAAAGACTTCTGATAGGAATGAAGCCTAAAATAGTTAAGATGCCACATATTATAGTAATCTTTTACTTAAGCAGATATTATTACAGAAACCTGAAGTCCATAGGTATGCTTTAAAAAACAGATGTTAAACAATATATAAAGATGTCATTCAAGTTATAAATTTGCATTTTCAACATATTTGCATTATCATTTTATCTTGATGTCATCTGTTCAAGTATATATTTATTAACTCCACCCAAGTAATTAAATAAAATACTAAACAGCACTGGGCAAAGGATAAAGCCCTGTGGCTTTTGTTGCATCATTCTATTTTGATAATGATTGCTGGTAACTATTCTTGTGAGTCTGATTTTTGCTAACATTTCTGAACCCATCTTTAGATGAATAGATGTGTTTCCGTAGCAACTCCACGGAAATGTAATTCAGATCTTAGATGGGCCAAATTGTCTGTGAAAATTCCATTTTTTCTCAGTGAACAAGACATGTAAAACAGTGCTTTCAAGCTAATTATGTCAGTCACGTAACTAAAACTAAGAGGAAAAATTCTGGGCCTTTGTCAAAACTAAAATCTATGAATTTCAATAACCAAGAATGAAAAGTAAAAAAATTAGAAGAGGGAAACTGAAATGTCTTTCAGTGGACAGAGAATTTAACTAAAGATACAATGAGTCATAGTCTAAAAAAAAAAAAAAAAGAAGATTTAATCTTAATGATTGCCTCTTGAAATTTGGGAATCCAAGGGAACACAAAGAAGTTGGTTTCTTCAATTTTTGGCTGGTAGTGTACAGGCACTAATTAAAGTTGTTACTAAAGATGAGCTAATAAATAACAAAAATCACCTTATAAATATTTTTGCTGTCTCAGAGCAGATACTGCGCTGAAGGGTGAAAATGAGAATATTTGGATTTTTTTAATTATTTCAATAAATGCAAAAATGCATTTGAAAGGATAAATTTTAAATTTGTCTAAAATTTAGGAATGAAGCACATAAAATTTTCACAGATTATTTAGTTGCTTCTTAGGAAAATAACACCTGAGTTTAGCCTGCAACAGAACTTAAGAATCAAATACTAAACAGGTATGAATATCAGATACAAGAAGTCTGTGAAATAACCCATGGTTTTGTTAGCAAAATTATTAAAATTATTACAATGAACTCTTTATTTACTTGCAGACAGTTGATATTTTTAGAGGTTGAGCTATCAGAAAAATGAGGTTTTTGAATATTGAGAAAGGAAGTGATACCCATAACTTATGGAAGGTTTCTGAACAGAGTGAGTTAAAAATAATATAAACTGTCAGAAAATGCATGTGGTCTCTTACTAAAGCAAAATTTCATAAGAATAAAGTACCAAAAATGTTTACATTTTTATGTTATAATCACTTATACGCAGAGAACATGGGGAAAACTGATACCCATGGCTGAAACTGCTGTATATGGAACAGCTGTATCATTTATAAATGTGTATGATGATCAGCTTTGGACTATGAAAAGTGGAATCAAGCCTTGCTTAGGTTCTTTGATCCTTTTAGTAAAGCACATGAAAGAAGAAGCTGAAATACTTTATTAATGTCTGCAACAAGGCTTTTTGCTTATATATCTAGTTTTGCCTGTTATCTTAGTTATCCTTATTTGTCAAGTCGTTTCAGAAATAAAATCTTAGCCTGTTAGGCAAGCTTCTTATCTTTTATAAGTAGTTCGTAGTATTAATAATTGCAGTGTTTAAACTTTCTGTGTCTGTTTCAAGCCTGATTTTCTCCTCTGTTCACCAATAACTAATATTTTCAGCTTTGAATGGGTGTATCATGTAATGAAAGGTTTCTCTCTTTTTATGCTAGATCTCAAGTATATAACAGTGCCTTCAAGAGATTTGATATGACATTGCCTATATTTACCCATGCAAGCATTTTAGTAGGATCTAAAAAATCATTTGATAACCTTTGTTCAAGTGCTAAAGGAGCAACCAGCTGAAAGTTTCCCAGCAAGCGTCCCTAGACCATCTGTCTTCATCCCCTAAGGGAGGATATAAGCAGCTTGTTCATTCATTTTCAAGTAACTAAAATTAAGACTATCTCAAAGCTGCTCTGAATTATGCCAGATCCATTAAAATGAAACAAACATAAGCTTTGGTAGGCATGTAGTACCAGTAATTTTGCAGAAACTATGGAAAATGTGAACCAGAGGTAATTGGTAGTTTTAGTTGCCTGTCCATAATGCCTGTCCAATTCACTGAAGCATTGCAATGAAAGGGATGTCTTAGTTCATCTACTCTAGGTCTTTACTACTGCACTATGGTATACCTGTCATAAACTCGTGTTATGTTTACCCTGCTCTTTTTCAAAACTTTTAATTATGTTTTCATTTGCAATGCACTCTGAAACCTACTGAGGTTGCATCAAATGGGCTTCTAATTGCATTTCTCTAATGCTGAGTGTTCTGTTTATTATCATCCTAGGATAGGGTACCATCCCCAGCTTGACAAATTTATCAAAAGTACTTGTAACCACTTTTTGAAGAAGTGTTTAATCCAGCGTCAGTCCAGGGGCAGGGACTAGTCCTCCATTTCCACAGTACAATATAAGGCTGCCAGAGAATTTTCCTTTCTCTTGGAAACTCAACTGTTTGGAACCCAGCCACCTAGCCAGGTTCTCTGAGCACTTCGGAGTCCAGGTACAGTAGCACAGTAATGGCCCTTAAGAGGAAGCTTCTTGCTATCAAGTACTCAGATACCATGTATAGACCCATGTATTTCTCATATATCTAATAACAGTAGTCACTGCAAGTTTGAACCTGAATTTGAAAGGAATTTCATTTATAATATATTCTTCAGTCACTTATGAAATTTATTTCTCTAACTCCAGTGCTTGGAATAGTTTGTGGTAGTACTATATTGTCATTTTGAGATGTTTCTCTAGAATGGAACTCGCAGGTCATGTGGCTTTTTACTAAGAGTTTATTAACACCTCTATTATCTTTAACTAAAATTTTTAACTAGTATTCAAGATGAAATATGTGCACACCAAGAAAGTGTAGTGGATGTAGAAAATATGGACATCACTCCATGTTTAAATTATTAAGGATTGTATGTAGACCCATCATTATAGACACCTATCTTACTATTTTTATTTTTTTAGTCTAAGTTTCAGGGACACATGAATGATTCAGACCACCAGCTAAGTCAAATCAGGACCCCTGACAGTCAATGGTAGTCATGATAAGAGTATGTGTTCTACTTTATTCCCACATCTGATTTTTTTTTTTTTTAGGCAGAAACAGTCCAAATAGTGAAAGTCTAGAGGTAATACTAAACATTTGGAGAAACACTGAACGCTGTGATTGTGGTTCCTGAGGCTGAGTAATGTTTTCTTTTATACGTGCAAGTAATATGGAAGAACAAATAAAGTCGTATCAAATACATTGTGAGACTTGTCATAATAATTTCCAATTTCTTTGAAAACACTGCATGCAATCATTGAAGATGTTAATGCTGTCTAAGAATTTTTTTCGGTCTCCCACCTAGCTGATTATACATTTCCTGCAAAATTTTCATGTTGAACGTAATTTAAAGCCAAAGGACTGCTTTAGTATTCTAGACTGAAGAATGAATATGATGCTTCTTATAAATCATAAAGAACTTGAATCCAAATTTGAAGGATAAATATGATACAATGGTTTTGCTAGATGTTAGCATGCGTAACAAGGGGAACATGTACAATTTTAATTGCTTTGGACAGTTGAAGTTTTCAATCTATAATGCTGCACACCACATAGTCAGCCTTGGGCACATCAGTACTCTAATTACAGAAAGTCTAGCTCTTCACCAATGTTTTAGCATTTGATTTATTTCCCGTTCAAATTGTTCAATAGAGACAGAGTTAATTGGTTTTCCAAATGAGTGTTAAAAATATAAAGATCCAGCTTCATTAAGTGGAGGCTGTACTTACTGTGCATTACTGAGTTGTAAATCCATGTAAAGGTTAGAGAGTGAGATTTCAGAGCCGTGTGTACAAAACCACAACTTGAATTAGTTTGTTTTGCTTACGAATTGTAGTTAATATCTGATCCTAGGTAATATTTGACCCTAGCTGTCTTTTCTTTCTTAAAGGGGAAGATAAACTGTCTGGGGAAAAAAAAGTCAAGCAAAAAATATTAAAAGTAGACCAATCCATTGTATTTATGTCATGTGATTTTCACCATTTATCTAAAATTATCATGGTATTTCTTTGTAATCCCAATGTACTTTCTTTATTCACAAAAGGCAACAAGCTTTTTACTGAGTCCTTTCCTTCTGTTTGAAAGATTCTTCCCAAGCAGTTTGCAAACCAGCAATGTATCACAAACAAATCATAATGTCCTATTCTCACAATCTACATGCTGTTCATGCATATTCAGCAATCTTATGCTTCTAATAAGAAATTTGCAATTAAAGAAACAAAGAAAGTTGGTGGGTATTTTAAATTCCTATCGAGGTAATAAAACAGGATAGAAAGACTGCTGGGTTTTTCTCAGGAATAGCTAAAGTTTGTTTGCTTTTTTGTTATGTGTGGGTCCATATGTGGGGTTTTGTTTTGTTGGGGTTTTGGGGGGAAGGATTGCACTATTCCCTTGCATTACATGTTTTCTTAAAGTTCATTCAGACTTTCATTCGGAAGAAGTATTTGATTTTTCAGACTCTTCAGTTTGGTTTGAATAAAAGGAATGCAGAACACTTTGTAGTGTTCAGGGTGTAGTGGGAGGGGATAACTTGAGGGAAAAAGCCATGTGGACAGTGTGTTTTTGTTTAGGAGTAAGGGTAGGAAGATTTGGTGAGAACAGTTGCCAAGCCTGTGCTGGAGCTGATCAGCAGGATAGTAGGTAGTGAAGGCATGCAGACACAGAACTGGCATCATCTGGGGGGTTTCCTCATAAGCCATAAACAGGAACCTCGGAGAAGCAGTGATGTAGCTGCACACATTTGCGGGTTTAGACAGTGACTGCGAAGGAAGAGGAGTGTCTTGAGGAAGTGTGTGACTGCAAGGCTGTGACAAAAAAAATCATTAGTGGGAAAATAATTTCTGAGGGAGAAGTCTGTTTCTCTGGTAGGCAGTAATGGAAGACTGGACAGCAGGGAGGAGCGGGATTAGTCTCCATAAGGAAATTTGGAAACTGAGCCAGAGACTCATGGCCAGGAAAGGATGACACTGATCAGTAGGTGAGGCTGGGTGAGCTCAGGGGAAGAAAGGAGAGCAGGGAGGATTCAAGTTTCTCACCAGTGAAACATAACGCTGCTATGGGGTTTGGATTTATCTGTCTGGAAGATTGTTAAACTCATCCGCAGGTGCAGTTACCTGGGAAGGCATTAAGACATCCATGTGGTAGATATGAAAACCCTGAACAGATAAATGAAGGAGATGGAGCTATTCTTGTATTTTTAAAACCTGATATTGCAGAGAGGAAAAAAAGGCTGGCATAATATTAATAATGATTATAGAACAGTAGTGAATACTTTCTTTTAGGGGGGAAGAGAGGGCTAGCAGCTCCCTTGGGCTGGGGGCCAGCAGCAGCACATGCTCTCCTGGGGTACACTTGGAGCCAGGGCCCATCCCATCCCCATCCAGGAGCAGGGAAGCCAGGGCACATTGGGGCAGCCCCAGCCCTTGAGCATTGCCCATCTCCCAGGCTGGAACATGGTCCCACAGGTGGGCATGGCTCAATGGGACCCATGGCCAGGCCAGGCCGGGCTGTAGAGAGCTGGAGACTGGCTCTGCTGGGGGATCACTGGGATAGGGGCTTACATGTGTCCTGGACCATGTGCATGTGGGGAGAGCCCCATGGGGCTGAAATGGGGTCTTGGACCATGGGTAGGAGGGGAGCGAAGAATCAATGTAATTAAAAAATCATTTCAGGGAAAGATTTTAGTGTTTAAAATCTCCCAAATCTGCTGGAAATCTTCAGATATGGACAGAGATGGAATGTCTCTACAGAGAAATACCACAAAAAACTGTATCAGGCTTTAACCTCACACTTACAGATCAGAGTCCAAACGTTACTAAAAAGTAGTTAAAACAAGTAAGAAATTATTTTTAATTAAAATATTTTAAAAGTGCAGGTATACTAAGATTAAATTCATTTTCCTAAAATTTCCTTAAACATATTCCATATCAAAGTAAAACCGAAATGTCACCTTGTTTCTTGTGGCATATAAATTCACACCCATCTTATAGATTATTCAAAGTCTTCAAATAAGGAGCTACTGTGAGATGTAAACCCCTTTAAATGATGATGCACCAAATAAACTCCCTTCTGTTTTCTCAGAAAAGTACTTAGAAATTGGCACTTTCTCCAACCAGCACTTGAACTTGACACTGGGTTTTCTGGATTTAATCAAAGGTCTTATCAAATGCATTGGCTTAAATATCAATAAAACACCATCTTTGGATCTTGCTACTGATCAGGCTTATATGAAACAAAGCCAGATTTCAAAGGTCATCTTTATATCAGACCACAAAAAATACTTTAGGAAAGTTTTCAAGTTTTGGTAGCTATCAGAAATTTGTCTGCTAAATTGTCTTACATGCAAAAATGTTTTGGGGTAACAAAATTGCAGACTATATACTCTGTCAGCAGACTAATTGTGGTAGTACATCTTATTAGCAGTGGTGAATACTATAATAGCTTTTCCTCAATAGCTGCTGCATTTAATGAGTTGCAGCACAATGCCAGCCATATTACTGGCCTGACAATTTGTTCTATTGATTTATCATGCCTCTTTTACTGCTACCTACCCATAAGGACTGTAAAACACTTGTTAGATATTTGTGTGTTTAGACTTCTTACCTCCACAAACGTACAGTAAGACTCTGTTTGAGGCATTGCCGGATAAATTGGTATTGAGCTTTACCTGGATTTTTCTTTTTTCCATTTTCCAAAATCCAGGTATAGTCTTCAGTAAGGCAGATTGAAAAGTCCATTATATAATATCTTAAATTTTATAATGGATGCCTCTTCCATTTTATAAAACTGAGTTCTGCCAGCATTTTGTTAGTCTAGATATTCCACTTGTACTATATGTAAAATATAATAGTAGATACATTTAGAGAAAACAATGCAAAAATTCATCGTTTTTTTTTTTTTAGGATCTAATAAGGGTAAGTCTTTACTTCCAAATATGGAGTCATGTGCAGATGTCATAAATGCCTAGTCGCAATAGCTCACATAAAATAAATGTTGCTTGAGAAATTACTCAAGTGATATGAAACATCACACAAGTATTTCTCCCAGAAAATGCTCATAAAAGCCCTGGAAAATGAAACCACAATTAAAATTTTACAAGGACTCAGTGTAAATGTTAGTTGAAATATGCACAAAACAACTGCATTATAAATGCATGATTATTCACTGGCTGGTGAAATAATTGGAAAGATTCCCTTGTGAGGTCTGCCTCTAGAAGCTTCTGTTTTCATTATTGTTTCCTACCATTTTGACCAAGAGTATATAGAGAGGTGGGACACTGTGTGCTTCATATAGCTGCAACAGCATCTTTGTACACATTTAAGATAAATTGAAAAAGAAAGAAACTTGAATTGAGTTTAAGGACATGCTAGGAAGTACAAAACCCAGCCCTATCCCCCAAAAGGATATCTAGATGTCAGTATCACACACTGGAGGTTAACTAGTTGACAGAAGTAGTAGGAAGAATTACATAGGATGTGAAGTGTTTGAGAAAATTTATGCCTACATGGGCATATATGAGATTTTGAAAAAGAATAAATCCAGTGCTTAGAAAAACATAGGGATAAGCTTAATTAGAAGACTCTCTAAAGTCCAAAGTGGGTGTGGTTTCTGGATCCTTGGCAGTGTATCCTGGACTCATGCTCCTCACCAGTGAACAGAGTTTTCAAAGCAATAAGAAAATCTGTTTTACCACTATGCAAATACTGCACAGTGTCTGAATCATCTCCTGACTCTGTTGGAAAGAGATCTGAGGCAGTTGCCACAGCTCTTCATTTCTCAGAAAATCCAACTTGGCAAGAGAATTTAAGATCAGGGAATTGACTAGGCATCTGGGTGAGTAGTAGCTTACAATTTCTTCTGAAAGTTCAGATGCCTTTCTTGCCTATGAAAACTAACTCAGTGCTTCTTTTTTCTTTTAAGTGTTCATAACTTAAAAATATGGCAGAAACTAGTTCTGAAGCTCTTGCAGAAAAAAGTTGCAGTGATATCAAATCAACAAATCCCATCAGAAAAATGACCTGTGGCATCTTTAAAATGAGACATCCAGAGGCATATTACATGCAGACCTTCTCTCCAAATCCATGACACTGTTCTAGTAGGTTGTACTTCACACAGAAGAGCCCAGAGGGATGGGTCATAGCATCCTGAGGGGCTGGAGATGGATGGCAGACATGGAAGAATGCCCTGATTGTGACTCAAAAAAACTAATCCCAAAATCTTGTCCTTAAATGCTAGAAAAAGGAATAGACTGACTGCTGAAGTCTTAAGTGTTGCCAAACCTTTCTATTCATAAGTTCTATATAGGCTTAAATGAAGTAAAGACATTCTAGAATAGATTAGATGTTGTATCTGAAAGAACATGGTACCACAACTGTCACTGTGTAGATGTCAAAATTACTAAGCAAGTAAAAAGTAGTAATGGAATCAAAAGATTGAATTATTTTAAATAATTTTTTGACAAATTAAGATTACAATTTATTTTGAATACTGTAGCATTCCTATCTGCCTTGATCCAACAAAGCATTGATTTAGTCTGACAAATTCCTGTCTGTAACAGCATCTTAATGTCAGTAGCTTCACAAAAAATTCATTTCCACTTGCAAGAGATATTTACATCAGAATCTTGTATCATAAGCCTTAGACTGAGGCTGAGTCAATGAGGATATTGGCATTTGCATTCAATTTGCCTGAATCACTGGAGAAGTCACCACTATCACCTGCAACTGATGAAACTCCTTCACTCGTTATCAGTCAGCTATATAAATCAGAAAGTACTGTCTCTTCTCTGCTAAGCATATCCACTGTGCTGGTGAGAAAGAAGATACTTCAGTGAGATCAATGGTTGAACATATGTTAGTTTGTACTGATGTTTGCATTTTTAGTTCTCAGAGTTGATCTAGGTTCTTGAGCAAATGCCTAAAAATTGTAAGAATTCTGCAGAAATGGTGCTGATCATCCGTCTTCAACCATATCTCCAACCACTGTCAAACTGCAAGGTTTGTTAAATTCAACATTACTGCAAAGAAGGTATCTAATTCTTTCTTTCGTGAGTCAATACACAGTACCTGTCTTTTAGGATTTTTGCAACATACATATAAACAGAAAGTCTGTAGCTAATACTGAAATGTAACTGGTTCCAAGTAAGGATTAGTGATGTGTAGCAGTGACTCAATTTGATAAGAAAACAAGCTGTAGATAAGGCAACAATGAGGTAGATAAATGTTTCTAATATGTATCTACTTTTATGTTTTCTTTATGTAAACAAAAAAGTTTCTTGAGTTGCTTGTTACATTTTGGCTCACCTGTATAGGTTTTGTAATAGAAGTCTGTAAATGAATTTCAATCCTCCATAGGCCTTTGAGTAAATGTGCACATGAAATTTATTTGCTTATGTATCTATGCAGTCATGGTCAAGAAAATGGTGCAAGAGAAACTGTATGAGTCAGACCTATTAGCCCTGTGCAGTTTTTGTGATAGTTCACTAACCTCAGGTTTACAAAGCTGGAGAATTGAAGTATTTGGAGACTGTATGACTTCTAGGGGGAGATTCTCAATTGGTTGTTTTCTTCTCCAGTTTCTTTGTTGTCTGGTGCTACTTGGCAGTGAAAGGAAGATATTGTCTGGATTAAAATTTTCTCGTCAACATGTGGCAGTCCGAGATGATTTTATGGTTCTTATTTCCTTTTTCTAAATGTATTCTTCCTCCATATATTGTGAATTATTTATTGAAAACACTTTAGAATAAAATTTTCGAAGATTTTTTTTTTTTTTTTAACAGCAGTCCTGTCATTAGTGCCTGCCACTTACCTTGATTTTATTCACTTAACTTCATTGTACTTCACTTGGTTTTATGTATTTCAACATTAGGTATTATATTGTTTCCAGTACATCTGCTTTTCTCTCTTAAAAATAGTGTTGCAACCATGAGCTTAACCTTAAAAAAGCAAAAAGCCCACATTTTTTAAATTATCAGTGCAGAATAATTATATATCATAAAATGAATAAAAGATTCTAGGTATTGATCTAGTATACTGGCTGGAAAAAGGATGCATTTCAGAGAGTGAGGTGACCAGACTAATTTTTATCTCACCATTTTGCTCCCTTTACATTTAATAAGCACCTATCTTAGTGGCCACATTTGTAATGACTCCTTTTCTACCTGTTACATAGTTCTAGATATATATATTAGTAAATGGTTCCTGTCATAAAAGAAAGATTATGCTTTTTCTTTGGTCAGTAGTGTTTCTGAAGCTGACTTGAGTTGTAATTAAACTGAGTCTAGGCAAAAATAAGACCTAAAATACTAGACATTCAAAGACAGCCTGGAATTTTCTAACTTATGAATTGCATATTTTAACAAAAGCTTCCTACTTATGTCATTGTCTTTATTGTATTTCTGGTTTGGTTTTTTGAGGGGTTTTGGGGTTTATTTTTTACTTTTTAAGGTTACATAAGTGGGAGTGAGAAGCTTGTTAGTTGTGTGCATATCATGTGAAAATCATTAAATGTTTAAGAAAAACAAATATATACAAGCTAAAACTAATTGGTGGTTGAATGTCAGCTATTAGATAATTATTTCTATTTTCAAGCAAAAAATAAGGAGAAAATTAGCTACTTGAGGCCAAAGTCTCTTTGAATGGGCTGCCCACTGAGCTGAGTACTCCCTCAATAGACATTATACCAAGTCAGAGTGTTCTTTTTACAGACGGAATTGAAGTTTAATTTGTTCTTTGCATCCCTACTCAAGAAAGCTAATTTAATACTGTTACCAAGAAAGATTCCTTTAATTACATCAGACAATCTTCTGTTTGGCATTTATAGCTTTAACACGAACTGCACTGGATATTTGAAGGTGCTGTATAATAAATACAAATATCTGAGGGCATAGATATCTAAAGAAACAGCATGTGTGTGTTATATACTACTTACAGCTGTATCTAGTGATGGTCTCCCAACTTTCCTGTGCATTCAAATATTCAGTTTTATGCTGATAGCTGATCAGTTAATTGAGCACAAAGGTAAAATATCTACAAAATTGAATGTTAAGGCCCAACTTGAAACCTCTCTTCCTTCCCCTTCCAGCTGTATTCTCCTACCTCCAATTCACAGTGCCTATATGTCAATTCTGTAACCCTAGATGAGGTTTTCCATCCTCATGTGACCCAACCCAAGCTGTTGATGGAAAATCCAGCTAGCTGTGGTTTAGCTCAAGTCAGAATTAGCTGCCAAAGAGGACAGCAATGCCATTTCAAGTCAGGCTCCCATTTTGTGTAACTTACCTTGTCTCTGAACACCTGTGAGTCATGTGCACCTGATCAAAGCTGAGAACTGCAGCTTTATAGCATAATGTGTTTGCCCCCTCCAAACTCAAGAATGTTCCATCCTATTATACCAGGAAGTTGAGCAAAGGTGTCAGGAGGCTGGCATGGATGAGTGAGAAGCTCCTGATGAAGTTCAGGCCTTAAAAGGAAGCATACAAGCAGTGGATGTAGCAAGAGGTGACCCAGAAGGAATGCAAAGATACTGTCTAAGCAGGCAGGGATGAAGTTAGGAAAGCAAAAGCCTGTCTGGAGTTGAGTTGGTCAAGGGATTTAAAGGTCAGTAGGATTGACTTCTGGAGAAAAAGCAGCAACAACAGGAAAACTTAAGGAAGTGTGGGTACACTACAAAATAGGGCACAGGATGTGGCATTAAATGACATGAAAAAGGCCTTGATCTTTATTTCTAATGTTGGCTTTTGGGAATCCCAGGCCCTTAAGACATATGGGAAGCCTGGAAGCTAACCATAAGCTTTCCAGGGAAGCCTGGAAAAAGGAAGGCATTAGTGGAGGACAGGGAACACTTTTAAATACCTTGGACATATGCAGGTCTATGGGTGAAGGAGCTGGTGCTATCTGGTGATGTCATTCTTTATTGTCCTTGAACAATGGAATTGGGAGAGATTACTGAGGAATGGAGAAAGAATCACTTCACTTAAGAACATGATGGAGAGTCTGGGGAACTAGAGACCTGTCATACTCACCTCAGTCCTGAGAATATGATAGAGAAAAATCCTGGAAATGTTTTTCTAACATCTTACAGATGTGCAGGTGAGTGACTGGGAGTCATCTATAGGGATTTACAAAGGGGAAATGATCTTTGACCAATCTGATAACCTGTGAAATTACTAGCCTAGTAAAGAAGGCAAGAACAGTGGGTACTGTTTATCTAGACTTTAATAAGGCTTTTTTTTTTTTTCTTTTTTTTTTTGGCATCATCTCTCATGAAATCTTCATACACAAACTAATGAAGTCCAGGCTAGATTAGTGGACAGTGAGGTGAAAACTGGCTGAACTGCTGTGCTCAGAGTGTGATCAGTTGTGTGAAGCCCATCTGGAGTGTACTTGCTAATGAGTACCTCAGGGGACTGATACTGTTTAACAACTTTGTTAATGACCTCAATGATGGGACAGAAACTCCCGCTCCAAGCTTGCAGTTGATACAAAACTGGGAAGAATGGGCCATGCATCAGATGCATGGGTTATACTGCTACTTACAGAGATCTCAGTGACCTGGAGAAATGGGCTGTCAGGAACCTGGTGAAGATCCAGAAACAAAATGACATGTCCTAAGACTGGGGAAGAATAACCCCATGCACTAGGGCAAGCTGGGGCCAACTGAAGTTTTGTAGGGAAAAGTACCTTGGGGATCAACTAAGTTGACCATGAACCAAAAGTGTGCCCTCACAGCAAAGAATGCCAGTGGCATCCTGGGCTGAATTAGGTAGAGCACTCCCAGCAGGGCAAGGGAGATGGTCCCCTTTACTCAGCACTGGTGAGACACATATGGAGTGGTGGGGTCCAGGTCTGTGCTCCCCAGTGCAAGAGAAATGGACATACTGGAGTGAGTCCAGCAAAGAGCCATGAAAGTGATTAAGGTGCTGGAGCATTGACATACGTGTGAGGAGAGGCTGAGTGAGCAGGAACTGTTCAGCCTGGTGGCAAGAAGACCCAGAGAGATCTTATCAGTGCTTATTAATGCCTGATAAAGAGGAGTTAAAAAGACTACTGTGTGCCTTGTTAGAGGCAGCCAGAGATGGTGCCCAGGTTCAATCAAGACTTGATTTGTAGCAGAGACAGATCTGAGATCAAGGCAGGAAGTCACTCCACAGATCAGGTCTGCTAGGGATGAACTGGGCCAGACACAGCTGGGTGACTCCTAGGCAAATCCATGGTGGCAATGCAGACCCAAGGTCAGGCTGGGAAGCCAGTCAACCAGTTGGGATTGAGATCAACAGAGTCCATGGCTAGGAACAAGCACTGCTGTGAATCAAATTGAGACTGGCACGCTGATGGTGTCACTGAGGCCGGGAATGAAGGCCAAGCTGAAATAGGACTCATGGGCCCATGGGTAAGGAGTGTGGAGAGAGGCTCCAGTAGGGGGTACTCAGGGCCAGTAATGGAAAATTGCTGTGAGCAAGGGCTAGTTGGACTAGACCATCTCAAGATCTAACCTACAATGTTCAGGGTTTGGTAATTTTCTGCTAGCTAGAAACAAATATGAGATTACATCTAGGGTGAGTATGTACCCATAGGCAACTGCTATGGAATTGCTATCTTTTAATTCACATTCTATCTTACCTGTAGTAATTTACCATTTTTCGAAGCCCTCAAACCCTAAATCTCTCCATGTTCTATAAATCTACAGTAGATATTCATATGCAAGCACACTTTTTATTTTAAGCTGTTACATAAAATTTATGATTATTAAATGCATTAAACAGGCATTAAAATGTGTAATTAGTTAAAAATCTGGCTATATATGTACATACATTCTTTAAGTTGGAAGGTTTCACTCCACAGGTATTTTTTTTCCCCAGATTCATATGCATGTACAAATAGTACACAGGTACACTCTTCTTTACATCTCATTTACATACTTTATCAGTGCTGGAAGAACCTAATTTGGGTCACAAGAAATCTTGACCCTAGGGTGTTCTTGTCTGCTGGGGTGTTCCTGCTGACTCCATGGACCACCTGTTGATAGTATTTTGATTTCTGTGTGCTGCAGGAATGCAGCATATCTGAACTAAATTCAGTCATGTAGATCTAAGAGAATTCTCCCTTACTATACTGTATTCCGTATATTGTGAGCTGTTTTGTTTATACATTATAGATTATCTGTTGTCTTTTAGCTAAGCTTTCATCCTGAAGTTAAAACTCAGTAATTTTCCTAACCATATTTTTATGCAAAATTCAAATTTCCATTTGCTATTCCCTCAGTAGTATTTTTACAAGACATACTTGTCTCTTTTTTGGAAGGAAGAAAATAAAATAAAAAGGCACAAAAAAAGTGTTACAAAAGCAGTTAGTGTTCTTTGTGTACGATTCCTGTTGTGTTGATTTCATACCTGTACTGTGATGTATACCACCAGTTTAGCAGTCATGCAGTGTACTGGATGTGTTACAGTCATTAGAAATTTACTTAATCCTGAAAAACATACTTGCCAGAGTTTCAGTACAACTCCATTCCAATTTGTTTTAACAGAAATATTTAGCTCTCCCCACGCTCATAAGGACCTAATTTTACCCCCCTTAAATACGCATTTGCTACTCTACGAAAGTTAATTAGTAGTCAAATATGCTTGAGAAATTTTGCCCCAAAGCACAATCCTAATAAAGCTAGTCTAAGGTATACCCAATGATACAGGAGTGACTGGAATAACTAAAGATTTTCATATATGTTGTCTTCTCATCTTCCTAGGTATCATTACTTTGACTATGCAGGTGAAATAGAGGTGAAAGACAGAGTTACAGTCAGCACCACTGGATAAAAAAACAGAGATTTTGCCTATGTGGGAAGTGGTGGGAGGACAAGAATGGAAAAATTACCTTCAAGAGTGCCAGTATTTGTTCGTGTTTATTGAGTAATATATTTTTTGCATTCAGTAAACTCAGCTTAGCTCCTTTGCTGTAATCTTTAGATCTTAGAAACCTCAGTCAAAAAGATGCTGCTGTTACAATTTCCTCGATTCTGCTTTCTTTGTATTGCTAATTTCTCTACAGTCTTCATCTGGTTTTGTTTTGAGACTCATTTACACAATTGGGGAAAATATTGATTTTTTATATTTTTTTTAGTTTATATTTTAAAATGGAAAGTATAAGCATTTGTTATAGAAACAGAAGGTGACATATGATCAATAGAAAAGATACTAATGGGCTCTTTTCCTGTCACTTAGCTTTTGATGTAATTCTACTGTCAGCACTTACTATAGTGCTGTTCTTCCAGAAAGCCAAAAGGAGCAGAGAGAAGCCCTCAGTAGGTCAGCTACAACCACAGACTCAGATGAAAGGACCTGTTTTCTGTGCATCACCATGTACTTCTACCTTTTTCTTAGGAATATGTTAGCATGAACTGTGCCCATTTGAAAAAAAAAAGTTGAACAGAAATTAATATGAGACACTGTCATTAAAAGAGTGAGCTAACCATAAGCTGCAGATGTAAGTAGGCCAGGAAAAATAGTTTATGCTCCTAAGATTATAACTTAGGATATATATCAAACAGTTGGAACCTTTTCTAAAGCAATTTTTTTTTCTTGAATTTGAGACAAAATTTTATGTGTGACAGACTAGCAGATGCCATCCTCACTTCTTTCCAGATACTCTGGAATTTCAGCTTTCCACACAGGGCTATGCCTTAAATTTCCTTGAGTTTTGCTATACAAAAAATGCATCCTTCCTCACATAACTAAGTAATTTGGACTCTCTGCTAGTGGATCACAGATTATGGAATCACAGAATCATTTAGGTTGGAAAAAACCTGTAAGATCATCAGATCCAACTGTTAACCCAGGAAGGCCATGTCCAGCACTAAACCTTATCCCTAAGTGCCACATATGCATGGGAATTCAAGCACTTCCCTGGGCAGCCTATTCCAACTGTTGACAACATTTTCTATGAAGAAACTTTTCCTAATATCCAATCTAAACCCTCCCTGGAACAACTTGAGGCCATTTCCACTTGTCCTGTTAGCTGGGAGAAGACACCGATCTCCACCTGGCTGCAAGCTCTTTTCAGGAGCTATAAGGTCTCCCTTGAGCCTTCTCTTTTCCAGGCAAAACACCCCCCGCTCCCTCAGCTGCTCCTTGTAAGACTTGTGCTCCAGACCCCTCAGCAGCTTCATTGCCTTTCTCTGGACACAGTCCAGCACCCCAATGTCTTTCTTGAAGTGAGGGGCCCAAAACTGAACACAGGATTCAAATGCAGACATACCAGTTAGAAAGCTTTTATGGTTAGAATTTTTCTGCTAGATAAATCTTTTTCATATTAAATGCCTTCTTGTCTGCTTATCATCTGTTAGCACTGGCTGTCACTTCTGGGTCTTGATAGACAAGGAAGTATCATTGAAATGTAATGAGGCTATATTATGCACACAGAAATATTCCCATATTCCTTGCATTTTTTATTAGAGAATATGTTTCTCACTCCTGAAAGGAGCTTATTTATAGTTAGTTCCTTCATTTGCTATCTTTACAACCTGCAGTCTCTGTGCGTTTCATGAATGATGATCATATAAGTTACATTTGTGCATTTTAATTTGATCTGGTTTTCACTCCCATCTGAAGCTAAAGTTTGTGGGGTGTGCCTTGGAGAGAGAAATACTGTGAGGCACTTACGGCACAGTCTAATGGCTTGAGGCAGTGCTGCATTTTGCTGTGCTGCAGTTTTTCCTTGGCTGAGATTGTCGCCTTCCCGGCTTCCATTGAGCCAACTCTAGGGGAAAATGCAGAACTGGAACTGAATCAGCAACCTGCTTGCTTCCTTCCATGTGAGGGTAATGAGCATGCCTGTCAAGAGGAGATAGTGAGTCTACTATCCCCCAGGAGTAAGTTTTGCCATCGGCTCTGAGTTTTTTACAACTCCTTCACAGGTAATTTCCTCAACCCTAGCACATAGGTGAGACACAAATATACTGTCAGTACAAGTAAGCAACTAATCAAGTTACCTTGGCTAGATGAAAGATTTCTGTATTTAGAAATTTCTTGCACCTCACAGAAGCACCAGGTTAGAACAAGGAAGAAGCATACTTTGAAGCTTAATGTAAAATTATCTCATTTTGTTATGCAAGATGATTTGACTTAATTAGATCTCAAACTTCTCTCCATGAGAAGAAGAGGACATCAGATTTGCATAAAATTTGTAAGATGCAGTTAAAGAAAGAAGAGGAGGGAGGATGATTTTAAGGCACTACATAAATATCTCACAACTGGACATCTATGATAATTCAAACAAACACATGCATAGATAATTTCTTGTGCTTTAAGACATTGTTGTGATCGGTGCTGAACAGGAAGGGTGCACATCATGTGAAGATGCATAGCATAAAATAATCGTAAAGAGCTTTTAAGTGTAAGTGACAACTAGTTTGGAAGTTCAAAAGTCAACATTGAGATGTTGTTACTTGGCAACTTTCTGTATGACCAAAAGGTTGATTAAAAGCAAGGCGTGTTCTGCAGCACACTTCCTCATGGCAGTTGTAGGGCATTAGTGCAAAGCAGCCACATCCCAGGAAGAAAATCAGATACAGAAGTAGAAAGAGGCATCCACCTACTTACATGAAAGACAGACAGACTTAAACACACACACATGGTTTTTGTTGAAACACAGGAAACAAATATATCCAAAAAAATATTTGGAATAATCTGGAGAATTACAGATCAGCAAGATGGACTTTTCCAGTGGAAAATTGGTAGAAGTTCTGAAGAACCAAACTGACAGATGAAGCTAACAGACAAAGAAAAAGCTTTGATGCATATATGTGGGGAAGAATTAGTGCAGCCTATCTAGAGACAGTGAAGAAACAAAAATGAAGGTTTGACCACTGACCACTGACATTTCTGAGAAGTCTGTGATTATGTTATTAAAAAAAAAAAAAAACATATTAAAGATTCTGAGCCATCGTGTTATATGAGAAATAGTTTTCTCTGGGACTTGATTATTTAATGAAAGAGAACAAAGTTTACCCATATCTGGAGCAGTATAAATCTAATTTAAAAGACTGAAGAGGGTGCATATTTTCACACAGGAAGTAATTTCTGAAATCTGTGCCACAGGATGTTACAGGTGCAAAAATTACTTTAAATTAGTTTAAAAATTATTGCAAACATCTGTGGAAAATAGGTTCACCCCAGTGCACAGTTGCAACCACTGACATAGGAAGTCCTTCCATTACTTTTACTAAAAAGCCAATAGACTAGTTCTCAGACTGTCTGATATCATCACTCCTTCTTTATTCTAGATGGTACTTCTGTCTAGCAGTCTATACTGTTTATAATTTTTATCAAAATATTTGCTACTATTTGCAGCATACTAGACTAATTGGAGTTTTGGTGTGGTCCGTGGTGTCTGATCTTACACAGGTGGACAGACAGCTTTATGTCACACAGTCACTAATTGTTATAACCACTCCTGTTACACCTCAGTCATTTTACTACATAATAATAAATTGCAGTCACAAAAATATGCTCAAGTAAGCACTGCCGCTATGTGCTTGGCCTCTGAGCAGGATGGAAGGTGACAGCTGCTATCAGAATGGCAATGTGAATTGCACATGAGACCACTGTGCACCTTATCAGCACCTCAACTTGACACACAGGAATATTGAAAGAGTTTTGGTGGCTGTTGCCTCTGCTGAAACCTGAATTCATGGTTCCCATACCACAAAACATCATGGCATAGGTTGCCTTTGAGGGTATTTTTTTCTCAAGCAGACTGCTTTTTCAGAATAATTTTTGTGGACTTTTTTAACATTTTATGATAATGTTAAGCCTGACATCCACAGAAACACTTGGATGTCTAATACCCCTTGTTTTCATTGTGGTTAGTATTAATCAGTAGTGTTAGCATCTAAATAGCTTTTTTAATCTAGCTTTAAGGACTTTGGGGAGAGGTGTAGTCCCTGTTTTTTCTTTGTGAGATTTTGTTTTTCTCCCTGGTTTTCTTAACATCACCTTCACCATGTGAATAAAAGGCTTTAAATTACTCGTGTAATTTTCATCTTGTTTCCAGATATTTTAATTTTTGTTTTATTATTATCTCAAAGGTATTTTCCAATCTGTGATTTTATGACTTTACTTTGCAAATTGAATCCAACAGACTTCTGCTTCATCCAGTCTCAGGCTCTTCCCTTCATCACTTCTCCTAAAATGCTTAAACAGGAAATTAGTATTTTAGGCTTTTGACAGCCTTGCTTACCGCAGATCTTAAATTAAATTTGCAGTGATATAGATAAGCATCGTATTGCTGGTTGTAAACACAGATTCCGAGATAAATTATTACTAATAGCACCTAGCACATCAGATTATAATTTAAGTTTATAGAAAGCAACTATGTAACAAAATAATTTGGATTTGATGTCCTATTAACCTGGAAAAGTAGTACTTTGAGGCTGATTTGGGTCCAATGGCTGAAACAGTGCAAGGGAGACACCAACATACTTTTTTTTTTTAAAGGGACACTGATCATTTATAGCATAGGTAACTGCTTGATTATTTGTCTGTTGGAAAATTCCTTAAAGCAATGGCTTTTTAATTTGAATGTATCTTTCTTGTTTATTCTAATTTTTGTATTTAGAATCTAGCACTATTTTTTTCTTATTTTGATCTTTTTTTTGTAGATTATACAAGAAATATCTTTCCAGCCCACCAAGACAATTATTATCTGTAGGTTTTATTTTTAAATGGTTCCCTAAGGTGCTTATGACTAAAGTTCAAAGTAGTCTTTGATGAAGAAAGGAAGTCATAACAGCAAAGTGTAAAGAAGGAAATGTAAGATATTTGACAGCTTGAAGATGATTCTGTCTCATGGGGGTGACTGACTTCCTTGAGGAGTCTTAGGTGATTTCAGTGTAATCCATAGGAAATGGTAGTTTCTTTATGCTCCTCAGTCCTTCTTGTTTTCTTTTGCTGCTCCTTGCTTCTTTCTTCTCTTCTGCCCTGATGTGTGTTGCCCACGGGCTGCAATCCCTCAGGGGTCTCCCTGTCCCCGGGTGTATCACCTGCACCCACAGTCCCATCAGAGGTGTTCCTTCTCCAGCACAGAGCACCTTCTTCCAAGAGGGAGTCTCTAGCCATGCCTTCTCTAAAATTTAGGATGTTTGAAGGCTTTCGTTAATTCCTTTTTTTCTTTTTTATATACCTGGGAACTGAAAAATTAATATGATCTTTAATTACTTTGCTTTACTATCACACCTCTTAGGGAAATTTTTTAAATATATATTTATTTACTATGGAGCCTATATTACCCTAGCAGTCCACATTGTTTTATTGTTATTTTAACAAGACTGAAAAAATGAAATGGTCGTGGTTCCTTTGAGTTTGACAGAAAAAAAGTTTAATTAACGGATATTAGTCAGTGCAGGTAGTAAATTAATTTTGTAAATAAATTATTTCTTTGAAGCTTTTTCTAACTTTCATGCATACATGTCTAGTGGCAGTTCTTCAGAAAGACCAGTTCTCAGTCATTT
Organism: Pyrocephalus nanus; assembly: GCA_038380795.1. NCBI lineage: Eukaryota > Metazoa > Chordata > Aves > Passeriformes > Tyrannidae > Pyrocephalus > Pyrocephalus nanus. Next base: position 25,859,277 of record CM076260.1, on the reverse strand, counting down.
GTCTTCACAGATGGATCTCAATTTCAAGGGAAAGGATTAATTTTTTTAAAAGGAAAATCTGACAGAAGAACTTTGCTTTATGGTGAAATGTATTGTGACTTAATCAAAATAAAAGTTATCATTTTGTTTCATCTTCTGGTGAATTTGAAGAAGTTCGGGCTTTTCATCAAATGCTCCCCTTATTTTCTTTACATTGTTTTTTTGCTTTTATGCCAGCATCCATCAGGAATGGTTGGACAGACATCCTAAGGCCTGCAAACTCTCTTGACAGTATTTTATAGCTAGAAAAATGTAGAGGTTCCAAAGGTGTTAATCTATAACACGCACACAGAGAAAAATTTAGAGAAAGAAGCAAGACCCAAAAAAGAAATAATATTTTAACGAAATTTTAAAAAAAAGTATGAAAGTAATGAAATTGAAACAAAGTATTAGGAAATAATCTCAACTTTAAAAATACAAACCAAAAATAAGTGCTAGGGTAAGAAGCTGAAAGTTCTACACAAGCTGTTTCTGCAGGGGGAACATTTGAATTTCCTGGTCAGATTTAATATGACCGCCCTCTAAAATTCAATGTTAAAGTGTATATATAAGTAAATATTTAGAACAAGCAATTTTCAGATGTCTATACATCAGTGTTCCTGTCTCAATCCTGGTTGTAGTCATCCAGTAACGGAAGAGAATTAATATGATCTGATGTGAGATTAATTTAAAAGATAAAATACAGATAAAGAGGGACAGTAATCACAGTATTGGTAGAGCACTCTTCACTATCATTCCCTTTGGATGGAATATTTAAAAGAAAAAAAAATTTAAAAAATTTTGAAAAAACCAAACCCCTATGTTTAAATACCAGACATACTTAGTTAAATCATAATTTTCTCACAAACAGAAGGGTTACATTTTTTCCTCAAATGATTATTGTGAGATATTGTGTCAGCTCTCAGATATACTGGTGGGCATCACTGAATATACAAACTATTTTGTATCATCTCGCAATCTTATTTTTTATTGTACCATTACTGCAACTTAAAAGAAGTGAAGGGCAGCCTACACATTTTTTGTGTTAGTGAAATCAGATGAGGAAATGTTTTGACAAAGCAAAAGAATACTATGTCTTCCAGGGAGCTTAAAACTATTCAAAACCTAAAGAATAAGTCTAAAAATTCACCAAACATTATGAGCTAATGTGAAAGCTGTACCAGGGTAGGCTTTAATGAACAAAGCCACAAACCCTTAAGCTCATCAACACGGAGATATATTTCAGTGCCATTTTAACACATCTTTTTGCAACAGTAAGTTGTGCATTCTAAGATGACATTAGCCTCTTATTGTTGGCTGTGGACTTCTAATCATGGATCTTAGTGTTTGAGTCAGTGAAGCTGTTTCATAAGATATTCACAAAAGGTTTATAAAACAGCCTTTTCCATCACATCAATAACTAATCTCCTTTTAAAGCTGATATGAGTAAGCAATGACTCATACCATTTAGGAAGGTGGTGATAGGATTCAAATGATTCTGAGGGTTTTTTTCATTGCTCTGACACAGATTTTCACTTTGATTTTGAGAATGTTAATTACATTACCACTTCAAAATTCTGTTTTCTGCATCTGTATAACGGGATAGTGATAATTAGTTATATCACAGGTTTGCTTGAAAGTTGAGTTCTTCAATACAGTAAACAGAATTGGTATAATTATTTATATTATTAATATAGTTAACTAGAGTATAACACATTTTTACTTTCTGTACTAATACCTAATTACATTTCCCAGATTTAAAAATTTAAAAATTCCCACTTATTTGTTTTTCTAATTTTGATGCAACTGAATTTCTTGAGTTCTCCCTCTGTTTTAAGGAGGAGCTTCTCTTAGCTCAGTGGATAGCTTGTTATTGACATGCTGTAACTTATAAAAATATAAAGACCAAAATGTCAATGATGTCTCTGCCACAGGGACTGAACAATCCAGGAGACAGATTAGTCATGCAGAAAAATAGTTTTCACTTCTACTTGTCATTTCTGTGATCAATACTAGTTTCTGTGAAAAGCAGAGATGCTGATTTGGAAAAGGAGAAATATACAGTGGTTTTTGCTTTCTCATTGAAAGTGAAAGCAGAAGCAAAATATGAAGTATTGTTTCTCTTTATGAAATTAACATTGCAAAATAATTAGAAGACTATCTGGAAACATACAAAACCTTTAAAGAGACAGTATGTACCTAAATACCAATATTTACATCTCAAATTCAAAGATATTTTGAGAATGGAAGTCAAGTACCTCAAAAGCATGCTATTTCCATTTTTTTTCGATGTTAAAATACTGTGGTTAACATCCCAATTGCAACATTATAGAAATTTCATATAATGTGCTTGAATTTGGCTCACTTATGAGGAAGTAAGTATGAGTATCTATTTATGAAGTTTATTGGGGATAGTTATGATTTGCAGCCCTGAATCTTCTTCTGCAGCTAGAAAACTAAGGAATAAAGAGGAGCTATATCTTTCTTATAAAATGCCAATGGAATGGAGCAGATAATTTTGGCACTCTACAGGAGTGTTGTGGTATTGTGTTCTGTTAGAAAGAAAGAAGTGGTATCAGCTATGCTTTTTGGGGCAGACTGATTTGTATGTATTAGATATTTTTGGAGCATTTCAACTGGCTCAAAACCGTCCTGGATGATAAATGGGCAACTTAGTGGATAGTGAATAGGTGTTAGTAGTATATAGTTGTTGAGCTGTTCAGTTCTACCACGATTGAAGCTACAAGCCTTCCCAGAAGAAATGCTTCAAGACTTCAGACATACTGGTAGTTAGCCTCAGTTTTGGAGGATCAGTGATAAAGGCAGCTCAAAACACTAATATAGCTATGACCTTTGTCTCCAAATAAATCTCACAATTCAGGTTCTGTTGGGCTGTCTGAATCCAGGTTTTAATATCATTTGAGGACCCTGTGAGAATCTTGATGCCTTCGAGACATACACAGAGGAGCAGTGATGTCACACAGGACCCAGGCGAGACTTCTGGCCTGCTGGACTGGGAGGCAAAAGCTGAGATATGTTAGTATGTCTAAAATGATGGTAGATAACTGTACAGCTGCTGAATTGAGTTCTCAGTATCTGTCCTATGCTCAGGTGAGTTAATCTAGTTTTCACACTAGCACCAAAATCAGTTAGTCTTACACTAGAAAACCCTACTGAACTGTGCTTTTGGCCTCCAGCAGGCACTGATGAAAAAGACCTGTTTCAAAGACAAAAATTGTGTTGCTTATCCAAATGGACTTTAATGTTTTTCCTATTTTCTTAAATAAGCCTACCCATATTATCAAGTGACTTTTCTGTTGTCCATTACATTGAGCTTCTCCACTCCATATCTTGAAATACAGGATCCTCAGACACTACTGATGATAAAATGACAAGAAGAATGTTGCTTTTCATTTCAACAAGGAATGTTTTCAGTTTATCTGGGTGTGCTGATTTTCACTCCTGTGCTGACTGCAAATATATTCATCACTCTGCCTGGAGGTCAAAACTGAGATACAGCCTTCTTCAGCTGGCAAGATGACTACAGTTTAAAAGCTGAAGGCTGGCTTTTGATCACCAGTGATACAACCCTAATGTTTATTTGAATACTAATAATCTAGTATTATTTCAGTGATGCTTGTAGTTGAGTGCTATGAATATCCTTTCTCCATTTTATAATTCTGAGTCAGGTTTTGGGCTTCCCAAATGTTCAGGATGATGCTCAGGAGTTTGCCAGTCACTTTATTGACACATCTCCAAACATTTTGCCAAGGGAATAAATACTGCTAGCTGAATTGACGTAGTACCTATTTAATGTTAATCCTAAATGGACAAGTCAGTCTTCAGTAGACCTCATTGAGATCTATGTTCTTGGCTGGCTACTGGAATGTATATAAATACTGAAATCAGGAGGAGAGCTCATTTTTTTTTATATTTTTAGAGGATACAGTGTGAGAAATCATCATCATAGATAAGTCAGCATCTTTTGCTGCTTAGGTGCAATAACAGACTGAAGAGTCTGGTAGAGATTTTAAGTCAATGAACTTTCAGCTGTGGTTTTGCTAATCTGCTTCAGTCTCAAGTTGGGCTCACCATTATGGGACTCAGAGGTGTCAAATATTTGAACATTTGAATAAAGAAAATCATTAGTGACAAAAAGAGCCAGCTTCCTTTCAATCCATATCCCTTTAAGTGAGCAATTTCTTACAGTCACCAAGTATAATTTCAAGTATTTACTTCCTTCAGTGTTTCAGTATTTTTAGCACTTAGAATTGAGTTTTATGAACTTCTGCAAAAGACAGCTTATTAAACTAAAAAAAAAAACAGTTAAAATTATTTTTGACATTTTAAATAATGTTTAGATGTTTTCTGTAATTGTGTATGCATTCTTACACTGGACTAGTTCCTAGTCTTTGCTAGGCAAAAAAACCCACCACCACAACCCTCAGTCCCATGGATTTTCTATTTCAAAGCCCAGCTGAATACTATCATGGAGCAGTATATAAAGCATTAACACTGTGCCTGTGTATCATGAGGTTTGGGGTTTTTTTTTACATGGATTCCTGAGTCACTGACCATTGCAATCACAGCTAAATCTATGTCCTTATTTTCTCCAGTGCATTAACTGAACAAGGACATGCAGATGAGGAGACAGTACTGACATTGTGGAATAGTGGCCTATCAGCTGAATTGTCAATGCTGAAACGTGAGCAGCATGAACTATGCCTTTTCAGAAAACCTCCTTGTTAACCAAGGAAGTCACAGCTGACTGGAGGTTGGCCAATGTGATGGCCATCAGCCATCCACAAGAAGGGCTGGAAGGAGCATCCAGGGAACTGCAAGCCTGTCAGCCTGACCTCAATCCCCAGCAAGGTTAGGGAACAGATCATCTTGAGTGCAGTCACATGGCACATACAGGACACTCAGGGGATCAGACCCAGCCAGCACAGGTTTAGGAAGGGCAAGTCCGAGACCAACCTGATCTCTTTTTATGACCAGGAGTCCTGCCTAGTGGATCAGGGAAAGGCTGTGGATGTGGTCTACCTGGACTTCAGTAAAGTCTTTCATACTATTTCCCATGGCATTCTCCTGGAGAAGTTGGCAGCCCACAGCTTGGACATGTGCACTCTTCATGGGGTTAAAAACTGGCTGAGTGGGTGGGCCCAGAGAGTGTTGGTGAATGGAGCCACATCCAGCTAGTGGCTGGGGTTCCCCAGTGGGGTTCCCCAGAGCTCAGTATTGAGGCCCGTCCTGTTTAACATCTTTATTGATGATCTGAATTGGAGGATCAGGTGCACTCTTGGTCAATTTGCAGACTACAAGTTAGGTGGGAGTGTTGATCTGCTGGGAGGCAGGAGGGCTCTTCAGAGGGACCTGGACAGGCTGGATCCGTGGGCCAAGAATGAGGTTCAACAAGGCCAAGTGCTGGGTCCTGCACTTTGGCCACAACAACCCCTGCAGCGCTACAGGCTGGGCACAGAGGGGCTGGAGAGCAGCCAGGCAGAAAGGGACCTGGGAGTTTGGATGGACAGGAAGCTGAATATGAGCCAGCAGTGTGCCCAGGTGGCCAAGAAGGCCAATGGCATCCTGGCCTGGATCAGGAACAGTGTGGCCAGCAGTAGCAGGGAAGTGATCCTTCCCCTGTACTGAGCGCTGGTGAGGCCACTCCTGGAGTGCTGTGTCCAGTTCTGGGCCACTCCTGTTGACCCGGCACTTGGCCTTGTTGAACCTCATCCATATATATATATATATATATATATGCTTCTCCTTTTCTACTTCAGTAAGTGCTGCCTTATTCTCTTTGTTATTTAGCTATGAACACTCTTTCCTCTAGTAATTCCAAGACTAACATAGTGGATTTTTCAACTTACTAAGACCTGATATGAATTTCAAATAATTCAGTTTTAAATATCTTTTTAACATTGTTGGTCTTTAAAACAAAGAAGATTTGAGATTTGAGACATGAGTAAATTTTTATCTTATCCAGGACAAGATATAATCATTGCATAAACAAGATAAAGATGATTGTTAATTATTATTTCCCTTTAAACTTTGTTTCAGCACTTTAGAAAAAGTCTTTCTTTTCATTCCATTTCCCTATTTTGTCTTCCTGAAGTAGAACTGATTAAGATATATTGCTATCTGTATTTCATACAATAAAAATATCTCTGCATAAAAATAAAATAAAAAGAAAGCTGAAGTTTTTATCAGTTAAAAAAAAATAAAGTTGTATCAATAAAAATAAACAAAGGCTAGAAGGGAAATACAATATCTGAGAATTTGGCCTAAGTAATAGGAATGGAAAGATTTTTTATAAAAATACTGGGTTTTTTCTAGAAAGCTGGAAAGACAACAGAAATATTTTGTGTAGGAAGTGGTTACATGTTTTCGCTCGTGTGTGTTGTTTGTATGTGTTGTGGGGACATGCACACGCACTCACAGTTCTCCCGAGAAGAATAATGCAAATTGATTTGGCATGCAAGCTTTAAAATTTAAACTGTTGAAGAGCTAAAATCACACAGAATTATTTTCAATGCTGAATTTGGAGCTAAAAAAGTTCTGAGCTTAGGGAGACATTCTCAGGAATAACAGTAAAATTTATTCATTCAAGAAACCAGCAACAACACAAGATTGCACATCAGTTCACTGCAATTTATATTGTGCTTACACATTTATGGCCAAAGAATAACCTCTTCAAATATTTTTTTCTTTTAGCAGGTAGTTTGCCTGTCACACTTTACGCTCTTTATCTAATGTAGTTGTTAAAAAGAGGAACTAGAAACTACTTTTTCAGTTACATTGTTGGACACCATCAGTAGATTGCACAGCAACCAGAGCAGTCATAGCCCAGGATGATCTGTACTGATTTAGGAATCCAGCCCTAACATGCTTGACAAGGTTGTTGAAATCTGCTTTTAGTGTCTCCATCACAATGTTTAGAGTAGAGGAGGCATTATTAGACATGAACTACTACTTATATGGTAAATGAAAATTAATACAGGTCTGATTGGCAGTTCATCAATGTTTTTAATCCATTTTTATTCTTCATTTGTTGACAGACTGTGTCAGGAAAGGTCAGAATCACTCTTCTGAGATGAATAGTCCCAAAATGAACAGAGCTATTGGCCTTTTTTACCTTTCCTTATGCTTTTTCTCACTTTTTATTCCTTGACAAGCAAAAGAACTAGCATGGAGATACTATTTAGTGTTTTCAGTATGTCAGTTTTACCTGTTTCTTTATCTTTAACTCAGTTAATGGATCAAATATGTCTGATTTCTGAGTTTTCAACCATGAATGATAGCCGGCAGGTAAAGACTAAGCTAGACCAAAGGGATTACAGCTGCATGGTAGAAAGAGTGTAGCATTCAGTAGGGGAAACTTGTTATTCCTTCTTCTTTCTTGTTTCTTGCTGCAATCCGAGATCACAACACATTCCTGTTTGTAGCACAAGAGTCTTAGAATATTCTATACATAATAACAGGATTTTTGTTCTCTATTTAATAGGAATTTTGTTATTGTGTTACATATCTGCATTGCTTTTATCACCTTAAAAATATGCAAATGTAATCTGGTACACATCACAAAGGCTTGCAGAATAAGTTGAGTGGGTTTCTATGAAAGTCATATTCTGGGGTCTGTCCAGGCTTTCTATTACTTTCTGGGTGGATTTTAATGCAATGAAATTCCATCAGACTCTAAGGGTTTCATTCAGGCAGGTCATCTATCACCACTGACAGGCACTTCTGTTAGAAGGCTTTTACTTTAGGATGCTGATAGTAGTATTTGACACTCTTGATCCACCACAGTCAAAAGACAAGCAGACATCTTTTCCAGTACATCTATTTCCTGGAAAATGTTTGTGAAAGCAGGGTTCTGTATGAGGTTTTTATGAAGATTTGGGGTCTCAACTTGTTGCTGTGCTATATGCTGATCAATATATCTCTGTGTCAGGGTTGCATTTGACTTTGAATCTTTATGTTTGAATAATTTTTAAAAGAAAATAAAAGAATGTAACACTGACATTTAAGAACACTGAGAATACTGAGTTGGGAGAATACATCTCACAGGTACAGTGGGATATATTTAGTTGTATGGGATAAAGTTAGCAGAGATATCTGACACAAAGATCTATTAGGCTGTCAGACAGTCTCCCAAGAGAAATGGTGGAATCCCTACTAATGGCAATATTTAGCATTTGATTAGAGAAAGCACTAAAATGTGCAGAAAGGAACAATCGTATTTGACAGGATCTTCTAATAGATGATCTGTTCTTTTCCATCCCTAATTTCTCTAATTGCATGCTCAAACTTGAGGGAATAACAATTTAAAACTACCTTTAAGAATCTCAAGAAGTATTAAGTACTCTTCACTGTTTTGCTGATTTTGATATTCACAAATGAGAAGTCTCGTTACATTCTATGAGTTTTCTTTTAATTATACCTGGCCTTTCTGCAGTAATTCTTGTGCAAGATTGTGCTAGTTGAGTTCGCTCTTACATGTTTATAAAATCCAGAAGTAAAATTCTGCAGTTCCTTTAATCCTTGCATTTGCTACATCATGCTAAACTGTAGTTCTTAGTTTGGCAGTATCTGCTAGAAAATTTAATATTACTGTTCAGAAGATGCCGTGAGTAGGTACTTCGGATTTTACTCCTGTACAGTACACAGGACCAAGAAGAATTTCCTGGAACATTTTTGTTCAACAGTGATTAGCGGCACTGCAAACATTGCTGATTCGTTGTAAGCAACACTTTTATAATAAGCTTAATCTTTGTCATAAGCAGAAAAAACAATGAGTTCACCTCTTCTGCAACTGGTATCAACATTTAGTTTCCCTAGTGCTAGATTGATTTCCATAACTTTTTAAATCTAATTTTTTTTCATAGTAAATTTCATTACATCAGCACTTCAAAACTGAATTGAAAAAGAAATTTGAGCAATTCAAACATATATATATTGATGAAACACGTTATTCAGCTTACACCTTAAAAAATAAAACCAAGGTATCATGGTACTGATAAAATACTATTTAGCAGTAGGGCTTAATACCAAATAAGAGCTATGATTTTTATGTCCTCTAAATACTACTCTATGGCCTTTTAGAAAGTAAGAAAAATAATTTGAAAAGTTAAAATGTTTATGTAAAGATCAAAAATTATGCAAAATGCATAAGTTACATACACAAGACAATTTAGGTTTCATTGTCCACATTTTTTTTCAGAAATATTTTTCTATGAAATTAGATTATAGAAAATATGTTATGAACTCTCTTTGTAATAATGTAGGACATTTGGAATTCGATTAAGCAAGAGCTGTAATTTATGACAAAGGTATGGGGTGTCTGGCAAATATTAGACTCTGAAGATTTCAACATTATGAATGCCTGAATTCTCATCTAGACCAGTTTCAGGATTAATAAATAAATAAATATTTATTTGCCTTGGGTTTTTGAGCACTTTAAATAAGTTTGTCTCTAATTTCACTGTGAAGATTTGTTACTGTTATGTATTATTAATTCATGTAATCCTTAATGGTTAAATATATTTAAATAGAGGATAAAAATGAATCAAAACCAATAGTATTGCACAAAGAATTAACCTATGTATTTTATTTTCCTTTCTTGATAAAAAAAAATATAATGCTGCAGTAAAATTGTACAGATCTAGGTGTTAATCATGATGACTCCTACAAGTCTTTTCCTGAGGGAATTCTGTAAATCCAGAGACATGGGCACCTCATAGAATTTGAGGATGGATTTACTTACTAGAGCACAGTATCTTGCATTTGGCCAAGTTGAATTTAAAGAGTTTACTTCCAGCATTAGTAATACATCAGAGTGAAATTTGATTTAAAATTAAATGCAGTTCAGGGTCCTGTAAAGCACCTATCAAAGTATTTCTGCTCTTTACTAGTACCACAGAATTTACTCGCACATTAAAAAGCTCTGAGATGGACAATCCATTTTTCAGCGGCTGAAAACTAAAAAGGAGAATTTCCTGGATTTCCCAACCATTCAAGGCCTGGAAATTTCATTTTGTAGATTATTACAGAGTTTAGTTAACATATGAGGCATTGTGTCTAGCGAGTCAAAACATTGGGAAATGCTTTAAACCATCAATAAGTTGCTAAACTTGGGCTGAAGAGCTGTCACTCTCTAGTAGATACTTGTAATTATTTCTGTATCCGTGATACACTAAACCTTACTGTTCCTTGGACGGATCCATCTATTGCTTCTACAGCTGGGGGAGCATCAGGGTGCACAAGAAGTTCACCATCTGCTTTGGTGGAAATTTTGTAAGGAGAAATTTTAGATAAGATAAAGAGATTAAAACCAACAGTGGGTGTATTGCAGCCCATCCTCCCTTGGCAGCTGAAGGCTGCTTTCTCCTCTATTCATTTCAGCTCACAGGAAAATGAAATCTTTCATTTAAGTGCCATTTATGCAATATGTTGTCACCAGTGCAACTTGCTACTATAATATATTATCACTCAAGTACAGTGTAAAGCAGTACAAGTCATCAGTGAAAATAACCATTAAAAAATCCTTTCTTCAGGGATGTCAGTCATGGATAAATGCAAAAATACAACTTACTGCAGATACACAAAGTAGATATATTGTATTATTTTTCATCTCCACTTGCTGCTTATTACTAAAATGAGGCATTTTATGGATATTTGAAGAAAGAGATGTTTCTGTGAGACCTTTCTGTGGGATGGGAACCAAGTAAAGGATTGACACTAAGATTAGGATGCTATTCCATTAGGAGAGGAAGTATGAAAAATGTCACAAATAAATGGAAGAGGAAAGGGTTTCAGAGTTGATGACAGCAAAGTTAGAGGAGAGTGAAAAGTGCAACAAATTATCGGATGTAAGCAGCAGTTGGTTATGCAGAGCTTTGACACAAAAATTAGAAGTTTAATGTGGCTTCATGAGCGTAAGAGAGAAAACAAAAGTATTTGAAAAAAGATGTTAATCATATGAATGCTGTAGTATAATAATTAAAGCACCAAATTGTGCTGTAGGCCACAGTTTTGCAAATATGGAAGGACTAAGAAAAGTCTCTCTTCTATTAGGTTTTCTTTTTCATTTTCATTCTGTTCTGATTTTCAGTACACCGAAATTTATTTTACGTTTAGTTGGAAAATTACAGAAACAAATAGAAAAGAACAAATAGAAAAGGACAGAAATTATACATTCTTTTGAAGTATCTGAGATTGTTTTACTGTGCCTGCTTTTGGAGTGCACAGCTATTTACTTCTGTATCCCCTGCCCTATCTTTATCTGGGTAGTAAACTTGTTCAGTTTCACTCATGTTTTTGTCAGTGGTCTAATATCCCAGGGATTACATAAGGTATACATGTGTTATGTATATTTCAATATTCTAATTGTTCAACATGAGATTTATTTAAACCATTGAAATACGAGGACTTGAATGTTCTCTGCTTTGAATTTGAAAAATTTTTATGACAGAGATTATATTGAAATTTCAGTTATATTTCTATGAGTATATAAAAAATGTTCATCCCTTTATGTTTTACCATTCATTTATAAAGGTGTTTCCTACTGCTCATGGGATTTGGTTGAGATCAGATGTGTTGAGATTACTTCATTGCCTCTAGTGAGCTTGTCTACTCTGGGTTATCTCAGCACTGTAGACTCTAGTTCATATATTGCATTTATGAAGTCCCTAACATTAGAGCTCTGATTATTCAATTGATTAATATTCCCATTTTAATTACAGCATTATTTTTATTATTATTATTATTATTATTATTATTATTACTACCACTACTAATTATAATTTTGATAGATATAGTGCCACTCTACTTACCTTTTAGTTCATCTTCAAAATGCTTGGTAGATCTCCCAGTGCAGGGGATATATATCATCTTTCACAAACTGATAATATGTAGTTTTCCTTTTTTCTGACCCTGAAGGTAGAGTTGAAGAATCCATGACCAGCTATGATAATAGGCATATGTAGCTATGGAATAATTTAGTCAGAATTTCAGTTTCTAAATATAAATTACAATTTTGGGAATCCTTCCTCAGCAACAGACTAACTTCCCAGGTACTTCAATGAGATTCATCTGCTCTAACTGCATGTTTTCAACACTTTGTAGCAGGTAGAGCAAAACTGCCATTTATCTAAATTACAGAAAATTAATGTATTGAAATGTGTTCCTCTACATATACTTAGAGCTGCCACCACCTTAGAATCATAAAACGGTTTGGGTTGGAAGAGACCTTAAAGATCATTTAGCTCCAACCCCCCTGACATGAGCAGTGACACCTTCCACTAGAAAAAAATTGCTCAGAGCCCCATCCAGCCAGACCTGGAATGCTTCCAGGGATAGGATATCCACAACTTCTCCAAGCAATTAGAGCCTCACCTTCCCCACAGTGAAGAATTTCTTCTTAATTTGCCATCCTTCCTTGTCCATTCACGGCATGCCCTTGTAAAATGTCGATCTTTAGGCTGAACAACCTCACAGCCTGTCTTCATAGGAGAGGTGATCAAGCCCTCTGATCATCTTGGTGGCCTTCTCCAGACCTGGTCAAACAGGTCCATGTTCTTCTTATGTTGAGGACCTCAGACCTGGATGCAGTGCTCCATGTGAGGTCTTCCAGGATGGAAGAGTGGAGCAGACCTGTTGGCCAAGCTTCATTTGGTGCAGCCCAGGATGCTTTTGACTTTCTGGGCTGCAAACATGCACTGCCAGCTCATGTTGAGCTTCTCATCAACCAGCACTCCCAAGTTCTTCTCCTCAGGGCTACTCTAAATATGTGAGCAATAAATTCCTTCAAATGATGAACTAACTTACATACCTTAAGGTCAGTTATATAAATCTAACACATACATCCTGGGCTCCCTTAATAATTACTGGAAAGAAAGTTCTCATTTAAAGAGTGGTTTGACTTGTTTTCAAATATGTGTAAAAAGTATTAATTATCATCTAAAAATGTTTTGTTTCTACCCTGTGAGTCTTATGGGAATCTACTGCCAGATTACATTTTCTGGTGAACGACTGGCTTTTAGCTTCTAAGCTAAGGTGATATAGAAGTGTGAGAAAGTATGAATGTGACCGAGTCACAACAGAAAAGAGAGTGAGACAGCAACATAGAAACAAAGTGAAGAAAAGAGTGAAAACTGGGCAAAGGTCCCTTTTCTGGGAAACAGCTTCTACTTAAGAGTTACAATTAGAGGCGTGTATTTGTACCCTCACCTTCTGCCTCATGAGCTTCATTACTAGTTTTTGTGTGCTGCTGGATGCAGCTAATGAGAAGGTTTACTCTGGTTTTCCAGCTGCAGGTATTTTTCTTGTTCACATATTTGCCAAGCAAAGTACTGGGTTGCATAATTCACTTTATTTTGACTTACTATTGTTTGTGGTTTGCTTATTTATTTGCTTATTTATTATTTAATTCTAGATATTTTGCAGTTTGCTACTTTAGAAAGAGTTACTCTATTTTCTATAAAAAATAAATAGGTTTCAGCTTTCTTACATTGTATTTTATCATGTATTACTAGGGCATACATAAAATATTGTGAATACAGTAGTTTTCCTTAGAAGTATTAGAAATACTGTCCTTCTTGGTTTCACAGAGTTAAAACTATTTTCCAGAGCATGTTATGAAAACTCTTTTTTTTTAAGGCTATTCAAGAAGAGGTGATTTAAACTTGATGCATTTGAGTGTGGGCTGTTTTTGTTTGAAACAGGGTCTTAACCTTACGAAGTAAATTCATGTTTACAGAGATCAGATTGTGTTATATTATCATACCCTTGTAACTAATGATACTTATAATTTTGTTTGTATTTCTAATATCTCAGCATCTGAAAATTTAAGAAGATTTGAGTAAATTAAATAATTAAATCCTTCTCAGTGGTATTTTGAGTGTTGATTAAAACTGATACTTAACTTTTTCTCAGGTGGTAGAATATAAGCCTTTTTCCAAATATGTCCCTTTTGGCTTCTACACCCCTTTTGCCCCTGACTATAATTTTCTTTATCAGTAGTAGAGTAGTGAATATTTCCTCCTGAATTGAGTGTTCCTAATGCTAATTTCAGATGCTGTTTTGAGATTCTTCTAAGAGATTTTCCTGTCTTCACTTTATGGGGAAAGACTGGTAAATATTTAAATTCGCTCATTTTCAAATTAGTCATTTTTTGAATTGAGCTCGATTTTAAATTTTTTCCTAATTTTCTTCTCTTTGTTATTATTTTTCAACTCTTAACAATACCAAAACCCTTAAAATCATCCATAATTATTTATAAACATTCTTAGCCCCAGTGCAGCTTCAAATGTTCATTTCTGTTCTTTTGTCTCCAGTTCAAATCCTAGACATTGGAAGACTAACTTTCCTTTTCCCTGACACAAACTGAAGAGGTCTTTTGGTTTTGTTTTGTTTTTTTTTTTTTTATGATTGGGAAAGTTGTTTTGTAAGAAATACCTGAGAAAAGATAGCCTGGCACAAAACCTTGCCTAGAAATGGCTATGAGTTTGACGATTAATATTTCTGATAGTTCCCCATTGCATTCTTTTACAGTTCATTGTGGTAGGCTTTTTATTCTGAATGGTGGTGGCAGCTACCATTCCTACAGAGGAAAAGAGTCTTCCCAGGCATCCAACCACATTCCCTTGAATATCCTTAAGAATCAAAATTCATCAGTAACTTTCCAAAGATGCTGTTTCCCTCAGGTTATGCTTATCTGCACCCTCATTAGCCTCATCAAAGAATTCTGCAAATTTAGGGAAGTGCTTTCTTTTCCTTCACTGAAACTAAATGGCTTGACCCTATCAACTTTTTATACAAGTTTTCTAATATTCTGTCTAATATGGAAATCTTGATCAGATCATGTCCAAAGACACTTTATCTGAGATTATTTCTGCTTGAAAAGCACAGATCTCAATGAAAAGGCATTAGAACTTAACACAGGAGGGAAGGTATAAGTGTTATACATATATATATGAAGACTTCTGGTGAAATAAATTAAACTGTAGAAATTTTAAAAGAACAAATGTCATATTCAAATCACTGACAGTGTAAGTAATCCTTTTTCCTTCAGTATACTGAGGGTAAAGCACTAGTAACTTACTTAGGTTCTCTAAGAGGATGGCTCTGTTCCTATCATCATACATATAAAGAACATTTATCAATTTAATACTGTTTATTTGTTTGCTTGTTTTTAATATAAGGCCTCTTAGACCTAGAGAATGCATGAAGTAGTCTGACTCTAGGGCTGAGTATAAAATTGCACTGTATTTGGAGAGGGCATCTTGGGTTCTGGTCTCTGGGCTTATACAGAATTGCTTTTGGGAGCACCCTTCTCATCACACAGAGAGCACAAAAGGTGTTAATGTGGCCACCATCAGACTCATAGCTTTTGATCTCAGCAGGGTCTAGGTGGGAGCTGGGTGTTTCATCTCTCAAAGTGTCCATCCAAGAAATACTTTCAAACATTAAAGTTGTAGGTTCTGGGGAGCTGAATGTTAAAGAGAAGAAAAATGCTCAGTGAGTTTAAGATACTTTAAGGATGTGAAAGGAGCTATTCTGGGTCGCAGTTCTAGACACCTAAAGGCTTGGTAGGTGTCCGGGTATAATACATCATATTAAACTTTTAATAACTGCTTGCTTAAACACTTCACCTGTACGATTAGAAGATAATTCTCATAAAGAATTACATAAATAAATGGACATTATCAAGAAAATAGTTTTATTAAAGTCTTTATTAAAGAAATATTGTGCTTTTTTTACTTTATCTCTGTTTTCCAACCATTCTACTTGAACCATTTGCGCTGTATTGACATACTCTGAGCCTTCAGGAAGGCTGTTAAAATCTATAACTTGAACTCACAGAGGTGTCAAATATTAACAAGTGTTCTCTGCCCTGCTGATGCTGAACAGTGATCCACCTCAGGCATCAGAAATGAGAGAGCTAATTTGTAATTGTTGCTCTTCCCATTCTCTCATATGGTGGGTAAGCAGGCTGAGATGTCTTTCGTCTGGCTATTCAGCTTAATATAGGAACTTGCATCATCCTCTTCTTCATGGTAGCAGGATCCCACCCAGTATAATACTAATTCATGTGACTAACATCTGTCTCCTGGGGTTCATTGTTTCTTTCATCCTATCCCCAGAAGCAAGATTGTGTATTTAGCTGAATAATATTCAAAATATCACTGTAGTGTACAGGGGTATGTTTTTAACAGTACTTTTTGCTATGAGTCTATACTAATATTAACTATTACTAATATTAACTATTAATAATATTAACAAGTCAAACTGGTATACTTCCACTTGAAGTGGAAGATGATGAGGCTCGTGTGGACTTCAGATTCTAGGAGAGACTCTCCCTCCTGCTCAGAAAGGCTTTCCTTTACTGCAAGCTGACCTGGTGTCTGAGAAGTGAGGTCACCATCTGGAGTCCTGTCCTTCCTTTAGGCCATACAGCATTACAGAGATGAAGTCTCTCATCTGGAATCCACACTTTCCCTTGTTGCTGGTTACACCAGAGGAAAAGGCAGATTTAATATACTTGTCCTAAGGAGACATATTATTGGACTGCTGTTATTTTGGAGCTGCCTCATGCTGTCCCTTCTGCCCAAACCTAACTAAACTTTGCATAGCTCGTGGGGGGAGAAGAATTGTCTTCTGCTGTAATTAATATTATGCCAAAGATTTTTAAGCCTTCTGTTTCCTTTAATGCTTTGCTTAACAGTCAGGTTTCTATATGACAACAAAATGTTTTATTTCTATTTAACTAAAAATAATGGCTCCCAAAAATCATAAAAAAGAAAAAAAAAGTGTTTCCATACAGCCTTTTTCCTGCCTGTTCTGTTGTCCTGTCATACAAGAAGAGCATATTAAAAGTCATACTTGGATTATATCTTTATTTATGTATTGTCTGGTTCCTGAGCACTCTTGGGTTCAGAGTCAGCTACAGTAGATCATAACTACCCATGGCTCTGTCAGTGGAATATTCAGACATTAGATGAACTGAACCACCTTCTGAAGCCACTTGTGTATCTGAGCCCTTCAGTAAAAATCTTTAAGTTAGATGGGAGGAACCTGTACTAAAATGTCTGTTTTCACAGAAAACCATGACTTTAAAAAGAGTGAGATGCTCAGTGAAGGAAAAGGTGCTTACTCTTAAGTTATTTTAAAAGATCATAATCCATTACTTGCTCACAAATATTGTTTCTCATAGATTGTTATGTTTTGTTTTGGTTTTTTTCTTTTTTTAGTAGAATGAATATTAAGATTTTGTCACAATACCATTCTTAATAGTGTAGTACACCTGCCATTTGTTCATTTCACCTATAGGTATTTATGGAACTATTTGTATAACAGACTGCCAGGAGATTATTATTTTTATTATCATTCATCAGTAGTCTACACAGATCCCACTGGAGCACTGTGCTTTGGACAATGCACCACGGTTTATCAGTGAATAAGCTTAGTTTTTAAATGAGTAACAGATTTCTTTACCCTTGCACTGTACAGGTTGTGCCTCGCAATTCACAATTCTCTTTAATCAGCCACGTATTTTACACGATACTGAGCAAACATACCGCGCATATATATTGATGCAAGTTATTTTCACTGCTTGATAATATCCTTTGATTTATCACTCTTCTAAGCTGCGGTGTTCTGTTTTTCCTTTAGGGATACGATGATGGGTATGGGGGTGAATATGATGATCCAAGCTATGAGGCATATGATAACAGTTATGCTACCCAAACACAAAGGTAAGCAGTTGGACTTTTATATTATTTTTTCAAAGTACACATAAATTTCCTGTTTTATTTTCCCCATTAAATTTTACAAAATCTCACAGTACTTTAAAAAGCTGTCAAAAAGTAATAATGGCAGTCAGATGTTATATACAGAGTTATTCAGATGAAGCAAAAATTTAAGCAGATATATTTTTAAAGTTGGTGCTAAGTAAATGTATTTTGTACAAGCAATTACTTTATTTTCCTATCTGATGTCATTCTGAACTTCATTTTGCAGTTCTTTACTGGTGAGAAGTGTTCAGGGGCATCTCATGTTTATGGCCTTTACAATGGTTTGAGAAAAAACAGAAAGAAAAAAAAATAGTTGTGACGATAAATAGGTTGGCATCCACCATTAAGATAAACTGTAGAAAGGAATTACATGCCAGAAGTAAGTCTGAAACTACCTGTTTTCAGCCAGTTACTTTCCCAGCAACTCTCAGAAGTGATAAGTTTTGAAATTTATTTTATGTCCTTACAATGTGCAATAATGGGAAAAAAAAATCATATTCACATCTTATATTGATTTGTGTCACTAAATTGAGGCAACAAAAATTACCTCTTTTTTGTACACATACACCACATGCACTCATCCATTAATCTGACAGTTGGTCCATGTTTACTAAATATGGAATGACATCTTTTTCACAGTTAAGCTGGAGGATGAAAGGGTGCTTCAGACATTTATTCAGAAAGTGCTTTTATGGTTTGCTAAGAGTACTTGTAAGACTGTGGAAAGGCAAATGAAATTTTAACAAGAAGAGACACAGATTTTAACTGAGTTTGTGTGATTCTCACTGGGCAAAAAAGTGATGTATACATACAGAGTTCTGCACTCCAAAGACCAGAGGATCCTAAACTCTCTTTTTTGTTTACCATCTATTTTTGTTGAATGCTTTACTGATGAAAATGTCTGTCAGAATTATGTTCAGCTCCAGAACTGCTGTAGTGAGTGGTACTGGAGCTGATAAAAAATACTTGATAAGTATTTTTATAACCAGTGAAGTATATTTAAAAGGATTTGTCACACCTAAATGTAAACCCCATCAAGTATACTTTAACAACACTTTCAAGTAATTGTACATTAATAGCTGCACCCATCATGTCATTGTGTAGGTAGATATTCATGTTGTCAGATGTACTCCAACTTTTTTGAAAAGAGTTAAGCTCATCTTCTGCTTCAAGAGTGAATTGTCACAGGAGATACTGCCTCTGAAGGAAAAACAGTAATTAGTTGGAAATCTCTCTGCTATGACATCTCTTTCTATCATCTGAATTAACCTGTAATTTCTTTGCAAGTTGATGTCCCAGGCAACTAAATGACAAATATATCAAGTTTATGAGGAGTGTATTATAATGCAGCTAAAACTAGCAGTGATAATTTGACTCAAGAAAGAAAATTTATAGTCACATACTCTAGTCAATTAAACAGCTATTAAGTTTAGTCATCAGATATGTTTTCTACGAACATGAGCTACCTCCAGAACACCTAATCTGTTTAAAATGTGCAGCTAAAACCTTTCCTTGCGAAATATATGACAGGACATGTGGTCATACTTATCCATATCGAGTGGCACTTAATGCCACAAGTAGTCTATTGATTTCAAAACAGCACTTTTGGAATCACAGACTTCTCATTTCAAAGATTTAAAGAACAAATAGACCACTAGATAAACAATTTGGATTTCTGTACCTTATTGGCCATTTAGATTCACAGGAATGCCTCTCTACTGAGCCAAAAATAATACAATACAATGAAATAATGTGACCAGAATATTTGGTTAGATGTGTACATCAGAGTGTTTTCTCCAAGTCTCAGATCTTGTTTAATAGTATACTCCAGTCATATGATCAAGACATACTATGATGTGCACACCTAATAAAGAAGATAAGTAGTGCTGCTTCAAAATACTTATTCATCTCATCCAGTCTGTGATTTTCAGAAAAAAAAAAATTAATGAAATCTTTTAGGCAATGTCCATGCTCAGCTGGAATATTATCATAACTACCCTCTGCAGAGAATGACAGAAATTCTAAAGCATGAGATGAGAAAAAATTGTAGTTAGTGGCTTAATGCAGAGCACCAAGGTTTCTATTCTTGTTAAGGGCATTGCTTTTTATGGTTCATTAAGGAACTAATGTGGAAATTTTTAGAGTAGGTACAAACTCTTGTCTGATGGTCTTTCCATGCATATCGACCAAGCCTTATTCTCTTCATTGCTTCAAACAGAAGAATGTGTTGGGGTGGGGTGTCGTGAACAGACGGGTTGGGAGGGATGATCTGAACACAAGCTGAATTCATTGTGCTTTAGAGCTGAGCACGTGGTAAGTCATGCCTTGTTCCCCTACTTACCCCATGCACAGAGTGAAGATAGTGTTTGGGCAGACCACCACCATCACCTGCCTTTATCTTTCTTTGTCTTTTTGTATCTACTTCTCATTTGCCCACCAGGGTCTTTCTGCCCATATATATTTCAGTCCCCAAGGCCATTCAGATGCTGTACTTTCATGCACAATTATCTAAAAATCTATACTAAAGATCAAGTGACGGTGTTACAAGTCCATCAGTACATTTTGTATTGGCCCTTCTCTAATGGACTTCTTTAATAAACTTCTCCAGACAAAAAGCTCTGTCCTTCATGACAGCAGTCTGACTTTTTAGGCTAAAAATAGTGGGATGGGGTCACTTCTGGAAGAGATTTTAACAGTCTGTCACAGAGTCAGGCTGCGCTGAAACCCACAAGTTTGTATGGATGAATGAGCTGAGACACCTCAAGCACACTTTGAAATGGACACAAGAAGCAACTTGAAGAAAGAGAAAAGCGGGTCTCTCACTATGGTAAGTGCCACCTGGACCTTATAATGTTTAGGCAGACTTATTTTAGAAATGAGAGAATTATGGGCTGTGACAAATACAAGCTATATTGTATGAAGTCTGTCCTGCTTTAAGTAACAGAATATGTATTTATAAAGCCATCTTTTTCCTCCTTATCTTCCTGACCCATAATGACAACCCAGAGCATAGGATGGAACCTCAGGACACAGATTTAACTGAACAACCAGCTGCCCTTCCCAGCTGTGTCTGTAACTATTATTTACAGGATTCCATGAAAGACTTCATATTTACTGAGGACATTTAGAATCCCCACTCATTTTAGAAATTTGTTCATACTGATGTCAAAATACAGTTTTTAAGGTAATTAGTTTGTCCAATACCGAATAGAGCAAGGAAATGACCATTTCAGTGGGCAGGAGAAGACATCAGATCTGACATACTTACCATGCACAGTGTTGGACTGTACTTTGAATTTCTCCATTAAGTCTCTTTTTCCTCTCTCTTCCTTTCCCATACACGCAGTTGTGAAGATGACTTTCAGTGATAAGAGTGTCTGCCTGCCCAGACAAATGAAGACATATTCAGTAGTTGTAATTTTCATACACTATTCTCTATGCACTTGAAAGTCAGGCAGAGGACCCTTAAAACCTTTCTGCCAGCTAGATTTGCCTCCCAAACCTATAGTCTAACAACTTTGTTTAAAAATATAAATCCTAGACATGCTATGCAAAATGGGAGAAGTGTCAATTTTCCAACTTAGATGTAACACAGAAAATGTAGGAGAATCCTTCAAGTTTTCAAAATGTAATACACTTTTTTATTTTCTTAGCAGGAACTTTTAAATTTGTTGAACTACCACCACTGTTCAGGATTTATGGGCTGAGTTCACTAGATCACCAGGAGAAAAGGATGCAAAGTTCTGTGAGGAGATCTAGGAGATCACCTTTTTTGGTTGCTCAGAGGTTGTTAGGAGATCAGACTGTACCACATGCAAAGTCTGGCCAAACTCCTTGGCCAAAAGCAACAGAATCATTTGACAGAAATGGGTCAGTTGCTGATTAGTCACCTGAGAACTGTGATGGCCAGCACAGCCATCTTCAGCTCTGCTACCACATTTGTCGTCATCTCCAGTGACCTTTTTGTCTCTGCCAGCATGAACAGTTTCATTTTGAAGGTACTATGTCTCACAGCCAAAAGAGGTGATAAGGAAATCTGGGACTGACTAGCTAGTCACAGTATGAACCAAGAAGGGCATGTTCTCTTTAATCCACTTGCTCATAAGCTTCCAGCCATATGTAGTGTAAATAGTGGTGCCTAACATGTAAGAGCAAAGGAAGCCAATGATTGTCTGATGAAGCTTAAAATTTGGGTTTGATATTATTTCCCTGTTCCACAGTGTCTGGCATGAACACTCACACAAGAGTTCTGGGTTTTGTGAACAATTAGATGATATAATGGCAATGGCTTCCAGGTCTGGTTGCTTGGCTTTTCCTTCTTTTTTCTATATAGCTTTTATTAAAAACACAATTCAGCAGCAAAATGAATGGCTGTGTGCTTTCTAAAGGAAGAAGAGTCTATGGCTCCCATCTTGGGCTGGAAATAGACTTGTAAATATCGGGAAACCCGTCATTTACTGATGAGAAGAATAAATAACGCAGTGTTAAAAACAGATGAAAAGAGTGCACAACATTGCTGTTACAGATGCCATCCCACAGCTACACAAGCCTTGTTGTGATATACTGTCAGCCTCACTGTGACTGCAAGATGATGTAGGTAAAGAATATTTCTTTTGCATGCCTGGACCCTGCATCATTAATGACAGTAACCCAGTGTTGGGGCCTTGAAGGGATTCTTGGCAAAATATTTACTGTTAATCTTGCCAATAATTTATGTCATGCAATAGGCAGCATGATTGGATACACATTTCGTGCTGGTCTGCAGATCATTTTGGCCCAATGACTTCTTTTTTATTTGTCAAACCCTCACTGCAAACCCATCCTGCATCTGCTGAGCAAACAATCAAATTTCTGTTTCTAATGCAGAATTGCATATTATAGGCCATGTCATCTCTGAACTTCCCTTCTAAGAAGTTAATGGTAGTACAGAGTCTACACCTTAACATAAACATGAAATAAATTCTAAGTTTTTACGTGATCTGAAGACTTATAAACCTTGTGTGTTAGATAACTGCTGAAATGGAATTATCTTAGAGAACTGAAGAAGAGAGAAAGAAAAGGTAACAGAGAAACTCAAGTTGACTCATAGTTTTCATCTAACTGAATTATATTTAATTCAAAAGGTATCATACCAATAGCTGTGCTGTCATGTTCAACATCCAAATTAGGCTCCTGTTTTTCAATACTAGTAATAGAAACAAAAGGAGAAAAATGCTACCAGTGTCCACTTTCCTGCTATGGCAGAGAGCTGCTATGACCATATTAATGTAGTATTGTCCTATGTTCATAGCAATGCTTATCACTTCAATCTGTAATAGGCTCTACAATTCAATCTGTAATAGGCTCTGCACATTCTTCCAAGGACTCATACCCACAGAAAATTTCAAGAGCGTATTCAGCCATTGAAGTTGAATATATGACAAGTATATATGACTTTGAAAATAAACTTTTTTTCCCTTCTTATTCTTGTTTCCATTGCAAAGTTCAGGTTATCTACTGTACAGTTTTTATTTACAGCTTGTTTTTCTGCAGTGTGGGCTGCTAGTACAGGAGCTTAAGGGATCACTTACTTATTTCTGATCTGATATGCGGGAATACAACATGGACCTCAATTCAGTCCATGTCATTTATGTGGCTTACAGTACAATCACTTCAGTGCAAAGACATGCTGCAGAGTGATTTAGGAAGAATATTTTATCCAGTCTTATCTGCAGGAGTTATTTGCATCAGCAGGGTATATCTGCCTGCGCTTCAGTTCATCTTAGTTACCCTTGCTTGACCTCCAGATACCAAGCATTTGTATGTACATCTGTTTCTGAAGATGAGTTCTTCAAAAACAGTGCTGCAAGTAAAAAAGCAGAGTAGTACACTTGTAAAGACAACAGTACATAGTTCAGCTGGGTGTACATGTTCTTCAGTAGACTCTACCCAGTGATCCCACTGGTTTTGACTACTTTCTTTTTAAAATGTTCCAGCAGATTAGTTGAAGACTATCCATCCTTAAATGAAAGAATTTTGTCCTTAGTTTAAAACATAATGGTTAGATGGGAATGTGAATAATTATTAATTAATTTAGTTGATTATCATATAATTTAATCTTTTGGTAATATGATCAGAGGTTTGCACAGTTCTCTCTCACCATCAAAATATTACTAGATAGTAAAATATATGCGCACGTAAATATAGTCCAAGCTGCAATAGGTGGAGTGGTTACACTGATTCGTTGCAAAATAAGTTATTTATTATTATTTACTATTCACTCTCTTTTTAAACACTCTGCATTGTATTTATATTTTGTCATATTTCATTTTGGCTTTTTGCTTATATCCACTTGTCCATAAATAAAGATTTCCCTGTATTTTATTTCAAATCTGTTGAAATCAGTCAAGGCAGGAAGCCTAGATTATGACATTTGATGTATCTTCATAGCAATCTACTTATGGCATTCATCATCAGAAACTGTTTTCTAATGCCACTTCTCATTTATTTGACTCAACGAGCAAAATGGAATCAAATATCATTACTCTGAAGTAGAAAAAAGTTCTACCTCTTAAACTGGGTAGTATTCCTAAAATTCTGCATCATTCCCTTGGCAAATACTGTGTCTGCAGATATTTTGTATTATATTCTGAAATACTTGGTCATAATTCTGTGTCTATGAGAAAATGACAGAGGAATGTAGAATATACCTGAATAGAAATTGCCATGTACAAGTAAATGGCAGATTGGTTTCTATATCATATTTTGCAAGAAGTTCGGAACACAAAGTCATCTTGTAATTATGATGGCTCTCCACTTCTATGCTTGTATAATTCTGCCTTCATTAGTTATTACATTTTTAAATTCAGATTTGCAGTAGCATGAAATCAAACATATGGAAATGCTGGAGATAGATGAAATCTAGTTTAACTTCAGTTACGTTGTAAGCTATTAAGTAAATCCAGGAGTCTGAGAATGGACACATTCTTCTCTGTTAAAAACACTGGATACAATCATACTTGAGCTTTCAGAGAAGGAGAGACTATCCCCCAAAATATTCACCATATTTTTCCATTAGTTCTAAAGATGTGTTCAGTAAAGGACTATATTTGTGATTTAAGGCTGAATCCTGCAAGAAGTTCCTTTGTTCAAAAGATTTGTCATCTTCCCCCTAGGTATAATGCTCTGCTAGGTGGAGATGTTCCAGTAAGTTTCATATTCCTGGAAGGATTATTTCTTTATTCACACATTTCTACTATGAAATACTATTTTCTAAAAATGTATTC
Organism: Pyrocephalus nanus; assembly: GCA_038380795.1. NCBI lineage: Eukaryota > Metazoa > Chordata > Aves > Passeriformes > Tyrannidae > Pyrocephalus > Pyrocephalus nanus. The sequence goes on along the minus strand of CM076260.1, from coordinate 25,834,202 downwards.
AGGTATTGCAATTCATGTGAATGCAAGTTTTGCTCACCTCTCTTCCAAGCAGAAGTATACTGCTTTGTGTAAATAGCTTTTGTTTCATGGCCAGCTGTCTGTTAAATTCTGCTGGCTCCCTCCCTCTCTGTGGGAGGGAGAAGTATTACAAATTATTACGTCAAAGGACTGCAGTAGCATTAAACAGGATCTTGTTAGCATAGGAGCTGAATATCTGATTATACCAGCTATCCATGTTCAAAGTTTGAAGGTCCAAAGATTACTGAACAGGAATTATATAGGGAAGGGGGAAGATAATTGTATATAGAAGACCAAGACTTTGAAGGATTCATTTGAGGATGTGAAAAAGAATGAGTTGTCCCCCCTCTAAAATACTGAATCCCAACTCTAGGGATCCCTGTGAGCTATCCTAGGTGTTAGCTTGACTCAAGAATCTGTTGTCTAAAGGTAACCATGACTGGAATATATCTCTAAGGAGTGCTAAAGGTTCATTTATCTGTACCTGTCTGAAGTATAGATCCTGATTGCAAACTGAAAAAGGCTGAGAATCTCTCCTCAAGATTGCCAGTCCTAAACTAAAATATCATTTCCCTCTCACATTGTTGAGTACTTTGACACAAAGGTGAAAGTATATCAAGTTATTTTTACTTCATCAGAGGTTAGTGTGGAAGTTTTTAGTCTGTTTCCTTATGAATCTGAACTGTGGAACTTCACTGGCATCAGCTGAATGTCTAGTTTGGACCAATTCATTTATTTCTATATCAAAGGCTTTCTGTTCTTTGGCTGTATCAGGATAGACTACAGAACACACTTCTCCTGTACAGATTCATGTATTAGCAGTTTTTAAAGCAGGTGAACCCTTTCTTGTACCTTTTTGCTTTGGCTTTAGAGGGTCCATTATCTGCAACCACATTGTGTGCTCCGCAATTAGAGAATAAAAGCTTACATGCATCTTTCACCATGTAAAAGCAAAGATCAAAAAGAGAGAAAGAAGAACTAAACAAAACCCACACACAAAAGCCGTGAGGGAACAAGAAGTACTTTAATTCTTTAGTTCTTGCAATGTTTTGCTGCTTTATATTACTGCAGCTGTGAGAGCATCCAGGGAACCAGATGGTAACATTGCTAACCCAGGATGACTTGCCAGCAGCTTCCTGCAGGTGCAGGAGAAGATTGGTCGAAGGCTAATGTAGTCTATTCGTAATGTCATGATTTTCTGTACCTAACCCCACTGAACTCTGGGTGGTGAACATCACACTTCCCCTGGGTGACTTGCTGACCCAAGAGTCAGAGTTTTGTGGCTTCAATCTTAACTCTTTTGTTTGTGGTTCTCTGCCTAAACCACCTTAAAGCACTGTACAGCCTTTTGAGTTAAAAGCTTTGTGGTTTCCTATAGGTGTTGACAGAATAAACTGGAATTCGCTATTCCTTTAATTAATATCAATTTGAAAACATCCCAGTTAACAAGAGGTTAAAAACTTCTCTTGGCTTTTAAGGTTGCTGTTGATATACAGTCTCTGTACTTGAGCCTTTGTCATATCATAGGAGCCCTAGATAATTCAGGTTGGAAGGCACTTAAATGGACCCTTATTTCTCAAATAAGGAACATCTTGTGTTGGTTTTTTTGGTTGGTTGTTTTGTTTTTTTAAACTGATCTGGCTTTATCAGCATGGGAAGAGATCACGAGCTTATGGAAACTTTAATCCCAAACCTTTAACTGGTTCAAAAACATTAACTGAAATAAAAAATTTTAAAAATAAGCATAAATAGGTTACAACTGTAAACATTAACCATATACATATTACTAATCTCCTTGCGCACAGAATAGGAATTAGGACAGAGTCATACAACTTTGTTGTAAAAATTTCATAGAGATAGAGATATAGATAGAGATCAGGTACAAAACCAGGTAAACTACTTTTAAGATACATACCCATGCGTATATCAATTTTTCCACAAGTGTTATGTATAGGAAGTTACTAAAGTCTAAGTCATGGCACATCAAGACCTCTGTTTCAGAAGTCTGATGTTAAAGTACAGTGCAAGTAAAAGCTGAGAAGTTGGTAATGAGTTAATTCTGTCTGCTTGATAAAATGTATTGCATGCTGCTTTCAGATGGGTGCATGTACTTAAGTAAATTACACTTTATGTTGCTTGAAAGTAATGAATGCTAATGACAGATAATGTTGTTTTGTTTCCAATTAGCACTGCCAAGAGAGTCACAGTTTTCTAGAGCTCATGATCACTGTATTTTCCAAGAACAGTCAGAGAACTATAAAATTATGTAAACAAGTTTTTTTTATGCTGAATGTATTTCCTGATTGTTTCTTTCTCAGTCAGCCATAATGCAAATGAACTATATCTCTCCGTAGTTTAAGAATTAAAAAAAAAAAACCTCATGTTTGTAAAGCCATATTCTATCACACATGTTTATAAACATCATTCATTGTTCAGTTTGCTAAAAAACAGAGGAAAATTTTTACAACTAAATTCATGTAATAGATTATAGTGAATATTCAGAGAGTTTTAAAATAGAGCAGACTAATGGATAAGCAGTCTGGCTCACAAAATATGAGTTTAAATCTGGTATTTCATACTAAGAAATAAGTTTTCTTCACTTAGGTATTCTTCAAAACACTTTCTAATGTGAGTTGGCAGAGAATTTGAAATGCTATTTTGGCTCAAATCTATGAAAAAGATGTCTTATTGAGGCAGATAAAGTTGGAGAACTTAGATGACAATCATGTATTGTTCTATGAATTATATGTTTTCAGGAATGTAAGTATTGTGCTCACAGACATCAAATATGCAGTATGTAACAAATTACTTCCTTTCTACTGTTGCAATACATCTTATTTCTTATTTTATAATGGTGTGTGTATTAACTTAGTATTCTGTTGATAATGTATTTTGGTTCAGAATGTTCACTGCAGGATTTTTAGCTCACATCCTTATCTCTGTGATTGTGTGTTTCTCACACAATCTCCATGATTATGTGGTTTTTTCTCTAATAAAAATGTACAACAATAATAATGTAGCGATGAATTTTTTGCCTGCTGTTGCAAGTCTTGTGTTCTGCTGGATGTTATATTGATGGGTAATGGCTCAAGGCCTGCTCAGTGACTATGGAAACCATCACTGCTGTTGATGACTTACTGGCCTTTGGACTGGGTCCCAAATGCTCTCCTTTTAAAGCTGACCTTTGTTTGCAGCTGCTTTGGTTTGTAAAAACGTATTGTGAAGAAATACCAGCTTCTTATCTGGTGGCAAAAGATGAAAGTTCTTGTGCTCCTTCTCCTCTGACACCATTCACTAGTCCAACACCATTCACTAGTCCAACACCCTTCGATACCCAGGAGAGCAGGCAGTATGCCAAAATGCAGCTTCTTAAATCAGAATTTTCATATGTCTGTCTGCCAGATCTGGGTGGTATGTCATCTCTGTTTTGAACATTGCAAGTAAAATTTCTTAGGCCTAAACCATAAACCTTGTATATAGGACTAGGTATATGATTTAACCCTGAGGCTGCCAGTGCTTGAGTTCACTTACACAGTCCTGTAATTTCATTTAACAGGCTACTAAAATCATACAGAATGCTTACTGTGTTCTACAAATAGAAGATGTTTCTTGCACCACTTCCATAGGGTGGTTTATAAGTCTGGATAATTAATTTTCAAGGAACTAGATGGCTCTCATTATCCAAGAAGTCAGTGCTCTGCAGTCATTATGTCCTGTAGAGATCAGTTGGCTTTGGGAAAAATCTTTAAAAGTATTACTTGATTTCATTCATGTCACTCGTATGGCCACTTGCTGCAACTACTTTAGCAAATGGATTTCATCTCTCTGAGATACTGACATCAGTATAATTCATTCCCTCACATGAATGACTTCTGGCTAAATTACTAAATTAATGCACAACAATTATAGTTGAATTTTCAGTTCAACAAACCCCCACAGATATCTGTAGCTGAAAACTGACTGTGAGAGTTGTGCCTCGCCAGGCACAGTTCAAAACAGCTTGACTGTCAGTTTTCAGTTACACACAATCAATGGTCTGAAGTGAGACAGAGCAAATGAATTAATCTCAGAAATTATTCCAAGAATAGTTATAGGTAGCTATTAAGTTCAAGAAATTAAAAATCTGATTACAGGCTGTTTGTGAAGAAAGAAGTCAAAATTAGTTTAAGGAAATAATTGTTACAGATTACTTGTTTATCTCTACTGCACTTATGAAATATTTCTACTTGCACTCCACTGTCAACTAAGCTTCTCTCTCAAGGGTAAACTAATATTTTTAAAATAGTAATCCAATATGGGAAATGGCCTGAGCAATAATGTTATAATTAATGCAATAATGAGCTGATTGCCTGCTTCTGTTCATTTTTCATGAGTCTATATCACACAGTGTCCAAGAAAAAGAGAAGCAAAAGTGACAACTGAAAACTAACACAGAGAAAGTGTCACATTTTCTGTTTGGTTCACTGCTGATCAAAGAAGTACAATGTAATAGAATTCAAGAAGTTTGCAAGATTTTCTGGGCAGAGACTGATTCTTGTTATGTTTGCCTGGTACCCGAGAACCGAAGTAGTTTGATCTTGAATTTGGTATCAGGTACCAAAACCACAGTGCAAACTTTAAATTATAATAGCAGTAAAGCAAAAGTGTGAATAACTCCATCTCTGTTTAATTATGTCTTAGAGGTTGAATTTTCTGGATGTCCACTCCACATAATAGCTGGGAATTGCTGATTATCAGGATGTAACTACTATCTAAGATATTTTGATTATGTTTTAATGTGTTATTTACATAATTTTTGAAAACAATGAAAAAGTGAGTTTGAGACTCATAAGTCTGATTTTTCAGTCCTTAACCCCATTTCTTTCAATATGATTGATTACTGTATAAAACTTTCCATGGATGTCTAATAACTGTGTAAGGAAGAAGGCTGTGGAGAATCAGGTTTCTCTCTACAGACAGTGGAAGCATGCTTTCTTCTTCAGGATCAAAGCTGGAAACCTGTCAGTGTTTTTGGTAAAGATAAGTAGTTTACAGGTTCCGCACCATACAATACAGTCAACTTTGTGAAAACAAACTATGCTGAGTTTGATAATGCACGAGTGTTTGGAATTATATGTGAATGAGATTAACGCCTCTTTTGGCAGTTTTAACAGTAGTTATATTTAACAGTACAGTGGATGGTCTTTTTTCAGACCTTATTTTTGCAAATAGAATTTCTCTCTCCTAGGTTTACATATTTAGGACCAAATTTGTTTTATGCTCAGTAGATAAGAAATGTGATATACGGTATTAGCTGTTATTGTCACTGATAACTTTTCCTTCATGTTTTTGAACACTTGCTGGACTTGACTGTCATGTCAGTGTTAAAATATATTTCATTTGCTGTGCACTGTTTTTGTTTTGAGTTGGTTACCCAGGATAATAGTGACATGGATTTCTGAATTTGTTACAGTGTGCCTGAATATTATGACTACGGTCACGGAACAAGTGAAGAGGCTTATGACAGCTACGGTAAGGTCTATTCTACCTTCAGCAAATGTGTGAAATCAAAAGAAAATATCTGTCTCTGACAACTCAGAAATTACTTCCATATACTTTTGTTTCTTACTCTTCTTACAAAGATCAAACAAAATAGATTTGTGCAACTTTAGGGTGAATTTTGACTTATTGAAGTAGGACCAAAAAATAGGACTTAGCAATTTCAATCAAAATTACAAAGCCAATTACTCACAGTCACAGGTCAGTTTAACAGCAACACTGAAGTTTCTGATTAACTCCTGAATATATTTCACAGTGTTAAATTTCAGTCTGCTTGATATGCCGACAATACTATGCATCTACTGCTGTCACATGCATCACTTCAATCAGCAAGGTTTGTGAGATTTTGAAACATAGGATTTAATCAAAATGGAAAGAAAGAGAGGCTGCTGTACCACCATGGGAACCCCCACTGTAATGAGATAGGGAGCATCTCATGCCACACTAGGCAGTATGAGTAGAGGGAGAGTTGTACTCTGCACTTCCTCACCAAAGTCTGAGCTATGTCTGATCTGAAAAAGTTCCACTTCATGGGAACCAAGGGCATGAAAGGAAACAAAGTGTTGCTCCAATGAGAACAAACCATTTTCTAGGCTGCTTGCTATTAGTGATATGCTTTGATAACTATAGTCCATGTTTTCCTGTCAGTAATTATCATTACACTATACCATCAGATCTCACTTTGAATCTCACTCTGAGAGTTTCACTGAAATAATAGAGCAAAGCTGACTACTGACAGCTTAAAGACTGACCCTAGCATATTCAGCAGAGATGTCATGCTTGATTTACTGCTGCTAATAAAGTATCCTATGTCCACATGGTGACTTCTGAAGCATTGTGAAAATGAGAGCTGCTGGAAATCATGCTGCAAATCAAAGTTACACTAAGGGGTTATGTAAGGGTTGCTGCTTGAAATAATTTTATTCATGCAGCTGTGAAGTAAATGTCACTGTAATGCAAACTTACAGTTCCTTTGAACTGGTATAGAAATAGACAGTACTAAGATGTCAAAATGGTTGCATCGCATAATCAGAAACTACTTAATTTTTTTGTATAATCAATTCAATACATTTTGGGAATACAATTTGCAGTAAAGCACATTTTCAATGCTAAACAAGTAATAATAATAACTTATCCTTATGAATATGAGTGGTTCAGTTACCCTTTGGTTTGTTTCCTTTTTGCACATGCATTTTTAATACCTGCAGTGGAATATCTTTCTTCCCCTCTCCACTGCTCTCCTGAATGCATTGCTAAGCTTTTGGGCTGTGCAGAAAAGCATAGTCTGAGCTCAGCAGTAAGAATTACTCACTGTTTAATGTTAATTACACTCCAGCATGCTGAATCTCTATGTGTTTGGGCTAGACATTTAAAGTAGTGTCGCTTTCCTTCCAAGCCCTCATTTGTAAAACTGGAGGAATATCACTTCTTTTCCCAGCAGGGATTTTGAATGGACTAATTAGCTAAGGCTTACAAAGTGTTCGTACAGTGGCATCATGACTAAATTTATGTTCTGTGTGCAGCTCCTTTTTTTTTTTCTTTCCATTCAGCAGCTGAAACAAATTCAAAATGCCTGAGTTTCCTTTACTAGACTTGTCTTAAAATATGTGGCTGATAGCTGTGGACTTGCTTTGGTTTTCACTTGAACTATTTTCTGAGCTGGCATTTGAGCACAAAGATCTGAAATAGTATTATCAAAAACCTAGAATAAACATGGAATAATATTTCAGATTGAAATTTTGCTACTTTCTGAAAACAGATAAGTTTATATGTAAGTGTTTGTGCTCCTGTTGGTTCCTTTACTTTAGCAGATTAGTAAATTTGCCAGTTCTGTGCTGTGGAGATCTGTGTGTGAACTGCCTTCATCCCAAAGTCACCACCATTTATCTGAGGAGATAACCTGAGTATACAGAGCTATAGAGCTGTAGAATATATGCTTAACTTCCTTACTTTCTGAGTTCTTGGTGCATACTCTGATGTTCACTCTGTGTACAGTCGGGGCATGACCCCTTATCATCCTCTCACCTGAATTTACCCTAATTCTCTGTTCCCAGTTTTTACTTGATTTTCGGGATGTTTTGCAATTCATTGCGAGCCTCCTGAATCCATCCCACTGTATAAAATCAGGTCCCCCTTCATTTTTCATCATCCTGCAGAAATCAACAGTCTTTCCTCTCAGTTCAGTTTCACATCTTGTTTCACCTTCCATAACAAGGCTATATTCCTCCTTTACAATTCTTTCTGGCATGCCTCTGCAACTGAGAATTCCCCCACGCTGAATAAGACCACACGCAAATGGTACATGAAGGTAGAACTGATGTCTTGTTGTCATATCTTAGGGGTTTTGTTTAACAACTTGTCTGTTCACTCTCATCCATTCCAATAACAATGTCTGAATTATCAAAAATTCACAAGTTAGACATTTCTTTACTTTCTCCCGTGCATCCTCTTCTTCCAGTTTATTTTCAGGGAGCTCAGTTCTCAATCCTGAGAAGGTTCTCTTTCATTTGTCATGAAGTAGATTCAACGAATTAGTAACACTACTTCGTACTTACAATCCTTTTAAAGTTTGAAATAGAGCTCTGTGTTACTTGCTAAGTATTATACAGCACCATATGATATGGTACTCCTGTATGAGCTGCCTCATAGGACTTTTCTTTCTATCTGTGCTCATGAGACGTAGCAGGTCAGTTTTGTCTCATGGGTTCTTCTATGCTCCTTTTAAAAGCACTTGTGGAGAATTCTGTTGGGGGAACTGTTTCCACAGAAGTGCATAAAGATTTATGGATTGTTCGTAGTATGGTTTGAGAAATCACAGGGGTGTTTTCAGAGCAGAGCCCACCTGGACACTGTTTAATCCTCAGGAAGTTCACATCTCTTTTGATCAGATGGAAGTACTAAACAAGAAAGACCCTAAGTCATTTATCTGAGGCTGGACAAGATGGATTTCTACACACTCTTCACCGCTCTAAAATCCACTAAACTGCCTTACAACTTTTTCATTTTCTATTGTGAAGTTTCCTGAGAATTCCATCCCATTCAAATCCAACCATGGAAACCCCCAAGACAATAGCAAAGTCAGCTGAAAGAGGTATTTGTAAAATTACACTACTTCCCACGACTTAAGGATGTTCCATGAATGAAAATTCACAGCGCAGAACCCTCTCATGTAGTTAGACTCTTAAGCTCTATTGTGATTTGACATGGTTGTCACCCAGTCTCTCAGAAGGATCAAAGTAGAGACACTTCAAAGCATTCCTTGCAGCAGTCTCTGGGCACATGGAAATACACTACCAAGGAATTATGAGATTCCTACAAATTTTTGATAGGATCAGGATTATGCAGCTACTGCTAGAGAATTTTGAAGATCACCGTTCCAGGCTGAGGAACATAAATTTTGGACGCAAACCTGAAAATCTTCTTCGGGATGTATCCCTTATAGGCTTCCTCATGTGAATTGTAAAGACATATCTTTAGCAGGCACTTTAAAAATAGAAGACCAGTCATTAAAAGTACTGTACAATTTTCAGAAATGTAAATCATCCTCACTGCTAATCACACTTAGTAAACATTTATGATACTTATGTCGCCAAAGGTTTTTATATCTGCAGATAAGATTTTAAATCTAGGAGTCTAAACTGAGGTGACGGTGTCTTGTTAACTTGATGTTTCTGTTTTAAAAGAGAAGGCATGAAATGGGATTAATTTAAGAACAAAAAGGTTTATATTCCTTGCTCTCATTAATAGTTTTTTGGTTTCCCTTCTGTCAGTGTTGTCATCTGAGGAGATATCTAGTGAAAACACGAATTTAATGATTTTTCTTATAAATCAAATAGGATATAATGATTTTTCTTATAAATCAAATAGGATATAATGTACACCTAAAATTTGGTAACTACAAATGTCTCCTTTCCATTTGTAATATCGTACCCAACTCCAAAAAACAGCTTCACTGGACAGCACTGCTGTAAAAAGCCCTTTGTAAACCGTTCACGTTCTTGTTTCTTTCTCCGTTTCTCTGTTTTGTTGTTTTTAGAGGAAACAGAATTCTTGATAAAGTGTTTTGCTCTGTTAGGCCACATTAGAAAGATAACACAGAGAGTATTACTTGCTAGCAAGGCACATCCAATGCCTTAGAAGCTGTATTAATTACATCTGACCTGCCTCACACTTGTTTCATCTGAACCCATTTTCACCCTTGTACTGATCAGAGCACTCAAGGCTTTGTTTATCAGCTGCTGTTTCTGGCTTTGTTCTTCCAAAGGCTGAACAGAGGCAGTAAGCTCTGCCCGTGGTTGCTGCAGAAGGTTCAAGAAGCTCCCGTCCCTGCTTCCAGAGCTTGAGACTGCCATAGCAGTGAGGGTGTGCCAGTTATCAGATGCTTTAGTTCACAGCCTGGCGCTTATCCTGCCTTATGTGTTACTTGAAAATGATGGCGATTATGTTTTTATGTCAGGTCATGAACTGCAGTATCTGAAAGACCAGTACACACAGACTTCTTGCTGCTACTACCAAAAAAGCAGAAACCTTAGGTAGAGTGTGAAAGGATAGGGTTAAAGTCTATAACCTCCTAAACCACCACAATTAAAGTAGACTAACACCACCTGCCAAAGGCTTTAGGCAAGAGTTAGGAAGGTTAATCTGTAGCTTGCCACCAACACAAAGTGGGAAGACATAAATGAACTCCACTCACATCCTTGCTGCTTTTCAGGAGAAGCTTACAAGGCTGTTTACTGCATGTGCTGCCATTGCATCAAGGAAAGATTGCTTTGTTTTCTGTCTTCACCAGAAATTTTCAACTGTTCAGATTTTCTCTAATGACCATGTTTTGTGGTGCACATTCTAGTCCAGTTTAGCATTAAGTGCTTGCAAACAACTGGGTATTTGGCTTTAGGATAATTCCATCTTTAATTAAAATTGGAGAGTGTAACTGTTTAGTATAATTCCTTTTAATGTAAGACATCATTTAAGTTGTAAAATGCTGCCACAGTGACTTAACTGACTATTTCACAAATAATTCCCTGCCAGTTATTCTATATGAGAGCTTTGTAATTGAGGTGACAATTAGTTTACTAAGTAATGCTCTACAGAGATAGCACTTCATAAACAAATTCTTTATAGACTTTTATAGAGCTAACAACTAGAAATGTGCAGCAATATTCCACCACACTTTTATTGTATTCTTTATTCTCTTCATTCTGTATTTGTCTTTATGAGCGTATAATCTAGTAAATTAAGGGGTTTTTACCATAACAATGATAGTTTCTGTTGAATAAGTAAAACTAAATATATAATGATGAAATGTGGGGAGGAAGTCATAAAAGGAGGGTTCAAACTTCAGGAATTCTGATATATAGGTTGATTGAAGATATGTTACCTTAGGAGACGTAAATTCTCATACTACATTAAAAGACATAGGCATGTTCATTTCGTGGAAAAACTCAAGTAACTACCATCATAGTGTGAAATAAACCCTGTAGTGATTAATCTGTGGCAATGACAAAGTAAATGAAGCCATGTTGCAATGTACACAGAAGAAGTATAGGTACATTTTGAAAAAACACTTCTTAGCAATTACTCTGCAGGTGAACATAAGAGTTTTTTCCAGCTATTGAGTCCAAGTTCCTTCCTCATTTTTAATAACTTTGGTATTGTAGATTATTGGTCCTAACATTCATTATGCTCAGCATGCTAAGGGTTTTTTACCCTATTTTTTTACTAGCTTAGTCCCATTTAAATTTTCAAATGTAGGAAATCAAGTGCTCAAATAGCTCAGGGTGACTGACATGCAGATGTAAGAGAAACAGGTCTGATCTCCTCATTTCAGTGTTCGTCTTCACTTGACTTGTGATTACAGACAAGATCTTTACTAATACTAGTTAACAAAAGCTTACTAATATGCAGATTGTTCATTTATATCATGGGAGTGTATACATTTGGTATTTGTTTGAAAATATCGCTGCAGTGTACCAAAGAAAACTCTCTTTGGTGTCTTCTGGGTCTTAGAATCATCCTAGAATAAATCACAGAATCATAGTTAAAAGAGACCTTAAAGATCACCTAGTTCCAATCCCTCTGCTGTGGGCAGGGACACATTTCACTAGACCAGGTTGCTCAGAGCTCTATCTCGCCTTGAACATGCCCAGAGATGGAGAATTCACAACTTCTCTGGGCAGCCTGTTCCAGTGCCTCAGCACTCTCACAGTAAAGAATTTTTTCCTAATACCTAATATAAACCTACTCTTTTTCAATTTGAAGCCATTTCCCCTTGTCCTGTCACTACATGCTCTTGTAAAAAGTGCCTGTCCCTCTTTCCTCTAGGCTCCCTTCAGCTACTGGAAGGCCACAATTAGGTCGTCCTGAAGCCTTCTATTTTCCAGGCTGAACAATCCCAATTTTCTCAGCCTTTCCTCATAGGTGGTGGCCCTCCTCTTCACTCCATCCAACAGTTTAATGTCCTGCATGTGCTGGGGACCCCAGAGCTGGATGCAGCACTCCAGATGGGGTCTTACCAGAGCAGAGTAGAGGGGCTGAACCACCTCCCTCAACCTGCTGGACACACTTGATGCAGCCCAGGATACAATTGGCTTTCTTGCAAGTGCGCATTGCTGTGTCATGTCCAGCCTCTCATCCACCAGCACCATCAAGTCCTTCTCAGCGGGGTTGCTCTTGATCTGTTCATCCCCCAGCCCTTATTGGCTGTGGGCTGCCCTGACCTAGGTGCAGCACCTTGGGCTTGGTCTTGTTAAACTGCTTGAGATTCCCATGAACCCACTTCTCAAGCTTGTCCAGGTCCCTCTGGATGGCATCCCATCTTTGAGATGTGTGGATCGCACCCCTCAGCTTGGTGTCATCAGCAAATTTGCTGAGAGTACACTTGATTCCTTTGTCTATGTCATTAATGAAGATATTAAATAACACTGATTCCAGTATGGACCCTGAGGACACCACTTGTTACTGATGTGCATCAGGATTCCAAACCATTGACCTCTACCCTCTGGATGTGACCATTCAACCACTTTCTAATCCATCTTATTATTAATAAAGCATCTCAGAAGCAACAGAACACAGATTGTGCCATTGTGGTGGAGTTTTTCTGCAGTGTCTTGACAGAACGCACACCTGTTTAGCCCATGCTGGGTGCTTCTAAACTAGCATAGGAGCAGGAATGCGCTTTAGATAAAGATTTCCAAATTTTCTGGGTTTTTTCTTCTTTCTGCATCAGTAATTGGTTTCAAAGTACATGACTTTTAGTTTGAAACTAAAGCAAAAATTGCAATCCCAACTGTTTGTGAGAATGCACTTCCAGAGGCTCAAACACAGGTCAGTCTGAAATGAAAAAAATCTCTAGAAGCCATATAGTGTGAACATCAACAGTCCTCAGCATCAGCTGTTTCACTCTGCAGATCATTCCTATTTGTATGCACTGTGTGCTAACTTTGACAGAGCATGTGTCCTGATACAAACTGTCCTGGCTAACAGCCTTGCCACATGTGCTGTGGTCCTGTGGACTGTGCTGTGCTCCTGCATGACTGCCTTTATTTTGGGGTGATAGAGGCATCTGGTCTGTTCCTGAGCACGAGGCAGATTTACTCCTGGCCCTGGGAACTCAGAAGTGCTTCTGAGTCTTCCTATACAGCGCTCTATTTTTCTTTCCTGAAAACAGGAGGCATTGAAGATTTCTACTGCATAAGGATAGAAGATATACCAAATGAATTGCCCTTCTTTAATCTTCTATTTCAGTCATTCCTGTACTTACTGATAGCAGCGATCTTGTTCCAAATGTGGGACAGAATAAACTGTCAAAAGCATTTTCTTGATTTTCTGCAAAATTTTATCAATTCTTTTACTGGAGGAATCAGCTGTATCCCAAGTAGCATTCATTCCCTCAGAGATTTATGATTTTCCTAAGAGCACGATTTGAAAGTTTGTGGGCAAAGAAGCACATTTTTAATTCAGCTATGATGACTAATGTGGGGATGATACTAGAGTTATTGCTGTTTTGTCAAATCAGTGTTTTAATTAGGTTATAATTCTTTAGAAAGTTCCCTATTTAAACCTGTCACATTCTTTTCACTGTCTGTATATTCTAAAATTTTAGTATTTCAGTTATTATGCTACAACACTGAAAAAAAATCCACACGTAGCAAGAGAAAAGAGATTGTTTTTAATTTATAGTGACTTTTTGTGCTTCGTCTATTACTCCTGAATTATAAATCACTTTCTATGACAAAATAAGAATACGTAAATCATGCAAAACTTTCCTGTGTAATATTTCAAATGGTAATTTCCCTGCCTTGCACCATGGGAACTGTAGAGTTGGAGAATCTAAGACAGAAGTTCTGTAATACTGATGTGCATCTATTTAATTCCAGGTCCAATATACCACTGCACATTTCATGTTGCATGACCATAAAGTAGTAGAAAATTAGTTTTTACTGAAGGGAAAAACAAAACTCCCTCACACTGTCACATTCACACTCCAGCAGCGCTGATAACAGTCTGTTTCCTCCCTGCATTACAGTTTCCCAAACTGCTGATGTACTCTGATGCTGCTCCTTTCCTGCCTGTGGCAGGTGTTCACTGCAAGAGTGGCTGAAGTCTTCCAAGAAATCATTTTCTGTAGCTCCTGCTGTTGTTACTTAACCTGCAGGGAGGGCTGTCAGAGGGGCATGCACAAGCTCTTCTCATCTGCTTCAGTGCAAGTCAGCTGGAGGATGTCTGTGATTCTTCACTACCTGTTTAAACCAGGGAAGCTCAAAATACTGAAGTAGATTTGGAGTAGTCATGAGGTTTAATTTGTTAGCCCTCCTGAAGAGAAGGCACTGTCAAGCATAGGGGCAGTAGTTAGGGGTTTTTTAACAGCTACAGCCGTGTTCAGAAACTAGACTATTAAACCACAAGGTTTTCCATTAATTTCTAGTTTTTAAGCTATATAACTATATAATAGTTTTTATAGGGTTTTTTATAGGTTTTTAAGCATGGTGTAGATAAGCATAATGGTTTTGAGCCTGTGCTTTGAAAACATTTTTTGCCTTCTGAAGATTCCACATTTCAAAGAAGAAAGGTATCATTTGTGATTTGAAAGATAGTCACTTCAGCTGTTCTTCTCACAAATTATAAAATGCATAGATGTCAGGTCAGAAAATCTTGTGTATTTTGCAAGCTTTGCAGACAAGCAAAAAGAGACCAGAAGAGTGAAAAAAGTAAGTGGATGCTCTCCTTTAAAAAAAAAAAAAAAGACATAACCTTGTTCTTGAATTTTTGTCTAAAATAATATATACTTGTCCAGTTATGACATAAGAAAACTGCTGCTTTTTTTTTTTTTTATTTATTTATGGAGTGAAACATTGGCTTTGTAATGTTAGTTGAGCTTCAGTCATTAGCTGGGGTGGGGCAAACTTTCCATCTATTGCTTAGTACTTTGTCTCCATACATCTTTTCATGGAGGGTTACTATAAATACAGCACAAATTGAATTGTCCAAAGAAAAGCATTCTAATTTTCAGTGTTCTCATTTTAAAGCTACATGTCTGGTTTCTATTGGGTCTTCTGTTCAGCACATCTATATCACTTTTCTCTCACTGCTCAGGCAATCAACTACATCTCAGAACACTCCAGGGAGATAGGTATTCCTGTCTCATTCTACCAGTGACGAAGCCATACCACAAAATATTGAACAATTATCCAAGGTCACCGAGCAAACAAGGAGTAGAGCTAGTAATCACAATTCCTGAATTCCACTTGCGCTCTATCCCAAGTGCAGTGTGCTCTCTCCACATGCATGCAGTATAAATGACCTTGCAAAAATGGTGGAGATTTTTCCTTATAGGAAAGAAAAATATTTTATTCTGAATTAAAAGCAACTTCTGTTTCTAAAACACTGAAAGCTAAGTGAAAAATGAAATTAAATCATTAGATTACTTGCTGTTAAATACATCATAACTATCTAAACAGAATAGCTTTTTCTAATCTCTTCCTGGCCACCTGTCCAAAATAATTGACCAGAGATTAATAAAATTGTGCCAAATAATTGTGGGCAAAAAAAATGTTAAAAAATTTACTAGGAAGAAAAAGTGATCAGGTCTTTATTATTACAGGGACTAAGCAATGAATGTAAATACAAAAATATTTGGAAATAATACATTCATATGTAAAACACAAGCTTTTAATATGGGGTTTTTTAATTATAAAGCATCCATTAATGTGGTCTGCCTTTTCATTATTGCATTGTTTCCCTTTTTGCGTTTGTGAAAGTTTTATTCAATGCTAGAAAGTTCCTTTACATAGTTGCAGAATGCAGATTGAAGAGTGAAAAAAAAGTGTCTGATATATGGTTTTCTTGAATCTTGTACTTGAAGACATTTCAGCATGTGATGAGAGCCACATGGATCGGCCACTGAATTTTTCTGTGCTTTCAATAATACATAGATAAAACAGTAAGACAGAAACAACTTCATACGTACCTCTCTCTGTGCTATAAATGTTACCATTTAGATCCCATATTCAAAGGAATTTCTCAGGTTAAAAATGGTATGACCTTTTTTAATTCTGACTCTCAAGTAAGAGAAAAATCTAGCTATGATTCTGTATTTAAAGTTTAGATATGAGCTAATGAGTCTCTTAGCACTGATCAACCAATAATCTTCAAAGATAGCCTCAGCTAATATATCAATAGTCTATAATAGATATTGAAAGCATTTATATAACTCAGTTAACACAGTATAATAAATAAAAGTCAATCTGAACCATAAAAAGCAGTGCAAAAATACTAACATGCAATTTCAATCAGTCATAAACCAAGGGTGCTGATTTAGTGTGATAATAATTAATTTTATATCCTAAAGGTGAGCTTCAAATACCAATTGACAGGGAGCATACAGCAAACTGAAAGTGTGCTGTGTAGTTAAAAGGGCTTTGCCCATGTCTTTTCATTTCTTATCAAAGTAGCTACAACACTTGTTACCACACCCACAGGAATCCTCATGCCCAAGCACACTCAGGTTCCTCACATATAAACTCTATTATGTTTCCATCATGCTGCTATAACCTATACTTTTAGTTTCTGAAAGCAAAACATACACTTTTTCTCCTTAACTTAGAATGGCAAAGTTGGCAATAACACCAAGTTCCTGAAAAAGCTGGACCCTCTGCCCTCAGTCATTAAGCTGCCTGTGGGGATGTCTTTTGTCACAGTCTTTGACATCTGATAGCACTGGGGACAGTCAGAAGTGAAAAGGACAGGGTATGAGTGGAGCCTGCTATGGCAGAAGGACTGGATGGAGGTCTGGACGTCACAGAGGGAAGAGAAAGGTCAGACTGCACAGGATTTCTTTTAACAGGAATCAGAAGAAGGAAAAGGAATCAACATTAAAGCACAATGACCGCCCTGCACATTTCTTCAGCTCTTGGTCAGTCTCTCAATTGCAGTTCTCCCAATTATCTTCCTATCTCTGAAGGTACACCTATTACCTGCTCTTCAACTGAAATCCCTCTCAGTTTCCACTTCATTAACATGTGACTTTACTAAGATGAAATACATCCAGGGTCTTTTTCCTTCCCCTTTTGGTACAGTTTTTCAGAGACAGACCAGGCTCCACTGTTCTCCTGTTCTCAAACACAGTGAAACTGAGCCTGGTAATCAGTCTTTCTACCATTCTGCTGTCCAACAAGCTACTGAGGTAGTCTGTATGGCTCCAATCTTCTAAGACTGTTCCTGAAGATAAGAATTTTCCATTCTCAGAAGCCCTGTTTCTTCTCTCCGTGCTGAAAGAAGAAACCTTACATTGGACTTCTGAAATGGAGACATGAAAGACCAGCTTTGCACACCGAGGAACCTTTAATTACTAGCATGTGGATATATTATTGTTAATTAAAAATCCCCACAGGAAAAAACCCACTAGTAATCTGACTTCTTTTTTGGTGTGGCTGTATCCTGTAATTTATTGGCATAGTGTAGTTCAGAGACTCTTGATAGTGCTGCTCCCTATCGTGCTGCTTTCTCCATATTAAATATGTAATCTTTTACTGCTGTATGAGTAGTAAATGCTGGTGTTTTCCCACTTGAAGGCCTTCATCCCAAAAGTTCTATCTATGTTTTGGCTATGGATTCACCTGTTAGTACACTGGGGTCTATCGTGCAGTATCAACAGGAGCTTTTAGCTGTCATAGTGTCACTGATGGTGCTAAAGTTCGAAATCAAGCAAATAGGTCCACCATGTTACTGAGAAAGAGACTTGTACCACAAATTACGATTCTGGTTTTGTACTGTATCAAGAGAAGCAATTAGCTTTAAGAACAGTCAAGGAAAAACAGCTTCCTCCAGTTGGTAATATAAAGTCATTTTTCAATGCATGAGTACTACCAAAAATACTGTACATTTTACCTTTATACAAAGGTGTTTCAGTCCAGATGAGTGAGGGGACTGAAAGGGAACAAGAAATTGGTTTGTTTTTGTGTTGTACATTTAGTGAGTATTTTTACTACTTTGGTCATTTTCATTTATATAAATAAAGCTTCTCCTTTTCCATATAAATCTCACTTCTCCCTGAGGCCTCTCTGCAAATGCAGTGACACTTGAGCAAAGGGTAATTGAAGCTGCAGCAAATTTACAGCAAAATGCCATTTTTAAAGGGTGTAGTGAAACATACTGCAGAGGGAGGATTTTTAAATTCACTATATGGAAACTGATTCCCTCTAGGAATGAGAGACCTGAGGATTTAGAACTATATCATATTGGCTGCTACTTCTTCAACCCTATAGGCAATAGCTTTCCACAGTAAACTTTAGGTTTGTATGACCATAAAACCCCTGATATTCAAGAAGAGAACATCCTGAAGAGCTCGAAGAAAAAGAAAATAAATGGAGTGCACCAAAAAATCACAACAGGAATGTCTCTTGTTCCATAGCAAGATCAGCTGCTACCCAATCTTCTCTAGAGATGTCCACACATGTCTAATACATGCTAGCCTGAACCTCACTTTAAGCTGTACAGATGCTATTCCACTCATGCTCCAAGCTTTCCCCTCATACCCCAAGGCAACAAGATAATGAAATGTAGTTGCAATGAAATCTTGCAGAGAAGAAATAGCTTTCAGGATTTTAACAGGCTTTTTATGTTTTATATTTTCATTGTTCTATTTCCACGAAGCATTATAATTTTACAAAAGGAATCTTTGATACCTGTTTTAACCATTTAGTATTTTTGTCTAGTGCCAGCTAATTTTTTTCTTAGTGGTCACGTAAATCAGCAGTCATTAGCAAATACAAGATACACAAGAATGTTGCACTATGATGCAATGTAAGATAGATGATACATTATGATTTCAGAAATTCCATTTTAATCACTCTACATGATCACTTGAAATCAGTGGAAAACAAAACCAGAAATTATTTCACAATCCACTGTCTGATTTAGGAGAGAATTGAAGTTTTGGGTTAAACTGCTAGACCACAACTGTAGGTAATTTCCTGATTGCTCAGGGTTAACTTCCAAAATAAATTGTCGAGGAGGGGAGAATATTTGTAGAAGCTTTGTAAAAACTGAACTAGATTTACAGGTTTTATCTTGATCTTTCTGAGCATATTTCATTCACAGAATTTGAAAAAGTATTCTAAAGATAATGCATAGTAAAATCTCTTTTTGCTTAATGTAGTAAGTTCACTTCTACACATTGTTTTTCTTCCATTATTTTCTTTCTTTTCATCTCAAATGGAAGTAAAAAATCAAACATACCTCTCTTATCCTTTCATGATTCAACTTCTCATCTTGTTACCATACCAACTACATTAAATGCTATTCAAATTTGTGCTTTAACTTAAATGCTAGAAACTCAAAACGTCAAATAAATTCTGAACTGGCAGACTAACGCAGTAATTTTTCCAGAGCTGACTGTGCCATCACCACAGTAGTTATTCATTCTCTAGTGAAAGTGAAGGTGTAAGGCTCTTTTTTCATCCTGAGATAGACAGATTGCCTGTATAGAGAAGTAGGTTAGTGTTCTGTAAGTTTTTTGTGGGAGGGTAAATAAATGGATGATAACAGCATCCTCATTTTATTTTTCTAAAGGTTTTTGCCAAAATCCTCAAGAATTTTGACAGCCATTAGCAGCGGCATCCCTTTGTTCTTTCAGTTTTAGATATTTACATAATTTGTTTTTCTCTTCTGTTTTTAGCACAAGAAGAATGGGCCACAACCCGTTCCAGCCTAAAGGCACCACCTCCAAGGTCAGCCAGAGGGGGTTACAGGGAACACCCCTATGGTAGATATTGAAGGTCCTCCTCATCTGTGACCTCATCTCAAAGACAATTAATAGCCTGTGGTCTCCACATAAACAGCAACAAGACAAGTAATAGTCCATTTCTTTTCTATCCTAGGGATTACTGCTCATTATTATCCTATGTACTACTTGTATTTCCTATAACATTGGCGTGACATTGGCATTAGTAGTATTTTATAACACGGACTTAAAAAAACAGAGACAAAAAACCTTTGGCAAACATTGTCTATAAACTATTCAAAGATGATGTTCTATTGGTTGTATTCATTGCTGTGTGTAACTTAAAAAGCATGACACTGTTACAGATCTCGAGTCTCTCTACATACTAGCTAAGGCTGAGTTTCTGTTTAGGGTTGCTAAAAGACTGTAATATGATTCTTTTTTTCCTTTTTTATTTTTCTTTTTGAACCAGACAATAATCAAGCTGTAGATAAGATGTTTAACCTGTCTTTTTTAATATATGTTAGTTTAGATTAAGATGTTCGATATTAAGTTTGTAAATTTAATTTTAAATGCTGTTTTAATGGGGTTGAAAACAAGCTGCTACTGTATGTATGTAGCTAACTGAAGTTGTTCAGTGTTTTAACCTGTATTTGTTAAAAAAATCACTTAAAGTTCCATGTGTAAGCTTCTCTAAATAGGAAACCATAATTTTGTCAAATATGTTTGCCATAATTTGTCAATAAAGCTGAAACCTTTTGTAACAAACTAAATTTGGAATTACTTGTTTTCTAGCTTTAAATGCCTGCTTTATTTCTTTTTCAAGAGATGCCTAAAATGTTTTTTATATAAAAATTACAAAAATGAACCCAAGCCTGTTTAAGATTTTTTGTGTAAGAATTTAAAAGTTGTATTAATAACTTCTGGTTGTTAAATAATTTAAAAGTTAACAAACTAAACTGTTACATGAATCATGGTTAGTATCCACTAATGTATAACATGTTAATGGAAAAAAATGCTTTAGAACAATAAATGGATTTTAAACTATCCTTTAAGCTTGATCTTGCTAAACACAAACTCTGATTGACTTGTTTGTATTAGCATGTCTCTCGTGAGAATGTAATGGAGTTTAAAGAGGTAAGATTACCACTTACCACTGTTAGACTGTCTAAATGCTAGTTCTTCAACCTTTGAGTTTCCCCGCACATTAAATATCCCATTCAACATGTAAGCATTGCATAGACTCACCTATTTGTTTTCACTCAGAAGAGTGCGTTGACTGCATTTTTCGTAGTATATAACAATTTGTCTTGATAAATAAATCATCAGTGTCACTGCCCAGTTGTTGGTACTCAACTTCAAAAACTTTATTTGTAATTTTCAGTGCTAAATATCACCGCCCTTGAAGGCAGTTTAGAGGGCTGATATTCTTTTGAGACTATCAGACTTGATGGCTGATGATTATTAAGGAAATATGTCGCAGGACTCAAAGGATGACTAAACGTTAAACAGGTAACACTAACAGTAACTCTGTAATTTTGAGTATGCAACAGTAATGTAAAATATTCTCAGTTATTAAGTTACTGATAGTTAAAAAAGTAAACCTACCAAAAGATAACAAATAGGTATATAGGCTATTAAAACAACTAATTAACATTAACTAGTGACAACAAAATTATTCTACAATATATAACCCTCAACGTAATAAACAGAACTAAAATTAACAATAATAGTAATGCAACTCTTGCTAACAACAAATATATAACCTAAATTTTGATGAAGAAAAAAAAAAAGAACAGAAGACTTGATGGTAGGGATGCCAAAACTGTTAATCCTTTAAATACAGTCTTTTTGTTTACAGTGGCTTTTTGTCAATGTGATTGGTTTACTTTTTTGATGAGACTAAAGTACAGGCCAATTGCTGTTCAGTTTGTGAACAAAATCTCTTGCAGCTGGAGTTGCATGCTAGCTCTTTTTGAATAGTTGATGATGAGTATGTTTTGTCGTTTGAAGTGTTAAAGTGAATTTAGTAGGCTACATGATGGTTACACTGAGTTTATTCTGTCTCACTGTTTCAGGGACTCACAGCCACTGGACAGCTAAGCAGCAGATCTGCTGAGAAGTGGTCAGGTAAGCTCTGCCGCATCTCAGGGGGTTTTCCTAGTTCTTATTTTATCTGTACATTTGTTGATACTAACAACATATTCATCAACATTTTTAAAGTAAATATTTCTTTCCAGCAATGTTTCTCTGCACAGCAGAATAAGGATTATGGTGTAATGGCAAACAAAACATTTACTTTTATATCTTATGATACCCCTCACTTAAATAAAAGAAGTGTTGTCATCTAGTCTTTTAATGGTAAATATTAAGATGGTATATTTTTATAACTGCTCCTGCTAAAAACATGAGCTGCTGTTTCTTAAAAGCATGCCTACATTTTGAAAACAAGCTAGTCCCATAATATAGAAAAATACAACATTGGCTTATCTTTGCTTCTGGAAATATTTATCATTTCTTCCTTTGACAAATGTATCTGTATAGAGACAGGAAGTTTATTATTTATTCTTATGCTTGGTATGTTTTTCTTTTTTTATGGTTTAGAATGGCAAGGACATAAATGGTATTACTATGCAGTGGCATGGATCACTTTCTATATTTCTGTTTAAATACCTTTAAACATAAAGATTTATCTTGGATTACTCTTTTAAATTGACTTCAGATTATATATGAGAATTTGGCTGAAGACCAATGTCAGTGCTGGAAACAAACAAAAAAATTCAGCTCAGTTAAACTTTGTCCACAGACTCAGAAGTGTAAACCTAATCACAATATAAAAACTACAAATTCTCGTCCTCTTTCATGATTGTTAAACTCGATAAGAGTTAATAAGCAAAACTGATCATGTTGTGCACCAAATACACAGTTTTAGACACATTTATTACTCTGGCATCTTTTCCCATGACTGTGGTCTGGCTGATTTATCATTTTCCAGCTATTGTGGTATTCCCCGGTTACTTACAAACCACAAAGTGTGTTCTATAGCAAGATATAAAGGGTTTAATTATCCTCTCCAAGGGGTTGCCTCAAGATCTTTATAAATTAGTTTTATTTATGTTCTGCAACCACTCTACAGGCCAAAGTGATATAACATGGAATTAAGGTTTTCTGCATATTACAGGCACATTAGTGTGAGCGTACCACTGTAGGAAAAAGCTTCCATGCACCCACCCAGCATGTAGTTATGCAAATTTGCTTCAGTCAGGATATATCTATACAAACAAGAAAAATACTTTCCACTCCTCTGAATACATTTTCATCATACTGGTATAACTGTGATTATAGATGACTATACATTATAGATTTTACTATATAAGTGTTCCAGGAAATGCTCACATGCCTTACTGAAATGATAAATTACACAAAGCTGTGACTGGGTCATACCTGATGTGAGATCCAGGGCAGAGCACATGAAACTAATTTCTCACTTGTGCATCAAATTTTTATGTGAGGGTAACTACTGTGAACTCCTTGAGGATAGACTCCAATAAATATGGCTTTTTAGCAGAACACTGTTATTTAATATTCCTGTCTCCAAGTCCATTTTAAAGCCATTCTTTGTGTAGTTTTAAAAAAAAATGGCAGAATATATCAGTAAATTTATGCATTGTGAAATATTCTTATATAAGAATTATGTAGAAAAAGTAGGTTAATAATTCAGTGTAAGCAACTGTTTTTGCAAACAGTTTTTCTATTGATTTTCAGGAAAATAGTATGAAAAATTACCCATGACTGCATGTGTTGTTCTGTGCCAACTACAAAGTATAGTTCACAACTGTTTCTGAAGTCTTGCAGTTAATCAGATATGTCTTAGGAAAACAAAAATCTACATTCTTAATTTTTGAAAAAAGTAACGAGAGAGTTTGCTTATTGTAATTAACAGTTATCTTCAGGTCTTCCATGGAAAGCTGTGACATAGTTCACACATCCACCAGTCAGGTCAGCCATAATTTTGAGGTCCTGAAAATTTATGTGCATCATCAGAAAACACATAACTTCACTTATGCTGCAGATCATTCCAAGACACTGGTCACCAATTAAACATTTTCTTTGGCTCAACTCACATACCAGTTAGTTTTGTTTGTAATAGGAACTAAAAACAGTATAAAATATCAAAACAATGAGTTAAAAACACTGGAAAAGAGAGGTTAAAAAAGCAAACTCTCAGTAAAATATTTCTAAGATTTTCTTTTTGTTTGTCCAGGTCAACCTCATCTGTAGAACTGTTTGATCTTTAAAAGAAAATAGTGCAGTATAGTTTTTAGTACTTAAATCAAGGAATTATATTTTTGTCTAGCAGATGTTTTGCATGTATTCAAGAGCCATTTTAATGGAAAAATTAGATATTCCTAGAGAAGCAACCTCTATTAGAAAATGAAGTAGCACCATGTAATTATTTCTTTGCTATTCAGCTTATCTTACTCTGTTTTAACAAAAAAGGGCTTAAATCTTCATATGAATAAATGAAAACCTTAGGAAATACAGTATACCTGACCTCCTCACAAAGGATGCTGACAACGTTTTTCTAACTCTGTGGGATCCTCAGCCTCCATTCAGAGTAACAGAGATTGAGAGCCATAAAGCCAGGAGATCTCTGTCCTCTTACTCCATGCCCTGTTCAGTCTGTAGCCCAGCCATAATTATTCCATTTTACCCAAACCTGCTGACTTCTGAACTGCATAACACTGATGTTACTGAAAGTGGGTGAGTGCATGTGAAACAGGTCACTGCGTGGTAGGTCTGAAGAAATGGATGTGAAGACCTTGTGACTAAGCAGAGCAGGCTGGAAGAGCCTGTGTCTCCCTGTTGCCAGAGAGTCAAACTACAGGCAGGACTGAGCTTCTGAGCTGAGTATCAGGAATTTACTAAAGCAACCAAGTTACCATTAGAATAATCAGTTGAAGGGCTTAACATTTTACCATAATAGTATGGATTTATAGTAGTTCTCATGAAATATCACCCAGGATTAGTATCTTGAGGTTAAAATAAATTAGTATCTTGAGGCACAAATAAGTGATGCATTGTGTTCAAATAAAAAAAAAATTTGGTCTACATTAGTGATGTATTTCCTTCATGATTGGCAGTAGGAATGTTGTTCTGTGAATTGTCTTTCTAAGAAGTCCAAAGTTTTGCAACAAATACTGCAACTACAAAATTATAAATGGAGGTCAAGGAGAGTCATAGAATAAGCTAAACACTGGAGAGAAAAAGTCTTTGTTAATGTCTGAAAGAAGTATATGATCCATTAAGGAAAGCAAGTCCTAGAACATTTTCTATATTGTATTGCATTAAAATGCAGAAGCAAGTTGAGATTGTATAAAGGTTAAGTAGGGACAGCACTGGATATCAGTGTTCTTCTTGCAGCCTTCTTAGAGATACCTCATGTTCTCTAAAGTTTACTGGTTGTGATAGTACACTGGTACACTTCTAGTCTTTTATGGAAAAATACTGTGTAAAAGGAAAAGAAGGCTGAGAAAATCTACCTGAATTTCCTAAGCAGCTACATATTTTGACAGAAAATTGTTCTCCTGTAATTTCCTGTAATTTCTTCTGTGAAAGAAATGCCAAATCTAAACAAGATTATAATCTCTACACAATCTATTTGCTTCAACATTTTAGCAAAGATGTTAAAGAAAATAGTCTTTTTTTTTCCATAAGTATTAACTGAATTCTTTTATAATGCTGTAGAACTTCAGTAAATGGATTAAGACTGCAAGAAGAGAAAGTAGTTTTGGGAAAAAATTTCATAGAGTCAGAATCAATGGTTATAAATTAATCTTATGTGACAAAGAACCAAGTTATCCCTATATCAGAATGTATGAATTTTTAGGATTCAGGAGGACAGAGTCCATTCGTAGTGCCTTTTTTCTAAGGTAGTATGAGAAAAAAAATTCATTTCACTAAGAGATTACAAAGTTTTTGCACAAAAAGAAAGGCCATAGTTGAAATGGCTGGCTGTAATTAATGCCCAAAAAATAAAGATCATATTTGTTATTATTTCAAGTCATCCTCTGTTGTCAACAGATTAATCAAAGTACAAGAAGAACCCTAATTAACATGTAAAATCACAGGAAAAACTGAAAAGTACTTGAATGCTAAACAGAAAAAAAGTCCTAATGTCTTCTGAAGTTTTTTTGTCCCCCAAAAAAACTTAGATGCACTTAGATGTACTCTGTGACCTCTGTCAGTTGAGTCAACCTCTGGTGACTAAATAATTTGTATTATAACACAGCAGAACATGTTGAAATACATCTCCAAATCATGCGTATCTGGAACATAGTTTTCATTCTCAAAGAGAAGCAATTTCTGTCACCTTTAGCATAAGAAATGCAGATTTCTAAACTTCTACTAAAAACATGTCATTGTTCTAAAAGTTTGTTTTCCTTATATAAATCCTATTAAAAGGATGTGTTTGGTACTTATTGAAAGGCATAAATGCTCCCTTGCCTAAAATAATTGAATTAACTTTGAAATCTCAGATGCTTTACCAGAGAATAGCAAAATTCATTGAGACCACAATTTCAGGTTTTCATATTTTAAGTCTGTAAATCAGAAGGATGGTTTACTGGAGCAAGATCATACCCATGCTGTAATGGCATAGATCATCTTTCACATATTAAAAGGAAAAATATGAAAGAAAAGGATGCATAGCTGATTGTGTAAATCCTTCATGTGCCCAAAGAATTTTTCAAGTTGCTGTATGGAAACAATAAGAACTTTCTAATATCTTTTAGCAACATTGGGGTGTACAAGTAGGATAATAGAAATGCTTCAATGCCCTAATAAGAGAAGAATTAATTATGAAAACAATATTTCCTGTTTATTTCTGTTGCTGCTGTACCTTATTGATTTAATGGAGGTATAGGTTTTTGTTATACAGAGTTATTATATAGTCTGAGAGTACCTGCTTCTATCATGTTTGGCACTGTTCTTGACATGCAGGATGCATTAGCTCATGATGGATGGCTTCCTCACAGAAAAACAGTTAATACCTTTGTTGCATACCCTTGCATTACAGGACCTTCACACTGTGTTACCACCACCAAGTCAGAGGTACAAACTGCTGAGCTGCTCATGTACGACTTACCATTCTGTGTGGGTTTTCTTCATTTACTTCTGCATGGAAAACAGAAAAAAAAGTGCACATATTTTGTATCATGATTTACTATATTGATTTATAACTCCATATTCATTGCTCAGCTAATAATTCATTATATTTCTTCTTGAACTTTAGAAAAATCCTGTACAATCAGTGGCAAAATTCAGTCAAACAGTGTAGTGGGTTGACCCTGGCTGGCCACCAGGTACCCACCAAAGTCGCTCTATCATCCCCTCTGCAACTGGACAGAGGAGAGAAAAATTTAACAACTGATTCATGAGCTGAACTAAGGACCAGGAGAGATCGCTCACCAATCACTGTCACAGGCAAAACAAAAGTGGGGATATTAATTAAATATCCCCACTTCAAGTGGAGATATTAATTACATTTATTACTGACAGAATCAGAGAAGGAAAATGAGAAGTAAAATACATCCTAGAAACATCTGCCTTTTACTTCTCTCTCCTTTCCAAGTTCTGCCTCCTCCCCCAACAGCAGCCCAGGGAGATGAGAAGTGGGAGTTAGGGTCAGTTCATCACACGTTGCTTCTGCCTTTCTGCTGCTTGGGAAGGGGAGTCCTTTCCCCTCTCCACCATGGGCTCCCTCCCACAGGAGAGTCCCTCACAATCTTCTCCAGCTTGAGTCCATCCCACGGGCAACAGTTCTTCACAAGCTGCTGCCAAGTGGGTCACTTTTCCACAGGGTGCAGTCTTTCAGGCACAGACTGCTCTAGTGTGGGTCCCCCACAGGGCCACAAGTCCTACCAGCAAACCTGCTCCAGTATGGGTTCCTCTCTCTTTGGGTCACTAGACCCCTGCCAGGTCCCTACTCCAGCATGGGCCTCCCACGTGGTCACAGCCTGCTTTGGGAATCCACCTGCTCCAGTTGGGGTCTCCTCCATGGGTTGCAGGTGTATCCCTGCACCCTGATGGTCCTCCATGGGCTGCAGGGGCACAGTTGCTCCACCATGGTCTGCACCACAGGCTGCAGGTGAACCTGAGCTCTAACACCTGGAGGATGTTTTCCCCCTCCTTCTCCACTTGCCTTGATGTTTGCACTGTCGTTCACATGTTCTCGCTCCATTCTTCTCTGGCTGCAATTTTCATCTGCCCAATAACTTCTTTTTTTTCACCCTTCTGAAATAGGTTACTGTCATTCCTGATGGACTCAGCCTTGGCCAGCAGTGGGTCCATCCTGGAGCCGCCTGGCATTGGCTCTGCAGGACAAGGGAGAAGCTTCAAGCAGCTTCTCACAGAAGTCACCCTTGTTAACCCCTTCTGCTACCAAAACCTGGCAAGACAAACCCAACACGCAAGGTCTTGCATATGCTGCTTCTTTCTTTAATTTTTCCCTTTCTTTTTCCTCTTCTTCCCATATACCTACTTTAGCTGAAAAGATAATCAAGGATACTCTCATTCAAATGAAATACTACTATTCTCTGATGATATAGAAATTCAATTTAGTGTTCTTTGAGTATTTAAAATTGATAGTATTCTTTTTCTTGTTCTATATGGTATATTGAGAATTATATATCTTTTAAATATCTCTTTTAGAATTCGTATGTAAAAATGCAAACAACTGAAAGGAATGTTACATTATGTTGAATTCTAGTTAAGGTTTCTGAAGGAGAATTTAATCCTGCAGATTTTACTCAGGTTTCATTTACTAAAAGTCCATGCTGACATCAAGGAATGAAAAGAGAATATGAAATTCAGAATGTGATCTGCAGTCATTTTTATAATTCAGTTAAGTTCAAACAGAAAACGTTCCTATAAAGGACTATATTGCATCATTGTAGCCTATGTCCTGCTTGGCTGCCAGTGTGAAATAACCCTGATCTAGGAAGAGTACTTCAGTTACAGTACCGACATTAGGATTCTGCTTTTTATATCATCATAACTAATTTTCCCATCTCAACCTGGCAATCAAGTTTATCTGTTCATGGTAATCACCATGTTATTTTCATAACAACTAACAAATAAGTTTTTGAAGGAGGCACGATACTTTTCTTTACACAGTCTTCTGTGATGGTATTACTGAACTTCTTTGGAGATCTAAGGCAAAAATGAGTCATCCACTAGACAGTGAAGGCCTGTGGAAAACGTGCTTTAGGAAATCTAGTGCTCATTTGAAAGAGTTATTGTAACCCCAAGAATACTTCCATAGTTCTTATAAAGCTTAAATAGCACCTACAGAGCTTAGAAGAAAATTTCCACATAGAACTCCAAATACTTAATGAAGGCAGTAGATATTTTAATCTCTGCCTTATAATGGAGAATTAGAAAAATAATGAAGCTGAATGATTTGGCTAAAGTCATGCAGTAGGTCAAAGTGACATAATAAAGTGCAATTAGCAAAGCAGCAGGTGAGGGTAAGAAGCTGCATCAGGAAATGAAACACAGGACGTATTCAGAGCTGTGGTTTGTTGTGAGAATTGAACTCCCTTGTCTATCATGCAGTGGTACTATCATCACTTGGCACCTGCTGGACTTTACCAGGCAACTGGATGAAGCAGCCAGGAGAATGTGTGTGTGTAGGGAACATACATACTTGTGCCAGATTTACATTCAAGAAGCCTGTCATTATTAACTTCATCCCTTTGCATTATAACTCTGTTTTTCAATAGCTGCATCAACTGTTGCCATGGTAAGTTTCTCATGCTGTGTGTCTTTGATGAAGAAGAAATACATCTCTAAACACTGATAAGGGCTTGAGACTCCTGGTAATACCCAGTGTCTTCCCTATAGCACTGAACACACTGGGATTGGACCCTAAAAACATACATATTCTTAAATTTTATAGTGCTGACAGTTCTAGAAATAACAGAAGTTCTATTTCAGACCATTTTAGGGATCATTTTAGATTAAGAGTTGTTTGGGTTTTACTACTTTGAAGTCTGCTAGGCTAAATTAGTGGAAATAAGGCATCAGACTTTGTAATACCTAGTCAACCAAAAATAACCCTAAGAATGTTTAAGGATCTAAAAAAACTGTGTTAGTTTTTTTTAATATGAAAACATTTTATACCAGGTTCTACATCTGGACTTATGTGGGTGACTCATTCTCATTCACAGCTCTCACAGATGAAATATAGAACCCCAAAACAAGCTATACAACTTCAATCTGTCATACCTCCTTTTCTCTCATTTATCTTGTAAATATACTCTTGGCAGGGCTGGTAATTTTAGCTACCATTAAGATAACCAGTACATTCTGTAAATGCAACTGTGTCCACTTCAAATTAAATTTTCCATTATGACTATCTACTTGATCCAAGGATTTTGGATGCTAAGCACTTGAGAAAAATAAAACATTTTGGAAATTTACAAAATAATAAATGTTCCTTTTTTGTTATCAAATGTCTGTGAAAGTATATTGCAAAATATGTCACAATACATTCCAGGGCTGTTTTTTCATGCATGAGAGAATAAGAACTGCCTTGCTTTGTTCAGACCATGAGTATATCCTGACCAATATCTTTCCTCTATCAGATCCAGAAATGGATGTTTGGGGTGCATGGTGAAGGGGTCAGTAGAAATACATAAAACAAGTAGAAGCTCTGCTGTATTACCAAATTAACACCAGACTGGTCCTATCTCAGACTTGTTTTCCCAGTGCCTGTCTTTTTAACTCCACTGTCTTGCCTAAGGTACAAAATAGATGTCTGATAGTAATGTATAAAGGTTGTGTGCCCAAATGAGCTTTTATCCATAGACTGGCCAACATTCTCAGATGCTGGGGTCTCTGCAGTGATTTGGGTTACAAGAAAAGTGGAGGGTGTTTAATGACCAAATAGCTGAGTTTGACTAAAACAGAGGAATGGATTATAATATCCTTCAGCATCTCTACCAGCAGAATTTTGTATGAGCCAAATTGCTCAAAGTAAAGGCCTGCTAGTGCTGTATTTCTTGTTGTCTTGAGGTCTTACAGAAAATCTTGGGATCTGATTTTCATCAGAGTTACAAGTGGCATCACCAGGATTTTTGCCTGACTATGCAAAGTGCTGTTTAAGGTTAGGTGCAAGTGTTGGGTTTCCATAAGTATGTAACAGAGGTTAATGTTTTATTTGAACTCAGAAATGTAATAGAAAATTAGTCACACTAATGAGGTATTCACATACTGTAGCCACAAGTGACACAGAAATCCAACTGCAAAATTGATAATTTTGTCAAGAAAAATTAAAGATTTGAATAGCGTTAAGCAATTAATAAAGGAACAACACATTGAATAAGGAAGATAAAAGAAATACAGAATAACTGGTTTTCAGTGCCCTTTTTTATGCATGAAATTAAGCAGAAAAAAAATAAAACTCAACCACTGTAGACTCGTGGTTGAAAAAAAAAACAAAACTGAAATTTAACTCAACCACTGACTGCATCAAATGTATACATTTAAAGACTTGAATTAGGGTTTCAGTGGCTTGTAACTGATATCTAACTAACTTCAGAGTGCTTGGGTTACTTTAAACATTTTGCAAGCCTGATGTTTAGACCTACCTAATATTTTCCATCAAGGAAAAGTTTATGGAAAGGTTTACATCATTTGCAAATTGAAAGTTCTTGTATCAGAAATTTGCTTAGGATTTGAGGAATCCTCCCAAGGGTCCTAAAAATTGCTTTCTGATTCTTTCTTGAAAATCTGTTTGTTTTGGAGAATATTATGAGACATCCACAAAGTTGTTTTTTAGCAACTCAGTAAACTTGCTAGAAGCTGTAGAAAAATGTGTGTATTCCCCTACCCACTGATAAGGATTTTTTTCTCCTATGTGAAGTTACCTTAGTGTGAGACTTGGGGAAGTATTGAGCACATTCATCACCTAACTTCAAATACCTACCTTTTGCCACTGTAGGTACTTAAAGTACCTGTGCATTCAGTGGAGTGATCTTTACTCAGGATGAATATAATCATCCTGCTGTATTATCTGTGTAAAGAGTGTTGGTATTCACACAATTCACCCCCACAAATCTCCTTCTTTATTACACTGTTCAAAGCATACTCACACTACTGTGCATGGACCATGGGCCTTCATCTCAAGTAGATTACAGATGCAGAAAAGATACTGAGGTAGCACTTGATGAATTTGTAGCAGTATGAAAATTGAAATGAGAAAGCTAGGATAAAATTATAGCTAAAGTTTCATACACTAACTTTACAAAAAGGTTCAAAAAGTTAAAAACAAAAGTAGAAATACTAGGTTTAGTTTAGTTTGCTCCTTTCCCTCTTTTTTACTCTGCTGTGCACACTTATCATTTTAGAGACCCTAAGGAGGTGATCACATGCTCTCTCATTCTACTTGCAGGGCACAGGAGTGTGTTAGAACTGTGTAGCAAATTCTGTTGTTATTTTTTGTAACTGCTTCATCTCATAGCATGCAGAATTTGGAAGGTAATGTCTTCTAAAGAGTTTTCTGTCATCCAAACTATCCCTGTGTCACAGAGATGCCGTGTGAAGCTACATAAGTCATTTAAGGTAAAATATTAATGCGACAACTAATTTTATATTTTTCATTGAATATGTCTGCCCAACTTTATCTTGATTTCAGATTTTTGGAGCCTTAGGGAAGTACTGTACGTTTTGAATGGTGTTCAGGGAACTGAGAGTGCTCAACATCATTTGCAATAAATCACTGGGTTCTGAAGGACTGAGCCTCAGGTTGGGACTCCCCACAGCCCTGAGTTCTGGACCTCAGGCTACCATTACAAGCCTCTCTAGGATATGCCACCACTTAGACTTACAGTGATCTTCCAGTCTATCAGGTGAGCTGTGGTATTTTTCTATATGTTTTTAGTTTATGTCAAATGTGACGTAGTTAGATCACCTCAGTCTGCAAAAAATAGGATTATTTTAAACTAGTTCTCCCTATGTTTGCCATTGGAAAAGAGGTTATATAGAGATACCTGTGCTGCACGTTACTTTGAGAGAGGATAATGTATCTAAGTTCTTACATCCTTTTTCTGTCATAAAGAAATATACTATTTAATCATCTTTCTCACAGAAGTAACATAATAATAAGAAAACTATATTTGTGTGGTATTTTGAACATACAAATAGTTTTTTAAAAAGCCAAATATTTGAAGAAATCGTCTCTCCTTGTTATGAGTTAGCTGATTGAGATGGTCATGTTTTTAGGGTCTCTGAAAAAGCAGATTTTGCAGATTCTGGGGTTTTTTGATCTTGTTCATCTATGAAAATATTGATATCTTCACTGCACTGCTGTGAACATACATTTATTAATGTTTATAGGGTTCATTTACTGTAGCACTGTTGCAACAAACTATGGACAATGAAAATCTGTAAGAAAGTAAATAAATCTACACCAGCAACCATTTGGATGAAAAAGAGTAAACAAAAAAGAGTCAGACCACTAGAGTGTAAGACAAATACAAATATTGAATTCAGATTTATATCCAGAATGAGTTAGGTCTTGTGGAGAGAAGGGTAGTAAGACATCATGTAATTAAAGGCTCTGTTCTCCTGTATGTACTAAAGAAAATCATCTAATTATATTGGAAATTATAAATCTAACATATCCTAAATCTTCCACACTAAATACTGAGTTGTATTTTTCTAAAGTAAGTTTCTATAGAGACATAATGTCATAGAAAAATACAATTATTGCATTTAGTTATTAGAAATGAGCTTGTTTCTTCAGCAAACAGCTTGTGAAACAAAAGACCATTGTCAGCCTTTGTTGATGGTAGATAATGACATTGAGAAGTTTTCAGCTGGCTAAAAAAGTAATATCAAAACTAATGTGGAGTCCCACTGCAGCTGTACACACCTTCACTTCCCATAACTCAGGCGCTTCCACAGTCCTTGCTCCTCCTGACTGCACCCCAGAAAACAGACCTGAAGCTCAGTCTGCACTGCAGAGCAGCGTGAAGTCCTTATACAGAACCCCATTCCCTGTCATCATGAGTTCTGAAAGTGGTGACATTTTTTTTTGCCCACACTGTTTTTGGATTTGCTCTTGCATGTGGTGATATTATTAACTATGCCCTGCTTTAGATGTAGATTTTTGTCTGCAGGGAAGGAGCTAAAAGAATGCAGCCAAAAGCTGTTTAAGCTTAACATGATTCTAGACTTGAGAAAAAAAAATTGGTGTATTTTTCAAGATTCCTTTTCCTAGCTAGAGCTGGAAATAAATTCTAGGTGACAGTATTCACACTCTAGTTTTAAGTAGGCTGTGAGTAAGATAAGAAACAGGTGAGAATACGCAGGTTTCTTAAGGGTTTACTTAGATTATTGTTAAGTCTGTTAACACTTTGTAAATTGTAATCTAGGGCTCTTAGAAATGTTTCTATTTATTAATATTTGTGCTTTGCACATGGCGAATGGAACAAGAAGGGTGAAGTTGTTTGCTCTGTATCACACAGAATGCTACTCATCAGAACTAAAAACCTTTACTTAGAGCCCAAATTTCTAACAATTGGAATAAGTTTCCTAAAATGGCTTCCATTTAAGACTTGGAAATAGGTGATGATTTTTACTCTTTGCCTAAAGAAAATAACTTAGTATTCTTGGAAACTTGAGAGTAGTGATTCCTTTTCAGTTGGTAACTACAGGTTTTAATAAGTGATAAAGTGTTCCAGCAAGTTGGAAGACCCTGCTTAGATTTCTAGAAGTTTAACAAAAATCTATAGAGGAATAAAGAGAAGTCTTGATTTTTTCCCCATCCTGAGCAAGCCAGGACTTCATAGCAAAATACCAAGGTTCATCTACTTCCATGACTTTTTTGCAATTTCTGATTTTCTTGTTTTTCAGCTGTATGTATGTGTATATATATGTATTTATACTCAATTCTGATCCAAAGGACAATTTAGCCCCTTTTCAGGTATATGTCAAAAAAAAAAAAAAAACAAATGGGATGAAACTCTCTCCACTGTTTAGAAAATGTGACTAAATACCTAGTGTACTCTGGGTAGCTGTCTTTTAGGTAACTGAGAGTGGGCGAAGTTAATCGCAACCTTAATAATTAAACTTCTAAGGGACAAAAGTTTTAAATTTCAGTTGGGGGAGTTACTTTCATTGAAAGCTACAGATTGTGTGTATCTTGTCATATCACATAATTAATTAAATTGTGTTAAAGCTGAAAGAACACAAGGCTTGGTACATATGCTAGTCTTTGGAGTTTGAGATAAACCTGTTTTGTACCCCATGCTCTGTTGTGGAGCAAGAGTTTGAAAGTGGGCATAGAGAAGCACAGCCCAATGCACAAGAGCTTTGCACAGACCATTCAAGGCTTCACTTTGAGCTCCCTGTGTGCATCATTCACCTCATGGAAACTGTCCTATGGAGTTTCCTGGAAGTAGGTTTTCTGTACTTCTGTAACCTTCACTAATTCTTTCTTCCAATGGCTTTTTTGATGAATTGTTTGTTTAGTAAAATGTGGGATTTGTTTAGGAGAAGGCACTTCTGTTGATAACCTTCAACATTAACCTTCAACATTTTCAAAAGATAGATCAGACACTTCTATCTGTATTTGAGCATTGAAGACATACTTTTGTTTTCAGAAGCACTGACAGCCTGCAGGTTTCACTAGCCTTAACTTCAGGTTCTCAAAAATCAGGAGTCGTCACTGGCATGCAAGACCTACGTGTCCTGACCCAAAACATCTTTTTTGTACTTCTTGTCTTGCATCTTTATACAGATACTGTGGAAATTAATATATTACAGATTCTGAGACAGCCAGCTGGTATTAATGAAAGCCAGAGAACTACTGAAGATGCATATTTTACACTAATGTTTTACTAATAGCTGGAATTGCAGCTGAAGTGAGCCTCCTTTATTTTTCTAAAAGAATCCCTAATGACTGGAATATGTTGCTGTACTCTTACACTGTAGTGAGGATCTCCAAAATCAGGTAAGTAAATGAGAACATAAATTATGTAAGTATATGCGTTTTTCTCAAGATTAAAAAAATTAAATGTAGGAGAATACTCAGCCTGAAGCTGAGTATGCATAAGATACTGTGGACCGTACTAGTAATAAAGATGTTGGGTTGCCAGTTATTCCCAGACCTTACTGGCAAGTTCTGTAGGTACAGATGTAACCCCTCTGCAACATGTAAGTTTGAGTAAATAATCTCTCCTTATAACCCTGCTACAGTTTAGTTAGGGCTGAATCTAGCCTTTAGGCTGTGTCCTGAACTCTCTTATCTCTCAAAGTCAAATATTTTTAGCTTTTATTGACCTGACCAGCTGACTCCACTCAGCATTTGTTTTTGGTCAAATGCATTCTCCCCTCTGTGTCTAAACTGACTGACCAAAGAAGTTGTATTCTTAAGACATGAAATGGATTTTTATTACTGAGGTCCACAGTGCAGATCATGGGGAGTTATGTTATAATGCGAAAGGACATATAATTGAAAGGTTGTCAGAAGATAAAAGTGTACTGAGCTTCCCAGAGCACTCGCATTTGCAACTCATGAAGCCTGATGACACTGAAAAAGCAATTCAGTGTTTAATGCACGCACCTCTGGTGGCAGCGCTCCTCCTCAGCACTGGCTGTTGAAATATCACAGTCTGCAGCGTAGGATTTAATACAGGAGTTTTCCATTAAAGATATTGGCTGTTGCAGTTCACAGTAACTTCTAGCTCAGCTCACCTGCTGGGGACACAGTACTTTGTCCTTGAGTAAGCAGGATTGCTTTCATCCTATTCTCACTGGAGCAGAAAGGAAATAGAGTGTGAGTACACATGGAGCAATGTACAAGAAGTGAGTAACTGCAGTACAGGCATATATTATTATTGGATTTGTTTTAAATCTCGAGCAATAATACATGTGAAATAAAAGTAAGTCTGTAACTATCCTGACATTCTCCTAAATGTGCAGTAAAACAAATAATAAATAATAAAACTGTAGGTTACACTAATCAAATTCAAATCAGTTCAACTGCATAATTTTCAGTGAAGAGGTGCTTATGGAACAGAGAATAAACTGCAGAAGGGAAGGTTCATTGCTTCCTAATCAAAAGCAGTCAGCTTTAAACACCAGCCAGTCAGGTGATAAGTTTGTCATTTCTCAGCTGTGCTCTAGGAGGGAATTTGCCAAAAAGGCTTGACAGCCTTTAAACTTTGCAGAGCATTTTTTTTGCCTGTTTCTGAACATCATGTTGATCTACAAAAACTCCTGGGGACTTGGAGGAGAGGCACAGTAACAGCAGTTCTATTAAAATATATATGCTGCAATGAATGTCAGTCAGAGTTTACAGTGTGAAAAAACATGCATTTCCAGAAAAGAAATTTTCACCACTCCTCAGGTCTGTTTCTTTCTTGTCTAATTCTGTCCATCTACTTTGGGGGACTGAGGAGTGTCAATCATTAATTGCCTGAGTGTCAGAGAAGTAAAGGCTTGTAATGCATCACTAAAAGCCAGAAATCATAGTGTCTGATGGGAAGCTTTAAATGAATATATTACTGCTACATACAATTAACAGCCAAGCCAGAAATCATTTATTTTCATAATTCAGAACAATGACAACTCTCCACTGAAAACATATTTACAGTAGTTTTACATTGCTTTCTAGAAGTTTCTTACAAAAAGGAGAGACAAAAATTAATATGCACCAAGGCAGTTCCAGAGAACCCTGTCTTTGTGCTGTTCTTTCATTTTAATCAGCATGAGCTCTGCTAAATAGGGGAAAGAATTATGAGTAGGTGGCAAGCATCTAGGTTACTGAGGGCAAATCACTCTCAGGGGAATAACTTCGCAGTTTGAACAACAGAGTCTGACCTTGATGTTCTTAAGATGAACAGGTCTTCTCTGTTTTAACACAGCAGGAACAGCAATTGCAGGGCAGCCAACCTGAAGTCCCTCAACCACCTTTCTCTATATGAAGGTCTGTTCTGCCTTCCCCTGGCAGTTATACCATTGTGCTGGAAGAATTTTCTAGTGTTTTCTATTTCTATTTTCTAATGTCTTTTTAATGTCTTTTTAGTGTCTTCTATTTCACGTCCTCAAGTGTGGGACCTTACATATATTGTAGTATTTTTTAGTATTGGTTGAAGTCCCATTAAGCTTCTGAAGTTCTTAAATTGCTTCTTGGAGGGTTTGCTTTTTTTTTTTTCCTGTAACTCAGGTTATAAAAGTAGCACCATAAACATTAATTGAAGAGCCATTAAGCAGTATGGCTGTTTGTTTTGGGTTGATAGAGGATATAAAGCTTCATACCCTGTGGTGGAAAACAATTAGATCTGATGATGAACATGCTATTAAATATACCATTACCAGACTTCTATCAGTTTAACTTTAGAAAATAGCAACCAGCTGTAGCCGAAGCATACACAAGTGATAGGAAGTCATATTTTAATTGTCATGTCATAGCCTGTTATAAATATTGTCTTTTCTAATGTTTTATGCTAATGACAGTGAGTAATAGGAGTCATTACTTCCATTCATTTTCATAAAAATTTCCTCAAGAGAGGATGATCACAACCAGAATGCTGTTTAAAATAAACTGTTTTTCTAAAATAGAGAACATAAAAAACATTTAAATACCAAGAGGTTGGCTAGATAATTTATTTTGTGATAGCATGTGTTCAACAACTGCAGCTTTTGTTAATTGTGCCATCAGTTGAACAGATACTCCTTTTAGAAACATTTTTGGCATACTAACGTGTGTACGTGTCATGTCTTCATATGGTCTCTGAAGAGTGGGATAAAAGGTGTATCTTACAGAGGCCAAAAAAAGTCTTATGCTACCCCTGTAGAGGCTTAATATTAAGAACATTGAATTTCCTCATCCATTTCTTATTTCAGTTATGAATTCTGCTTACTTGACAGGTACAGAGTACTTCATTATGTGCACGAACAGAAATGCTTAAATGGATGAAGCAGCTATTTACGTCTGATAGGAGCTAAGTGGGACATTAAATTAATGCCAAACAAGTGAGTGCTCATTTTAGTTTCATTATAAATGGCTGCAGCACAGCAGTAATGTGTTGACTCTCATGTGCTGACAAGTTCTATATTTCTTACAAACTTCCCTTAGAGCTCGATGTGGAAAGACAAATTCACACTCTGCATGATGAAATTAGCAGCAGATGCATTAATAATTGAATAAGGATCTCTGGAGACATACCACAGTTCAGAAGGAGAGTTGTTGCCAGGCTGGTTTAAGTAGAGGCTTCTGTCATATATATATGCACTTACATAAGCTCTGAGTTAAGAGCTGCTGCCTGTATGATGTAGCCTTTGGTATCAAATCCTCTTCCTGCTTTTAGAAGACTTTGCATAGTTGCGTTTGACAGGTCCATGAGTAGAGTTGACAACCATTTATCTGGGCAGACTGTGCCCTTGTTCATCCTTCCTTCCTCTCTCACTGTTCACAAACTTAGAGGCAAATTCAACACAGTTTCTTTTGGATTTGTCTCCAGACAAGGAGTGGGGTATGAGTGACTGAAAGACTTTCACTCTATGCCAGACTCTTGTCATAGGCCTCCATTCCTGTAGGCTTGAAAGTTTCCTGAAGTGCGGATCTCAACTTCTCTCCCAAAAGGATTAGGATACTAAACTACCATCTTCTTTTCCAGCAAAGGTGATTTAACCTTTGATTTAACCACATACACAGGTTTGGGAAAGAAGGAATTTCACAGAATCACACAATGGATAAGGTTGGAAGGCACCACAGTGAGTCAGCTGATCCAACCTCCCTGCTCAAGCAGGGTCGTCCTAGAGCACATTGATCAGAGGAGCCCAGAACTGCACACAGCACTCCAGGTGAGGCCTCACCAGGGCTGAGTAGGGGGACAGAATCAGCTCCCTCAACCTGCTGGCAGTACTTTTCCTAATGCACCCCAGGATACTATTGGCCTTCTTGACCGCAAGAGCACACTGCTGGCTCAACTTGAGTCTTTCTGACAACAGCGAAGAAAACAAGAGGATTGCCAGAAAAAATCTGCTTTTACAAGATCCCATCAAGGCCAGCCACGATACAATTCCTAATAGTTACATTGTGATCACTCCTAACACCAAGTAATATCATGCTCAGAAGATAATGACAACACAGTGTGACATTTCATACACAGCAATAGTATTGGAGTAAATCCTCATGGGTTTAAAATCAGAATTTTATTGCACTAGTGCCAAGAGTATGATAGCAATTTGAATAGCCTGAAAATATGTCCCAGTTAGAAGAAGAGTGGCAAAATTTAGCACACTGTTATTGTACCGACTCCACATAGCTCTCCTAACTATCCATGCAGACTTCAGCCACTGGTTTTGACTGCACAGATTGAAGTGGATTCTGTGTTTTGCTTTCCTCCAGTTACGGGTTATTATATAAATCTCAGGATCTAGAAGACAAAAAAACATAGCTTAAAATAAATACCAGTGTATTTTGTGGAGTTTCATCAGCTAAAAGAAAGCTAATTATAATCTTAGTTTTTTTAATATATTGAAATATTTTGCATAAGCTATAATATGATTTAATAAAGTGGTAGTGTCTTTAAAACAATACTCAAGACTCAATTGTCTTTAAAACAATATTTCAATTCCTTCTATTTAAATATGCAACTCTTTTTATTCAATAACAGTGCACATGTTATTTATTCAGTAAGAGTTTGGTATGAATCTTGTCATAATAGAAATATTGAATTTGAGATATTTTTAAGTATGAGAAACATTTAAACAGTTTCTGTTGTCACTTTAAATAGGAGCTAAGTCCCAGAGATTCATATTTGTATAATGAAGTAATGTCTCCATCTATTAGACACCCTGAAACATCCTGCAAGGGGATCAGCTGAAGAAAGAACAGTACATATTTTACTTTGGGATACTGGACCACAATACAGATGTTAGAGATCAGAGACTTATCAGATGAAGGAGTAAGCAAGCATGCTAAAATTATACCCTGGTTTCAGCATAAGTCTTCTTTTGGGGTGCTTGAAACAAAGATGTGAAAATTAAACTGGATTTACCTAAACATTTTTAGTAAACAGAGGTACCATTTCAGAATTAATATATTTCTTTAGATTCACACATATATAATACATTTCATTGCTGTTTAAAAGAGTAATATTACCATAATCTGAGTTTTGAAGGAAAAGACCAAATACTTAAACAAGGTCATGAACTGCTAGATGAGAAGAATATATGTGAATTACATAGACCAAAGAAACGGCATCGATGGGGACATGGGCAGTGAGATCACGAGTCATTAACTATGGCTTTATGCTTCACAGTGGGTTTAAACTTACTAACTGCTTTCCATTCATTCTCTTATTTCCATGGAATAAGATTCTAAGTCTGCTCCAGGTTAGAAGTGAATATTATGCAATCCAGTAAATTTTGTACTGTATTGCTAGCATATACAAGGCAAATCAGTGGTGCAAGTGTTTATTCTTAACATTCAGTAGTAATCACCAAATTTCACAACTCTGGGCAGTCATCACTGCTATAAAAGCAAAGAGATATTTCTAAAGCCTTCTAATGAGTAATAAACCAGTGGCTTTTATCCAGACTTTGCAGGTCACTGGATGTTCAAAACAGCAAAGCAAATTAAAAGAACCCCTTCTCTTTTGTTATCATGGTAATTTTGCACTTGAGTATATGGTGATGTACTAATGTAAAAGTTAGTGAGGAGGATATGGAGGATATTCTTCTAATGCTGCCTTGAAAGGTAGATTTAAATGTTGCATTTCAAATCACAGCTCTCCTTGAAATTTGATTTCATTTTAAAAGGCATCTTGAGCACCAAATTTTTGTCCCTTGCTAACTTCCAATCAGATAACTCCACTTAGAAGTAAAAACATAAATTTCTTATTCTCAGTCCTGTAACCTCAGCCTGAAAATGAAGTGGCTACTTTTTGATTTATGCCTCATCCCTTTTATTTATGCTTCTACAGCCAGAAATTTTTTTCTCACTCCTACCTTCACAACCTTCTGTTCTTCACAGTTTTCCTCAGTTGCCCCTTTCTCTTATTATTATATCTCTTTCAAATTGTTGCCCAGCTATTGTTTAGATGCATCATTTTTTGAAATAAGTTGGTAAGGTTCTTAGTACTCCACTCCTGTATTTATACTGTTCTACAGATTTCCCAGAAGAATAAATCATTCCTTAGACTTGATACATGAAATGAGGGGAAAAAAAAAAAGATTTTTTTTAACGTATTTTTCTGAACTTGAACAAAATTATGGAGAATCTGGTAAATGCTGCACCCTCCATAAGTACTCTGTTGAGAACAACCTGTAGGAATGGCCAACATAACTGAAGCAGAGTAAGATGATGCAGCAGCAAAGTATTGCAGAATATCAGGTCTTTCCTTGGGATTTCTTGAGATGACAGACTAAGCACGGGCAGTGTCCATAGAGCGTCCTGGCCTAATGTATTCAAGTGAAGCAAATACATGGAGAGGGAATCACTGTGGATTTCCAGATTTTCCTCTGAGGGCTATGATAGCTGTGCTGAGCTGGCAAAGCCAAAATTTCAAAACAGAATTCTCAACAGAATGTATTTGATTTCTT
Organism: Pyrocephalus nanus; assembly: GCA_038380795.1. Classification (NCBI taxonomy): domain Eukaryota; kingdom Metazoa; phylum Chordata; class Aves; order Passeriformes; family Tyrannidae; genus Pyrocephalus; species Pyrocephalus nanus. The sequence continues at coordinate 25,791,805 of CM076260.1, read as the reverse complement.
TCTAACCCACCCTGAAAAGAGAAAGGGCAGGTGTTTTGATGTATTCTCTGTAAACCTTCTTTGAATTTTATAAATTGGATGGGATGCTAACTACACAGAATGATCCAAGCTTTTGCAGAAAATGATACCCCTTCATTCATCCCAGCAAGTAATATCATAATTCTACTTTTTCTCCTTCTGCTACTTGAGAAAGTAGGACCTGTTTTTCAAATGTTCCATAGGAGAAGTACGGCCTTTTCTGACCACAGAAAAAGATGTTTAGTTTTACCAGCTTTTCCATTTTAGTTTCCAGTCTACTGAAAGAGACCTTCCTCTCCCATTATGGTTTTCCTTAGTCCCCTAACATTTCTTAATCCAATTAAAGTTGTCACCTTTCTTGCTTCCCTTGTGTCTTTCTGATAATGCATGTATATTGCACAGGATATCTCCCGAGTTTGGAATTTAAATGGCTGTTTTAAACTTCACTGTGCAAAAATGTCTGAAATTGGGCAATAACACATGCAGTTCCAAAGTCTTCCTTAATGCACAGTTGACCAGCCATTCAAGAAATAGATTTTTTCTTGAAGGCCTCATTTAGGGAGCAGATTCGCTACTGCTAAAACAGTAAATCAAATTTTGTCTTTCAGATACTCTTCTGAAATGCCTATCTCCCACATAGCTGCAGTTTCCTGTCCTTTCTCTTACCCTGCCTTTGCTAATCGTGGCTCCAGTGGAGTTGATATGAGATGTTCACATAGGTTTCTGCAACTTAAAAATGCCAGCCTTCATGGGACTGTGAAGAAAATTAAGCAGACAGAACCAGCACACAGTATAAATAGATTGTGGTTGCAATTCTTATCCAGGCTGGAGATTCAGTCCATGCACTTTCATCCTCTTGTAAAGTACTATTCAATACACATCTCCACAGATGTATGCTGTGAATGTCTCCTCTAATGTACTTCTAAACGTGTCATTTTAGGATATAAAACTTTTTTTAACGTAGTGCAGTAAAGGACTTTTGAAAAATAATTACAGGTTCAAAGGCTTCAGTTAGGACAGCAATTCCTGAGTACAAGCAACTGAATTCTCTTAGTTATTCACTAGTCAAATGCACTAAGAAAGTTAAAAGGGCAGAAATCTCAAGATGGAAATGGAAGTTGGAAACAATAAGTGAGAGAAGATGGAATACTTTTTTTCTCTGAAAAATAAAAAGCTGTGTGTCTCTGATGCTACCTAGCAGGGACAACTGAAATTCAGGCAAGGGGCAAAGCATATTGCGCTTTCATAACAGTGCTTGCATAGAAAGTACCAATAAAGGCCCAGGGAATACCAGTAGCTTCCAAATCAGGTGACAATGCAGACTTAAAGGATGACTTGGAACAGCTCCTGAAAAATCCTGTACCCAAACAAGAACAGAAAGCTGGATGTTTACCCAGGAAGTTTCCTTTCCAGGGCAACAGATTTTGCACCCTCTATAGCTTTAGCATCATGCCTACATGAAGTTAAAGGCTTCAAACTGAACCTAGCTTTTGGCTTGTTTGCTTCCTTTTAAGCAGTGGTCACACACAGGCTGGTAATGAACACATCATTTCCCAGAGTATTAAAATAGGAAACAAATTATCAGCGTTTATATAAGTAAGAAATAACACACGTTGGAATCACTCTCTTATAAGGGTGAAAAACTAAAGCTATCAGCATGAACCATCCTCATTTCTCAGGAAATGGAGCACAGGATAAATACTACGTGTGTTGGGAGTGTGCTGTGTATTCACCTTTCACTTCTGTGTGGTGGATTTGGTGAAATAAGCAATTACACTGATAAACAGAGGACCTCTTTCTAATGATGGTATGGACCCAGGAAGAGATGGCCTGTTGGATAACCAGGGCCAAACACAAGCTAAGGTGAAAACTTCAGAATATCAGCAGGTTAAATGTAGGGATAGGTTCCCCAGAAAGTATAACTGTGCAACAGAGAAAGTTCCTCTCCAGTCTCAGGAATTTGATGTCTCATTTTCATCTTGAAGGGGGAAGAATTTACTTTTTTTTTTTTATAAAATGTCACATCATTTTAGAGTTTTTGTTAAATGTTAAGAGCAGGTTCCTCTACAAGATTACAGTGGGGTTTGCTGTGTTCATTCTTATTGATGGCTTAGGGAGTAACATTTTCAACAGAATTATGGTTGTTCCCATTGCACATAAACACATATTTATGATATGTATTAGATGCAATTCAGTTCAGTGCTCACCAGTAATTAGGCTTAGTGACTTGTTCAAGCTCATTCTGCGTTTTTAAAAAAATTGTTTTTCTCTGAACTCTCCTGGTTTTGCTTGTTTCTAAATTAAATTAGTAGTAAGATTTTCATTAATAGGGAGCACTGACACTTCAGCCACTGGAACTTTTCTTTTTTTTTTATGCAGACTAAAGTACACATTTGGGCTATAAATCAATCTAATATTGTAATTGTGCTTCCCATTCAACTGTTCACTGTTTCTTGAACATCTGTTATGCATTGAGCAACTGCTTCTATTGGGATGAACACAATGGCTTCTAGATATTATTTATTAATATAGTGAATTTAAATTCAAGGAATATATATTATAATCCAGATTTCTGAAGTACATTTTTCCACATTTTGTCAAATTGTATGTTGGCATATCAGTTATTTCTCAGTTGCCCACTTTAACATCATAATCTCTGAAATTTCTTAACTGTCTTTTCAGATCTATTCTGCTTATATTTCTGTGTACTTCCTATATTGAAATTTCACTTTCAGTCTTTACACCACAGAAGAGGGTACAAGGACTGTGAGACTCTTGCAGACCCATCTAATGCATCAAATAGTGACAACACTGGGAAAAGAGGTCCTGAATTGCATAGAAAAATGTTATCTATGTCTGCTGTTCTTGTGGTGCAGACCTCTTTCTCAGAATTTCTACTCAGTCTGTACCCCAGAAATGTTTTCTGTAATACTGTAGTATGTTTAGCATTCTCTTAAATATACTTCTGAGTAAAATACTGTTAACTTATAAATATTTGCAAACTGCAGAAAATCGTTTAGCTCATCCCAGTGTATGTGGACTCACCTGGCAGAATGAGTCAAGTGTAACAATACCATGGAAAATAATTCACTTAGAGAATATAATGTATGGGCTTCAGAGGTACACACAGCTCAGTAGAATACTGCATATGCCTGTCCTGTCAACAAAAGGGGAGGTATTTCTATCATATGGAAAATGATTGGCACAACTAGCTCTCTGTGAGAATCTGAAAAAGGAACAGCAAAACTGATTTTGTCAAGGACAAAAGGAGAGTGAAGGGCAACACGAGACAGTAATACATTTAAGCATTTACTTAAAAAGACTTGAGTAATCCTGATCTGAGCAAAGGACAGTTAAGAGTGATATATGTAATTACCCTGAAAAATAAATATGAGAACTCATTTAAGCTTTTTACTAAAACCACAAAGGGTTGACTTACCATAAGCTATAAAAGATGTCATTAAATCATCAGCCTTTAAGAATAACTGCCTGTTGTGGTTTCTGAGATGCTCCTTTCTCTACCAGTGCTCTGAGTAATTGTATGCAATGCCAAGAATTGATACCTGTAAGGAAATTCCAGTGTTAGACAGACAAAGAAAGTAAAATATAAAAAAAAAGTCATATCTTACTACAGTAAGCATTCCTGTTCACCTCAGTGAGTTTTAGCATAGCTGTATACAGTGTAAGATTTGTCACTAAAATCATACTATGCTAAATATATGAGAGTACAGAAGACAGGTTAATAAATGGGCTACATGAAGTCAGTTCATTGCTGCTCTGTGGAGTGTAGTCTGTGTACCAATAAAAATCTCCGTGATTTTTATTAATTCCATTTAAGCAGCACACCACCTCCAAATATTTATAGAGATCAAGCAGACTCACTTCAGGACAAGTCCTTCATACATACTAGAGGTATGATTTCCTGAAATGTAAACAGTTGGCATCTGCTGAACCCTAATCCCTAAATCAGAAACACAAATGTTTGGATTAACAAAAAATGGAAAGCCTTACTCTTTGTTGTTGACCTCCTTGTACATATTTTTTCACTTTGTTAATGTACATGACTAGCATTCTTTATCCAGGACTGGAAATGCAGTGACTTTTGGGCATAGTCACCACAAAGGACAGCAATGATCAAATCCAAGCTAACGCAAACCCTCTCTGATGCTCACTGACTTCAGGAGATTTGAAATCAAGCCTTCAGTTCAATGTTACACATATAATGCAGCTGTGCGATGATGCACATGTGATGGGGCAAGTGAGATTTTATAATCTTAAGAATCAGAGAAACAAAAGGATATTTATTTTACCCCTTTAAAAGAGCAAACTGCTTAAACCGTAGTGCTGAGGCAATGAAGGTTTAAATTCTTTTCCAGAGTAGTTTATTTTTGGACAGTGTTTTTTTCTTGAAGGGATTGAGTACAGAGCTGCTGGGGAGCTCTGAGAAGTTGGGGAAGAATGAGAATGAGGATGTAGGTGTTGGTGCCGAGGACCCCGGGAACAAGCAGGGATCTTGGACGTTCTGCCCCCTCTTTGTGCTGTGGTTTTAGGCTGTATGGATCCCAGCAGGACAATCCATAATTAAGGTGGGGTTTAAGGGCTTTCAGTCTTCCTCTTCCCAAGTCATTCACCAGCCACGGCTCCAATTCTCATGCGAGGGGCTCCAAAAGTTGTGGGAGCTTCTCCAGGACCACAGCAGGAGATCAAGGAACTAAGTGCTCCAGGTCAACCTGCCTAGTGAGGGGGGTTCCTACAGCCTCTGCTCCTAAAGGGAGTGGATTGGGAACTGCAAATTGGAGCTGTCAGTGATGTCTCTGAACCAGCATTTCTTCACAGCCTGAGGTGCTCACCAGGCACTGCCTTTGGCAGGATGACAGGGAAGCAGTCACACTTCCTCTGAATTCTGCCTCACTTTACACATGGTCATGATAGGTATTCAGTGTACACTCAATTTTTTTTTTTTGATTCCACATATCTATTTGGCTGGGAAGCAAATTCTAAGTAAGTTTCAAAAAAGACTGGAATTGTCCACATAAAATGCTTGATGCTTTGAAATGGCTACAAAACAATAAAAAATAAAATCAGTAAAATACCCCTACGTGCAATTTTAATTGTTTTAATACATTCTTTTCATGCTCTGTCTTCATGTTATTAATTTCTGGAAAAAATGGATTTCATTATACTCTTTAAGAATAAAGGAATTCTTTCAAATTTGTTGTTAAGTTGAATGTTCAATTTTAGGTCTGTGCATTAGAATTTTCATACAGCTCCAAAATTATCAAAATAATTACTTCTTATCTATGCAGATATGCAAGGTTAGCTTTCATTCACACCCTGTCATAGGAAATCCAAAATTCTAGGCAGTATAGAAAAATGTGCCCTGAATCCTATTGTCAATATTCACCTATTTCACTTTTTAAAACAGAATGTAATTTTGACAGACAACCCTTTAACCCTGGGGTAAAGGAAAGTAGCTCTTGCCATGTTGAATAATGAGCAGTGTAAATTTCAGCTGATGGGGATCTATTCTGTGCCTCGAACAGGACAAAAAGTGATTTCTAGTGTTTGTGACTTTTAATATTAATAATTTTAAATAACCTGTAAATTGACATAATTCAGGGAAAATCTACTTTTTCTTTACCTTTAGTCTTGCCAAAAATGTCTTAGAAAACAGTATCAAATCATATTGTATTATGGCCATCACCATGACACTAGAATTTACATAGTATAGTGCATTTGTATTTACAGCTTTTACAATAGGATATTTGGCCCTTGCTTTTATAATTCTACTGTCATGTAATTCATATCTTTCCAGATTTTGTCACCTGAGTTACTTACTCACCTGAGCAAGATCAGAAAAGTAAGGCCCGAACCTCTTTCATTGTAGACATGAATTGAGCGTAGGAGTTGAGAACGTGGCTGTGGCTGTGGCTGTGGCTGTGGCTGTGGCTGTGGATGTGGCTGTGGATGTGGCTGTGGGTGTCTGTGTCTGCACATACCCGTACGCCATCCTGGACTGTGACAGGCAAGCAGGACACAAACTTGGGTGAAAAACATACCTTTGATTTCTGATCTGGGAGATTGTCACAGCCACAATACTGGCATAGAGCATCTCAAACCTTGGATTAGTCTCTGTTGCAGAATGTTGTTTGTACTTCTTGCACAGAAAAGAAGAGCTCTTCCTAATTTCACAAAATGCAAAGTAGGGCCAATCACAGCCACCATTAGTAGGATCTCTTTGGGTTCTTACCTTTGTTGTTGTTGTTGATTGTATTTTTATTTGTGAATATTAAAGTCACATTTTTTGTGAAAAATTTATGAATAATATTTGTAGAATTTCAAGTGTACCTTGGAATTCTTACTCATTTGTATTTCAAGGAGCCAAGTTTACTTCATCATTGTTGTGCAGTTTGAGTACCTGTATTCATAAGGTATACCTGCATGCCACTTTGATGAGTACTGCAAGGTTAGCAAGTACCCAGCAGGAATTAAAAGGCTTGTCTTTTATCAAAAGGGGTCAGTGACCGTGGACTGCTTCATTGCTTATGAAAAATAAAGTAAATTTGCATGAAATAAAATACGAGTATCTAGTGGCTTTCCAAGCAAGCATAAAGTGGGATTTGGAGAATTGAGTCTTAAGAAACTTGCTTGACATCTAACTTCAAACAGAAATTGAATATGTAAATGTCTTCTTGCTTCCAGGAAATCTATACAGCTACCATGAAAGCTGAGTCCTATAGGATACATACATAGTTAATGTCTTAAGAGAAGAGGCTGAGCTATTTAGTCTTTGTGGAAATTGTATGACTTTTCAAAAAAAACCCAACATTTTAAAAGGCAGAAAAGAAACAAGAAGGAAAAAAAAAAAAAAAACACACCCTAATGTGAGATTTCTCATGTAAAATCCCTGTCCTTTCTTCAAGAGCCTAGCAAGAAAACTGAGTTTTCTACCTAAATTTTACTTCTCAGAGTAAAAGACAGAACCTTCTAAAAGTAAAGCTGTCATTAATTACTTTTGTTGAAATGACACATCTCGATTTTACACAATTGTTTTAATTAGACTTCACTCTTTCTTCCTTCTCATTCTGAATGGTATTTGTTCTTCTGTGGACTCTGTTTTCACAGTTCCATGAAAACAAAACATAAAATCAATTATGCTAAAGTTTATGTAGGCTTAATATTAGGGAAAAAAGCAAAACACCTAGTCCTGCTGTCAATAAAATGTATTAGTGTAATTCTCCATGTAGCACTTTGAGTAGCAATCTCAGTCTGAGAAGAGGAAGAGCCATATGGCTCCATTGCACGGGTGGCTGGTTTTATAATAGCTTAAAACAAAACAATCATGATCCTTAAACAGATTCAGATTACCACAGCAAAGTAGCCATGCACAGTGCTGGGGAGTTCCATGTTTTTTATCCGCGTACTGCCCTGTTAGGAAAGCATGGCAAGGATTGCAGTTCATCAAGAAAGAGGAGAAATGTTTCCTCCAAGGAATCTCTGGATTCAGCAGGAGGTTCTCATGGTTTGTGTGGTTACTTTAGGTTAGGTTACATAGTAATTAGTAATTAGTTCATACATGTAATTTTAGTGCCTCTGATAAGAATGCCCTTGAAGGCAACCCCGGGCAGAACAGGACAGTGGATGGTGATGTGCCACACTGCTGTTTCAAATATGTAGACACTAGAAAAGGTTGTGAGTCCACATTTCAGTGATGATATGTGTGTGTGCATGTGCCTGGCAAACCTCATGTGTATCCATATGAATACTAGATCTCTGAAAGGATCTTAAATTGCTTGCTTTGGCTTTGCTAGTTTGTTTTGATACTGAGCTGTCTATATGAATTGAAAGTGAGAAAATAGTTAATACAGTATCTAGCTTCATTGTACACCCTTCCTGATTGATGACTTGCCACTTTCTGGGACCCAGAATTATAGCAGAAACCAACTGGTAATAACCTGCAGCTACAACTACTTGTTGGAGTTCTATGTCTTTTCTGGGGAAATGTATTTTTCATTAATACTAATGTTCAGGCTCAGGGAAAAAATGCATCTAAGGAAGTGTGTTATACACAGAACTTTAGGCTATTGCTCTTCTTGATGATACTAATCTGTTTTCCTACAGAGAATCATGTGAATTGTTACCTATCATTGCATCCCTGCGTTCATCTCCTAATGCTTATGGATGTGTTACAAACCACTTAAAGGAATTCACTGCCCAGACTAAGCAGTTTCCTCTGTTACAACAATGTATTTTTCCTACTGTGTCTTTTCATTTGATAAGTGCTAATAGAGAGATTCTTACCCAGTGCTTTTAAAATGCTTACTGATCTACACAGACAGGAAAGGTAAACAACAGTTAAGAGATTGCTCTGATAGATAAAACAGTCTCTCAGGAGGCATTCATAACATCGACACCAACGCTGAGTTATTCTCTCTCAGGAGCACCATTAGCAGTCATTTTATCACCATCAAGTGTGTATGTAATTCTGTAGCATCAGTACCAAGGCTGGGCATTTCTCCTGGCCAGAGGTTAAACTGTAGGCAAAACCATTTAATTGTTGAAAAGAAAGTAGAAACCAGACTCAAGTGTTAAACTTGCAGTTTAAAGTCCCATTAATATGGACACTCACAGATAACAAAATTAAGGGAGTAGTGTATTAATTTATTTTAATTGTATACATAGAGACAGCTTGTGTCTTATTTTTTGGTTTGATTAATAGTTTATATCGGTTTGAGTCTGAGTTAGCCACAAAAGTAATAGTTTTGAGGACACAGTGTCACTATAGATATAAGTTGGACCTGAACTGTGAGTGGGATGCTATTTGAAGACAAATGTAATCTTTGTAAAAGTAAATAAGTAAATAGTATTCAGACGTTGGCACATATTTTTTATGGTTTTGATTTTTTTTATGGTTTGTTGAAAAGGATATGGAAAATCAAAAATATGTACAGAAAAAGTTCTTTAAATAAAAAAAATTAGGGAAAATGTACCAATACTGAAACACAAAATAAATTCTTAGCTGTTAATTTAGTCAAGAGAAGACTGAGAAGTTACTTGACTACAGCCTTCAGGTACCTACAGGCAAAAAGGATTTTTCACAGTTGAGAGCTCTTTAATTCAGCAGTAAGGAATGCATCATTAGCTGAAGCCAAGAATTTCAGTCTGTTCCCCCCTCACAAAATTAACAATGAGAGCTTTAAACCATTGGAGCAATCTCTGTCTGTCAGAAAGATATCCAGTGTCTCTTACAGAAGCTACAGAGGTTGATAGATAACATTTTGAGACCATGCAGGAGGTTTAACTAGACAATAATGTATAGCTTTTACTGCCCTTAATAACTATTTCTGAATTTAAAAATCTATGAATAAGGTCAACAGAATCTACCCCTCAGTCATATATATTTTATCATTTAATTACATTTCCATTTGAGGATTATAATTCAGTTCTCTTATGACATCATCTCAGAAACTAGCATGATCCCAGAAATAGGGTCTTTCTTATTCTCATGATTAACTTTCAGTCAAATAAAAGCTCTTTAATGACTCTGCATTAACATGTGAAAAAAATAAACATCATTTTAGCTTCTTTGTTATGAGTGAACACAGCAATGATACAGCACACTAAGTGTTAATATCTGTTATAGCCCTTGAGCTATACAATTGTGTGGTTTTGTTTTGATCATGCTTGATATGCTGTGTCTTGACTAGGTCTTGTTTCATTCTATTTCTACAGGTTAGTGAGACTTTAATCAAGAAAAAAAAAATCTAATGAACAGCAATTGGAAACACAGCATTTGGAAAGGTCAAAATGGTACATTACATCCTTATTATCCAAAAGAACAGATGAGTTTAATATCCTGGCAGCATTTTCCTGTGAAGAAGATATTAAACAAGAAGTGAAAATGGCACAAGGTCCCCTCTTCCTTTCCTATGGCAAAGATTGTAACAAGATGATGAAACTATACAGAATAAATTTCTTTCTGCTTTAATGATCAGGCTGTGAATTCTGTCTAGATTTCAAAAACCTAAGCCAGCCAAGGAGTCAACACATGCTATTTGTCTCAGGTCATTTACAACACACTGTCCTGCTTATATGACCCATATTCCATTATTATTTTCTAATCTTAAACATGGGAGAATATGTTAACAGAAGGTACACAGTACAATAAGTTTTGCCACATTACATGAACTGCAACAAAAAATGCACTGCATCAGCACTGCTGAAAAAGTAGTTTTTTCAGCTTCTGTTTGAATAATCTAACAACAGAGATAATGTATTCCAACACACAGCACATTGTATGTGTCCTGCTTTGGAAATTCCCTGAAGGTATGGAACTATTTGAAGGCAAAGGAATTTGTAGTATATCCCATAGGTTATTAACAATTCGATTAATATAAGAACTGTCAGAATATGCTAGCTTAAATCGCTATCTGCATGAAGACTCTTCCTTTTATAGGTATAAGGGGAGAAAAAACCTTCTGGAACTGAGTGTTGTATTTTAATGCTAAAAAACATCACCAGGGTCCTCATGTTAAATGTTATTATAGCAACTGAACAAATCCTGTGCTTAAAAATAAAAAAAATTGAGTATATGATACGCACCTGGATTAGTATTATTACATAAGAATGTGACAAGATAGATATTAAATATATTAATAATTTTTAAAGAAAACATTTTATATTATTTCAAAAGATAGAAGAAGGCTTGAAGTATTGCTGGCTGAAGTAGACCTACAGGGATTTGCACCAGCTCACATTTAGAAATCATGCCAAACCTCTTTTTTCCACAGTATCTAGAGAATATATCTGAAAAAAAAAACTTCTCCATGGTACATTACATGCAGCATCTTGCTGAGAAGAGCTATTCTGCTTTGGTCAAGAGAGAGAAAATGAGCATATCCAAAATATGTTTTCAGTATCTCAGGTGAATGTATATGTATGTATGTATATACTCGATCTTTTTCTTTTCCTTAGGTGATTTTATTTTTCACTGAAGACTGTAAATGTATTTTTCATCATTTGTTTTGCAACCATAAAGTAGGATAGTTCTTCAGTACATTGGCAATGTGCAACCTATTTTGAAACTTCAAAGGTTTTGCAAAACTAGAGACAAAAATCCCTAATGGGTGTTCATTTCATAAATGCCTACCAAAATTAATGTTTTCTGTGTGTCTAGAAGAAATGCACTAGATACACGTTTCTATCAAGTTCTTTGTGATTTTGCTAATAGTCCTTGAAATGGGAATGACTACAAATAGTTCTTTTCTGCTTCCTAACCAAATATATCGGCCATCAAATGTGCAGCCCGCAGAAAATAATACAACTGACTCTTCAGTTCCTAATTATTATTCACAGTATAAATATCTGAATTTTTACGATATGAATTAGTAAGAATTCTGACCATATATATTTTTGCTATGAAAAAAAAATATATATCCTGTTGTATCCATTTTTTTAAAAGGTCATGTTTAGAGAATGACTAAGTAGAGAATCCAGGGTGTTGAGGGAGAAACTCAATGTGTAGTCATACAAACAACTCCAAGCTTTCTCACAGAGTGAGTCCAGTATATCAGATGAAAGCAGTGGGCTTTGTTACACTCTTTTCAGTTCAGTCTTGATTATGCAAAATGGTTTTACTGTGTCGCATACTATTTAACATGGGGAAGACCTTGAACACCTTATATGTCCTTATTTACTTATTCTGTGAAACGGATTTTTTTTCCACTAGGTGATCACAGACATTCTTTTTTAAAAAAACTACCAGAATAATCAAGTACATCTTATGAACCAATACAGCAGCTTGGCGATGAACTTTAGGAGACACTTCCTTTCTTCATTTACCTTCAATAACTAATGTGGTTGTTGGGCAGTTCCATCGAGTCTTTCTTCAGTGAGGAGGGTGAAGAGTAGGAGTTGTGTGTAAAATATTGGGCCTGTGAACGATGAGAACTTCTCAAAGGAAAGTGTCTCTGAAGTACATTCATTAAATTGACAGCAGATGAAAAGAAAGATGTGGCTGATGGAAAGATGTCATATTGAAGCCAAACCACATAAGAGACACATCAAAGCATAACAGACCATGTGCAACACACACATTCCCACACATAGGATTTTGCACCAGAAGTTGCTCTTTCATTGTAATCCCAATAATAGGGACACTCGGATGCTATGAAATACGGCTAAAAATACCATTGATTGTAGCTAACACTATAGAGAAAAAGAGGCTAGCACAGATAATCTTACATCCCTTCAGTTGCTGGGAAGCTGGAGTTATGCTCCATCAAATGGGCCTCCATGCAGGGCTCAGCATCCTGTGCAGATCTTGTCCATGTAAAGGTTACCCAAGTATTTCAGTCTTTGGAGCTCCTGTAAGGTTTTCCTAAAACAAAATAAGTTCATTAATCATTTTCACTGTCAAATAAAAGGATACACACATGGGAATTTGTTGCTCCTGCTTTAGATAAGGGCAAGGAGGTACAGTTGGTGAGACCCAGTGGCAGCTGCCCACAGGCTCCTTCATTATAATTACCCAGCCAAGTTTATCCTGCGGACAGAGGATGTGCACAGCACACCTAAGACCTGAAGGTCATGTGTGCATAGCACAGTGCAGGCCTACGCTTGTTCAGGGCAATGACTGTTTGGGTCACTAACTCCCCAGGTACAGTGGTCTTCTGGTCAGAATCTCTGCACATGTATGCATACAAACCTGTTTTTCATCTGCATATAAAAAGCTGGTTTTATGCTCCAAACTGAACTGATGCATAGTATTCAAATTTGCACACATTAAAAACTGTGCATTTCCATTGCAAACACTCCTCTCTACAGGTCCCTGTCCATCAAGCTGGCATTATGCAGGAAGTCAGATAGGTTTATAATTACAGAATTTATACCTCCAATGCCGATAAAAGGCAATGTAAGTACATTTTTGCAAGTGTGATTATTTTTGCCTGCAGCTCAGATTCTTGTTATACTTGCATTTGAATTTGTTTTGTTTTGTCACACAATATTACTTGGTATTATATGAGTAAATAACCCATGAGCTAGAAAACACAGTAAAAGCAAAGAAATTAAGTCAGTTGCATTATTAAAGAGAGATTAAAATAATTTGACATGAAAAGCTTTTTAGATACAATACAGCCTGTCTGATTTACCGATGTGCACAGAAGCTAATACATCATTCAGCCCTGCTACCACCTGACAGCTGCTCAGCATCTAATGGGAAATGGGAGGGTGGTCACAGTCCAGTTCATAGTGGACAGGTGCTGGCATCACAAAAATCATCATCACAACTGGCACTAATTGGCACCTTTGTTGACAGTCTTAGCAGAGAGGCCAATGATTGAATCAGGATGGAGACTGCCTTGCAAGCTCTGCTTGCTTGGGATGCTGGGCTCAGCTCATCCTTCACTGAAACCATCCTTAGTTTTGCACATATTTCATAGGAACACAGTCAGGTCCTGACCCTCAATTTGCCTGTAATTTCTGTGAGCATGCATATTGCTGTGGTACATTTCAGGAAGCAATGCCTCCAGACAGAGGGTTAGATACATCTCAGAGACAACAAAGCCTGCTCACTTATGCTGGCCAGCAGAAGAGCCTCTGGACTTAGGCTTGGGGTGGAAGAAGACAAAAGGGGATGAAACCAAATGCTGTTCCAAAGGAGAAGCTACACATGATCCAGATGGAGCTCCAATTTCATCCAAAATTTTCTCAGTTTTAATGTGTTCCTTTGGACTTCTAGTAGTCACTTTTACTCTGTGCCTCAGTTCATTCTTTTTATGAAGGTCATATTATTTGTCTCACTCTCAGACATAATATGAGGCTTTGCTAACTAACCTATGCCTTAAAGTATTTAAAAATCTCTGACAGAAGTCAATAGATACATTAAAATTCAGAATTCAAATTTATAGGAACTTTTGTTTCTTATAAATCCTGTTAAAGGAGTTGCAGGCAGTCACTATTGAATATATCCATTTTGCACTTGCACATTTTTCCATTCACTCTATTGAATGTTAAATACAGTTTCTTCTTCCACCTCAGCTACCTTATCCAAATCAGCGATTAAAACGATTTTTTTTTCTTTGTATATAGAAACCTGTACTGTTTGTGGGTTAATTATCAATTTTGGCTCATTAGTCCCTTTTTCCAAAGTAAAGAAAGAAAGGCAGGCAGGTAGTAAGAAAAGGAAGTAAAGGAAAAGAAAAAGTAGGGAGGCTGGATAAAAGAAAAGAAAGAACTCCAGTTTATGTGTATGTAAAAAAATGTTGAATTTGTTGCACATGGCTTGTCAGTATAGAGATAAAAGTGAAAAAGCTAAACTGGAAAGGTGATACGTGTAGTGAGGTTAAAGAAATCATAAAGCACTGAAAAAAATTATGTAAAAACACTGAGGTTTGTCTCTGTGTATCATTGTGCCTGAGGCCTACCTTCATTAGGAACAGTAAGGTTATAAAATACTATGAGCCCTTACAGAGGCTTAAATTGCCACCAAGCCATATTCTGATTCCTCCCCATTGATTTTTTTCACTCCTGTGTTACATCTGATTCCAAGGAAATGTCTTCCCATTTACATGCATCTACATAAATTCAGGATCAAGCCACCAGCTTTTCCTTCCTCTGCTGTTAATAACGAGCAGTGGCTGCTATACTGTGTTCCTATGGATACTCTGGAAATAGAATATGTCATCGTTAGCCTAATGAGGGGAAAGAGGGAGAGAGATTGCTAAATGTTTTCTCTCTAGCCCAATTAAAGGAGAGAGAGCAAGACGAAGAGAGGGGAAGGCATGCTGAAGAGAGAGCTGTGTACGTGACAGATTTCTTCCTGCCTTTGGCTACAAGAGCGTTCTCGTTAGGTAGAACTGAAAAAGACAGGGGGATGTGGGAATACAGAGTAGAAATCCTTTGACTGAAGTCAGACTGTGGCAGCATGGACCATCAGTCTGAGCTGCACATTACTGTCCAAAAATAGCTTGCTTGTGAAGGAAAGAATATGATAACAACTACACTATTGCCATTACTGTTCTTAAGACAAATTATCTGTACAAATAGGAAAGAGCAAAATTTATCTGCCTCCTGTAAGCCTCCTTGGCCATCCACTTTCTCTTTTCAGAACTGCTCTAGAGGGACAAAACTGCTTGAGTACGAAGGACATTTCCAGTTTAGAAGTTGCTTTAGGGGTGCCAATTCACTGTTAATAAAATGAGCAGAATTTGATCCCATGATATTTTGTGCCAGAAACATCAGGCCTGCTAGAAAGGGTGTCTACATCCCAAACCACATGTTCTGTCCCAAACACATGCTGTCCCACAGGCTGGGCCTGGGCACTGCCAGATGGTAACTCCCCTGACCCAGACTTTTGCCAGCTGCCATGGCAAAAAAGTCCCATTACAGATGATTGCAATCCAGCACTCAGGGCCTTGTGCCAAGGCGGTATAGGGTATTTCATGACTCAGAAGTCTCTGGGGGTGAATTTGCTGTTTAGGAATCCAGGTACTATGCAGGGAGTTGAGGCTCCTAGCCCAAGCTAAAGGTCATAATGTGAAGTTTTGCATGTGCCCCATTGAAGCCACGGAGACTGGTCCCTTTCCAAACACAGAAAAGAGCATTGCTTTCCAATCCTAGAGCATGACACTGTACATACTTGCATATGACAGAAGAATACCTTCTTCTTTAAACTGCAGCAGAGATATAAATGAACTTAATACAAAGATTTCTTTGCACCCACAGCTCTGTTGTTGACTCCATACCCAGCTTATGGCACCTTTTTCCTTTATGTGATGACATATTAAAAATATACCCAGCCCATGGATCCCAATCTGCACACTGCTGACTGACTGCATGTGACCCATGTTCTATGGGCAGGTCCACGGTGTCTGTAACAGGACCAACACAGGAGAAGGCAGGTGATGGATGAGTCAAAGGAATATTATTTGTGCCAAGACTCTGAAATTCAACAGGACTGCATGACTACATGAAGATGCAATGCTTTCTCCATAGGTTAAAGGGACCCATGACCAAAGGTAACTAGGAAGGAGGGAGTTTCCTTGTTATTGCATCAGCCTGATTCAATTCCAGAATTATATCCCACACTGTTCTCATTACCTGCACAAAGGCCTAAGCCATGCCGAGAGTAGAAGAAACTACCTTGCATCCCTATTTATATATAGTGCTAAGACCCTGAGTTCAGCAATAAAAAGCTGGATTGATGTGCCAAGTATAATCCAGTCCTCAAATGTTGAATTCCTGTTACTTATTTTAAATCTCTCCACATTTCCTTGCATTCTGACTAAAATGTAGCAGCTTTGTGAGCTAAGCTATAGCTGCCCTTTTACCATTTCAAGTGCCAGAAGCTTTAGCTAAGGAAAATGATTTTATAAAGACTTGCTGTGCTCTGCTAGTCTTAACAATTGCATTTCCTGCCAATAAAACCTAAAAAGACGTTGAGAAAGTTCCTGAGAAAGCCTTGGTTTACAAGTCTCTTGATGTAATTATTTTTTAATCTGTGACTCCTGACTCCCCATCCTGGGAAATCTTCTGATTAGTTCATCGTCAAGTAATGACTGGATTAGACTTTTTTTCTCCTACAACAAGATATATTTTTCTTTGTTCACCACTCACCTGAGCACAGACAACAGAAGGGAAATATTGGGTCTGGCTTCTGGTTGTCCAACAGGAGTCTAAGGGCTAATTTCCCAAGCCCTCCAGTGAGGAACACAGGAAAGGGGTGGAACCTTGAACTCTCTTGTCAGCACAACAGAAGACAGTGGAAAAAGTAGCCTGTGCTGCTTTGGGGAGCAGGATAAAACTGCCAGGAAGAGTGGCAATAGCCAAGACGCATATAAGCAAGCCCAACTCAGCCATGTCTGTACACAGGCAAACAAACACAAGGTGAGGGAAGACTGACAATAATGTCCAGATGCTTTGAATCTCCTTACGTATTTAGATTATTCCAAATTTATTCCTGAGTTGTTATATAGTATAAATATTGTAGCCAACATTGACTATGTCACAAGATTTCCTTTCAAAACATTGAAAGTTTGGGTCTCTCAGAGGATTTTTCACATTAGATTCCTTTATAGTGTTTTATGCTGTGTCTTAAGAAGGACTAAGCTGCCCGGTAAAAACTGCCTGACTCACATTTGTAATAATCACCAAAAATTCTGACCCACTGAATTCTGGCATTCCAGCAGCGTAGTCTGTAGTCTCAGATCATAGTGCAGCCTATGAGGGGGCAGGGAGATGCAGCAGCACAGCTGAGTGCTAGCAAAATCAGTATATACATGACTCAGTACTTTCAGGTCCTCTGTCCTGAATTGTGAATGTCACAAGATCTGAAATAGGAACTTTACTCCTGATGCTTGAGAACAAGATACTGAATTCAGTTTGATTTAGTGACAATATTCTATTCAATTCTAAAGCATGCCATTTTAAGAGATACAATGGCTAGATAATGAAATGGTATAACAGTTGTTTACAAATGCCATCTTCTAAAATATCAGAAAAGAAATTAGCTTGAAAAGAAATTAACCACTTACTGGTTCTCTTGGGAATTTAGCACAGTGGTAAAATTTAATGGACAAATGCGAGTTCAGTTAACTCCAGCTCGTGTACAAGAGGCTGCAAACCCATCATATAATTGGATCCCTCTGGAGTTTACAAATGTGCCCTGGCTTGGAAAAAACTGCATTACCCAGCAATGGTCTATGGTGATGTAAGGAGGAAGGAGATGATGAGTATAGTCAACAGTAGAATGATGAAGATACTACTTGGATACTTTCTGGTTATTTTCCCCTTCCTGTCATATCTCAACTGCTGCAAAGTTTACCTCATATTAAGGAGACTGAAGTTGTTAACTTCAACACACAGCATTTTAATTTTTATATGAAAATACTGTATTAATAGGAGAGCTGTCTGAAAAGCTACCAGTAAAAATTCTCTCTTAATCAGCGATACCAACACAAAAGGCAAACCTAGTCCGAACTATCAGTCAGCACTTCAGCAACATTCCAATTATTTTCATCGTTTAGAATGACCCTAGGAGTATTTTGAAATTATATCTAAAATTGCAGTAGTTATTAATCAAGGAGCTATGGCAAGCCAGCTTCATGATCAGCAGAAGGGTAGAGATATATCGTTTTGATCTTACTGAATAATTTGCTTTTAAGTACAAAATTTTTGCAACTGAATCTCTTAATCATTTGAATGTCCAGAATAACAAGATTATCTTATGGTGTTTTAGATGTCTTTCAATACATGTCAGAAGAAGAAAAAATTAAATTAAATTGCATCTATCTCCCCCCAAAACTGCATTAATCTTTTCATTCATATACACCAATTCCTCATTAAATCTCGATTTCTTAGCCATTAGTATGCACAATAGGACCCTCAGAAGCTCTGACTGTAGCAGACCAGACCTGAAATGACTTACTGACAACACTTGTTTAGGGCTGATGTTTCCTTACAGGAAATAAAAAGAATTCATTTTCTTCATTAATTTATGAAATTTCTTGGCTACAATTCTTGTTTTGTAGCATTCATTCACGCTATCACTGTGTAAAAAACAATAATGTTAAAATTTTCCTGACAGTATTACATAAATACTTGTACTTTTTAAACAAAAAAATTTTTTTTTCCTTTTTTTTTCCTTTTGAGCAACTTTTGGACTCTTGCATTCATGTGCTGTATCAGGCATCTTCTTTTCCAGTGTAGCTTGGTTATGTCCTATGCATCATCACTTGGGTGTTATTAAATGATAGACCTAATTTTGCTTCATCTTTTTTCTTACCCCAAGACAAAAAACTGTCTAATGGTGCTATCAGTGGTTTCAGTTGTTTCTCTATTCCTTTAAAGTACTATTTTCCATGGATCATCAAAATTTACTTCTATTACCATAAGAAAAGTCAAGCCAGTAAGGCTACTTTTCCAAGTAATGCTTGTACTTTTTGGTGATCTATAACAGTAAGCGGAACAATTTATTTCTGTGTATTAAAAATGGAAGCTGTCAAGCACTGGGCTTACATAGTCCTATTTCGGAATAAAGCATCTCAATTAGAGAAGCTAAATGTGCCAAAAACTGCAGACAATAAAATGTTATCTGAGGAGTATTTTATTTTTCTGAAACACAGTTCAGACAAACGCTTTCCATGTAATTACCCACACAAAAAGCTCCTGGATTCTGTACTACTTAAAAAATCAGAAAAATCTTTAAAGCTTTTCTCTCTATTAAAGCCACTTCAATGCCAACAGTACACATGGTATAAACCCTTTAAAATGTCTCCTCAAAGATCTGTAATTCAGTTAAGTTCTGAAGAATGAGGAAGAGAGCTGCACATAGAATTCTGTTGGCTGTTATGCTACTAGCCTAAAAAAACTGTGTCATCTTTGGTATTGGTCAAATAAGATCAAAGCAATCCAACTTGCTAATTTTATTTGATTCTGGACACTGGTCCTACATAGGAAGAGCAATGAGGGCTGCAAGTCTGGGTAAATGTTGAACTGGCTGAAATGCTGAAGCATCACCCTTAGCTCTGGTGTTGAGAAGGAATCGATTAGAATTTCCCTGTGACCATCAGAAGGGCACTTCACAAAGCTACCATCATGCTTTTGTGAGGTAAAGATAGAAAGTTTTGACAGAAGCAAATGGACTAAGGGAAAGATCTTTCTGTGTGTGACATCTTGTGCTTCTGCTGCCAGCCACTGACAGAGCTTCACATTAGGACTGAACTCATATCGTGTGTCTTATGGCTCGCTCACACCCTCTCTACTCAGCTAATTTGAACCAATAATTCTTCTCTCCATACTACTTTTTGCAGATACTCTTGATTTATTTTACATAGACATGAAACCCAGAAATATTCTTGACAGATGGTTACTTAACCTTCTTTTTAATTACTAATTGAGTTTGTACTTCACTTATCATGACAGGAAGTGTACAGGTGTCAGAAACTTTAAAAAAATCTTTAAAATATAACGGACAGAAAAGTCACAGCTCAGTTACAGCCTCTTCTGACAAAGCATAGATTTTTAAAAAATTCAGTCTGAATAACAGCATGTTCATGCTTCAGGAGTTTTCACTGAAAAAGTCCACCATTCTCACTGAAAAAAAAAGAGGGTTTTTTGTGGCATTCTCTGATTTTGCAATGATTTTTCACAAACTTAACTCTTCCAAGTATGGAATAATGTACAACTGAATGAGGAGAAAAGACAGTGTGCCTAAAGATGATGTTTAAACAGCAAAAGAAAAACCAATCTAGGCAATGTTAGCAAAACAGCAAACGCATGAGGAGGAGAAATTTAGGGCTATGACAACCAATCTAACCATATGTCTGAATATATAATATACCGCAAAGGAGACAGTGAAGTTATTTACTGGCTGCAGCTCCTGTGTGATACCAAGCTGTAATTCTCTTGTACCCTGACATGTACATTTTATGGTATTTCTTCACTGAAAACAAGGGGACTAATAAAAAAGTGTCTTACTTATAAGCGCTTATGAGGAGCTTGGATTTTAAACTATAAAAAAAGGGAGGGCAGGCATGTTTTGTTTTTGTTTAAAGCTCCTCTAATATTTATGCAAAGCATTTGACATTGTCCCTCATAACATCCTTGTCTCTAACTGGAGAGACACGGATTTAACAGGTGGACAAAGAATTGCAAAATGTGTCGCATTCAAAATGTGGTCAATGGCATCAATGTCCAAGTGGAGAGCAGTGACAATGGCATTCCTCAGAGGTTGGTATAGGGACTGGCACTGTTTAACATCTTTGTCAGTGACATGGACAGTGGGATTGAGTGCACTCTCACCAGTTTGCAGACTATACCAAGCTGTGTGGTGCAGTGACAGGCTGGAGGGAAGGGATGCCATCCAGAGGGACCTTGACAGGCTTGAGAGGTGGGAATGTGTGGCCACCATTAAGTTCAACAAGGCCAAGTGCACAGTCCTGCGCCTGAGTTGGGACAATCCTAAGCACAAATACAAGCTGGGTGGAGAATGGACTGAGAGCAGCCCTGAGGAGAAGGACTTGGGGGTGTTGTTTGACAATAAGTTAGATTAGATATACAGAAGACATTCTTTGCAACTCAAACCATTCTATGGTATGTTCTATGTTTAAGTGTACAACTATGCCACAGCAGGTAAAAGACACCTTCTTGCTATATCTTTCTTCACAATTATGTCAAACTCCATTTTCTTGAATATTCAGGAGTCATGCAACACAATAAACACAAATAGAGAACATATGCAAAGGAAAAGTGCAACTTTCAAGGGCTATAATAGATTTACAAAGTACAATACACTTAACCTAGAAATATTGCCACATTTTCTTACACTCATTACACATCTGGCTTCATCCTCCTTATATATCTGGGTGATCTTTATTTCCTGCCTTCCTAAGTGAAATAGGTATATGACAACACTGAAATTTAGTTAGATATTTTGTGTCTAAATGTAAGGATGCACTTTGAAATTTTTACATGAAGTTTTACATTTTAAAGGTGTCAGGTATTACTATGCTTCTATTTTTTTCCCATATGAAAACACTTAAATTGATTTTAAAATGTATTGCATGTAGAATGAGAATTAACTTCACTATGTCTTATCTCAGTAGGTTGTCTAAAATCCCCATGAAAATAAACTGGAAATCACTACTGACACAGCTGAAGAAGATGAAAGAAAAAAAAAAACATTTAAAACATTCAACCCATAATAAGATTCAGGAACTAATGTATTAGAGTAGTCACAACCATAACATATTCTTGTGCTATACTGAGGACTCTAAAAAGCAGTCTTAAATAAGCAGTTACAAACAGTTGGTTCAGGGAATTCTAACAGTGAAAGACTGCATGAATGATAAAAAGCCAAGCAGAAAGCATATGATTTGCTTTATCCCCAAAGCCAACACACAGTCTTTCAGCATCAGAAACTCTACAAAATTGGAATATATGGGTACACACTTTTGAAATATCATCCTTTCATCTGATCAAAGTAAACAAACATCTAGCACACTTCAGTAATGAATTGAAGAGTTTCTTTTTACTCCTGGGATGCAAAATGAGAGCGAAAATAAGCACTGCATTGTGGTTCAGAAGTGAGCAATTGTCTGCCTTGTTTTCTTTGAAAAGCATATTGGAGCTTGCTTATGCAGTGTGTGGAATGAAATCCAGAATGCAGCTATAGTTAATTTATTTCAGAAAGCATAACAATTCCACACATTCTGCCTCATTTCTACTGCTGGAATAGCCAGTAAAATATAATGTCACTCATCTTTTGGGGAAGGGATAAATGTTGAGCAGAATAACAAACTTCTTATTATAACACCAGCAGTCAAGACATGGCAGTGTTTGAAGTGCATTGCTTGAATAAATAAATAATTTTGTGAGTTTTATGCACTGGTGACAGAGTGGAAATTTTGGAGAACAGGGCTGGCAAACCAAGCAGTACAAGCAAACAATACAAGCGATCTCTTCTAAACATGGAAATGTCCAACACTTCATGAGTGAAACTGTGGGCTATATTCTATTTCTACAAAATAGTTGAGCTTTCTGCTAATACTGCAAATCAATGTCCTGACTCTAACACCATTAGCCAGAGCTGAGGCTTCAAGTGGTAACAGCCTTGGCCACATGGGTGTCTGTCTCTGAAATGGAATCCATAGAATCATTGCCATCTACAATATCTCCTACTTTACCTGAATTACAGAACACCATTCTCTACTTTTATGCAGGAAAATATAATTTTGGAGAAAAAAACCTAGCTGGATGATTTCACAACCATTCATGAGAAATGCTAACCTCCTTCCACTTTCAGTGAAATGCAGAAGGGTTTTTATGTTGGTAAATTGGACTACACCAGTAAAATGAGATAGTTTATGTCTCTGGTACTTCTGCTTCTCACATTGGAAGGCACATATTGTTTTTCTCTTCTCATGAGACATATACAAGAAGCAATGCTTATGATTCTACTTTTCATTGCTTTACATTTTTTCTTTCTTCTTTTCATCTGGCTACTTAAAACAAACAAACAAAACAATCAAGGTTTTTTGGTTGGTTGGTTGGTTTTTTTACTGGAAATTTTTTTTTCAAAGTGCCTTCAGGAAAGAGTTATATTTTATGGCCACTTTAGATGCACCATCAGCCATAGGTAGTAGGTCAATGCTGTCCCAGAAATGTCAGGATGAGCTGAGAAGCATGCAGCACTCCACAGAGCTAACACAGAGTCCCATGGTCATTTCCTCATCCAGCAGGATTCTCTACAAGCGTTGGTCTGATTTTGTATTGCATGTAAACTATTTCACATTGTTTGCTTAGAAGATTTTAAATGTGATGTGACATTAATAAAGCATGAAAAATGCTAATGTCAAAAGTCTTGCACAATATATCTGTGCTGGGCACCCATCCTTCTCTCCTAAGGATTCATTTTAGCTATGCCAGTGGTATTTTTTGACTCATTTTTCCACTTGCTGTTCATAGGAGTTTTTAGTGTCTTTAGTGGGCCTGAGCCTTAGGCTTGTTCGTTGAACTATCTTGATGAATCAGAAAAGAATAGGCAGACTTTTTAACATAGTGAAGTGGTAAAATATTTCCTTCTTTGTGGATTTGTTTCATGGACTTGCAGGCTACCTTTACACTGTGGGTAGCATAAGAGATATGTTTGTGTCTGATTTTTACACCTTTGTCCTCTTTTTAAACATAATTTAAAATAAAATCAGTTTAAAATCTCATGACTTCACCCACGTTTAAACCTATGAAGGACAGAGTGTTGTTTGTTTCAGTTGAAGGGCTTTTGGTAATTGCCAGGAAAAATATAAAAATCTTGGATGACAGAGCGCTCTCTCTGAAGGCTGTTTGGAAAAAGTCACACTTCCAAGGGCATATGTACAAGAACAGTACAGTATCATCAAATATGCTTGCTAAACTACAGTAAAAGCATGCGTTGTGTGCAGTCTGTCCCTGGTTCTGTCACCCACACAGCTAGGGGGTTGCAGCATTTGATCAGCAGCGGCACACTACTGGCTACCCCAAAGCCCGCCAGCCAGTGGATTGCTCCTCGCAGCCCCTCTTGGTTCTTACTTTGCTCTGACACAGATGCTGTTTACCACCACTATACCTGTTAGCTGTTGCTATTCCTGCCCATCACAGGCTCACTCTGCACATCTAGAGTAGATCACCCACCTTTGAATGCCCCTCCACCCATCCTCTGCACCAGTTTGAGGAGGAGATAAAGGAGAAGAGAGAGGAGGCTCTACTTTCTCTTCAACTCATTACCTGCACAGCACGGGCTGGAGTGCCATTCACTTTCTCATGAATCAGATGGTTTGCAAATAGGACATTCTCATCAGCCCCTCCGCAGATGATGCCTGGGATGTGTGATGAGCCAAAGCCTCCAAGATACAACACTCACCCCAAAACTTTAGCTCAGCACAGGCCAATCATGACATTTCTTACAAATAATACTGTTCTGCTTTCAGAGATCTCTATGATTTCCTCCCAGTTCAGTGTCTGGCCTGGCTGTATTTGAAGAAACTGTGAGTGAAAGAGCTTTCTGACAGCACAATCTCTCATCAGTTTAATCAGTTGTGCAACCATGCTGCAACTACATTTTTCAAAGCTATTCTTTTTGAAAGGTTATTTTTAGATACTTTTCCCCCGGCTTGGTCTTCCCAACTTCTAAAAGGCCACACAGGAAGATTTGTTTGCAATTTACTGCATAGATAGTAGGGGAGTGGGAAAAGATATTTCACTTGCCACCTGGATGGACAGTCGTTCATAAATCCTGATTGAAGATGTGCAATGCTTGATCCCACACCAAGGCAGAGTTTCATTTCAGTCTGTTTCTGACATCAATTCTGCCATTGATGAAAACCCTGCTTTTGTACTGGCCCTCAAAGATGAAATGCTGCTTTCTGTATCATGTTTCAGTGATGAGGAAAAGTGATGTGGGGTCCAACAGGCTATTGGAATTAGTGCCTTGAAATGGTTTCTAGGCAAAAACTGGCATAATCAGGGTAAGGATTAAGCAAGGGTCAACCTTTCTGTCAAAATGTTAGGTCCTATTTTTTAGCCTCCTGCATTTTCCTTTTTAATTATTCATCCTAAACACTTTCAGCAGGAAAGAGACCCAAATTTGTCTCTTGTAGAATGTCACAGCCTTAGTGGATGAAGCCTGTGAGTATTCCAGCCATATCTGATGTTATGCACATCGCTCTTTTCAGAACTATGTGTCGTGCCAGGGCATATAAATTCAACAGTCATGGTAAACAAGGGGCCCAAAGGGAGCTGCTAGTGGCTGCATTATAAATATTCAAGATCCAGTCAGCTATAATTAGTTTATTCTCTTATGCTGGCTTACGGTCCCCTCTTTTTGGTCTGTATATTTTGTAAAAGTTCCACCTTTAGAATAAAAACTTGCTTGGGCAATTTCATCCTCCAAGAAAGAAAATCTTCTGACCCTGCAAAAGTAAGTTTATCCCATACACACAGGAGGGGAAAAAAAAAATTTCCTCTTTTTTGATGGGAACACCAGAATTTTATTATTCTCCATATTTCTTCTGAAAGAAACACCACAATTTGTATGCTTTGTGCCTCCAAACCTTGTCTCCTTCTGGATTCTGCTTGGTTATTAAAGCTTTAAACATGAAAGTGCAACTTACAGTCTCATCCTTATTAATGGTAAAAGTGGATTCGCTGCTGTATGACACAGAAATTCTGTGAAGTGCCTCTATTCATATCAGAAGTATTGCACAAAGTTGGAAATCATGAAATATTGGGGTTTGTCTATCACACAAAGTATTTTATTACATATTTGGAAAATGAAACATAAACACATCTAAAATTATTCTATGATACGAAGTCAGAACAATTCACGAAACTTCTACCTAGCTGAAGGAACAAGGGACAAATGAATTGAACAAGAAATTGCCTCTTCAAATAGTTATTTCTAGTGTTTAGCACTTGAAGGAAAGTAAGCTGGACTATTTCTGGATTTAAAAAGGTTAAGTTCAGATAAAGCATTCCCTACCCCTTTCTAAATACTGGCACTGCAGCTCAGCAAGCTCATTGCACAGCGCCTCCTTTTCCTTGTTCTAAACTCTGGCTCAGAAGCTGGCAAGTTTGGGGCATGGCAAGCTGAGTTAAGGGTGATGAACCTATCTGGTTATATTATATTATATCCACAGCCATCTATGTTGTCTTCCTGTTCTATAGCCTTTTCTATTGTAGAATTAAGGTTTTCAAAGCCTGACACATTGCCAATTATCATGACATAGGGTCCTGCCCCTGGAGAGGAATACGGACTAAGTTCCAAATGTGGTGCACATAATGTATAATACTTCAATAACAGGAAGAGGTAGATTCTATAAGTGATTAATCCACACTTAAGGCCCATTTCAAAATGGAATTATGTTACAAACTATACAATTATAGAAACAGCACTAGGATTATCATATAATCTAATGACAAAGTGTAGTGCTCTTAAATGCAGGACTTGGAGCTGGATGTAACTTCCTCATGAAAGTTCAGATCAAATGTTTGGTATTGGTTCTTCTCTATTCATAGTAAAAAAATGGAATCTCTTTGCAGCTAGAAACATTCAGAGAATAAACACTGAGAATAGTTTAGATAAAATCAAAACAATTGTCAATAGAGTGAGGTGATATTTAGTCAAGCTGTCAGGACTGTGACAGTACTACTATCTTTTTCTGTCCCTGTGCAGACTTCCAGGGCCTTCACTGACCCTGCCCACAGCCCAGGATCCCGCTTCAGCCTGCTCCAGAGATGCTGCAGCAGGGCCAGTCCTTGGACTTACCTTCTAGACAGCCTTTGAGACCTCCATAGGCTTTTCTCCAGTTTTTCTTGGCTGGCCCCTGAATATGACTCATTCCCTCACCTTGTCTAGCACTGTGGAGTGTCTAGCACCTTTTCCCATCACCACACCAGTCCTGCTCAATTTTGGCCTGGTTGGTAATGTCACATTTCCTGCTCATGCTAGCACTGCCCTCACTCAACTCCTGGCTCATCCTCCCTTGAGGAGCAGCTCTGCTATTGCTAACCCCTTGCAAAAGCAGCATGAGGCTCTGAGGCAGATTGCTTTAATCAGAGCAAACTTTTGACTAAATGAGAGTAAATGTTACTCTTGCCTGAAATCAGCACTTAAAAGAAATGTCTAAGACTCAATTTGTGAGTTTTAGAAGCCAGGCATTCTTTTCTTATGATTCCCTACATGCATGTCGGGTGCCCTGGGAATCAGTTCACCAAAGTGCACACACAGGTATCTTCACTACAGCTCATATGCTTGCTTTACTTGATTATTTATTTTTGTTCCCCACATTCCTGTTACATGTTTATAACAATTCCCAACATTTATTAGCATATATACATATCCTTATAAGGTCTCTGTGGGGCTTCACCAAGGGTCTCTGTCAGTCATCTCTGCCTGGAGCCCCCAAAGTTCTTAGTGACCGCCTTATGAACTTCTTTAAGACAATACTCCTGGTTATACATCAATCCAGCATTGCCTGCTCAGCTGCTTCAGCTCCCTTCTTCATTGTTTCCTCACCTTGCTAGGCTAATTTCTTTAAATTGAGGCATAGTAATTTTATCTGCTACTTTCTGCTGCAAAAACTATTAGTTCTTGTGACATCTCTAAACCCTGATATTACTGACTAGATTGTGTGACTGATATTCAGTTATGATGTTCAGCAAATGTTTAGCTAATGTTTCCTCCTGTCCTAAAGACAGTTATGTGTTCACAGCTATTTTGACAAGCCTTATTCTGATTTTTGTTGCAACAAGCAGATAAAGATCCTTCACTGTCTGCTCTCTTCTCTTGCAGGACCCTCTCCAGATCATATCTAATGACTACATTCTCTCAGCCCTCATACTGCTGCCATATCAAGACCTTCACCCTGTATAAGCATACAGTTACACATATCTTTTGTTTCTGTGCTTAGCAGAAAGCGATGTGTTTGCCTGTCCTCTTTGATCTTCAGGGTGCTGCTTTACCAATAAAGTATTTGGCTTGTTGTTGCTGCTGTTTAACTTGCCATCTCACCTTGCATACTTCATCTGCATCTGGTATTTCTGGTACCTAAAACTTTATAGTCTCAGATTAGCATGTAAATTAGTAATTGGCACTTGAGACCAATAATGGATGTGGTCTGACTGTAAATTTGGTCTGTACACTTTCCATTTAATTTTGGTCAAACAGGGAACATACCTCTGAGATTGTGTTTCTCCAAAGAACTTGGAATTAAGTGAATGGCAGATAAATGCTGAAGGCAATGATGATTCAAGTTGTCAGAGAATCAAGGACTTATTTGATGCCTTCAGTGCATTCTGGAAAATTCACAGCTACATTCACGATGGAATGTGACTATTGCAATGGAAGACTTCAGCCTCAGATATTAGAAACCTGCTGAAATTTCACTTACTGTTAGACACTGTTCTTTATACCATACCCAGAGAATTAGACATCAAAGAGTGTCAGGCCAAAAGAAGTATGAAACCATCTCCATTAAAAGTAGGAATACTGAGGAGCTGTGTGTCTTAAATCTCATTCCTCACTGGAATATTCATGCAAACTGCACTGCACATGGAGGACTCATTTCCCTCACTTCAGGATGCATTCACAGTCAATTCCTTAAATCTTCATATCTTTATATTCTAGAAGGGAATACATAAGTCTGTTCTTAAAAAAAAGAACAAATCAAACCAAAACAAAAACTAACAAAGAAACAAAGAAAAAACCCTACAACCCAAACACAAAAAAACTGACACAAAACCCACAAGTAAAATTTTTCTTTCTTTGAAACTGCAGGGAATTTCAGGGCGTGAAGGGGGGCAAACAGTTGGACTCGATGATCTTAAAGGTCTTTTCCAAACTAAATAATTCTGTGATGCCAAATATTATTACTCCCAGCTTTTCTTCCAGAGGACCACAGCACTAAGTCAGAAGGTACAGAGAATGTAAGCTCAGCTCACACATTGACCAAAACTATCAGGACATTTGCCATATAAAACACAAATTTAACTAGCTTCATAACTCCCACAACAGGTTACCTGTACTAGCTATGACCTGTTTTGCATCACTGAATCTTGGGTGGGATGAATCCCATGACTGGAGTGCAGCTATTGACAGCTACAGGCTGTTCAGAAGAGACAGGGGAGGAAGGAAGGTCGTAGGGGTTGTCCTCTACCTCGAGAAATGGTGTGAGAATCTGTCTCTGTGGAATAACTGCAAGCAGGTTGAAAGCTTGTAGATTAGGAATTCAAGACTAAGGCAATGAAGGGAACCTTGTGGTTGGTGTCTGTCAAGGGGAGCCTTCTTGCTCCATTACAGGAGGCATCACACTGGCAGGCTCTTGTCCTGCTGGGGGACTTCAACCAACAGCTGCTGGAAAAGTGGCATGGTAACTTGTAGGCAATCCAGAAGATTTATATAATGTATGGAGGATAACTTCTTAAGCTTGATAATAGACAATCTTACCAGAGGGGATGCAATATGGGACTTGATAGTCACAAATGTAATTGAGTTGACTGGGGCTCACTTACAAGATTGGAGGTAGCCTGGGCTGTGATGGAGGCCACAGTCCTGAAGGGTAGAGGACAAGTGAAGAGTAAAGTCAGGATCCTGAATTTTAGGAAAGCAAACTTCCAGCTCTTCAAGGAACTAGTGAGTAGGCACTAATGGGAAACTGCCCTCAGGACAAGGGAGAAGAACAGAGCTGGCAGATCTTTAAGGATGCTGTCTTTAAAGAGTGTGAGAGCTCTGGATCCTCAGGTAAAAGAAATCAGATAACAAAGGCATGGCTGAGTTGAGACCTGCTGGTCAAACTAAAGGGCAAGAAGGCAATGCACAGGCAGTGGAAGTAGGGACAGTTATTCTGGGAATAGTACAGGAACACTGCCTGGTTATGTAGGGATAGGGTCAGGAAGGCTAAGATATGGATGAAGCTGAACAAGGGATGCAAATAGTAGTAAGAAGGGCTCCTAAAGGTCTGTCAGACAGAAGATCAAAGTAAGTATACCTTTTTGATCAGCAAGATTGGCAAACTGGTAACAGTAGATGAGGAGAAGGAAGAGGTAAACTTTTTGCCAAAGTCTTCATTGGCAGCCTCTCTTCCCACACCTCTCAAGTGAATGGACAGCAGAATAGGGAATGAGTGAGCAAAGTGCTTCCCACTGTAAGAGAAGATCAGGTTCATGACCACCTGAAGAAACTGAATGTTCATAAGTGTTGGACTAGATGACCTTTAAAGGTCCTTCCAAACCCAAACTATTCTATGATTCTATGATTATACTTTCTTTTTCTTTGGATACTGCTTGTTTTTCACCTGGCTTCTTGCATGGGAATATAGTGAATGGAGTTGAACAAAAAATTTCTGTGCATGAACATAAATGAAGCAAAAGCATTCAGTCCACGTGACCAGACTAAAGCTAGTTCAAAGTAAAAATCCCCAAAACACCTGTGGAGCATCAGGTCTTCATCCTGGTGTCCTTCAAATCTGCTAGACTGCACATTAACATAGGCATAGCCCTTTTTGCCAGAATTCCCTTTCAGAGCAAGTTTTTCTCATAAAAGTAGAACAAAACCACATAGCAACCTCAATTTAAGAATTCACCTGATATAAGTCTAAAAACTCTACCTCATTTTCATCCCTTACACCTACTATTACACATTAGAAATCTGGCAGAGAGCTCTGTCAAACTGAACTATTGAACTCAGAGTGGCAAAAGGCCCTCCCCAGGCAAGACATTTAAATCATTTTCAAAGTTAATTTCCTGCTCCCAGACTGAGAACAAATCTAATCGGGTTTACTTCATTCTTCTGACGAACAGGAAAATGTTGCCTGCATACTCAACAAGGAAAAGTGTCCTAGAAGGCAGCCAGAGCACTTGCTTTGCAGCACCAAAGAAGCCTCCTCTGCAAAGCACTGTGTGTGGATCAGCATGTGAATGGGAATTTGGATTTAACCCGTCAGATCTTCCTGGTCTCCTGCTAACCCTGTTTTATAATGTGATTATGAACTGTTTACAAGCCAGTAGCGTAGATGGGAGATTGAAAATAACCAGAAATATGTAGGATACCTGCAGGGGTATCTGTCAGAAAACTGGCTGTGCTTCTAAAAAGACCCTCCTCTGGTCCCTCTGGATTCCTGGTGACCAAGACTTTTCCTAGGAAATAAAAATAGTTCCATGAAAACTTCTGTTAAAAAAAACTTCAGTGAGCATTGGAAAGAACCAAATAAAGTTACTAGATCACTAAAGAGAGTTTGTAGAAGAATAAACAAAAGTGCATATACATGAGAACAAGAGAATATACACATATATATGACACAGCAAGACAAAAGCGGGTTAATAAACAAATAAGTCACTGTATTATCAAACATAAAAGGCAGCCAGCATCAACTTTCTAAACAAAATAATTTTCAGATTCTATTTCTGCATGCAATTTTACGATTCCACAGGTAAAAATGTACATAATAGCACCTGAGTTCCTAAGTGTTTCTCATTTCTTTTGAATGAAATAGTGGTGTTGGTTTTGCTTTGGGGTTTGTTGGTTTTTTGATTTTGTTTTTTTTTTTTCTGTGGAAGAGCTGATATGTACTTAAATACTTCTGAAGTGGTGTAACTAAAATTTTCTCAATTTCAGCATGCAACATATGACTTTCTATTGTTCTACAAAACAAAATGCTATTCTTGGAAAAAGTGAAAATACTTATTTGGTCAATTTCAGTTTACTTTTTTCAGCCCATGCAAAGAGATCATATTTTATTTGCTAAAAGTATAAATCCTCATTAATATTTAATTTTAGTGTTTGCACTTTTCTTTGTGCAACTTATATAAGAAAAAAGATGAATTACTTCAATGGTATAGAGTTCTTAAGTATAGTATTTCCATGAAATGTGTAAACAAAGAAGAAAACGTCATCAAACTAACATTGTATGGTTGAAAAATCATAGCAATTACAATCTCACCATTAAAAAATAATTAGTTCAAGTCACTGAAAACTTATTTTTCCAAGTTGTTGAAAACTAGATAATTTCCAAGTAGCTCATTCATAGCTGATTTACTCAGAGTGTATCTCAGTTGCCTTATTCCTTACTTCTGTCTGTCCAGAAATTCTTCTTTTAGCATTCAAATTTAACCCTAGTGACTGATGGAAATATCTCTTTCTGATGAGAAATAATATAACTTACCATACAGCATGATTAGTCCTGCCACGAGAACTGAGAGTTAGTGCCATCTTTGACAAGTACACATAACCTTTTGCATAACTAAGAGATGTATATCTTCAAACTGCTCCTCAGTGACCCTAAAATTGCCCCCTCCTGGCACTCAAGGAGACAGAAATATTTCTTCAAATACTCTGAAACAAGCTCAGTATGAACAAATCAGCATATTACATTTTCAAGGATCTCTTATAGAGCCCTGATATGACAAATTAAATTACCTAAGTTTTATGGGTAGGAGAGGGAAACCAGGAGCTTAACTGAAAACTATAGAATATTTTTCCCCTATATTGACCTTCAGGAACATATAATGGAAGAAGCATCATCCTAGTTTCATTCTCATATCTTCAGATCTTCTCTGTTCCCTTCTTTTTAATGTAGGTACTACGTAGGATTTGTTTACTTAGTGAAAACATTATAATTAGAATTTCCTTGCCCAGAGATAAAAAAAAAAAAATTCTCATTCAAGGTCTTTTTTTATATGCTTGGACTTCCTCTGTATTGCAAATGCTTCACTATCTCAGACTGCATTTTGATGAGAACTGATACTTGAGCAACATGAAAAGACTCCATTTATCAATCTGCTCTGTTGTTGTTAATGGAATATTATATAATCATGAAAGAACTCTAAGTTTAAAAACTAGGGTTGAATTATTTTTTTAATATTGTCTATTGTCCAGCAGAAGATTACAGGTTCCTCTTCATTCTATTGCTTAACATTTTGTATGCCCAGCAAAATCATCTTTGGATCAAGTTACAGAACTAATACAGTGTAATCCCTTTTTTTTTCTTTAAGAAACCTTTATAGCTGTAATTTAAAACAAGCCCCAGCATGAGCAAA
Organism: Pyrocephalus nanus; assembly: GCA_038380795.1. Taxonomy (NCBI): domain Eukaryota; kingdom Metazoa; phylum Chordata; class Aves; order Passeriformes; family Tyrannidae; genus Pyrocephalus; species Pyrocephalus nanus. The sequence continues at coordinate 25,758,721 of CM076260.1, read as the reverse complement.
ACAAGTAGAAACAAATCCCACAATGCCATCCTTATTATGCATCATCAGCCAGGTGATTGTACCACCTGGTACAATTGATATTTACATCCTCTAACTTCAAAACACAGATAGTTATAAAAACCAGATAATTAAAAATTAAAATCAGGATGTAAAAGAAGGAATTAATTGATTGCTTCAGGTAATTTGGAAAGAGCCCATAGTGTTTAAATGAAAAAAATGGAACCACGTTAGCTATTTAAATAATTTCATAAGCATGAATGCATTTTCTAATGACTTTTAGCAGTTCTCCATACACTGAATTTTACTGCTTCTTATGCTTCATCACAGTACATTTCTTGGCAAAATTTTTGCTGTATCTAATTGTCTTTCTTTTGGAAGCTGCAGTTTCATCCAATTATTGCATAGGATATGTTAGGAAAAAGAAACCAAAAAATATCCTTACTTTATGTGTGATCATTCTTCTAGACAGATGGTACCCACAAAATGCCCAGTAGCATTGTTGAGATGACTATATTACAAAAATTCAGGAAAGATTAATATGTAATGCTTAACAAATGCTTCACATCTAGATCATATTCCAGAATCAGATTTTAAGATAAGAATAAAATGAAAATATGTATTTGCTTGGATGGAGGGAGTGAAGAGAGATAAGAAAAAAAAATCCAAGTATTTGCTTCATAACTGGAAAGTGGTACAAGTAATTCACTCACAAACAACAATGAAAATCAATAGTCAATAATGAAATTACTGTTGACTTCAGCTGCACAAGGTCCAAGCCAAGACTCTTCCTAATGTATCCAAAATATCCTAAACCCTACAGTGGAATTATCCTTTAAAAACATACATTCTGTGGAGCGAATAGTTTGGTGATATCATTATTTATATAGGTGAACTGCAAAGAATTAAAGGTTTTCATCATGCTCATGGAGTCATAATTCCTATGGGCCAAATGGCACTTTCTTTTGAAAGACAAATGTTGCCTCTCATGAAAGAGTAAAGAAGGTTTTTACTACTCTAAAAGCAGGGTTGCCAAAATAAAACTGTTGTATGCTAAACAGAGTAGTAAAGATTACTGAAAGCAGATTTATTAGCAATTCATCATAGGAAAAAAAAAAACATGCATGGTTGGGAAAAGGGACAGCTTTAAAGCAGACTAGTGCTTCCTTGGGTTTGGAACAAAGGCAGCAGCCTTACAGTCAAGTTGGTCTGAGCCTAGCTTGATTATCTTAAATAATTAGCATGAGAGAGAGAGGTGATTTGAACCTGGGCAGAAGAGGGAGGAAGGGGAGGAAGAAGAGGATGCATTTAACCTAGCATTACACAGAAACAGGTCATTACTGCTTATGAGGCATTGTAAAATTAGATATAATGTGGTAAAAGTTGTCATGTGCTAACAAATTACAATTTCTATTGATTTTCTCATATGTAGTATCCATTACAAATGGAAAACATTATGAAAAGGAAAACTATGAATTTTTGTTCCATGACTCATATTTTGAAGATCATAGGTAAGTCTGTGTTTTATTCCAGCTATATCTGTTCCTCTAGTACAAGACCTTTCTGACAAGTTCTCATATGCTTAAACTATCAATCACAGCTACATCAGTATCACAAGAAAACAAAGAAAACAAAGAGCAAATTTAAGTTAATTTCTTTGTGAGTCATTTAATAACATGCAAGGCTAACTTTAGTATGGATCTTCTAAAACAGACTGAAGACTGGGGGACAGTTTGGTATGCTTCTGGGAGTGCATACACTTCCACAAAGCATCTTCTGGTTATGATAGGTTTTGTCCTTTATCTGATCAGTCCCTGCCATTTTGTTTCAAAACTGTGTGTGAAGCCTGTTTCATAGCTAAGAGGGAATACTGCCAGATTTCCTTTTTAAACCAATTCTGAACCCATGAAGAAACTGGAAGGCATACTGGGGATACTATTTCCAAACATGAACAAATTATTAGGAAAGACTTCAAACATGACTATCCATGGCATTTACTGTAGCCTAGTTCTAGTAAGATCGACACTAGTTGCCAGTTTTTTCTCATTACCATGGACCTTCAGTTCTACCTTTGAAAGCTAAAATGCCAATATTCTTTCCTGGAGGAGAGAAGGAACCAAGTAAGAAAAGCAAAACTAAGTCCCAAAACACAGTAGTAGCTCCGGAAACACAGGCAATTTGTTTTTATTTTTGCATTGGTCATATTTGATGTTACCAGTTCAGATAACTGGATAAGATTCAAATCTGTATTTAGGTGAGCACTTCATTGCTTGCACTTAGAAGCAAATAATGTTCAGCCTATACTTCTGGCAGACATGCTTGTAGCCAGTCTGACGAATGGAACTATCAGAGTGTGTACAGCATAAATTAGCAAACTGCTGAGAAAAGCATGACCAATGTCCCCAGAAACTCCATTCCAAGTCTTAAGAACAGGGTCTAAGAACTGTCAGTACAGAACAAGCTATTTTTTTGCTTTATTTTTGCAATCATTAGTTTAGAGTGTTGTGGTTTTTTTAACTATTACTTACTCATACTGTAGAAATCTGGCAAGTTATAAGGGAAGTAAAGATTTGATCTTTACTTTCTCAATTAAATTATCATTATAACAGACTGGGGGAATGGATCTGTCAATGTCACAGTTCTCATATGGTCTATGAACTGTACAGTTGTTCCCTACAGTATTACAATTCTTTTTCCATTTAAAGCTTTTAGTCAGTTCCAGTGATTCCTTGAAACTTGGCCATATTTTAATTTAGAATAAAGGACTATAAACTGGTCTGAATTAAAAAAAAATATCCCATACTACTGTTTCATGTTCTTACAGTAGTGCTTACCTTGTCTGTGGGTTAATCAAGAAAATTCCATGAGCACTCTGATATAACTAATCCAACAGGGCACTGGAGTTTATTGCCAGAAAGTCTGAATGCTAAATAAATCCATTTACAGTGCAGGTAGGGTGGGCTCTAGCCTTCTAGTCTGTGTAAAACATGGAAGGAATAAATATGCAAGTAGAGTCTCAATAGTAAATGTGTGACTCCACTATAGTGCATAAACAGAGATCCGCCAGGTCATTCTTTAAATAGCAGTATTTTTTAAAATTTGCCATCTCTTTGGAAAATTATCTGTTGGAAAACATGCACATGAAATGACGAAAAAGGCAAAAATACATTCTATTTGGCGACAGCAGAGAAACCGTATCAAAGAAGGCAGAGACATACAACACATGCATGATGATTGTGAAGTTCTAAACCTTTGGACAGTTTTTACCCCTTCTAATTTCAGATTGTTATTATGAGCTTTTCTATTTCTCCTGATCCCCAAGAATGGGCCCTTGTTCATATATGCTCACAAAGACAGTTAAGGAAGAACAATTATGAGTAAAAGAAAGCCAGCCAGTTTGAAGGAGGAACTAAAGCAAGTGCTCAAGCAAAATCACTGCAGAGAAGTCTAAGCACCAATGGTCATTTGTACACAGATTTGTATCTTGCAGGTCCAAATATAAAAAGCTGCACAAAATCTCATCTCCTCTTTCTGATATTCCAGAAACTCCCATGAGACGGAATGAATTAAGGTATGGAAATAATTTTCTTCTACCTACCTTGATTCTGAAATAGTGCTTTGTAAAATAAAAGCTGGGAGTACTTCAGACCAATGCTTCTGAAAGAAAAAGGAAAAAGGTATTTCTAAACATAAATCCTAAAAAAAATATTCTGTTGATAGTGGTTATTTTACCATTTTTAATTCTAAAATGGTTGAGTTCAAAGTAATTCTATATAATAACTTCAGAAAACTTGAAATGAAGAAGCAAACAAGGGTAAAAGGCTTACTGAAAATATAAGATGGTGATATTTTATGGTGTTCCTTTAATAAAGTCACTTCATATTTCTTTAAGCTGTGGCAGAATATTCAAGGCATTCTCTGCCATAAGAAGCCATCTGTCAGATCACTTTCTTTTTTTTGTTTTCATTTTTGTTTGACAGCATGCAGTGACTGAACATATGCCCTGGACAATGGATTAATGTCCCTCCTGGCTAATATAAACTATTCAGGGGTGTTTGCTGGTGGAAATCATTACACTTCTCATTCTTCCTTCAAGCAATCAGCTGTTTGCTCAGAAAACCACCACAGGAGGCTCCAATTCAATAGTATCTCCTTCATTATTCTCTGTAAGCCAGACTGCTGGCCAAGGCAGTAGTTGATTCAACCAGTTTTAATCTTCTCCCAAAGAAGGACAAAGGTCATTCTGCTTTTCATCTAAATACAACTGTTAAATATTATAGCCCTACTGAAATGGATGAATCCAGAAAGGATGTGGGGAAGAAGAAAAGCCATTAAAGGTTCTCAGTATTTTACCATGTGCCTCAAGTGTTCTGCAGTAGTCTTACTAGAGTCAATTCTAATTATTATTCTAATCATTATTCTAATAGTCAATTAGAATATTGAGGAGAAATGGATTAGTAGCATTTAGATAGCTAGATGCTTTAAATACCAAAAACAAGTCGGGGAAATTCAACCTGCTGACATATTTTTATTTAACACAGATGATGCTGGTTTAGATGAAAGAACAGGGTTTTAAAAACTACCCAGATCTGGTGTCAACCATGATAAGCTGAACAAGGAATATCAGGGAAGAAAGCAGTAGCAAACCATTGCTTACAGAGAGGGGGGCATCCCATCTTTCACTACAAATGTTTTCAAAGAGTATGTACTGGCCTGAACTTTTACTATTGCAGAATGGTGCAGGCCACTGTTAATGAACAAAATAATTGTTCAGCCTTTCCTGCCCAAAGTATATCTCACCACATTCTTCATGACTTATTCATATCCGATTATCACCGTCTTTGAAGTATTTGTGAAAATTCAGCAAATGCAGAAAACGCCTTAGAAAGGAAGCAGAAAATACCTGTGCTTGAAAGAAGCCATTTTTATTGGTTTGTTTCCAGGGTTCTTTGAACAACACTACTTTCCATTAGCATTATCATGGAGACTCATATTAGCAGAAAATAGGCTTATTGATCTTCAAGTCAAGGTCATACACTGATTGTGAAGGTCATCATTTAATCTAGATATACTCCAAGAAAAATGGCTTACCATGATTCAGATCTCCTGGGGAAGTGTGTTACAGATCTATTACGTTGGGTTTTCTTCATGAACACAAATACGTGATGACAAACATCTAAGATACCTATATGAGAACAACATAAGTTAGATTCACTTGATAGGATCAGAAGGCACAGAAATAGCTTATTTTTTCACTTTGGGAATAGGTTTTATATATATATGCCAACAGAAGAAACATCACTTCCTTCAGGATTTTATATTACTACAGTATATCTGGTGCTGGGAATTTTCCAGGTCAGATGATATTACATTTTGTTATGTCTCTTGTCATAGAACCATAGAATCATAGAATCATAGAATCATAGAATCATAGAATCAGTCGGGTTGGAAAGCACCTCTGAGATCATCAAGTCCAACCCATGATCCACTACCACCACGGTTACTAGACCATGGCACTCAGTGCCACATCCACTCTTATCTTAAAAACCTCCAGGGACGGTAAATCCACTATGATGGTGAGCAGCCCATTCCAATGCCTGATTACCCTCTCTGTAAAAATTTCTTCCTAATATCCAATCTAAACCTCCCCTGGCACAGCTTAAGACCATGTCCTCTTGTCTTACTGATAGCTGCCTGGGAGAAGAGACCAACCCCCACCTGGCTACAACCTCCTTTCAGGTAGTTGTAGAGAGTGATGAGGTCTCCCCTGAGCCTTCTCTTCTCCAGGCGAAACAACCCCAGCTCCCTCAGCCTCTCCTCATAGAGCTTGTGTTCACGTCCCTTCATCAGCCCAGTTGCTCTTCTCTGGACTTGCCCCAGCACCTCAATATCCATCCTGAACTGAGGGGCCCAGGGTATTGTCCAAGTATTTTAAATTGCAGGTAACAAAATAAGTATTCAGTAAGTATCTAATCAAGGACAACTTAGCAAATACAGCCTTAGTCCCTGTCAGTGAGAGGTGGCAATTTTCTTCATATAAAATATAGAGAACCAGATTTGCCTGTTGATACTGTAGTCTTCAGTGTGTTTATGTGATTTCAGTAGTGACCATTCTTACTAAGTGTTTGAGCCTCTAAATTGCAGCAGTGACTGAGAACGCTATTTTATCTAGGACAGACTAACAGGACCACCCCAAAATATGACTACAAACTTTGAAGATCTTCAGATAGTTGCAGATAAAGATGTTTACTAAGTGAATTGCTCCATATTCTTCCCCGTGTTCCAGTTTTTTAGGTTGCTAAGAGTCTTTCAGGATACCGAATTTATTTGCCTTATCCTCTCCAGTGTTCTAACCTTTAAACAAGCCACAGCCTTGTTCTCAGGTGCTGCAGGAGCAAGTTCATTTATTAACTAAATAGAACTAAATAGTCCCTGACACACCTGAGTTCATGGAACATAACTTCCCACATCTAAATCATTTCACCAAAGTGGTGGGCCAGTTTGTAATGTTAATTAACCTGTTTGACCAGCATGGTCACAGCAAGGGAGTTAGAAGCAAAAGTCAGTGGTTGATTAATTTTGATTTATTTGATATATTCTGCTGCTTTTACAGAGAATTTGCAAAGTCCCTAGATGCAGGAGTCAGCTTCCAGAGGAAAGAAAACCTGACATTCCAAGGATTTCACTCACTAAAGTCACCTTACTTTTTGTGCTTTTTCTTACTGCCATGTTGTAATCTTAAAGTGTGTCCTTCAACCTCTCTCTTAGAGATCTTTTAAATCTTTCTAGTAGTTTTTAACTACCCCTATTCTTGCCTGCCCAAAGCAGAAAAAGCAGAATCCTCCTCCTACAACTGTCTGTATTCGCCTTCATGTTCAGCCATGGCATTCACCTACATTTTGATGTGGAGGTGTTTTATGGAAAATCAGTCTTCTAGAACTCAGACATGCTTAAAACCTTGCATGCACTCTTCGCTATGCCATCTTCCCAGTTTTAAGCATATTTAATCCATGAATAATAGCAAGAAACTGAAAGATTTAAGCAAAATGGCAATATTTTTTAAAGTGTGAATTTCCAAGCTGCTCGCAGGACAAAAAATATTCCTTACACCCTTTTCACCTACAGTGACCTCTGAGCCCAACAGGGTTACTTCCTAGGCTCTGAATAAAATGTATCTAAGGTAATTACATAACAGTAATTAGAAAATAAATCCTGCTTTCCATCTTCTGTCTTCCAGTTTTCCTGGTTTTATTTTTCTTCCACTGATCTTCCACAAAGTGGCAGATATAGTTTAAGCTGTTCCTGTAAATACTGATGACAAGAGGAAAACTATTTTCCCTAGTAAAAAGTTTGATTGCTTGTCATGGGTTTGCTCTGGGCCAATTGTCTCTCACCCCCCCCACACAATTGCTATAAATTGAGAGAAAGTTTATGCAGACAAAAAAGATCTGATTGGGGAGAATAATATTAGGATTTATTACTAGCAAGATAAAAACTAAAGGACTATATCTACAACAATTCTAACTAGGCAAAAGTGCTATGTACTTACAGAAATACTCCTCCTCTCTTGTATCAGTTCAGGAGGAAAAGCAGTCTCTTTTCCATTTCCAGAGCTACAGGTCTTTTAAATAATTTTGCAGCACTCAAAAGTTCTTCTTTTGTTATCTCTAAGATGACAGCTCTGATTGTTATCTCTAAGATGGCAGCTAGAACTGTCTTTCTCTCTTTCTCTTCTGTGTCGACCTCAGGGCTGGGCTTACCCCCTCCTGGGCTAAGACCAGAGGCTGGGGCTTACCCGGGCCCTGTGGGGTCTTCCATGGACTGCAAGGGGAAACTTGGCTACCATGGATCTTCACCACAGGGTCACAAGGGATAATGGCTTTTGAGTCCACCCTTGTTTCCTGTGAGGTCCCTCCTCACAAGAGACAGTCCTTGATGGACCTCTCTAGTGTGAGTCTATCTTCAGGCAACAGTTCTTCCATTCTCTGCTGTCCCTTAGGGTCACAAATTCAGCTGCACCAGCATGGATCCCTCACTAGGATCCCACAAATTCTACCCAGGCCGGCTCGTTCCAGCATAGATCTCCCTCTCTCCATGGGTCACAGGTCTCCAGCAGGACTGTTTCATTTTAGGTCACCCATGGAGTCATATCTACTTCATGCACTCTGCTTTGGCGTGGGCTCCTTCATGAGCTGCAGAGGGGGGTTTTCGCTCCCCAACAATCTTCTACAGGTGGCAGGGATTTTTAGTTTTCGGTCTCTTCCCTGCTGAAGGGAGAGAAGGAGAGACGGGGGAAAAGGACCCCCCCCCTTTGCTCTCCTCTCTCCTCCTGCTGCTGGCTTTGACCTTGGAGGTTCTGCTCTCTCTCTCTGCTTGGAATTCTTTCTTCAGTATTTCTCACCCAGGCAGTCTTTCTTTAGAGTTTTTTTCTTCACTCTCTTACATGTCTCGGTCAGGAAGGCTTCAGTGCCACACCTGCCCTCGGCCCAGGGCCAGGGAAGGAGGAAGGCCTGGACCCACTCAGGGCCTGCCTCTCCCCCTGCATGGCTTCTAATTTCATCCGCGCTACAACCTTCTCTTCCGTTTTCTTAAATATGTAATTGGCAGAGGCGTTACTAAAACTTTTGTTTGGCTTTGCTCCAGAAATCCACCTGGAGAAAAATATTTTCAGCCCCAGGGGGAGCTGGGTCAGCAAACCCATGACAACCTTCTTGTGGGGTCCCTCCTCACACAACACTATTTAAATGTTGCGGTCTGATCTATGCAGTCTATTATTCTCCCCAGTCAGATCTCTTTTGTCTGCATAAACCTTCTCTCAACTTATAGCAATTGTGTGAGGGGGTGAGAGAAACCTGGCCCAGAGGAAACCCACAACATTTTTGGTGAAGAATGTGGGCAGAGACAGCCAGGTGAGGCAGAGGCCGAATCAGACCACGACATTGCTTCATGTGTAGAAGATAGACCAGGAAGTGGATGGAGTGCACTTTGGCCTATACTCATGTTTGTGAATGGATTTCCTTTCTGCACGTGATGCTGTGATATGATATCAAGAGAAAACTATTAGTTTCTTCTAGAGAACCAGTTTTTCTGAAAGCTTGGTTGAGAGTTGAGGTACAGTGAACCCTGGCCAGAAGAAATCTAAAAGAACTGAATGACAACTTTATGAAACAGGTCCTAACAGGCGCATAAAGATGCTCTCCTTGATCTGCTGCTTGTCAACAGAGTGGATCTTGTGAGAAAAGTGAAGATTGGTGAGTATCTTGGCCACAGCAACCATGAAGGGATTGAGTTTAAAATCTCTGTTGACAAGAGGAAAAGTGCCAACTCTGGGCATGAGGAGAGCAGACTTCAGGCTGCTCAGAGAATTAGTAAGTAAGGTCCCCTGGGATAATGTTTTTTCAGGTCCTGGTGTCCATCAGTGCTGGTCACTTTTCAAACATCACCTCCTAAGGGCACAGGAGCAGGCAATTCCTAAATGGCAGAAGTCAAGCACGTGAGGTAGAAGGCCAGTTTGGATGAGTAGGGATCTTCTCTTGGAAATAAGGCAAAAAAAGGCAGGTGTATGCCCAGTGGAAGCAAGGTCAAGTGACATGGGAACAATACAGAGATGCTGCTTGCCACAGCAAGTTGAATATGAGTCAGCAGTGCCCTGGCAGCCAGGAGGGCCAACCGCATCCTGAAGGCCATCACGCAAAACATCACCAGCTGGTCGAGGGAGGGGATTGTTCCACTCTGCTCTGCACTGCTCCCGCCTCACCTTGAATATTGTGTGCAGTTTGGGGCACCATAATACAAGAAAGATATTAAGCTGTTATAAAGTGTCCAAAAGAGGGAAACAAAGATGGTGAAGGGCCTGAAGTGGAAGCCATATGAGGAGAGGCTGAGGTCACTTGGTCTGTTCATCCTGGAGAAGAAGAGACTGAGTCTCTTGCAGTCTACAACTTCCTTGTGAGGGAGAGAGGAGGGGTAGGCACTGATCTCTTCTCTGTGGTGTCCACTGACAGAATCCAAAGGAATGGACTGTAATTATGTCAGGGGAGGTTAGATATTAGAAAACTGTTCTTCACCCAAGGATAGTAGGATACTGGAACAGCCTCCCCGAGGAAGTGGTCACAGAACCAAGCCTGACAGAATTCAAGAGGCATTTGGACAATACTCTTGGACACACAGTGTGACTCTTGGGGATTGTGCTGTGCAGAGCTGAGGGTTGGACTCGGTGATCCCTCTGGGTCCTTTCCAACTCAGCATGTTCTGTGATTCTATGAAAATACAGTGCTGGGAAGAAGTGTTGTGATTTATCCCTTTTTCTATTTCAAGAGTTTCACAGGATTAGGAAGCTGATTTCTCTCATAATAGCTGCTTCTTTTTTTAGGAAAAATAAGTAAAGGAGAACTGCCATAGTTGTAATATATTTTTTTAATTGGTTCTTCACCTAGCATATTTAGGAAAAAAAAATGTTGGTCATACAATTTCTCTATTAGAAGCATAGACCCATAGTGTAATTTAGGTACAAAAGGACCTCAGCAGGTCTCCAATTTAACCTCCCACCCAAAGCAGGGCCAGGCATGGGATCAGACTGGGCTGTTCAGGGATTTAAGTAGTCTAGTATTGAAAATTGCCAAAGAAAGAGTTTACATAACATCTCTATGCAACCTGCTCCATTGCTGGACTATCCTCAGGGTGAAAAAGCTTCTTCTTATAGCCAATTTAAACCTATTTTCAACTTAAAAGTTCTACAGGAAGCACTTCCCACCAGGAAGCACTGTGGAGGGCCTGCGTCTGTCTCCTCAACACCCTCCACATAAGCACCAGGGTCTGCTCTTTAATTCCCTTGAAGCCATTTATTCTCCAGGATGAGCAATCCCAGTTTCCTCAGCCTCTCCTCACAAGGTGACTGCTCAGCCCCCAAACATTTTGGGTGCTTCAGCTAACTCATCATAGTTTACTGAGGTCTTTTTCATATCGAGGGCCTAAAAATACTGAGGTCTTTTTCATACTGAGGGCCTAAAATTGGATGCTGTGCCAAGTAGAGAATAATCTCTTCTGTCTTGTCTACTGGCCATGATTCTGCTGGCTCATGCTCCACTGTTCACCAAGAAGTCACACTATTTTTAAGTAGAGCTTCTCCCCAAGCAGCCCCAACTTGTATCATTGTACCTGCTCAGGTGCAATGTTTTCCATTTTTCCTTTAATCACAAGGTTCTTATGGCCCACTACTCCATCCTGTCTGCTACCTCCTGAATGACAGCTCTGTCATTGAGTGCAATCCAAGACCTTCACTGAGTTGTTTAAAGAAGGAATTGTCTGATTACTCACCAAAACATGGGGTCTCCCACTGTGGACTCCTACCACAATCCACTATCACTTACCTCTCCTCTGGTCTCAACCTGTGAGTTCTCCCCCAGCCTGTTGCCCAACCTATGCAAGAGCTTCCTACAACTGAGCTGCTATTTCATGCAGGGAACAACTCCTCCAGCTCTCCTGCTGCAATCTTCTTTGCCAGTCTTTCCTGAAGATCTTGTACCTCTTGATTTCAGCTGTGAGCTGCCCCAGCATCTCAGTCCTCCTTCACGTTTCTGTTGGCGAAGAGGCTCTTACCACATTTTGTCAGGTGGATCTCATTGCTCTCATTTTCAGCCTTTAGGGGGTCTTGTGTTTGTAAAAACCAAAACCCCATCTATGACACAACTTCAGCACGATGTATTGACCTATAGCATTAGCCTGTCTTTCCATAAACCCCTCTCTCAGATCAAGGAAGCACCACCAGGGCTCCCATTGCCATGGACTCACCCCAGAGCCCTGCAGCCCCTCTTGATGTCCTCAGGATCTCCCCCGGCTAGATTGTTGGTGATCACTTGGATGAGCAGCAGCAGAATCAGTCAGCAACAATGTGAAGAAGGGGAAATTAGGAAGTGATTGGGTGTGTTTTTATGGTCATGTCTTAAAATGCTTTGTTTGGAGATTCATAAAGTGGCTAGATTTCAATTTCAGAAAAATAACACCTGATGGAAAAAAACAGCCGTGGCCTTTCCATTGTCATGGTCTCTTTTTCTATGTAAGAAAGAATAGGACAAGAGGAAGTGGGCTCAGGTTGCACCAGGGGAGGTTTAGTTTTCATGTTAGGAAACAATTCTTCACTGGAACAGCTGTCGAGCATTGAATGAGGCTGCCCAGGGAAGTGGTTGAGTCACCAGGTACTTAAAAAACATGTACATGTGGCACTTAGGGATGTGATTTAGTGGTGGACTTGGCAGCACTAGGTTTCCAGTTGGATTCAATGATTCTAAAAGGTCTTTCCCAACTTAAACGGTTCTGTGATTCTATGATACCTAAGAATTTAATGTATTTAAGAGATTCTGTATCTGGCCCAGATTCTGTTTTCAAGCATTTGGGGTATAAACCCACAAATACTTCATCTAGGAAATGTGCTTTAATCAAGGTGAAGGCTCTTCTTAGAGGAGACTTTTTATTTAATATATCACTCTGCTGGCTTTATATGAGTATTAATGAGAGCAAAATGTGATTCATTACAGCCATCCCCACCTTTTTTAGTACCTTTTTTTAATCCTTACCCTTATCAAGGCCTTTCACATGTCCTGCTGATGTTTACAGAATAGCCAAGGAGAATATTTATTTTTAGTCAAGGTTCTCCTTTAAAAACCTTGCCAGTGTAATGTGTCTGTGTTTGGTTATCTAATCTATGAACAGATCAGTCCTCTAAGGAAAAAAATGTTAACTTGCTCCCAGGAGGCCACATTAGCTGTTATACAGACATATATCTATTCATTTCTCTCGTGCATCTTTGTCATTCTGGTAAAATAGATTTGTTAGCTGCAGAAAATACTTTGTATTTATATCCTAGTTTCTATCCAAGGATCTCATAGCACTTTTCCAATACTAACAAAGAGAAATGTTAATTAAGATAAATAAGTCATCCAGACAAGTATGACTGCCAATATTTTGTGGCTAGGGAAGTCAAAGTATGGGAAGCTTATATGACTTACCCAAGGTCATATTGGAGACAAACAAGAGGATTAAGGGGAAAAATTTTTAAGTTATTAGAACCATTAGACCTTTTTCAATTCTAAGCTATAAGCTTGAAAAACTATTTTCATTGCTATGAATATTTTGAAGTTTTAATTAAAATTAAAAAAAAAAAAAAAACCAAACAACTCACTAATCAATTTTTATTTAACCCATTAAATGTTTTGGGGAAAAAATTGAAAATATATCAAGGTACAAAATGACCTTTTTAAAAGCATTGTTCAAGCATGTGTCCTTAGGACACATCCTATAAGAAGATTAAGAAGCTAACATCATGATTTATGTACCAGCATTGTCATCGCTAGTGTATGCAATCTGTGTACTACAAATATTTATGTACCTAGTGATAGGCAGATATGAAGCAGCTCTAACATCAATATTAGTATACAAAACTAGGAGCTATACTTCAAACATGAGTGGGAGGTTTTTAAATTAGATATTTGGTGTTTGCTACATGGCAAGGCCTGAGGTCTCAAAGAAAAATCAAAGAACATTCACAGAAGAAACACTAGAGGGGGAAAAAAAAAAACCAAACAACCACCAAACAAACCAAGAACAACAAACCAAAGAGGGGACAAGGGGAGAAGGATTTATTGCCTACACATGGCCACTTCAGGCATGGTGAGATGTTTGGCATTCAGCTGCAACTCTAACAGAGTGGAATTGTCCCTATGGTCCACTGTCATGTTTTACAGCCTTGTATATCTATTCTAGATATTCCAGACCACCTCTAATAAGACTACATATTGCATCCGAGTTTACCCTTCTCACATGACTCAACAGTAAAATATAGTTGCCTTTAACAATATAGACACTAATATAAATGTTAAACCAGATGCTTCCCATTTAGCAAGAATACTTTCTTTATCAGATATACAGTGAAAAAAATGAAATCCACTGCTAGAGGTCTCTGTGAAATCCTAATATCCAAACTGTATTTCATGATAGTTACTCAAACACTAGAAGTAGTTTTATGATGTGCTTCTAAATCTGTGTCAATCACATCATTACTCTTTAATTCAGACAAAAAAACCTAAATGTGATTTATGTGGGCCTTGTACATGATAAACATGGAAAAATCCCGAATTTTAATCAATATACTGTCTGTTACTATAACCACTATACCCAGGTTATAGAAGAAAAAAAAGCTCCTGTTTTTGGCTGTCTTTATTTCTGCAGTAGTCTGTCCACTGATTAGAAAGCAGATCATGCTTTCCTTGGCATTTACCCAGTTGCTGTCTGGACTGAAAGGTTATAGAAGCACACATACCATGGCCCTGCGAAAAGTAGAAAGGCCAGGGAGTCATGCATTCTCAGTGCCTGAGGCAGAGAAAATACTGTTCCCTTCTGAGAGCATCTTTCTACCTTCAGTCTTCTGAGGGAGTGTCAGACATAAGGTATCAAGCTGCATTAGCAAGTTTGGAGACTGGCAGTTTTACTAATTTTTTCTGTCAGGTTCTTAAAGTGCAATGTAGAAGACAGCATATGAGATTTACTTCCCTGTACCACAATTTCTACCTGAAAACCTAGCTCACACTTTCCTATCTGATTTTCATATTATCTAAAAAAGATTAAAGCTTGAGACAAGAGCTAGAATTCAATTCAAGCTGATAAAGTTATTTGCATTAATGCTTTTTTTGATAAGACCATTTATTCTTTAGCTGTATATCAATCAGAAATGTTCTGATTTACAGGAACTTCCCTGAGTAAGTAACACAAAAAACAATAAGGTAACAAATGTGCTGCAAATCTTATTGCTCAGTTTGTAACAGGGCTCTCCTATATTGCTTTTTAAAAAAAAACAAACCCCTACCAAAATCACAGTCTCAGCATGTTCTATTTTGGAGAGACTGAAAATTCCGTAAGTATGAATGCTTAAACTAGTCCTTTGGCTCAAACTAGTGCCAAAACCAACGTGCATCAATGTATGTCTGCTCAACACAGTGCAGCCCTCTGCAGTTGGACCCAACCTATCCCATGGCAAATTAACTCAGCTGTCTCAAGCAGTAAAGTCAGCTTAGACCATCAGAATTCCTACCTGTACAGACCCCACACAAGCACAAGAACAACAAGCTAATAATAATATGTATCTGACATGGCACTGAAGTTTTTCGCAGGACTGAATCCAGACCAAAGGGCTGGCTGGAAATAGTAGAGTGGCACTGGCTTCAGGGGTTCTACAATGAACGGGACTCATTGTGAACTTTGCCCTGTCTGAGTCCAGACTAGTCAGTCCTCATCAGACCAGGAGGCAGACCATGGCTAACTTTCAACCCTTCATGGTTTTTCATGGCCCCCTTCCTGTGCAAAGTCCACTGCTGTCAGAATTTCTGCCTGTAGTCTACAGCTTTCTTCCTAAGCCAGGTTAGAGGTCTAGTGAGGTTGGTCTTATCATCCTAAAATTTTCACCCTTAAAAAAATCCCCTTCAATCCCCTGAATTTGCTCCAAACCACACTGGTATTTCTATATAGCTCCCTAATGTCTCCTCTGTATGTTTAAGGTCTGCTACTGATTTGATCAGTCAAGGACTTGGCTTACATCCTGACACTGCCAGGATTCACAGTCTAAGGGCTGTTGTGTCTGCCTTACCTGTAGCATCAGATCTGGAGGGTATATGTACTGAAAACATCCTCTTTCTTACCAGCATCTCCAAACAAAAACCATGAAAAGCTTGTTACAAGTGGTCATAAGTGCTGAAGTTTACAACCTTTGTTTACTGTATTAAAACCTATACAGGGACTGGGGACTGAACACTGGTACCAGAAACTTTGAATGTTCACCAGATCAGAATGTACATCAGTAGTCTATAGCTACTTCCCAGAAAGAAACTTAGAAATGTTTGGTCACTGCGTTAACACAAGCTCTGTAACAGTTTGATTTCTTTATACTGTGAGCATGACAAAGAAAATTTAATGCATTTTCTTAAATGACCTTAATATATCTTCCTTATCCCTTTTAAACTTGGCTTAAAAGATGATACAGCAATTTTCAGGTAGAAAAAGAAACACTAAAAAGCATGCAATTCAGCTCACAATGGATTTTACAGGCCTCAATGGAATTAATTACTGAGAATTTGCACATGTAGTAATTAATTTCATGCAATTCAGCACCATCTGCAGATACATTATTTCCTTTCAAAGCTACTATAATTTGATGTAAAAGAGAAATTGTAAGGAGTTTTTAGGCAGCAAAAGCTTTTGTATCTTGTTTATGCCAAAGCAATTAGATAAGGAAATTAAATATTATTTGAAAAACATAACCTCTTTTTCCATTGAAGAGAAAATGACTTCCAGATTTGGGAAAAAGAAACTTCAATTTAGGACTGGTTTTCTGTGGTTTGTTTTTTGTTTTTTTGGGGTTTTTTTCTGGTTTAAAAAAACCCATGTTTTTCTTGGTAGAGATCACTTAATCACAGGTAAAGTTTACAATTTTATCAAACTTTGTACCAACTGCAAGAAAAGCCTACTGGATATACATTGTTCTGTTGAAGTAAACTCCAAAATTAGACATCTTCTTCAGCAATGAAGCATGCAATAAAATTTAACTTACACAGTACCAGAAGAGAGTAGTTTCCTTTGTATTTCAAAGCCACTCAACCAAGTAGCAAGATAACAGCCTTTATTTTTACACCAGACATGCAATTTCTGTGACTTTCTGAGTCATTGTCATGCCTGAAAAATGCCATTCCAGTGGCAGACCCCAGGGACTTCCTCTGTGCAGAGCACAGCACCAACCAAAGGCTTTGAGAGATGTTTAAGGACTTTCTGACCTGCCCTGTAGAAACAATGGCAACTGAAGCAGAGTTAGGATCAGAAAAACCTGCACTGTATATACTTTTCCAGTGCCAGCTGCAGGTTGCTAGCTTATGGAGAGTAATGACCCCAGTTGCACCTCCTATGTGTCACTGCTGCTGGCTGCACTAGCCAAGTACTCCTCCTGTCCAGGCACTCTGGGAGGTCAGAAATTAAAAACTCAATTGGCCACAATTTAAACACCTGCACATCCTTACTCCTAGCTGCAAGTCTGGCCCTGTGGCATTAAAAGACAGAGGAACAGAAAATTCAAATAATGCTTCTTTATGACAGAGTATGAATAAATAAGAATGAAAGACTTATAGTACATTAAACCTTGGGAAATTCAACCACTATAAATATAGTGTACTTTTGAAATTATAGTGGCAATTTGGAAGTAATTGAAGGATACTATGTGTAAATGTGTCTCTATATACAGGCAGCTCCATTCACCCAAAAATTGTAGAGAATAAATAACACACAATACAATTTATTTTACATCAAAATGACACTCCAGAGAAAATAGAGAGCACCAGCAGGATAATGTGACAGAAAAAGGCAGACAAAGGACAATGTAAAAATGCTCAGGGGGCAGAAAAGGAGAAAAAAGCAAAACAGGACAACTTGCTAAGGAAAAAACCTAGGCTGCAAAAAGGAAGAAATAAAGGCTGGCTGATGTGATATGCTAAAAGAAAGAGATTAAATAAAAGGAATAGGTTTAACAGGAAAGAAATAGTAGAAAGAAGTACAGCAAAAGAGAGTAAAGGTAACAAAGTAGTATTAAGAAAAAAACACCTAATATAATGTAGATAAATATAAAGCTAGTTTCAAAGGTAAAAGAAAAGAAGGAAGGATTGAATGGAGAACTCAAGGTAGGTTGGACATTCCCTTTCTCAGACAAAGAGATTTACGTAAAAATGGCACAGGATCAAAGTATGCAAAAAATTAAACACACGAGGAAACAATAGGGAAAAAGGTAAGGTGAAAAGCTTTGCACCAATGACATAAAAGACAGGACTTTTGAAAATGAGGAAGGTAGTGGTCAAGGGAGGTGATTCTGTCTCCTCTACTCTACTCTTGTGAGACTCCACCTGGAGCACTGCTTCCAGCTCTGGGTTCCCCAGCAAAGGAAGGACCTAGAGCTGTTGGAATGAGTCCAGAGGAGGCCACCAAGCTGATTAGAGGAGTAGAGCACCTCTCCTGTGAGGAAAGGTTGAGAGAATTGGGATTGCTCAGCCTGGGGAACAGAAAGCTTCAGGGGGACCTAATTGCAGTCTTCCAGTACCTAAAGGGAACCTACAAGAAAGCTGGAGGGAAACTCTTTACAAGGGCATGTAGTGATAGGAAAAGGGAGAATGGGTTTAAACTGGAAGAGGATAAGTTTAGGATAACTGTTAGGAAGAAATTATTTACTTGAGGGTGGTGAGGCATTGGAACACTTTTCCCAGTGAAGTTGTGGATGAGCAACCCATGGTGTGTTCAATGCCAGGTTGGATAGGACTCTGAGAAACCTGGTCTAGTGGAAGGTGTGCCTGCCCACAGCTGGGGGTTGGAACTAGATCATCTTTAACGTCACTTTCAAACCATGCCATGCTATGATTCTATGATGGGGTCATGGGGAAGAGACATAGTTCACAGCACAGACTTGTGAATATCTGGAAGAATATAATTTGCTGTGCTAAAGAGCTTCTCTTTCTTCCTCCAGGGATTTTCCATGTGCCCATTATTTACCAGTGACTCAAGGCAATATGTATACAGAGGATTAAATGCAGGAGCACACAGAGCATCCAGGATACTAACATAGGATTGGAGACACGACACAGGGTCTACAAGAAACTTGGGCTTTTTTAAAAGCAGCACATGGAGCCTAGGCATATCCTAATCTTCTAAATAACACTAGATAGTTAGGCAGCCAAGTCCAGCCCATGACCTAGTTCTTAAGGGGATAGGGCCTGAATTTTTTTGACATACCTTCTGTAAAGGTTTTACAGCTGTGTGACTAGAACTGCATAAGGTCATTTCACAGATGTGTTCTTAGCAGCCTTAACCAGGCAGAGAAAACACTATCTTGCTACCTTATAACCTGTCTGTATGTGATGTGACTGGGAAGTTTCTGGTATGAAATTCCTGTGATTTTTACGTTCTCCACTACTTCTCTGGGAAACTGAAAACCTAGCTCAAACTCTAGAAGTTTTTTATAAACCAACAGCCAAGAAATAGTTCCTAACTAGGTCACCTTGTAAATTCACCACTTTTTCTAAGGGAGAAATTCCTATTTTCATCAGATACTGGGAGGAGATCCTTAAAGACCTTAACTTTACACAAAGGAGCTACTTACCTTCACTGTGCCATGTGACAGGAATTTTAGATGGCATGAACTTGAGCTGGAAGAGCAAGGACCACGCCTTATATAGAGAAATTAGTCCATACTGAAAACTACTTTAAATAGATTCATATTTAGATTGGGCCGTGCTTTAAGTAACCAGGAAGGCAAACTGTTGGTGAAAGGAGATACTGTAATACTTTCTACTAAAAAGGTGAGCTGCAAAACTGGGACTGACATCTCATGTGGGCAGTAACACTTTGATCAGCCTTGTAGAATAGAAAACACCATCTGATTGTTAGGTGGACATGAGGACATTTCAATTTCCATTCACCTTAACCAAGCCTAAGGACAATTTGTGCTGTCTCAGCCCTAGACAGTGGGAGAATTTAAGGATGGCTCATATGGGCTTTGAATCAGACAAAACAAAACAAAAGAAGTCCTGTGCTTTAGTAGGTAGTCCTGACAGTCCTCAGACTTTTCAGGATGTTGCACACTGGGGGAATCTGGGAATCACTGAAAGCAAACCATCATCCAGGCATCAAAGAGAAGAGAATTAAGGTCATTGCAAAACTTTTCTTTCTTCTTCCTAGTGCACCAGGTCTGGAGAACCAGGTCTGAGAGAAAGGCTCAGAAGACAAGCCTTTAAAACTAAGGAATGAGAGAAGTAAAACTTCCAGAAACAAGAATTGTCTGTAAAAAAAGTACATAGGAAATAGCAGATTTAATTTGTTTCACAAGTAATAATCTTCCTCAGTAAATCCAGGGCAACATACTGTGACCATCCTGTTGAACACCTGGCATTGGAGACTTGTTTCTCCTGGCTGTCTCTCACATAAAAATAGCAAGAGGATAAAGGAGAACAGAATGCACTTGATCCTTCACTTGGACTTTTCAGGAGTAGAAACTGATCTCACATCCTCAGTGATTTTCAGTATTTTTTTAAAGCTTTTCTTTATTTGCCTTATGAGAATCTTTTTATCAGATAATTGTCTATTTAGCACTTTCTTACCTTTTGTTGCTTCTGTGAAAAAAGCTGGAGCAACGTGTGTAAGTAGTACCAGATGCACAACACAGGAGTAAAATATAGAAGAATACTGTCATTAAAGCTCTTAGAATACTTTATTTGTGACAGAAATATATACTCTACATGAGATGATATATTCTTCTTTCAATTTTTAAAATCTAATGGATTTTGACTATATTTGAAAACATTTCTAACACATCCCAACCTGGTGAAAATCCTAGAGGAAAAGCTTTCCCCACAAGTAAAAGTAAACTTCAATTTGTGGCTTGTTAATCATGGGATAACTACAGTACATCATTGAAAGAGGAGGAAAATGGTTTTATAGATTTTCAGTAATTTCACATCTCCCTTTGAATAAAAATGGCAAAGAATAAAGACTTGTTAAATACTTCAAAATTAAGAATTTTTGGTATTGAGGTATATCAGTGATTATGATGTGTAGCTCTCATAATAAAGCAATAAACATACACACCTTCCAGCTAGTAATTATGGTAGATTTGTACAATGTGATTCTAAATGTGTGTATTTGTCTTAAGTGGTACCTTTTTCTCCTAGTTGTATCTCACTGAAATCATGGCATATTCAAGAAGATAATTCAGTGAATAAACTACAAGGAAGATGAATGCCAAGTCTGGTTATTTTGTTATAGACGTTTAGGGCACATTTCTATTCTCCCTGTCAGTCAGCAGCTCCAAATTCAATCAGATTTCCTAATTATTCCCAAATCACTTACAAGTAAAATCTTATCGGTTGTATGTAAAATGTATTGCTGCATTTGGGATCTCAGTGTTCAAGTGAAACACTGCAACCCTTTCTTGCTTACTACAACAGATATTGAAGGTTTGCATAGAAAGGGGAATCGTTACTTCAGTACAGGTCCTTTAACTTCCAGCTGCAAGATTGTGACTTTCTTTGAAAAGATTGCTTCCCCAAAGATGGTCTTGTACAATGCATTGAATCTAAACCCTGCACTTCAGACTCTTGAAAAAATACATCAGAATGGAACTTGTGAACTGGTGCCATTTACCATCTGTAGAAATATCTGAGCCAAAGGCAAAAAAGTTTAGTTTCAACGCATGCTAAGCATGGTTCCACAAGCAGCTGAGATTCATGAGATCAGACATAGGGAGTAAAACCATGAAGCCACTAAAGGCATTCTCTTGTTCCTGTGTTTGGAGGAACATTAGAGCCTAGAAAAATCATGACTGGCTGGCCTGATTTGCTCTGTGAAAAGCATTAAGACAGTAACCATAGCAAGGTGGTGCCTATATTTTTGAAGTTTTCTTAAAACCAGGTTTAAGAAATCCTGCATAATATATTTTAAAGCAGTTCATTGAACACCAACTCACGGTTCCAGCGGAGAGACAGAGTAAGATACCTGCTATCCATAGGAAATGCAGTGACTGGGGTCATATGAATCTGTTATTGCAAGCTGAGGCTTTTTAAATGCAATAAAACTTTTTTGCTTGCATTTTGAAATGCAATATTTATATTCAGAAATTTCAATTTTGTTAAAACATTTCTTCCCAATTACTGTTTTCTGCCAAGTCTATTCTTAGCTATGTTTGCCTCTCGGTGGAGGATATTACAGCCCAAGAAAGCTTGACAATTACTAAACTATCCAGAAACTCAGTCATCACAAATTGTGATATGGGTGTATAGTTGAGTTCCTCTTTGAAAGAGATCTAAAGGATACGGAAGGTGTCCTTGAAAAGGAGATGGAGTAAATATTGTTAAGAAAAATCCCATGAAACAAAACAAAAAATTAGTTTGGTTTTGTTTGTTTGGAGTGGGGTGGGGGTTTTTTGCATTCTTTTTTTAACTAAAATCAATTGTTTCTGCAATAATACATTTATTACCAATACATTAAAAAATACACCAACCTGCAGTGTAATGACATTATAGGCCTTTGTAGATGAAAAATCAACAACATAATGAATTACTGAAATCTGGAGTAACCAAAAACAAAACAATTATGCAGTAGTCCTTATGGAACAATAATAGTTATAATAAAGGTAAAAGAGGAAAAGCAAGGAATATCAGTGCAGCCACAATAAAGATTTTTTCTTTTGCTTTTCTTTAAAAATATTGCAGATTAAAATTTACTTGTTGCTAAAAAACATGCTACTGGATAAAATACTTCGATCAATGTTCCCTGATATTTTCCAGGAGTTACAGTGCAGTCTTTCAAGTTGAAAAATGTCTTTGAGATTTATAATGTATTTGTCATCTGGTGAACGGAATTCTACTCTACAGTTTATTTGCTTTTTGGCAATCAATAAAGCCATTTGTAAAAAGTCCCTTTGAATTTGTCTAGTCTGGTATTTTCATTTCTGTGAAGTAAACAAACGTGGGATAAATAGGAATTTTTATTTTAGCTATTCTACTTGTGACTTGAATCACCTGAGACTAATACTTTCACAATTTAGATCAAAACATATGCATGGTATCACTTTCATTTTTTAAAAAAAATTGGACAGCAAAACCTAGTAACCTTTACTGAACAAACTAAAAGGTTTGCAGCCTGTAAAAAAAGTATTAATATAACTACTGATATTTAACAGAATTTAATACTTTAAAACTGATTCCTCTTTTTCATTTGGCTGTCAGCAAGCTTCTGCAGACTTCATTGTTTCCTGTACTTCATGTTTTGTGATTAATTTGTGAGACTAGAGTAAACTTGAATTTGAAAAATTGGCACCTACCTCTACACCTGTACTCTTTCTTTCACAATATGTCTAAGAAACACTTCTGCTGAAAAATGGATTTTGTGATCATTGAAGGATACATCCGCTTTATACATCAGCCCTGAAGCAAGCTCCACCATCATATTCCTTCTTCCTGCCTCCTCTAGAGTGTTTTGTATTCCAGTGACAAAAGCCAGCATCTAGACATCATCCACATGATAACCTCTTCTCATCCTAGTCATTATTTTCTACTCAATTATCTCTATTATGTTTAAGTCATGTCTCATTTTAGGCTCTGTAGGGGTGCCACACGCAGAGATGCTGGAAGCATGTAAAGGCAGAGAGACACATTGGCTTTTCACATCTGAGACTTGCTTTGTGACAGTATAGCCTTCCTAGGTTATGTTTGCTCTTCAGTAACCCAAAGACTTCAAGTTGTTTTTCTTTTCATTTGAGGCTTATGTAATCACCTTTATGACCTAATACGTGTGAACTTATGTATATTTGTACAGACACTTTTTTTTCTGTGTCTGTCAGTAACTTTTAATGTGCAGCCAATTCCAAGTCAACATGACAGAGCCACAGGAATTTCAAAGTATATGAGGCTTCTCAATGTCACAGGCAAATAAGCATCTGACTAAGAATCAGGGAACAGAAAAGGCAGGAACACTTCTACTTACCTTTTTTTGTTTGGCTCGCACCATTGCCCAGAAAGAGTTGTTGGACTGTTTCACACTGACTAGCTGTCCTGTCAGCGTGCACTCACCCTGCAAACTAGCTATGGCATATCCTGCCACTTGACTAGGCAGAAAAGGCAGGAGGAATCTGTATGTAGATGTAAGAGTTAGGAAGGAGCACTAAAGAGAGGGAATGAGGGGAGAGCTATAGCAGCCAGAGGCATATGAGAAAAAAACTTCTAGAACCAGAGAAACAGATTATTTCCTATTAGTGTCTTTGTTTCTTCTCTGCTTGAGGAACCATCTGCTTGAGATCACAATTAGTTAGCTGCCATCAGGTAGCTGGATGGAAAAAGGAGTTTGAACTACTTCATAACCCAGGTATTTTAGGTGGCAAGAGGTATTTTGAACCTTGAACAATTAGGACTCTTATTGATAAAGGCTTATTGATAAGAACCACAATGAAATAGAAGCCTGGGATCATTTTAATGAATGTAGTTAACTAGAATGAAGTGCTTTCATGGCTGGTATTTTCAAATAATTGCCTCATTAACCTTAATCATATCAACCTTTACTCTTTATCAAGGTTAAATAATTGAATGGATAGACTTCTGGGGAAGTTGCAATCTTACACAGAGAACAGCCTCTTACTCTCATGGTAGAAACTTGCTTAAAGAAACTGTTTAAAGAAGGTGTTTGTGAGAGAGGGGGAATATTCATACACATGCACAGAAGTCATGATTGCATTTTAATTGTGAGAAAGCACAATAGAAAAATAAACTGTGAAGCCCTGAACAATTTTCAAGAAGTAG
The DNA here is from genome assembly GCA_038380795.1 of Pyrocephalus nanus. Taxonomy (NCBI): domain Eukaryota; kingdom Metazoa; phylum Chordata; class Aves; order Passeriformes; family Tyrannidae; genus Pyrocephalus; species Pyrocephalus nanus. The sequence continues at coordinate 25,734,362 of CM076260.1, read as the reverse complement.
TCATGTATTTTATGATGTATTTATTTGTCAGTGATAGTAACTGCCAATTTCGGCTTTTTTGTAGATAACCAGCAAAAGATTAGTTCATGTGCAGGCCTCCTCATTCCCTGGCTGCAGTTCTCAAAATCGTTTCAATGATAGAAAAACCTGAAGCCCCTGGTCAGCAAAGAGGTCCCTGTGAGTCATATCACTGCTGAAATTTTTACGGAAAAAAAAAATAATCTTACTTCAAATGAAAGAGAACCAAGAAGATCATGTCGAGTTGTCCTTATACATGAGGGTTATAGAACCACCATTTTTGTATTCTAGTTATCATTGGCATGTCACAAAAAAGAGATTAAAATGGACTTGTGTAAGACCTATGCACTAACACGGTGGCATTAAAAGAAATCAGATTCTTCTGCTGCTCCTCTTCTTTGAGTAACTGATAGACATAATGGCAAATGTTGGCCTTGCAGGGGAAGTGCCTAATGGTAATCACTATGCACTGCTCTTCTCAGGGCAATGAGCTAAGAGCCACCTGCTGCCATCACTGCTACCTCATTCACCTTACCAGTGGGCTAAAAACAGTTCTTTCCCACTTTTGACGACATCCTCTGCTGCTTAGGGCAACTGCAGGAGCATGAGAAAGGGAGTAATTTACAAACATCTGTGAGTCAGCTGCGGAAAATCATGGTCTGAGTAGCTGGAAGCAGCTCGAAACCTGAGAAGTGCTAGTGTTAGGAGGAGCAGCACATTCAGAAATATTAGGAATTTATCTTTTCCTTATGGTTAAGGGGAGGGGAGTTGAATTATTCATTGCACACTAGGCTCAGCAGCAGTACAAGGAACAATGATGCAGATGGGGAGATTTGGGAAGTTCCCTAGGAGGGAACGGAATCTCCTAGGTCAGCCAGCATATTCAAATGCACACAAAGATCTGAGATATTTATGAGAGACCAGTCTAGACAGACACCAGTAAAGTAGTTACTCAAGGTAAATACAGAAATTTAACTAAGAAGTAATGCATCTATCATCTGGTGACCCTACCTGATACTCGAAATAGAGCTATCAAATAGGAACAGCCTCAATAAAACCCAAAATCTAATCCTGAGCTCATTTCTATCTTTCCCAGGATGCTTCCAAGCTGTTATTTTTATCTTTTTTTAAATTGTTTTTGACTTTCAGTACATCTAAACTGTAAACAATATCAAATCAACACCACAGCTTAAGATCCTGTGATTTTGGAAATCTAAGCTGTATAAATGATCAAATTAAAAGGCAAAGGTCAGAATAGTGTCTTGCTAAAAAGCCTGGCATGTAATTAGAAAAATATATTAATTCTGAGATCAACTAAACTCCCTGCTGTATTTCTTTAGAATGTGGCTGGTGTTTTATTTATGTGTATAGTGTGTTGTGATTTTGCCTACTATGATTTGTGCTTGTTTTTCAGCCTGTTCTCATATATTTGACAAGGAACTAATCCTTACTGCAGCTCATCCTCCCTTACTTCTAACCTAACTTGAATTAAAACTTGATATTTGAAATATTTCCTGCAAATAATTTTATCTTGAGTGGGAGGATTATAATAATGTTCAGAACATTGATCTCAGTTAAACATACAGGGAAAAAAAGTTGCACAGAGAATCCCAGAGGCATAAAACATTAAATCATTCAGAAAGCTGATAAATATGTAGTAAGGATTGTATGATATTAAAATGGGTGATGCAGTTCAATGGTTAACAGAGAAAGTTCAAGGAGCAGCTACACAATGTACTGCATTTTGAAGTTACTTATTATAAATATCATACTTTCAAAATGACGTGCAACTAGAAGTACTCTTGGTTTATGGATGAATGGTAACTAAACTGAGTGTTCTCTAACCACTTGTCTTTAGACAGAGCTCTCAATATCTCAGTACTGAAGCACTTTAAATTACCTTTAGATAAGTAGTTGAATATACCAAAGTGTCCAAAATATTTTGTCACTTCATTTATTTAGTCTTGACTTGAAAATACTCTAAAGAAATGATTTCTTACAGTAGAAAGTGATGAAGGAACACATACTCTTTATAATACACAGTTAATATCATACATTAGCACTACAAGCAAGGAAATCTTGTATGATTCCCCTTGAAAAATACACTCAAACTGGAACTTTAAAAAAAGCACCCTCCTATTCCAGGCAATCAATATAATATTTTGTAAAATTGGGGGAAATCTTTCATCACGATTAAACTTTTCTGAGCAGAGACTGAATATGAGTTTAAAGTTTGCTCAAAACTACAATTTTCTACATAAAACTTTATCTTACTATGTAATAACCAAGGTCATGTAAAAGTAAAGCTTTCTCTATGCAGTTCAGCAGCAAAGATGATTATAAAGCTATTACACATCCAAACCTCCAACAATTTTACTCTTCAAGGACACAACTGGAGAATCAGGATAGTCACTTTGATCTGCCACTATGGAGCTTGTGCACTATAAAGGAAATGATGACTTGGAAGTGTCTATTGTATCTACCACTGTTTTTATATAATATAATATGTATACATACATTTTGTATACAATATAAGCACATAAAAATATTTTTAAAGGAGATTTCCAGAAGGTGAAAAGTGAGAAGAGGCAATCCATTATTTAGGTCTTCTTAAAACAGTAGAAATTTTCAAAGCTGCAGACTGTCAGTGGCAGAAGTCTCACTAGTTGTATGTCTTTTGGTGTGTTTATTCTCTCTGTCCTAGATTCCCTGCTCCAGGAGCAACCAGTTGTTGCGTCTTTCACTTGACATCTGAAATCCAGCACTTCATATCCAGTATGAAACTGGGATTGCTGAATTTGGTACCCAAAGAAGCAGAGAAAACATTTTTATGATATAAGGACATAGAATGAGGTGAAGGGACTGCAGAAATCTCCCCTACGTCTATCTTAGGCAAAAACACTGTTGTGCAAAAGGTCATGCTCCAGAAAAGGACTGCCATAGCAGGTACAGGGAAACACCTACCACAGATTGCCACAGTGCTCTTAACAGAGAAAGGGTAACTTTGGAAATTATCTGTAAAAAACATATTTTCAACAAAAATGTTTCTCCCAACTTAAATATTAAGTAGGCAGACACAGGTGAGTAGATGTGTACTAGAAGTTAGGGACCATGAAAGAGAATTCAGAGTCTTTCATACTTATAATTAGGTTGCCACAAAGAGAAAAATATAAACTCATACAGTTTATCCCAATCACTTACAGTAGATACCTCCTGCAAAGATTGTTGTTCTACAAAGCAATGGTAGCATTATACTACTGTAAGCTTTTGATGAACAATAACTATGTCAACACACAAATATTCTGCCCACTGTGCACCTATCTGTAAACTAAATTGATTTCAAACCAATATCCTGCAGTCAGGTTAAACATGCAATTGTCTAACACATCTGTAAAATAAGAATTTCACCTAGGAAATGTTCAAGAATCGTTAATCAATTTTTCCTTTGTGAAAAGGATTCAACAGTTAAGGGAAATCATTTAAGAAATTGTTCATTAAAGGGACTTGACTAGATAAAAGTGTATTCATCAAAGTTTACTCTTAATTGCTAAACATCATAAACACCTAATAAAAACACAGTGGAACATTTAGACATTTAGTTAGATATAACTTTAACAAGTCATGTTTAGCAATTATTGCACAAAAGAAAAAACAAACATGGAGATCATTGTTCCCTCTGACTTTGAGGCCATGGATTCTCTTTAGATCACATCAGGGAAACAGCCAATCCATTCTGGAGATGAGTTTTAGAGGATATTTGAAGAATAAGCACTCCTATTGTAAGAATTACTTTGTGGTTTACAAAGTGAGTTATACATACCTCACCTAAGTCTCTTAGCTACAGGAGCTATGGATAAAAACTCAAGGCCATGATGGTGGTATTATTCTCTGTTCTAGAAAAGATGCAGTGAACAAAGACCCATTGAAAGCAAATAATTAAATAGACAAGAACTAAAATGTGTTCAAGAGGTGGCAATGCAAAATTTGCAAGAGAATTTAGGCATTAGCCTGGACTTAGCTGCTCAAGGATTTTTGAACCCCAGGCTTCCTCCAGATAACATCATCACATGTGGAGTCTTTCATATTCATGTGTTATTACTTCTAAAACAAGGCTTACTAGGCACAAAGAGCAGTTTCAGTAAGTTGCCTTTGCACTGATTAAATGAGAGAGACAGGAGAAGTTCTGATTTCAGGTGATCTTTCTAAGGAATGGTAGTATTTCAGAAGGGATGTCAGGAATGACATTTTTATTGCACTTTAAGGCTCCATATAAGTTTTGCTGAGTAGTTTTACAAAATCCTTTTTTGCTCACTTGTTTTGTTTCACAAATGATTTGGGACCCCATTGTCAAGCTGCTACATATACACACCAGATCTGTGTGAATCTCCTGCCACAACTTGCTGAGCAAGGAATTGCATCTTAAGCAGTCAGTGATATCCACTCCCATGCACATGCCAAATGTTAAAAAACTACCAAAGCAAGCTACCATGGCTTGGGTTGCCTCCCAAGTTGCCTCCTTTAGCAAGTAGCTGAAGGCTGAGCATGTGCATGTGAAGAGTTGCCACACCGCAGCTGGCACTTAGTAGTGTGCACATACTCCAAGCCTTTAAACCATTTTCTTTAAAAGCCCTGTTCATGCAACACTCTCAAAATGCTTAGAATGCCTCTCTCTTTTCCTCTCTCTTACTGCTTTAATAGCTTAATATAGACTTATCTAACATGTGCATTAAAAGGTAGAAGACGAAATAAGAGCGGAATATAAATTCCTTGCCTTTTTTAGGAAATTACACTGGTTTAATTTTGCCTTACTCATTCAAATAGCATGAAGCCCTAGTGTAAACAAGGACAACAACATTGAAATGTGTCCAACAGCATTAGCCAAAACAGCTAATCTCATTGTTTAACTTTTTTCATCCAAGGTACACTCTAAATGCTGTCATCAAGTTACCTGCCTTTCATAGGAAGTTTCATTTTTCAGATGTTGTTAAGACCATGAACTGACTATGCAAAGTACTCATGGAAGCTAGAATGGTTTCACCAGCAAGCCACCGATCACCAAAAGGCTTTCTAATGATTTTTTAATGTGGGCATGAGAGAAAATACATCAGAAAAGCTAATAGCTTGCATATTTGTTAAAAGTACCTATTGACACCAATGAAGAGCAAATGAGAGACTGTTTCAGAGATTGCATACACAGCTGATGTAGAAATTGCAGGCTGTGGTTACAGATACGAAGTGAACAAACACATCAGATCAATATGCATAGTCCTGAACATTAAGCTGAGTCCACTTTGCAGTCTAAGGGTTTTGGTGATGTGATACCGTGCCTGTTAGCCCAAAAAGAGAGTGACAGCTGTGCACAAATATGCTCTGCTTTCAGACCTAGGGATGCAGACTGCTAAACTCTTTCAGCCAGAAACACTCAGAACCAAAGCTCTGGAGGAGACCACTGAATTCACAACCTCCTTTCTGGCAGGATCAACTGCATCTAAAGATTTCTTACAGCTATCTATTAAGTTGTTATCATTTGTAGACCATTTCTTTCATCACAGTTCATTCTGTGATATATTACATTAAAATAGGATAAGAACCTCTGGAAGGGATCATTCTTTCCCTGGAAAATTTTGTATGGTCAGATAGGAGAACTATATGGATTGCAGCATGAAGCACATGGGGACTGAAAGGCAGAGCCATTAGAGAGGCTGCAGCACGGGGGAGCTCAGGCAGGGGGGACTCCAGGCAGTAGTTGGGTAAAAAGCCTTCTGCCAGACCTTAGAAGGAGAAGCAAATAGGATACTTTCCAGAAGAGCCAGAAGAGACTACACAAAGCATGCTGCAAAGCAGGTGTCTACTGAAAGTTATTAGCCTGAGAACAAGACCAGAGGAAACCTCCTACCTAGTGAGAACAGAGAGAAAAGGAGAGAAATTTGAAAATCTTTCACTTCAGTCTATCTCTCTAGCAGATCTAAGCATTGCTCACTTAGACTCCCTAGTTCTAGTTGGTGTTTGGTAAAGACTAACTTGACAGCCTGTAATCCAAATAAAAATTTTTATTCACTCACTGAAGAGCAAGTTGAGAGAGTCCATCCTAAGCACTCTGACTGGTACAGTTTCCCACTGTGTACACATAAAGATATACAGCTTTGTGGATCTCCCAAATTTCCTATGCATGTTTTTTTTAAAGACTAATGGGTTTTATTCGATGAAAAATTCTAACGTAAGTTCTCATTACTATAAAGTAAACCAAATTACTTTTTGTTCTTCCTCTCAAAAGATGTGGAGACCAATAGATAACGTTTTATTATAAGAAATGTTCTACCTTGATCCCATCTATCTTATTCATAAAGGCTTCTTTTGTACAGGTCAATCAAACTAAGTATTTCCCACTTTTCCTTGGTAGTCATATGCTTTAAATTTAGCTGCTCTTTCAACTCTTTCCAGCTTGCATACATCCACCTCAAAATATGGTGTATAAAACGGGCACGGAGCTTTAACTGAGACTACAATGTGACTGGGTCTCAATATGTATGAAACAATAGCAGTGACAGATTTATTTCTGGCATGATGCATAAAGACTTTCTCTTTTTCCTATTGGACACTCATTATCAGAAATTATTTGTCCAGCATGCAAGGGGTTTTTCACTGCTACTGCAGAAGAATTATCTCTCTGCACATAGTACTCCTATTAATACTTTAGAATATCATCTGGTACTTGGAAAAGTACCTGCCTTTTTTTTGAGTTGTTTTCACTCTCTAATCCATCATATCATACAGAACTGGTACTGCTGTGTAGCAAGACCTTCTCCATTTATTCAATTTCTACCTCCATTTAATATTTTCCAGTTGGATTTCATCTTGCTAATGTTGATTCACCTCTCAAATTCAAAGGTAAAGCAAAGCAATGGAAATGGGGGAAAAGAGCTTGCTCCAAGTTTTCTTCCAAATAGAGGTCTGAACGGACTTAAATGTACAGAAGTAGTGAGGACTGTTTACTGAGAAAGAGTGTGAAAGATGCCAAATATCATCAGATGAAGAACCTCATTTTCAGTATATATTGCCATCACAATTGCTGAATAGCAGAGGATGTGGATGAAAGTTAGAGGAGGAGGTGGCATCATTCATACTACTCAGCCAAGTTAACTTCTGTTCATGCCTGTGAAGGCTCTCCAGGATGCTGAAAGTAAATGGTTTCTCTTTATTCCAGTACCCTAAAATATTGGTGAAAATATTGACTCATATTGAACTAAGATTAGGACTTTGTCATATTTCATGTTGTTATGTTAAAAGGGGCAGAAAAGAAGAATTTTCTGTCCAACCCGTATTAATTTATTTTTTTGTCTATCAGTGTCCCCCCTCAGGAGATCAAAGACTTTTATTGTCCAACACAGTCTGTTAGCATCTCCTTAGATGAGACTCTTCGCTTACCAGATTCACTGAAATGGACATGACATCTGATACCAGTTATATGGGGACAATGCTTAAGAGCAATAGGGAAACCCCTCAACCAGTTTCTCCTATGAGTTATTTTGCTATCAACGAAACTGTCAGTATCTAAAAATGGGTGCTCTCTCTGACAGTTCGTTAAATAGCACATTTAATAATACAAATTTGTGACAATCCATAGGGTTTGTGTCATCGGTGCTAACGTTTAACTGCAAAAATTATACTGAAACTATGCAGCAACCACGACAAGGCGGGGCGCAAGCACACACTGTAAGGCAAAGCAACTTAAAAAGAATATTAATACCACAAAACCCAAGCAAAAACTCTAAAACAAAGTCACTTACAAAGCACATGCTCTAAAGCAATTTAAAACAACTTACAAACTTAAAGCGAAAACTTTAGTACACGCTCTAAATCAAAAGCAACTTACAAATAAGTAAGACAACTTATAAAGAATAAGTAGAGCAAAAAACTTAAGTAGACTGTAAAGCAAGACAACTAACAAAGAATAAGTAAAGCAACTTACAAAGAATGAGTAAAAATCTTGAAGTACAGTGGAGCAAAACTAGTATATATGTATAAAGAAATCACTCACTTCAAGGCATCCCGAGAAGGTGGAGGGAGAAAAAGGTAGACTGTCCATTACCTCTGCAGAGTTGATGGAATTTCTCCCCAATTTTTGCTTGGGTACAATCTCCTTTTATATTTTTTTTTTTTTTTCTTTAGGCAGTTTGAGTGGCTATAGTCAATAAAGTAATTTTTGGGGTGATAGACAGATGACAGAGGTCCAAGGGTCCACTTCCTGAATTCCCAGCCAGAAGGATGGTTTCGAGAAAAGGCTGTGTTATCTCCATATCACTCCTTTCCTTTTTAATCCTTTTATCAGCTTCTGGGAGTGTCTCCCCAGTTGCTGGGTTTTTTCAAGGAAACCATCAGGAGCCTTTTTCTCCCTTTGTATGGCCTTATCTATCACCTTACACATGTGATAAACCTTTCCAGTTTGACAGGAAGGGAATGATAACTACTATCCCACTACAGTTTTTCAACTACTTGTACATCAACATTATTGTAATTTCATCGTGAGCAATTTCATTATATTTCCCTGAAAGTGTCAGAGGGGATATCATCAAAAGTCTTACTCATGTCAAGAATTATCAGATCTTCTGCCTCTCCTTTTGTCCTCTAAGCCTGTTATCCTGCCAAAGAAGGAAATTACTTTGGTTTGTTGTTATTTGCCCTTAGCAAATCTGTATTAGCTGTGTCTTACCACCTTATTGTTCTCTATGGACCTTCAAATTGATTGCTTGATAAATTGTTCCAATAACTTTTTAGCATTGAATTTAGGGTCCCTGCTCTATAATTCTCTGGATTCCACTTCTCTACAGATAGGTACTATGATATCTGCCCTCCTCCAATCGCCTGAAATCCTTCTCTATCTTGGAGATAAATGCTGATGGTGTATTCAAGTCTGATGATTTACCACATGAAGATTGATGTTTGTTTACAAAAAGAATCTTAGTTAAAATCAGTATTTCGAAGGAGAATATTTACAATATTAAATAATTTTATCTGCAAGTTAAGACATTGCATAAACCCACTCTACAGAAATATCATTGCCTTCAAGAGACATTCCTTACAAAAATATTTTTTCACTAAAAAATAACCACCTAAATTATTGAAGGTAAATTTATAGGAAAATATGAAAGGCAGGGAAGAGGAAAGGCAGAAGAAAGGAATGGAGGGAGACAGGGAAGGAAATATATTTCCCGAAAGTAAATGACCTGTAAGAAGCATCACCACAGAATTACTCTGACAACAGTCTCTAGATAAATCTCCATCAACACAGTACCCTAAAATAACAATAAATGAAAAAATACACAATCTCTTTTGAAGTGGAGCTCATGAAAATAGTGAAATACTGAAAATAGTGCGTCTTCTGTTCTTCCTTCTACTTACATATGCAAATGACTTTTTTTACTGCTTCAAGGAGGCTTATCCAGATAAACCAAACTGCAGCTTCCTCCAAAATACAGCTCTCCCTACAGAGGTGTTTTTTATTAGTATAACTTAAAGTATTTGAAACTTTGTGAACTTTGTGTATGTTCTTGGATACACCTGTAAAGTAAATAGTTGCTCAGATTAAAAGGGGAAAAAAAGCACCTTGGAGCTAAAAGACTGTAGGCTGATTTTCCAGACAGCTTTGTTGTTGTTTAAAGCTGTCATTCTGTTTTTAGGTGAGAATGAAGTATTCTGCATGGGAATATTCCCTAATTTAAATAACATTGTGTTCATTTTTATTTTTGAACATAATCTCTGGTGAACATTACACACTTTGTGCATATTCCTAACTGTTCTTTACACATGACTTTATGCACAAAAATAATAACTGTTGTTTACACAATGTTTTTTCCATTCATGACTGCAAGACCACAGACTGCTATTATCTTCATTGTTCAGCTGGCCATAGAACTATCTAAAGTGCAAGACAGGTAATATTTCAGCAACATAGAAGAGCCAATGCTGAAATTCTCTACTGGTATTTAATTGAATATACTCAGTAATACTAGCAAGTAAATACTGACTGTACTTCAAAATGGTCTTAGGTAGGTGGAAGCGGTAGCACATAATGGCTCTGTAAACAGAAGGTAAACACTAAGGTCATTTATCGAATTTCAGGGATAAAAAAAGGAAACATTGGAAACACAGCTGGCTTTCAACATTTCCTTCTCCTTAGAACAAATTTGTCTTTTATAGATTACAGTAAGCTGTAAGGAGAGTGAGATGTCAGGGAACTGCAAGAAATCCTTTATGAAACAGGACAGGGAGACAGTGACAACTGGCAAGAAGTGAAGAGAACTAAAGTGAGAGGGATATTTCTAAGAGGCATCTCTGTTCCTAGCATGTCTCTTGTGGATATAAAGAATGGCTTGATAATGAGTAAGGCGCTGGTTTCAAACATCCAAACCTGATAAAAGGAGGTAAATTCAGTTTTGGTCCCCTGTCATTCCATTTTCTAGAATATGCTCCCATGCCTCATTGCATGCAGCCTCCACATTCAAATACCTACAAGACCTCGGCTCTGTCAACAACAGCAGTCTCCTTTTGCTTTGAAATTATTGACATGAAGCATGTTAAACATATCCCTATCAGTTTTCTCTGGTGAGAAGCAACAGAAAGCTACATTTAAGGGATCATTTTTTGTTCCATTTACTGCTACTTATGAATATAGCCTGTGCAGCGTTTCTTCACAAAAACAACTTTTCATTCCCTATCATAGCACATCACTTCTTATTTTCTAAAAGACTGCTACATTCAGAAATATTCTGTTTCCAACCTGCATCCATTTTAGCTCTTTCTGGTGTTTTCCCTTCCCCCACAAAATTTTACTCATTGGAATTTCAATCAGATCACTCTCTTTTAGAACTATTTAGATTTTCAAATCATCATCAAGGTGCCTTGAGATTTAGGATTGCCTCCAAAGCCTGGAAATTGCCTGAATGCCTGACTGTCTATGTGTGAAAATGAGTGAAAAAGTGAACTTTACATGTGACATTACAGCTGGTCATGGAAATAACAACTCAGAAAGTCAAGACACCATGGTGAGATTACTGGTCACTGTGCAAAAGTCACCCATCTAGCCAAAACCCAGGCAAGGCAGTGCCTTTGCTAGCCATATGCTAGTTGTTAGATATCAGTGTCTACAGAACTACTTAATATGGCTAAGGTTGTGTGCTACGTATGGAAAAATAAGAATTCCACACTACAACAAAAAAAATTGATGAAATAAGAAGTTAATTTCATCCTGACAAACAGTATGAGAACTGTTCCAACAGTTCCAGGCACTGAGAGAGACAAGAAGGATGAGGCCTTGCAGGATGCTTCACACCAATCTCTTTACAGAAATATCTCTGGACATAAGAAGCAATATTTGAGGAAGAAACACAGTCGAGTTGCAAACAGTTCTTAGAAGTCACAAACAAGGAAAATACTGAAAGTAGCATTTTACTGGGTAAAAACGGGACAACAAAAAGCATGAAAGAAATCACAAAAAAGTAGGCAGGATGTTTTTAGAAAATAAAAGACACAATTAAAAATAAGAAAAATAAACAAGCTATGTAAATGATATGCATAAGATTAAGTTATTTAGAAACACAGTCAAACCAAGGGTACAATCAGTAAGAAAAGGCTAACTGTAAAGCGACAACAAGTGCCGAAGAAAAGTCAGCAGGACAGAAGGAACATTTTGACAAAGTGTTAATCCCTGCTGACCATACAGATCCAAGCAGTCTATGCATGCTGGAAGGACAGAACAGCTTTCAAAGCAGAAAGGAAGAGAGCATTATGGTGCCAGCACAAAAATGAGGTAGAAGGAGGACTGATGTAGATCAAAAGATGAGATCTGATGGTGCAGACAGCATAACTGCTGAGCTGTAAATAGCTAGAAGGACAAGTGTGAACAAAGCATCACAAGTAAAAGCCTTTAAGCCTTTGAGCAGAGGTGAAACTCAGTGACTGGCAAAACACAGGGGCTGTCTCAATCTATAAGGCCACCTACCTAATCCAGGTAACAACAGAATAAGAAACACATTGTCAGGTTCTAAGGAAAAAAAACCCAAACCATGAAGAATAAGACTTTTAACAGATTCAAGGAAGTTATAAAGAAAGTCGTAGAGGAAAAGTACACTTTCAGAGATCAGGTGCCGTTTCGATTTACTCACCCTGAGCTGATCAAGGACAAAACAAGGAATAGGAAAGTATGGGAAAGACGATAGGCATGATTTTCCTGAACTTTTTTTGGTCAGTTTGGAATCCATTACTGACAATCTAAGAGAAACTCTTAGATCCCTATTTGCTGAAGGCAAAGCTTCATTCCTATAGTGTTTGATTTATGTATTTCAAAGAATCTTAGCACAAACAATATCTCCATTAAGAACAGCTTAAAATGCAAAAATACTATTAGAGTTTAACAAGTTCACATAAACTAATAAAGAAGCAGGCACTTCAAGGGACTCATTTTCACTGTTTTTCCTCCTACTCCCACATGAGTTTAATGCAGTGCTAGGAAAAAGTAACTTCAGTTACCTTATTCAGAAGTGAACAAACTCTGAACACATCAGGCATTCATGCTTGATTTCCTTGAATTGGTAATTCTAGTTGGTATTCAATTCTGAGGCTAAGAACATAGCAAAATGAGACATTTCACTAATTTCCACAGCAAAATTTCTGTGCAGGTGAATTGGCATCAACACAAAGGAACGTATAGAGGCTTGGCTACTGGGCAGCTTTACAAACAGTTAGGACAGAGGGTAAACACTGCAGTGCCATTTGAATGTCAGTGCTGTCTCAATATTCCATAGAATAACTGCATTACAGTCACACCTTCTAGAGATATTAAATATGAGAGAAAGCTCATAGTTTCCCCCATAGCTTCTACCTGTCAGCATTTGAATGCAAATAAGCTGCTGAAGCTTCCCTTGAGCTATTCTCAGAACAACCGCCTTCCTTATGTGTTCCCTCCAAATGTAAATGTCAGCTATGTAACTAAGCAGGCCGTACAGCAGCTTGGTCTGGAAATAGTGTTCTCTCTGATCACAAACCAGGAGCAGGGCTCCAAGTGCCAGAAGGGGCAGGTCAACATGAGCACCAGGGCCTGCCAACACCCTCAAACTTGAAGGTTTGTGTGGAACATTTCTGTGCTGTCACTGCAGTGAGGACAGAGAAGAAATTGTAGTTCAATTTCATCATATCTTCATGAGTTTCCATGGTGATGCAAGAAAAAGCCCTGCAGTCACTTCTCCCGGCTTCCAGTATCTTGGGAGACGGTGGAGGCTTATGGTGAGAAGCAGGAGGCTCACAGACATGTCTCTGCTCACAGCACTGCAGACCTGAGTGTGTGTACTAGGTGATGTGATACAAGAGACACAACCACATGATCCAGTAATGCCAGAATAGATGTTGTTATCACTCATCAGTACTGTGATACTTCTTTTGGCTGTGTAACGCTCGCCGCCTTGTGTACATTCATTACAGAAACTGCTTGTCTCTAAAAGGAAAATGGAAGTCTGGCTTCAAAATTTAAACTAGAATATTACCATCATCTGTTCAGCCACCTATATTAGTCAATAGGAATGAGACTAGTTTGGGAAATATTCATTATTTAGAAAAACAGCAGAGGCAGATCAAACAGCAAGGTCCTACACTCTTTTTTCAGGCCATGATTGTGACAGAGAGAATGCCTCTGAAGGCAATATAATAAGTTAAATAATTTTTTCAAATATGGATGATATTCTCCTGTAAATCAATGAAAAGTCAGGGGTCTGAACAGCTTCAAGTCTCAGCTGAATTCTATAGGCACATCTGTCAGGATGCTCAGCACAACAAGGGATGTAATTTAAGTATTTTAAGATAATTTTAAGAAAAGTGTTTTTTTAACCTAATCTGAAAGCTTTTGACCCCATGCTAAGAACTGTTGACCATTTGCCATTCTAAGTATTAGCTTTGTTATAAGATATGTATTTTAATTTCGTTATTAGGTTATTACCCTTTGAGGAAACAGAATCCCTTATAGCTGCAAAAATTTATATACATTGATGCTTGCACCTACTCAAAAATGGAAAAATAGCAAATTTGACATTCAAACTTTTATTATTAACAGTATAATAATGCGATCAAAACTTTGCTACAGAGAAATAAGTAATTCCCCAAAACCGTTGCACCATTGCAAACTAACATCCACCCTGTAAAGTTAATGAAGGACAAACTACTCATAAATATGATTGGAAGGTACCCTATAAGAATTTCCTAATGTAAATAATTTATTCATGTCATCTAAATAAATTATAAAATGCAATTAAACAAAACCCATTTTTTTTGAAATTAGTGCTATGTAATAAAACATTAACTTTTTAATAGCCACTGTACATAATTATTTCTTCAATAAACATCAGCTAGAGAATGCAGAAAAATTTTGTCACCACTTTACAGACTAAAGAAGGGAACACTGAAATATGGCAGGTATGTCTACTAAAACAAAAGGTGTATACAACATTCTTAGAAACATGTATAATATTTATGAAGAGCTATCACAGAATCCAACCAACCATTTCAGTGAACTGTGACTTCACAGAGAACTTGGCTCATATTGAGACCTGATTTAGTTACATGGCTGTGTCTCAAGACAGTTTAGACCCCCAAACTAGAAATTAGGCCCTCAGTGACTAAATTTTATGATCACAGCTGTGTTAGAGACACGTGGTAAAACTCAGAAACCTCTCTCACTAAAACATTTTTTCTTATTTCTCAGAAAGAACACTTATGTTGGTAAAGAAGACCAGAAGAACTGGACCATGGGACACCAGTGGATTCTATGGAGTGGTAATACATTTTCTATTTTAATCTCTCTCTGTCACTCTCTTCCTTTTCCCCACCCTGCCTCCTTTTCCCCATTTCTTTCTATCTCTCTTTCTCTGTCTTGCTTCACCATTAAACAAAACCCATACTATTGACTTTGGAATCTGGTCTCATTTGCACCTTCATTTGGATTGAGGCATTTCTAATAATTTTAATAACCGGATCATAACATATGCCAAGGAAAATTATGTGCAAACAATGAACTTACTCTTCCTTTGTTCATATGTAGTATTATGTTAGTATGAAATTGAAATGTTGCTGTCCTGTCTCCTGACTTGGCCCAAAACATCATTTTGTTATTTCACCATATAATCCCATATTAGTCTGAAAAGAGCAAAAATCTCCTCTTAGTTTTACGTGTGTAAACACTAGTAAAGGATCTTAACAAACTGGTTCATAACACTGCTATTTTTCAAGGACAGCAATTCCATTTTACCCTCAGGTTTTTCAGCCACTACTGCAATGGATTGCATTGGTTCTTTTAAGAAACCATCTGCCATGTAGATACAGGTTTAACCTTGTAAGACCCCAGGCTCCAAGCAACAAGCTCATTGAAGGGGTTTTACTTTAAAAATATACAAGGCTCCAAAACTTTGCTGGCCAAATTTATTAAAGGAGCCTTCAGTTCTTTTAATACCTTAAGAAAAAGCACAAAGGAGAGGACACTGGACAGGTTTCTCAGGAGGTCAAAAATACCATGGCAAACTTTAGAAAATAAGGGAACTCGTCAAAATTTTAAAGGGCAACATTCAATCAAAAGAAAGCATTTCAGAAAGCATTGACTTAGCACATGCTAACCCATACAACTTAGTACAATCCAACCCTTCTGGTTTTAAGTTACCCAAAACATTAAGAAAGGAGAATAGGAGAGGAAGAAGTGAAGGGAGGAGAAGAGAGAATTATAGCTATCATCCAGAGTGGCAAGTCCAGCTTTCACATTTTCAGAAGGCACGGTGGAAACAACATGGAGAGCACGTGTTGCTGCTTTTATTTGCTTTGGTCCTGCTGTGGTGACACCCTCATGCCCCCAGGTGGGACTTCTAGTGTGCCAACCAATCCAGGAGTGGGTCAGGGGCTCCTGGGTGGGGTATGAGGCAGTGCTTCCACAATGCTTTTGACTGACAGCTGCCCCAGGGCTGCCCAAGGAGACTCCAAGGGGCTGGATGGGGACAGGGAATCACTGCATCTTTGTGAAATTCAACCTGTCCCTTCCCTCACACCACACACACACTTGAGTTGGTCCAAGCCAATAATTCATATAATAATCCAGTGTCTCACAAACCCTAACCTATTCCATTCACAAGCACTAACCTATTCCACTGCCCCTGGATGACAGAATTCATGATGAAGCTTGTGAACAGCTGAATATCCAGGGTGTTTGTGGCCTGCCTCCTTACTTCCAGAGGAGCACAGGGTCCTAGCCTGACATGGGTGATAATAATTGAATGCAACCCTTGGTCGCTCCATAGTGCCTTAACAATGCCACTTCACCACGCAGAAGAAACAGGTTCCCAACTATGGGAAAATAATGGGAGATTGGCAAGGAGGATTGTAAACACTCTCAAGTGATTTGCAGATGGGGTGTAGAAAACCACATATTTCATACTAATTATTGTTTAGTCTTGCATGTTTGACAAGTAGAACATCTGTATTTAAATAACATAGGCCAGTGATAGATGTAGAGGTACCCTATCAAACATGCTTGAGGTTCCTGCATTCCTACTCTGCTATGAGAAGGATCAAAGTACAGAGATAAATTACACCTGTGTGAATCCCTGACAGACAGATGAAACCAGCAGGTTGAGTGATCCTTTAGCATGGACAGCAGTGCCTGCATCCCCACTTGTGTGCCTCTGTCCAGGTCCTGCTTCAGGCATCCTACAGTTGGTAAGGGAACAAAACCAAATTTACTCTTTGAGTTTCATCTGCAGTTTTGTGATTCTTCCTGCATTGTGCCTGTGCCAGCTTACACACCACCCGTGTTGTAATTCTTATCTTGTATCTCTCTTTAATGGTCTAGCTGCTCCCATGCACTGTTTCTTCATGGAAAAAAACGTGTTTAGTACTCCTGGGCCCCTGAGAACCTGTAAATCACAGGTTCTTTCCCCTCCCTGTATTGCATTTCTACCCTTTCAATTTATATTCCCATAAGAAGTGCTACTAAAGCTACATGTGTAGAGATTAAAGGCAGGATCTGCTGTGACTTATAGACATCAAAAGCCAAGAGCAGTATGAGATTGGAGTAAATTGCATGGTACTGGCTTTTGTTAGCCTCCAAAAGCCTCTTATTATCATTTTTGCTGTAAGTGCTCTCTACCACTTCTCTAGTGATTGTAGTTGCCCATCAGAGAGAGCACAGGTGATTTAATTGACATGCAAGAGGAGGAACTGAGGCGGATGGGTGTAGTGACCTGTGAGAGCTGTTGTTCATGACACATCACACATCACACTTCCTGGTTAAGTCGTTGTTTGCAGAAACAATTGCCATTTGTCTAAATTCCAGATTGCAAACAGAAAGGAATCTATTGGTGGTAGTTTAAATACACTGTTAAGCCATGCACTCACCCCTGTCCTCTCCACTTGATGCAGTTATACTGGTGTGAAAAGGTGTCATATACACACCTTTATGTATATATACACCTCTCTCTCTCAAATAGCAAGCTACCCTCAGAGCACCATAACAAAATTAACATTTTCATAAAATTGCACCCCTCAAATGCATGAGCATATTTTGTTTTTTAAAGGCCTATCCATTGTAATACCTCATCCCCATCACCAGCTGTTAGCAGATCTGGATGTAGAAATGTAAGATCGGAACAAGAGCATACAATTTTCCCCTGAGTGCTGTCCCGTCTGACTAATCCCTACTGGAGCATTTTTCTAAGCTTGGTATAGTTCTATATTTAAAATGTAGATTATGAACCAAAATATAATTTTACCTAATAACTCATAAACTGAGACCAGATTCAAGTTTGTTGGTTTTCTGTTTGGTTTGGTTTTTTTTTTCATTTCTCTGCACAATTTACTGCATTTTACAGAATTCATCTACCTGCAGTTCTAATTCCAGGTTTCCCTGCAGGTATTCAAGATGGCTTATGGGTTGTTTCGTTTCCCTCATATCTAGCTCATTACTTTCCCAATATTTTATTTCTTTATGTCCATTTCCAGCAAATTTCGGAGGGATTGCTTTGTTATTTGTTCTGTCATGGTGACCTCATTTTGCTCACTCATTTTAAACCTTTTTTTTTTTGTTCTTCAGTACATAACTTACTTGCAGCATAAAACTCTTGTGATAACCTGTATGAAAACACCAGAATATTTTTTTTCCGTATGAACAAATAAGGAATGTTTCTTTAATTATTAGTCAAATTGTTTTCTCTGCTCTGAAATAAAAAGGCATTAAGTATTTTGTATGTTTCCAATGGGACTCCACACAGAGAGTATTCTTGAATTTTTTATAGGAATGTCCCTAAAAGACACAAAGTGTTGTTTCATTTCTACAGGTAAATTAAAAATAAATATAATATCTTTGAATGGGTTTAGAGATTCTTTTTATGAGATTTTCCTTTTACTTCTAATTGTTTGTGGCAGTATTAAAATTAAATAAATTTAATTGCAAAAATCCGTGAAAAATATTGCCTCTTCACAAAACTTTATGTATGTAGAAGAATTTAGTTAATTGTAACTAGGTATTATTCTGTAGTCAAAATTTCATCAAAATTCACAGAAAAAAGTAAATAATCAGTGACAAGAATAAGATGTACGTATTGTAATGATGGTGACATGAAGAAATGACCTGGAGAATAATAAGTTACCAAAAAAAAAAAAAAATTGTGAAAAACTGTGGGGCATTCAGGGTCTCTGTGTGGGAAAACATCTCGACAGGACACCGTTCTGGGAACTACCTCCAGAAACACACTCTGGTTTCATCAAGATGGAAAGTGATTTACACCAAAGGAGAGTACAGTGTATATGAGATTGGGATGATTAGGGGCAAAACAGGCAAATTATTTGACAGTATAGAAATATTGAGAGAGTTCTCAAATAGACTCATGAGTTTCCAAAGATGATCTTTTCATGCAAAAACTTGGTATTAGGGGAATAAGTTAGAAGCTACAAGTTGTGAGCAGTATACTTTGACACAGATTGGGACAATAGGAAAAGGATAGCAAATGTGAAGGCAAATGAAAAGAGGTTTGCAACATGGGCAAAGCAGGAGAGGAATATGATAGGAACAAGAATTCTGAAAAAAATTACAGAAATCTATCGTGATCTCTTTGAATTGAGTTTGTTTACAAGAGGAAATTAAATCAGATATGACATTAATAGGCTATGGGTTTGTGGGTTTATGTTACTATAGAATATCTAAAAATATATACAGGAACCTTTGTGCACTGTGGAGTACTACCATACTATCTCCCTCCACTCTTCCTTCCTTCGAGTGTTTCTCTATATTTATTCAAGATACACTGGCAGGAATATATAGATACACATTTTTCTCCAGTTTCAGTGCTATAGAAAAATAGCAAATATCACAACTAGCAAAATAACAAATTCCTCTCAGGTTGTCAGTCTAGTAAGTGGTAGCAAACCCACCTCTTGCCAGTTCCCAAACTCCATTCTGATTTACTCCCATTTCACTCCTCCTGTATGCATTGGAATTTATATTTAAAATAAAAAATATAGTGGAGTAGCAAACAGCTATCTAAATAGTCCAATTTGGCAAAATCCTTCAGCTGTGTGGAGCAAGGCACAGGAAAGAAAAACTCAGGAATTACGCGTTAGAAGGATGAAACACAAAATAAAAGGTAAATACAAACTGCTCTTAAAAAAAAAAAAAAAAAAAAAAAAAAAAAAAAGAGAGAGAAACTAAAAAGGACAACAAAAAAACCCACCTGCAAACAGCAACAACAAAACAATCCCTAAAATTGCTCGTCTCTGCTCTTTGACAAACTTATTTTCTGATCATGAAGAGCTTAGACAAGAATTATTCACCATCACAAGATTTCAGGATGATAAATCAAGAGAGAAAAATAATATTTTTTTTGACTTGACAAGGAAGTCTAATATTTTGAGAACAACTGTTTATTCTGCAGGTGAGTTTACACTGACTGGATGCCAGGTGCTCACCAAAATCACCCTATTACTCAGATGGACAAGGGAGAGAAAAGAAAGCTTCCTATGCCTCCATAAATGAGAAAAGTTGTAATGGGGGTTTTGAGTTTAGTTTTTAGTAGTGGTTTCTTGACAGCCTCTCTTTCTGAGCTTATGTTTTTGCTTAATTTAATCCAGAAGTGCACTTATCCAAGTTTAACAAATATATTTCTGAAATAAGGTCTTTCTATGTGATAAAGCCAAGAAAGTCTCTTATCACAATCACAGAATCATAGAATCATAGAATCAGCCGGGTTGGAAAGGACTCTGAGATCATCAAGTCCAACCCTTGATCCACTACCACCATGGTTACTAGACCATGGCACTAAGTGCCACATCCAGTCTCTTCTTAAATACCTGCAGGGACAGAAAATCCACCACCTCCCCAGGCAGCCCATTTCAATGTCTGACTACCCTTTCTGTAAAGAACTTCTTCCTAATATCCAATCAAAACCTCCCCTGGCAGAGCTTAAGACCATGTCCTCCTGTCTTACTGCTGGTTGCCTGGGAAAAGAGACCAACTCCCACCTGGCTACAACCTCCTCTCAGGGAGTTGTAGAGAGTGATGAGGTCTCCTCTGAGCCTTCTCTTCTCCAGACTAAACAACTCCAGCTCCCTCAGCCTCTACTCATAGGGCTTGTCCTCGAGGACTTGTGCTCGAGGACTTGTGTCCCTTCACTGACCTCGTTGCTCTTCTCTGGACCAGCTCCAGCACCTCAATATCCTTCCTGAACTGAAGGGCCCAGAACTGAACACAGCACTTTAGGTGTGGCCTCACCAGCACTGAATAAGTACATGGGAAGGATCACGTCCTGTTGGCCACACCGTTCCTGATCCAGGCCAGGATGCCATTGGCCTTCTTGCCCACCTGGGCACACTGCTGGCTCACGTTCAGCTTCCTGTCCATCCAAACTCCCAGGTCCCTTTCTGCCTGGCTGCTCTCCAGCCACTCTGTCCCCAGCCTGTAGCACTGCAGGGGTTGTTGTGGCCAAAGTGCAGGACCTGGCACTTGGCCTTGTTGAACTTCATCCCGTTGGAATCAGCCCAACTCTGCATCCTATCCAGGTCCCTCTGCAGAGCCCTCCTGCCTTCCAGCTGATTGACACTCCCTCCCAGCTTGATGTCATCTGCAAATTTACTAATGATGGACTCAATTCCCTCATCCAGATCATCAATATAGATGTTAAACAGGACTGGGCCCAGCACTGATCCCTGGGGGACACCACTGGTGACTGGCCACCAGCTGGATGCAGCCCCGTTCACCAGCACTCTCTGGGCCCGGCCCTCCAGCCAGTTCCTAACCCAGCACTGAGTGCCCCTGTCCAAGCCATGGGTTGCAGCTTTTCCGCTAGTATGCTATGGGAGACAGTGTCAAAGGTGTTGCTGAAGTCCAGATAGACACAACCACAGCCTTCACCTCATCCACCAAGGAATAGTTGAATGAATAGCTGAATGGTCACTTTATAAGTTAATCTGTAGAAACATGAAGTGCAGAGTAATATAATACTCCTCAAGGAAGTTTTGTTCTGAAAAAAATACTTAAAAAATCAGATTCCTCATATTTGGAATCCAACTTTATTAGCTTACTAATGTTCACTAATTATCTTAATAACAATATGAAACCATATTTTGTGTAAGATTTTAACTTAGAAAATATGATTTTTTTTTTTTTGTCATCGTAGTATTTGTTAGAACTTAGTCTTGGACTGAGGCTGAGCTGCACCTACTTCTTCTTTTGAAAGAAAGAAATCTTGACGATGACTTCTGGGTGGGTCCAGGAGAAAAAATATCTGCTTTTTTTAGCAGATATTGTCTATATTTCTTCAAGTAGTAGCAAAGTCTAAAGCATTTATTTTTTAAACCTTCTTTGTCTATTCAAAAGGAATTATAATTAGCACTTATCTGTCATTTTGAAGTCTAATTAGTTAGCCTTGTATTCTTATTGAATTATGAAGAGTTGAAGGTCATGTCATACATAATTTCCAAAGTAAATGTCCCCTAAGTTTTTCATACAATCTTGAAATTTACCACTTTTACCGATATGACATTTGGCATTAAAGATTTCAACATCATTAAAGTGCAGGTTTACAAGAAAATTCTAGCTTTTATAAAGTGCATTGACTTCCTTATTCTATAAGGACAAATTTGATTTTCCCCTTATAATCATTTTTTTAAATCATTGAATACCATGATTCACCATTTTCAGATGTTTCATACCAGCTTTTCTCAATTGCTTTGTTGGAGTTACTCCTGTGTGTTTTGAAATGATACAACACAGAACTAGGCCCAGTTATTTATACTTGCTTTTCAACATTTTCATGGTCATATTTAATTAGCAATACAAACTCCTCTTCTCCCTGTCCCACCAATTACAGAAGCAGGATGCTCCAAAGGCAACAGAGCAAGTTGAAGCTGGCCAGAAGTCTGAGGGACAATAAAAAGAGGTTTTTCAAATATATTAATGGCAATAGGTAGTATAGGAGTATCATCAGCCTGTTACAGGTTGAGGATGGTCACCTCACAAACAGGGGCAGAGAAAAGGCAGAGGTGTTTAATGCTTTCTTTGCCTCTGTCTTCAACATGGATCAAGGGGGTCTCAGTGCCCTGAGCTGGAGGACCATAACTGTGAGAATGGTCAGCTCCCAGTTAACCCTATGGGGCCTTATGGTATTCATCCAAGAATCCTCAAAGAGCTAGTTGACGTCATTGCAAAACTTCTCTTGATGATTTTTGAGCAGTCTTGGGAATCCAGAGAGGTCCCAGATGACAGGAAGCTGGTGAATGTTGTCCCAGTTGTCAAGAAGGGCAAGAAGGAGGATCTTGGAAAATACAGGCCTGTCAGCCTCACTTCAGTGACTATGTTATGGTAGGTATTGGAAAACACCTGAAAGACAACACTGTTATTGGTCAGAGCCAGCACAGCCTCCTGGGATGAAAGACCTGGTTATCAAACATGATTTTCCTCTGTGACAGGGTAACCCACCTAGTTCATCAAGGGAAGCCAGCTGATCTATAATACTGTCTCTCACAGGATCCTTCTGGACAAAATGTCCATCAAACAGCTGGATAAACATCGTGTGTTGGGTCAGCAATTGGCTCACTGGTCAAGCACAGAGAGAAATAGTGGATACGGCAACATCAGATGGGTGACCTGTCCCTAGTGGGGTTCCACAGGGCTCCATCTTGGGCCCTGTGCTCTTCAACGTCTTCATAAATGACTTGGACACAGGACTGGAAGGGATACTAAGCAAGTCTGCAGACAAAACAAAATAAATACAATAGCAGGTACTGCTGAAACACCCAGGAATACATTCAGCTGCTGCATCCTCATGGCTATGTAAATACAAGCTCACTTTTTCACTTGCAGTTAGAATAAACAAAACAAAGCAAACTTAAACAAACAAACAAACAAACAAAGTAGTCATAGTCTCTGATAAATCTCAGTTCAGTCTCAAGATCAGCCTCAGGTATTACACTGTCAACTTTGACATCTCAACTTGAGGCAAGAAAAGGAATGCTAGGTAGATATATAGGTGCTCATATTTTTGCCTATGGCTTGTCCATAAAAATTTTGCTTACCACTGTGCCAAACGTTTTTGTAAGATAAATTATGTGGGCCACCCTAGAAACAGGACAAGCTAAGTCCCCATGCATGTCTCTTTAAAACAGAAAACTGGCACTCTGCAACACCAGTTGTAGCTCTCCATCTGCTCGGTTGAGAGTCTGAGGATGCCATGAATGTGCTGAGCTCCTTTTCTCCCATATCATAAATCTGAACTAGCTTTTGACATCTTTTAGGACAAGTCAGAGTGAAAACAAACTTGGTTTATGCCTTAGGCATAGCCAAGCAGGGTAACCAGAGGAGAGCAATTAATCATCAACAAATTACAAAATAATCACAATGCCAAGACAAAGGTAAAATCAATTGCAATGACAATTAAAGTGATCAGATATCAGACCTGGAAGATTTACAGTTACTAGATGTTCCCATAAAAGATAACAGAGACTGTAGACTTATGACTCTTTTACAAAGCTCTAGATTTTCCCTGGAAGAAGTAAAACTAGTAGTTAATAGCAATTATTTGTATAATAAGCTAAACTGAAAACTATGTATAGAAATCACACTAATGAACTAAGCTCCTCCCTTGTAAAGAATAACTGATAGTTAAAACCACAATACCTGTGAATGTTACAAAGCTTGCAATAATCACAGTTGCTTCTATAGCTGCAATTACATCACAAGGAAGCTAAGAGAAGAAATTGTCACCTTCCTTTTCTTTAAATTGAGTGATAAAAGGGAAAAAGGAAGTATGGATTACTTAGTGCTCGTGGGCAGGAGTACAAATTTTGCTTGAAATAGTGCAAAGTCTAGCAAGACTTTTCCAATCTACTACTCTGGGAAGCTAAATGAGTCCTTCCACTAATATATTATACTATGAATGTTTGTAAGTTGGGTTGAAAATGTTCAAGAGACATGAACTGAAATGAGAGTTTCAGGTACAAAAAAATCAACAATAAAGCAAAAAGAGAGTGAAGATCCTGTCATGTGGGAAGGATCTGAAAGTCCAGGAAAATGAAGAGAATTCAGATATCTCTCTCCCAGCCAAAATTCAGGCAAACTATCATGCTGCTATAAATACAGAGTGTCTGATTTGAAGATGAATTTTCACCAGTTGAGAGCATGAATGCAGAAAACAGATCCCTCCTGAGAAGACCAGGCTGGAAGATTGGAACACTACTGGTAGACTCAGACTCCCAAACTCAGTTTCTCAACTGAAAGAGGTACTTCCTTGGGAACGCTAATCAGATACCTAGACTTCAGGTAGGGTCTGTATTTCTGAAAAACAGCAGCCCTGAATCAGTCTATTTTTACATTGCTCCCAAGGGACAGCCACCAAAAAAAGCTCTTCTAGATCAGCTCATCAAGGGTCATTGGCAATTTAAGATTAGCTGAAAAGTGTTTCCTGCTCTATGGATGAGAAATTTGTGCACACAACCAAATCAATTTTCTAATAAAGAATAGCAACCACAACAAAAAACCCAACCAAAAACCTGAATCCCATCAGGTTTTAAGTATAAAATACAATTTCATTCAATCTTTTATCTGGATTCTGCTTCTTATTTAATTCCTACGATCTTATGCTCTCAGAATTTCTATAAACTATGGATCAAAATTAATAGGTCTACAGACTTGAAAATTCACTGTGGTTGTGCCCTATTTTGAATTCCCAGCCAGGCAGGGTCATTTAGTACCAGACAGTTGATGGCCAATGCACTCAAGCAGAAGGAATTAATTAATGATGGACTCACTCTCTTCGTCTATTAGAACTAAATCCTCATATTAGTGTTTTTGTTTGAATAAAACAATTATTCAAAACATTTAAAGAACCCAAATGTTCATATAAAGATGCATTTTAAAAGCCTTGAGAAAAGCTAGTAGGCAAAATGCATGGAAAATGTGCTCGAATTCATACTCTCTGACATGAAGTCAGCACAAGCAGATCCATGCCTTCTAAACCTCTGGGCTTAGAGTAATTATGGCATCCCTTTATCACTATGGAAATGGATGTACTCAGTAACTGAGTCCAACATACAGAATAATACAGAATAACTAACTACATACATAACTATTCATTAAAAGTTAAATGGACTGAAGCCTAGCTTATCATTGCTGACAAGTTTCACTGTGGGCCTAAGCTCATATGGTTATTCTTCAATTTTTAATGGGAAACTTTTCAAAATACATATTTATTTCATTTACAACTCTGGAATTTCATTTAAACAATCTAGAGAGAGTAGTGACAGAAACTTTAAATTTTTATTATTGTTATTTTTGGCCATGAAATGTGCTTTTTCTTTCTTATTTTTCTAACAAAAATTGGAGGTATAATGAACACTATTAACTGTCTCAGACTGTAGGCACTGCAGTGATGCATTTGTCTCTGGATACAGATACTATATGGTTTTAATTTTTTCAGTTTGACAAATATGTCACATCTTGGACTAAAAATATTAGTTTAATGCTTTAATCTTGTAGAGCATTTCTCTGAGATAATCTATGGTGTTTTAAAATACTTACAGATTAATATTAAAACCTTTAATATAAGCAATCCTCTTAGCTTCAAATATTAATCTATTCATATGTTGGTGACTAGTCAGAATTATCAGTGTTTACAAGGTCTTAATCCATCTTTCCAATCAGATATGGACATCTTATTCAGGTTGAGAGGTTATTTTTTTTTTCTAGATGAATGTCAAAGGTTGAAACAGCTACATGCATGAGGCACTTTACCTGGCTCCATAAACTGTGAAAGATTTGGCCTCACTCTACATCACGTAGGTGTCCTTGTATCCTTTTCTCTTTGATGCACTAATACCTCTATCTAGGTGGAATTCTGCTCATCCTCTGGACTGATTATACTCCAGATACCAAATACATCTCTTCTGCATGCAAAGTCTAATTCCTAGGCCACTAGGCAACCTTCTCTGGTTTAGATGTGCTTTACATTTTCCTATTTCTATAATTTGCTTCAGTAGTTAGCTTATTCAAAGTTATTTCTTCTCTACACTCTTATAATTACCTTTCTTAACTTTTTTCATATAAAAGTCATGGAAGTAAAATGACTGGTTCAATGTAACAATACAACATGTCTCTGAAACATAAGAAATAACATTAAGACTAGGAAATAGGAATATAGTTTCTTTACTTTGTCTCTAACTTACTATGTGTCCTCTAGTGTTCTGGATTTCTAGATTTCATCTACAAAATGTTAAAAATAGGAATTAAATATATTCTATGCACATGTATATATTCCATGTTATGTATTAAAAACATTTTTTAACATTTTGCAGCCTTTACAATAGGCCTGTCTCTCAAGATTTCAATGTTAAGCCTAGATTGCAGTAAACAAAAACAGTTACTCTTACAAAGGGAAAACACCAATCTACTGGGCAAGACAAACCAAAATACAGAATCACCTTTCTGCTCATTGAGGTTCTGCAAGATAAACTCTTTCTTTCAGCCTTGCTTTCTAGTACAGGAAATTTCAGCATTTTCCCAGGCCACAATAAAATCTGAAAAAAACATTGTGCATTCCCAAAGTAACCATCTACAAGTACAGGCAAACTGCCTCCTCTGCTCCAGGGTGTCTGCTTGCCCCACTGCCCACTGCACTTGCATTCCCAGGAATGTCCTCTTGCAGGGAGGCTTTGCCTAGCAATGAAAAGTACCTCCTCCAGACAGAGGATTTCCCAAAAGAGTAGGCAACTGCTGGAACTGCTGCCTGCTCTTCTCTGCTTTAAAGTCCAAGTTTTATTTTTACCTAAAGTATACAAACACATTAATCTAGATATGTACAAAATGAGAATAAACACATCCATATGCTCTGCCAGGTCTCCTCCCCCAAGTTTGTAAAGTTCCTTACGTTATAGGAAACTGTTTGGTTGTGAAACTAATTGGCTTACTTTAGTCTTACATATTCATTACTCCTCGAATAAAAGCTCCTTGAACCACCGACTTCTTAGCCAATGAAATAAGACTATGTAAGTTCTATGACCATCAGCCAAACACCAGCCTGCCAAATAAAAATAAATTGTCCTTACATAAATGTTATGAAAAACATACTACTGATCAGAATACCTCCCTGTTACAATGAAAAATGTCAGTTGCATTACAACTTGGGTTTGGGTTTTTTTTCCATCCCTGAATGATACAGGCTCAGGAGACTGATTGCCTCCTGTACAGCAAGAAGGTCATTCTATGAACTGAAAAGTTGTGAGGATTGGACAGGCTAGGATTTGGTTACTGGACATATTAAATAGACACTTAATGATACAGAAAGAGTTTTGCAACTTTTACAGCAATTGCAAAGGTGTTGCAGGAAATATTTTCTATCTTTTATCATTAAATATTTGGATACATTTCTAAGAAATTATGTAATGAAGTAGATGTCACAAGCAGTGGCAGAGAGAAAAGATGGAAATCTGGGACCTCCAGAGACTGCAGGGTTGATAAAAAGTTTACAAGATAGAGTACAAGATAGAGTAAAAAGAGGAGAGTGAGATAAGAACTGGTGATTAGGTGAGAGACAAAAAAATATAAGCAAATAATAGGCTCCAACATGGCTAAAATCTATTTGTACGTTTATTATTGATGTAAAAGACTGCAGGAAGAATACCATGCTGTAGAGTGTGGTCAAAATCAATTGGTAGAAGAAATCTCAACAAAACTTAATGAGATAATACAATGGCTGGCTGGAACCTGCCTAGAAATTTTACTGAGATTCAACAATACTGTCTGTGAAACACTTTAAACTGTGGAGATGGAAAAAGAGCTATTCAACAGCTAAAAAGATCATAAAATCCAGTGATATATGAATCCTGAAAAACAATGCCCAGCCAGCAGAATCTGTGTTAAATGTTGATATAGATGAAGACATATGTTTTCACTCTAGATTGCAGTGCAAAGTTGGAACAACTTGACCTCATTTTAAATGAGCTAGCTCATATATTGGAAGCAGTGTAAATGCTATGCTACACTGCAGTATTTATTCTGCAAGGGCAAGTAAAGCTCTTTGCTTCTATCGCTAGGTTTCTTCTAATGAGTTTGCTTGCTACTTGCTTATCAAAGCAATCTAGTTCACTGAAAGCTACTTCCAATATCACTGCAGTTTTTAAAAGGTACATGTACCCGGATGTCACAATAACGTAAGACTGAAACAAATGTTATTGAGACTAAACTGCCAGTTTCCTATCTATGAAAGAAAAGGCTACAGAACAAATTCTACTGAGATATCTAAAATAGGGAAATAGTCTGAAAAACATATGTGAGGGCACTATCAGCCACCCAAATTAATGATTGTCTCTGTTAAAGGCTGGAAATCACACAGGCAAATCAGTGGCTCAGTTACATTCTGTGAAAAATCTCTCCTGGGAGAAAATGGTCTTTGGCCAGATTCCAGTTCGCAGTACCAACCCCTGTAACAGAGGCAAATTTCAAGTAATTTCAGCCTCCCTGTTGTAATTTCAGCATTACTTGGAGTAACTCTAGAGTAAACTTAAAATGCACAGATGTGGGGGGACCACATCTCTTTGCTGGGTCTGGGCACCACTAGCATTAAGGCAGGTATGTACTCTATCCCACCAGGGAGAAACAGAAAAAGATAAAAAATTAGAAAGTCTGCAAATATCAGCTTGCTAACTGTTCTTACAGCTTACTCTCCCATAAAAATATGTCAAGGGAACCCCATCTTTCCTTATTCCTAGATCACTGGTCTATATGCTAGTTCCACTAACTGAATCTGATTTTATATTGGATAGATCAATTTGTTCATTAATACACAATAGCAAGGCATCTACTTTGTAGGCATATGTCATTGTTTAAGAGTTCTACCAATCAAATCTGCAGTGATCTGGTTCATTTTTATGTTCACCTAGTGAGCTTAAGCATTTTTTTACTTGACTGCTAAAGAATTTCTTCCTTAGGTGGAAGTAAAAAAGTATTGTATTTCAATTGTCTTTAAGAGCCTTGCATTGTTTTATCTTAATTAGACCTTTAAACAAATCCCTTTTTAACTATATAATTTTCCTTGGTAGTGAGAAATCTATGCTGCTACAGCAAACAAACGACTGTTCTAGTGCAGCTCAATTTTGACTTGTAATTAAATTCTTCTATTGCAGAAATTGGCATCTTCTAAAACATATTTTAAGATTTTCTCCATGACAAATGTTCTTGAAACCGCCTTCACAGCAGGGTTTATACTGATGACAAGAACAAGTAAATAGAAGAAAGGATCGACATGAATCTCACTCATTGCCCTCAGAATTTCCAGCAGCCCTACAGAGAAAAGACTCAGGGGTGCTTGTGGATGAAAAGTTGAACTTGAGCCAATAGTTTGCCCTCGCAGCCCAGGCAGCCAACCATGTCCTGGGCTGCATCAAAAGCAGTGTGGCCGGCAGGTTGAAGGAGCTGATCATCCCCCTCTCCTCTTCTCTTCTCTTGTGAGACTCTATCTGGAGTCCTGGGAGGGGGGACCTCAACAAGCAAAAGACTGTTGGAATGAGTCCAGAGGAGGCCACAAGTTGATCACATGGCTGAAACATCTCTTCTATGAAAACAGGCTGAGAGAGTTGGGGCTGTTCAGCCTGGAGAAGAGAAGGCTTCAGGGAAACCTTATAACAGCCTCCCAGTACTTAAAGAGGGCCTATAAGAAAGGTGGAGAGGGACTTTTGTACAAGAGCCTGTAGTGATAGTACAAGGGGGAATGGTTTAAAGTTGAAGGAGGGTAGGTTTAGATTAGATATTAGAAAAAAATTCTTTACTCTGAGGGTGGCAAGGCACTGGAACAGGTTGTGCCCATACCTTGGAGGTCTTCATGACGAGGCTGGATGGACTCTGAGTAAACTGACCTAGTGGAAGGTTCCCTAGTTGTAGGAATTTCTTTCCAGCAACACATAAAATCTGTGGACCTAATCTTTTTCAATGCAAATTAAACTATGTTAATTTAAATAACAATTTATGATGTAGACAGCCATTCTGGCAATGGAGAGGTCTTGCCTGTGATGTCCAACAGGGCAAAATACATTCTAAACAGATAAAATTCAGGATAGACAAAAGCAACTGAATATCATATCTTATAATGAAAATTGTCAGAGGCAAAATTTCTGTCACACGAAGATGCATACACATACACAATCACAAAATAATCAATCTCTGTGGTTTTTTATTCTTTCCTAAAACGCAACACATAGAATCACATAATTTTTACTGTTTAGCAGCCATGTGAACAATAGACATATTATTTCATGAACAGGCACCTCACACATAAATGGGGTTTAAAACTGTGAGTAAATTTCAGCCTTATCCACAAGTTCTTGATGCATTAAAAAGCAAATGGAAAAGGAAGAAGTAGTGCTACACAGCTAACTTAAATCCAAATAGTAGATATGATCACATTTCTAGAATCAAACAAACAGATCTTACAAACATATCTCATAATGTGACTCAAGTTTCAATCAAGGTAAAAATGAAGCTATGCAAGAGGCTTTCCAACCCTCTAGCAGAGGTAAGGAAGTTAAAATGTTGATTGTTGTCTAGATGAGTCTATTTCTTTAGATGAGATTGGTTGTGTGTCCTGTTTCAGCTACAGTTGCATTTGAATGTCTCTAATGAAATCCCAGGCATCTACATTTACAGATGCAATCTTTGCAGCTGTTTCCAGATGCACAAGAGTCTCCACAGATCATCTCCAATAAAGCTAGGAAAGGTAGTGCTTTGTTGTTTAAAAGAGAAACACGGCAGATAGTCAAGCATTACAGAAAGGTTGTGGTAATATTAGGTATTTCAAGTTACATTTATAGAAGTCTATACTAAAGTACACTCTGGGGCACAAAACACGCTTTTCCACTGAATTCAGAGTACAGGAAATAACTGCCACTGGCTTAAATGGTTATGTAGGAAGACTGGCAGCTTGAAGTGTCATTGTGCTTTAATATTGTGTCCTAATTCTCACCTAGGTATTGATAGGATAGATTGGATTCATCCCATTTCTCTCTGCAAATGAGGTGGTTGTTATGCTGGCAAACTAAAATGAGTGACATGAATGAATGGACAGACACATGGCTTTGTGTCTATTGATGGCAGTGGGACTCTGCCTGCCCAGCTGAAATATGGCAATCAGGTGAGTTAGTCACCCACAAGGAATCCCCACTGTGTGTTATATGCTAATCTCAAATAAAAGTTTGGCTTACAGCATCTTTAGTGATACTTCCACTGAAGTCAATCTCAGTATTATGTTACTGTCATCATGGTAAAGCTATATCAGGGTCTCTAACAATATCTGTTAACTACCTTCAGTCAGCTGAATCTCTTTCCTCTCTTTCCACTCCATTTCTGCCAAATTTCTTTAAAGAAAATCACTAAAACTTTAATAATCATAATCAAAGCAAGGCAAGAAATAAAGAGGGAGGGAAAAGGACAAAAAAAGAAGAGAAAATTACGATAAAGAAGGAAAACTCAGGAATAAAAATATAAGAGGGGAATAAAGAAGAGTGAGGAAGAAAGAATAAACAGGGAGAGAAAATGGGGAAGGAAATGGAAAACATAAAAGCAGAAAGGAGATGGAAAGGGATGCAAAGATGCAACTAATTAATTTATTATAATTAATCAAATAGATTTAAAAGCTATGAAGAATTATATTGAATCCCTAGTGTATATTAACCTTGTTACTCATCATTCAACCTTGATTTTGGAAATTTTTAAGGGCAAAGCCCAATATGATTGTTTAAGGAGTAGTAAACAAAAATAGCTTACAGTTGGATGACATTAGTGTTCCATTTTTGTGAAAGCTAGATAAACTCAGCTTCTCCATGGGAAAACATGAAAACAAAGGCATTTTTTTGCTTAATTATGTAATTATATCTGTAAAACTAGTTAAATTTTGAAAAGCCCTGTCATTAAAAACGTATCAAGCCTTATCACCCAGTTGCAATATGATCTAATAATGTTCCTTTTTTAAAAAATTTAGTTAGGAGGAGACATATACTCTCATTTGAGTTCCTATTGTTTACACTATTTCTATTAACTCAGCTTCCTAGATAGCTGACGTGAAATTTGTGTCAGTGTGGGACCATTAATGCCTGCAATCTGAACTGAAGAAATCCTGATACTTTAGTCTGAATGAAATGTGGCAATTTCCATTTCATTCAAAGGCCTTCTTTTTGTCATTTGCTTTTCCTTAGTCCTAGCCTATTGCAGATTCACTAAAATTACTTTACGTAGAAAGAAAAAAAAAGAGTTGTGAACTTTTAAACTTTTTGCTGAAGAAAAACATAAAATGGTCCTGCTGAATATACATTATTTCTGCATTTTGTGCCTGAAATGATGCAAGAAGGCAGTTTATAGCTAAACAAGGTATGTCCTTCTTACCAATCATATGCTGCCATAATCCAATTTGCTGGAGTAAAATCCATTTTACAAGGAGACAAAGAATATATAGGCATGTACACTGGTAGCATATAAAACCTCCCAATACACAACACAATCCTAAAATCAAGTTGCCACTTTGCATTTATTGCTTTCTCACTAGCACTCACTTTACATTTTTCTGTGAGGCAATACATAAATTCAAAATGAGTTTATTTTAGAGTGTTTGTGAGAGGAAAGATCCAGACTAACAAACACAAGGCAAACCAAATATATTTTAAAATGTGATCAAATTCACCAGTTAAATAGGGATTTCTAATCTCTGAATTATGGTTGGTGTGCTGTTTTGGACCAGGAACTAGGACATTCTGTTGAATACCAGATACTGATATTTTAAGAATAGGGTCATGTTTATAATATTTTTTCTATTTCAACTTTCCAGAATACAAATCTTTAGAGCACTTTAGCAAGATATGGTTCCACGTTAGAAAAAACTTTTTTCAATACACTGTCAGGATTTCATTTCTGGTGAAGTGGAGGACATACTCTAGTATACTTCACAATGCAAGGGAATTATTCACAGTGAATCCTGGGGCTTGTCAGATTCTTCTTATGTCTATCTAGCTACATAAAAATTAATCTCTTGGCCCCATATTAATGGAAAAGAAACTCCTTTGCTTCTGTTCCAACAGAACTGGGATGATGTCCTGTAAATACCCGACTCTGCATGCGTGTGTAGAGGTCTGAGTACCAGCCACAGGAGTGAGGCTGCAAACCTCAGGCTGTTTGAATGTGCAGATGCAAACAACTGGAAGACCAGGGATCTGGGGCCAGCTACTGGATTGATTGAGAGGCTAAGGTCAGCTGTTGGAGTGATGCATACAGTGTATGTGTGTGTAATATATTTATATATATATATATATATATATATATATATATATATATATATATATATATATATATATACACTTATACATACCACTAGCAGACTTCAGTATTGACCAGCAGGAGGAGAGCAACAGCACTGGGCAGTCCATGCTGATCATGTTTACACATCCATGTAGGTGCACATGGGTCACTATTTTCCATCCATGGAGACCTGTGTGGCTGGCTGTGTGCACATGTGTGTGCATTTCTACTGGTAACATGAACCCAGCCTTGTTACTGGCTGAATCAGGGCACAGGGGAACACAGAAGTCTTGCAGCTTTGTGGATAGAGCAACACTGCAAAGCTGGAACTGCCTTCTGCTGAACTCCAGAGTGTCCCTTGTGAATTTTTTTGACATCTGACCATAAAGGTTCCAATCCAGCTCATTCTACTCAGGATTGCACTAGCCCCACCAGCTGCAGAACAGATGGGTCACACCTTGAAGGAGTACTTCGCCACAGTCATCTCAGGTAGATTGCTTATGGGTGACAGCTTATGAACACTAACAACCAAGTCTGAATTCGAGTTTACAGAAGAGTCATAAGAAGCTCTGAATCATCTGGTGCATCTATCTCCCTGGAAGTTTGTGTTTCATCTTTTGTTAATGAAAATCACAGAAATACAGAATATGCTGAGTTGGAAAGGACACTCAAGAATCATCAAGTCCAACCCTCAGCCCTGCACAGCACCATCCCCATGAGTCACAGCATGTGCTTGAGAGTATCATCCCAATGCTTCCTGAACTCTTCAGCTTTGGTTCTGTGACCACTTCTCTGGGGAGCCTGTTCCAGTTCCCAACCACTATCTGGGTGAAGAACCTTTTTCTAATATATGACCTAAACCTCCTCTGACACAACTTCAAGCCTTGGGTTCTGTCACTGGTCACCACAGAGATCAGTGCCTGCCCATCCTCTCCCTCACAAGTAAGCTGTAGACTGCAAGGAGGTCTCCCCTCAGTCTCCTCTTCTCCAGGCTGAACAGACCAAGTGACCTCAGCCACTCCTCATATGGATTTCCCTCAAGGCCCTTCACCTCACTGCCCCCCTTTGGAAGCTCTCTAATCTCTAATCTTTCTGATATTGTGATGCCCAAAACAGCACACAGTATTCAAGGTGAGGCTGCACCAGTGCAAAGCAGAGCGGGACAATCCCCTTCCTCGACCAGCTGGCAATGCTTTGCCTGATGCCCACCAGGACACGGTTGGCCCACCTGGCTACCAGGACACGGCTGACTCATATTCAACTTGCCATCAACCAGGACCCACAGGTCTCTTTCCCTGGCACTGCTTTCCAGCATCTCATTCCCAGTCTGTACATGCATCCACAGTTGCCCCATTCCAGGTGCAGAATCCGGCACTTTTCATTGTTGAACTTCATATGGTTGGTGATTGCCCAGTCCTCCAATTTGTTGAGGTCTCTCTGCAGGGCCTCCCTGCCTTCAAGGGAATCAACAGCTCCTCCCAGTTTTGTGTCATCTGCAAACTTGCTTAGTATCCCTTCCAGTCCTGTGTTCAAGTCATTTATGAAGATGTTGAAGGGCCCAAGATGGAGCCCTGTGGAACCCCACTAGTGACAGTTCACCAGTCTGATGTTACCCCATTCACTATTACTCTCTAGCCTTGACCTATGAGCCAACTGGTCAATCAACACATGATGTGTTTATGCAGCTGTGTGCTGGACATTTTGTCCAGAAGGTTCCTTTAAGAGACAGTATTGAAAGCTTTAATGAAATCCAAAAAGACTATGTCAACTGGCTTCCCTTGATGAATTAGGTGGGTTACGTTGTCATAGAAGGAAAGGTTTGATAAGCAGGGCTTTCCCCAAATGAAGCTGTGCTGGCTGTGTCTGATGATAGCATTGTCTTTCAGGTGGTTTTCAATACTTTCCAGAATTACTGAAAAATGAATTGGAGTATTTGAATGCTTTATAGTCTTCTCTGGCAAAAGAGGGAAGTCTGCTTTTCGGATACAGATCAGGTAGGATGGAGGAACAGTTTTATTGTTGCCTTTTCCTGATAAAGTGTCACTTTTTATTCCACTTGCAGCAATGCTCCATCCACCTGTGAATACCATTCAGTGTAACTTCTTTCCTTGTGCACTGTTCAGGACTTCACTATCTTTCTAACTGCATTTAGAAATGAATTGGAAACTTTATTCTCGCTGTCTGTCTAGTTACAGAGCATTTACCATCTTATACCAGTATAGCTGTGGTGAAACTGTCATTTAAAATGGCTTTAACTCCAATTTATTTTTCTCTGGTTGTCAAGCCATTTTCTTTCTGGTACTAACGAGAATAGCAAAAGCAACAATTTCCACTAGCTGCTGAAACCTGAGCAGCAGGTGGCTCTATTCTACCTACTCCTCTCCATAGCTAACAGTACCAAAAGTAGTAAACGATTGATACTTTGCCCCTTTGTCAACTTCAGGACAGAGGACTGCATTAGAAAAATAATAATTTTTTTAAAAAGTTACAGTTTTCTTCTTTTAGTTGGATTTTAATTTTAGATCTCAGGAAAAAGAATATTTATCTCACTAAAAAC
Organism: Pyrocephalus nanus; assembly: GCA_038380795.1. Classification (NCBI taxonomy): domain Eukaryota; kingdom Metazoa; phylum Chordata; class Aves; order Passeriformes; family Tyrannidae; genus Pyrocephalus; species Pyrocephalus nanus. The sequence continues at coordinate 25,697,949 of CM076260.1, read as the reverse complement.
AGCAAAGAATCAGGGCAGATTTAGATTAGATTATAATTGGCATAAAGAAAAACTGACTGTGGTGACCATGATGTGAGATATTTCACACTCTGGAGGAGGCTTTTCTAGCAGATTAGTAATTGTGTCTGCACTCCTTGCTTCTCATTTCTTGTTTATATTCTCTTTTGTTACTTGGTGAGTGAGACACAGTAAAAGGATTTCATTGAATACTTGGTACTTTTTAAAGATATTTGAAACACTTTCTCTTCTCCATTTCTTGCCTCCTGACATATCAGAACAGTGATCCAAATTTCAAAACTGTTCATTTTGACTCAGATACTATGATTCAGTAACTGACAGAATGCTGCTTGTTAACTGTGCTACAGTTAAAACCACTATTTCGTAAAGAGTATTCTCATAAGAAAGCAAAAGACACCAATGACAATTTATTTTTACTTTGAAGTCAGCACATTAGCTCTACTTCGGGGAGAGCTGTGAAACTTGTTAGCGCTAGAAATCACTTTTCTTTAAAAGAAAGAACTGCTTTCAATCTCTCTATTTAAAGACTCCACTATCACCCCATCGCAGTGACCAGTGTTCATAGGCAAGTTTTTTTTACATGCTTTCTCAGCCCTGAGACTTTTAGGTTTTTTTCCCAGAGCCAATTTTCTCTTCCTCTGTATGTACTTAAAGGCATCTTTGTCATCAGTGCTAGCTAGTTCTTGCTTTATCCTCCCATCACTCTTATGTTCACATCTGGGTGCACTAATCAACAGCAGACAAATCAGGGTAAAGATTATATCTAAAGTCATTCTTCTCTATGATGTGAAAAAGGTGATATGTATTTCCTGGTATATTCAAATTATTTTGCAAACTGTGGACAAACAATAGTATCAACAAGGAGTGAATTATTGTGCATTATTAGAACAATCTATACAGAAAAAGTGGATATTAATTTTGATTCTTCCAATCATCTTTATGTTTCAGGATATAAAATGCAGACTCATTTTGAAAACAAATTTTAGCAAATGGCCTATGTGACTTCAACATAAATTCATAGCACTACCCTATTTACTCTCTAATATGTCTTAAGTGCCACTTCAAAAATATTCTGAAAAAATTCTAACTTTTGATACATCAGAAAAGACCCTGGAGAATGTAAAAATACAGTGCTGACACATCCTGTGTAAAAGAATATTAAGATCATCTATATCATCTTCAACATGACCTTTGCAGATTTCAGAAGACATTTTAAGAAATTGTATCACCATAGAAACTAAAATCATCAATAAATACTCTTTCTGTTAGGTTGTACATCGCAGAACTTAGAGATTGACCTGGACAGTTCCAAATGCACAATGCTTTGATGTGTGTCTTTACTTTTGTCTTTTGTTAAACAGAAAAGTCCCAGGGAAGGTTACTATACCTTTCATTACTCACAGGCCTGAGAAACAAATGTATCTAGTGCAATATTATTAGCTGCATACTCTTAACTTTTTCTAGTACTTTGGGCAGAGGCAGATTGACAATAACCAGATTGACAATAACAGAAGAAATGGCAAAGATTTTATAAATATAGGACAACTTTCACAACTTTGGCAAAAGTATTCAGTCCTCAGATAAGCAGAGAGAATAAATTTCCATGTCTCTATTCTTCCCCAGACACATTCAAATCTTTCCACAAGAGTATCTTCCCAGGGCTCTTGATTAAAATTAGCAACCAGTTGATTCCAGTAGTTACATATCTATAGCTCATCCTTTTGGAGCTTATGCTCAATAGGCTGTGTGAGCCTGTGATGTAACTACAAAGAAGACAAGATTAGCACCAGCTGTGACATGGAAACCAGTTCTCAGGACTGGTACAAGCTGCACATTATCAGTTTTTGTCTGCTGTTCTCGTGCAAAGCAACCGCCAGATAGGTCTATTTACTCTAGGTCTTAATTCCTTCCCAGATTCCTATCTCAATATTTAGTTCATGAACACTTTTGTTCCTGCATCTTTGATATTTTTATTATGTGGTGTTGGTTACAACTAAGCACTACTTTTCTCAGTGTATTTATAATGTAGCACTTATAATGTAGAGCAGATCAGTCACAAATTCAATGAATCCAGCAAATTTGCTTATGTTCATTTCTGTCTGTGGGTATGCATATTTACATGCATTAGTTTCATAAATAGAGTTATTTTTATTTTCATAAGTGATGGTTATGAGCATTATCAAAGAAGATATTTAACTCAGGATCCTACCTACATTTTTTAAGAATTTCTTCACACAAATCCATTTATGTGTTTCCACATAAAGGACAATATCTTTTTGCCTTTCTTTAAAAATTAAATTATTGAATTACCTGACAGTTTATCTACTATTTCACTATGTAAAAAATCTATGTTCACATTCAGAAAATCAAAATGTACAAAGGTACAGTGAAAAAAGAGGAATTTTTATTTCATTTTGGGTGGAATAGCTTTTGGTATGTTTTTCTTTGACGTTTGTGGTCAAACCCGTTTGAGCCCTATTAACATGTGTTATGTTTTGCTTGATTACAGGGGAAAAAATTATAAACTAAGTCTGCCAGATCTTTCACTTTTGGGAGCAGACTTGTCTCGATAACTGAAATCTGCTAATTTCCAATTGATTTCAGATTTTCTTATGAGTATTTCACATAATGTTATTATGCATCAAATAAAAATTCAGTGTCTAATTATACAGGACACATGCCTCAAGAGAGACCATGTTTTATTCCTGCCCTTCAGATATTAGAGTACAGTGTGCCTTCAACTAACCCCTGAGTTCATTTAGAAGCCAGATGCTGGGAAGCAGTCTGTATTGCAGAAAGATTCAGCAGAAAATTATGTAAACAGAGATGCTGGTTCAAGATCTCTTTAGAGTGGATATGACTTTCAGATACTCCTAGGAAACAGAACATCTCACAGCAGTAATATACGAGCAACTTTAACTGTGGTAGATTTATATTTAAACTTCATGAGTTAACATTGCATAATGCCTTACTTCCAATTGGATAATAGATTTCAAAGCTTGACTGTGTGCTTTTTTCACTAAGAGTTGTTTTTCAAGGAAAGGGGGGTTTTTTCCCCTCATTTTTTCTTTCTATTTATGCCATGCTTCCTTTTATCTAATAGCACAGTTCCTTCAATGTGAGCAAAAAACCTCCCTTCAAAACTTTTCTCTCAAATTTTAGTGGTCATTCATACTAGTAAGGAAACAGCAGACAACATGCCATCCCTGAAAAATTTAATAGAAAGTATATCCTTGCTAGAATGGCATTTTTTCAGCAAATTAATTCTTTTCTTATTCTCAAAGGTCAAATTTTTTATGAAGTGTTTAAAATGATACTGTCTTACTTAAGACGTGAGACTGATTTTTGGAGGGCTTAGAGGTGTCTTTAATATGGTAACTCTCATATCTAACATTACTCTTTAATGTTTCAGCCAAAGCAAATGGTATTAAAAGTCTACTTTGACTATGAAAAGCAGCTAAAATTGCTACTAATATTTTCTTTCATCACTGCCATAAGGTACATTATAGGCAAATATCTTGCATATGACAAATAACCAGTTATTAATAAAATACAGATTAGCGTGACAACTAAATCACAGGTAAAGACAATTTTCTGTGATGCGAATTAGCTCCAGGCCAGGGTCATATTCCTGATTAATATACTGTCCATGTGAGATTTCTTCCCAGTTTCTGCTTTCCAAGACACAGCAATTTCAGATCATTGGGATTTAAAACCAATATATTTTAAACTTTGAGGACATGTTGCTCCCCTTTCACAACTAAGCTGAAGGATACAACCTCAGCCTGAAGGAAAGGTCCCTCTTTAGGAAAAGATCCCCTCTACAGAAGCTGTCTTCCCTGCCTGTCCTTCTCTCTACCTGTAGCCATGGTCTCCCTGATACCTTGGTCCAGTGGCAGAAATTATCCGAGTCTGATTTAAGTAGCACAACAATAAAGGTGAAGAGTTTTCTGAAACTCTTCATTCTTGAGATATGATTTGCAGCCATGCTACCAGGAAAGAAATGGAAGCATGTGATGAACTGGAAGGCCAGAGAAGAATTGTCCCTTTTCAGCAGTGGCTAGCATGTCAGCAGCCTGCCAGCACTCTGCATCCATTCAAAGGGAAGCAACAGAGTATAGAAGAGAAGCAGCTGTTAAATAGCAGGCAATATATGGAAATTAAAATCATTTTGTTCACTCTAATATGCTGTTCACAACAGCTATGCAAACATGGGAAATATTATCCTGAAAATATTTTCTTGCCCTGTCTGATGGCAGATAGATAAGCACAGTGATGTTGTTGTCCTCATCACCCAATGAGATCCCATATCTGTCTGGCTTATTTGAGTTTGGCTCTTTAAGACAATTTATATGAAATTGTTGCATGTAAAAGAGGAACCCCTGGCACACAAGAGACAATTAAGCTGGCAAAGATGGCTGTCATGAACTCCCATATAGTGGCCTAGGAGCTCCATTGGAAAAGGGGTTACAGAAATCTCTAGTTTGCTATGCTATTCTGAGAAAGTTTTGGCAAGACAACTTGAGTAATCCTGTTATAGTAGCTATCAGGGTCCTGCTATAAAGTGAACTTGCACAAACTAAGTTATCTAATGAATACGTATTAGCTTTCCACTACGATGCACTGGTGACAATTATGTCTGCAAATACTTCTGTAGATGTAAATATAAGATGGCTGTCAGGAGAGAAGCTGTAATTGTAATGAGCAATCTTGGGTTTGTAAGTTAGCAAAATTTCTGTTAAAGATAGAGGAAATATTTAAGAGAACTTTTTCTCTTTTTTCTTTTTTAAAGTTGTCTGGTTTTTTGGTGTCAATCAATCAAATTGGTGTCAAATCAATCTCCAATAGAAAAGAAAATTATATAGCTCAGAATATAATTTTGTGAGCAGCATTATTCAAATGTTCACCCTGTATTGGGCTACTGTGCTTTTCACATTCCACACATCAAGTTTAGCTACAAATTCACCCAGTTTTACCTAATACAGCAAAAGATTTATTTTGCCAGCTGTTTTCATGTTCAGTACCTTAATTTGCAAAAGCAACAAGCTGCAGAGTAACGGATTGCTTTAAGTAGCACAGGGGTAGAAATGGAGTTTCCCATTAGGACTTTAATTGTTCATTTACTCAAGACATAAGTTAGTGAATTGTGAAATAAAAACCTCAAAAATGATTGACCATGAGGCTGATACTGAGTTCTAAAACCTGGACTCAAAGTGCAAGACTTCATTATGTAAATAGGTTCTTTCAGGTTCAGTGAACAATTCAACGGCTCAGGCTGCTGCTCTGATGTGTGAAATGCGACTAGCTTACAGAATCATTGCTCTCCATACAAGGGTAACACCTACTCAAGCAGACTTTAATATTTTTCTGGTTTATTTCAGAACTGCTTCCCACAGGAATAAATTACACTCCATACCTATAATGCAGTGATAGTAATCAGTGATCAGTTGAATATCTCCTCTGCATCCAACAACACTTCTGGTAACACAGATTAACCTGTGCTAGCATTAGCTCGATTAGAGAACCTTGTCCAGGAGGACCTCAGATCAGAGGATCAGGGCTGTGATTTTAAGGGCTACAGGATCTCTAACAACTTTTGCAAATTTGGCCTCACTTTAATACTGACCCAAAAGGCTGCAAATTTAAGCGTACTGTAATTTCTCTTCAGTGTTACACTAATTACTGACATGCTGGCAGGGAAACTTTGATTTATTATGCTGTTTTTCAAGAGTGGGAGCATGGGAGCTCCCAGTACTATTAATCCTGGGAAATGCTCATGTAGAAAACTGTGGATTAACAGGAAAAGTTCTGGCAAGTATTTATGATTTGGAGTTGGCAAAACATTGAAATAGATACAGACAACAGAGTTACCCACGCCTATCAGAGCTTACTGTGCCACTCAGGCTGCAGACCCTTTAGCATTTGATATAGAGCAATTGTAGGGTTTGAATAGCAGCATTCACTTATCTTCACCATTCACACAACACATTGAATGATTCACTTCACGGAGCAGATGTAGTGCTCACAGACAAGGTTTGGTTTGGAAGCCTCTGTTGTAGGTACTTAACAAATGTGATTCATCACCCTCTGGGAGTGGAAAACATAATGGTTAAAAAATGGTGATTGTCCTTTGGGCAATTTTAAACCACATCTGTGTTAAGAACATCCAATTGAGGTGACTAGACTGAATTTCATCAAAAATAAAGCCTCTGAATAGGACTGATGTAGGGGCCCTGGCACCAATGGATTCAACCTGTGATCTGCTCCTACTCAGACAAATGACTTGTTAATGGAGATACAGCCTTAGACTTATGAAGGGGGTCATGGAACTGTGTGAAAACAGGCACATTGCATTACTAATCAAAGAAGTAATATTCTCAGCTCTTAATGATGATGCCTATAGTCTCCTCAGGTTATTGTAGCCCATAATCAGCTCCTGGATTGCTATCCAAATATTCAAATATATTTATGAATTAATTTCCTTTACAGTCATGGAAAAAGAAGTAATAAGTGCTTACATACTACTTCAGGAGAACCCAATATTTAAATTCTTATTGATGTCTGTACTTTCATAATCCTCACATCAAATACTTTCAAAAATATTGCTCAATAATTGCATTGGATAAAATAGTATTAACCAAAACATAGACCTGTATATAGATTAGCTGCATAAAGGAACATTTTAATTCAGCTCTATTGCATGTGCTACAAAGGAAATGTATCTCATTCCTTTTGTTATGTCTCCAATTTGTTTCTGTGAATCTGATATCTTCATTGGTGACTGCTTTTCAGACAGGGACTTCTCCACAGCATGACTGCCCACAGCATGATAGTCTGTCACAATATCTGCTCTGATTCTCACTCATTTATCCCTGATCATTACTTTGTATGGTTTATCTGATTATGCATGTTATCTGAAGTGTATATTCATGAAAGGATGCTAATAGCTACCAGATCTACGATTTTCAAGTTTTCAGTCACTTCTTTCCTACTTGTACTGTGGGGATCTATCTCTCCAATATGGTTTATTTCATGCAATTTTCCTAGTTTCTGTATATTACAATAGTTGTGACTTCTTTGTGACAGACTTGAGAACAATTGAAGTCCTGGCAATAAATTAGAGAGTGATTAATTCTTTTGTTAACATTTATAACAAAAGGCCAACTCTCAGCAGGTCAATTGTCTCTAGAGTAAATTAGGTTATAATCCGTCAAACAGGTGTCAGAGCCTCATAAAGATAGAAGCATATGTGTATACTGACAAACTCATTATGTGAAAATTGTATAGATGATGGCAAGAGAATACTTTGTTCTTCCCTTAGGCACCATATATGAAACATATTTTCTGAATTGCACTTTGCTGTATTTTACTGAATTTGTACTAATAAACAACAGTCATCTGTAAGTGGCACAGCACTGGCAATGAAAGCACAGTGTGTTCACTTTGCTGTGATAATAATAACATTTGCCAAGACAAGGCAAAGGCAAGCCAAGGACCAGCTGAAGACCACCTTTCAAACATCAAATCTTATATCACGTTCATCCCTTTGTGCACTCCCAGACAGATTCAAGCACACAGGAATTATCTGATTCCCACACAAAGGGGATCCAAGTCCCAGGCTGGAAAAGACCTGTTGTGTGTCCAGGACTGCAAATTGCTGAAAGATCATGATTCTGGGGTGTACCTTGGCACTCATCCAGGCTCTACATAATTCTAGTCTGAATCTCAGACTCCCAAAAGTACCATGTTTAGAATTAGACACAGAGAATCAATAGAGCAGTGCTCCAATAGCAAACTTCTAGTTGCTACTCTTCCTATTTTTTGGACATTGTAACAAATTTATTTCCTTAACTGCATAGGGAATGAGGATCTAGTGCCTCTGGTTAGTCCAAATCATAAGCATCATCACAGGGTGGCTGTGATTCTGGTCAACGCAGTTACCTGCACCTGATGCAGTGGGACAAAACCATGAGTGTCAGTAGTTACACCCATTAACCCTGCAAACCATGAACGGTGTTTTAAAGGGACTCTAAACACCGCAGGCAATTTTCAGCAGTTTGCTTCAATTAATGCCCAGCTTACCCTTTTCTTTTGAAAATTAATGAAAGCTCATGAAAATTATAGCAATAAAGGATTATACAAACAGCAGCTGCACAGAAGCACTCTAATTCTTTCAATTACTTTTATACTGTGCTTTTCACTGACTTGAACTATTTAGACTACATGTTTCTCCGAAAAATCGGGCAGCACCATAGAGGAACACAATGGTTGTTAATAGAAAACTGAGACTCAGGCACTCAGGTGGGGTTCTAGATAATTGGCACTCAGTAGTAATTCAAAATTATATTGTAACAAAAATGTGAACATTTCCCAGAAACCTAATAATTATTTTTAGCTTTCCATTTAACTGCAATAATGTCACCTATGTTTTCTTTTAGCAAATTAGGTTTTGGTGAATAAGAGACATTATATTCATTTTACATAAAATGTTAACTAGGGTTTTTTAACTTGTTTGGTTTTTGGGTGCCTTTTGAGACCTTTTGTTTGTTCCATCAGAATCACTTTGAATTAAAGCGCATATGGTACTCCTCGAAATGCGTGATAAAAAGCACCTGACAATATCAAGAGGTTAAGTGGCCATGATCTGTGCACTGTCTGTGCTGCAGCTGAGAAGAAGATGCAGTTTGACACAATATCTAATCTGCTGTGACATTCAAGTTTTAAGTGATGTTCAAGGAGATGGAAGTCCTGGCTCTAAACGTATCCCAACATTTGCTGGTCTTCTGTCTGTTAACTTACTAATGAACCATGATTGAGTAAAGTAATGAGCAGTTTACAGAGAGCCCCAGGAAACCAATTTCCAATTTTGCAACCAGCAGGCTTTAACTTCACTGCAGCCTTTGCTAATTTTGTCTAGGAGGGGACTTGGATACTAAATGCCATTTCTTCTTAGAGAATCAGGCAGACTTTTCTAATCCCTGAATACTTACTTGCTGATGAATGTCTCTTCTTCAGATCCATTTTATTTCCATCTATAGTTGTTAAAAATAGGCTGAATAACTAAAAAAATGATTATGGAGAGAAATAAAATTATAATCACTGAAAATCAGAGACACTGTTAGACTCAAAGAGAGAAGGATATTTTAATCTTTAGTCTTATCTAGGATGAACTATGGAGAGAAGTGTAAGAAAAATAAAGAAGATTAATTTTGAGGGGAAAAAAATAAATAAAAATCAATGTGAAAGTCTTTTATACATAATGTCTGTATGTGACTGTAAGAAACCAGTGTGTCTACTTATGCTGCATACAAAACAGCGTCATATGCAGTGCATAGAATCACATTTGCTACAAAACTGTTTCTCTGGAGCCACCATCCTTAATGTTTGTCACACAGGGTCACTGCACGCAGTCAGAAAGAACAGTAAAATAGGAGAGAATTCAAATGTCAAGAGAAAAGATACATTTCTAAAGACAAGTTTTCTACATATTTCTCTGCTGAACAGAAAGGTTTCCATACCCGGGCCCTTGTATATTGCAAAGGCCACGTTTCTTTTCTTTGCAGTAAAACATAATTTTAAAACACAATTTCCAAAGAAAACAATTCTAGTACAACATTTCAACAGTTATGTCTGTAAATAATAATGCAGAAACACTTCTGTATTATATCTTTAAAAGCAAATGCAAAAGCAGCTGTCTGTATTTCACACATCTTTTAACTGAATTAATGTACTTCACATAAATTACAATCTAAAATGCTGCCCTTCATGCAGAGGAGTTTTTGTTTCTTCCTTTTTCCTGATACTGAAGTTGTAATTTAGAAAGCTTGCAACTTTATCAGTGTATGTAATCTTGCAATCCTCAAAACAGCTTTGTCCATTATTCATGCTTGCGTGAATACAGCTTTAGATGATTCAAAACTGTAGAGTACTATCAATGATTTTCTTAGTGAATTACACTGTAGTATTGACAGTGATTTGGGATATAATGATTAAAAAACACATAAAGGTGAAATTATGGATTTTGTGGACAATGGAGTGAAGAGAAAGCTATAATCTAAAAGTCATAAAGTGTGTGTCAGTAACTATACAGTTTCTATGGCTGAATATGACTAATGTAGCTCTTATTAATTCTGGATGCTGCTTTCTATTCTCTTTTCTAAAGGGCATTTATATATGGGGTGTATTTTAATATTTCAGAGCATGTCCAGATTAAATTTTTGAGATCATAGCAAACTGCCTGCAATCGATCACTGAAAGAATCATACAGCATAATTATCAACAAGACGCCTTTTAATTTTGGTTATGTAAAAATTAAAAAAGCATCACCAGGAGAGCATCAGTCTGGATTTATGCCTCCAGAGCTATTATCTCAGTCAATTATTCTACTTATCTTAGTTGAGTGAAGAATTCTGAGTTACTTTAGTTCCTGCTGGCAGCGAAGCACAGTATTCCATTTATTAGCTGCATGTACTTAATACACATTCCAGTTTCCCAACAAATCCTTATGTATCCATGATCTACACATAGTATTACTTATTTAATAAAGCAGATTTTGCTTTCTGTGCTTAAAAAATAAACAATATATTCACTAATGAACAGAAGTCTGTTAGAGTCCCAAGAATCTAAGAGAAACACTGTTAGAAATCTTCTCCAGAAATTTTAAATTCCTGGGAAAACAACTTCAGGCAAAAGACATAATGTTTTTTCCAAACAACTGAAACACTGAGCTATGTGTGTAGACTGCAGAGATAAAAACATAGATAGAAGAAACAAGATTGAAACAAGGGAAGGCTAAATCTCTCAGATTATGTCTGTTATTTTTCAGAGGAGCAAAGGTAAATCCATTTGTTTTAAGAGCCTGTAGAAGACAAGCCCTAAGGAATAAACTTCTTCAATAAGCAGACTAGTGCAATAATTTTCTTTGGCCAAATGAAATTGATTCATGTTATTAACAGTTGCATAATGGAAGTCTCACTATTTCTCTTTAGAACTACCTGATTATTTTAAAAAGTGACTCTACATTGTATAGAATTCCAATACCACTAATTGAAAATGCATTATGAAAAGGAAGGCTGAGATATTTTTTTCAGTTCAGTAACAGATTCAGTGACATTTGCAGTAACAGCTCTCTATTATCCACATTGTATTACTTGGTAAATTTAGCAGAAAGAAGAGGATGGGAAAATATGAACACAAGAAATATGAAAATAATGAAACTTTAATGTAGCACAAAAAGTGTGACACATGTATTACCACAAAGAGTCATTAAATACTTCCCAGTCCACCTCTTTTTATCTCTCTCATCCTGTCACTATCAATTATTCCTAATGTTTCTCCTTTTTCCTGCAAGACTTGAGGAAGCAAAATTAATTTATGTTTTTCTTGTTATTTTTCCATCTAAACTGGCTACTGACACTTCAAGATTCTGAACCATATGATGCAAAATCTCTTTTAGTGGAGGAAAATATAAACATTTTATTAGATAAGCCTGAGCCATTTCAGTATTTGTTTGTCTCTAGTGCCCAGATCTTTAAAGAAACCTCCTTATCATATATTTACTTCTTGTTTTTAGCCCCACAACATATTTCAGTAGAACTTATATTAGTCTTTTAGCATGGATCAATGAAGATGAAAGACTGCCCTGAGCAGAATTCATTTGTCCTTGTCAGCTGTGGATAACCAACTAATACCCTTAAAATAAAATTACATTGAAATAGACTGATCTTATTAGGCTTATTTAAAGTAATAAGTGCTATTAAGTCTTTAAGAAGTAATTTAAAGTTGTAATAGCCTACAGAGTTATACTGAATTTACCTAAAGCAAAATTTCATTTGGTAAACTGAAGTAGTCTAGCATACAGAGGGAAAATTTTTTTCCATAAAAATAAGTTTCTCATTCTGCAGACAAAGTAATGCCAAAACTAAATTAAGTATCACTTAATTCTACTCATTCTTCTCAGTTCAAAATATTTCTTATAAATATAAGCCATGAAAAGATATACAGTAAACAGTAAAATATGAGGAAAATCTCTTTAATTTTAGAGGTCCAGGTTATTCCAGACCAATTTTTTCAAATATCTAGAGGGATACATTATGTATTGGGGTTATGTAAGTGTAAGATTAGTGTTATTCTTCCTTCTACAAATGGAACAGAAGTGTTAACTTTCTATAGCTTGTCAGGCTCAGTTGTGAATATGTGGGCCTAGTTTCTATTTCTATTCAAAACATACCCTTACAATACCCATTAAATTCAGATTCAAGAACACATCACAAAATAATAGAGAACGCTTTATTAGGTAATCTTAAAAGGATATCTCATCATAAACAAATTAATATTTTTCCATTTTCTTTACATTTTGAATGCACGTTTTGTTCAATTACTTATATAATTAGAATTAAGTGGCTTAGTTCTATGTGAAGTAAACATAAAAATATTAGGAAATATATAAGGGAAATAAAGCTTTCACAAATTAAAATTCAAAATCTGCAAAATACAAAAGTCCTTTGTACCCTATTCACAGCACAAAGTTATCTATACTCTAAAAGAATTTTGCTGCATGATTATGAAGAATCAGAAAGATTCACAGAATCTACTCTGTTGTCAGATTATTATGTCAGCTATTTTCATTAACAATTGCACAAAATATTTTACACTGAGGTAGCAAAAATGGACGCCTCTTGGATTCCTGCAATGGACAACTGAATCACTCTCAGGAGATGGTAGATGCTTCCCTTTGAGCATCATAATCTTGAATGGAATCCATCTCATTTTATACCACTCTACTGAGCCCTTTTTTGTACTCTATTAAGTTCCCTGGTCTGACACCCCATCTGAGGTTATATTTTTTAGCAGACAGGCCTCTTTAATGGAACAGATGGGCCTCAACAGTTGAGGTTTTCCCCTCCATATCACAACAAACACTATTGTAATTCACTCTTAAGTAACAAGTACTCTAAGGAATTTTCTCAGGTAAAATATGAGTATCTTGGGATTTTACACCATGCTGCTCTTGGAAACCATGGGCTTGCCCCATGAACCTATGCTTGCTGACTTGGCTTTGGCTGGCTAAGTATAGATTTTCTGAGATGCACCAAAATCTGCACAATGTCCTCTGATCCATGGGGTACTTTTTCCACCCTTCCTTACTCCAGAAGCCTTTCTGTCCCTCCATTCTCCTTCCAGTAGCCTGTCAGTGTCTATACTGACTGCATGCCCCCACCTCATTGCTGTGCCTCTCTGATCACTTCTATTTTTCATGTCAAGCCATTCCTGTGACCTTTTCTCCTTGAGCAGCTGCTGAAGGAAAGAGCAGCCATCCCTCCCCAGGAGGGATGCCCTAACCAGTCCTGTTTCTAACAGGAACACTCAATGAAAGCTGAGAACAAAGTATACATATTTTTCATCGAAGACTTCTAGGAATTTTTTTCTTTTTTAATCTTCCTTACAATTTTGAATCTTTCCGTCAGTGTGAATGTCTAGCAGTTTCTAAGCTCTGCAACACTATGGTTTGAGTCAGTTCTCCCTGTTCATCACAGAAACTGGCACAGAATGATGTTTTATGCCCCAGAACAATGAACATTCTTCACTGGATGGATGGCATCTTGGGTTTTTTAAAATAAACTAAGAACTGTAAAATGAAATTTTTAGTACCAATTCCATACAAATAACTAAAGAGCAGAGATGACATACAAATACTAGCTTTCTCAAAGTTAAAATGGATGTGCCAATAAAATCACCAAATTGACATGCTACACTGAAGCAAAAACTTGTGAACAATTTCCTGAGTGCTATCTATCTGACAGGCTTCCCAGTTCAGGGGAGTTACTCCAGAAACATGAATTTGCAGGTGGAAAAATGTTTCTAATCCTTTGTGTAAAAAAAAAAAAAAAAAAAAAAAAAAAAAAAAAAAGGCATTTAAAACTAAAATATGGTTCATTAACAAAAGAAATGCCAGAGTATTAAAAATGCTATTATAAATGCGGATAAGTATGAAATCCCTTTATGGATATACCAAAAGAGCTAACAATTAGATTTGAAATTCAGGTTCTAAAAAAAGTGTAGAATTCTATTCTGTAAGATCCTGAGACAGCACTGGGTGTTAGGTTACAGCCTCAGCAAAGAACTGTTTTGCTGCAGGAAGAGGAGCAGATGTGTTCAAGAACCTAAATACTTACTATGACAGCTGTGAAAAACAAACATTTCACAAGTGCAGTAGGGTTGGTCATGTATTCTAAGAAGCTGCAAAAAAAACCCTGATGGTTTCTAAAGGGAAACAACCACACTGCAGTTGTTTGTAATTTTATGTCAGGCCAGTCAATGTTAGATATGAATGGTACCTGGCGATATGTACAGTTTAAGAATGCAGATTCATGTGCAAACTGGATCAAAGACAACAGTTTATAAAGTTCTGTATTAGAAAGTGACTTGATTTACCCACATTAATGAACAACTCATAAAAATAATCTTGTTAACAGAAAGAGTTAATTATCGTGGACATTTTCTCTACTTGACCCTTGGAGATTTCACCTGAGGTAGAAACCTGAATTAAGCAAAGTGTTTATGCTTGACTTTGTCAAGGAAGTGAGAAGACAGCTGTAGGTTCATCCCATCCTGACTGTAAAATTTACAAGTTAATGAGAAACCTTAAAATTGAAACTTTCAATCAACTCCTAAACATTAAAATTGTCAAAAGACAGATATCAATACCCAAGGGTCATAAGCCTTGACAGAGCAAAATCACTACCACTAATACTTTTTCTGTTCAGGAAAGGAATTAAGCATGTTCTTAAATATATAAAAAAGGTTTAATGCAAAAAATTTGCATTTTGTTCATGATTGTGTTCATATTCTGGGCACACCCTCAGTTGATGACCGTTACCAAAAATTAATGAGACCATTGTCCTGGCTCCTGTTAATTCAATAGGTTTGAATTAGTTGACTTAGGAACTGTGTAAACATCTGTGCACTATCAGAGAAAATAAATGAAAAATTAACTTTTCTGGACATTTTTCTCTTTTGCTCAATTTTTTACATTATGTGTTTAATCTAAAAGGTCCACTCATATGAATATCACTATTGTGTTGCAGATAGGTTAATGCATAATGCAATTTTTCTATTCATAGTTTATATTCATACTTTTCAATATTCACATTTTTCCCATGGCAACTGCTGTATGGGTACAATGTCCTGTGCTACTAAATTGTATATTGAATAATTTAATTTGTTTCAAAGATTTTCTTTGTGTGTTACTCAAACGCTATTCTAATGTTAGTGAGAATGTATCTGATACTAGTGAACATAACTTTTTAAATAAAAAAAAAATATGTACAATAAATCTCAGTTTAAGTATGATCAAAGCCATGATAACCTAAAGATTCTCAAACAAAGAACTTCTGGGGAGTGAAGGTATGAGTTGTTGTCCAGAAGTTTCCTAATCTCACAAACCTTGCATTTGTTGCCTTAAGTTTTAAAAGATATTTTAATCCTTGTCCAGTGTAAGATGTAAGAAAAAATTCACCTTTTTTTTTTTTTAAGATCTAGAACTTCAGCTGTGTACAAAACAGTAGGAGACAGACTGCTGTGTTAGCATGAGGCCGAGATACTAAAGACAAGATCTTAAAAATACTTCAGTACTTCTGGAAAGAGACATTTGCCCTCATTTGTAAGTGCTTTGTGAGACAGTCTCTACCATAAATTCCTAAGCTCTCTATGCTTTCAGTGAAGATGAGAATATCCTTAATGGTCATCAGAGCAAGATCTGACTGCAGGTCTCCACTGAAAACTAAGCAATATATTTAACAGCACTGCAGCTCATTGCTAATCCTTGTATATATATTCCAGTTCCTGGAATAGACTATTTTTTTTATGTTTTGGATGCACCCAACATGATGACTAATGCCAGCTAAATAAATAAGTAAAAGTATACTGAGATTTCAGAAAGAATCAGAACAAAGAGACATGCTTTGAATCAGAGGAAATCTTGCCTCACACAGTAAGGGGACTTTTTTGAGCTACCCAAGAGAAATGAAGTACCACCTTGGCTGAGATGACTTTGGCTGTCCATTTTATTCCTACAAGGTGAGTAGATAGGAAAGAACAGGAATTTGGCAATCAGGAAAATAGTATCAATAATTATTGTATAAAAAAAACTCTTACTGTTAAAAATATCTCGGATGCAATTATACTTTGAGGGTTTCTCTGAAACGGTATCACATCAGATTGCTGACTGCAACTATTTGCATACCAAATATTCCACCTCCAACAAATTCTCATACCTAGACCGAGTTTCTGTACCTGTGCTCATAAACCTCACTGTTGAAATATGAGTCATGTTTGCCATTTGGTTTGCTATAATCTGGACTACCTAACATTTAAGAAGTCTTTAAGAACGTATGAATTTTTTGGAATACAACAATCAATTAAGTATATATGTTGCGTTCTGGATTAAGGTATAAACTGCCCAGAGCGGTTACATTTTTTATTTAAGACTTTTTAAAAGCCTTTTGGTTCATTATAACCTCTAAATAGCATCCAGAGAAAGAGTCACACTGAAACATTCAGCTCGAAGACCCATTCCACAGGAAACACCCACCAGAAAAATCCATATACCAGCTTTAGTAAAACCCAGTTCATTGGTTATGTTACCCACAAGAGAAGGAAAAGAGTAAAAGAGAAAAAAAAAAAAAAAAAGATTAAAAGGTGTAAGGAAAGAGAGAAGAAAGAAAGAAGGAGAGAGAGGAAAGAAAAAAAAATGGTTACCAGCAAGATTCAGTGATTCACATGGTGCCAGTTGGAGAGGGAAAAGAGAGAAGAGAGAAACTACATGGAGTCTCGTGTATTTATAGAGCTCAGTTTTCCTTCCCAGGCAGGACATCCCATCAGTGCCTTCCAGGCCAGAGTGAGTTGTGCTGTGGTCAGTCACAGGAGTGTGCAGGAGTGTAGTGTGGTCGGGCTGCCAGGCAGCTGTGCTTTGACCGACAGCCTGGCTACAGGCCCTTCAGCTCGGCCACGTGCTCTGCGTGGGCAGCACGCCTCGCCTTCCAGCTCTGCCCTGTGCCCTCAGCACAGGCCTTTTGTGCAGACCTTACCATGTGTTTGCCCAGCCCTTCCCCACATGCACACACACACTCACAGTGAGCTGGTTCCGAGCCACATCCATAATTCAGTGAAATTCAGATCCAGGATCAATACCCTTCAGCATCTAACACTGATTTGTAAAGAACATTTGTTTTAGCTTATATGATAATAGGAGTGTATTCTCTCTTAGCAGACAGACAAATATATAAACAGTTGTATTTTGCTAAATTTTAATAAAATACCCACAAAAATTGATGTGAAAAACAACATTAAAATAGATGCTTTGTCTCTACTATATTTTGTGGTTATTGTCTGCTATAATACATTTTTCACATAGTGTGTTATCCTCTACAGCACTTCAGAAACTACTTTGTAGAATGCAAATATGACAAATCTTCCATTCTGTCACATTTGAATAAATTGTAAACACCTTTTAAGTCTTCATGACCTCCTTTAACAAACTCTTTGAGACTTGCAGATGAAGTGTAGTCTATGATGCTAGATAGATATTATCCTCTAGTTCTTTGTACACTTAGGAACAATAGCCCTTTATTTTCACCTATTTGTCACATCAAACAATATTTAAATTCCAGATTTGCTAAATGTTTAAAAGTGGTTTCCATCTGCATCACTGGAAGCCACTCTTTGTCTTGGGGCAACATTGTAGAGAATTTCCAGAGCCATGTGGTGAAATGGACAGTCTCAGCATTTAATTATATTTTGGTGTTGTTTCTCTGTAACTGCTTTGTATACACATATTTGTATAGAGATAATTTTTGCAAACTAATTCATGCTTCAACATCAATTTCTTTTCAGTTACCTGCCTGTAGCACTCTTTCAATAATATTCACTGTCATTTAATAGTACAGTCTGTCCAGAACAGGACTTAATAAAGAAATTAGGCTCCATAGAGTATCGCAAGCATGTTCTGTCTACACATCAAAAAACAAGATGCAGATAGACACTCCTGCAATGTCAGGTGTGAGTGTATAGTCTTTAATTCAGTAGGGCACTAATGTCTAATTAGGAGCTACACTCCCTTGATTGATGCATGCTAGTATCCTGCTGTTTTGGCAAATGAGCAAAGCAATTTTGTGATGATTCTGTACAATAATCCTTGCACCCCCAAATGTGATTTTTTTTTCTTTTAAATGACCATGAAAGGGCAAGGAAGTGAATTCTTTATTTATGAGACAGAACATATGAAACAGAAAAAATTCTTCAGCTATTATTTAGGAGTACTAGCTAACACCTAACTGGTTAGCAGTTGGCTAACCAGAGCGTAGTTTGCCATATGAACTGCTAGTAGGTAATTCTTACTTCTGTTACCCCAAAAGAAAGAAATTATCTCTAAACTCCTAGTGCTCTGCAGAGTGCATGTCGTCACACCAATATGGGAGTAAGCTGCAGCATTCTGGCTAACATTAAAAAAAGGGTCACTTACTACCAGTAACTGTGTATTCAGGTGTATTTGCAGCTATACTTTTGCTGGGTTAAATTTCTGTTATTAAAGAAAAAAACATGACCTTAGGCCTTCACTGAATGATACAGAAGTGACACGGCTGTGGAGGACTACACTAGGAAAATGCATATTTGTAAAATTGTTTGCAGAGTAGCAGACAGCAAATAAGAAAATATTCTGCCTTTATTTTGCATATAGCACACTGTATTTTCAAATGAGGATTATGAGATCACTTATAATTTTCTTATAAAAAATAATGCAACCTTTAATGAACCTTAAATGTAAGTTCATTTGATCTTTCTGCCTGAGAAAACTTCAGATGTCTTGGCACTATTCTAAATTTAGGGAACAAAACCAAATACTTTGCTGGTTCTACTGTGTATTACTGAGTAGAGGAAATTAAATCTGTTTTCGGGAAATTAACCTGCAATTTAGCAGATAAAATCAGATGAGGCTATTTAGGCCTACAGTCTAAAAATTATACAAAAAAATGTAAATGAATACTGGTAAATTTGTTTAAGCATCATCAATGTCATTTTATATTTTGTAGACCAGGTATAACATCTGCTTTTTAATACTATAGCTCTTCTTTTCTAGAATTTCAACCCAGCAGTGATCTATATTTTATTGTTTAGGACACCAGATGACAAAAAGTAATTCCTTGTTAATGCTATGATCTCTTTTACCATAAGCACTGTACATCTTCCTTCAAGACACATCTTGAGCTTTCAAGTGCTTCCACAGCTTGACGACATACCCCAAGGACATAGGTCATGAAGGAACAAAAGTAAGCTGAAAGGCAGACTCTCTGCAAGTCCTAAGGGGTGTAAGCTGGTGTTCAATAAACCTAAACCAGAAAATAAAAAATGAAACCAGTAACTGAGGAATTTCTTCTTCTTTGTTCCCAGGTGATTGTACAGTTCAATCTGCTTAGGCAACAAAATGGGCTTTAAAAGTACACAAGGCAGTAAATTCCAAGTGGGAAATAGGGAACTGTATGAGCTACCAAACACTGCAGGCATTTGAGCAAACAAAGTGAAATTCTGTCTTTGCATCTGAAAGTTTTAATGGCCATAAGGGGAAGTTCTGAGGCAGTCTCCCTCTTGGAGCAGAGAGAACACAAACTGATTTAATAGTGGTTGTCAGCTTGATAAAATTCCAAAGGAAACTACAGAAATATTTGTCTGTGATTGCTTTGCAATCTCCTTAATGAACTAAAGGCCGCATGTACTACTGTGTATCCTGTGTATGCTTTCAGCATCTAAAATGATCCCAAATTACATGAGTCTTTTTTTTTCCCTTCAGCAGATAATTTCAGTCCAAAACCAACATACATTCTAAATTGACAATATAAATTAAGGGTCAGAGAATGCAATGGCTATAGTGCACAATTTGTGGATAAGAAACTGAGAATGTAATGGCTGTAGTGCACAATTTGTGGATAAGAAATTGAGACAGGGAGAGAGAGCTATAGACTGACAAACACAAGAATTTAGAAATATCAGCTTTGGTCTACCCAGTACAGTGGGACAAGAGAAAGCAATTCCAGAAGAAGAAGTAGAATCACACAGTGTGGGAAAGAGAGACTTTTGAGTCTGGGCTCCAAAAGCTGTACACCACCAGCAGAGACTTGTCACCTATGTCTATACTGGGAAAAGAAATACCCCAGAGCCACCCTCTAGCTTCGGAGACAAATGATACATTCCGGATTATATCCATACAACTGGGCTTCCTTGTCCACCAGAACATGGTAGCTTTTCCAAATTGCCTGTTGAAATGCTTCCTCACTCATGTAAAAGCTCAGGCATGGTTTGGGATTTGTCTGGAAGCATACTAGCTGACCCTAGGCCAAAACAATGCCAGGGGCTGCATGCTCCTCCGCTTACTACTATAGATGCAGCCACTCGGATCGATTAGGCTGGGCACTGTGCTGCACTGATATAGCTGTAACACTCCAGGCTGAAGTTCCTATAAATTCCTGCTTGGGCTTGGCGATTCCTGCTTAGGCTTGGCTGCTCCTCGGGAACCACTCAGGTGAGAGAGGGGTGGGACAGGCTCATTAGCTGGTGCTCCAGAGGGCTATACAAACATCTCCAGGGAGCACAAGTGACCTGGAGCTGGTGCTCAGGAGCAGACAAACAGGGGCGAGGCACGGCAGTTTGCAGGGCAGTTCATACAGGCAGGGCGAACAGCAGGGCACAGCCAACTCATAGTTTGGTTAGGAGGATAGGCAGGGTAGGAGAGGTGGAGGGGTGGCTCTATAGGTTAGGGAGTCCCTTGACTGTAGAACTTGAGGTCACCAATAATAAGGTTGAGTGCCTGTGGAACAGCATCAGGGGAAGGCCGGGAAGGCCAAGAAGACTGACATCCTGATGGGACTCTGTTATAGACCACCCAACCAGGATGACGAAAGGGATGAATCATTCCACAAGCAGCTGGCAGATGTCTCAAAATCGCCAGCCCTTGTTCTCGTGGGTGACTTCAACCTGCCAGAAATCTGCTGGGTGCTCAACACGGCAGAGAAGAGGCAGTCTAAGAGATTCCTGGAGTGTATAGAGGATAATTTCCTGCTCCAGCTGGTAAGTGAACCTACCAGGGGTGGGGCCCCACTAGACCTGCTGTTTACAAACAGAGAGGGGCTGGTGGGAGATGTAGTGGTCAGAGGCCGTCTGGGCCACAGTGACCATGAAATAAAATAGAGTTTGCAACACTCAGGGATGCAAGGAAGGCCACCAATAAAACCTCCACACTGGACTTCTGGAGGGCAGATTTTGGCCTGTTCAGAAGACTGGTCCAGAGCATACCCTGGGAAAAAACCCTTGAAAACAAGGGGGTACAGGAGGGATGGACGTGCTTCAAGAAGGAAGTCTTGAGTGCACAGGAACAGGCTGTACCAGTGTGCCAAAAGGCAAGCCGGCGAAGTAGACGACCAGCTTGGTTGAACAGGGAGATTCTGAAGGAAATCAGGGATAAAAAGAGAGCTTACAGACTATGGAAAATAGGGTTGGCTACTCAGGATGAGTTTAAGAGGTTAACTAGGTCATGTAGAAAGAAAATTAGAGAGACAAAAGCGCAATTTGAAGTCAATTTGGCTACTTCTGTTAAGGATAACAAGAAGTCCTTCTATAAATACATTAATAATAAAAGGAGGGGCAAGGAAAACCTCCATTCCTTGTTGGATCTGGGGGAGAACATAGTTAATAGGGATGAGGAGAAGGCTGAGAACACCTACTTTGCCTCAGTATTCACAAGTAGGACAGGGGGCCCTCAGGACAACTGTCCTCTGGAGCTGGTAGAAAGGGACAGGAAGCCAAACAGCCCCCCTGTATGCCAGGAGGAAATAGTCAGTGACTTACTGAGCCACCTGGATCCGCACAAGTCCATGGGACCAGATGGGATCCATACTAGGGTAATGAGGGAACTGGCAGAAGAACTTGCCAAGCCGCTCTCCATCATTTACCAACAGTCCTGGCTCACTGGGGAGGTCCCAGACGATTGGAAGTTGGCGAATGTCACATACTCTCCATCTAAACCACGTGTAAATATGTGTTGTGAATATCTTTCTGACTTCATCATCTCAGCTACACTAGATACACAGACTCTTTTTTTTTTTTTTCAAAGAAAAAAGTTTTTTCCTGTGCAATTAGCAGTTTACAGTTTGTTCAGTATGTAAACTGGATTTGTATGGAAGTGTCCTATATTTCCTTTGAACTACTACAGCCATCCCAGTAGCTGCAATTCCTGTTGTTTAACACCTGAATGACAGCAGAGGCATAATTGTCTGTTGTTTTCTTGCGCTTCATTTCAGTGACTGAAGAGGGGATTTTGGAGCGTCACTTTTTCTAAGACTCATGAAATTCTGGTGCTTTTGATCACTTGCCACAGCCACATTCCTGATTAAGTTGTCTCTGTCAGGAATATGATGTTATTTAATCTTGCTTTGGAAAAGCCAGAGATCAACAGAAAAACTCTGACAATCTAAAAAAATATGATATTGATGCAAATATTTGTGTTTAATTTGGATCCTTTTGTACCTGAATACCAACATGAGATTTTTTTTCAACTGATGCAAGCAGATATATTTTCTTCTGAAGATTATCAAGAAAGGGGAATTTTGATTGACAAAGAATAGAATCTTGTTATATATGTATAACCTTTATTGTTTCAGTAAGTTGCTCTATCTCTAAATTTCGTAACAGCTAATCCTATTTAAGAAGTGCAGATTTGTAATTATTTATATTTTATCTCCCTGAGATTATTGCAAAAATTTACTTTACCTGTACTGAGAAATATGTAGAATATACGTGTAAAAAGGTGTATCGTGCGTTCTTATACTAATTGAACATAACCAATTTTGACTAAAAAATCAGGCTAGAAGAGTGTTGCCTTGTGAGTTTATAATTTAAAAAATATGCTCATCTTTAAATTTCATTAAAATTAAGCCAGTATTATGAAGATAGATCTTAAATTATTGATGTTTTCTTTCTTCTAACTTAACAAAAGTATTTTTACCTCTGCTAATAAAGTGAAGAATGAATTTTTGTCACTTCACAATACATAGGCACCAGGAAATGTGCAGCACTGAATTACAGTGACATGCAGTCTCCTGTGAGACGTATGGTATTTCATCAAATGTCGTACAGTAACTCCTTTTTTGCTTCAGGGGATCATTGTTCACCTTATAATTAAGGGGACCAGTAAATCTGGTGTTTCTGGAAGGTGATGGGAAAACTTAAAGTTATTGATGATAACTGATGTTTTTATGAAAATGGGGTTTCATTATAAAGATATAATCCATAGCTCGTTTGTAAAACAAATATGAAAATATCGCTTGGCTACTGGAATATATCTGTATTTTCTACAGCCAAACACTGGGGCAGGAGACAATAAAACTTTCTATGAACTGGTATACTTTTTGTAATATCCTTTAGCAGGCTCAACACAGCAGATCTACTGCACTGGGCATTTCAGTCCAAAATAGAATAGGCTATTGCCTTGCCCCATGAAGTTCACACCAGCCCTTGTTTCCAATAAAGACTGGTAGACTTCCCAATTCACAGATGTTGTAGGAATTTAGGTTTATCAGTTGCCTGTTGACTGTGAGGTTAAACACAGGTAAGAAGTTATAAGTTCTTAGCAGGTTACGGTAACCTGGAACCATTAATGAAAATGGCAATTGACAGAGCACTGTAAGCAAAAGAGCTGAAGAGGGTACACTTTGCTAGCAAGTGTACAACCTTGTGTACTATCAGAATCTCAGCAAGCATGCTGCCATGAACTACCACTGAACTACTGAGGACCCCAGAGGGAACCCACACAACAAATGAGACTGCTGCCTCATTGAACTCACCTAAAAAAAGAGTTGGAGACTAATGAGATGACACCAGATGGGTAAATTCAGTCTGCACTCCAAGTAATTTTTTTGGCTGACTGTCAATCTATAGTCTGTATTGATGACAGAAATATTGGTCTGTTTAGTCTTACAAATGTCAACAAAGGGCCATATTTTCCAGATTGCTTTTTTTCATCTATTTCTCCTTGTGTCTCTCTGCTTTGTTAGAGAAAAATAATAGCAGAACTTAAAGGTGAGTTAAACATCCGCCATTAAGAGCTGTATGACATATCAGGGAACTCTAATGGAGATGTCTTACACAAAGACTTTTTCCTTTCCAATAAATGGGAAGTTGAAAACCACTTTTTACATTGGGATTTTTCGTCCGAACTTCAATTTCTTGAGAGTAATACACTAATACTGCAAAATTTGAAAGCAAGAAAGAAATGCAGTTTCACTTGCAGGAAACAGCAGGCAACATTACTGTTATCTGTTGGAGACAGCTCAAGGTATTCTCAACCATTCAGTTTTCCTCTTATCTCTCCTGGATTTTAAGCATACTCTTGTTTATAAAACTCTCCAACAATTCCAGAGGTAGATTGATTTTTTTTTTATTTTTTTTTTCAGGGCTGCCTTCCTTCTAAGTTAGGTCAAGTTTCTCCTTTGTACTCTAATTTGGTGTCTTTAATTTCTTTATTTCGGAGGATTTTTGGACAAACTGAGAAAAATGCTTCTCCAGTTAGTAGAGCAACAGGATGCAAAGTCTTTTTCATACTTTCCTTCTGGACTAAAAGAAATGAGGTACAGGAAAGCAATTGCTTACCACTGTCATATCCTTTATTATGTCTCCCATATGCTTTTGATGTCTAGACTATTGCTGCAGCCTACTCACTGATATTTTTGTCATCTTCTTTCCCTAGGATCTGCTCATAGCAGAGATATCTTTAACAATATTTATGTTATTTCCTATTGGAGAAGCTTTGAAGAAACCCCTAACCCGGAAAGATATGATTATAGTAAATATCAATACACAGAATTATATCTTACACTAACACCAATTTGCATATAATATTTATAGATTCAACTTCTATAAACAATTAGACTCTAGAATTACCCTTCTGTAAGACTTCTAGCTTTTAAAAGAAGTGCCTTTCATCTGAAAATGATGGAACTTTGAGATGGCTGCCTTATTTTCAAAATACTTCATCCTAGTTTGGGACAGTTTCATCTGTGGGTGAATAATAAGCAACATAAAATCTTTATAGGTGTGGAAATTCAAGGACAAAATAGGAAAAATATAGTACCAAGATTGCTCACCTAGAACAGTAATAACAACGGTGAGAGGATAAAGGTGATTAGAAGTTAAGGAGAAAAAACCCAGTAATGAGATTCCATGTACTATAATAGAGACTGGAGTGAAATAACTTGTCAAGGGTGAAACTAAGACTGTTTTTCTGGCAAAATGAATGGCAGCTTTGCAAAACTGCCTGATTTAAAATTTAGTTTCAAAACCCCTGATGAATAAATATCAATTATCTATTCAGAAATAAAAGCTATACAGCCACTGTAGCAGTGCTAATTTTAAAAAGAAAAATTACATTAGAAATGAGAAAAATGTGTGTGTGGGGGGGGAAAAGCCAAAACTGCAAAATAACACATTAGAAATTCAAAACAAATGTGCACCATTCACTAACATTATTTTAGAAACACCAGAAAGAAAAAAGTCAGCATGGCTAAACAACCCAACAAAGGAGGCTATTAAATTAGAAGGCACATTTCAAAAAACTTGAAATTGTCTTAAAAGAAAATAGAAGGAAGATTTAAAACAAAATAATATTTTTTTAAAAAAGAGGTTTAGGTACATAAAATGTGTAAACACATGTACTGAATCTTTGTTCAAATATGTTTATGAGTGAAGAATACTCTCACGGATGTCTTTGAAGAGATGGCCAAGGTATAAAAACAAAAAGAAGACAAAAGACAAGAGCACAACAGACACATCAAATCATAGATTCATAGAATCATAGAATATGCTGAGTTGGAAAGGATTCATCAGGAACATCGAGTCCAACTCCTGGCTCTGTCTAGGACACCTCAAGAATCACACCGTATGCCTGGGAGCATTAACCAAATGCTTCTTGAACTCAGACAGGCTTGGTGCTCTGACCAATGATTCCTTCCATCCAAATTTCCCAACAAGCAAGGTAAAGCTTAGAGAGTTATCTGTATGACAGTGCTTAAAAAAAAAAGAAATATATACATATTTTAGAGAATTTTTCTGGAACTGGACTGAAAGGAGAAAAGACAGCAGTCTTCAGAATGTTGGTTTGTTTTCTTTTTCATCATTTTTGTGGACACTTACATTCTATGAACATTAACTGAATTGGAGTTTCTGGGTTTGGGAAATGCAAGATTAAAGGCTTATTTCTAAAATTCAATTTTTAAGAATTTACTGTCCTACAATAATCACTGTTGTGTTATGGGAGATACTTTTCCATCTATTCTTAATTAAACAGTGTGGCGAACATTGTCTATATAGCTGTTTGAGGAGAAATTTTGCCAAGGCTACTTGGCGAAGCCTGCTATTGCACCTTCAAGGTAGACACCTTCTTGAAGTATGTCCATCCCTCCTGGACCCTTTGGGTTTTAAAGGCTGTTTCCCAAGGTACTCTCTGAACCAACCTCCTGAATAGGCCAAATTCTGCCCTCCAGAAGTCCAGGGTAGAAGTTTTGTTGACACCCTTCCTTACTTCACCAGCTATTGAAAACACTATCATTTCACGGTCACTGTGTCCCAGGAAGCCTCTGATCACCAGAACTCTCACCAGCCCTTCTCTGTTTCTAAGCGGGGTCTAATGGGGCCCCAGCCCTGGTAGGTCATTTATCAGCAGAAGCAGGAAATTATCCTCAATACACTCCAGGAATCTCCAAGACTGCCTCTTCTGCGCTGTGTTGAGTTTCCAGCAGCCATATGGCAGTTTAAAGTCACCAACAAGGAAAAGGCCTGGTTATTTTGAAACATCCACCAGTTGCTTCTAGAATAATTAATCACCCTCATTATCCTGACTGAGGGGAACTATAATAGACTCCCACCAGGATGTTAGCCTTGTTGGCCTACCTTTCTTTTTTCTTTCTTTCCTTCCTTCTTTCCTTCCTTCTTTCCATCCTTCTTTCCGTCCTTCTTTCCTTCCTTCTTTCCTTCCCTCTTTCTTTCCTTCTTTGTCTCTCTCTTTCTCTCTCTCTCTCTTTCTTTTGCTCTCTCTTTCTCTCTCTCTTTCTTTTTCTTTCTTTCCTTCTTCCTTCCTTCTTTCCTTCCTTCTTTCTCTCTCTTTCTTTCTCTCTCTCTTTCTTTCTCTTTCTCCCTTTCTTTCTCCCCTTCTTTTTTCTTTCCTTCTTTCTTTCTTTCCTTCTTTCCCTTCTTTCCTTTCTTTCTTTCTTTCTTTCTTTGTTCTTTCTTTCTTTCTTTCTTTCTTTCTTTCTTTCTTTCTTTCTTTCTTTCTTTCTTTCTTTCTCTTTCTGACTTTCTTTCTGTCTTTCTGTCTTTCTTTCTCTTTCTGTCTTTCTATTTTTCCTTCTTTCTTTGTCTTTTTCTTTCTTTCAGCCTTTCTTTGTCTTTTTCTTTCTTTCTGCCTTTCTTTCTTTTCCTTTTTTTTTATTATCTTCCTTTTTTTCTTTCTTTATTTTCTGCAGCTTGGTTAATTGCTAGAAAGTACGACTCATTACCTTGTGGGAGGTAGTAGTCTTCATTAATTCAGTTCTCACTTCATTTGCTTTGCATACAGTTATAATTAGCTTCAGAATAACTTTGGTAACTTCTGCAGATTTATAGCTTCAGTTTTATTCTACATTTGGTTTTTCCCTCATTTTTCAATGTGTTATATGAGTTTTAAAAAATCAAGACCAGCAATAGCTTCTTTAGAGAATTGCAGTTTTAGAGTGATAGTCGTTTTACGTCCCTCTGTCTGTTCAGCTACATAAACAGTTAAAGCACTAAGCTTTATGAAATCTCAGATAACATTTTCTTTCAAATAGGCAGGAATTCACAGTGTTTGGCATTCATTTTCTGTAGAAGGAATCCATTCCCATGTATGCCAATCCCTCATCATACTGTATATGGTGGTGGAGGAAAGCCCTCATACTGTTCTGAGCAGAGGAAGGACTCATGTCAATCTTTTACTGATGTCCTACAGCTGAAAGAGGATTTGGGGGGATACTTCTTTGGGGGCATACTGTTGTAGGAAGGATAGACACACAACACTACACAGTGCAAACTGGTTTATGTAGGCTGCAAAAGCAGCACTCCTACTTTAAGAAGGGCAAAGAGTTAAAGACAACAGAGCCACAGCATCTCCTGACACCTCTGTGTGGTTGATATCACAGAATCACAGAATTCTTAGAATTGGAAGGGACCTCTGGAGATCATCTAGTCCAACCCCACCTCATATTCACATATGAGCTGTGTCAGTGTATTTAGTACATCAGCCCACCCCTGGCTGAGCTGATGATTCCTTTCTTCTTGAGGCAAAAGCACAATGCTTTGTACCACTATATTGGGCCATACTGAGTAAGACGAGGAAATAAACCCTTCAGAAAAGTTCCTGGCACACTCCACAAGTATGTAAGAAAAATATTTTATTTGCTCCTCAACACCATCTTCATTACAGCTCAGGAGTTGGACTCTCAGAGATGTGGTAAGTCCATACCGCTGCCACCAGATGAACACCTGGAAAGCCCAAGCCCAACACTTCAGTAATATCCTAATATCTGCCATAAAAACCATAGGTAATTTCACCCTGCATTCTCACAGGAATGATTAATGACATCTCTTCAACAGCAGATTACCTTGCAGAGAAAATTGTTGACTGGAATCCAGACACTCAGGAAACTGAGCTGACTTAGTATATGGAAGACTCCTGGCAGAGCCTCATTAGCAGAAAGTATGTTTGAGCAGCTTGTTGTGCTGATCAGATTTCAGACAGGCTTTGACACCTGGAGGGATATGAGGACACCTGTCCCAGATGGTTGACTGATAACATCCCTCCCATACAAGAGTCTACCCTGAAAAGACCAGTTAAAGAATTTTCTATTATATTGGATCTGCTATGTGGTGAGCACAAAAGAGAGTCAAGCTTTACCAGTGAGATGGTTGCAAAATCATTTATAAAGAGTTTGTTTGTAGAAATTTCAGAAGCTGCTCACATGTTTGGACAAATGCAAGAGATTTTAATTCTATCAGCATATATTTTTTTATTTGTAAGATTGTTCTGGATCTGATCAGATTCTTCTGTCTACATCACATCACAGAATTTATTCAGATTTTGTTTTCATTTTGCTAAAACCTTTTGTGCTGTTCTTACTATGCCACCAGCCTTGACTTCCATTACCCCAGTATAAACTGCAGGCTCTTCCATCCAGTAGGTACCTCAGTGCCCAGCCAGCTGTTGGAGCTGTCCTATCACTGTGGAAGGTGGCTGGTGGTGACACCCCTCAGATTTTCAAGTGCCCAACATCACCAAACACTCAGAAGAAAGGCAAGGTGACTCTTTTAACTTCTGTCTAAAAACTCCATGTGATATGCCCATTCACAATATGAGACCCCTACAGAAGCTGCAAAAGTATAGACAAAAGATTAAAGAGAGGTGAATTTAAGGGTACTTGATGACATACCAAAGTGTACATCAGGTTGTAGTCTTTTCCTGACATACACACAAAACCAACAAAGTCCTTATAAAAAATACTGCTCAGTTCAGTACATTCTGTGTTTAAAATTTGTTCACAACTATTGTATACACTGTAATTTTTAATTAAAATAGATGCTTTCGGAAAATAGAATAAAAATAGGACTATACTTGGGAGTAAATCTTATGTCCCTTCAAATGCTGGGAATCTCTGCATTGACGGGTTCTGCATGGCGTACCGTGGGAAAATCCATCTGATGTCCATTCCATCCAAAATCCATGATGTCCATATGAAATCAAGGTTCCCAGCACCTGAAGGAATATAAGATTTATGCACTATCTATATCCCTCTTTTTGCTTTATATTTCTGAAACAGCAAATTTTGATATGCCATTTGTTGTTGGGCCTTTCACAGTGACATCCACAAAGAGCCCTGGACCGCCTCTCCCCCCACATCCCCTTCTGCCCCCCAAGCAGGACACATGTCTAGACAGCATTACTACAGAACATCTGTGGTGCTTGGAAGTTGTGCCCTACCTTAATGATTTCCATCTGCAGGAAGTCCATTCTCACTGACACACTCATCAGACTCTCAGAGGTTGCTGTTTGCAGCAGGGCAGAAATACCTGAAACCAGATTGAGAAACTTTATGTCCTGGGCCTGCAGAAGCTGGAACAGCTCTATGTCAATTTTCAGAGTGGTGATCTTGCTTTTGTCATCCCAATTATCCATCACACAAATAGAGAGGTCTTAGTTGAAGTAACTAAGGTTGCCCATGCCTCAGTCTGTTACCGAACCTTTCTTCTATAAACACTAAAATAGATCAGGATAGACTTGGAAGGATATGGAGATTGCTGAAAAATCCATATGATAAGCTGGGAAAAGTGTAGCAAAGTTTTTATTAATATTTGAAAAATGTTATTTCTCTCTGCTTAATGCATCAATGCTGTGTCTGCCTCACAAGCTTTCTAGTTAAAGCAAAGCAGTGAGATGCACAAAGCCATCAGCAAATGTTTGTATCTGAATTTTATCCACCTCTCCACCCTAATTATTTTCCATTTAAGAATTCAGTCAAAAGACTTTAAAAGTTTGTTATAATAAGGTTAAGCTTGCTGAAACAAACCATAGGTTCAGCAGTAATAAACTGTCTCTGAGTTTTTGAGAGATGCAACAAATTGCCAGAAAAAAATTACAGGCAATGCTGTGAAATTTCCATCTGGAAAAGAATTTGTTGCTTGAAAAAAGTGTTTCTAGCTGTCATGAATAGTCTCTAATTATACTGAGAATCTTTACACCAAGAAACAAGGTTTTTCAGCACCGGACATTGGGCTGCAATCAAATGCTCACAGTCAATTCCAGCTCCAAGAAGTTAAAGATGCATTGAAAAGTCATAATGAAGTGTACAATTGGAAACATTTAACAATGATTCTGTCCCAGCATGAGCCAAGCAATTGTCTGAAATCACCGGAATCTGGTCTGTTGGCTATTCAAAGTCTAGATTGAAGAACTGATTGAGATTGCATATAATTTTTTTAACAACTTAAGCTTTCCTACTTGAACCAATAGGAAGGCATGCTGCATGATTGAGACAAACCTTAACTGCATTCAAATTCTGCCATTATATCTCCACATAGTCCAGATTTTGAACGCTTTGGGCTTAATTTCCCATGCTAAGCACACAACAGCAAGACAACTGGAGGGCCATTCTTCATGTTCTTTTCCATAATCCAACATGAAGCAGAAAAATTTGAGCAAGAAATTTGGATCCAGATCCTCGTGACCTCTCAAAGATATTGTAGTTTGGTTTTGTCAGCAGAAAGACTTAAACCACATTCTCCAATGTATTTTGCAAAAATGTCTTCAAGAGCTTGAAATAATTACATTGCCTTTTGCCACTTGAATATATAATTCCCTAATGGTCTTATCCAATTCATGAGTTATTTTTTCGTTGTTATAAGAAGCTGTTACATGATGAATAAGTTCAATACTATTGCAATTCATCTGTCAATTGAAGGCATCAATCTAAACACAGTTCCTTCATAACAAATCACCTGTTAAGATTAAAAAGTGATCTCTTACCATTAATAAAGAAGCTTTCATGTAAGAGAAATATGGAGATAATATTTGGGATGCCATCAGCTGAGTGTATATCTCTCTTTTAACTGAGAAAAATCCAGTTATTTTGCTTGAATACAAAAAAGCAATGGATATATGTGAATGGAATTTACTCAATATTGTTCCTCATTTAATGGAAAAATAAGTGGACAGATCATCAAAAATTATTATAAAAAAGATTAATCCATTTTTGCATTTTTAAAACATGAAAGAAGAGTGTTACCTGTGCTGTCAGAAAACTTTCACTTCTGCCCAGCCGGCTAACAGAGAGACCTCCTACTATACAGCTTTCCAGCTGTGATGATCTGTTTGAGCTAAGTGAACTGAAATGGAGAATAGTCTACAGAGCATCTGGAAAAGGCTCTCAGGAAGCCATCCATTGGACAGAAATTCTTTCTTCCCTTGGACCCTGCCCAGATGCAGCAGAGCCCATCTTCTGGCTATGGACGGCTAAGGTATCCTGACAGAGGGGCTCTTAGCAGGTGTTTGTTGGTCCCAGTTCAGCACCATAGTCATCTATCACTTTTGCCTAAAGCCTTGCAAATGCTCTTTCTCCTAGAAGGGCAGGCAGAACACAGCCTTTATAAAAGCACTGTGAAAAGGCAAATGATAAATGGATGTTCTTTCAGTCTGAAATTAAAACCTATGTCAGTTGTAATGGCAGAAATATGTTTTACATTGGACTCGAATTGCTTTCAGTAAAAAGACACTTGAAAGCATCATAAGCAGATTGAAGTTTCCAAAAAAACAGCAGTTGCCAACATCAGTAATCCCTGGAGTGCTGCAGAGACCAAAAGAGCTTCTCCTGTTGAATTTTGCCTGCAGAAAGCCACTACAGCCTGGAGTGGCTGGATGTGTGGAAAGCACACATTTTTAGATGAGCATTGGTACCTGAGTAGGTCAAAATATAAGCATGGAAAAAAGCTTGATATTTTAAAGAATATGGAAGTCTACCATTCATCCTACAATTGAATGCAGCCTAAATTACAAAGCTGCAAATTTTTTCCCTGCCAGGATCCAACTTCACAGTGCTTAATCAGCCACCCTAACACTAGGACAAGGCTGAGAACTGCTTTGCTTGCTCAACAGATTATGTTGGTGACATTATCCTGTAATGACATAACTCTATAGACAAATTTTGCTGCAGAAGCAATTTCTCTGATTTTCACCCGAAGAAAACCTGCACAGTAATTAATTTCACAGCAGTTTCATTTGGCAAAGTAATACAGTAGATAGAATAAAACATTTATTAATAATTGATTATGAAAATTGTAGCTAAATTATGTTCAGCTAACGTAATAGCTGATGGCTATAAGAATACAGAGGCTGTGATTCTTAAAAAGAACAACATATTTCAATACAGTAGTGTTTGAGAGTGATTTTGTAAAGAATAATTCTACTAAACCTGCAAAGGACCCACTACAAAAAGAACTGATAGAGGTGGAGTGAGTACTTTTTACAAAATTTTGACCCTTAATATGAACACTTCTAAGAATTAGATTATTGATCATTTCTCCAAACCCAAGCAATGTATTTCTTCTAAATACTTCAAGGACTAGCCACTGGTTTCTTTTCAATGATGACTCACACTGCAAGGAAACAAAACTTCATTACAAATAACAAAACCTGGTAGCAACATGTGATGTATGATGGAATACAGAATGAAATCACTGATAACTGTGCATTGAATCAAGCCTTTTGTTTCCATGTTAAAGGTCTTCTATTACTCTTCTACATTATCTTTCCACAGTACCCTTAATTTCAATTTTTTGTTCCTTAATGAGAAACAAAATACGTCTCTACTAACCCGTTTGTCTGTGAAGTGGTTCATTTTTTCATCTCTCTTCTTTCTTTGCATGTATTTGCTAGTTTTTCTGCCTGAAAGAGGACTTGAAGTTCAGTGGAGCTCCAGTCTAATGCTTCATCTTTCATATATTAAACATCTGCAAAACTTTTTAGGAAGAAAAGAAAACAAAGGCAGTAGGAATATTTTTTCTGAAGATTGTTTTTTCCACTGTGTAGCTCACCTCTCATTATTATTTTACCCATGCAGCCTGACTTTTGCCATCAAATAAACCAGAAGCAGAGAACTGATACGTCCTTTCTGAAAAGTGTTAGAAACAAGCATATAAAGACTCCGGAATGCAGAAACACATTTTGATAAGAAGGATAAAACCACATTTTTAAGAATGTTCTCTCTTTCCCTTGAAGTGATCAGATGTTCCAATACACGAATCTAAATATGAGGTCAAGCTCTCTTGAAGCTTTGGTGTATTAGCAACTGCAGTCCAGATTCTGGCCTTTCAACAAACTGAATGCCTAGGATTCTGTTTGGCCTTAACTACAGACACCTGATTCAGATGTCTTTAGGCACTCTTGCTGTCGAAATTCCCCCTGGTAGTCCATGGAAATAGCCAATATAAAATTAAAATTGTCTGTGGAGACACTGAGCTTACCAGCCACAGGGGCATCAATACTGTTACCCATGCCCATACAACCTTATTTCCCTGTCCAATATCTACGCTGACTGGCAATACTATACAAGATGGATAAGAGAGACATGAATTTAAATGGTGGCTTGTGTATCCAGTTATGGATGAACTGAATGACTCTCCAGCCTCCCTTGGCTGGGAGCAAGATCCAGATACTAACACCACAGTGTGTCCAAGACGCCACAGGACTTCCAAGACACTTGCACAGGACATGCACAGGACTCACAATTAAGTAGCACCAGTTGCTATAGCAAGGTAGTTGAATCCCACTCTAGAATCTCCACACAGAAGGAGTTCAGACAACTGGAGGGCTTGTAGACAACTAAATTTAGGGAGTTTATTTTCAATTAAATCCCACCATAAAAGTCTGCATGAGAATCCAGCTTACCCAAGTTTCAAACAAGCTCAGAGTGTTCTGATTCACACCATATACTTATCACAAGTCCCAAAGAAGAAACTGAAGTGTACATACTGAATAAATTTAGACCTCAAATCTCAAACTTCTCTCTTACCTTCATGCCAACTGTGTATCCTATCACAGAGAATCATCTCTGTCCCCATCTGTGCATCTAGTGTTTCTCAACTAGGGATGTCTGAAGCCTTCTCCTCTTTTTTACTGTGAAAAAAAGCAGTGACATTATTCTCATTAGAACCAAACTCATTCTTTTTTCCCTAGCTTTTTCAAAGACTTCCAGTTGCAAAAAGAGAAAAAATAATTTCTAGAATCATGTTGTAAAAAATAGGTTTTGCTTACTGACACCCAAAGTTTTGTAACTGGCATTGAAATGATGAAGTTTATTCACATCCTTCTTCAGACATTTCCAGCTGCAAGGGCAGAGAGTACTCTGTGCAGGTATTTATAATTGTTTCATGTGACTCACCGTAACCACATTTCTCCCTTAGATCCTGTAAATTGAAGGGAAAAAAAAATTCCAAAATTCGCCAAAGGAAACATATGTACTTGTTCTTAGGAACTCACATAATCATCTTTCATCACATACACAGTTTAGTTACATTTTCAAACATAAAGTAAAAAACACTACAAGTGAGTATTGTCTAGGTAAAAGCCACCTTTAACAGCAGCAGAACAGAAGTTCTTTAATAGTATACACAACATATAACTATTTTGGATAGTAAATGAGAGAGAAATTTCCTACTGAGAACATGGGATGAATTCAGATAACCTGTTTCATCATTATATTGATTATTAACTATATTCCTTATTTTCATAAGCTACTTACAGTCTTTTAAAGGCTATTAGTTACCAGGACATCCATCACTTTCCAAAGAAAATCAAAATTTTATAATTATAGCTGAATAGAAGAATATTTTATATTTTTATTATACCTATTGCCTTTTCTAAATTATCATCAGATTACCATTCCACGAGGGAAAAAAAAAATCTCTTTCTTAGGGCAAATAGTTAAAGTACAATAAAACTGCCTGGAACTAGGAAGTCAGCTGTAGCTTGATGCTTTTATAGCTCACTAGCAAGAGAAAGTTTCAGCTACGCTGGTGGTGGATTTTCGGAGACATTCAAGTGATTTTCCTAACATCACCTAAACCCAGTACAAAAATACAAATTAAAAGCAGACAAATGAAGAGTCTAGGCAATGGGAAACATTAGGTTTCTAAGCCTTAACCAACACTTCCATTTCATCCAGCTGAAAGTACAGCTGTAGAGAAGTGAACTTAAATTATAGGTCAAGTAGCACAGTTTTGCCCTAGAAAAAAAAAAAAAAAAAAAAGCAGAAGGGATTTACTGCAAAGGGGGGGTAATCCCAAGAGTTCTGCCTACTGAGAGCTAACATGAGAAGGGCAAGCCTTCCAGAGAAGAAAAACAAGCACAGATAGCTGACTCTGGCAACTCTGCTTGAAATTAGCAACTGGACATCGAAGGAGGATTTCTAATTGCTGACAGAAGATTCTAGTTCACACTTGGATTTGACCAAGATACTCTGAAGTCTTTTCTAATGAAATAATACCCCCAAAAAAGCAGACTGAGATTTATTTTTTTTATTGATGTGTTGCCTGACCTTCTTCTTGTCTGGGTTCTTCTTCATCATTCCCAAAATCAACTACCATGCTAATTCCATTAAAAGCAGAAGGTCTAATTGATAGTTAATGAAAAAAGGGCAAAAGGTCATTGCACAACCAAGACAGACAACCTGTTTAGCAACAGGAGGTGATTCTGCTAAGTGCAAAGGCATTTATTCAGTCTTATCTAAAGACAGCTTTTATTTATTTTCAAACTCTCAAAATTAAATCATTCACCGTTTGAACAATAGAGCTGATCAAGAGATTCCCAGCTTCAAAATGTGATGCACTAGCAAAGATCTGACATTCAAAACTGCCAACTATACCAGGATGTTTGGTAGCATTTCAAAAGTGTCTGTGATATACACAGTTGTCTGGGGGCTTTTTGTAGATTTTTAAACTTTTTCTCTTAAATGCAGCAAATTTTCCTTAAGGTTTACATGAAAGAAAATCACATTCCTAACTTGTGGGAGGGTCTCGGGATTCAGTGTTTCCAGGTAGTCTTCCTCCCTCAAAATCAGGTCACCTATCTCAGCACTTAGATACATTTCCAGGTGCTTTTCTCTATACTTTTCAGTAACACCAGTTTTGACCTTCTTTATTAACAGTCTATAAATAGTTATCTCTATTAAATCCATGATGATCTTAGGCTGAAATACATCATCCCTGTCGCTTTCACTTGTGCACCCCCTCTGTCTTTACATATATATGGACTTCTGTAATTATTTTTCCTGAAAAAAGAGCAATTGGCCTTCAGATGTTTGGCTCTCTTGAACATTTACTTCCATACTTCATAACTACATAAAGTGGGATTTTTTTAGCACAGTACATAAGCCCTTTCAATTCTGAATGTTACTAAACTCTGAACAGAAGATGATGGGGTTTTAGCTTATCAAATGTCATTCAAAAATAGCTCAGTGTACAAATAACCTGTTACTGTGCATCTACGTCATTGGAAAGTCTGTGTGCTATGCAGATGGAGAGACCAAACCAACCAAGTTAAAGCTAACATCTTCAAAGCTGAGTGACTAATCGTTGATTCGTGGGCCTCTGTGTACCCAGTATGCAGCACTAGCAAAGCCCACCGTGCAAGGATATGAACAACCACACACACAAACATAAAGCCCATTTCAGTTCTATTAAAAAATTGCCTCCTGATGCTCTTGAGATCAGATTTCTTCATTGGCCAAAGGCAAGGCAGGAGAATAACAATAATTTCGGATTGCTCACCACCAGTGTGCAAACACACAGAAGACAATTCAACACAGGAATTTTCTGGGATACAAAATATTGCCTTGGCTGAGAAAATCGAGAGGCTCATTTAATACTTCATGCAGGTTGCAGTGCTGATAGGATTCTGCGGCAGGAGTTGTTGCCCAGCCTTACATAGAAATGGCTGACTTCTGGGCAGGTTCTGGCTAGCCCAGTTATAAGCATTTGACAGAAAACATGGTTCAGAGCAATTTGGATTTCTCTTTGGATGTGGACAGCACTGGACCTTCTCAATCATAGAATATGCTCAGCTGGAAAGGACCCACAAGAATCATTGAAGCCAAGCCTTAGCCCTGCCCAAGACTATCCCCAAGAGTCACACCATGTGCCTGAGAGCATTGGCCCAATGCTTCTTGAACTCTGTCAGGTTTGGTGCTGTGACCATTTTGCTCCTCCAGTTCTGCAAAATGTAGAGCTGATCACATCCCTAGCCTGATGTGTATAGGCACCTCAGCATATGCAACACATCAGTTGTCAAAAGAACCCAAGTATCGAGTATTGCCCTTTTCAGAAGTGAATCTTTCAGTGGCAAGGAGAGAAGATTATTTCAGGAAGTATTGAAAAATACCTGAGATGCAACACAGTCATTGGTCACAGCCAGCACAGCTTCATAGAGGAAAGTTCTACTCATCCAACCTGGTTTCCTTTTTTAATAAGGTAACCCATCTAGCTGATCAATGGAAGCCAGTTGATATAAACTTTTTGGATTTCAGTAAAGCTCTTGATACCACTCCTCACAGGATCTTGCTGGACAAACTGTCCAGCACACAGCTGGATAAACACATCATGTGGTGGGTGAACCATTGGCTCACAGGTTGAGCACAGAGGGTAATAGTGAATGGGATAACATCAGACTGGTGACCTGTCACTAGTGGGGTTCCACAGGGCTCCATCTTGGGCTTTGTGCTCTTCAACATCTTCATAAATTACTTGGACATAGGAGTGGAAGGGATACTAAGAAAGTTTGCAGATGACACAAAACTGGGAGGAGCTGCTGATTCCCTCAAAGGCAGGGAGGCCCTGCAGAGAGACCTCAACAAATTGGAGGACTGGGCAATCACCAACCACATGAAGTTCAATAAGGCAAAGTGACAAATTCTGCACCTGGAATGGGGCGACTGTGGATGCATGTACAGACTGGGGAATGAGATGCTGGAAAACAGTGCCAGGGAAAGGAGCCTGGGGGTCCTGATTGATGGCAAGTTGAATATGAGTCAGCAGTGTCCTGGCAGCCAGGTGGGCCTGGTGGGCATCAGGCAAAGCATTGCCAGCCTATCAAGGGAGATGATTGTTTCAATCTGCTCTGCACTGGGGAAGCCTCACCTTGAAGCCTCACGAAATTGTGTGCAGGTTTGGTCACTGCAATATAAGAAAGATATTAAGCTATTAGAGAGCTTCCAAAGGAGGACAACAAAGATGGTGAAAGCTTTGGAAGGGAAGCCGTATGAGGAGTGGCTGAGGTCACTTGGTCTGTTCAGCCTGGAGAAGAAGAGACTGAGGGAAGACCTCCTTGCAGTCTACAACTTCCTTGTGAGGGCTGGCACTGATCCCTTCTCTGCGGTGACCAGTGACAGAACCTGAAGAAATGGCCTGAAGATGGGTCAGGGGAGTTTTAGGTCAGATATTAGAATAAGGTTCTTCACTGAGAGGGTGGTTGGGCACTGGAACAGGCTCCCTAGGGAAGTGATCACAGCAGTGCCAGAGTTCAAGAAGTGTTTGGATGATACTCTCAAACACATGGTGTGACTCTTAGGGATGGTGCTGTGCAGGGCTAAGGGTTGGACTCGATGATTCTTGGGCCTCTTCCAACTCTTCTGTGATTCTGTGATTCTGTGACAGTGCCACTGAGGTGCTACTGGGGTGGCATGGTGAACAGTTTCAGTACTGAGGTCACACTGGAAATGTTCCTGCGTACTCCATATTCAATGCCACTTAGTGTGTGACCGGATGGATGAGACCTTGCTGCTTTGAGTATCCTAGGGGTAGTCCAGCAAAACAGTGCAAGCCGAAACAGGTGGGCATGCCCCAAACAGTTAACTGTTCTTGTCTGCATGTGCCAGTGTGAGGCTGGTCTTAGACATCAAATGTCTTTTAAAATACATAGGTCTGCCCAGACCTGGAGCTGCTGTGAAAAGGACAGGATCCTTTCGTGTAGAATATTTACCCAGACATAATATTGTTCCTGTAGCAAACTAGATTGCACTTACCCACACACTTCAAATTTGTATTTTGGGGCACCCTCAGATGAGCAGGTGCCAGGAACAGTTAGTACTAACTAGCAAGTTTCCAGTCATAGATTTGAACTCTTAAGGAAGTTTATGATATCCTAAGGGTAGCCGGGTTTTTTTTCCTGTAAAATTTCTCTACATGCAAATATGATGTTTTTAATAGCTTGCTCCAAAGTTCACCAGAATCCTTGAAACACCATATATTAAACAGGAATGCATAATCAGAATTCATATGTTGGTTATCAATATCTGCAGGCTTCCTAAAACACTGTGCTCTTAGCTCCTCTGCCATCTCAGTGCAACAGGAATGGCATCATCCCTGGGGAACTGGAAAAGAGTATAAAGTGCCACTGCTGAAGATGTGATCAATCTGTTTTTAAAATCCTCAAAGGCATGCTTGTGCAATTTATCCCAGATGGTCACAAAGTCTCTTTTATGTAGTTCATAAAGAACTTGGCCTTCTGTGGAAACAGAAGGTAGGAATTTGCTACACAATATTATCTTATCAAACATCCACAGAAATTCTGATGTGCTTGTGAAGAGTGGCATTTCATCTACACGTTTTGTGTTTTGTCTCTGCTATCACATTTATCAATCACATGTCCTAACTACCATGACAAGGTTTCTCACAGCACATATTTTGCTGCCTTTAATTTTAGACTTGTAGCTACACATTTTGAAGCTTTTTTTAACATTGCATCACATTATTTTTATCTCCTCTGTTTTTAAAATATAAACATCATGATTACTAAATCTCAGTCCTTTCAGAATTTCAAGAGCCTTATACATTTTATTGTGGATAACTTCTCTCTGTTCTTGTGATGGTGAATAGAAAATAGCAAAGGAAGCACTGGATTAAAAACTTATCACTTTGATGAGATCAGGACAGATTAAAGTTTGGAAGAATTTGCCACCTGCACCTTTTCAGGAACTTTGATTTATCTACTGTCAACCTCCGCATTACTTATCATCCAGATGATGTCTCCTCTCCTAAGGTACAAACACAGCTTTCTTGCTTTCTTTGATTTTATTACATGCTACCATGTTATATGCAAACACTAATTTGTCAGGTTGTTTATCCTATGTCACACTTGGTCTCCATCTCAGTACAGTTTCCCTTGCTTTTGAAAATTTTTGAATGTGACCCCCTTGGCATGATTTTCCTTCTTCCATCAAAATTTGTGTTAGCTGTATTTGAAAAAGCCATTTGGGATTGCCATCATCTTAACCTCCTCTTGCATCTTGTGAGGTTTCACTTCTGCATCTCTCCTTCTCTTCTGTCTTTGTTAATAGTTCTCATATAAGTCTAAACTTCCCTGTAGGACGGAGAATGTGGAGCAGGTTTCAAGATACCTCCTTCAGATGAGTCTTTCATCTGGGTTATTTGCATTCAATATTACTCTACATTTTTCTAGATAAGCATTATTAGGATTTTTGTTGTCTGTTATCTGAAGAGGCCAGGTGTGCCCACAATACATGTCATGTTTCAGCTTTATGTGTCCTCAGAAGGATACATAAATAATCTGCTGACTAGGCACTTAGACACCTTTGTCTGTCCATTCCAGGAATGAGACTGTCTGTACTAACAGTGTTAAAGCTATTATGACAACAACATCATTAAAACAGTTTTGGGCAAAACAAAGGACTACAATTTCACAAAAAAATTTCCTCTCTGGTTTTTACTGTCCAGAACTCACTCTAATGTAATTTTAGTCTTCCATCTGTCTATATATCCTGTATGTGAAGCTGGGGAGAACTTAGACTGACTAAGTCAATGTTGCAATAGCCAGTTGCATCTGTTGGTGAGAGACCACTAGCATTTTCGCCTCTCTAAGACTGCCTAAGAAGAGATCTTCTTCCTTTATCAATGCTTGAGGATCCCTTATGGAATATGATGTGGTATTTTGAAATCTCAGCACCAAAAACATGCTTTATTCTACCTCAGAAGACAGCAAACATGGAAAGATTATTTGAAAGATAGGGACATTTCAAAGTCTGTTACTATTCCCTGTTGTCATCAACAACATGGAACAACATTTCTTTCATAAAGTCCTTGCCTCAGTTAAAATAACATAATTGTGGGGGTTCGACACAGAAGACCAAACATGGCCCAGCTCATTTACTAATAAAAGCACAGTAGACATAAGTAAAATGACAGCTATATAGGATATATTTGTCCATCACTGCTTATTCAATAAGGTTTGATTCATTTTCTTGGCTATAAATGCGACTTACTACTCTTCTGTTATGCACAAATGTTATAATTTGAGGGATAATATATTGCAAACCTCAGTATGTTGGTGAACCCTTGGAGACATCCCAGGTAAACTAATGATTTTCATTTCAGACTCTCAGTTCACTCTGCACTTTTCGTTGCTATGAGGGCTTTGTAGTAATCACAAAACACTTAACCAAGAAAAATAAAACTAAAAGTCATCTAAGGTACCCAGAACTCTACTATACTGCCCTTGAAAATGTGTGTTATTCTTTTCAGTATTTTGTTGTCTTAACGAAATGTGACTGTGTAACATTTTGCTTTTTTTCTTTGATCCAAGCTCACATTACCATTAGCAACACAAAAATTATGTATTTTCAAGTCCAGAAGCAAAATATTCCTCTTTCTCTAGCTAATTAAAATTAGTTTAATGTCCATTTTTAAGCCAAAATCTTATCATATTTGTTCTGTAGAGCAAAATTTGTCATGTGCTTCATTACATATACCTGTCTTTTTTATTTCATCTCAAAATGGAAATTAGTTTCCAATTTCCAATTTTTCTTTATTACCAAATGCTGATTTCCTAATGCTTTTGATATAAAGTTGTCTTTTATGTTTTCACATTTTTACCAGCCTTTTCTTATTCAAATCTCAAATCCTTCCATATTTCTAAACTCTGAAACTGTTTTTTCATATGACTACAAGTTTGCTTCAGGAATAAATCACACAAAACTGAATAGACCTTTGACCATTCTCTAAACCTTTAAACGGACCTGTTAGCAAAGAGGTTAATGACAGTGAGTTCTTTAGGTATGCATTATTTCCAAGTTTGTTATTATATAGCAATAGCTGCAATTCACAGACAAGCAATACCCAAGCTGATTTTGCAGCTGTTAGGCTAAATTGCTTGCAATCCTTGTCAAAGGCAATTCAACACATGCTCAACACAAAAATAGGTATTGGACACTAATGTTGTTATAAAAAGAGGTTCCAAGTCCAGAAAAATGACTTATGAAATGCTGCTAAAATTATTTTTATGAGTGTGACCTCAGTGTAGAAAAGCCATAGTAAGCCATTAAATATTGATCAAATGTTTATGAAGATGACAGTGATAAAAGGAGAGGCCACAACTGTAGTGTTCAAGCTATCTCTCCATAAAGATGTTCAAAATACACACAAAGAAGAATAACTCCCTTATATGGCATCTGTGAATATTCCTTTTGATAAGCAACTTATCTGTACTCTTTTAGTATTGATAACATCAGAAAAAAATACTAAAAGTTGCAAAATAATAGGAGCAGTAAAATGGCCTTCTTAGTAACCCCAGCATATATATGGCAGAAAGTAGAGATGCTGAAGTGAAGACTGAACAAAGAGAGGAGACAGCAGCAAGTAAGCATTCTGAACAAATCAGCCATTAAAACCACTACAGAAAATGCTGTTGTTTTGTTTTCCCTCCAGCATAAAATTTCACTCCTGAAATACACTGTATTCTAGGTAGCACAATTTGTAAAACCCATATACAATAATTTGCTTGGCAGTCACAATTTAGTGATCCATTAAAGACTTATCTTTAGACTCCAGTTCCCTGAACCCATCAATCAGAGCTAAAGCAATAAAAGCTTGCTCAGGGCAGAAGCTCTGGGGCTCATTTTCAGAACGGCTGAGCACCCTCAGCTGTCAAAGTAAGAGCTACAGGTACCTAGCATAATAAAAAAACCCACTCTACTACCTGCATTGTCTGTTGGTTTCCTTCACCTGCACCATCACTAAGCAGAGAAAGCCTGTTTTTGAGTATTTTCAAGTAAGTCAGCTCCCACATTTCCATGAGTATTCTGCATGCAAGTTTTTTAGGATCATAATCAGTCATTCAGCAGTGGTAAAATATTTTGCTTGGTCACAGTAAAAAACTTCCTAGAACTAAAGTAGACAAGGAAAGAACTATGAGGAGATAATAAACTTGTGCCATCATGAAAAGGAGAGTTCAGGAGAAGCTGGACAGTCACTTTCTCTTGCCACTAAACCAACATCCTTCTAGGGGGAATAGTTGCCAGTGATTAGTGAAGAAACTCTCTTCATCAGCATTGAAACTGTGGGGTTTTACTGCAGG
The DNA here is from genome assembly GCA_038380795.1 of Pyrocephalus nanus. Taxonomy (NCBI): domain Eukaryota; kingdom Metazoa; phylum Chordata; class Aves; order Passeriformes; family Tyrannidae; genus Pyrocephalus; species Pyrocephalus nanus. Next base: position 25,653,914 of record CM076260.1, on the reverse strand, counting down.
GGTTGAATTTGCATTAGGGGGAGTTAGAATAACAGTATTTACATTTGCATTTCAAATATGTCCTTCTCTTCCCCATAGATTTAGAACTGCTTATTCCTGGGATTATGACCTAAACCAGTTTGGACATACAAATGATGCATGATATTCTGATCCAAAAAACTAGGACCTGAAGTTCAGCATCTGAAAATGACTGGATTTAGTTGCTTTATTTGGAGTACATGCATGGTTCCAGACCGTCCCAGGTAGGAACTTACCAGGCTAAATGAGTTTCGCCAAGCCACCAGGTGCTACACTGAGGTTAAAGATCTGTTCTGGTCAATGCTTCTGAACAAGAAGCTGGGATGTGATTGCCAGATTCCTGAGATGCACATAAGATAGTGATGTTGTCAGCTCCCCCACTGTTGCTATTTTTCTCCTGATAATAGTAGTTTTCTTCAAGCTCCAGTTCCTGAAATGAAAGTCTCACTTTTCATTATATAAAAAAACCCAGATTTCTAACTCTTTCTATTGCAAGGGAAAGTTGGAAAATGAGGCTTCAGAACACCCGAACATCTTAGAAACCTCAAAACAAATATTTTTATTATGTGGCAGTATTTTATTTGGATTTTTTGAGCTTACTAAAAATTAATCTGGGGAATCTGATTCCCTGTTTGTTAATGCATAAGAATGACGATGAGAAATACACCAAACCCCTCGTTCAGGTGAGTGGGACACAAGGAGAGATGCAGAAGATATTGTAGAAGACATTTTGGTCTTCTCTCTGTAAGAATAGCTCTAAATTAGTCAGTATAAATTGCCAGTGGGGAGACAGCTGCTGTGACTTGCCTTCATTGTGTTTTATTTTCCTATCAGAGTGGAAAAGAAAGCTTGCATGGTAAGCCTGTATGAACTACCCAGCTTGCATCATGTATGTGAGCAGTATAGCCCTGGCTGGAGGCCAGCTGGGAGACAACTAACACACGGAGAGAGGGCTGCAAAGGGACATAAAGTCACACGCAAGACAGTCTAATAACAGGGTGTGCTACAGACCACTAAAAGAGTTTGGTGAAGAGGATAAGTCCATCCCCCATAATGAGACAAAGTAAAAGCTGTATGCTGAGAAGTTTGCCACATGCGGCCAGTGGTAAACAGGATTAGAGCTGCTGACAGGTACAGATGGAAATGGCCCAGCACAAACTCCACCACAGAACTTACACAGGACAAGTTTGTTTGAAATGAATTGATAGGCTAAAGGGATGAACAAATTGCATGCCTGTGATAGGGGCAGTCACCTACTGCTAGGTGTCAGACTGAATTAAGACTACTTAGGTTCCACAGGCTCTTTGTTAGAAGTTACTCCAACTGAATCTTGAAATTTTTACAGAAGATCACCAGTTTCTTTCAACAGCAATCAAGAGGCAGTACATTAATTTTTGGTGAAATCAAAGCAGTTGCGCTTTTTTTTTTTTTACCTCAACTCACTGTGGCAAAATATGGGTGCCCTTCTTTAAAGAAGAATGACCTCATAAAGCCTGTACTATGTGCCCCCATGTGAGCTGTGTCTTCATTAAATCTTTTCAGTATGATACGGAGCATGTAGGTTGTATGCATGCCCTCCCCAAAAAAACTCTGAAGACAGAAATATAACAACCTCTGTTTTAAAAATGTGGTTGCTTATAATCTGGCACATCCCAAAATCCATATATGCTGTTAATGTCAATGTAAGGTGAACAAGGCTTGAATCTCACTCCACTGACCCTATGAGCTCCTTCCTGATACCAGCAGGAGAGCCTGAGAGAGGCAGCTGGGGCATGGTTCTGTGTCATAAAACAAGGATAACCTTTTCTAGCCCTGTTGAAAGATAACTTGAATATGTGTTGAAGTAAAGAAGCTCTTTTACTACTCTAGAAAGCCTGTGGCATTGCACATTCACATACAATCATTAGGGTCTTATTTTGTTGGGGTGGCCTCATAAATCTCATAAACTCAGCTTGTGCTTATGCAGAGTTAAAAGCCTCATTCCTGAGCAACCTTTCTAAGGAGACAGCTACATGAACTGGATTTTTTTCTGGGTATAGATAGTTCTATAATAGGTGAGCATGGCATTCACTTTTTTTCTTCTTCTGCTATTCAGATTGCAGTAGGAAATGGCTAAGCAAACTGTGGAAGTCATAAACCAGCTAATACTAAGACATCTGGGGTTCTATTTTGCAGATTTGTATTCTTTAGTACCAGCTCCAGGCAGAAATTTGAGAAGAATGCTCTGTGTTTGGTTTATTTTGTCACAAGGTATTGACAATATGGACTGAGTTTTGAAAACATACTTAGCTTATTTTCATAATACCCTTTCCTTTAATGTGCCCAAACTAGAGTTGCCACATAAAAAGCAAAAGTATGAAAGTTAAAAACCGTCAGTAACAGGCAGAGACAGTGAAAAAAAATTATCTTGCAGTTGCAAGGTTCTGGGGAAGCTGTAAAATTCACACAGAAAGTCACAGTTATTAACTCCTTCCTCTGCCATAAGAGTGCATTTGATGAAGCTCCAAGAAGTATGTCAAGGTCACATTTACCCAATTCTAATGAAGCAAAGCAAAAATCACAATTTGTTAACCATCCACTGGGGATAAAAGTGAATTTTTTTTTTTAACAGCTAAGTAATTAAAAAGGCAAATGTGTTCCATATTGCAAGAGTGCCACTATATTAGATAAGGGAATGGTTCATGACCATGTGACACTATTAATATGACTCAAAATTACCTGGTCTCTTAAATTACTATATTTCCCTTAGCAGAATGTGAATTTCAGGTTAGTGATTTTTATTGCTCTAGTATATGGCTGCTCAGAAACGTCATTTAATGTATTTTTATTGAAGTTGCTCCTCTTTGAATTTTTTCTCCTCCTACGCAGGGTTCTGTTTATTTTAATTGAGAGTTACTTATGCCAGACTGTGTACTGACTCTCCATGATTTTTTTTTTAAATAAGCAGGTTTTTTTCAAAACCACCATACTGTGAAAAGAGTCCCTATAAATAACAAAGGGAATTTAAAATTCAGTCTCCCTTGAATGGAGAGACTTTCTCTTCAAGATGCAAAATGACCTAATAATTTTATGGGCACTATAGGTTTTTGCTTGATTTTGTCACCCTTCCTCATGCTGAATAGCAATGTCTTTTGCAAGCAGTGCCACTGGAATCAGTGTAGGAGGCAAATAATCCATTTTATTTAAAGTCATCTATTTTTCACAAATGTGGAAACATAATATGGCTATTTTATCCAATGTGAAAATGCAGTATGAGACAATAAATACATAACCACTCCTTTTCTGTTAGTTTTACTAAGAAGTTAGAAAATAATTTTACCTCTCTCACATTAATGGCAATGTTTGCATTATAATTTAATTTCTCTTTTGACAAAAGTTTGTTTCCTTGGTAATCAAAATCTTTACCACAAACTTCAAAGAATGACCAGCAAAGCAGCCAATTAGTTTACAGTGACATTGAAACCAGGAGTGCCTACCATCATCAGCCCCACGATGGTACTTAAGTTTTTCCTAATCCAGTGGTAGGTGCTGGTCAGATACAAATGCTGAGGGGCGGAAGGGGTGGGGTGGGTGACAAAGAGAGAAAACTTGACAAGGAGTTGTAGTTAGGGCTGTATGGGGAAAATTTGCTACGAATTTCGCTAAAACACAATGTCTCCTAAATTCCTAGGAAAAGTGAACTGGGAGAGAAAAATACTGGGAGCTTTTTCCAAAGAGGTTACTTTATCTCTTATTTATTGTTGTATAGTGAGGTACTCACATGGCACCCACCAGGTGTGGTGTATGGGAAACAACAAATGTGACAGCAATGTATCTTTCTAGCCAGTGAAATGTGACCTGCCATTTTGTACCCTTAACATTTTGACAGTTAATGGAGTATTGCAGCCTTCTTTAATAAAACAGACACCTGAAGGGTTAGCACCCACTGCAATCCACCTCCTGCCTTGCTACAGCACACTCTAATGCACCCTGAACAAACCGCTTTACAAATCACGAGTGGTTGTGACAGCCCTCTTTAACTACATCAGTGTCTTCTGACAGAGATTTCTCAAGATATAAGATCTCCTTGGAGTAAAGATGAATTAAAATCACTAAAGAGACAGGTAAATGGTCTTAAGTTAATTTTACAGGTTTTACCAGGAGCATTAAGGACTGGAATTTTGTGTATGGCGTCTTTGTTATTCAGCCTCAGTTTCATCAGGCAAAAAAAAAAATTAGTCAAAATGCAGAAAATATCATTCTCTTTCAGGAAGAAGATGACTTTTCACTTGTGATTGAATCCTTATGTATTCCCAAGAGTATCCAGGCCAAGAGCAAAGAGGATTTTTTTAACTTTATAGAAAAAGTGTATTTGCATTTGGAGTTGTTTCCAAGACAAAATATGTAAGAGTTGTTTAAAAATAGTAACACAAACCTCACAAAATAACACTGATATTCTTTGGTATATGATTCTAATTCATAAAGGAAAGTGATGATTTCACAGATTTTGCTGAAACTTGTGTTCAAATATTCTCCATTTAGTATGTGAACTGAATAGCTCTGTACTTCCAGATAATTATATGAGTCATTCTGGTACCAGTAACTGAAATAACGAATGACAATCACAATATACCATCTATCAGACATTGCTACAGACAGAGGCACATTCCTTAAGAATCAAGGGAAAGGTATATAGGTGTTGTTTTTTCAACAGGATACGATACACATATAGTGTTTCCAGTCAAATCACGGTACTCAGTGACTTCTCTTATTATAGCATTTTTAAAAAAAAAAAAAAAAAAAAAAAAAAGCATAATACTGGCATGTAAGAGAATAGACAATAAAGAATGCATACTGCTTTTATAAACCAGAAGATACAGGTGAAATCAATTCTCCTTATAAATGGCAGAATCTGCAAGTGCAACTTATGTCAACTCATGTTACAGTTCTGAGAGGCAGTGATAATGGTAAGATTTAGCTAACAGGAAAAGACAGAAAATAATCCCATAATCAATTTACCATGATTAAATACCTACATAAGAAGTAAACAAATTCTCCTCTTAAGAACAAGTTTAAATTGTATACACTATAGCTCTCACAGCATTTGGAATTCTTCAATCATAAATGAAGCACTAAACATGTCTATAAACATGCTCTTTTTATTAATTCAGGTGCACTTAATGCATCTCAGTAGTCTGCTTTTATTTGAAGGAGCTGAATAGCACAAACTTGCTGCCATATCATGACAATGTTACACAGTGCTGAAGAGACTAAAATAGTATACAGAACTACAGAGCAAGCTGCCTAACACATCACATCCTGGCAACTTTTACAAAGAATATGAACAAGAATAAATTTACTTTGCAACCCCATATCTGAGTAAGCTACAATACCTCCTATGCCAGCTACCTATCACGCAGTCTAGAGCTTTTGAAGAGACACAGCTCTATTTTCTATCTGGTTTGTTACAAGGCAGATTCTAGAATCCTAAAGAAAGTGTCCTTGGTATTTTATCTGCAAAAAATTACATACAGCTCTTGCTTGTGTGCTTTTGGAGGCCCCTGAGAAAGTGGTTATCTAAGTCAAAGCTCTTGAGCATTAGTGGTTATTAGAGGCTGGTGAGTATTGCAGAGCAGTTATTAATCTCCCTGTGATCCAGGAACTAGATTTTCACAATGACTGGCTTCTTAGGGTGAGTTCTTCTGTAAGAAAATACATTATTAATAGGCAGAAATGCTACATAAAGTGCCATAGCATATGAAGGCTGGAGTGGGTTGGCATCATCTGATGCTAACAACAGATAGGGAGAATTCCAACACCATATGCTTTCATCGGCAAAACGCCTATTTCTGAGTAAAAGTGCCCCATAAAATTAAAATTATCTTCCTGCAGAACTCAAAGTCGTTTGCAAATTTGCTTCTTTTAAACAAGCTCAAAAGTAAGATTAATGGAGTAATGAAATTAACTCTGCACCAAACCAGTTTTATCTTCTGACTCCTTCTGCAGGTTCTTAATTTCCATGACTCTTTTGCAAATGTATATTCACAGGACTCTAGTTAAAACTGCTTATTATCTTCTCTATGGTAAACACAAGTTCTCTCTTGTTATAGCATCATTGTTCTGTTCGTGACATCTGGAGATTAGACAAAGGCAAACATCATTTAAAAAGCTACAATACAGTGCTTAGCTTCATTCATTTTTCACAGTTTCTTCAATTACTTCATGTCAACTAGTTTGAAGATTTAAAAAAATGTCTTGGATAAGTGATGCTTCTGTGCTGTATCACCAGGTTTTGCTATTGGCACAGTTCTCATTTTAATTACCAAATATACATGCTGCAGACAGATTTGAGATCCTCCACGGTGTCTAGTGATGATTCTAAAGGAGAGGGACAACTTTCTTGTACAGTGCACTCGTGATCTTTTATCACTTCTCTGTTAATGAAGAATCAGTGGTTAATCAATTAATAGTGTTAAAGCTATTGGCAGGCCAACAAGTAAATACAGGCAATGTAGTAAAGTGAGAACCTTGGTTTGGTATCAAAGCAAGAAGGATAGTTGAAGGGACAACTAACCAAGGGCTGAAAATTATGATGGAGATAGCCAAGGACAAAATTCTTCTACGAATGCAGCCCACAGGGAGGCTGATTCTCACTGTTGTAAGAAAGCAAAAAGGGAATCACACAAAGATTGTGCTGCATTTCTTTAGCTGAGGAATGAACAATGCAAATGCAGACTTCTGAAATGTGACATATATGTATATACGTTTCTTGCCATATTTTTTCATTGCAGGGAGGGTAGGACATCAATAATATAGATATATTTATTTTTTCCTACTGGGTTTACATGAGAAGCTCACAATATCTGAAAAAAAATATATGAAACACCTATCATTCAAGCTGTGTTATCCAGGACATTTTGTAGCTTTCCAAAATGGTATAAGCAAGACAATACAGACTCAGGGTTAGATTGTTATTCCTTTTCTCTGAGTGACACAAAGGACTTGCAGGGGGAAGGAAACTGTGTTGTGAATCATACTCCATTAAGTGACTGTGGCGTACAGTGGGCTCCATATATCACCAGGAAAAAGAGAATGGCAATGTTTAAAGCAAACAGATTTCATGGCATTATCAGCCCATCAGGAAATGATTCAACTCCAGAAAGTGTTAATTTTTGTTTTGAAAACCCTGCCAACAGGGTTTCATCTTTCTCTTCCATTGCAGCAGGAGCAGATGCCTGCAATGTGTTACTCAACTTAAGCCCAACGACTGAGCTTTGTTCTCAGAGCTATATTCAGAGACACTACTTCAGTCTAAAATTGAAGGAAAATCTATTTTCACCTTTTATATTAAGTACATTTGCTTCTCCGCTAGGATGAGACTATCAGAGGCACACATAGCTTAAATGCATTATTGATTTTTAGAAATTAAAGCCAGTTTCACATAGCTCTGGGCTTCAATGAGTCATAAAATTCCATCAGCAGTTAGTTCAGATGATTTTTTTGTCCCTGGAAGACAGAGATCGGTTCACGTGAACTGACAGGTGGAAATGTATTCAGTGTGAAAACTTCTAAAGGAATTTTTGAAGTCGGACTCTTAGCAGAAAGAGATTGATTTTAACTAATCTAAAACCAGCTGAGTACAGAGACCAATTTGTAGTGAAATGGGGTCGTCGCATTAGGGAAGTCTGAAACTCAAACCTGCAGATGTTCATGCTGAATGCTTAACTGAATCTCTGGAGTCCTCAAAGCTGTGTTTTAAGAAATATATTTCATTTTTCTTTATTACAACACTTCCACTTCATAGTAATCCAGAAAATTCCTAGATCACAATCTCCAGTTCATCACTTTTTCATCTTGCTTGTTTCAGGATATGCAAAGACGCTGAGCTGGAAACCTGATTTTTAAAATGAGAGGGAAAAAAAAAGGAAAAAAACCCCAACAACTTAGATAAGTAAACCCATATATTTCTTAAGAACAAGTGTCTTGAATTTGCTCATTCTCTTTCTATCACATGATGATTCAATATCTTCTTTTAACAGATATTCCATTACATGCAACTCTCTAGAAGAAACATTCGTTTTCTCAAAAAAAACCATGTATCAGATCCTGCTTGAACTCAAACACGTTCAGATACGGAAAAATTCTGTTATCATAATACATCAGTAAGATAAAATGCTATAAATACTACCACCAAAGTAATGAAGTTATTACTCAGACATTGGTCACTGCTTCTGTGTCCCACCCTATCAAGAAATTATCAGGTATTCTGAAAACAGTGAAATTCGTAGAGTTACCCAGCAAAGAACAAAGAACCTCCAAGATATTTCCTTCTAGAACTCTTTATAGATGTTTATAGAACCCAAGGGAATGGCCTGAAGTTGTGTCAGGGGAGATTTAAGTTGGATATTAGAAAGAGGTTCTTCACCCGGAGGGTGGCTGGTTACTGGAACAGGCTCTCCAGAGAAGTGGTCACAGCACCAATCCCTCCAGAGTTTAAGAGTTTGGACGATACTCTCAGGCACATGGTGTGAACCTTGGGGATGGTCGTGTCCAAGACCAGGAGATGGTCATGATGATCCTTGTGAGTCCCTTCCAATTCAGCATATTCTGTGATTCTGTTATCTCCCATCACCAATCCATTCAACTCATTAGCAGACATGAATTTCATCAGGAGAATGCTGTGTGAAAGTGTGTCAAAGGCTTTACTAAAGTCCAAGTAAACAACGTCCACAGCCTTTCCCCCATCCACTAGAGGGGTCACTTGGTCCAAAAAAGGAGATCAGGTTGGTCAAGCAGGACCCAACTTTCATGAACCCATGCTGGTCTGATCCCCTGGTTGTCCTGCATGCTCCACATGAGGACATGCTGGATGATCTTCTGGCACTTCTTACAGATGGCATCACACTGGCTAACCTCCAACCACCTGGAATCTCCCTGGTTAACCAGGACTGCTGGTAAATGATGGAAAGGGGCTGAGTAAGCATTTCTGTCAGCTTCCTCAGTACCCTTGGATGGATGTCATCCAGCCCCACAGACTTGTGTGTATTCAGCAGAGCACTGATCATTTTCACTTGGATCGTGGTGGCTCCTCATCCCAGCTCAGGCTGGTACCCAGAGAACAACTGGTCTTGCTATTAAAAGCAAAAGCAAAAAAGGCATGAAGTATCGTAGCCTTTTTCTCATCCTTTGTCACTATATTTTCCTCTACATCCAGTCAAGCACAGAGATTCTCCTTAGTTCTCTCCCCATTGCTGATATGTTTATAGAAATATTTTTTATTGACCTTTATGGCAGTGGCCAGATTAACTTCTAGTTGGGCTTTGGCCCTTCTGATTTTCTCCTTGTATAACCTCACGACATCCTTGTATCCCTCCTGAGTTTCCTGCCCCGTTTTCCAAAGGTCATAAATTCTCTTTTTATGCCTGATTTCCATCAAAAGTTCTATGTTCAGCATGTCTCCTGCCCAACACTAATTATTTCTAGTGTTAAATTCTTCTCCCTTTCCAGATAGAGACTGTCCAGAAGATCTTGAAAATTAGTTGAGTTTTCCCTTTCCCTCATTATAATATTTATTATAATATTTATTATCACTGTTATGAAAAGATCCAAATGACCAGGAATTGTCTTCTCAGCGTATAAAACATTAACAACATTCTATGTAAGCAGGTACTTTGCATGGTTTGAGCTGTTATTAATATCTTTGCAGATAGAAGTATCATAAGATGTTGGGGTATAGAGGTACCTCAGGAGGTCTCTAGTCCATCCTCTTGCTCAAAGCAAGATCAGTTATGGGATTCCTCAGGATTTTATTTAGTTGGGACTTGAAACCTCCAAGGATAGAGACTGTGCCACCTTTCTGAGCAACTTTTCTGAGGAACTTGGTCTTCTATTTAGCTGTTTTCATGGCAAAAATCCTTTTCCTTTAACAGTATTTGTTTTAAATTCTTATTTGGTTTGTTGTTTTTATAATTCCTTTTTTAAAAAATTGTTTTTTCTTAGTCTAGGTCTCTCATTTCAGCTTATGCCTTCTGTCTCATATCTTCTTGTCACACATCACTGTTAGAAGACTCTCTCCATCTTCCTCTGTTCTGCACCATCCTTCAACCTTTGGACTTCTGGACCGTCTGTCATTGGTCCATAAAGCTCTGCTTAGGGCTCACCCATCTCTCATTACACCTTCACCTTTAACTGTTACCCAAAGGAGTACATTTTGCTCCTCTACCTTGCTGTACATAGCAGTAAATTTATCTAAGTAATTCTTCTCAGGTTTAGGAAACTGCCTTCTCATCTGGCAAAAGTAAATTCATAAGAATTTCCCCTCCAACTTCAACCTAAGAACTTTAGTTCTGAGAACGAAGCAACTTTGGAGAAGTGCAGAGAACTCCCAGCCCCCATAAGGTGAGGCAGGATCTATTCCTGTGCCAAGTAGAGAGTTGTATGTAAATGCCTCACTTCACATTGCAGGTGCTGGAGAGCAGCTCCTGATTTGAAGTATGAATTTGGGAGTAGTCTTCATGCTTCATGAAAAGAGGATGATACTAGAGTTCTTTCATTCACAAACTTTCCATGATAACATCTTTGTTATACTTTTAAGCTTAGGATTCAGACACTCATTTGAAGTTAACGCTGTTTACCTCTCAGATGGACTTGATAGTTTATCTGAGAAATGGGAAGCTGCAGGCCATATTTCTATGTTTCTTACTTTGAGTTTTGTATTCCAGTCCCAGGCCTCAAAATCACAGCATTTAAAAACTTAAAAGCAAGCAATTAAAATTTAACATTTAAACAGTCTGTACAATGAATGGATATAAGATCATCTATAAAATGGCACTCAAGGGACAGCAGGTCCAGGTTACACACACTGTTTTCAAAAACTTTACACTAGTGTAAATCATTGCTTTCTCAACAAGTATATTCCATAAACTAGTATTAGTGTCAAATTTATACTCATAAAGGCATGCAGACTGAAAGGAGAAGTGACAGGCATTGATTTAATTTCTTGTCATGCATATATTTGCATAGTATTTACAGATTAATAAGGGACATATACCTTGTGTAAATCAATAGCTACCCTGCCTGTGTACTGTAAACTTCCTTATTCATGGTCTTACACTATGAATGAACATTACACATTGAATGAAACATTAAAGATACAAGTAAAACAACTATAGATTGCTTTGAAGGACATAGGGAAGGTCACTGACTGAAAGATAGAACAGGAATGTACATGATTTCACAAATTTCACATTCTGACCTTTTCTCCATCCTTTTATAGTCTTTTATCTGTTTCCCATTCTGTCAAATACAGATAAGACCACCTCAAAGGGTCATCATGAGGGGTTATTCATTAATGTTTGCAAATGTCTGAATAAAGGACCATCATTTTACAGGCATGGATGCCTTTTAGTTTACAGTATCATTAGGCCATTCCCCAACCTTGTAGATGCACATGAAGTGATTACTTCATTTCAAGGAAAGAAGTCCACATGATAAATAGAGGACAGCATTTGCTTCCCACCTCTGCATAGAATTTTATCACCATACATTGATATAATTATTTATTTATGATTAGTGTTATAGATTAAGACAACATAATTTTATTTACATTCTGCTCCCTTTACACAAACAAGACGTCCTGTGGAAGATACACCCTGTAGGGGGAAACATCCATAGGTCCCTTAAGTTAATTTCTGCAAAGCACATTGAGGACAAGTAGAGTGAGGAGCCTGGGAGAAGGAAGAATTGTGATACACAATTACAAGAGCTTTGTAGTCCACAGCCGTTGTTCAAGCATCTGGTTCTCCTTCATCTCCTCCATAAACTAAAGAAAACCACAGAGGAATAAGAATGGGGGAACAGGGAGTATTGGGTATAGAAAAAGACAGTTCCAAAAAAACAGCTGCTAGTCAGTGCACTTGTGTGATTGAGCCCTGGGTGTGATCTCAGTCATCCCTCCTCTATTCTTATTACTTTTTTCACTATCTTCTCTGTGGGTAAGGTCTGTCTTCCGAGTCCATGTGGATGAGCTCTAGTGACCTCCAAATCAGACTTGACACTAGACAGGATGGTAGATCAGAGTGCCAGCCACCAAGGTGGGACCATCTGCCTGGGGGCTCCAGAGCCTCAGAGTCAGCAACAGGAGGAGATCAAGGCTGAGGGCCAGTTTCTAGGCAGCTTTTGGAGAGACCCACAGCAGCAAACTGCAACCCCAGGAAGTAAATGAGAAGGAAGAGGTTTGGGTTGTCTTTGTGGTTTATGGCCACATGAACACCGTTTTCTTTCATGACAAAAGCATTGGCATCTGTAGTGATTTGTATGTCCAACCACTGTGTCTGTGCATGTAGGTGCCTTCTGGAGAAACTGGCACAGCCTCACTACCGGTTGAATCTACTAATGAGAACAGCAGCAGTCTGGCTCTGCTGGACTGGGACAGTTCCCATGGCCACCAGATCTGGCTTCAGTGGACCAGAAAGCATAAAGACTCTACCTAGATCATGAAGCTTATCAGACCCATTAACCTTCAGGATCTTCCCCATACAAAAATGATGAATGTGCTCCTCCTGCAACAGTACATCGAGTAACTACACAGCTCAGGATTGTAACAGAAAATACCAGGTCATATCAGTCTCTTCTTCCCACACTAGGAGTATCTGATGCCTTTTCATCCCTTCTTCCTCTATAATTGTTATTTCTGTGTTATCTCTATAACAAAGGTGGACAGAGCTGAGATTAGGAATATCATAATTCCATAATGCATAGTGTACTGCCACCAATCTATAGAAACTTCTGTGCCCAGAATCCAAAATTCCATATATATCATGTTTTAAATTTTCTGGTTTTCAAGCCTTCAGTAAAACTAGTAGAAGCTAGCCTACTGTATCTTGGTATCTACTGTATCTGATAAAGCTGAATTATTTCCAAGCAGAGAAATGCTATCACATTGAACCTGGAATTAACTTTGCTTTTCCGTAACTGAGAAAAACCAAAGCTGGCAAATCCTTGGTGTTGAATTCCAGTAAAGATAACCAGGGGAGATCACAGAGCTTTTCAGGAACTTGTGTTTTACCTGAAATTATGAGCTGGGAAACAGAAGAAGGATACTGAAAGGGTAGACTGTTCTGCTACTAGAAGGAATGCACTGAAAGCAGTGAGGTCTCATTGCTCAAGCCAAGCACAGAAAGCCAATGCTCTGAATTTATGAAGATAAAATGAAACCAGAAAAACCCTCACTGTGCCCTTCCTGATCCTATAAACCCTGGCACATTGCACCACAAGATCTAATCTTTTATAGTTGAACAACACTATTGGTCCTTCATAATAGGAAAGAAAAGAAATCCTCAAGGAAAAAAAATAAAGCTCACATAAAAGCATGGTTTAACTTTTGTTTTACTTCTCAAAAACCTTTTTCTCACCATTACTGATCTTAGCCTGATAAAATGGAAAACAAATCTCCACAGAAATAACACAACTGTCTTTCTACGCTCTCAGATCCTTTGGAGAGGTGGAGAGGGCACTTGGAACTCTAAAGTGTTGTTTTCTGAGTCTCCCTCCTTCTCAATGAAAAAAAAAAGAGCATAGAAAGGGGGGTGAAACCCTTCAAGCTAGGAAGAGTAAATCTTCCAACTTTCTTAGCAAAATGAAGAAGTTAAAAAAAGGTTAAAGATTACTAGAGGCAACAGAAACAGGAAAATTCAAACACAGTGCTTCCTAAAATGGCACAAATATAAACTTCCAAGCATGTCCAGTCTTAATATTCTGTTTTCAAAGAGGGCTCTGAGGACATGAGAGGAGGATTAAATGTAATAAGAGCGTTCAGAGGTCTTCTGCCATCATCTGGGCAAGAGATAAACAAGGATGAAAAGTGAATGGAGCAAGAGATGGGTTATCTGGCAGTCATAAACATCTACAGCTATGCTAATGTAGGAAGTTGAGCAAGGGATGGAGAACCAGGATGGCAAGACTTTACCTGTTGGATCTTACTGCATTTATCACACAAAGTGAATTAAATCTGGCCCTGGGCTCAGAGAGTCAGGCAGAGGGCAGTCAAAAAGAGGATCTGTCTGGAGGGTCTCCAAGTTGCACCCCATCTACCAGACGGATTACAACCACAGCTATAAAAGAAAAAAAGGGTAGTTGTAGTTGGACACTCCCTTCTGAGGGGAACTGAAGGCCCTATATGCCAACTGGACCCATCTCACAGGGAAGTCTGCTGCCTTCCTGGGGCCTGGGTGAGGGATATTAGTAGGAGACTCCCTGAGATAATCCAACCTTCTGATTATTATCCACTGCTGGTGGTCCAGACTGGCAATGATGACATTAATGAAAGAGGTACCAGGCTAATTAAAAAAGACTTCAAGGAATTGGGTCAATTAGTTATTAGTTAATGGGACAGGAGCACAGGTGGTGTTCGCCTCAGTTCCTGCAGCAGCAAGGATGAATGAGGAGAGGAGTATGAAAACTCATCTAATCAATAGGTGGCTAAAGGATTGGTGTCACTGGCAGTGACAGGATGTGGCATTTAGTGACATGGTGTAATAACCACAGCGGTGTTGGATCAAGGGTTGATCTCAGAGGTCTTTTCCAACCTGGTCTGTGATTCTGTGACAATAGCAAAAGCAAATGGAAAATCCCTTCTATAGGGGAAATACTAGAACTGTGCATTGAAAATATACTGCTAGAAATCAAGGGGCTGAGAGTACAACTGTACAGGATTGCAAGTGTCAAACTAAGAGCAGAGTCAGAGCCTAGACACCTGAAGGAATAAAAAACTTTTTTTTTTTTTTTTAAATCACTACAACCTACACACATGCACAGTCACCCTTGCAAGAACCCACCAATACTAAAATAAAGCACAGTTACAGTGGAGAGAAAACTAGCTAGATACACAGCCTGACTGGTCCCGTTCCAAGTGAAGCATCATAAGTCTCTCAAAGGGGAAAAAAATTAAGATTTCTTTTTATCCCATGGTCCTAATGGCTATTTTTGTTAATGTTTTTCTGTAACAACAACAAAAACACTGGAAAACTGTAGTGAACAGCAAACTGAAACATGCCTACAGCAAGAGACAGCCTTTTAAGCTTCCATCTCACTAGTGCCTGTCTATATGAATAATGTCACCATGTCACTGCTTTTCCTGCATTCTATTACAGAATATTCTTCCCCCAGTTTTATTATGCTATTCTGTTTCAGCGTGATGAATTATCTATATTACATTTCTTGAGAAATATTCCCTCTAGGGATGGACATACTTAGTTCAGAAAATTTTCAGCAGAAAGAGGAAAAGGGGAAATAAAATAGAAATTTTCACATCTCTGCTTTTTTTAAGCTACCCCTGGGAGTAGGACATAATTATCCACATTCTGCAATTGCCAGTCAACTCTTAGCCGAATGATGAAAATCCGTGGTACTAAGAAGTGCTGTTCAGGCAAGTCCGGGCAGAAGGAAAGAGGAGTCTGTTAGCAGAAAGCAAGAATGGGAAGTTCAAATCACCAGACGGAGGCCCATTTAAATAGTTTCACTGGCATTAAATTTGTTTTTCTACTCCTTTCTTCATTGTTCCAAAACTGATTCACTTATTCAATCAACCGAAGATAACAGGCTCAATAACTCTCTCTTTGAAAGTGGCTCAAAATAAGAAAACAGCTATCCTCACAGAAACTCTTAGAAGGAGAATAGGTGGGTATGCTCTGGATTATATAGAGTAAAACAGATTTCATGTCTGATAGAGACCAATTTAAGGTTAAAATCTGTGACTCTATGGATATAGTTTTCACTTTGTTCCCCACTCCAAAATGAGAAATAAAAGGCAATAAAACACACTAAATCACCTTCTCTTTGTGGATACAGTTATTAATGGATTGTTTTACATTTCTGCATTCCAGCAGACTTTAATGAGCACTGCTAATGAGACACATTCTCCATTCTGCAATGCTAAGATCTTAGGACTTCAAGGGCCAGACATGCATGGTTTGTCTTGTTTGCTACGCTTACAGCAGCCTATACTTTCATGTGAATATGTTAACCCAGTCCCGTGGTGTCAGTCTTGAATAGAAATTCAGTGCTGAACATTGTAAACTTCTGTTCTGTTGGGTTGCTGCAGATATTTCGTGCTCAGAAATCTGTTTTGTCACCATAGTAATTCTGGACAAGGAGACCCTATTGACATTTTTTTTATTAAAAAAAAAAAAATCCTTTTGGGAAAATAAGTTCCACCAGCTGAGCTGAGTTTCAAATAAATCTGTAACTAATAATATGTGTTCTGCTACTGTGAAAATCTTTACAGGACTAAACAGTCCTTGAGGAACCACAAGCCAGCTTTGCCATGTAGGGTGATTGCAGTACAAAACCCCCTATTTACCCTTTCTTCACGCTTGATTGTTTTAATTCTGCTGACCAATAATTTTTTTTTAAATATTTGTTAATACTTAAAATTCAAGAGTGCTCATTTGTTTAGAATTGGAAAATGTCTTTCTATGCATTCAGTTAGAATGTTAAACATTCTGCAAAAAATCTTCACAATTCAGCACATATCACAAAACTTTACTTGTTTAGTGCTACTTTCTTTTTTTCCTTTTTGAAGATGATTCATTGCTGTGTTTCCTTACCCAAAGGAAATTATCCACCTAGACAGCCTGGTAGCTTTCCATTGTTAAACAAGCATTCAAGGCTTAAACGGCACACTGCAACAACAGTTCTCACTGAAGACTCAATGTGGTAAGTTCTAGATTCATAGTCTAGCTATAATTTTGTCTCATCATTTGTTTTAGGGCCTTTCTTTCATAAGGAAATTGCGTGGGTCTGAGTTCACCATGGATTTGGGACTTTCACAGGTGTATTTCTGCAGTGCCTATATGTTCTTGTTGCCTAAGTGCTACTTTGCTATAATAAGGCTAAGACAAATACTACTTCTTCAATTACTTTTCCTTAAAAATGCAGAGAGCATGGAGACTCATTATTGCCTTAATGAGAAACATTGCTTGTGAATACCCAAGCTACGTATATTGCTTCTTTCAAATTGCAGATGCAGATCAGTTTTATGACATTACAATGGACACCAGAGAGGTCTAGAGTGGGGAAATACAACACCTCAAGATTTCCTCTCCAACAGGCATGTTCTCAATTTTCATTGCCCAGCACATGACATTTCATCATGATACAGCAGAAAGATATTCATTAGCAATTTGACCCTAGTCTTGCAGGGCTTTAAAAATCTGATACTCTCTCATGAACAGAAAAAAAGGATTTAGAAGTTGATTTAGTAAAAGTGTCTCTTTGGTCCCTGCTATTGATCAACTCTCATGACCTTGAAAAACAATTTGCATTTAAGAAGAGGACTTTATGATTTCCCTTGAAATATCTTTCATGTAGTCCCATTCATTTCACATTCTAGCCCACTGCCCCTAAAAAAAAAATCCTCTTTCACTGAACACTGGAAAAATTAAATAGGCTCTTTCCTTAAAGACACTCTTACATTTATCTCAGCAGTGAGTTCATTACTTAAAAATCTCTGCTCCTTTCTTTCAAAGCCACATTTTTAACTCCTTTTTCTGGTCTTTAACTACAACAGCTGCACATAGGACATTAGGCATAGGAGCCCTTTTGCACACAGGAGAACTCTGCTAGAAACTCACCATGCAATTCGATAAACCAGACAAGAATGCCAACTGTATACTTCTGCCTCACTGCAAAATGAAGCTGAGTCAGCTCCATTAAATTCAACTGGAATCCTCATTGTATTCCTTGCTTTTAATAAGTTGTTTCATAATCTTAGAGCAAAAACCAATTGACAATGGCCATTAGTGCCTTTAAAACAGTATAACATACCATCTTTATGGGGCAGTCACTGGAGGATGCTTCACCATTTTTACTGTCACCTTGAACAGACAGACTTTTCCAATATACTGAAAAAAACCAACCAAACATGATGTATATAAGCAAAGATGAAGCAGCTAACCAAATTAAAAAAAACATATTATTGCCAAGGCTCACACCTGTTCTATGAACATGTAATGTTCACTAGTTTCTTTGCATGGCAGGGGAGAAGGTTATACATTTTGCAAAAGGTTCATACACCAGCATCCATTATCATATGTCACACACATTCTCTTGAGATGACAAATTATTACACCATTTAATGTGCTTACTCATTGTTGTAATAAAAGGATTATCTTATTCTTAGTGGAGAGTTTCATTACATATAATCTTGACATGTCTGGTCTAAGTACCCTCATATTTCACAGAGGGGAAAAAGAAAGTCAGGAGGTGACTTGTTACTTTTCCTTTTTTTTTTTTCCCAGCTCGATGCCTTGTTACAGATTAGAAAACAAATTTTGTTTTATCTCTGACTGGAATTAGGTTGTTCTTAGGCAGAGTACTCATTTGAGTACTGACAGTCTTTACATTTCCACCATTCCCCTCAAAAGGAAAGACATATTTCCTTGCACTTATTTGGAAAGAATCCTAAAGCATCACTATACAGAGAGTTATTCTTTTAATTACAAGTAGCCAAAAGCAGAAACAGTGGTGATAGAGCCTAGCAGTAGAGCTTTGCATTTGTCTAGGTTGTTAGCACTTAAATTAACTGGCAACTGTGGGCTTGCTTCCTACTCTAGGAAACTCTCTGTTCTCTTAAGCCACTTTTGCTCACTTAGAATTAGTGGGAGGTTTCAGACTGGATCTTTAAAGACTGAAAACAAAGGGAGAGGATGAAGCCCATCCTTATGAAGGCTCCACACCTTTGAAATTCATATTTTCCTCATTGCTTGAAACAGCCCAGTTCTGATGACCTCCAGATTATATTGCACAATGCT
This sequence comes from Pyrocephalus nanus, assembly GCA_038380795.1. Taxonomy (NCBI): domain Eukaryota; kingdom Metazoa; phylum Chordata; class Aves; order Passeriformes; family Tyrannidae; genus Pyrocephalus; species Pyrocephalus nanus. The sequence continues at coordinate 25,635,108 of CM076260.1, read as the reverse complement.
AGTTTTCCCAGAACTTTGTACATAGTAGAATGGAGGAGGCTGAAAATGTTCAAAAGAACGATTTTTCAGCAGGGGTGTCTTTTGGTGCTGCATTTACAGTAAGTTTTATATTATATCAAAAGTTTTGGGTTCAAAGGAATGTTTAGTGTTCCAAAAAATCTAAATAAATACCTAAATTCAGACAACATAATGAACTACAATGTAAAATGTTACAGTTATGTTTATATTTCAAGTAATGATCATCTCACCAAAATCTGAGTAGTGGTGAGGTAATGACTATTTCACAATGTGTATTGAAAGAGCAGAAACTGAAAAATCCAAAATTTGTATTTACAGGTTCCTAGAAGGTATTTTTTTAACTGTTATCATCTTAGCAAGACATTTCATCCACAACAAATGAGAGAATGCAAAAATAGATAGGTTTATATACAGGTCGCTTTTCTGTAGCCTCAATTCTCAACAGTTCCTTGGTCAAAAGGAATTAGAGGTGCTAATTTTACAAATTTTATTAGACCCTTTGACATGTAGTTCCAACCATTAAAGGTGCAAAACCAAATTAATTTAGAATATTTCTGTCTGTTAAAGGTCCCTGAATAACATGTGGTATCGTTTTAAAGAAGCTAAGGTATGACTGTCTTCCATTATAGCAAATCTATCCCTTCTCCACCCTATATTCAGTAGCTACATCTGTTCTCTTTTGACCCATGATAAGGTAATAATCTCAGTGTGGCCTCTGCTGGCTGAAATGATTGCGGTTTTGCAGAAAAATAATTTTTCTCAAGAAGCAACACTGCAGGCTTAAAACACACAGGGCACATAACACAAAGTTAATTAGGCACATAATGATTTTTGAGTCATAAGGTTAAGTATTAAAAACCAAGGAGATAAACAAATCCCATACACCAGACCATGGTGCTCGCCGTGTTGTAATTGATGTAATACACTGCATAGCTTTTCCTCAGAGAGAAAGAAGTTTTAGGGAGTGAAGCGAAGCAAATAATGCAATATGTTAACTGAAACAATAGTGACTCTTACTCTAATCTTGTAAGAATTTATCACAGGACTATTTCACAGCTAGAAACAACTGAGGTTTTTTCTGCATACAACAATATTTCCAGAACCAGCTGTTCTGAATGCAGGATCACAGTTTACTGCTAGTAGTTCAGGGTCTCACAGTTTTGCAGGGGTTTTGTCTGTCAGTTCATGTTTACTTGCAGTCTTTACATCTTTATACACTTCTCTAACAGTCAAACAAGCCTGACCCATTTTATTAGTTTTACTTATTTTTCCAAGGTATTTCAGGTTTCCCTTTCTTCTGCTGTAGCTATTATCTGTATTTGAAACTTAAAGCTATTCTATAAACACAGAAAATTTCTGTTGCTTCCTAGTAATACAAATTTAGAATTCCCATTCATTTTATTTAGAAAGTATTGTATGTATTTATTTTTTTTTAAACATCCAGGTATCTAAAATCTGCTTTCAGAGATTAAGACAAGTGATTCATAGATATCTCATTTTGCCTAACTTTCATCTAGGACTGAATTCTCTTGTTAGGTTTGAAACAGAAAACAGTTCCTTATGTTATTAATGAATTTTCTTGTAAAATAAAACTACCTGAGAGGAGGTTGTAGTCAGGTGGGTGTCAGTCTCTTCTCCCAGACAACCAGCAGTAGGACAAGAGGGCACAGTCTTAAGCTCTGCCAAGGGAGGTTTAGGTTGGATATTAGAAAGAAATTCTTTACAGAGAAAGTGATCAGACATTGGAATGGGCTGCCCAGGGAGTCGCTATGGTGAAGTCACCATCTCTGGAGGTATTTAAGAAGAGACTGGATGTGGCACTTTGTGCTGTGGTCTAGTTGACAGGTGGTGTTGGGTCATGGGTTGGACTCCATGAACTCAGAGGTCTTTTCAAACCTAGTTGATTCTGTGATTCTGAGACAATAATTGTAATAAATTCGACTACAACAATATTGAACATTCTTTCATAACGTCAAACCCAAGTATTTTACGGTAACATGAGATAAAATAACAGCTTGAATCATTCCAGGGTTAAAATAATGATTTCATGCCACGTACAAGTGATGCTTATGAAACACTCACTACGCCTGAAAATTTAAGCAAAACTAGGAGTGTTTGCTAGACCCATAAGATAGGTCTTTGAAGGCTATAGACTGAGAGGTTTATACTTTAGTACAAAAAGACTGCTTGTAGCTGTCATCTTCCCTTCTCTGCAGAGTATATTTATGCGACTTGACACAGCGTGACGTAAGTACTGTATTCTAGAAATGTGGATATATGCGTGGTACAACACAAATGCGAAAAAAAGAGAAAATCCAAACAGCCCTTGCCTTGAAGATGTGAGCAGGCATTCCACATAAAATGTCAGGAAATGCTGTCTTTGCTGCAAAGTACAGAAAATAAAAGAAAAATAAATCAGCAAGGTTGTCATCCAAAGTAGCATTTGTATGCCTGAAATGCCACAAACCCCTCATATTTCCTGACTAGAATCTTGCACATAGATATCGACTTCTTTTACTGCTTAGAAACTCTGTCATTGTGGCTGAACAGATTATTAGCTGAAGTCTGCCTTCTCTGGGGGGAATTTCTTCCAAAGTGAGTATCCTTGAGTCCAAGCCCAAAGGAGACTAGATCTAGTAAGTATCCAGTAATTTTATTCACACCATTCTGCTCCAGAATGGCTATTAAAAATAGGCAAACTGTGAAAGAAAAGGAGTGGGGTCTTCCCTTCCTTTTGCTGCAGCTCTGCAATTGGAATACCTTCTAGAAGCAGGGAGAAGAGACACCCCTCTAAAGTTACAGATTGTAACAACAGATAGCAGACACAGTCAAAAATCATAAGAAAGGAGAGCTGGAAATTGACTATGTCTGGTGGGATATTTTGAAGTGTTCAAAGACCATCCCTAGAAAGTGTTTATTTCAGCTGTTCTTCAAAATCTCTGATGTCAGCAGTCTTCTGGACTTCCAAAATTTTAACAATGAAAAAACTTTTCTGAATATCCACCTTCCAGCCATCTTTCATTCAAATTAAATTGCTTTCTTCTCTTCTTTTCCCCATTGAATATGTGGAATAGTTGATCATATGTACCTTTATAAAACGCTTTAACATCTCAGAAAATTCTCCAGTCCCTCTTTTGTCTTCCAGACTTTCAAAATAACAGCAGCAGTTCTTTTAATCATTTTTCTTGTTTGTTGCTTGGGCTTCATAAATCTCTCATAATTACTAATGATTTTTTTCTGGATACTATCCAATTTCTTCATGTGTTTTCTGAGGTACAGTATAGAACACTGGATGCAGTTCTCCAGATAACCTCGCTAGCACCAAGTGGAGTTTGGTAATTTCATCCCCTATCTGACACAACCTCTTCCTTATAATAACAATTCCAAAATGAGATTAGGTTCCTGGTAACAGCATTGTTTCTTAGAGCAACTGATATGCCTCTTGCATTATAATGCCCTACCATTATCAGAAGTGCTGTTGTCTACTTATTTCCACCCTTCAGTGTTTGTGTTTGATACTTCCAACTGAAGAACAGCACTTTGTGTTTGACCTCATTTCATACTGAGGATATCAGAGCATTTCTTCAAACCATGAGCTCAAATGAAGGATTCTGGAGACACTGTTTTGATCTATTTTCCTTATAACAGTTTGGGTGAAGATTACATACATTTCTGTTATTTCCTGTATGTTCTTGGTATGGTCAAGATCTAACCATAACCCTATTTTCTTACTCCCCTTGCACTTTTCACCCGACAGCCACATTTTAATTCTCTACCTTTTCCCCTATTTTTTTAATTCTTATTCTCTTTTACTTGGAAGAAATCAGAGAACATTTAATAGTTTTTCTTTTCTGGGTAGTATAAAGGTCATTCTTGATAACATGAAAGTTTTACAAAATGTACCTACACTAAGAAAGAAAAAAATTTGCATCAGAAACTGAAAGACTGACAAATTTGGGCTCAAGCCTATTTTAGAGATCATTTAACTGAAATAAGAGACTTTTTGAGTTAATTCATGTCACAGGATTACCCAATATAATGTAGATGTTATCTTGTCTTTAAGGAAGATGCCAAGGGGCATATATTAGCTGTCCAGTCCACCAACAAAACTAACTGACCTCTTGGAAAGTGTCTTTCAAAGAGGAAAAGGCCACATACGCCATAACAGTGGAGCTTACCACACACACCCAAGCCATGACAAACTGGCAGATAATTTCTTTTGAAAATGTATAATTTAATTATTCTAATGACAATTGTTTTGAAATCAAATAGCACAAAAAGCCATTAGGAATTTCTAACCAACAGGGGGGAAATTATTGCAAATGCCAAGGGAAAGGGCATCTGGGGGGAAAAAAGCAGTAGTGAAATGACATGTTTAGAGGAAAGGAGAACAGACAAATAAAAACAACAGTGTTAGGAAGATGAACTACAACGTATTAAAGAAATTGCAAGATACTTTCTCCTGGATGGCTAATTAAGGTGGTAACCTGTTAGAGACTGAGCTCTTTGTAGTAAGTTTTAATGGTAAATACACAAACAATTCCACCACAGACAAAAGAAAATAAGTACAGCCAACAGACTGACGTGACTAAACCACGGGAGCTTTATGGATTTCAAAATGCAAGGAGCAGGTATACAGATATGGTGAGAAGCTCAGCTTAGAAAAGACAACAATCAAGATTTCAGCATGCAAATAATAGAAGAAAAACGAGGGGCAAACTGGAAAGGAATCATCAAAGAACATAGAGTATGGAATTCTGTATATTCCCCCTGTTTGTGTTTGATACCAATCTAATCTTCCTTACTGCATTTTTGTATGTTTTTCCTGTCCCATCATCTCAACATGAAGAACAGGGTTTTAACTCAGTCTGTCACACATCTAAAAACCTTCAGCATTTTATCTTCTCTTCTAAACCTTAATTACATTATCACTTTGCATTTTTTCCATGAGATCACAACTTCATTCAGTATGGCAGTGGTTATGCATTATTTTATTTTAACCTTCTCGTTCTGTTTGTGATTTAAATTTTTTTCCTTCTCATTTTATTAAACCTATATAAAAAAGCATTGCCCAGATCACAAAATTGTTTGTTTCCTATTGTATTTTTCCTTTGAAATGCAATGCATTTGAACACTTTGGAAGTATTAATTTGTTTCTCTCCACAATACCGTTGTTGTGAGATAGAAGCTAAGCTCTTTTCACTGGATACCTCTCAGCTGAGTCAGAGATAGTGAAGTTATAATTGCTAAAAGCATTCATTAATTGTTGATCACCAAGTTTAGCCAAATAGGAGGTTGATCCTTCAGACTGTATGGAAGTTCAATGCCCAGGTAATATGTTCAGCACTGCCCGCTTAAGAGAGTTGTCACTCAGTGTAACAACTGGAAGCACACTATGGCCCAGTGATTTAACTGACCTACCCAGTGACAAGCAGCAGCTCTCTGGTAGAGGCAGGAACACCCAGTTTTCCCAAACAGCACTCTACTTCCTTAAGCATCAATCAGTGGTTATGTAGTTAAAGATCATATCTCTGTGCATAAAAAAAGCAACATTTGTATGGGTAAGTGTATCCCTGGTATTCTTTATCCTGGTTTTGTAACTTTTGCAGTAGTCAGACAGTCTCAACAGAGGTGTGGGGAGAATGGAGGAAAAACTTTTGCTTTGCTCACTTCTGACATTTGAGATTACCTCAGGAAAAGGAAAGCCTCCAGGGAAAATCCCAGTAATTTCAGACTGGATCATACTCTGTCCAAAAATGCCACTTGACACAAAACACTGAAAACCTCTGGACTGTATGAAAGGATTCCTAAATTCAGGAAAATTTTCACCAGCACTGGAACCCGTTCAATAAATACCCAACCCCATGTCAAGACTTCCCATAAAACAAACAGTTCATAGTCTTTTTTAAAAAAATGCTAATACACTAATAATAATGCTATAAACAGAAAACAGATTATAGCTTGAATTTTGGTTTCTGATTTTGGTTTACACCTAAGGCACCCTGAGAAATCTCTCTGTTATTAACAACAGAATTAATTCTCAAGTCCCCCATAAAGTTATCTTTTGTGTCCAGACCAGGTAAGATTCAATATTTTCCTGGCGTCAGATTATTATTGATGTAAAATTTCCATGCTGTTCATACACCACAGTGCCAAGCACAGCCAGATTAGTAACAGAAACAGTGTCTCCCTGGAAAGAGATTCCTGACTTTCGATTCAGAAAAGTAATTTGCTTATAGCTATGGAAGGACCCACTTCTTCCTACCAGGAAATTTCATTAGTTGGCTGAATTCACAAAATCTGCTCCTAATACAATTCACAGCCCATCCATCTGTGGAGCTGGGCAGATCCTCTGCCAGGTTGTGTCTCCCACGCTGCCCTAAATGGCAAAATCAAAACATAACAGATATACCAAACCCTTCCTAACCTATTCAGCACAGCAGAGGAGGAGCCTATACAGAAGTGGTCAGTGCTATAGGGGACAGTCTGCAGTCCCCGCTCCTGGATGGTTACCCCACCTGAAGGCAGATGCTGTGACTGGAGCCCAGACCCTGCCAGCATCCCAGGAGCCACAACACATGACAGGTCAAGGCAAGGGAATCATCGAAGGCCTGGACACAGCTCAAGGAATAAGGGTTTGTCTACAGGTAGCAAAGGTCCTGTGCAGAGGGCAAACAAGCAGGAGCAAATGTTTCTAAGCAGATCAGGAATCACAGCCAAAAAGTGAGTTTTGAAGCTGGAAGAGGAGCGAGGCTTAGAAGGTCATTTCAAGTCAGTCGGTCTCTAGTGACAGAGAGTTCAACTGTCTTGAACACAATTTAATAGTATAGACACAGCCTGAATGTCTGTAAGCTGCTGTGATGTAGAACTACAGGAAGCGGAGCTTACATGCACTTGTCCAATGGCCAGAATAGAGCAGCAATACAACTGTTCATAATTTTAAATAAAGTCTTTTCTTCACTACAAAGAATTAAACCAAAGCAGAGAGTAATAAAATTGAATTTATTTTTTTGCTGTAGCTTCGGGTAACGTTACTGGAAAAGAAACAAAAGCAGAAATTATCTGATTACCTTGGGTAAAGTAAATGACCTGCATCTTCCCTTCCAGTTTGATCATGTCTACCAAAACATTTTATTATTTTTGCTAATTATTCAGTCCTTCTCATGATACTAGCATAAACCAGCAGTAACTAAAAATAGCAGAAATCCAAGATACTTTATTTTTAAGTTATGTATCCAGACCATCAAGAACTATGAATAGAGGAAGCTTTACATGTTTTCTTACACTAATTCTATTTCAATACTTATTGGTACACTGCTGAAAAATAAAATCTCCTTTCAGAACAAAGTGAGTATGCAGACCTACCCACCTCATTTAAGCACTTTCTACAAATGCCAAGGAAAAATTAGACACATTAGAAAAATTAGGTTTCTCCAATGTTGTTTTACATCAGATGTTTTCAACCTGTAAATTCCTAAAAACTTTTCTGAGAAATTTCGAGAGCATTGTACTGCAAATTTAAGCCTAATCCAGCTCAGGTTTGGAGACATTTACAGACCCTTTTAGACCAAAAAAAAAAAAAAAAATTGACCATCAAATTTTAAGTTGCAAGTCAGTGCTCAAATCAAAAGAAAAATATGTCACCTTTCCATTTTACTGTTAAAAAGGGTTCTTCAGGAAAATTACAGCAAGCAAAAACAGGAGTGGCTTTTGTCTGCATGTGATCCAGTCTGCTCACTGCTTCATGATGCTTTTGCATGACCAAAAGCTTGAGATATTCAGATGGTGTGGTATAGACTATATCAATGAGAAGCCACAATGCAGAAGCAAACATGCAGGCTGCTCCTGCCCACCATAGTATGGCACCACCCTAGGGTTTATTCAGCAGGGCTGGGAAGGAACCATTAGCATTGCCCTTAAGCTCTGTGCTGTTTCAACTTTATGAATCAGAAATTGATATTTCTATCATGCAATCTGTGTAAGGCATCATTATTCATATTACACTCAAGTCTATAAACAGTTTCTACACTAAAATGTGACTTCCTCCTCCACTCATTCATCTCTTGTCCAAAAAAATTGTTGTTCTGTCAGTGGTCTTTAATTCTGCATGTTTTTCTTTGCAACAGAAAACTTACCATGCCTCTCTCTCTTCATATATTGGTCCTACACAAAAGCAAGGGATGTTTATTTCACAGACACAGAGAAAAGATTTTGAAAAGCTGTCTGATCTTCTCCATCTCCAAGCCTTGGAATCTCATCCAGTTCAGACCATTTCATCCTTTTTATTCATTTCTGACATATATCCTCCCGTCTCTCCTCGATTCAGTGAAATACTACTACCTCCTCTACAAGTGTGGTATATTCTTACCATCCCTTGGGCAAGAAATTTTCTGCAGGGTCGTCCCCACCATCAACCCAGCCACAATCAATGTCACCCCCTTGGCAGTCAGGCATAAGTGATCCTGCACTTTCTTCTGACCTGTGTTGTTCTTCAGTTGCTTTCTGCCACTTGTATCTTTGTACTGAAGAATATTGACATCATCTTCCACAACCATATGTACTCAGTTCACCTCTGACAGGATCCACCCACACATGGTGTAAACTTTCAGAGTTCTTTATAAATACAACCCAAAATGGGAAAAAAAAAAAAAAAGTACACTGCACATTTACTGGAATATATTATTTGCAAAGAGAGGCACAATAAATGCATTGTTTAAATATAAAGCCTGATTTTCTTTTCATCTATAGAATACCTTAATTCTGCAATGCATCAGGAAACACTGTGGGAAATAATGCAATAATATTTTTGCAGCTACATAGGAAATCATAAGGAGGGACCATAAAGGAGAGGCAAGTGTGGTTTTATTTTTGAACAAAACCAGTTTCAGTTGTTGATACTCACCTTATCATATCCACATACTCACTACAATGTGTGAGCCCAAGTCATCTGTCCAGCATCCAGGCAAGATGCCATGTAAATGCAGCTGATGTGTCTAGGAGTCCTTGCAATGGCCTGGGGAAAACAGGACTACAGTTGTCAAGCCCTTCTTACATCTTCTGTGTTCCTTTTATGCTGGCCACTATGTAATGGCTTTAGGGGTACTTTTTGGAACCACGAGGAACTGCCAGTTTCTCCATCCCCATCTCTACCTCCACTAGGATTTGCTCACTGCCCTTTGTCCCCCAGTCTTGGTGGGAAGCTGCAGGTAGATTTGTGCTAGGATCTTAGTGATCATCAACACACACCATTCTCACAGCCCTTCTCCTGACTTTCCCTCAGTGCTTCCACATCAACATTCCCAGGTTTAATATTTCTGTAGTAACTCTCTATAATATCATCTACACAAGAAAGTTTCTGCAGGTTGCAGTACATATTTTGGAAGAAGGTTGGAAGTTCAATAATGGTTATTTCTTCAGAGGAGGGTGCCTAAAATTACTGGGTTTTTACATTTACTGCATGTAAGGCAATTTGAACCTATACACAAAGACTGCATTATTTGGAATTCTGTCCTGTGAATTGGATATGCTTATTGCACCAGTGCAAACAGTCCACTACGAGAAGTAGGAGGTTGCAGGAATAGAGATCAAGTTTTTTCACTTGCTGTTCTCAAGATTTATTTATATCTTCCAGAGCCTGTGTAAAATCCCATCAAGGAAAATTCATTACTCTTAAATAAATTGATTGTTAGGAAGTTTCCAGCAATAATAATTTTTATTTTAGTACTGAATAAGACAAAAATGTTCTTATAAAACCATTCTCAAGCAATTATTTCCACAGAAGATCACATACACAAGCAAAAAAAACCAAAAAACCTACCAATAGGAAACACCTATACATAGAAATTTCCTATGTGCTTGTAACAGTCAACCTAACACATAGAAATTATGAACAAAATAGGAAACAGTATTATGTATTAACCATACAAAATCTAGAAATAAATGTTAACAGGCAATAGATGACTCGCCTGATATATTTCTTCCTTGCTCCAGACCCCTTACATTTCCCCCCATTCAAAACTCAGTGTCTCTGATTATCAAGCCACCTGATACTGTCTAAAGACTACCATGGGCTGCTTTCCACTCAGTATCAACTGCCTTTAACCCCTGTCACTTCCAAATATTAGCAATAGCACTGCTATAAATTTTACATTTACTTTACTGGGTATTACTTCTCCCATATTAGTCATCCCAGACCCTGCTTCTTAGAAGATGTTTCATCTCCAGCACTCAAAAAAACACTGACTTCCCTGCCACAGAGTAGCTAGAGATCAGGCTTTTTATAACTCCAAGCTACTATGGCTGCATACAGCATCAACACAGCAAAAGTATTATTAAAAAAAAAAAAAAAAGAGAGAGTCTAGATACGTTTCTGCATGTCCTTTCAGGTGAATATTTTTTAAAACAATATGTGGGCAATATTTACTCACCTATTCTATTCTATTCTATTCTATTCTATTCTATTCTATTCTATTCTATTCTATTCTATTCTATTCTATTCTATTCTATTCTATTCCTTCATGCTATCTTGTTTGTTCAATTTTAAGACATTCTTCCTTCCAGCTACAAAAAATATTCTTTTTCCCTTTTACTTTGTTATTTCAGTTTGTCCAGTATTCAAGGCTGTTAGACTGCAGCTTGTTCACCACCATGAGAACAATTATATTGACAGAGAAGTGCCTCTGACAAAAAGTATTAATGCCTCTGGAAGTATAAGTGCTATATATTGGTACATACCTCAGGCTTCTTTGGGGCTAATAATAATAATAATAATGATAGAGAGTTGTGTGATGCTCCCATGATGAGATCTCTGGGCTCTAAGAGCAACTCATTTGTTCAGCTGCTTTTCCGACCTCCCTGCTTTGTCATTCCTAAACAGTAGCCCAGCAGTGAGCTGCCATGGCAATACACAGCATTTTCTGGAAGTAAGTGAAAGACAATGCTACATCCCTGCAGGAAAAAAAAAAAAAAAAAGGCTTAATCTAAACATGTCAGCAGCAACGTGGATGGACAGAGGGCTGCCTGCATTCAATTCTCAACATGAATTTAATATTGAGAGTTGGTAATAGGAGGGTTCTTAGCATCATATTTTGGAAAGCCATAGTCACTTGATCCCTTTGGGGCTAGAAAGTGGCCTGATTCCTACTTTCACTAAAAAAAAAAAAAAAATTGTGAAGAAACTTTGTTTTTTAAAAAGCATAAATACCACACAGTGGGATCCCTTAAAATTCTTATCTGAAGCAGGCATTTTTCTAATATAGTTCTTCTAGTACAAATGGAATTGGCCCTCAACAAATTAGCAATTACATAAAAGTTTATCATATACAATACAGAGATTATAATATATAACAGAAAAAAAAGATATCTAATTGATGCAATATTTATATTAACAGTAATTTTACAGCAGAGTTCTAGTTACATGACTTTTAACATAACAGCATAACTACATTCCTCCCAAACATGACATTTCACAGCTGCATATACATATTTTTAAATATTGTTATATCTGCATACAGTTATTTATGATGCACCTGAAGTTTATGCAGTAGAAGACATTCTAATCAAAAGGATTTGTGTCAGCTGATCTCATAAATTTAATGGCAGCAGATCTTCTGCTGAAGAAGTCGTCTCCAGATTACAGAAAACCTATTCCATGGAAGTGGCTGCAATTAAAGACTTGCACAGTGTCAGAGCAGTGGCAGTCAACAATATGTTGCAGCTATGCAAAATCAAAAGCTTCTGCACATCAAGGGACACTAGAAGAAACAGTCCTTCAATCCGCTCTTGAATAAATAACTTACTTTATTGTGCAGCTAATTCATAAGCTGCCCTGCAAAAGGAAAACATCTGCAATGTTCACTTCTTAAACACTGTGCACATGGAGTTTTCATTTGTTTGCTGGGTTCATGCTTTTTTCAGATGTTTCATGACATTGCAGTCACTAGAAATGATGATTCTTTGTCTCTGAATAAAACAGGACTGCAGAGAAAGATTACATCTGCCAGAAATGGCACGTGTTTGCCTCCATGCAATGCCCTGACAAACAAAAAACATCCCGATAGTGTCACAAATCTATACAGGTGTGATGGAGTGCTGCTTTTCAAGCAGAGTTCTGATTTATCTCACTGCTAGGAAAAAAGCCACAGGTAGCAAGGCAGTTTCAGAGTGACTAATAATCTGCAGACATGGAGGAACACACACCGTTCCATCTGGGAACAACATGAATGAAATTTCTGAATGTGGCAGTGCCACTCCCATGGCTGTTGTAGGGCTTGATCCCACCCTCTCTGCTCACATGCCACTTACTGAAGCAGAGGTGAGGAAGAGCCTGAAGAAGTCTTTGTGGACATAGGTGAGCACTTCATCTTTATATCCTGAATAAAAAAATATGATGTAGCATGAGTAGTTGTGGGTTTGGGTATACAAGCTATAATATGTATTTGTTTGGACCTGAAGATAAGCAGTTTTAAAGAAAGGTGTTCTATCAGAGCATCATGGCTACGAGAGGATCTTACTTAAGACACTGAATATTTTAATAATGTCATTCTTAGGGAGAAAAACATCATAGAGCTCACACTTTTATGTGGGTCAGACAGAAAACATGTTTCAAGGATGAAAAATTGTCTTGTATTATTCAGTGAGGCAATAAAAGTGACAGCATCAAAAGTCACCCTTCTTGCCATGCAATACTGGATGAGCTTTGTCAGAACACACAATCAGAAAGATATAACAATTTAGCATTGCAAATCAAAAAGTGCAGTGGATCTGCTCACATTAGTTTGCTTGCAATGAAATGGCAGTAACTATAAGAAAGAAATTTCAGAAGCACTTAAGACACTTCAAATTCATGTAGACATGACTATAGGCTTTTGCCTTCTGCCTTCGAACTCAGTGGGCATTAAAGGTGCTCAGCACCCTACAGGAGCAAATCCTTTCCATCCTCTGCTTGCCATGCTTCTCTGTGCATCATAGATATTCTCTGCTGCCCCTCTGACTTCTCCTTGCTTCCCCCTCATTCCTGAAACATGCTCTTTTGAGGTACATACTCCAGTGCTTGTCATAGGCAGCTGTGTTCACATTCTAGCTGTTGGTTTTCTTGTCAAGGCATGTACACGTCACATTTTCTGTTGGTTTTTTTTTTTTTTCTGAGCACAGCAGTGGTCCCAGTTCAAGTTCTTACATGTTTCCTGCAACCCTTCTCAGCTGCTCAAGTAAAGCCACAGCTGTACTGGTGGAGGAAGTTCCCTGGCTTTTGGTTTGTGTTTCAAGACACGTATACTCCTATTTTTTGTATCTGAATAAAGAATATGGAAAGAAACATAGATTTCCATGGCTTAACCTAGCACATTTCTGTTAACCTATATATTGTCAGAAAAATGTCATGAAGATGTGCAGTGACATACAGTTCATGGTGCTTATTATCGTGCAAGCAGAGATCATTTACCCCAGATCTTTCATCTTCCATAAAGAGAGCAAAGTCTCTTAAAACAATTTACAGCAGCATTATTTTTTGTCTTGACTAGAACCACCTACGTGTCCTCTAAACCAGTCTGGCAAACCCTGTGGCACTGGAAAGAGTGTGATCTGCTGGAGCTGGTGCAGGGTTGGCAGCAGGGAAGTCCTGAGTAGTAACTAATCCCACACAAGCAACTGATTCCTTATGTGGCCTTAGGCAAATCCCTTCACTTTTCTGCTTTCATCTCTCCATCTGTAAAGTGAGAACAGCAACATGCACTTGGTGGGGATGCAGTGACCGCAGGCTGCAGTGGTGTCAGTGACTCCTAGCCACGCTCTCCGAGGAAACTTTAGCCCAACCATGCAGAAAGCAAAGCCTGTTTATTCCCATGGTGCAAGGCTCGGCAGAACAAAACCAGAACTGTGTGGAGGAAATTACCAAATTAGAAAGTAGAAAGCAGAGCCTGGAAAAGAGAGGCTGAAAAGGCATTGCATTCAAAGAGGCACTGGCTCCTTTGAGATTTACTGAGCCTATGTTGGATCATAAATTTTTCTTTTTCTGTCCTTGTTTTAAAGTTTTGGCAAAGTCCATGAGGTGAATATTTTACCTGAGGTAGAACATAAAAGCCATTTGATGTGACTGTGATTCTGACAAAAGTCAAAAGGGAACTTTTTATGCAGACGTCTGAGCCAACATTATCAAATCCATAAACAATATCCATTTTCTGTGTGTTGTGTTTCTCTTCTGACTGGTTCTCACTATGAGCAAACAGCCTTCATTTTTTACAGAGTACTGCAAAATGCAATAGGTATTATCAAGAAAAGAAAAAGAAACAATTGAAGCAGTCTATCAAAGCTTGTCATGTTTTAACAGAGTCTCAACCACAGCAAGCAACAAAATGTGCCATTGACAGCAACTGAAGGAAGATGCATTTACAAGATAAAGTTCAGCTTTCCCCATGCTAGAACACACACTTGGTCAGATGAAAGGTGTACAGGATCATTGCTTGGAGCATGTGGCTGGTAAAAAGTTGTTCCTATAGCTGCAATACTGGGCAATAATTGGACATGTCTGTCCCATTATTAATCCTTGTGTGACAGGACACCTGTGATACGTCTTCTGACTCTGTCATTTTCTGCTGAGCCAACTCTCTCATTAGTTTCCTTAAACAACTTTCCATATTGGAAAATAATTCAGAAACAGCATCATCAGTGTGTTACACTCCTCTCTTGTTAGGAAGCCAGCTACAAGTATCATGGATCTAAAAGCAAGCTGCACAGCCTGAGCATTGCCATCTATTTTGGCAATTTCCCTGTCCTTAGTGGCTTGATCTTATAAAATTGAAAACTAACAGGACTTTTATTTTTCTTCTGGTTGTTGAAGGTAATGATGAAATCATTGGGTGGGGTGAATTATTCCAAACAGCTAGTCCACAGTTTATACAGCCTCAAAATTTAATCAAATGAAGAAGGAAGGTTTCTGAAAAATATTTTACATGTAACTGTGCAATTACTTGCTGGTGATTTTACTGAAACCATTCTTTGATCTGACTCATCTTCCTCCTTTTTGGACACTTCTTTACCAGCTACCTGGACTGCTTTCAGTGGCTTAGGAATGATCTTCTGCACTTACCTGACAGATACTGTCATGACTAAACCGATTACCATACAATTATGATAATTACACCTATTAATCTGCCAATAGCCCTACAGCCCAGGTTCCTGCCTTCAGTATCATTCATCCCAGCTATTTACAGAGTCATCACCTCTTTTATTACCACAGCTGAGTCACCAGTCCCAACCCAGTGACACTTTGGGTTTCTTTGAACTCTCTTACTGACCTGTTGTATGAATTTTGAGAGATCTCTTGTGACTTCCTCTGGAGATTCACAGAAGACCCTCCATTTCTTCTTTCAACCAATATTGATTCATTGGGAGACCAAGGTGGAGGGCATGCTCCTCACTTGCCTGGCTAGGTCACTAAATAGAATAAGCCTTTTCAGGAATCCAACCAAATAAAAATTCTTGTAGCAGAGAGCAGCATAGCAAGGGTCACAAATCACACGACTATCAGACTAGGCATTGTGGCTCCCTAACAACAATAGAAAACAATTACCATGCAAAGCAGGAAAATACAATCTGACAGCATAAAAGCTCAACCAAAGACAAAACTATCCACGTTACAACAGATCACCCTGCATCACAGGCTGCAATGTTTGTGTACAGGGGCCCCTGTCTAGGTTAAATAGTCCTTCTGCTGCAATTTTGTCTGCAGAGGGAACTCCATGTTAAATTGTGACAAGAATAAGAGAGAAACTGTGAGGGATGGAGATAGCTATTTTCATTGTTTTATTCGATGCAAAGTGTAGTTTTTATTTACTCTATCAATAATTTATAATAATTGTATGCAGTGCTTTCAAGAGACATTTGCAGGATGTTCAGCCAGAGATCATTCCCTTTCAGTTTCACAGCAAATCCTCTGTAAACTCCTCAACCCTGACTCTCTCATCCTTACATGAGGGGCTAAGGATAAGCCAGCAGGTCACCAGGACATCAGGCAGGAGGAGGGCCCAGAGGGATTTTGGGAATATCACAGAGGAGGATAAGAATGAATTGTCATAGGCCTTTGTGTGCAACCATTACAAGCCCAGCAGGCTCAAACCACAGGAAGGGTTCCTTTATCTACATCTGGGGTCTGAAGCAAGCCACTGCAGCACATGAGACTTCTAGGAAGTTAAGCAATTTATTTTTCATGTCCATGAAAGTACATGGGTCTTGGGAATAGCTTCCATCTCCCACATCACTTCTGTTCGGTTCTGCTACACATTAAAGTATATAATACACAGCTAAAGCCATTGCCAGGCTAGCTCACAGCTCTCTGCCTGTTTTTCCAGTTTCAAAACATTAACTATCTTGGAAAACTGTGCAGAAGATGTATTTGACACATATTCAAAAATAAACAGCTGGAGGGATAAAGGGGGGGCTGTGCAGGGAGTTCTCATTACAGTTCCTACTACAAAAAGCCTAGAAAACAAGGAAGATTAAGTTGTTGAGTAATTGTTTCAAAACTAAGATGCAAAAGCAGGTAAAGAAACTGGTACATTAATTAAAACTGCAGATAGTAGCAGCTATTGTCAGCATGTTAATCATGATCTCCAGTACAGCAACAACTAATGACTTTGTTTTGTCGCAAGAATACAGTCAATAGCAAAGTGCTGCTGTACCAGCATGAACACTGTAGGATAAATTCAGTGGTTCAAGAGACTGTTGATCCTTCCTAGCTTCCAGAAGAAAGGGATTCACTACTGTAGTGTATTTGTGGCAAATTATGACACCCACATTGGCCAGTGGAAGAGCAGTATGATTCTACCCATTCCTCTTCCCTTATCCATCTGCTCCCAAATTATGGGAACAAGCAAAATGTTTTCCCATTAATTCCAGCCTGACCAGATCAAATTTCATAAACAACATCATATGAACCCTGCAAGGCAAGCAACCCATAGACACAAGGCCTAGATCTCTCCAATACTTGAGTTATCTAATGCTGTTCTGAAAGAAGAGTCTTGCAACACAGGTGTGATGCTGGTGAAATATTACCATTATTTCCCCAAAAGTGGACCAGTTTATCACAATGTCTTTTATTCCAGAAATTCCAGATACAAAGTGAAAAATATCACGGCACTAAATGTTTTGCATCAATAAATTATTATATTACTGATTTAATACTACCTATTAAAAGTTCTTTCCCAGGAGAAAACAGGTATTTTTCTAGTGTTGTGATAGTCCTGGCAGTTGATAGAAATGCAAAATTAAACAACAGAGCTTCCTTTAATTTCACGGTCTGTGATTCTTTCATAAAACTTTTAAAGATCAATTATGTCCCATCACTGCAGGCTGAACTAAGTGATTTATGCATAAATAGCCATACACAGTCAACTACTGTAGAATGAGTTCAACTCATACAGTCAACTACTGTAGAATGAGCAACTCCTCTGTTCAACGTACGTTCAAAGAACTGCTATTTTTGGCACATACTTTACCATTACATTAATCTTTCTGATGATTCATATTTTCCGTCATGCAGGCATCTTGTTGCACATACAGCTCTGTGTGACTTTCATAAAACACGTGCAGTTTAATAAAATAGAAATTGAAATCCGAAAGCAATTGTTTATGGATGGGCCTGTGCGATGTCCCAAACACAAAATGAAAAGTGAATTAATGCTTTTCAAAATCACCCCCAAAAATTTGTTACCCTTTCCCCTGGAAAATAGAGGAAGAGTTTGCATTCCAGTGGAATGGCTCAGTGTGGCTTTTGAAGCAATTACATTGCAGTAGTTTGTTGGGCCTTTCAGATTTAAACAGAAGGCTTGCCTAAAAACTGAAGGCACTCTTCCTCATCTGCCGCAGGGCTAGTGACACTAAGGGAAGACTTTGAAGACTCATTCTCCACCTCAGAGAGATTGGAAATATCAAGTAGCCAATACGTGGTGGTAGGGCTTTTGTGCTCTGGTGAGAGCTGAAGAAATTTTTGCCTGCCTTATTTATAGCCCTACAGTCCACAGTAGTCAGTAATTTTATCACCAGGTACATCTCAGTGCTGTTGGAACACAGCAGGCAGTACCCACAGCTAATGGAGAGGTGGGGAGGAGCAGAGAGCCCTTTCGGATCTGTCATTTCCCTCCTGCAGCAGGGAAGCTTCCAAGCTCCCAGGTTTCAAAGATAAGGTCAGGAGAAGAGCTGAGAGGCAGGATATGTCCCAGTGGGTGGCATGGCAGAGCTCTGGCCCAGTACAACAAAGACTGTTCATTGTCTTAGCCACAAACTATCAGAGCAAGATGTTGGTGCCCACTGGAACCTCTGTGAGTCTGAGAAATGGTCTGCAAAGTCAATATGCAACCTAAGAACTTCAGAAGTATTTTTGGGCTAGCTTATAAAATATATCTGCACACTAGTGACAGTGCAGTTTCATTTCAATTTTTGAATGAAGAATTAGAATTATATTCATGGTGGATCCCTAATCAGGCAGAAGAAACTTTTGATTTTGCTGTTGAAGAGTCCTACAAGCCTAAACTCAAAACAGTACACAATCCAATGCTAAAGTAACAAAGAAATTCTATGACAGAGGAGAAGAAACAGTCATTATCTATTTGGGTAATATATAACAGAGCAAAGCATCAACATTCAGAAATCCTTTTTTGTACTCTTAGATCTATGATCATCCAGTGGAGTAAATGAGTTGAAGTGCCTCTTAAAATCACCCTTTAAAGGATTGAAACACACTGGCATAATACAAAGCTTATTATACATCTAAATCTGTTTTCCATAAGGAGCAGTTACAGCACTGCCATATCCAAGAAAATCTCCCTAGAAAACCAGGAAAGAATGGGCTTTTCTGCCAGCATTAGGATGAGCATCTAGAAAATATGTTTCTCTTTGGGCCTTATTTATTGCTATTTATCTAACAGCAGTGTGGCTGGGCCCCTGAGCACCATGGTCTCTCTAGACCCTCCAGGCTGCTTTGTGACATATCAGTGGATGCTTGGTAAGACTCAGCCCCCCTCTCTTTCATAACAGTGTTCTGAATGGGGAGAACAGGATGAAACTATGTCAGTGCATTGCAAGGAGTTATAACCAAAGCCGGACCAGAAATAAACATAAAGGCTGAAGAGCTCTGTGTGCAGCAGTCACCAGCTCTTAGAAGGAGAATGAGGGGACCAGAAAAGAAACTAATCAGGAAACTCTCATCGTAAGAACACAGCCTTTTGTCAGAGGCACTTCCTCTGCTAAGTCTTTACACATTCAGAGCACAAGGCACTTAACAGAATTTCATGTTTTATTGATCATCCCATACTTAAATTCAGCTAATGGATGGTACCAATTATTCAACCAGTTGGTCAAGGAGAGATTTTAAATCATTCTGAAACTTAAATGACTCACAAGCATGTAAGTTGCAAACTTTATGCAAGTGCTAGAACATCACAGCTTACAGTCCAAACACAGAAAATACTTTGAAAAACAGAGCTGAACGGTCTGACTCCACAGCACTCTACAGCCTGAAACCTTTTACATATATGCTAAATGTAATGCAGCCCAACCAAAGCAGAGTTTTCCATCCACTTCCCAGTGACATCAGTAAGGTACCTATCCAGTTATAGCATTTGGGAACACATACAACTTTCGACATACAAGCTGTGTGATGCTAATTCCACCTTCCCAGCAGGGTAACAAGAGCTCCTGCTTTGCTAGATTTGGCCATAAGTAACAACTTACCACAGAAGACAAAGGAAAATACAGTATTATCTGTTAGATAAGCATATTAAACTCTTCTTTAAGTAAATGGAGCACAAACTGAAGGTCCAGTCTAGCTGGCAAGAATGCTCATTTCATTAGTAAGGGGAATGTAACCTGTAGGAAGCAGGGAGGAGGCAAATTGGTTTTGAAGATGTCTATCATTAATTTTGGACATAGATACAGCACTCAGAGAGGCATCTCATTTAGAAGTCCCTGGTCACAATGAGAAGTTTTATTAATTTTCCTTGAAGAACAGAACATGCAGGTAGGAAAAAGGTCCAAGAAACTCTTCAGTCTGAAAGGGGCTATAACACACAGATATGGGTAGTTAAAGTAGGGTAACCCTTAACAGAGCTTGCTACTTTCCAAAGAGCAGACTAGAGGTGGGAAGGAGTTTCTGCGATGCTGCCTTGACGAGGATGTCCCTTCCTGCCCCTATGTGAAAGTGAGGTTCTCCTCCAGGACTTCTTGTATCAAGAGGTTTCCCACCCCTCCTCAGACACAAGGGAATTGAGTGGCCAGTGACAAGACACAGACAAACACAGATCTGAGATCAGAGATGGCAGGAAAGGGTATTATACCCTCTTATTTTCTGAAAGGGCTGAGGTAGGATATTGTGTGAGAGGGCCAGTAAACCCCCTATGACAAAGAAAGGGTGAGAGACTTCATGATTATTGTATTACTTGTGTTACTATACACAAATGGCGCAGGCAGCTTTTTTTTTCACCATTTCTCTGCTGTGCTGAGCTTTTTCCTGAGCCCAGTTCCTTGCACAATTTTGTGTTGCTGCAGTATTGTCTGTCTTTGCAAAAGCAGAAGAGCACCAATATCTCCTGTGGCTTAGGAAGAACTGTAAAAACCCTGATTTGAAAGGACCTCTGGGCCTGCTGCCTGGCTGCTTCAGGCAGCCAAGTATTCACATACTATTCAATTATGGTCTTCTGTGGCTGAAGGGAGCAGCAAGGGAATGCCACTCTCACTGGCTGGTAGCACAGCTGCTGAAGCATCTCTTTACAGATTTTAAACATCAGGTCTCTCCTCTGTAGCAGCAGTGTTGCATAAACAGCACATGCAGTGCCTCAGCTTTCAACCTTCTGACTGCTGAGAACAACATAGCCTGATGTCTGGTGAGGTTAGCCTAAAAGTATATATATCCCTGCATTACAGAGTTATGTTATACATATATATAATAATGCAACCATGCCTTACATAAGCTAAGCAAGTTTACATGATGTATCCCAACAAACATACCTCTAAAGTCCTGTGGAATCATCCATATCGACATTAGGTACTATAGAACAGAAATAACTTATGTATTATTTAAATACATAACATTTATAGTTTTTGATTTTAAAATTATATGTGTGCAGTCTTTAGAAAATTCTGTTATGCACACAAGTGTCATTCCATGTGCATATATCAAAAAGAGCACATAGATATATATGCTGTATACATAAAACTATGCACAGTGTGTGTGTGTGTGTGTGTGTGTATAGAGAGAGAGATTCTCTGTAATATGAATGTGTTATTACAGGAAAAGAGAACATAACAGTTTGTTCCCAGGGAAATTACAGCTAAGGTCCTTAAGCATGTCTCTCCACTGCCCACATGAAGAATGTTTGAGGTGGAGAGGCAGGGGGGGATAAGACTAAGGAATGATCTCGCACTTGCATGCAAAACAGGTTTGCAAGGCTATGAAAAAGGCAAGAGTGTACTTTTTCCTCCAGCTGCCAGTGACTGCTGAGCTCAGATACTGCAAGCCAGGAGACATTCCCTCTCACAGAGCAAGACACCACCATGCTGCTGGTGGCTTCTCAGCAAAAAGTCTTTCATCAAACTGAAGAACTGGTAGCATTTTGAAGGTAGCAATGAAAATGTTTCAAAAGCAACAGTACAGTGGAAGATAATCTCTCCTTCTTTGCAACCTTACATACCACCCAGTCATGCACAAAGAAAATAATCTACACCTATATTTGTGAACGCATTTCTCTAATGCATGTGTTCATATATACCAAACACAGAGGGGTTGTACAGGAGTTTAGGACAAGTGGTTTTACAAACATGTAAATACATATGCACTCTTACATGTGCACATATTATTTAGGACTCTGCTATTTACAAGCAGAACAAGTGCAGATGAATGCAGAAAACTGCGTAAAGTTGTGTTTGTTACCTATTTTATTTCTTTATAACACTTACAGAGAATTTTTCAAAGTTAATTCTCAATTGTTACTTACAAATATGTTTAACATCTGCCATGTCAGGTAAATGTATAGCTACTTACTCTTCTGAAGACATGGTGCAGATTACATAAAGGAGCAGGTGTATTCCTTGGGTAATGCAGCTGAAACAGAAATATTTTGTCCCAGGGGAAATCAGCCATGATGTATGAAATGTGCTGAGGATACAGGATGCAGTGCTTACTAGGAAAGTCTGAACGAATTCCTTTGCAGGGCATGCAAGCTTTGTACATCAGTAACATGGCCACCAGGTACCTGAATGTGCTGTAATGAAATCATTGCACCAAGAGTGTGCTTTTAACAGGGAGGCCAACAGTAATTTTTCCTCTCAGCCAGAGAGACTAACTAAACCCTTTTTTTTTTCCCTCTCTCTCTGTCTCACACACATTTTGCATAGAACAGCCCTTTATATGCTCCTTTTTCCTTCAGGAACCACAAACATCCTAATTCCATAAGTGTATGCAGCTGATCAGGACCCTACTGTGCAACTTCATTACTGTAATGATTATGAACTATGACAAAATCTATCACTTTTTGCTCCTATGACAGTACCATCATTTGCTGTAGGTGTTCTTCACCATTTTTAACCTCAGACTGCAGCACATACCCAACACTGTCTGTCCTGATGTTGTTCTCAGCTGATCAGGATCCAGCTACCAGGTCACACTCACAGCTGCCTGCTGCACCTTTCTTTATTTAAGCTGAGCTTAACTTTCCTTTCATCTAGACAAAATATAGCACCTCCAAGCCATCTTGCACATAGGCAGCCTTTCTTTGGATGAAGTTACCTTGGAGTATACTACATAATTTTGTAGCTTACTCCTTAAGGGGCTCTACTCTGGCTGCAGGCAGATCTAGTCAAGGTATGTTAATTAGCAAGCAGTCAGACCTATGAAATATTGGCCTGGTAATTATCCATTGAGAATTTTCATCGTACTGAACCGCTTTTGAACTCATCTAAATTGCTTTCCATCAGCCCAGCAGGGTTGCTTCAGAGGTAGTGACTGGTACAGTACAAAGAGGGTGAACTTCACTAATGAAACTCTCCCTGAGAGTAGTATGCAAATGAGATTTGTTTCATCCTTTGTAGTCAGCAACTCTAAACGCTGTATCGCTGCCCCACTCATTAGAGCAAAGGCATCATGCTGGATAAGTACACTGCCCTCTACCCATGTTTCTTCATTCCTCAGTAAAATTCATGCTCAGAAAGAACTGAGCAGTCAATATTACTCATTGAGCAATGCAGCACAGAGGAACTAGGCTCTTGCAGAGAATATAGAGTCATCCTGCAGTCTTCTCATCTCAGAGAGCCTAAGTGGTTTCCAGATGTTGTGCTTGCAAACTCTTCTCACAGACTGGAAATTCATGAAAGGGTTTTAGTTCAGAATGGCATAGAAAGGGCAATGAAATACTGCCCTGCTGACACAGTTCAGTATTAGGTGCTGCTCTTACTTAATAAATTGAGAGAGACTACAGGCTCCTACTTGGTGGAGAACTTCCTTGGTGGGTTTTTAACAGCTCTTTGATCTGAGGCTTCACAGTGTAAGGCACAGATTGACTGAAAGACACAATGATGTTACTGAAGTTTGACTGTTGTTTGATTGGTAGTGAATTGCAGTTCCCCTTGTCTCCTGTGTCACTTAATTTAATCTTTCTTGATCTTCCTCCCTGACATTTCTAATCACATAGCAGATTTTTGTAAAGGCCAGAGGGGCAGAGGGGGATGCAGGACACAGGATTGTTTTCAGCTTTTTTCAGATGCAGTGGCCTACCACAGCATATCTCTCTTTTGCAGTGGTGCTTTCCTGGAGTTTTCCTCCATTCTTCCATCACATTTGTACAAGTACATTCAGAGATGAGAATTCAGAAAAAAAATATATGAGCATAGACCTTGCAGGAGGGGAGTTTGTCATTATTCTCTTTAATGGCATTGATTTCCTTTTCATTTTCACTGCTGAAGAGAAAGGAAGAACTGTAAATAAGAGAATAATGCTACTGCCACTCTGACATACTGTAATGAACAGCACAATACACCTTGAATGAAAAACACAGGAAAGCAGTTCTGCAAAACTACCATTTCTAGGGTCATAGGTGATATATTTATGGAGTTTTAATTTTTTTCTGGCTTACTGTATAAAGTAATCACTGAAATGCAGAACTAGAAGGTGCTCAAGGGGTTATGAAGGATGTCTTTCACTGAGACACTTAACTTCCTCCTCTGAGGATGGGAGAGTTTGGCATCCCGCTGTACCTCTCCTGGTGTCCAGGGACCAAGGCTGCAGGTGCAGAAAGCCCAGTTTACCAGAGCACAGGATAAGCTGCACCTATCCAAAATGTTCTCTCTGCTCCTACAGCAGCCCTAGACTCTGTGGGTCTAGGGCAAGCTGAGGAAGACTTTGGCACAGAGCAGATCACTGCTGCACCAGCATAAGTCACCCTAGCACTCTAATGAATGAGCTTTTGGGCAAGCCAGATGCAGACACCACACTGCAAACCTCTCACCTACCCTATCCCTCCGGGTACCAAATATAGTCCCCTGTCTCCAGACCCCCCATACACACAATTTGCTTGCATGAGCTTAAGTCAAGATGCTCTATAACAATGCAAGCTGCATTTACCCTAGAGAGAAAGCTTTTCCTAATATTGAAATTATAATATTCTGTTTATGTAAATCAGACTATTTATTCTAGTCTCTCAGCAGCAAGTAAACCATAGCATAAATTACTAGTTCCACTGAGATCCTGTTTCATGCTACTGTCATAGTCCAAGATAAAGCCTGACCTTAAGTAATTTGAGTCATATTTTCCAAATATAACTGTCACAACATAATCCAGCAAGAAGGCAAGGACAGAGAGCTTTGCCTTTTTTTAGTGAGAAGCTGATTGGAAACACCTCTTTTTAGGGTGATGCTGAGATACAAGAGAGTAACATGTAGCAATCTTATATGGTCAGAGGCAATCGGAGAAGATGACTTGGAAAACTTGGTCTGATGATGATCTGTGCCAAGAGAAAGTGTGTGTGT
Organism: Pyrocephalus nanus; assembly: GCA_038380795.1. NCBI lineage: Eukaryota > Metazoa > Chordata > Aves > Passeriformes > Tyrannidae > Pyrocephalus > Pyrocephalus nanus. The sequence goes on along the minus strand of CM076260.1, from coordinate 25,610,082 downwards.
TTTAATTGAAATCTTTCCTACAATAACTGTTTGGAGATATCTGAGTAAATCAATGAATCACACACAAAAGGCATTAAGCTATTTGCACTTAAGCAAATCTGATCAAAAACTACCTTTATGAAAAAAGATTTAATGCTGTGAAGAAAGGGGACTGGAGGAGGGGCAGAGGAATAACCACCAGGTTAAGGTAATTAATACTGTCTAAAAAAAACCCCAAACCCTCAAAGGCATTTCTTTGATCATTGCAATAGAAGCCCAGAGGATATTGTGAATTCTTCTAGACTTCAGCAGAATATCGGTCATAGTGATTTTACCCCTTTCCTATTTAGCAATCATATGCTCACATTTTACTTGGTCCTGGTCATGGTTCTTTATTCCTTCTTATAGAGAATACTTTACTGAAACAGATTATTGCATAGCCAGGCCTTTGCTATTTCTCTTGCTGTATTTCTCTCTCCATAGATTTCTGCAGGAAAACAATCAGAGCATCAGCTTCTTCCCATCTGTACAGAAACAAGAAAGGCTATGAGTTTCACTATTCAAGACTGCCTTATACTCTAGTATTTTAAATGAAGCCATTTGAAAGAGAACTGAAACACAGAAAATGCCATAAACTTCCTTGAAGAGTATGCATTCTTCTGCAAGTTAAACTTACTTGCAAGGCTGAATTTACAGTTAACTTTGGTACAGACTTGCAACAGAGCTTATGATGCCATGCTGAGACAGACCTCTGTGTGAAAGAAAAAAATACATACAGGAAATTCTGAAGTAATTGGAAACACTGAATCTGAACATTAATGTCCAGAGGTGGAATTTATGTGAGACACAGATTTATCTGCCCTTATGAGGTCAAGTCTTTTATACTAGTGGTTTTTGTTTTAATGCTCTTAAGAGTTTTATGATGCTGGTTTCCTGAATATCTCTTTGCCTATCAAGTGTTCACAGACAGGAATAAAGATCAATGTTTTTTTAACATACTTACATGGTATATTTGTTACAGATTATACCATTTTGAAGACAGACAACAAGCCTCAGAGCAGGACTGTGAAGCAGACCTTCAGCCAGAAGATGAGTTCTGCCTGTAGGAAAAGATACACAAGAAAAGTTAGATGGAGAATTGTTGTATGTCAGGCAATAAACAAACAGAAGGAAAGCCATAGGGAGAAATATCAAGTTAACTGTACACCAAGAAATGCAAGCTGGGTCTACTCAAAGACCATCTAAGCAGAACTGAAAGAGCTGGTACACCAGGCAATCACCAGCTCTTCAGTATCACTTCCCCTCTACTGGTACAAGACAGCATTACTGTAGGCTACTGGCCAGATTTCTGTAGAATAAACTCTACAAGTAGCCGGGTTTTTTTAATACATTTATATTAGTTATCAAAAAAAGAAAAGGGCAGAAAAGAGGAGAGCAACAACTGAGTAACAGGGGAGATGTTCAGGGCAGTAGGGCAAGCAGGTGGTGGCAGGAGCTGCCTGGTGCTCTGGGCAATGCTGAGTGCACAGAACACAAATTAGAAGAGCTTCAAAAGCCTGATCATCACACACAAAAGTCCAAGTGAGGCAGATATTGTCTGAAGTCACAGCAGAATAAGGAGCTGCAACAGACTAGCTGGGCTTGAAGCAGCAGTCCAACGAGGGCCAAAGAGCTGTAAGATGGTCGTAGAGAAAATGGGCTCTAACTCTGACAGGTCAAGTTTGTAACAGGGATTTTTTTGGATGATGGTAGGTGAGTAAAAGATCATGCTGATCCTGATTTTACAGACTTACATCCACTTCACCAGGTGAAATGGGCCTCACAGAACTTCCAGGTCCAGTGGGAACACACCAACACAGGGAGGTACAAAGGAAACTCCCTTTGCACTGCAATTCAATCTTAGGTAGATCACTCTGAACCCTTCTCCCAAACCATTTGCATTTACAGAATAAGCAACTTGCAGCTTGTACTATCGGTTGCTTAATCTTTAGTGCTTCTCTTCAGGAGTTTCTAGATATCAAGTCTGCCACCCTGCAGATGAGGAACCTGGTACTTGGAAGGTGGTGCAATGCATTTTAGAAGCAGAAGACAGACCAAAGTCCAGCTCTCCCTCACAGCACAGACAAAACTGCAGCACAACATTTGCAAGTGAGTTCAATGACATGAAATTTAACTGAAGTAAAAGTGTAACAAAATACTGTTAGCTTGTGTGTGTCTGCCTAAATCAAACTGCTTCTCACTCCAGTGTGCTCTTGTGTATCAAACACAAGAGGAGTACATCAGCACCACCTCCTGGCAGCTGATAACTCCAGGGACTGAGAAATAAAACAGCAGGTGAGAAAAAAAATCTCATCTCTATGAGGGAAAGACAGCAAAATCATGCTTTCCATGCACTAATGATAATATTTCCAATTCCTATAATAGTCTTTTGGTACCAGGATATGTACTTGCTACTTGGGAGCAATGGTCTAGTCAATGCTTTGAATCAGTACAGGGCACCATGGTAAGGAACAGGATGAGACATAAACACACCAAGTCACACATCTTTGACCCATAAGGACTAGGGTGAAGTAAGCCCAAAAGCTTTCCCCATATTAAATGCTGTCATCTGAAAACTAAAGCATTCTGAAGTTTTAGTGGAATGGCCTGAGAGAGGTTTTGAAATGTATGTAAGCAGTCTTTGCAGTAAGAAAGTCTGAGTACATCCATGCTTTGCTTGCTCATCACAGCAGTTGCAGCTGAGATTGTAGTCTCCTTAAAAAAATCAGAAAGATGATATCAACATTTGTCTTGAGGAGAGAAAAAGCAACTCAAAGACAAGTGCTGGCAGTTTCCTTCAGAAGGTGTTGGATCCTGTACTTGAACGTGACGGCCTCACACAGGGCAGCATGTTGATTATCAGCACTATAGAAGGACAAAGACAGCTCTCTAGCTCTTTCTTGGCGCCCTTGACTATGCAAAATGATGAAGTCAGAGGGAAACCACTGAGCATAAAATGCCCCCTGACTCTCAAAAACTACATGGATTAAAAAGGAAAGAAACTCTTACAGTAAGGAATGAAATTATATTAAACTTAGGCCAGTTCCTCAAGTTGTGAGATTACTCAAGCAGAACTGCTGGTAATCAGGAGGGCCAACTGTCAATTGAAACCGGTTTATGTCTGAAAGAAAGATTAAAGTCCTAAAACAGAGGGGAAATAAACCTTATCATTTTTAATTACAACTAAAACCTGACTTTAATATCTCACAAAAACGCTGCAAAATTTCGGCATTTCATGAAAGCTAAACAGTGAACTCTCAGGATCTGCACTGAGGGCTTCTGATCTGGAGGTCAGACAAATAATTTTCTCACTTCCAAACTTCAGTGAAAGGTTCTTGGTAGCCGCCTTCTTTTTCTGGTTTATTTAATATTGCTTTCTTGTGACCAAATACAACTTCTAATATATATCAAAAGAAGAGCCATTTGAAGTTATTAGGAAGGTCTAGCACCATTTTTTTTTCCTGACACAGAAAATAGAGACCTTTATTTTAATAGTGGCTTTAATCTATTTGTAATTTCTAAAGGTGTTTTAAGGATAACTTCTGCTCATTCACCCAAAAAAAAAAAAAGTATCACAGGTGAATTTGGCTTCTGTGGAAGTACAGAATGGCACTCCGGGGACCGACTCCGTTCCTCTGTTCTTCAGCTGTTGAAGAGTCACCTGGGCGAACGTCACTGCAGAGCTGTTATTGGCCAGCATGTTACTTTCCATTAAACCTGGTGAGAGAAATGTTCAAAGCTAAATCTCACAGATCCTACTTTAAGAGTTAAGCTGTTCAGCAAATAACTCAATATCTAAATCTTCTTGGAATCAGGAGGAGGGTATATTAGTGAGATGAGTCACAAATTCTCTGTCTCACCTACCATTTCCCAGGCATTCTAAATACAAGTTATACCATCTTTACCGATAAATCAACTGAACAAATCTGTTTTACTAGTCGGAAAGAACCAGAAGGGGCAGCTGCACAGAATACGTACCTGAGAAAAAGACAGATAAGTAGGTCAGTGCTGCAGTACAATATTGTTTGTACTTCCATTAAAGCTTAATATCTCAAAGCAATATCAAGTTTATGTCTTGACTGGACATCCAATCCCTATTCCAAGTTTCATACTTTCCTCCATACTGAACCTTAAAATTCAGGAGGAGGGGAGGGATCATTCCCAGAGCTGTCCACGGCTTCATCTCAGGTGGACACTTGTTGGTCAAGGTGAAGACAGTAAGGTAGAAAACACTTTACCATCTGTACTCAACTTGCTCTCAAATTGCTCAGTGTTTTCAAAAGATGGGAATGCAGTTTTGCTTCAGTCTTTTGAAAACCAGAGGTTTTGTGGGACAAAGCAGAGACAACCTTCTTCACTAATATGCTCAAAGCAAACAATCATCTAAAGACGTCAGACATCTCATTGCAGCAGATGCTCCTTTGTTATGTGTGTCTTTAATCATATGATAATGTATAACATATGTTTGAAGAGTAGGACAGTAAGAGTACATGTTCCCAAGGTAGGAGATAGTTATTGAAGTCTGTTATAAAAAGCAGTATGCAAGTATTAGTATTATTCATCAGTCCAATAAAGAAGAATAATTATTACTGTTAAAAGGCCTAGGCAGCTGGAAAATAATTCAGAGGAAACACTAGCAAACAAAAGCACAGATCCCAAATGTTGTGTTTACACCACTTTGGTGAATGATAAATAAATAATTTCTTAATGACAAAGAGAGAGCTATAAACATAATGGTTATTTTCTCTTAAATAGGTTCTAAAGATCAACTCAGAAGTTTGGTTACTATGTTTTTTGTAATCAAATTAAATAATTCAAGTTAAAAACTTTTAATTAAAAGTGCTTTATAAATTGCATTTATTAGGTACAACTGCAGTGATATATTTTATTTGCTCTCTGGAGCAATCTGTTTTCTTTAGTTTCTTTTTTTTTCCCCACTTAATAAATTATCCTCATTTACACAAAACTTTAATGCCAAACTCTTTATTAATAGAATAACTATGAACTTCTATAACAACAAATTATGTGGTGCCACTACTAAATGATCTACCCTTTCCCAGCTTAAGTTCAGTGCTCAATATCGAGGCTGCAAATGGTTTGGCAGCTGCTTTTTCCAGCATAGCACAAGAGGTTGCAAAGACAAGGATTTAGGAGTTAATAAATGGTAGAATTAAGGTTTTACAGACACCATCACTTTGTGCAAATTTGCTATGACACAGTTAATAACTACACAATCACATGACAAATAGGTTCACTCACATTTTGTGAATAAAATAAACAATATTCAAATAAATTAACACATTTTGATGTCACTGTTCAGTGTGAGACCCCAGGTCTCACATGTTGCATCGTTTTACCAGCAAACATCAGGGCTCTCATTTCAGTGCCCTCACTGTAGGTATTTATTCCTGAGCTGGCCACCTACCTACTCTATAAGGCAGTGAAGAGAATAAAGAGTTTTAAGAAGCAATTCTTGAGACCCAGTTGAAACACCTGCTTTACAAGAAAACAAGGTCCTACAAATGCCTGCTTCTTGGCTTCAGAAGAAGCCAAGGTGCAAACATCAACACCTAGCTGCATAAATACCTTACTAACACTCTTATGTATTTCCTAGAATCCATATGCTTATCTTGTGTGGCTTTTAATACTTTCAACTGGCAAGTGTTGGGTGCTCAGCAGCTTTGATTATTGGACTTAAATGTATTCAGTCAGGTAGCAAAAGATGAGACCTTTCCAGACAATGACCATGAGAGAAAAGCCAGTAGATAAACAATGGCCAGGAGTTTTGTAGCACAACACAAAAGACTTTGTCCCTCCAGGGCAGTAGCATTCCCTCACCTAAGAATTTGTCTTTTTCCTAATTCTTCCTGCTCCCTTTTTGACATTTCATATCTCTAGGTGATTTTGCAGGTCAGTGACCCTTAGGGTAACAAAGGTGTGAGAGGGCAAAGGAAAGCAGTTTTGCTGCAGTTACATGCAAAGGCACTCCAATGGCTTGGGGCCTACTGTGGCCAATCTGAAGGGCCATCTCACTGCCATGGCTTATTTGCTTTGCAGAGAGAGAGAATATTTATAGCCATTTCAGAGGTATTTACCATCTTCACCCTAACAGAGAAAAAGCAGGTTGGAGAGTGATCAAATTTTATCTCTGCGAAGAGAGACAGAAAAGGCTGACAAGACCTGCACAAAATCATGTGCTTAGTTTTCTTAATGAGTAGGGCACTCCATCTCTTTGCAGGACTGTCTTTTTCTTTCTGTCCCTGCCTGACCTCACACCAAAAAAAACCCGAATTTCCTCCTCCTTTTATAGATATTTATTTTAATGTATTATTGTGGTGTGTTGACCCTGGCTGGCTACTGGGTGCCCAACAAAGCTGCTCTATTACTCCCTTCCCCATTTAGGCAGGGGAGAGAAAATGCAATGAAAGGCTAATGGGTGGAGATAAGGACAGGAAGAAATCACTCACCAGTTACCAGTTAGTAGATATGGAAAACAAACTTCCTTGAGAGAAAAATTTAATGTAATCACAAAGCTAATGGGTACTATCACTATGTTTTTGCATACTTCCTGATGACATTTTTGACATGATGTTTAGCTTGGAATGGAAGATATAAAAATATGTATTTCATTTGGCAGCCTGACCTAGATAAAAAGTATATCACTTTCAGGAGTACAGGATTTACAAATGTCTCTGGAGACCAGAAACTTGCTGGCCTTTTGTGTTCATATCACTTCGGTCTCTCATATGTTAAATAATTCAAGTGTCTATTTTTTGATTGCAAAGAGTTAGGCTTGACTCACATTTTTTCAGCAACATGAGCCTGCAGAGTAAAGAAATGATAACAGCAGGCTCCTGTGTAGTAAATCACTTTTATGACAGCATTTTGTTCTTGATGTGAGTCTGTGCTACACTGGTGCCTATTTATATTTTATTAAATAAGTCAAAGTATGAATTCCAAAAATAAAACCAAAAATGTTTCTTTTATGGGGAAAAATAGGATTGTCAATACTGATTTTTGAGGACATGAGTGATTTAACAGCTCGTCTAGCCTTGACTAAGGAAGGTTATCTGTGTTATTCAAATAGTTTTTACTTTTCTTAATAAATCAGAGGATGGAAGGGCAGGTCACTCTTACATAAGAGCTTGATGCAACACAAAAAGTATTATACCACTAAATTAAAATGGATTCATTAAGTGTTTTTCCAGGAGAAGCTGTCCTTGCAGTATGTTTTGCATCTGGTGTAAATTAGCTCCCATCAAATTAAATATTTCTCATATATTAAATATTTCACATATGAGGGTGATTTTAGTTCCACCTTATGTAGAAGATTGACTTGAAAGTATTTGGAAGAATGCTGGTGACATCCTGTCAGCACTAACCACATTTCCAAGATTTCTCTGATTAGCCTTCCAAATCCATATGAGCTACTCTAGAGTAAATCTGCAGAAAATACATCTGGAAGAGACCTTGAGATATCCCTCAGCTTGTGCTAAATAGGAGGTCCTCTGACTTTTACAGGACCCAAATTACTGTACAGAATTACATCCATCAGGTGGATTTTCCCTGAACAGAACCTTCTTCTCACCAAGGAGAGCAGTGGGGCCACCACAACAGACACAACGGTGGCAGCCATGAGGCCTGTGACCCCCTCCTGCTGCTCTTATTCCATCCTGAGCACTGTGCCATCACTGCCTGCCAGCTGCCCGTATTTCTTAAAGACTTTCTCACCTCTCCACACCCTAAGGAAATTTCATACTCCAAAGCAGTACCAGGGGCTCTGCACGTTGGAGTTAAGACCAAAGAAGCAATGAACATGTGTGGTTTAATAAATAGCCCATTGCAAACTAACAAAAATTCTTAATGCTGTCCCCACATTTCTAGATAGCCTTAAATGTTGACATAAGTAAGCTATCCTTTACATTTTTCAAACAATGGCAAATCTGAATGTATAGCATACAAAAGCTATATAACTGTATATAACTATATATAAGTATAACATATAGCTATATATATGTTCTAAAAATAGAAAGTGGGCTTTTTAGCCTTTTTATAGGGTGGTGGAGTTTTTTTGCTAGAACATGTATGTTTAAAATTTAGACTACAATATATGTTACAGTTTTCAAAGGGCACGTTCAGTTTGTAGTTTGGCAAAAGCCCTTCTCAGAGACATAGTCAAGGTTTTCTGCCTTTGACAGCTTTACGCTCATGTTATCAGCATGTTCATATTCTCTTGGGGTTTTAGCATTCTGAATGATTCTGCTATGGTGTCTTCAAATCAAAATAATGAGACACAAGCAGGCACTATCTTACATATATCATTGCCAGTAATTGACAGGGCCTGCTTACTTGCAGACCCTCCTGGCTGTAACCCAGGTAAAGAGCTTAAACTCTATATTGAACTACAACTCTAAATTTAGAACCATTATGGTCCTTCATTAATAATAGCAATACTCAGCACTTGTGTAGAGCAGCATCTTTTATAGGAGAACCTTGAATATGCAGTGAAAGCACTAAACAAGCCACAAAACATCTTTAGGTAGTTCAGAAGTATTATTATCCTTTCATTTTAAAAAGGAGTTTCAAGAGGTCTTTCTATAATTTTTTTCAATAGCTTCATCTGTTTGAAAGGAAAACAAGGTCTGCCTATCTTAGTTGTTAGTAGGTTTTGTGGACCATTCTGCTTCTAGTCATAAACTTTAAGGCCATGTGGAATGACTACAATAATCTAGTCTGGCCTTGTGAATACTACAGGGCAGTTCTTTCCGGACAGAATATGGAAATTTTTCAGTTCTGTAGAGCAGTATTATATCCATATCCTTAATACACACATTATATGCACTCTATAAACTTATGCCATACACACAGCCTAAGTAAATCAGTCCCATTGAAATTAAATCGGTGGTTTTGGGACCTGTCAATCTCTCTTACAAATTTATTTCACAGTTGACCTTCCTCAGCTGAGTGCATGTTATTGCCAGCACCCACACCACAGCACAGTGGTTTATGGACAGTGGACTCTATTCATGCACCACCGTGTCTAAACACTGCAGAGGTTTGTTGCAATTAGCATAGCACGTGGCTTGGTGTCTTATTGCCCAGAGTGAATTAAAGCCTTACAGTGAGCAGAATATTGAGTGTTCAACAATAAAAGATGATTGATGTCTGCAAGGATTATTTTGTAACAATTACCCTATGCCACGTGCTCTCCATTAGCATTAGAACTACTCTCTTCTGAAATAACGTGAAGGAAAATCTACCACAGAGGTTTTCTCTTTCCTTTTATATTTAACTTATTTCAGACATACAAGATGTGAGAACAAAACAGAGTGGGCAAGACAAAGCCGTTATGACATGTGAGCACGTGCATAAATTCACTGAGAACAATAGGATGAGGAAAAAAATTGAAGATAAACAGCAAAGATGCGGATACATTAGAAAGATGCATACATACCACAGCAAATTGAAACTCTTCTCTTTACTCGTTTGCTTAATGCTGTAGAGGAATAATTCTGTTCATACTCTTTCCAAGGGACTTATGGCATGTGTAAATCACCAGGCACTGTCTTTTTACTGTTCAAAAGTGTTTTCTATTAGGATAGGATTTTTCCTATTAAAAAACCATTTCCTGGGAGCCTTTTTGTCCATTGTTGAATCAGCAGCTGATGACATATCAGTGAAAAGACCCACTTTGGACACCAGACTGTTATTCTAAATTTATCTCTTTTTCATCAGAAGCTGGTGGTTTTTAAAAGCAACAGTGTAACAATAATATTCCTGGTTTTGAGAGAATGTTCTAGTCAAATTGCTTTTAGATATAATCCAGGAAATGAAAAGAGAAGATATGAAGAAATGATGGAGGAAAATCTTTCCTATTCACACCATCTTAACAACAAATAGAAATGCTTGAGGAAGTTACTGTACTCAGTTGTAGAGATATAACTGGAATATATCTGGGCAACATTCTTTTGTTCCGTTTTTAGTAAAGACAGAGTAGCAGTTGTTTATGTGTCCTGTCAAGGTCTCATACACAGAGAACAAAAAAATGCATGTCTGCCTTCCAATAAACCCTGAACAAGAAAAGAAACATACCAAGGCACGTGTTAAATCAATACTTTCAGTGTCCAGCAGAAATGAAAGATGTTAAATACTTTGTCGTTGAACCAGCTGTAATGAAAACAAAGCAAGGGAGAGGACAGGGAAAAGATGGCACTAAATTTAAAGGACATAGAAACTAGGGACTTAGAAATAATTAAAAAGAAAGAAACTGTTAGGCTCATGATGCATCATCCTGAATACTTGGCATATAGGCCCATGCAAAGAGACTTACTCTGACACCAACACAACTATTCCCACGGCAAAATCATCCTGCTTACATTGAATTCTTCCTGCCCAATGTGTGAAAAGGTTTGTTTTGCTAGGAATAGTCTAGTACCCCTTCTCAGCCAGTGGTGCTAGTTGCAGAACTTCCCTGTCCCTCAAGGAGAGGGTAAAAAAGTTACTGCAAGACTGCAAACATTTATAGGATCTCTGAAAGTAGCTGGTGCTCAGCATGGTTTTAAGCACACCATCTGCCACTTGAGGAATCATGTGTTACATGTACAGGCTTAACAGCTGTGGATAGAGGGACTCAGGCAACAGGACTTGCAGAATGAAAGGCTAAGACCACAAATTATTCCACTTTGTGAAATCAAAGTCTCGACAGTTATTTGTCAAGGCTGCTGAGTGCCTTTTCTGACAGGTCTCTTTAGGAGACACTGTTTCTTGAGAGTAATGGAGATTGCACTAACTTTTGAGGAAGGCAGAAGTGCAAATATAAAAATACAAGAGGCTTATACAGAGACAGCTCTACAATGAAATTGGTGTAAGTGAGCAAGGGAAATGGGAAAATCAACTATGGACGTGATGCTTCAGTTTCTGTGCTTTTCTGGATAGAATCGTGGGGTTGTTTTTTAGTCTTTTGATGCATTTGGAGCTAAAATGTTATTGCCTTTTTTTTCAAGTAGAGAAAACACTGGTCTTCATACCCTTTAGAACATATTTACCCAAAAAGCAAATCATCTGTAATACAAGATGCCTGTCTTATTACTTCTTACACACATGCACATAGTTCTTACTCTTTTACATCAAAGACCATGTCATTGATTTTTTACTGAGAGCTCCCATGAGGTCAATGAAAGCTGGGAAAATGAGGCCATATGTTTCAGTCTTGCCCTTGGTTGGGTAGTTACTGACACCTTCCTTATCCAACATTAAAGCTTCTTCATCACATTTTATATTTCAAAGATATAAGTTATTTTAAAGTAATTGACTGAGATAGTGATCTCTGGAATTAAGATATATTTAATTTGCATACATATCTGTTTTGCTATAAATTGCTGGCAAGGAAATGCAGTATCTAAACTTTAACTGCTTTGATCTCTATGTTACATTTAATATTCTTGCAGTGAGGAATATGTGGGGAAACTAACGAATTTAACTGGAAGGAAGGAGGAAAATAAGGAAGGAGGGAGGTAAAGAGGGAGGGAGGGAGGCAGGCGGGAAGGCAGGCAGGAAGGAAAGCAGAAAGCAAGGCAGAACGGAAGGAAGGAAGGAAGGAAGGAAGGAAGGAAGGTGAAAAGGAAGGCAGGCAGGAAGGAAGCAAGGAGGGAAGATTGGTCCAGACTCTAAATAAAAGCAGAATGATGCTTCCAAAATTGTACAAAGGCCCTTACTAATGTTTTTCTGTCCTGAAATTTTTTTATCTTTTGGATTATAACAACGGCGCAATTGCAGCGGTGTTTCCAGATGTATAAGGATGTTTCTAAGACATAGATTTTTGTTTTAGTTAGGTGTTGCTTAGATAGAAGTTAAACCAAAGGAGAAAAATTACTCCTCACACATAGAATCCTTGTATCATAGAATTACTTAGATCATTTTAGATCATTTTGTCTTTTAGCTAATTCAAGGCCATCGAGTTCAACCCTTAATCCAGCACTGTCAAACCCACCACTAAACCATGTCCCCAGGTGCCACATCTACATATCTTTTTAATACCTCCAGGAATGGTGACTACTGTTTCACATATGTACACCTTTGAGGTAGACAAAATATATTGCCTGAACTGTGTGGCATGAATCCTTTAAGTGTTGATTGCATAAGACTTACTCAAAGGGAATTAAATTCAGCATTGAGAAAAGTTTGAGGCTGATCTTATTTTTATCTGGAATTCAAACTGGAATTCAAACTTGCCATTCTTCAGACTTATCTATTGTAAATTAAACTCAAATTATTGATCAACTTTTTGTATAGTCAAACACAAAATACTAGTTTATAATGCTGTGGAAAACTCAAAATTGCTAGCCAACATCAAGCACTGTTAGAATACTCTCTGTACTTCCCCCTCAAAGAAAAACCCAAATTCTTTTGCAGTAAGTTTTCAGATAGTTTTATTTTTGTGTATCCAAAAACAAAAGTTATTCTATTCTTTCTAGTTATTCTATTTTTAGTACCATTTAAAAAAGGTCTACAATAGGCATCTAGGTGCCAACAGATTTAAACCCTGTTTTACCAGGTGCTGCAAAAAATCCCAGTCTCTGCCATAAGAATCATAAACTTAGAAAAATAAGAGGTAGCCACCTAAAGCAAGCATGTTACAAACCATAAAGAGAGGGTGCACAAAGAGAGGTTAGTAGGGATTATTTCCTGTAACTGCTGTTTGAAATGCAATGTCATTTACTTTGGTAAACCAAAACTAAAAAGAATATGAGTATCAGAGGAAAATAGTAGAAAGACTGCAGAAAGGTATGAAAAAGACTTGGGAAGAAATTGAAAGGTCCAGAAAGGAAGCTAAAGGCTCTGAAGACATCTCTGAAGAAAGGAGAAGGCCTGAGGGATAAGAAAATTTGAGATTCCTTGTTAAAAGCAACCAGAGCCCATGGTTAAGCAGAAGCTGAGAGGGCAGGAGATGGTCGTGACCACCACATGTTAATTGCACATGATGATCTGTGTTACACTATCTACCAACCACTTGATGAGTCTTTCCACAGACTTAAAACATAGATTATAAAACCTTCAGAATGGAAACCATCTTTTTATATGAAGATATGGTAATTTTGTAGTTAGCACAATGGAACAATAATTTCTGATCTGGGTCTCCCACAGCACAAGAACTGCTATTAATCGCAGAAATTGTACAGCCCTCTGCAGTCATCATTTACACTGAGTGCTTAATACAGTAATTTTCCTCCTATGGCCTACAGACTCCCAGGAAATTCATGTTTCTAGGTCCACAAAAAGTAACTAAAATCAGCATTCTACTATAAACAGTCTAATAAATAGACTACACAGGAATTCATAGTTCTCCTGGAAAGCATTGGAGCATTAATACATTAAAAAAAAAGATGAAAGCTTGAGGCCTTGTATAACTTCACAGTAATCAACCAAGGAGAAAGAGGGACCCTCGCTTTCTGGCCAGCACATGGTCTGTGCCCTTTTAGGCAGCTGAGTAGCACAGGAGGTCCTATGACTGTCTGGTCACCAGGATGGTGCCTGCTGCCCCTTTCTCCCAGTGGGTGTCAGAGGGGTGTCCCCACAGGTGACAGCATCCAGACCGGATTAAGAACTCTGACCCAGGTCTTCATAATTTCCATAATTGCTATTTGGATTGTTTTGTACACTTATAATTTGAGACCTTGTACCATTTGTCTAATTGAACATACACTGATGGTCCTTTCCTTGGCAGAGTGAGTGTTAGACTAACACTTGGGATGTACTGAGGGCTTAAGAAAGGGGAAAGAGAAGAGATAGTTGTGCAATCTGTTATATCTGGCTGACTATCCGTCATTTTAAGAAACTGAGCCCTTGGAAAGCCGTTGAGCAGAGCAGTTCAGGGTGTTACCATCTCATCCTTCTTGACAAACTGTGCATTCATACTGTCCATGTTCGTTTTACAGACTCAGGCAGAGACATTAAACTAGGTTAAAATTCTAGCACTATGTATTGAAAACGTGCTTTTAATTGTTGACCTGTTTTCACTACTGATTTTTATTGTTTCTACCTGTTTTATAAATCCTTTCTGCCTAGTAACATGTTTCTATGAGATTTTCTTTCCCCTGTATATTTTGGGTAGCTCCTCTTGAATTTTTTCTAATTTTGCTCAATTTTAGTCATTCAGAGGAGGCTTTCCCATAATGTTTTGGTATGGTTTTGTACATTTCAAGGGGGGAAAACACAAAAAATGGTCATTTTTAAAAGATCTGGTTTTAAAATAGGAAATATAAGATATGAAAACATAACAGAGTCCAGCTGGAAGGATTTCTATATATTGGTAAATAATAGAACAAGGACAGCCAAAATAGATATTTTTAATAATGACATTATTAAAAAAAAAAAAAAAAAAAAAAAAAAAAAAAAAAAAAAAACAGGTATCTAACCTGTAAGGATCCTTGATAGACAATATAATCCATTTCTTACCTTTAGACTGAATCAAACGCACCTATACTGTTCCTGGCAGATACTTGTCTAACTAAATCTTAACCATGCACCAAAATTGTGTTCTCAAAACCCCTCTAAGCAACCTGTTTCCATGAATAAGTAACCCTTTAACATTATAAAGGTTTAGGGAAATTTTCTTATGTTTTAGTGTCTCATCCAAACTTGCCTCGCTACACTGAAAGCCCATTTTGTTCTCTATCCAGAGAGAACAAAAATTAATATTTGGAGGTCTTGGTTTTCTCTTGTTCAGAATAAAGAATAAAAAACTTCTATTCCTAATAGGATAAAGATAGGTAGCAAGTTTTCATTCCTTCAGAATTTTCCTTGCCCTTCACAAACACACAAAGATTAATAACGACTCATGATTGATTCAGACAGTACTTACAATATCCTGGCACAGGTGTTCTGATCCAGAGAATTTAAACTTCTTTAACTGTTCTCTCATCTGTTTTTTCAACTGGTCTAACCTGTGCTTTCATCCACTTTTTGGCTTTCTAAATAGCAGTTTATCAAGGGATAATCTGAGAAATGGAGCTAAGAAGGCTTTAAATATTTCCATGTTTTAAGTTTCGTCTGTCCACAAATTTCCTGTGGAATGTTGTTTTTCCCTTTGTTGTAACCTGAGATTAGCGCAGTTGGTTGAAGCATGGCCTTAAGAACACCAAGGTCATGGGTTTGATCCTTCAATCAGCCAATCATGTCAGACTTGGACTTGTTGATTCTTATGAGTCCCTTCAAACTCATGATATTATATGAAACTTATGCAATATGTATTTTATACTGCATGTTCTTTGTTTGCTTCTCTTTGTCTGTCTTGGGTTTTCCGATTTTTTTCTCTCATTCCTATTTAATTCCTTATACTTTGTCCTTAGAAACTTGACCAAATCTCCACATCCACTCTTATTAGACTTAGAATTTGCTTTCAGCTAACTTTTTTTCATATAACGCTTCCTATTCTTCATCCTTATTGAAATGATTAATACCTGAAGATTTAATGTAACGTCTCAGGGAACTGCCAACTATTCCTAACTCCTTTTTCCATCTCACACTTGCTGCCTGTGATTAGCAATACCACTGCAGCTGTAAATCTGAAATCACATGCAGAAACCTAACACAACCTTTGCACACAGCAGGGAATGAATTTCAGAAGTGAGAAATGACTTGCAGAACAAATACAAACTCCTTCAGTATATAGGAACTGGGCAAAGTCTCCTTTCAAACGGTACATAAATTTGACAGGTTTTGAAATGCACAATGATGGGTTAATGTTGCTGCATTTAATCCCAGCAGTCTATGGGGAAGAAAATATACCTTCACAAAATATATTACTATGGTGCAGGAGGCTGCATGGAGAACTAGAACCAATTTACAACTTTAAGAGTTTGTCTGAAGGGCAAGAGGCAGCTATTCTGAATGGCAACAGTTAGCTTAATAAAAGGTTCTGGTTTTTTGACATCATATTCACTAGATGTCAGGATTACATGCTTTTACTTTAAATAGTAAATGCTAATTACGAAATTATTTGACAGATAACAGACAAAGGTATTTCTGGCTTATGTTTTTCATATAAAAGTTTGTGTGTTCCCATGGAGACAGAAATGAGGCTCACTAAAGTCAGTGCAGATTTACCTCAGTGGTCTCTAGACCCACCTTTAATGTGTATGAAAAGATAATGTGAAATGAAAAGCTTGAAGATAAACACAATCAAAGCACAACTGAAGAGCTCTGCAGTCACACAGACTTGTTAACCAAGTAGAGGAACATGGCACTGCTGCTCAGATACAGGGAAATAAATAAAGTCTATCACACAAGTCAGGTTTGAGAAAAGAATAAATAGGTGGTGATGTAGAAAGATCTATGGATCTGTTTATCCTGTTAGTGTGGAGGCAAGCTATGACTATTGGAGAATATGTCATTCAAATGACTTTTATACTGCTGTATAATGGACTGATTAAACAGACTTATAAAACATTAAAAGACATAGGGAAACTACTACAGATTAATGAGAAAGGTTTGACAAATCTTTGGGAAAGGGAAAAAAAAAAAAGTAAAATGATATAGAAGACTCTGCAGGCAGCCAGTAAGTTACACTTCTCAATTGGTTGACACCCTCAATACAGGAGACTTACAAGTCTGTACATGCTGGTCACTTTAAAAAAAAGTTAAAATCCAGAAAAGCAAACTGAAATATGTCAAGAATCTTCATAAAAGCACAGAAATTTTCAGGCCACATGTTGGGGTGTGAATATGTTTTTTTCCAAAATTAAATTTTAATATCTTTTCTATTTGAACATTAAAAAGGTGGTATTTAGAGCACATCTCGTCTTATGGGGACCACCACAGTTCCAGACAGCAACAGATTTCAAAGTTCATAGAATTATAGAATTATTAAGATTGGAAAAGACCTCAAAGATCACCAAGTCCAATCTTTGACTAAACACCACCATTTCAACTAAACCATAGCACTAAGTGCCATGTTCAGTCATTTCTCAAACACTTCCAGGCGTGGTGACTCCACCACCTCCCTGGGCAGTCCATTCCAGTGCTTGACAACTCTTTCATTTAAGAAATTCTTCCTGATATCCAACCTGAATCTCTCCTGATGCAGCTTGAGGCCATTTCATCTATTTTCAGATAAAGAAAATTAGTCGACTACCCATCCCACACAAACAAAGAGTTTAATACCTTTAACAAATAAGTTAATGCAACACAAAAAGTAAATAGTAACAAAAGACAACACTACTCTGAGAAAACAGAAAATGCATAGCTCCATCCAATAGCAGCTCAGCATTCCCCAATTAAAGTAACTATTACTATTATTATTATTATTATTATTATTATTATCTTGAAAGACAACACATTGTGAAGTGCCACGCTGAATCAGAAAACTGAGGCATGTACAGATTTCCCTTCTGCAAAAAGTTTCATAAACTGCTATCTCTTTTACCTAAGGGAGCACAAGGTATTCTAAACTTGAAGAGAGCACAATGATAGAAAAAAATTGGTGAGAAAGAGGCAGGTATTTCTTGGCATTATTGTAACAATTTTGTTCTTAGGTACTCAGAAATAATTGAATCAACATTCAAGATACTGAGAGAAGACATGAGTTTTAGACAAGTTCAGGACATAAAGGTATACCTAAAGTATAAAGTGCAGCTAAAGATTTGATTTTTTTAATGTCACACAGGTTTTTAGCTTCTTGGGGAAAAAAAATTAAAAAAGTTTCTTTCAAAGCCATTTCTGTAACACTAGAGGATTGCAGTGTGTGGCTCATGCTTAGCAGCTACAGGGATTTCCTACCCCATGGCAGGATGAAGGCCAAGGTCCTTTTACTTGCATGGAGTCTGAACTTAGCCTCTAATGTCAGCTGTTTATAAACATACATAAAACATCTACATTTCAACCCAGGCACTGCTTTAAACTTTGCTAGAGATAGTTCTGAATCAGAGAGGTGATCTTTAAGGTACTTGCTCCCCTTGGAAGATTCAGAGATGGAATAATTTGGCCCAACAGGTTTAACTAGTGCTTGCATAAGAAAAATGGAAGGACTGAAACTGACTTTTCAAGAGCATTCTTTATTATTCTCTCTGTCCATCCAAGAGTCATGGTCTACTTTTTATTTTTCTTTTAGATCAATTTCTTCCTAAACAAACACCTTTTAATTTAGCTGTACAAAATGCTTATGCTCAGCACTAGGTCTGTAGTGCCAGTGGCAATACTGCCAGATGCATGACCCTGGAGATTGGTCATATGTAAATGTGTAAATATTTACTATACAAACAGTCATGCTACAGGATTTGGAAAGATAAGATATTCTGATAGTCTGCTGGTACTTACACAGCCAGTTGTTTATGAAGAAATTAGAAAAAGGTCATACCTCCTGTTGGGATGACTCAAGAGGAGCTCAAGGTACACCTAAGAGCACAAAAAGCTGCAGGTTACCTCTTCCCAGCTGACATTTGGCAGCAGAGCACATGCACTTCCAGGCATTTGCATTGCAAAGTGAACAACAGGCATATAAATTACCTAAAATCTCAGCCATTCACCTGACAATGCAACAAAGAGTAGATGATTAACAGCACTTGGCTATGACTAAGCGAGAAGTGACGTGAGGTTTACTCTGTGTTTTACAGTCGATAGTTCATTTTTGTTTTCATCTCTGCTTTGCTTTTGCATTATGCTTTGTTAATTGCTTCAGGAAATGCTTAGAGTTTACAGGCTGCCTGGAAATTGGAATGTTTTAAGAGCAGGTACTGAAGCACATTGATCTGAATGGTATGGAATCTCTTCTTTCCCAACAGTGCACAGCAACTGATCTTACCTGATTGCACAAGTCTTCTGCTCTTCCATTAATAGTTTACAACCAGTGGTTCCAGTTTTTATCGGTTTTAAATGTATCATAAATCTTTAATTTGAGAAGCAGACAGCCAGTATGCAAGACTCTGTAACATATTGAAACTTCTCTGTTGTTTGAAACTGATTAGCTCCTGGAGATGGATTTCACTCTGAGCAGGCAAGTGCTCTCTGCTGGAATATGCTGTCAGAAAAAGCAGTGACAGGTAGACTTCCTCATTGAAAAAACCCCCACCCAATAGCACCTTTATGTAAGTCACCATGAATACATAAACAGACACCCCCCAGGAGTCTTTACTGAGCACAAATTATCCCTCTAGATATAATGCAGACACAGGACACTCTCAGCACCTAGCCCTGTCTTTTATCATTTAGCAAGTGACATTATCATAGAATCATAGAATCACAGAATATGCTGAGTTGGAAGGGACCCATCAGGATCAAGTCCAACTCCTGGCCCTATGCAGAGCACCCCAAGAGTCACACCATCTGCCTGAGGCTTAGCACCCCTTCCCTGGGGAGCCTGTTCCAGTGCCCAACCACGCTCTGGGTGAAACACCTTTTCCTGATATCTAACCTAAACTTCCCCTGACTCAGCTTCCTGCCACTTCTTCAAAGAGATTGGTACCTACGCCTCCTCTTCCCCTACAAGCAAGCTGTAGACTGCAATGAGGTGTCCCCTCAGTTTCCTTTTCTCCAGGCTGAACAGACCAAGCGACCTCAATTGCTCCTCATGCGGCTTCCCCTCAAGGCCCTTCACCACCTTCATTGCCATCCTTTGGACATTCTCTAATGGCTTAATATCTTTCTGATATTGCAATACCCAAAACTGCACACAATATTCAAGGTGAGGCTGCCACCTGCAGAGCAGAGCAGAACAATCACCTCCCTCTACCAGCTGGTGATGCTGTGCCTGATGTCCCTCAGGACATGGTTGGCCCTCCTGGCTGCCAGGGCACTGCTGACTCAGATGCAACTTGTCATCAACCAGGACCCCCAGGTCACTTTCTGCAGTGCTGCTCTCCAGCCTCTAGTTTCCTAGTCTATACATCAGCCAGGGTTGCCCTGTCCCAGGTGCAGAATTTGGCACTTGCAGTCGCTTCAGAGAGCTTTAACTAAAAATTGTAAAATTATAGAATGTCTCGGGTTGGAAGGGACCTTAAAGATCCTCTAGTTCCAACACCCCCACCATGGGCACATGTGCCACCCACCAGACCAGACTGTTTAGAGCTCCATCCAACATGGCCTTGAGCACTTCCAGGGCCAGGATATCCACAAGCTCACTGGGCAACCTGTTCCGGTGCCTCACCGTCCTCACAGTAAAGGATTTTTTCCCTAATATTTGATCTAAATCTGCCTTCTCTCAGTTTAAAGCCATTCATCCTCACCCTATCACTACATGCCCTTGCAAAAAGTCCCTCTCCAGCCTTCTTGTAAGCCCCCTTTACATACTGGAAGGCTGCTACAAGGTCTCTCCAGAGCCTAGTGTTCTCCAGACTGAACAACCCCAACTGCCTCAGCCTGTCTTCAAAGAACTGGTGCTCCAACCCTCTCATCATCTTTGTGGCTTTCCTCTGTACTCATTCCAACATGTCCACATCCTTCTTATCTTGGGGACTCCAGAGTTGGACGTAGTGCCCCAGATGGGGTCTCACCAGAGCAAAGTAGAGGGGGAGAATCATCCCAGGTGCAGGACCTTGCACCTGGCCTTGCTGAACTTCATGAGGTTTGCACAGGCCCACCTCTCAAAGCTGTCCAGGTCCCTCTGGATGGCAACCCTTCCCTCCAATATGTCAACCACACTACAAAGCTTGGTGTTGCTGGCAAACTTGCCGAGCCTGTGCTCAATCCCACTGTCCATGTCACCGATATAATTACATTACTTTTTCTCTTTGTTCTGTAGCCAATGGTCTCAAACCCCCACACAACCTAGTACTTGACAAAAACCCTGTCCATTCTTTGCAATAAGACATGACACAGAAACACAAACTCAGGATTGTCATTTATCACTGTAGTTTTGTCTGAGAAATATCTATTTAATGATTTGGTTGGCTTTCATCTGTCATATTCATCATTTCTATGCCACTATATTTAAAAATAATTGTCATATATTCCAATAATCTAAGGAGAAAAGTTCTTTTAATTATTTGATGCAACCACTGTCCACAAAATGAGGGCAATTTTTGTCCTTGACAGTTCAATCTCTTGAAATAGATATGGAAAAATTGAGATTTTAGCTTCTACTTTTGTTTCTGAAGCAGCAAAGTATCAGCCACCATTAACTACGTGCAATGTACCTGAACACAAATGAGAAAAGAAACATCAAGAAAATCCTATCTACAGTAGTGCTACCAGATGGTACAGTAGTTCAATACCTATATGGACAAGAATAACCAGAGCAGTCATTACCACTTGTTTTCAACAAGGTGAAGTCCATGTAGTATAAACTTTTAAAAAACCATATTTTTCTAATCAAGTTATAGAGTCAACTTGTAACCAATTTGAAGTTAACAGAGATAAATATACATTTATCTACTTCGGTTCTCCATAGATGAATATTGATGAGAGAACAGTCATTACTAATGCTGAAGAAAAATGGATCAGGACTGCAATTTTCAAAGTGCTTTCTGTGTACTTCAGAAAACTTGTGCCTGCAAATGGGCATGCTGTCCAGGGTGGATTAGAACAGGACCAGGGAGGAACAGCTTTGCTGGGCTGTAGCTGGCAGCTGAGCAAAACTACATTTGAGCCTCCCCTCTGCCCAGCTGAATTCATGAGCTGGTTCATGAATTCATCACTGGTTGGAAAATGTTCCCTGTGAGAATAACCTGAGCCCCTGAGAAGCCAGTGTCCCCTAGGCACAGGAGTCTGCTACAAGCATTTCAGTTTTCCAATATCAACTTTTTTCATAAGTTTCAAAAGTAAATTTCTCAATCTAAAACACAAGAGTTCTGCTTATCTCATAGAGATTTTAGAGCTTGTAGGTAAGCTTGGAAAAGTTTACAAATTCCCATTTTTCAGTTTTTATACTGATATGACTCAATATTTGTACAGGAGTTTAAACAATATTTTATATTTTTTAAGGGAACCTTAAAGATGCCTGAATATACACTCTCTTGGCTAACAAAATTCGTGTTTGTTGATATTCTGTGTACCTGGTTTCTGATGCTGTGGCACAAACTAGTTGCTTGCTGAGGGAACTAGACACTAACAAAATATCCTACTAAGTCTTTGCTGTTCAAAAACCCAAAATATACCAAACTTCCACAGGCTTACACAGATTTAATTTCTCAATAACCTTGCCAAATAGTTCTTTTTTCTGTAGTGATCCCTGCACACCATCAATCTTTGAAGATCAAAGTTCTGCTTTATGGTGATAGCACCACTTTACTGTTTCATTCCCTGTAGGACTGACTCTAGAGCAACAGAGGCTCTTCTTTTCCCACTGGAACAATGGCATTACATTGACATGGATGATATCAAACCTTAAAAATAAAGGGGTTTTAAAGTATACAAAAAAATACTCACTGTCCTTGCCTTCACACCACTTACCCTGAGACTGTGAACATGAGAAAGGGGAAACGTGATGCCTTCTGTGTTCCTCTTTCTTATGGTTGCAATTCACAACATAGTTAAAAAACATTTAAAACTGACCCTAACTTCTACAAGAAAACACTATTGCACGCTGCAGAGGAAATGGTCATACAGTAAATAGTGTCCTTCATCTGCCTGAAAGTTTTATTCACTCCAAGGTGATGTCTCCAACAAAACCTTGTTTCAAAAACAACTCAACTTTGCAAACGCATTCTGCACAAACAGCATCAGAGGGTTTGTCATATCTGTGTGATTTACACTCCAGTTGCTCATTTCACAAATGAGGAGATGGGTATTTCAGACTCCAGCTAACCCAGAGCTCCTTGTGTTAATCCTGAGTCAAACTCAGGTTTGACTTCCTCTATCACTGAAGTTTTCATAGGCTACATCCTTTCTTTGTACCTTTATTGTTCTCCCAGAGATGCAAGTGGAGCCTCAACTTCACACCACAATCCAGATCTTATTTAATGGTCCTCTTGTGTTGGGAAAGTCAGAAGAAAATTCACTTCAGTCCTTTCCAGGTACTTCTGCAGGGCCAAGAAGAAAACATGCAGAAAAAAAAATAGGAAATTACTCTGCAATAAGCAAAACTAAATCCAGAATCTGTATACACACAGGAAGTGAAATTGCTCCATAAGAATTTACCACTTTTATATATTAGCTCTCCAGGGATAAACTGCCCTCTGAGATGTGAATTCTGGATATCACAGGTAAGCAACAAGAGAATGAAATTCCAATTACTCACCTTGAGCACTGTGAGGAAAAACTTAGAAAATAAACACACCATTCCTACTGTCCCTAGCAGCTCTACTTACACACAAGGGCAGAGAAAATTTGTGATAAAATCCCCTTCAAGGTCATGTCACCATGATAGGGATGTTTTGTATTTTGTTTTCCTTTATCCTGAGGCTATTCCATCTCCAGTCACTGAAGAACAGGGCATGTTGCTACTTACAAATGGCAAGTAACCTAATACAGCTTTATTCCCAGGCTCTGGGAAACAGGGAAACAGACAAACAATGGCTTAGGAAAAAAACCTCTTATCTACTTAATGTAGCAAGTGAGCATATGAACAGGGGCCAAGTGGAGTCTCTGGTGGAAAGCAAGCAACTCTGAACTTCAGTCCAATGCAATGGCCACAAGAGACTTGCATGGGGACTGCAGCATGCAGGAAGACAAAGGAAAAAAAGAGGACGTTACATGGGAGAAAAGGATAAGAAAAAAAATATTTGCCTGTTTAATAGAAATGGAGTAGTGGAGAAAAAAAAAAAAAGAAGTTCAGTTCCTCAGGATCTAAATATAGGTATCCATAAAAAGTACCACTGTAAATGTTAAACTGTAAAAACCATATCAGGAAAGAATGTTTATGTTTAACTAGGCTAGAGGTTAATTTATGTTTTTAGCCAACCTTCAGCTTATCTTATATATTGACAGTCATGTGGGAAGAGTATGAATTTGGCCATTTACAGTGGCTCCAAGGATCAGCTGCAGATCACTTCCCACTACCAAATGAGTCCTCAGGGGTCCTCAGTGACTGGAGAGCTGCTAGTGCCTGGGTCAATCAACAGAGCATCTCTGGTGACACTGGGAGGTGAAGGCCACCCCCTGTCTCCATTACTCCTGCCCCTCTACCCGGACAGCACAGATGCTCGTGGAACCGTGCTAGGAAATGGACTACAGAAATGGTCTGTCTGGACTGAAATAACCCTCTCAGACAAGCTATGAGAAGTAATGAAGTAACGAGCTTTACTTTCAATTGTCTGTTTAAAACTTTTTTTCCTATTTTT
The DNA here is from genome assembly GCA_038380795.1 of Pyrocephalus nanus. Classification (NCBI taxonomy): domain Eukaryota; kingdom Metazoa; phylum Chordata; class Aves; order Passeriformes; family Tyrannidae; genus Pyrocephalus; species Pyrocephalus nanus. The sequence goes on along the minus strand of CM076260.1, from coordinate 25,585,855 downwards.
TTCCCCAGTAGAGCTGTAATGCTGAATGCTTAGGCGTACTAGGGTTTGAAAACTGAGGATTTTTTATGTAGCTTTGCAATTTCACACTTCTTTTCTGGACCTACTGGGAATTCTGCTGTGGCCATTTTGAACTGAGCCCATACCAGGTAGGACCATAAAGGAGCATCTGAAGGAATCAGCTATGAAGAAATAAGCTAGAGAAGTATGTGAAGTGCGGAACTGTTCTCATCTTTAAATACAAAAGATACAACTGCATTGCATTATCTTCCAGTTAGTAACACTTGATGAATAATTATATCTTATTGTATCTCATTCTTCTAATGAAACTCTTTCTGGAGAAATAAGAAGACATGATTGTAGGCAACTGACCACATCTGCTCCATTGTATTTTACAAAGTAGCATAATTTATAGTCACCATTTACTATTTACCAGATTGGTTTCTGGGCAGTAAGAGCAGAGATCCTCCATTTTTATTCTCTGTGAAGGATGAAGTAAAGAGGAGTGGCAAGTGTTAGAGCAGCATCGCTGAGTGACCCACAAGGGTCACTGCACAAGGGGAAACTCCAGTGCAGCCCTGCAGAGTCTGCAGTCCAACACCAGAACCTTTTCAAAACATTTCTGGCATTTTACCTCTAAATAGTTTTGAGTAGTAGGAAGCAAGGAAAAGGGAAAGGAAGAGATTTCTACCTGGCATGAGGCAGAGATGTGCTGAGGGCCACCATGCCAGGCCCAGTCAGAAGAGAACATCTCCAGCACTGACAGAAATCATTTAGAGCTCTTTCTTCCCTTCCCTCATAAATAAGATAACAGGCACATCATTGCTGGGACACTCCCAGCCTTCTTGAAAACTGCTGCCATTTCATAGCTAAAGACAGGAATTACATGATGAAATGGGTCATTAAATAAAGCAGCTGCTTTTATTGTAACACATTAACTTCTGTGTTATTCTGGAGAAAATGCTTACGCTTGGGCTGAGTGCACGCTCCATTCCTCCGAAGCCAGCTACTGCGCTTAAGCCATTTGTCAAGCATTAAGGGAGACAGATCCATAGTATCAGAGGTCACCCACTGCTTCATACATTCATTGGCTATAATTTTCTTTTTTTTTCTTTTAAGCAACCAAGTCATTTTTTTTACAGTAACCTGCATGTAGTACCTGGCTCCTTTTCTTGTAATGTCATGCAGCACTTATGGCCTTTGTCAGCATCTGTAGCTGCTCCCAAGGTAATCTGAAAGATGACCCCCAAGGAATAATAGTCACGGTCAGGGAACAGCTTCTTAGGTTTGGGGACTTTGGGTTTTAGGTTTAAGGTAAGCATATTGCATTTGTATCTGTAAGCTCAGCTGATTTTTCTAATGTACATAGCAACATCTTGTGGGATTCACAAAGCAGGTGGTGCACCTGGGGGTCTGAGAAATGAGACTGGGGCTTCTATTTTCCTAAAAAAACACAGAACACATTTTAAGAAGGACCACAGATCACAACAGAGAAAATATAAATGGGGGTAAACTGGAGGAGGAAGAGCCTAACACCCTGAATATCCACCTTACAGCATGCTCTGTGGTAAAATCAGATCCTTATAGCTTCTAATCAGATGCATGCTTGGAGCTTACCTCTTTGTTTCTGCTTGAGGGAACTCCACTAGTGCTCAGGTGAATATTCCTCCATTTAATATTTGCTTTCAGTTTCTGGAAATACAACCGCTAGCAATTCAACTGCTTGTATCAAAAATAATTTTTATGTCAAATGAGAGATGCTTATCAGTATTTTATTGCAATATTTGTTTTTTTCCCAATATTGCAATACATTTTTCCTACTAAAGGAAAAAAATAACGCAACAAAGGTAGAAAGAGAGTCACTCCACAGAACAGGTGGGCGGCGGGATTCTTCAGACTAACCTTATTAAAAGGATTTTGTATCAGGATGTCCTCCCTCTTCTTTTTCAGATTTTTTTTGAGTGTGCCTCCAGATACTGGCATTGCAATGGGACAGACACCTACTGTCTACAGGAGTGAGTCAGAGATGTACCACAGTCCAAGGAAAAGACTTTTACAGATATAGGTACAGCAGCTTCATACACTAAAGCACTGCCCTACAGCCTAGGATACCCTTATTAGTGTTGTGAGGGCCAGGTGCACACATCCTCTTCCCTTGGCATAGACCCGACAGAGACAGGCTGGAAAAGCCACTGTCAGGTGAGAACACAACTCCCCACAACACCCTCCTTGCACCAGAGAGGTTTGGGTAGTGAGGGAAAGCTTTCCTTGGGAAAAGGAGGAAGATGAAAACAGAAAAAGATCTGCAGAAACCAGAAGTCTGGTTTCTTTTAAGCATCAGTGAGCCAGGAACAGACTTCCACCCCCTTTACAGTTATTTGTTTTTCACTCTGTCTGACAGACCCATTTCCTCACTGCAGCATTGCATCTCACAGCTGCCCAGGCAGCCAACTGGACAGAATGCCTTGTGCCACCTGTGCTGTGAACACAGCTCAGTATTTTCCACCAACTGCTACATCTTCTCTTGCACTCCCTTCACCATAAAACACACTGTTTGAAGTTGTCCAAGCCATCAAGTGTGGCCTCTCAGGGATGCAGGTAATTCAGTCCTGTAGGACAGAGGACTAACTGGGCACAGGGCAGGAGGATGGAAAGGGGCTGGTGATGAGAGGGAGAGCCAGCCCAGCAGTAGGCTTGCAGAGTTTTCTCTGCAGAGGGATGGAGGATGAGGGAATTGCAGGGAGAGCAAGGACCTGCCAGGGCTGCCCCTGTCACCCACAGCCCCGGAGTCAATGCTGCAGCTATCCAGGGCTCTGCCAGGGACAGAGTTTGGAAACAAAGTCATGGTCATATCCCTGATTTTCTAGGCACATGCCTCCTTTTTCTATGCATCAAGCTACACTTCTTGACCTCTTTTGGTTCCTTTTTTTGTTTCCGGTGAGCTCATAAATCCCACACAGTGAGGTATGCATGGGAGGGGAGGAAGAATCACATGTTCCTCTGCATACAGGCTGAGCAGCATCACATTAGACAAGTCTGCTCCTCCTATGTCACTCCTCAACTGAGATGGAAGTAATTAAAAAAATGTGGCTTGGTACTTTTTCAGCGCTTCTATCAGAAGGAAAGACCCCTGTGCTCATACCCTTCCACAGCAAAAGAAATTACACCTTGACTCTCAAAGTTAAACACCTATTTCTCCCCATTTCAAAAACTTCAGTGATTAACCAGAACTTTTAGCTTACTCCAGCAAGGAGATTTAGTAACTGCTACTTTGGACTATTGAAATGTAAATTAAAATCTCTTAGGGCAGTGCTCTAGCAATTTAATTTCAGGCTGTGCAGAGCTGTGGAGGAACGCCAGAAAACAATCTCCCTCCTCTTGTAGAAAAAACAGATTAAAGTATGGAAGCTGGTTTACAGTCTTTTGTGCTGTCATTCATTAAGTGCTACCTGTGCCAAATAAAGGCTGGGAATCAGGCAGTCAACAGTAAGTCTCAGAAACACCAATGAACCTTACATGTGGTCTTCATGCTTTGTACTGGGTACCAAAAACACTTGACCTCCGAGATGGAGATGAAGAGAACCAGTGCTTTATGCCTCCAAGGCACCAATCATCCTACTATCTGCACTAGAGTAAAATGGGTGAGGCTTACTGAAGAAAGATTATGTTGGTGGGAAGAGAAAGTGTTTCATCTATATCTGCTGAAATTGTCTGTTCCAGGGGCTGTGGACTGTTCAGTGGGAATTTGGGTGCTGAGGTGTGTTCATCTGCTAAACCCTACGATACAAGTAACACTAAACAATAACCAAGCTATCTCCCCTTGTATATAGGAGGAGGGTCAAGGAGGAGAAGGAGAAGCAAAGAATCAGTCTTTTCACCCCAACACAGTAGAAGTGAACAAGGAAGGAAGGCTGGAGGGAAGAAATGCTCTTCAGAGGCCACTGGAGTTAAGTAAAGAATGCTTTCAAACAAAACATTCGTCCCCTCTTCTGTCTATACCACTCTGATGCCAGTGTGCAGGAACATTTCTGTGGAATCAGAGCAAACACATGGGGCAAAAACGTGATCTCATCAGTAATGGCAGCCCTGCACAACAGGCTGTCCAGGCCTCTTTTCCCAAAATTGCTACTGAGCAAGTGCTCTCCAAGTGCAGCAGTATGAGTGAGGGGCTGTTCTCAGCATGCCCAGCTCCATTATCCCGCTAGCCTAGAAACATGGGACACACTATCATTTGCTGTTAGCACAGTCAGTGGCAAAATTAAAACCTGAGGCTACAAATAAGCCTACACAGGGGTCCACTTTAGGGAAAAAAAAAAACCAAACGAAAAACCAGGCTGTCAGCATGGCAGGATACACCCACCCTGATAAGACCTAAAATCCAATCAAGCTATAATGCAAGCTATCATGCAAGATCAACTGCTGGAGCCAGAGTGTTGCCTTGGTGTTAATTATGCTAAAACCATCGTGGTTCACCAGACTTAGAATACACATCCTGCTTTTTGGAGTCTGATTTGACAGATAAGCTGATAGCTGGCCTGTAAATGTGTGGCTAGCAGTCAGTCACTTTATACTATAAAAGTCCAATCCCCTCTCATGCAGTCAGGTTCTTCCGACTAACCCTTCTTGGGGTGTATGTACAGAGATCCTTCCCTTGGGCTGGGGACGCCCCCCAAGGTTACTCCTCGAGGCTGAGAGAAAGAGAACTCCTCACAAGTGTTGGTATGGGTGAGTTACATCAAATCTCTACTTCATAATTATTTATTTTTACTAGCTTCAATATAATTGTTTCAATAATTGCTTTGTTACAGTGCACTATACTACTTTATGCTATATTATACTCTGCTAGAAGATTTAAAGCATTTGTATTTTGTAGTAAATAGTTCTGATCAAGATATTTTGTCTGATCATTTGTAAAAAATAAATTATTCACTTTATATAAGTATTCTCATTTTGCCAATTGTTAAAAACCTGTGGGACAAAGTGGTTTAATCATACCTCTATAATTCCTTTACATTTAAACTGTTAACACAGTCCAAGACTAAGATAGGATTCAGCTGCACCCAAGCCCTTCTTTGAGAAGGAATTTAAAAAGCAAGGCTCCACCATCACCCCTGTAAGAGACACCAGAGCTATTCTATTCCTCTCCATGCAAGTCAGATTTGCTAGCCAGAACCACAAGAAGACTGTGCTATGTGAATGCCTTGTATGATGCCCTGTGCAAATTCACTTCAGACCATATTAGGGAATGTCACAAAAAGGCCACAGCTGAAGGGAGAAAGCAAACCCATATATCCTGACTGCTACTAAATAAATGTATACAGCCTACACTATAGAAAGGTACCATATTACATCCCAAAAAGATGCACAAGATGTTTACTTACACTACTGACTGTACCAGAGCAAAAACCCTTCCTCTGAAATTAGGACCAAAGAGACACAATTGCTCAATCCTCAAAGCCTCTCCATCCCTCTGTGACCATCCCACCTCACTTCATTTTAAGTCTCTCCTCATTGCTTTTTGTGTCCCAAAGGCCCAAGAAGGGCACTTAGAGAGAAAGCTCCAGAATGAGCAATGCAACTTACTGCTTTGCATAGTGCAAAGGACATACCCATGCTTCCTTAGCTGTAACAATAACCTGGCAGTCCTTCTGCAGCAGCAGGTGTGTTAGTCCTGAGGACAGCAGGGCTTAGCCCATGCCCTGCAGCATGCTGGCCAGGTGTCTTCTCAGCTGAGAGACATTTTGGAGAGTCTTGAAAGCGAGACCATTAGAGGTGCATTTCACCATCAGCATCTTCAACAGCAAAAATAAGTCTGTAATCACAATAGGTTTGTCTAATTATGGCTGTAAATTAAATATGCTGGAAGTACAGGGCAAATGAAATACTCTGATTTATCCTACCAGACACTGGTCCCCATTTATAAAAACTTGTTCTGCACAGTTGTTCTTACAAAAAGCCTTGGTAAGTCACTCGCTATCCGATAGTTACCTTGAGTTATCACAGGAGCAGCCATTACTCATGGTGACAGCCTCAGCACAACAAGCCTCTGTCGAGAGCACGTGAGTTTATGTAAACATGCAATAGATGAACCTCGTGGATATCAGCCTGGGTGAGTCCAGCAGCAGCACACAGCTTGACTGTACACAGGGGGACAAATTGACCGAGCAGTGCATCTTGACAACACTACTTACTCTCTGCACAGTAAGACTGAGATTTTTTTGCTTTTCTTTACACAAGCCTGGGTTTTGTTGGGCTTTTTGTGGGGAGGTTGTTTGGTTTGGGTGGTTTTTGACTTTTGGCTGGTTTTGGGTTTTTTGGGGAGGTTTTGTTTATATCTTTGGGGGGATTGGATTTTTTGGTTGGTTAGGGTTTTTTTGTTTTTTGGTGGCTTTTTTTGAGGAAATGGGAAGTTAAAATATCTCCTACTTAACAGCCACCAATCACATCTGGCAGCATCGAGGGATGGGGGATGGGGAGAAATCTTTCCAAAGTGATGGGAGAAAGCTTGGCTTTGATTTTCTCCATCAGGTCTAATCTGTCTGGCACACTGGGGCACAAGGACACCCAAAGGCCTGGCTATGCAGCCCTCTTTGGGAAAAGGGCTGTGCCCAGATCTGCTGTAGGTTAGAACAATCTTAGAAGCTATTCTAACTCAAATCCATAATCTTCTTTAGCTAACTCTATAGACTTACCTATTTTATCAAACATCTTGAAAGGTAAATTTTCTAAAGCTGCTGGCTGAGGGAGATCAGGATTTCCTCCATGGCTCTGTCTCTTGATTAGGAGATATCTCCTTGCTGCAAGCAGACATGGCTGGTTTTGAGCTGATTCCAAACTATTTTGTTAAAACCTCTAACCAAGCCTCATGGTGCAAAGAGAAGATTAATTCCCTAAGCAAATATAGTAAAGAACAAATAACATGCATACCAGTTATTTTTCTACTGTCAAAGTTACTTCATTATCATTCTATCATTATTTTCTTCTTCTAAAAAAAAAAAAAAAGTAATGAAAGCCAGTCTGAAAACAGAATATTCATCTTCTGACTTTTTTTACTGCTGTTTTAGGCTTTTATATCTTCACTGCATATTAGAAGAGGTGGGGGAGGGGAAACCCAGTAAGTAGGTAGTAAGATTGATTTCTGGAACTGTTATTTAATCTCTGGGATTTTTTTCAGCACTTAATACAAAGCAGCCAGTAGGGAACAATCACATTTTGTGTTCATTCGTCTAATTAAGGAGAAGTAGTCAGTTCCTAGTGCCACACATTCAGTGGGGGATTAGACAAATTACTGTGGTCTGTCATCAGACAGACATACCTGTCCTCCATCAGTCTCTGCACAGCCCTGCAAGCAGGGAGCTGCATGGCATGGTCCTGTGCCCCAGTTTCTGCAGTGCCACCACCCCAGAGCAAGGTCCAGCCATGGCCAGTCGCAGCCACTGGTAGATACCCCAATCCCACAGCGAGAGCTGCTCCCACAGAGACAGGAGGCAACAAGGGGCTGGGAAAGTTCTCCTTGCCACAGGCATCAAGGAAATATTGCCACAGACAATATGGAGGAAAATCATGCCAACTGACTCATTTGTTTGAAGCTTTGTTTGATAGGAACATGAGGCATATGGGGACAGAATAAATCTGCACTGGGAAGTGAACTGGGATAACAAATAAGAAGATAATACTGAACTCTGTTTTTCAGGGAGTACAACTACATTCTTACCTAACAATATGTCCCTTTAGTGATAATACACTGGAAACAGTTCAAAATCACATTAATATCAAAAAGAGGTTCTTATTAGATTTCAGTTTAAACAACAGAATTCTCTATTAATGTGAATTCATTAGTATCTCATTCCCTGGATGTATATATATAATTTACTACTACATTTATTTGGGGTATTTAAGCTATACACGACCCCAACCTCATAGAAGCAGTACTTCTATCCCCCAGAGGAGTGAGAACAATGACAAGCAGGTTCTCTTCTGAGCCCTTGCCAAACACTGTGGCACAGCAACTGCAATACCTGATCAGGCAAAACCTCTTTTAAAAGGCAATGGTTATTTACAGAGACAGTGAAGAGCCAGGAGATCAGAGCTCTGCTGTGTGGCACAGCCACAAGAAATTACACTATTTCTCTTTGCCCAAAGATGGAGAACACCACTTACAGAAACCACAGCAAAATTGGTCAAGTCATCCTCCATCCATCACAACGTCTGCAGCTTCCTTTGCAAGGCGGGCAAGATGATAATAAATATGATATGAGGGCACTAATGTGTGTCTTTTCCCTGTGCAAATAAGCTGCCTGCAGGACCTGGCTCCTCAGGAGTAAAGGCCAAGCAGAAATCCAGGGAAAACAACAGGACCTGGTTAACTGAGTGATGCCACACCACTCAACAGACATGATCCTACAGAATGGAGCATGCAGTCCCAGTCTGGCACTGTTTACAAACATGATGCAACTGGCATCTTTTAAATGCTGTTGTAACAGGTGAGAACACATGTATCCTGGGGAGGAAATAGCATTTTTATTGACTGACAGATTGCAGTATTATGTTGAACATCCCATTAAAAATTGAGTAAGCCTTGCCTAAAATATGGCACTGCACTGTGGAAATGTTAGCAGTGAAGTGGTCATTTTATCAAGGTTAAGATTGCTCTGTAAAGCTTTGCTCAAACAGCTATGTTGGTTATGAATGTCAAATAAATAAGTAAATACAAATTGTATCTCAAAGCTGGCTTAGCTCCGCCAGGGTAATCCCTAGAGCAGGTACAGTTATGCTTTCAAAAGCTTAGTCAGTCTGTTTGAGGAAATAGTGTAACAAAAGCAGCATCTGTCTGTATCTCTACTGCAAGGCTCAGCAGACACACAATGCCAGCACAGCTGCAGCAGCGCTCCTTCCACGCCAATGTAAGCTGTGTGCATGTGTGAATGTACAGATAGATAATGTGTGTCTGCATGTACATGTCCTGACTCTCAAGTTGCGCTTCCAGCCACAGTTATGGCTTTTAACTGCTTGTGGGGCACGCACAGCTCCCCAGCAGCTCCTGGCAGTGGTGACAGACACTCCAGTGCCTGCTGCTTCCTCCCTTCGTGCTACAGTCCTGGTCTGACTAAAACCAGGTTGATGAAGTACAACATGGATAAAAAGTCCTTATGCACGTACAAATTTGACACTTGAGCACTGAAGACTTTCAGAAGGGATCTGAATTACATCTTTGCTTATTACACATCTAGTTTTCCTCACTCTGACAACTTCACGACTCACATTTGCTTGCCTTGGACTTCTGCATCAAGTTTCCATTCCTACAGCAACCAGTGCTTGACCACTCAAGAAGTATCATTACTCACCAAATACCATCAAGAGTAAACGTTCTGTGTTGCCACAATCAAAAGTTGAAGAGGGCTTAATGAAAGATTTTATCACTTAAAAACCTTCAAGGGATAGTGTAGACCGGCCAAATAACTCTGGATGAGATGACTTTCTTGTCTTGCAAGAAGTTTTCAAAGGTCTCAGCTGTTTGGGTTTTTTTCTTGCATCCTGATGAAAAGTTATTTGGAAAAAAACCCAGAGAATATATATTTCTCAAAAATGCCTACTATACCTATCAGAACATGTAACCTAGATTAGAAAGATGGGAATTAAATTCCCCCTCTGCCTCTTTCAGACCAGGAACTTCCATTCAAAAACCATTCCCTCTAAGAAAGACATTTCATAAGTAAGTTTAAAAAAATAAAATTGACAGCCTCTCTTATTTCTGACAAAAAAAAGTCTGCTCTGGACTTCCAGACAAGGACAAAACTGACAGCAAGTCACATTTAGGTTAGAAACATGTATAATTAAACTAATATTTTGCTGAAAGCAGAGCCAGCCCTGAGTGCAGGCAGAGCCATCAATTTCATCACCTGCCTGTGCTCATACCTGTGTGAAGGTGGATGGCCTAAGACCAGTCCATTCCTGTTCGCCCCACAGCAGCACAGCAGTGAAGCTCTTACAAGTCTTGACCTCCCCTCCCATACCATTTTCACCTTCTCTGGAGCCAAAATCTAGCCATTCCTCACCTGAACAACAATGCTGAGGTCAGCTTCTGCTGCTGAGAAGCTCAGAGCCAGCCCTGGCTCCTAACTAGCCAGGCAGAGGTCAAGTCTCCCAGAGAGCTTTGCTGCAACAGTAAGGAATGAAAAATTGGAGATGTTTTTCCTGATTGTTATGTCAGCAACATGTACATGGGTCCTGTGTACACCAAGCGGCAGTGAGGAAACATCTGCAGAGTATTCACACATCTGTCACTCCACCTTTTTAAACACTGTAAGCTACTGGTCCTAGCAAATGCTTTACAGTTGCTCCCGGGTTCATAAATCTGAGCACCTATATAAATCTCAGTATCTCCTAAACTCTACCTTATACTTGACCAGGTCCAGCACAGCACTTCACAGTCACACCATGTGCCTGAGAGTATCATCCAAAAGCTTCCTGAATTCTGTCAGGCTTGGTGCTGTGACCACTCTCATGGGGAGCCTATTCCAGCACCCAAACACTCTCTGCGTAAAGAATCTTTTTCTAATATCCAACCTAAACCTCCCCTGATACAACTTCAGGCCATTCCTTCAGGTCCTGTCACTGGTCATCAGAGTGAAGAGATTGGTTCCTACCCATCCTCTTCCCCTTTGAGGAAGTTACAGACTGCAAGGAGACCTCCCCTCAGTCTCCTCCAGGCTGAACAGACCAAGTGACCTCAGCCACTCCTCACATGGCTTCCCCTCAAAGCCCTTCACCATCTTCGTTGCCTCCTTTGGACACTTTCTAATAGCTTGATATATTTTGTTTATTGTAGTGCCCAAAACTGCACAAAATATTCAAGGTGAAGCTGTCCCAGTGCAGAGCAGAGCAGGACAATCCCCTTCCTCGACCAGCTGGAAATGCTTTGCCTGTTGTGCCCCAGGACACGGTTGAGCCTCCTGGCTGCCAGGGCACTGCTGACTCAGATGCAACTTGCCATCAGCCAGGACCCCCAGGTCCCTTTCCATGGCACTGCTTTCCAGCATCTCATTCCCCAGGCTGTTTGTACGTCCAAGGTTGCCCCATCCCAGGTGCAGAATCTGGCACTTTCCCGTGTTGAACCTCATACAGTTGGTGATTGCCCAGTCCTCTAATTTGCTGAAGTCCCTCTGCTGATAGAAGAAATAGAAACTTTACTCACAGTATCCTGGAATGCCCAAATAAGGAACAATAGGATTCTAGAGAAGTCCTAGAAAATTTGGTAAGGATGTACTCAAACAAGGATATAAACTAAGCTCTGTGTGCTCAAACCAGATAAAATAAAGAACAGACATAACAGTTTTTGGTGGTGGAACACAATGATGCTGTACCTGCTGTACCTGCTCAAGAACTGAGGTCAAGATGATGAAGAAGACCTGGAAAGACCAAAGAAGGACTTCCAATAGGGGTGTGGCTATGTAAAAACCAAGTAATGAATATGTATCGAGTAAGCAAGAATATCTAATGAATATGTAAACAGTATGTGTAATAAAAAGCCCTGTCTGTCTGTCATTTGGTACATTTGATTAGAGGAGCTATCCTCCAAACGTCCAGCATGCTGCATAAAGAAGAATGCCCTTTTTAATATCTCCAAATTGTTAAAAAATTTGCCGCTTTTCAGTATCACTGCAGGGCCTTCCTGCCTTCAAGGGAATCAACAGCTCCTCCCAGTTTTGTGTCATCTGCAAACTTTCTTAATATTCCTTCCAGTCCTCTGTTCATATCATTTATGAAGATGTAGAAGAGCACAGGGCCCAAGATGGAGCCCTGTGGAACCCCACTAGTGACAGGTCACCAGTCTGATGTCTCCTCATTCACTATTACCCTCTGTGCTCGACCCTTGAGCCAATTGCCCACCCACCACATGATGTGTTTATCCAGCTGTGTGCTGGACATTTTGTCCAGAAGTACCCTGTGAGAGACACTCTTGAAAGCTTTACTGAAATCCGAAAAGATTATGTCAGCTGGCTTCCCTTGATGAACTAAGTGGGTTACCTTGTCATGAAAGGAAACCAGGTTTGATAAGCAGGACTTCCCTCTCATGAAGCTATGTTGGCTCCTGTTGATGACTGTTTTGTCTTCTGGGTGTTTTTCAACACCTCCCAAAATAATCTTTTCCATAACTTCACCAGTTACTGAAGTGAGACTGACAGGCCTGCTGTTTCTGGCATCCTTCTTCTTGCCCTTCTTGAAAACTGGGACAACATTCGCCAGCTTCCAGTCAGCTGGGACCTCTCTGGATTCCCAACACTGCTCAAAAAATATTGAGAGAGGCTTTGCAATGACATCAGCCAGCTCTTCGAGGATTCCTGGATTAATCCCATTAGGCCCCATTTATTTGTAAGGATTTCTTTCATGGACTGCATGTTAAACAGAGCCATCAGACTCCTTGGATGAAGCACAATTGAAATGCATCTTGGCAAAACAAATATTTCACCACTAATTATGACATTGCTTCTGAACATAGAAAGAGAATACCAATGTTTAGATGACTAACAAAAACATATTTGCTACACATGGACACCCTTGTTCAGTTATAGCCAGTCATTTCTCAAGTACTTGGGGCTTCAATAGCAAGTGGATGATGGAGAATAGGATTGGAAAATGACTCACTGCCTGGAAAGCTGCTCTCTTAAGCAGAATACACTGAATTTGGAAGAGAGAAATGCTTTCTTGGTTTCTCCTTTGACACAGCTAAGCCTGCTGGGAGCAAACAGCAGAAGGAAGGCCCTGCCTCGGGTGTTGTGCCATATGCACCACACAGCTCACACTCTCTCCATGCTCATCACTGCTGTTGGTTTTCAGAAGCCTGCTCATTCTTGAAGAAATAGGCTGTGTCCATTAGAAGAAAAACTCCAATGCATAGAACAGACGGAAAGCATGAAATTGTGCATGGAAAAGTAGGGGGAGGATTACCATAAATGTTTTTTTGGTTTTTAATTTCTTCCATAGTCTGAATAAAAACTAACCTACAATATTTCTTCAGTTGCTTCAGCCAGCTCATCCTCTTAAAATTCATGGAAATTATGATTTTCAAAACAGCATTTAAAGGCCACACTGGATTCCAAGTTTTCTTTAATCATGAGGCAGAATAATCAGCAGATCACAATAGATAAAGCTAGAAGGAGCCAAAACTCATTGAGGTTGTAAGATATCTCCAACAGATTCAGAATTATTTGGTTCAGAGTTTGCCTTGCAAAATAAGCACCCTGAAGGCTGCTAGCAATGACAGAGTACAATTTCTCTTTTTTCATAGTGAGAGTCACGTGAGTTGATAAATGCTGCCTCATTTGAAAGCCAGGTGCTTATTCCCTGGCTCTAATAGCGCTCTGCAGACTGATGACTGATTAATTGACAGGCATTTGGGATACCTAGGGATGAATATCAACAAGAAAGGGAAATGTCAGAGAGTGAAATGTATTGCAAGGCTTGTGGAGATTATGAGAAGCTGTATTATCAAACAAGAGAAGGAAGTTGAGGGATAAGGAAGCGTAGAATCAGAGCATCCAGCAGGATAGTAATAATTAAGTCCAGGGAGAGAATTTTATAAATGTAGATTTAACAGCTTTACTCAGATGCTCATCTTTTCTTGTATAACCAGTAGGTTTATTCAGAAATCATGTTAGTAATCAACTCAAGTAGAAGTGTCAACGTGAGTAGAAAAGAGGTTGCACAGTTGAATAGTTAGGTTGAAGAAAAGCAAAATTACAATCTCCCTGCTGCCTGCTAATGACTTAATGACCTCAAATGTGATCCATAGGGGGCTGCAAAAGAAAGCTTTAAAATTTATGCAGGATTTTCATATCTTTTATGCTCTTTTCCAGATATTAACATGACCAGTGTATAAAAAACAATTTCCTTTGTCATTTTGAGCTCAAGTTGCAATCCTTTTCAGTAAATATGTATATATCAGCAAGTAAGTAATAATGTCCCTTAGGCTAGAATTGTGACCTTGGTGTCACCCAGAAAACAAGCTGTGTTAATTGCCCAGCTGCAATGCCATGAAAATAAACACATCTATTTATGAGCAATTGCCTGTTCTTACATATCTGTTAGTGCACCATCTTACCTTTATAATGAGGCTGGCCAGAAAAAAAACCCTCTGCTTAACAAGATGGTTCATATTTCACCACTGAGTTTTGCCTATTGTAAACATGAGCTGGAACAACTAAGAATGCCTTTGGTACAGGAGAAAAAAAAACAAGTGAGATAATTGCTGCAAATATCCAGTGTTAAATCATCATTCCTTGAGATGCCTGATTTCCCAGCAGTTCCCCAGCCACAATACTATGCGATCAATATTTCACACTGCATGTATAAATGAGATGACGTGCTTCCAATTTGCAGCCTCTAGACCCCTGAGGAGTCCATGGAGTGATTTTAAGTTGTCCCAGAAAGGAGACTACAAAAGCAAGCTATTATATTCTCTGTATGATTGGGAAGGGGTTTTGGTCCACAAATTGCTAGAAATTGAAATTCTGTAAATGAAGTCTTCAAACAGGCTAACAGGGTGGTAACAACCACAACCATGAGGCTTGACATGTGGTCTCATTAAACCAGCACAAGCAGACAGTGTCAACATAGGCTCCCTCAGCCTTTCTGCTGCACACACCAAGCCAAAGCCTGAGGAGCTTTTGAAAGGTTTGCCCAAAACTTTTAATTTCAACAGATGAGAATTTCTCTACATCTAAAACTTTCCAACAATAATAATAAACAGAGGCATACACAGTTTGTGCAAAGCACTTCAGTCTTTGGGGTTTGTAAACTTAGAATCAACTGGAAAATTGAAAAACACCTTAGTGTAGTGAAAGGTTACAACCAAACAGGATTATTCTAAATTACAATGAGAATAAATATATATTCATTTAAAACATTGATTTCACATTCAAGCTATTGCTTTCTTATAACAGCCTTTAAATACCAATAATTATTTGTTGGTTTTTATTGTTCAGACTGTTTTATATGAACACGTAAGGCAAATGCTCAGAAACAAATCCCGGTGCTGATTATTTTTAATAGTGCAATGCTTTTTTTATTGTAACCACTGAGATACAATTCTTATTAAACTATTCAGCACTCCTAGAGAAAGTTAAGTAAAACAGAATCTGATTTACTTTAAGGCAAGAGCTTTCCATCTCTGCTCTCTCTCCCTTCTCTGCTCAAATAAATAAAAATGTGTGCCAGCTATGTGGAGAATCAATGAAATTATATTAAATTTGCAATTCAGCCAAGTGTCTGCCAATTCAACTAATTATTTATATTTTGAGTCTTGTTGATGCTGCGGTTATTGAAAAGCTCAACAGCCCAACTCTTTAACATAAGCAATATCTGAGGCTTTTACATATCCATTTCATTAAAGTTGAAACATTTTGTGGCCTAGTTAAGCAGCAATGACAATTTTCTAATTACTTACCGGAAATTGTGAAAAATAGTTTGGTCCCCTGAAATGCATTTTATGAAGTAGCACATTTTCAATAGTTGCCAATAGCTTAGTATACATGCTTTAAAAATATTTAGATGTTTGGAAAATAATGACTGACCGAATTTACTTCCCATAGGACTTCTGTGAAAAGCTCTTGGTGGAGGTTAGAGGGCAGCAAATCCTTCCAAACTCCACGCAGCAAGTCCTGCTCCAGGCAGGAAGCTGTGCAAAGTACCCCCAAAACCCCCATCATTCTCCCTATTCCAACAGTAAGAAAGCAATTAGCCTGATGTTAGTAAATCCTGACCGGGATGAGGAAAGCCTGCTCAAAGACTGTTGGGCAATGAATTTCAACCTGTAATATGACAAACACTGATGCAAATGCTTCAAAATCAATTTGAATCCACAAGGAAGAGTTCACTGCAAAGAGCTGCCCTCCCAGGGTTGCTAAACACCTTATGACATTTATCAGAGGACTGCAGGTAACAACCTCACTTCTCCTTGGCAGATTACATCCTGCCTCCATGAACTCACCTTTAAAAATTTCAAATGTATTGTACATTACTCAATTCCTGTCTAAAAATGTCCATTATTAGCAAAACTGATTTTGGTATGGAGAGAAATTATTTCAGTGTAATCTGCAAAATAATTTGTAGAGATTTCAGCAAAGCAATTAGGGGAATTTTCAGACTACAAATACCGTAGTGATATTTTATCTTGACTGATAGACCTGTCAGGATTTCCAGCCAAAAATATGGCTGTATTTCTCTCCTTACCACCCCATCTTTTCATGAGTTATATCTGAAATTTTCTTCTTTCTTGCATTTATTATTAGAACCTTGGCACTTTACCCAACTTTAATCCATTTTAATCCTCTTGTTGTCCCACTGAGCAGAACTGAACAGGACTGCAGAAAAAGGGACAAATTGATGCCATGTCTGCAGGGCTCAGGAGCCATGACAGAGAAATGCAAACCAAATCGAAGCTCTAAAATGTACCAAGTGCTCATTGAGCAGGGGAAATCAAGTCTAAACAAAGCTGATTTCACATACATCATACAATCTTGCAATCATATAATGGCCTGAGTTCAAAGGGACCTCAAAGATAATCTCGTTTCAACACTCCTGCTGGACTGGGACACCTTTCACTAGACCAGGCTGCTCAGAGCTCCACCCAGCCTGGCCTTGTACACTCCCAGGGATGGGGCGTCCACAACTCCTCTGGTCAGTCTGTTCCAGTGCCTCACCACCCTCACAGCAAAGAATTTCTTCCTAATATCTAATCTAAATCTACTCTCTTTCATTTTGAAACCATTCTCCATTGTTCTGTCACTGCATGTCCTTTTAAAAAGTCTATCTCCATCTTTTCCATGGGTTCCCTTCAGGTACTGGAAAGCCACAATTAGATCACCCTGAAGTCTTCTCCAGGCTGAAAAACCCCAATTCTCTAGGCCTTTCCTCATAGGAGAGTCGCTCCATCCCTCTAATCATCTTGGTAGCCCTTCTCTGGACTCGGTCGAATAGGTCGATGTCCTTTCTGTGCTGGGGACCCCAGGGCTGGATGCAGCACTCAGGAGGGGTCTCACCAGAGCACAGTAGACGGGGCAGAATCCCCCTCCTTCAACCTGCTGGACACAATGCTTTTGATGCAGCCCAGAATACAATTGCTTTCTAGGCTTTGTCTGTGTGACTAATGAACACTGGTCACAGTACGGACCCCTGAGGGGCACCACTTGTCAGTGCTGTCCATTGGGACTCTCAGCCTTTGACCACTACTCTCTGGACGTGACTATCCAACCACTTTCCCATCCATCTAACAGTCCACTCATAGAATCCATCTCTCTTCAATTTAGAGGGAAGGATGTTGTGAGGGACTGTCAAAGGCTTTACAGAAGGATCTGTTCTAAACTGAACACAAACTATTGTGGGCTCTGCAGCATGGTTTTTGAGTGGCAAGAAAGGTAATGTTCAGTGGGACAGTGCCAACAGCAGCAGTGGGGTTCTGCCTGCTTAGAAAACATGAATCTGATACATTTATTTGGAAGGGAAAATAAATGAGTTCTGCTCACTGTTGTCTCAACATTTCCAGTGTGTCCCTATACAAGGGTATCTCTGCTCACTGCCAAGCCCATCAAGAGGAGAGCCGTGTATTTCCTTAAAGCATCACAGAGACATGGAGAGAGGAACAAACCATCAAAGTCTGTTACTGCAGCTGCAGCCCTTCAGAGCTTTAAACACCAAATTGTGTATTTGCAGCCTTCCTGCTCTCAGCAGGCTTACCATGTACCTGGAGGTCTAGGCCCAGCTCTTCTCCACACACACACACACACACACACACACACACACACTCTCTTACAGTGACCTGGTTCCAACCCATATCAATAATTCAGTAAGACTTGGATCCATTACCTCACATATGCCTACTCTGAAAAATAAAAGCAAGTAACTGACTCTGCATACAAAAGCACTCCCAGTCAAAGGCAAGGTAGCTCCCCAGCCTTCATACTGTTCAGCAGGCAGAGAAAACACTTCCTTTCCCACAAAGGCTGAGGTTTCTGGATAATGGAAATGCTCTCCCTAAGTAATGTAGGCATTACTTAAAAGAGCAAGGCAAAAAAAATGTTGCCTTTCTGAATTTCTTGTTTGGTATCTTTTAGAGTCTTTGATGCTGTGTCTCTGGAACTGAAAGCAAAAATGCAACTACAGAAAACAAACTTTTTATTCTTCTTCAGCCTTTTGGCAGGAATAAAAGCATTTGCTTACTGACCTACCTGTAGAGAAACACAAAGCAACACTTCGAATACCCATTCCAAAGCAGAAGCAAAAGGTAAAAGCCAAACAACTGGGAGCCTGCTCAAGGATCATAAATTTCCTTGTGTGACTCCATTTCTCAAACAATCTTCTGTTCCTGAAAGTACTATTTAAAACTGGGGGGAAAAATTCTCTACTTTAAAGAAATTCTGGAATGGCAGAAAGTAATTAAGTGAAAGAGTACCGTTCTGAATATGTTTTCAGTGCTCATGAAGTTTCTTGAACATATTCAACTGGTAGCTCTGAAAATAAAATAAAAAACTTCAGTGGCTAGGAAGAGTTGAACAGAAAACAGAATATGCTGGTTGCTTAGCTCCAGACATGTCTCCTAAGCATAATACATATCTGGAGTGGGGAAGACAGCTCTGTCACCATGTAAAGATGAATAAAATATCCAGATATCCATTTTGGATATCCAAAATTGTTTGTCACAAATTATTACTTTGCATTAAAAAGATAAATTGACTGAAATGGGAGTTCTCTTATTCCTTAGTCAACCAAATCTATTAAGAAAAAGATATTTTGATTGCTTTTTTTGGCTGTGCAGTATTTTGCATAATAAAAATTTTTAACAGTTCATTATGATTGTAAAATAATTATTAAAATATTAAATAGGCCAGTTTTATGGCATCAAACCAAAATAATTTGCTGCAGCACATAAGCTAGTATATGAAATTTGCTGAAGACAGGGTTTCGCTCTGGCTGTAAAATCACAGGACTAGAATACAAAACAGAGCATTCCAAGACAAAGACATTTATGAACCTTAACTACCTGGGTTTAGAGACTATGACATCAGTGATGCTCAGAACAAGAGAAAGCGTTTACAAAGTATACACAATCCTACTCTTTGGTCAATCAGTAATTATAAAAATTGTTTATATTTGGGGTATTTCATCTAATCTTCAAGATCTCTCATAGAGGAATATGGTGATAAAACATGGGGTTGGCTTTGGCTTTCACAACACTGAAATCAATCAAGTGCCTGTATGCAGTTCAGAGAGAAGATAAATCGTGTTTGTCACACCTACAACCAATTTTCTGAGGGGAAAAAAAAAATCTAACAATTTAGAGAAGCCTAGATGCCTTATATTTATCCTTTCTCTGAGAGCTAGAAGTGAAGACAGAATACATCTCTCTTTTTTTTTTATAAGCATCTTTTTTAATAGAGCCTTTCTTTTTAGAGGTAGATTTCTTACTACAGCTGAAGCTTTTGCTTGAGGCAGAAGACACCTAAAATGTTTGAAACAGAGTACTCTGGGCTCCATGTAGTGGCCTAGATTATACTTCATATAAATGAAGTTATTATATTACTCTCAACATTCATCAGGAAGTATGACAAAGTTTAAAATGCCTTATATTTGTTATGAAAAACAATATTATGAAAAATCCTTCCTATTATACCTGTTTAATTTACTACCTCCTTCTACATATATATTCTAGTTACAAGACATGTTTGTTTTCTTAATTGGTAAATATTAGAACAATATGAGATTTTAAATTAGAAAAAATATGTGCTGTTGTGAACTCTTAGTTACAGAATTACTCGCCTCCACTGCATCACCTAGATAATTCACCGATCTAGATACCCTCATAAATATTCAGGCAGGTCAGTCTCAAGCACAGATGCTTACCAGGCAGATGCGCTTCAGGCATTTGTTTCTGAAGCCTAGAAAATGTAAGAGAGTAGTTTTCTCTGCATCATGTCCAGCCACTTTTGGTTACCCCTGGCCAAAATGACCAGGTACTCAATGACAACAGAGCCCGCTGGCTGAAGCCTTGATGCAGGTTCAACACATGATGTGAACTCGTGCCTCTGGGTGTGCAGTGAGACTCATTAGCTGTACTACAACAATGATCAAACAAGTCTCTGGAGCACTGGGACTGAAAACACAACCTGAAGTCTAGGGTAGAAATAAACCACATACAAAGACACTGGATGAAGAAATATGAGAGGCATAGAAGAACACTCATGTGCAGAAATATTAAACACAGTAAGACTCAACAGTTTAGAAAAGCAAGGACAGCTAGGACTTGCTATTTTGAGTAGGTGAAAAGAATAGTTAGTTGTTGTTTCTCATCATACAACAGAACACAATCAGGCACCCAGCCTAAAACAATAAAAAGAAAGCCTTTTTTCATGTAATAGATAATCACACCATTGGAACACAGGAATGTCCAGGCAAAAAATATAATTACTTCAAAAAATTGCTTTAAAAATTCATGGACTGTCCAGAAAAGGATCACTGCCCACTTGTTTTCTTCCTTTCCTAAGTATACGACCAGTTACAGCTGTCAAGGATGAAGTATGGACTAGGAAGCTATAGAACTCACTCACTTAGCTTCATTAGATAGCAAAAACTCATTTCAATTCAAAATGCTCGGGGAGTACAAAGCAGCAGTAATAACAATGAAAATTTAAGATATGCCCATCAGAATAAACAATATACAGAATAGGCAATGTATCAAAGTTGTTATTGCCACTCTGTGCTATGAGAATTAGAGCTGGGATTGAGAGATTGCAAGTAGCTCCAGTACTTTTCACCTGAATTACAGAGCTACTTTCTAACAGGAGACCCTTCAAAGCAGAAGGTATCCTGACAAGTCTGTGTGCATAATGTTTACTTATTTCTATTTGGACTGAAACAAGCGAAGAAATCCAGGCTCTAGATGCCCTTGCGATCACTCATAAATGTAATTTAGTGCACCAAAACCCAATAGATTAAAATAATATTTATAAATAATTATGAGCTGACACCTAAGAGCTAACATAGCTGAAATGACAAATTAGAAATGTCATCTCATGATGTGTGTTAGCCCAGTGTCACTCAAAGCCAATGTATTTTTTCTCATATCAAATTAGACTTGCCAGCTACTGTGGACTTTTTTTTCCTTGAGCAAGGTACAGCTGAAAGGTCTGCAAAGAGAAAACTGCTTCTAAAGCATTTCTTTTGGAGCAGTCCTTAAAGTTTCTACATGGGCCAATTATGTTGGACATGGGAGCAGAGCTGCTGCATGTCAAAATGCTTTCATTGTAGAAGTGTTTCTTTGAAAACGAACCATATAGGCTAATAAAAAGGTCTTTCATAAGTTGACAAAAATATTACGAAGCTGAATGAAAGACTTGGACAATAATAGAACAAAGACCTGGACTATTCTTCCTTGAGAAGTCTCAGGCAGGAGAAAGGGTAGAGTTTTCTGGACACCAAGAAGAGCAATAGCATGACTGAAGGCCTTGTCAGACACCAAAGCATCCTTTTGCTCAACATATGGGGGAAACACGCACATTCACGTGTCATTTACTATTGCTGCAATGTCACATCAATAACCCAAAATTAAGAGCCAGAAAGTGAGGGCTCGTGCTCATACAAGAGCTTCTGCATTGTCAAAGATCCTAAAAAGTTTGTGGACAGAAAGAGAACACAGACAGTAGGAGAGGGCACAGACTTTAGCTCAGGGTTATTCTGCATGTAATTTGATTTCATGTGTTTTCCTACTTTGTATTCATTGATTTCAAGTCCTTCCTCAGTATCCAATTGGTAGCTCATATTGGATAGGCAAGTGGCCAGCTGAGACTATGGGCGTAATTAATGTCTTTTAATAACTCACCTTAAACTTCAATTTATACAAGTCATAAATCTAAACAACATCTTTTGGTCACAGTTCTTTCCATCTTATTTTTTTATCATGTACCCCTTTGTTACACACATATCATACTCATCATATCATAATCTAAATTGTAAACTGTTCAGGACAAAAAATATTCTGTCTTGCATATTCTTGTGCAACGAGACCACGAACAATAAGCCCCTGCCACAATAGCTCCTCTGGAAATTAATATATGTGATAATACTATTATATTCTTCCAACCATTTCTTTATCATTTTGAAGTATGTTTTTTCCAATATTTTTTTAAGAGTGGCAGTGAAAGCTTCTTTCTGATTTGCATTCAAACATGAATAAGAAGCCAAGTGCTGCACTTCTTTGTTGCTCATTTAGCATCCTTCAGGTTCCCACAGACTGATGAAAGAAGCAGACAGGTCTTCATACGTTCCTGGTATTTACCCTCTTCTCAATTCCTTGAACACAGAACACATAAGAAGAGATAATGACAAAGTTTTCCTGAATATTTCCATTAAGCTAAACCTGTTTCTAAGAGCAAAGCCAACATTAAAACCCCATCCAGGGAATGTTTTCCACTGAAGCCCTGCTCAGGGAGGGCATGCTGCCTGCCAAAGGGAAAATGACTGTGGAGCTGAGTCACCCATTCATTAGTATCTGTGAATAGGAAAAGCAGATTCTAATAGTGGAACTCTATGCCCTGAAATGATCATGCCTTACTATTTGGTTTATGGGCAGGTTTAATGTGGCAATTCTTTTAATAGTATGATTCTGTGAATTCACAGAAGTGAAAATCTATACGGGATTTTTTTTTTAGGCATTTGTCTTCTAACAGCCATGACTCATAAACAAAGTCCCTCAGATGTCACCCACAAGGCCTTCTGTTTTTCTAGGCTTTTGATGGCTCTATATGACGCTCGCAGCCCACAGCCCACGTCCTGCTTAGCTCACTACTCTGCAATCAGTTCATCCATGCAGAAAACAAACATAGTGATGCTTTTATCCCTCCCTTTCCTATTCCAAAGCCACCCTGTGACTCCTTTCAGTGCTAACAACTGTTCTAAATCATGAGCAAAGCAGGATTGATGGCTAACAGAAACCTTATGCTTTCTTCACCCTAGGAAGTTAAGATTTCACCAGTCACTTGCAAACATCCCAACCAGACTAGTTCAGAAATGTATGTTTATTAGAGTTTCTTCCACTTGGCAGAACAAACATGAAAAGTAACCCATGGCTTTAATAATTTACCCTCCATGGGCACAATTTGGCCATACAGCTAATTCATGCTGTAGATTCGGCTCAGTGAAGCACTGCAAATTATCCATACAAGCAAAAAATCCACTTCCAGAGAGTAGATTTAGGTTAAGCAACATTCAAGGATTTGCACGCAAGACTCTCACCACAATGATCAGTGAAGACATCAACACCATAATAGATTGGAAAGATGCACCAAATGCAATATTTACTTAGTGCATAGAAAAGAGCCAACTTTCATTCCCAAAACAAACATTCAGTAACAGTTGAGAATTAAAACTCTTCAAAAGTTCTCAGGAATAGCTTGTATTGGTGTTGTTTGATTTTTGAAATATTTAGACATTTGGAATTTAAGGGAATGCCAAAACCCTTTGACTTGTAGAGAGAGGAAATAAGATCATTCTAGGATATTCCTACTATTTAATTTTAGTTCACACAATAAAAAACAGTAGTCCCAATCAACTTGCTCATCTCCTTCTGTAGCTATACACTGAGCATTCAACTTCATGAGAGATCACTGAGTTTTCTAAGCAGCTGGTCAATGTACACAGTACAGCCTGCCTGCCTAGCAGACCCCAAATTCATAATCCTCAGCTGAAAACAGTAAAGAAGAATGAATGTTTTACTCTGATACTATGAATCTCAGCTCTTTTAAGACATCAGTCGATACCAATTGCAGTATAAATCTTGCTCGGCAAAGTAGAAGGGGTCTATTCACTTCTTTATATTGTCAATTTCAAAATGCCCGTTAAATAAAGCTTGGGATGCACTCCTTTAAACATTTCCTCCGGGTTTATGGACAATGTCAGCTCTTAGTAATTAAACATTCTCTGCAGCCATGATGATTAGGAACTGAAAGAATAACACTATATACAGGACTACTACTTTCCTTTCTGTTTTAAGGTTTTGTTCTTGCAGGTTACAAAAATGCCCCTCAGGTAATTTTTGTTTGAGCAAATGGTTCTTGCAGCCATTCTTAATGAGGAAGACACAGTGACTTGGACAGGTTTAGGTCTGTTAACATAAAGAGGTAAAAGAAGTA
Source organism: Pyrocephalus nanus (assembly GCA_038380795.1). Taxonomy (NCBI): domain Eukaryota; kingdom Metazoa; phylum Chordata; class Aves; order Passeriformes; family Tyrannidae; genus Pyrocephalus; species Pyrocephalus nanus. Next base: position 25,561,679 of record CM076260.1, on the reverse strand, counting down.
ACTTATTAGGAACAAACTTCATTGCTGGCAATAAGCTCCAACTGAGTTAAAAAAACTTAAGTCAGACACTGTAATTAAGAAATGCAGCACTTTTTCAGTTTAAATGTAATTAAAAGGGTTTTTTTAAATTCCTTTTTATTAACATGACCACAAAATAATGAATCGCTACATCTGAGGAGTGCAAATGAAATTTTTGAAACAGCACTAAATTCTAATTAGGAGAAAAGCATTTCTAGAGTTTGCTACTTATTGAAAAATAAGTTCAACCCTAACTGTCCAAGAGTGTTGGTGGCTGGCATTACTGCAGAGAGTTGAGTGTCATTGCTAGAGAACTGGGTTTAGTGTTCTAAATTCTGTGCAACTGACAATTTAATAAATATTGAACTTATCATGTAATGAAATAAACATGTGCCAAGAACATTGCTTGCAAAAATATGAAAAGTCTGTTACACTTCAGGTATTGTTTATTCTGACATAAAACCCATTCACAGAAAGCACCTTAGTGGACCCAGTTATACAGCTAGATGGCATATACAGAAAGATGATTTTTCTCTCTCAGGTGAGTATTTAATCACCTTAAGTAAGTGTCACACAGGCAAACCGGTTTAAAATAGTTTCCAGCTACCTACAGGAAACAAGTGGCTCTTCTCTCCTCTAACTTGATACATGTTGGGAGCCCACACTGCAGTTAAAAAGAGTGAATATCCCATCAAACTTGCTTGACAACCAATTTAGACATGCCAGCTTGATGGCTGTGCTTCAGATCACTTTTGCCTTCAGTTTGGAAGTTCAATAGGGTGAATATTCTACTATTTTCACTTCTGATAAGGATAGTAAGGTTGGTTTGGTTTTCCCTCAGAAGTGAATTCCCATTTGCATATGCTCCAAAACAATTCAGTAATCAAAAGAAAAACATTGCACCTAGAACTGGCATAAACATATTGTCATGAGCCCTCCTGGGTCTAATTATATCCTCCTGCGTGTGCTTAGAAGAAAATTTACTTATCTTTCTTTACTTATCATTTAATTTGATGGGAACTTTAGAAGGGCAAAGGGAGGAGTTAATTTCATATGACCTATGAAGGTCTTAAAAATTTTCACTGTGTAGGGATTTTTTCCTAGGTGATGCATGAAGCGAAAATAAATGAAGTGGCATTCTTTAATCCAAAACCATCAAATCCTGAGGTTTCAAGGTAAGGCCTTACATAGCTCATAAAAGTCAGCTTAAGCTAAACATAGAGGCTAAAGACAGAAAATCCATGAAAATCAGTAATTAATTTAAAAAGGACATTCCAATATATTTTTTCAATGCATAATACATTTGAACTTTTTACAAAACAAAATGATACAATTTTTAAATGAATGATAAAAAGGGGAGAAATACACATTTAATAAACACACCAAGTAGAAATAGACTCGAAGAGGAGTACAGCACTGCTTTCACATATGCTTGCACTCGCCACATTACTATAGCTGCACTACCAACATATTCAACTATTGTAAATTACACACCCTACAAATGATTTGAAACATATATTTAAATAATTGGATTTACTTTTCATATTTGTATATTGATTTAGATATTTGTAATTGTAATTCTTTATACACTGCAATATGATGTAAGTGTGAGAAGATCATAGGTCAATACCTAAATCCAAGTGAAAAGTTTCCCCAACTGTAAAAAATTACATTTCTGATAATGCTAGAGCCCAGAAAAGGCAGTTTTAAAACCACCCCTCAGGACATCATAATAAACAGAAAAATGTGATCGCTATGGATAAAACCATTACCTTCAGCAGTGCCTCCTGATTTAACAGAGAGGCTATGTAAGAAACCTCTTGCCTCCTTTCTAAGCCACAGTTGACAAGGATTCTCCTTTTCTTCCATTCAGAGTCATGTAGCAACTGCAATTATTACTGCTTTCTACCTACAGCATGTTCAGAACTTCACGTATTTTTAATTATGCTCCAATGCCGAAGACCAGAGTAGAATCAGTCATTCCACAGGTTTCCTGCTATTTTTCTACAGCCAATCATTTCTCTGAAAACTGCAGCTGGCCAAACCACCAACACATCAAAGACATGAACACCGAGTGGCTGAATCACACATTTCTAACTCTTCAGTCTCTCTTAGATTGCCTCTGTATTCTACCCAAAAGCGCTAGAGTAGCTGTCTGAACCAAGGACCATTCAAAGCATGGAAGATTAAACTCTTATTAAGCATAAAAATAAATCCATGTGTCACAGACTTTAACGGCCAAAAGGGCCAGCCAGATAATCTACTTTGAACAGCGTAACACAGACCATTACATTTCATCCAGTGGTTCATGCATCCATTTCACTAGTTCAGTCTGAGCAAAGACATTTCTTCTAAGCTGATTTTTATTGCAGTTCACTTTGTAAGTCCTGCCATTGAGCACGGCAGAGACTTTCTGTTTGCATAACACCTCCCACGATACAACCCTGATCCTGAGTAGAATGTAATACTCTTCCAAAAAATAAATATTAAGGTTGTGCCATACTTGCTTCTGTTATACTGATGTCTTTTTCATTATCCCATGTTCATGAACCTTCTTAATTAAGGTTTATGATTATGTGACAAAACATCTTGGACTTAGTTGAAAACTTTCATTTCAGCTAGAAACACAGCATCTTGTGATCCTTTCATTGTGGTTGCAATTTTTAAGAGAAATCATACATTTTCCTTCTTTTTGCACCTAATCACCAAGTCCTGCTCTCCCTCAAATGATACATGCTGATACCACCTTTAAGTCTCCAGCTACTGATCTACTTTTTATGTACCATGAGTCACTTCTAAAGCCTTTCAGTGCTTCCTCCATTAACAAGTTATCATTTAGTTATCTACGCCTATATATTTTGCAGCTATAATTCACTCTCGACATTATCCCAACCATTTTTATACCTGTATCCCAAACAATTTACCTACCTAAACAGTTCAGGTTTCCTGGGGAATTGAATTACACCCACTGATCAGAACCTTTGTCCAATCCAAACTGTGTAGATCCTTCAGCATTTCGGGGGTTTAAACAAATTTCAGCAAATAAGCACGTTAAAGGGTGGAAGCCTTTATTTTTCTTTCTGTCAACTAGATACCAAAGACAGTAGTTTGATGTTGACATAATACAATTACCATGAGTATTTCAAGACTGCAAGTGGAAAGGAAGTTTGCTAGGAACTAGGCTTCTGATTTAGACAGGTTAGTGAAGGATAATAACATTTTGTACAGTAGAAGGGACAATAAAACATGAAAGGCAGCAACTGGCAAGCATGGCAGCAAGGACAGGTTACTCTGCCAAACTAAGCAGTTTACACAAAGCAGTTCCTAAATAAAGGAATACTTCAAGGAAGATAAAAGGAACGGTGAACCTGACGGATCCTCTCCTAACAACATACCATATGTTTTATTTTTAAAGCCTGGTATTGCACTACCCCTGTGCAAATTATGCATCATAAAAACACTCTATATAAGAAACCAGTGTTTTACAGTTAGTACAAAATCTTAACAGTAATCAAACAGTCTTTAGTCCAGTCACAGTCTTAATAGTCTAAATCATCCAATTATTGTAGAGAAAATAAAACCTCTAGCACAATATAAATAAAACCTCTAACATAATACAACTAGTTACTCATACATTCCCTTCTGTCTGTCATCCCTTTCTCTAGTGTTGCACACACCTTGTCATGGCCCCTTCGGGTCCTGAGACCAACAGCACACAGTCAAGGTCCCACGTTGTTCATCAGGAGCTGGTGGATGCTGATGGTGGGGACTGTTTCTTCTTCTCTATAGAGTCCATCTGGTGTAATACAAGTTTCCAAAAACATTCTACTTGCCATTCTTTTTCCATTGTCTGTGAAGTCCACATTACAGCCAAATAATTATTTACATATAATGTGTGTTTACTCACACTGTTTATTTGTTCTTTCTTCTCTTATTCCTAAAAACTTGTTTCGCACAACACTTTAGGTTGTATTTGTTTAAGGATGGGTATCTAAAATTATATATTAATTAATTCCATAAAAAATAACTTCTTATTACTTACTAGCCATTAACTACAGAAATACATCAGAATCATTTTAAACTACAGGCAGTACAGCACACAACTGTATAAAGTTAGGCTGTCATTTGACAGATGCTGTTACAGCTGAAACGAAGCTTCAGGTGGGACAAGGCAAGCTCAGAAAACGAAAGCTCAGTGAGTCTTTATGCTAAGGCCTTGCAGAATTAATACAAGTTACATTAATAGCAATGACAACACCATGTTTATGTGGTTACAGGGCTATACCAGTAGCTGGGTCACTCTCCAGGGAGGGTGTAATATTGCCTTGAAACTCCTTAGGCATCAGGTAAAATAAAATTAACATCTTTTAAATCCCTGGGAGAGTACTCTAATAGCATGATAGAAAATACCAGCTCTGCTTAGAGCTTCCATCCACTGCACAGTGGTCAATCCTGGACTGAAAGCAGTTTGTGTGTTAGGTGACAATGGGTGGAATTTAGTTGACTCAAGGCTGCATTCAGACAGCTGTTTAGCTTAGCAAGACACAAGAGGCTCCAGCCACACTCAGACACTGAGGAAACTTTAAAAAGAATATATACTAATAAGGTTTTAGATTCTTCATGATGAGACAGTTGGTAGAGTATCACCTTTTTCAATTATTTTCTTACATTCAGGTGTCTAAACTCTGCTTATGCTCTATTTCAAGCACCAAACCCAGCTCTCTAAATCTAGTGTCAAGGTACAAATGAGGAAGCTGATTTTTCTCAGCTGCTCATATAGAAGAGACAGACTAACTCATCCAGAGGGTAATTTTGATCATAAGAACCCCTACTTAATTACCATCCAAATACAGCTAAAAAGAAAATACAAAAAACTTTTGCTTTGCAAATTATTTATTAAGAAGATACATAGAAAACTGGCCACAAAATGGGATAAAAATATTTGAACATTTTGAAAAAAAAACAACACAAAAAAAAAGGTAAATCAGACAAAAATCACCTAATAATTGGGAAGGAACTTTCATTTCCCAACCATAAACATGCCATAGAAAACAGCCTCACAAAGAAGCAAGAATAGGTACTGGATGCAATTACAGCTTCAATATCTATCTTTTTTTAGTCTATTCAAAAAATGTCTGCGTGTTCCAGGTAGTGAAGTGCATATCCCTTAATACAGAGACAAATCCAGCTAGAGAAGAGAAGGATAAAAAAAGAAAAAAATAACACAAATAACACCCAAGTAACACAACTGCTTAGTCTTCAGTGAAGTAGGCTTCCAGTTCCTCCAGTTCTGTATCAGCTGTTGTATTTGAAGAGGCTGGAGTTGAATTTGAATTCATGCTTTCCTGAGTATTATTTTTTCGTTGAGAGTTTCCTGAATTACTTAATTCCTTTTTTGGTTCTCTATCACCGTTTAACAGCCTTTGACTCTCTATAAAATACTGATTAGGATGATTCAAAGAAAATCCAATGTCATCAACCTGCACATAAAAAGAAAGAAACATCAAGTTATTATATTTATTTCTAAGAGTCATCTTATTCATACTCAAGAGTAAATTAATTAAAAAATTTTAAAGTTCCAATTTTGTTGAAGAAAAAGACATCAGTTTGTAAATACTGTCTCAGTAAATGTGACACAGACCTAGTTCCATAGCAAATTTTTTTCCTTTCTTCCTTCATGAAATAAAATAATTTCTTTGGCATATTCAAACATTATTTCACACTGTCATTGCTGCAGTAAAGAAAAGTAACACCCCAAAACACCTAAAACAACATAAGCAAAAAAAATGGCATCTCTTCAGAGATGTAGGACAATTGAACCAACACCTTAAAACAAAATTTTCCAACACAAAAAGGGGAGTCAGGCAAGTCTGGAGTGCAAGTGGAAGGAGAGAGTACTACTAGAAGTAGTGACAACTGCACAATATAAATCTAGATGTCAAGTATCAGTGTGAAACTGTGAATGGAAACAGGCACCTTCACCTCCTTCCGTTTTCCCCAGTAGCCACAAAGGCAATATTTAAAAGGCAGCAGGCTAACAAAGAAACTCAACAGATCAAGCCTAGCTCTGTTCCATCACTGCCAACTTCAGCATCCCAAAACTAGAAGCACAACAAAGAACATTTAGTCTTCAGTGGAAAAAAATTCAGAAAATTATCATACGGTGCAGCATATTTGTACTGCTCGTATCTACTTAGCAGGTACATTCTTTCAGCTCTGCAATTATTTGATAAATGAACATTCAATTTCAAATTAACAAAGCTTTCAGCTTTGAAAGTAAGGTCCTCTGACATATTCACCACAAACCATAGTATAATCTTTGTGCCTCTTTTGGGGGGCTCATAAGTTGGAAATGCCTACTTTAAATAAAAGGTGCTTCCACTTCCTATTCAGGTCATCTGCACCTTTCATCTGCCTGTCAGTTCATGTGAATTCTAAGAACATTTTAAGAAAAATACTGCTCTTAAAATACATTGGTAAGTTTACCAAACCTGAATACAAGAAACAACTGCAGACTAAGAGTCATGTACCAGTAAATTTCTGCTCCCACTATGTTCCCTTTTTTGCAGCAGGGTGGGGCCAATTCAAGCATAACAAGCAACTCTGCACACACAGAGTCTCCTGAGGACATATAGTGTGGCTAATTTAATATGCCAAACCTCATCAATTTAAATTTCAGCCACTTGTGAATAATCATAAAGCAGAGGATCAGTGTGTACTCTAAATGGAACCCTGATTAAATGCATTACCACTGCCTGGCTTAGCTCCATTAGAAAATGGTGGTGTGGATAACAAAATCTAATTCAGACATGAATTAGCAACTGTAGTCAGTGACCTTGCCTGAAAAATCGTAAAAGTCAGTAACAACCCTAGCACTCCAATTTGGTACTCTAAGGCATAAAGAATAAAAATAAAACCCAAAGCCATCACTGAATTTCATTTTTCATTTCAGTCTTATCTGGATGAGTTTCATCCAGACAGCTTTCATCCATGCTCCAGTTTTCATTACGAGGAAACTAAATTACTTCTTTATACCAGAAAGGCTTAAAAAGAAGTGATATAGTGAAAAACTGGCTTTCCTAGAAAAAGCTCTTAATTAGCTCTGGGGTTTTTATCCTTAAAATCTCAGTTTTCTTCAGACCAATTTAAGAGTCACTTTGTAACTCTTAATTTTGTTCTAAACTCCTCTCTCCCCAAAAAATTGGAATAAGCTATAGAAGCAGTTCATTGTATGAATGGGAGCCTACAATCCTGTTTTCAGAGCTGATTGATGGTATTTGGCTAAAAGCTATTTACAGGTTCTTAGTTAATATTGTGGTATGAGTCCATGTACCATTTCTCCTTTTTGAACTTGAATATTACTAAATCAAAACTTCTTATTGAAGCTTACATAACTCTTAATGAAGAATTCTGTGCAATCTACCACATTTTTCGAGAACCTGAAGAGAGAAAGAGGAAGATTTGTTCATAGCATCTTAATTTGTGATATAGTGATACAAAAACAATTCTGTTCTCTGTAATTTGCAACAAGGTTCAGTGAGCATTTCTCTAAAAAAAATATTATGCTCTGGCTGGAAATTTACAAGAACTCTGAACACGAAAATGGAGGCTTTTTATGGTAGATTCCTCATGTTTTTACTTTATCTAAGTTTTACAATATTTTTAGGTAATGTAGATCAAAGTACATCAATTTTAAAAGCCTTGTCATTAACTTAGTTGCATGTTAGCTGAAACTTATTATCAGAAATAGAGAAAGTAGATTTCTGTAACAGCTCTGTCCATTCACACCTGTAAAGCTACCTGGAATCCATTATACCCAAAGAAAAATGTATTTTCTGTGTAGTTAAAAATTTAAGCTCATAACATATACTGACCTAAGCAAAAGTATGTATCACTTCATACATAACTGTATAATCCATCTAGTGGGCGATACTAGCATGGATTCAGCATATTTTGTACACACTGGCTTTCATACAAATTTTAGTTTTGTATTTCTCCTGTAGCAAATATTGTTTTGAAAAACTTACAAGCATCTCTGGCTTTTAACCAAGAACTTTAAAAACCAAAAACTTTAAAACAGCTGATAATGCTACAGGTGATATTACAGAAAAACCACATAGAGCACTTATGGTGCTTTCTCACACTTATTAAAATAGTCAACAAATGGCATACTCATACAATAGCTCCTGCCTGAAGACAATGCACTGGACCACACAAATGATGGCTGCTTTTGTTCTATGGTTGCAAAATAGTGAAAACAAAGATCAGGAGAGGTGTAACATTGAAGTTAATAAGCCTAGGTTACACAGAATACAAAGAAAATCAGCTTTTTTGTAAACGGTGCTATTTGAACCAGTAGCACTGAAGTGTAAAGACAACTCCCATCACCAGCCTCCCAAAAAATATACCCAAACATTCTCGCTCTAGTCCAGCTGCATGTATTAGCATAGTCTCAGTGCCAAGGACTAGACTACTGAAGCTGACCCTGTGAACTTAGAAAAATATAATCTTATCAAGTCTCCATTACAAAGTCATTAATATTCAATCTAACCCACATACACACCGTAACTTCCAAGAATTACAGGTAACATTAACAGCTCTACACAACATAAACACTTTCTTGGTAAAATTTTTACATAACTGAAGTCAAAATTCCCCACATGAGCCAGTCCATTATTTCTATGAAAATTTTACTTAAGATTGTTCTCCTCCTTAAAGAAACAATGTTAGGCTAATTGATTCATCTGAAGCTTCCTTCACTGAAAACCTCTGCTAGTGATATACAGGAAAGCAAACGTCAGAGACACATTTTTAACTACACCAACAAAAATTAAAAATTAATAAAGCATACAGTTGTAGGATAGAAAAATCACTCCAAGCAGGCTGGTAACAAGTTGAGCAGCTAAATTCTCTTTAAAAAAATTGCTGTCATAAGCATGTGCCATTCAAACTACAGAAAGTGTCTTTCTCTGCATCCTGCTTTCTTTCATTGAAATAAAAGATTTATTAACAGTAAAGCAGAAAGATGATTCTTCGTGCAAGCAGCAAAGACAGATATTTATATTACCACAAGACTTAAAAAAATAATGCTGTTCTGGAATTTGCCACAGAAGAATGTAAAGATAGTTTTCCTAAAATGCACTGTGCTGATTTATTCTCCTTTGAATGATGACCTTGGAGTCTATAGTCATCTTTGGAAAATATTATTTCTACTGACTTGGGCTTACATGGGGCAAGTGTTATCTAAATTTCAAACTGTACATAATTTGGAATTTATTTCCAGATTATTACACTTGTTGCCACATTTCATAGGACTAAGTGTTCGTCTCAAATTACAGCTGCCAAAACAATACTGGATAGAGGTTCAGAGTATACCTTTGCTATACACTTAGATATATGACTGCTGGAAATTTGTGAAGAGAAACAGTTCCATTTAAATCAAATGTCAAAACCAGGAAGAACAAAAAGGTCAACTGTAAGTGTCTCTGAGAGGGTCATCTAATCCTCATCCATATCTTTAGCAAGGCTGTTCCACAGTCTGCTGTTTGAAAGGGATGTTTCCATTTCTTGAGTCGTGGAGACAACAAAGCTTTAAGAAGGGCTGTGCTTCATTGCTTTTTCTTGATGAAAGGAGTCTTGAACCAGTGCAAAAGCTGGTTCTTTGAATCAAGAAATCACACAGGAGACAGAGTGTGGCCATTTGCTATCTTACAATTTTCTGGAGGATCTTACTTTAACTTTGCTTACAATTAAGCAAATAGGAAAGCTCTGAGAATGTTCATCTTGATTTAAAAAATAATCACACCTGACTAGAGATGTGAAAAAATACCAAGTAAAAATCAACAATATTAACTATGAACACACTGGGAGATTAGCTTAAATTACATATTCGATATTAGATATTAGATTTTTAGATACTTTCTGTTAATTTTTTTAAGGTGTATCGAAACAACATCAAACTTGCAAAATGCATTAAAAAACCATAAGTTTGATTAAAAGCAGGATATTTAGAAATTTAAATGACTTGAAATTGATAAAATTCAACAATATTGACCTTTTCAGGAAAAAAGCATAATATTTTACTACATTTTGTAATGTTGAGGATATTAATAACATCAATAAATAAATGCAGAAAATTACAAATGAATATTTGAAATTATTGAAAACTAACAAGGCAAGACAGCTAATGGTGGATGTGCAAACTGAAAATAGTCTCTGGACTTCAAGGGTGATTTCCAAGGTCTTCCTCAAGACAAAATCAGTGATAATAGTTGAAAGAAAAATTAGTAGCTACTTACCTCATGTGTCAACTCAAAGTACTTCTGACAGGCCAGTTGGTAATGCATGCCCTTCACCAACTCCAGGATCTATACAGAGGGAGAAAAACGTGACAGATTCAGAAGTGGCACATCTACATCTTGTTTATCTTCCACAACAAGGTATTCCACAACAGCCTTGTACAACAGCTCATGGACACTTGCAGCACATGACATCTGCTTATTCTGCTAATAACTGACAACATTCGAAAATGCCCTGGCTACACTAGAAACAAGATAAAACCACATGAAGGTATGTCTGGCCCTTAAAATGTAATTTCAATACTCTCAACTTCGACAGTAAGTTGAATCTATATTTAAGTAATATAATTGCGACAGTTATTCTCAAAGTATCATATTGAAACATCTCTTTCAAAACTGCAGACATAAATCTAGTAATTTAAGTGCTTGAAGCATGAAGCAATCAAGGACACGATTTGTATTTTTATTTTCCACATTACCAGTTCATGCAGATGCACAGTAAAATACTATGCTCCCATCAAGAAAATTTAATGCAAATCCTTTAGACAAGTATCTGTGAGAGAGGAAAGCTTTTACCTTCAATCAGATTTGTCCTTTTTGAAATGAAGTTATTTCTAGTCAAGCTCAGCAGAATATGTGAGTGAATAGGCTGTTTTGAACACCTATTAGGAAAATCATGCCATCTTTTGTAAATACAATTTGCTTTCCAATTCTACTTCAGGTAATCTCTTCAGTGCTGCATAAAGTCCCATTCTTATCACCAGAATGCAATGCTGGTTGTAATATTTTAAAGTTTCATCACCTTCTCCCTCCTTTATATAATCAAAATGTATGCTCTCTCTGCTTATCAAACAGAGAAAATTGCTGGAATTAAGAGATAGCCTCAGTGGAAGGAAAAATAGCTTTCAAGAAATGTTAATTTCAAGCCCTTTCCCAAGGCTGACCTTTGTGTCAAACACAGCAATATACAGCTTAAATCCCCGCTGTACTCATTATTGGATTCTGCCCTGTATTTATTGACAGATGTATAAATAAATTACATTTGCTGAATGGATAAAAACAGCACCACAGTGCCAGGAAAGTACTTAGCCACATTATTTCTATGTAATAGCCCAAGTGATTATATTTCTATCCCTCTTACCACCTCCTGTTAAACCTTCTGCAAAAGAGCAAGGCCAAGGCCAACTAGGCGATGAAGTCTGAAATCTGGCACTATCTGGGTACATAAATTTATTTTTTTTTTATCTTCTCCCTCTTTGAAACTGACTGAAAAAATTAGTAGTTAAGAATTGGAGAAAACTCATCTATTCTAAACTCAACTATTCAATTTTATATTGCCTTATGTTTTCCTGTTTGTTCCTTACAATATGCTATGCTATGCAAAAGAGCTACCTCTATTTTAAAGAAAATGCTAGCCACATTGTGTGTATGTACTTTCTTTAAAAGTATTTTTCATACAATTTAGAATAATTATCAGAAGACCTGTTTGTCTGCTGGTTAGTTGAAAGAAATATTCATGATGTTCTGTAGTATTCAGACTGCTCTAACCTGAATTTTCCATTTGAAATAAGTCAACTACTCTAATCTAGTTCATAAACACTTTAGGTTTTCTCAAAGTTTTTCTTCATTTAGCCAAGATTACACCTAATAAAATTATATAAATATGAAGTTTTCTAAATTTAGGTGTAAATAAATTTGTAGTCTCAGTAACCTTAAGTAAGCAAACATAAACTTGGGAATGGACAAATTCTTGCTATAAACCCCAAAAGACAAAAAGCATCAAGGTTCTCCTAAAACTTAAGTGAACATTTTGAACAAGCTTATCAGTTAAATACTAGGAGACGTTGTACAATTTGTTTAACTTCTGAATTGCAGACTACAGTTATACCTGCATTTTGTATCAGTGATGCCACTGTTCAACTACCCTGAGAAGTAGAAAAGACGAGGATTACCAAAGCTAGCTTTTAATTATTCTTTTAATTTTATTATTTTAATTACTATTAATTCACAAGAGCTCAGATCAAGCTGCTGTTGTCTTCTCTGACAGCTCAGTGGAAAAATGGTAATTCCAAGTGACAGATCTCAGAAGAGGAATTACTGACATAGCACATTGATACAGTGTTCCATAGAATCAGAACAGTCCAGAGACTTTCATCCAGTTTGTTAAATTTATCAATACACATGATTGCACTGGTCATCATTTTACTCCTGTTCCTTCACCCTCTCCACCAAATTACCTCCCCAGCTTGAAATGGTCGGCCAATTTCAGCCAAATATGACAAGTAGAGATGACGAAGCTAAATGCTGATTAAAATTGTGGTTGGGTAGAAAAGTCAGACCAATGTTTGTGGCTCATTCAGAACAAAAATAAAAAAGCAGTTATGATTTAGCTCATGCCCCTTCTGAGACAGCCACAAGGCATAAATGACAAGCCTGATGTTTAGTACATATGTAAGATTAAACCAGCCACATCAGGGGGACCAGGTTCACCTTCTGCATATATGAAAGGACTGAGGAATAAGGGGCACATCAAACATATTCAAAGAAGAATAGGTATAGTAGATTAACTTGCTTTAATCAGGGATCAAGTTGCTAACGAAGAAAACAAAAAAGGTTAAAAACTGGAATAGAACGGAGCCCAGATGGAAAGCAGTCATCTGTGTGAGAGAAACTATCAATTCTCTAAAAAAAAAAAAAAAAAAGAATTATCATTCATAATAAGTATTATCTTTCAAACATTTGTGTACATAACGAAAGCAAGCTTAGAGCTGTTTTTCACTAGTGTTACCCAGTAACAGACCGCCACTCAAAACTCAATTCACAGCGGCAATCTTTTGCCTCTACTTATATTAAGATATTTACACTGCATTGCTTTATTTTGCAAGTGAAGGTACATACTCAAGGACTCTGTTAGTCCTTATGTGCCTTTTCCTTCACAGCCATCTGCAACTTGCTTTTCTGATGTTGCTCTACTGACTACTAATGAGGTTGAGATGATGTTTGGCAGCTGTATGCAGCCACCTGCTTTTATAGATCCTCAGCACTCAAAGATAAGATGTTTCAAAGGAGGATAGTTGGGGCTCTGTAATTATCCATTATTATTTTCACTTACTCAAAGTAAGTTTGGGTTTGGTTTTCTTAAAATTGCAGAATTAACTTATATTTTTAACATGAAAATCTTTCTACTATAGATTCAGTCATGTATGACTCATTTCTAACCTTCTCTGGAGGTATTTAAAAGATGTGTAGATGTGGCACTTGGGGACGTGGTTTAGTAGTGGACTTGACAGAGTTGGGTGATGAACTCGATCTTGAAGGTCTTCTCCAACCTGAAGATTCTATCATTCTTTTTATTTCAAAGGTGACTGAAGATATGATTGGGTGCAACTGCTGGAGATTATCTGAACACATTCCACTCTTCTCTTTCAGGCCACTCTGTGACCACCTCAACACTAAATCTGGTCCCAGGACTCCCCAGTGCCTTTTGCCTCCTGGTCAGTGCAGTCATCTGTCCTTTCTACTGATTTCAAGCATTTCCTGTATGTTTTAAATGGATTTTGAAGGTTTCCTGTTTATAATGTATGCATGTATAGCACAATTTTCTCAGATAACCTCAAGACACACCTTCCAACCTCAACCACACTGTGATTCAATAATAAACAGTCACAATAGCACCTGACTACATTTTTATTACATCCTTTTGGTGGTTAGAATATCAAATCCAAACTTTAAAAAGGCCTAGGCACAGATTGGCTTGTTTATTTCTATCTCTGTGAAGATTCTCCAGTCCCACAAAACACTCATCTGTTAGAGAATATTAGACAAAGTTCAACAACTTAAAACTTCTAATTTCACTCAATTATGGGAAAAAAACCTTTTTAAATTAAGAGAACACTTTTACTAGAAAAAAACATGCCATCTTCTAAAGTTATCTACTGTTCATTTAAATAAGCATTTTTCCCCTCAAAAATGCTTTTCCTCCTAAGAAAAGCAAAAAAAAATTAGTCTAAAACCTCTGTTTCTCCTGATTGTAGAACCACATATTTTGACTACCTTTGGCTTTTGCTATTGTGAAAGATGCAAATTGGGAAATAGGTAATTTCTCTAAGAAAACTTTGTGAAACCAATAATACAATATTTTGAAATAACTCTGGTTCAAAGCCTATAATTTCTATCTTCCTGTATGAGATGTGCAGGCAACACACTACAGTGAATTTAGTACAGCAGCACAACAATGTATTTATCATAGGATCATGGAACAGTTTGGGTTGGGAAGGACCTTCAAGACCATCTAGTTCCAATGCCTGCCATATGGGCAGGGACACCTCTCACTAGACCAGGCTGCTCAAAGCCCTATCCAACCTGGCCTTGAACACTGACAGGGATGGGTCATCTACAACTTCTCTGGGTGACCTGTTCCAGTGCCTCACCACCCTCACAGTAAAGAATTTCTTCCTAATATCTAATCTAAACCAACTCCCTTTCAGTTTGAAGCCACTGTCCCCTGTCCTATCACTACATGCAATTGTTCAAAGTCCCATACATAAAGGCATAATATCTTAACATATCATCTTTATAGTCTCCAAATTGATTAGCTATTGTCAAGCCTGATTTCATAAAGATTTTACCTAATTAGCACTATACGAAAGACAGAAATAAAATCTGACCAAAATATACTATAAATTCAAATGCTATACTTTCACACATTTGATGCCCAGCTAACCGTATTCTTTCTCCATGAAGCATTTTTTAAAAAAAAACAGGAAAAGCTACAATCACAAATAAAGAAACAGCCTAGCCTAAGGAAAATGTGAAATGAATACAAATTGAATAACTCAGTTCTTGGAATAAACATCAGGATTAATTCTTTCTGCTTTAGGCTGCATAATAACTAGAGAAGACCTGGAAGTCATCTGCTATATTATTTCCAGAAGATGACTTTAGCAGATAAAATCTTAAACAAGATAAAGCCTCAGAAAATATGGACTGGACTGGAACAGCAGATTGGATAATTCACTGCAAGCACATTCACATATTCAAATGTTTTGATCACTTTTTTCAGTACTGACAGTGCTACAAAATAGATGCAATGAAAGCAGTCTAATGCTCTGACTGATTGCTGAAGTCATGTGAGGTCTGGCTGTATTTGCTCTGCACCATCATCCCAAGGTCCAGTGTTCTTTTTTCACACCTAATCCTGTGTGAAAAGCCCTTTGAGGATGGGGTTTGTTTCCACCCCACGCCAGCAAAATGCTTTATCTGTATGGGAATAACTCAGGAATTCTTATGAACCCTAAAGGAAAGAATGTATCCCAAGAGTATGGACAGCTATTGAAATGGATGACTGAGAACAACAGCACTACAAAACTAACCATCTTGGGTAAAATCACAGCCATAAGGGCTAGACAATAGCCTACACTCTGGCTCACATAATAGCCAGGAGAGAAGCCAAGAGGAGAAAGGGACTCATTCATGGGCTTCAAGGGAAGACATGAGTACTCTAAATCAGAAGATGAAAATCCTAGTGGGGAATCAATTCATAACTAAATAGCTAAATCCAAAATAAATGTTTGAAAAATTATGCATCATTCACAGAATTTTGTTACAGAGCAAGGAACAAGTGTAAGAGGCCCTGAGCCCCAGAAAAGACATTAAAATACATAGCTGAAAGGTCAAGCTCTGAACCATTCATTAAAAATAGGAATCTACCAGGTTGTAAGGGAGCTCTCATTAGATCTAGAGTTAACAGGAGGTCTAAGAGAGTAAAAAGGTATGCATGGTTTGGGTGAATGTCATCCTAAAGACCCAGATACTGGAAAAGCAACATCGGAGGCTCTGAGTGAGTGGTAAACCATCCCTAATATCCATTCACTGAGCTTAAGGAAAAATAACCTTTCTGATAATCATTAACTATCATCAGCATTGGAAAAGACTCTTAAAAGCCACGGTCTGGACTGAAGGATCCTCAGTTATTATTAGTTATGCAAACAGAGCAATAAGGAGTGGCAGCAATAATGAAAACTTGTAGACAGATGTGAACTAATTTTCTTCCTCTTCATTTACTGAATATCTCAAAGACTGATGTAAAAGATTAATTTCTGAAAACCTAGGCACAGTCAACTTTTTTATTTATTTATGTTTTATTTTATTATTATTCTGGTTTGGGTGGAGGGTGTATCGTTTTGGATTTATTTTGTTTTAACACTAGGAGTGGACACTGCCGAGCCCTGTACTCTGATTTCACTTAAACTGACACCACAAAATTCATGGACAGGACAGAGTCCGTCCGGGCAAAGGAGACACTGATGGATACAGTTTTTCTCAGTCACTTTTAGTAAGACAGCTTAGGACTCCTAGTGAATTCCAATTCTACTTTACAAAGGAAAAAAATAGAGACACACACAAAAATAAAAACCCAATTCACATCAAATAAGGAACTATGTTAAGTATAAAGATACTGCTTTACTGTGCAAATGCACTGAAGAAATAACCTCTACTAAATCCTACCCACACATACAGAAGGCTGCTAAACCAGTAAATCCTCACCAATCCTTCCAATGATTAGCAGGATAAAAATTTCAGATCAGCATCAATTTTTGATACATATAAAAAGGAAAAAAGCCAAAGGAAAGTATATCTTGTGTCAGATATATGGAGTCTTATTCATATGAACCAGGAGAAAATGGGGGGGGGGGACACCAACAAAAAAAGCATAACTACGAAAAAGTCTGGGTATTTCAAGAATTTGTCAAGAATGAATATGAATGAACACCAAACTCTTTAAAACTATTCTCTTTTTATTTGTGTCTTAATTATTCCTTCCAAGGGAGACTGCTTGAAGTGGAACTTTCACATTCTTTTCTATCTAGTTCGACAGTCTTTGGATGCCTGACAAGCAATGGTGACATTCCCCATGAACTCAAAACAACCACTTAAAGCAGGTTCCTCCTATGGATCTAAAGCCAGTTGAGGCAGTTAATATACACAACTGTTCGGTGAACTGTCTCAGCTTAAATCTAACCTGTATGTCTTCCTCTAGTGAAAATGATGGCAACCTTTCACTGCCTTCAGCTCTTGCTAGAGTCAGTTCTTCAGTACACACCTCAAAGTTCCAATTCCTACATTGACCTTGCTATACAAGATAGGTTTTTAATTTAATGTTAAATGTTTAAAAGCTGATAAAAATCTCTGCATAATTTCACTAGGCATTTCATGTGCTTTTGTTATTTAAGGGAAGTTAGCACAATGGATGATTAAGAATGTATGGGTTTTAGAAGTTTATTATAAAAACCAATTACGTATGTCTACTGACTACACAGTAGTCATCCACAAGTCACTGCAAGAATACAAATAAATTCTCTAAAACACTGTCATATTCATTTAAACTTCTTTTTTAATCACAGTGCAGTAGAACAAAATTCTGCATTGTATCCACCATAGTAATAAATCAACTCATAATATTAAACAATGAAAGCTGGTGACGATAATCATCACGTCAGCGGGAGCACTGCAGCCAAAAAGCCAAGATTCTGGTTTAAACCTTTCACAAGAAGAAATATTTCACAATACACACTGACAAACTGCATATAGCATTCCTACACAAATAGAAAGTAAAATTGAAACCCAGTGCCTTAATAATTAAAGTGTCAAGCAAAATACACCTTACCTGAGTTATTCCACTGGGAGGGATCTTGTATGACTGCAGCTTTTGCTTCAGTAGCTCAGGATCACTGTGGCGGAATGGGCACCCTGACAGTAAAAAACAAGCAAGCTCACAAACAAGGCTGTTTACTCAGGAGTTAGTGCAGTAAGGCACTCAAGAGACCAGCTAAGCTGTTCCTAATTGCCTAACAGCTTATTAATAGGAAAGTTAATTACCCATGTGTACAACTGCTTAGTTTTTTTTTTCCTTTTCTTTAAATAATTATTCTACTGCACAGTTATCAGGGTACCACAGGCTAAAGAGTTACATAAAATAACCCACCATAAACAGGCCACAATTCTCATTCACTGACAGGAAAAGAGTTTAAGTTTGTTCCATACTTACAATGATAGCATTGGTATATTTATAGTGGGGAAAAAAAAAAAAACACCACAGGAAAAGACAAGTAATGTAAAGCACAGTCCATTTAAAACATACCTCTTTATAAATACCTTAGAAAGTTCCACCACCTAAATAACAGTGGAGTTTTTTTGTTCCAGAATTAGTTTTGAGACAGAGCTGAATGAATGACTTAGTACTAGCATAACAGCAGTAAAGTCAGTGCAGGTTTTCCATGTTTAGTCACACAGAGACAGGAGGCTTTAAAGTACCCTACCAGACTTCAGAATTCCTGTACAATTGAATTGATATCTCAGAACACCTCTAACTGGTCATTTCTAAAAGCATCTGTACATTTAAAGTCTCCTAGAACTGCATGACACAACATATATAAAAAGAGTCAAGTCTGATCTAAAGAGAACAGTTCAGAACCACCAGGGTCTGGAAATTTAAATACTTCATTTAAGAGACTACAGGACAGAGTAACTTCTCTTTACCAGCCAAGGGATTCTGCAGTTTGTAAACATTTGGGATTTTTCCTTAAGGAACTCACCATGATAATCCCCTTGACTTGGTGGATTGGATATGATAATCTTCATGCAGCTGTATGGGGTATAATCAGTTCTCTTTCCTTCTTTCCCATAGTTGTGGCGAATGCTGTAAGCATATCCTTTGTCAAACTAAATAAAAATAGAAGAATAAATTTATATATTGTGCCAGTAATTCTATCTGATCTGCAAATAGAAGTATGAAAAAATAAATTTTCCAAACACACTCAAACTAGGAAAAATAAAAATCTAGCTGCCTGCTGTTAGCTTTGGATTTTATATTACATGAGCTTGCATATGAACATACATGTGTTTTACAGACACATCACAAGAGAAGGGTGTAACTGTATTGATTTAAGGTCTTTCTAGCTGATGCTGTAATATCTTTAAAGATAAGATGATATAAATTTTGAACCCCACAGTGTCAGTAAATGGAGAAAATATAGTAATTTAAAATCTTTCACAAATGTCCATACATTGATTGCTTTACCAGGAAAAGAAATGGAAATACAGATTTCTTTACTCAGGTTCACATTCTTGTTCTCCCAAAGAGAGGCTTTGCCTGTATTTTGTTTCAGCACCAAAGTTAAATTCCTCAGATTCTAAAATGTAGCATATTTTGCTGTATAAAAAATATTTTCTCTTTTGTCTACCAATAGCCTACCAAGTCTTCCAACAAATGAAATCTAAAGTAATACAGATGAAATCAAATATTTATCTTAACAGCTGAACACAGAGTTATCAATATATCATTTTAGATAAGTCCTGTGAAGAACATTCAATTACACAAGTTCATGTTATTTTTTGCGTGGAAATAGGTGAAAAAAATCTGTAAATAGGTGGAAAAATCTGTATTAGAATCAGATAACTTTACATACAGATTCCATTAAGTTGCATTAAGAAATCAAGGAACATTTGTTGAAGTAGCATAGTTCTAGTCCTAAAAACCACAAATATGATAAAATAATGAAACACCATATTTAGAATTACATATCCTCAGTCTCTCTTCACCTCAAAAAAGCCTTGACAATACATAAAAGAAAACTCTTCTCTTGTTCAATTCCAAATGTTAGCATTAACCTTAAGTAAAATTCTGCATCTGAATCTAGACAATTCCTACTAGAATTTAAGTTTTCTTCTCAAAAACCACTTTAATCTTTTACTCTGGCTCTGGTATTTTACTAATAGAAGACAATGCCATATACTGAGCAAAATCATTCAGAAATGCAACTCCTAACACTACTACTGCAAGGATACTCTCATTTCTACAGATAAAAGTAGTTCCCTGTTTGGCCTGAGGATGTCCAAATAGTAATTTAGAATATTCAAATACCTATGAAATACCTTGACCAGCTAAAATACGTCGAAAATAAAACAGAAATATAAGTGTATAAGTGTATTTTTCTTCATATAAAACCCTTTAATTTTTTTTTAAATAGAGATACTCAAAAATCTGTAACTTAATATGCAAATACATGATAAATGTGTATAAAAATATACACAAACATTGAGAATAAAATCCTAAATTGCACCTGATTGAAATGGTAAAAAAGAAACTCCTCTATCAAGATGCTGGTTATAATCAAGCCAATGCATGAAGATGACTGATATTCAGCACTCATCCCAAATAAGGCTTAAGACATCCAAAGCCCTGAACAAACATTGACTAATTAGTCCTTACTGTGCATTTGACAAAGTGACTTCACTCTACTTTAGAAGTTTTTTTAAAAAGAGGGAAGGAGAAGAAAAGAAAGAGAGAAAACAGCATTTTGTTTTCCAGCATAGCCACAGGCAGAATCCAGCATTCCTATTGAGTCAACCTTTTTGCTCGGGAGATGAAAGAACTGATTGTTTGAATAGTAAATGAACACTACTTTTGATAGCAACAGAGCTGGGCTTCCATCTCTTCACTAGAAAGAAGAGCACAACTGAATGAGGATCTGCTCTAGGTGTGTGCATTTACTCAGAAGGGCTGGGAGAAACAGTTCCCCTCCCCTGCACAGGGCAGCAGCAGGGACAGGTCCTGCTGAAAACCAGCAAACATCAAATAGAAAGATGTATGTATTTTAATTTCTAACCTCTGCATGAATCTGGTAAACTGAAAATGGAATCTGTATTCCTGTAGCCAGATATTCTTCTACCCAGAAGCTTTGGAATCTTTCCTCCTTTTCAAAAGATGAACAAAAACACATTTAATTTGCTTAACAAAGGATATTTGAGCAAGCAATTAAATTAGAGTAAATTATTTTTTTCCAAGGGAAAAGCAAATGGTGAATGCTTCAGGACGTATTGCATAGTTTCCCAGAAAATTAACACCCCTCTTTAACAGTTCTGAGTACTGAAATCTTGAGCTGTACTTTTCACATCACTTGTCTTAATGCTGTCAGAAATCACTTTTACTACCTAACGCATCACTTTATGCTGAGAAGCAGCTCTTGCAGTAAATAGAAACAACAGCTACACAATAACACAACACAGCCTTGGGACAGGTTGGATATTTTCTCCTTGCTTTCTTGTAATCCTGTTTGGTGCTAAAGAGTTTTTGCAGTGGCAGATGGCAGAGAATGACACAGCTACGTGGTACAAGTTGGCACACGCTTTTAGTTGATTCACTAAGAGCTCTCTCATCCTTGTGGTTCAACTCTTCTTATCACTGATCAAGTAAACAGGACTTTAGCAGGGCCAATATCTGTGTGGTCATCTGTGTGGTCATCCTCCATGGGAAGAAACCATGAACTGCAGCATTTCATTACGGAAAACATATCCTGCAGAACAGGCCTCTCTGTACACTAGGGAATTAACTCAGCCTCATTCTTTCCTAATACCATCACCCTAGGATGTGCATAAAGGAAAAAAAAAAAGTAGGAGCAACACCTTTTGCTAGCAAAACCACCATGGTAAAATTAGATCTGTCTGAAATTTGCAAAAAAGGAAGGCAGAGGGATCTGTCCCTTCCTACTTACTCTAAAGCCCCAAGCAGAAATGGTTCCATCAAAATTCCTTAAACAAAATTAACAAATTATGCACAGCACATTTCATGCATGTAGGTGTTTGCAGGGTCATTCTAAGTGTTTATAAATTGCTTGGTTTTAAACTATTTCGGAAAAACAGCTTAAAACTCTATAAAACTACTACTGTCTATTCTAACTGCAATCTACTATAGGGGCATTATAGCAAAAACTTGTAAAAGGTCAAACTCAAATTAAGTGATTGGAAAAATCCACAAAATTTTTTTGCGATTTTCATAAGAAAAATCAGGCTCTTATTGAAGCCTGATATGAGCTTGCTCAATAATAATGATGCTGCAGGAGCGTGTACATTTCCCTTGTACTCTGCGTGACAATTTCCACTGAGACAAAAGAAAACAATATAAAACAAAAAAATTATTCTATTATCATGGAAAAAACACTTTTACCTATACATCCCACCACAATCTGTGCTAAATATAAATGGAAACCTACTGCCAAAGTTACAATAAAACAGAGTACTACAGCAATATCATTACACTATTGAGTACAGTACATGTACCAGATCACCTACCGCTGGTCACACTGGACAGCAAGGATTCTTTGCAACTTCTTAACTGCATGGCCACATCTCAACTACCTCACTTATTTTGACTCTTTTTAGCAGTCTGAGCTTTCCAAAATCTGCAATGCAAATATAATTTATGTGCTGGGTAGATGGACCACAGCTTTGCTGAGGGAGAAAGTGATCAAGAAATATGTCTCGTTTAAGCAGTGAACTGGTTCACACTGAAGCCAAAAAGCGGAGGCAAAGACAGCCCTATCAAATATTGTCGCTTTGATCTTAGAATGTGCCAGTCTAGGCATTGGCAGTAGTGTGAACTTTTATTTTGAAAGACTGCAAGTCAACTCTCCAAGGTTTAACCTGATCACTGAAGACAGAGTTTATTGAGGACTTCTTTTTCCTCCAGGCATGACTGTAGGATGAATGTGACGTCATCAGCACTGCACTTCAGATCAGACAAGCAGGCAGTTTTGAGGTTTTATGCACCAGTATTTGCTGTAATGAACTGAGGTGTCCAATGTATGGTACTGAATGTACCAATGATACTGTGTATCCTGATGGCACTGAGGCCTTCTTAGACTTCTTGTCCCTATAAGAAACTACGCTCTTAGCACTGATTAGTAGGACAAAACCAATAGTCCAAAGCCAGAATGAAGGAGGCTTGAGGGACAGTTCACTAGGTATTGATAAGTGTACTGTAGCAAGGAACTTACATTTTGCTTTTATGTGATATGGTACATGAGTATCAGAGTAATGCAGATTCACTTGCCTAATAAATATGTTATGACACATATACTGTATTAGGTAGCCTTCACTAGAATATATACAAGTCATATCTCTTTGTATTCATGCCTTAATTTTTATATATATATAAATGTGTGTGTGTGTGTGTGTGTGTGTGTGTGAGATGGTTTAGGAATTCAGTTCTCCCATAGAGACTCCAGACCACCCTGCCGCTTGCTCCTCCTTTCCCCTCCCTCTTCCCGCTCTGGCAGGATGGAGTTAAGAACTGGAGGCACAAAAGGTGAAAGTCGCGAGTTGAGATAAGAACATCTGACAGCAGTGAGATATGAAAACAAAGAGTAACATAACAATATTAGTAAAATAAATTGCAAGACAAAGAAATTATCTACACAGAAAACCTGCTGTGGAGGGTTGACCTTGGCTGGACGCCAGGTGTCCACCAAGTCACTCCATCACTTCCCTTCCCAGCCTGACAGGGGAGAGAAAATAAGATGTAAAATGACTTGTAGATTGGGATAAGGCAGTTTACTGAAGCAAAAGAGAAAGTTTGCATGCGCACAAGTGAAGAGGAAAATAACAAGGTTTATTCTCTACTTCCCATTAGCAAGCGGCACTTGGCTATTCTCCTGGGAAGCAGGGCTTCTGCACATAGAATGGTTGTTCCAGAAACAACAAATGTCCCCCCTTCCTCCTCCTTTCATATCTGAGCTGAGGTTGTATGAAAGTTTTCATGCATCTGTTCCTTCCATTACTGGGATATTTATTTATTTGAAATCTAACAACTGAGCAAAATGAATGCACTAATTTTGTCTAGCTTCTTGGCTGACCACCAGATTAGTTCCAACTCTGCAAAATTCAAAGTAGTAATGGTTTAACACCTCTTTTTTGAAACAGTCATTCAGTAATTTTCTGTCTAAAATTGTTGAGCCTCTACAGATAACAGCAACAAATCCATAAATTTATCGCACACAGTTGCATATCTTCTGAAATAATTGGTTCACTTTTTCATTCATTTTCCAGGTAGTTGCTCAAATCATTACTGTTGACACTGCTTAGCTAGCGTATCTTCATCCAAGCAACCTCTCTTTTTTTTTAAGCTCATTCTTAAAATAACCTTGAGATTATCAACCACAACTGTCATTTAGGAGCACAAATAAATGCTTCTCTATCTGACAGCAATAATAATTTACCCTAAATTATCAACTCATAGCACAATTTCTACCTTAAGGGTACAGGTCTGAGTCGTGAGCTAAAATTGAGCTGGAAAACTCAAAAGTAAGTTGCAGTCAGCACAGACCAATTCACAGCAAGTACAAAAATCTTCTTCCTCTCCAATTTCAGTATTTCTAAACCATATAAGGCAAGAACCACTTTGCCCTGGAGATGGCTTCTTCTACCCCAAGGAAATCAGAAAATTTTTGATCAGTCAGACACGTTGTATACTACATGAGTGTAAACTGCCTGGTTGATAAACTAGCAAAAATATGACACTGTGGGTTTTTATTTACAGCAGTTTAAGCTTTTCTTAATATAACTTAGCTAAATGTACAATTTATGTACACAATTTCCAAATACCTCCTGAACTCTGTCAGTCTTGGTGCTGTGACCACTTCCCTGGTGAGCCTGTTCCAGTGCCCAGCCACCCTCTGGGTGAAGAACCTTCTTCTAATCTCCAACCTTAACCTCCCCTGACACAACTTTAGGCCATTGCTTTGGGTCCTGTCACTGGTCACCACAGAGATCAGTACCTGCCTCTCCTCTTCCCCTCACAAAGAGCCTTGGGGAACACCACTCATGACCAGTCTCCAGCTAGATGTAACCCATTCACCACCACTCTCTGGGCTCTGCCATCCAGCCAGTGTCCCCACCCAAGCCATGAGCTTGAGTTTCTCCAGGAAAATGCTGTGGGAAATGATGTCAAAGACTTGACTAAATACTAGGTAGACAACATTCACATCTTCTCCCTCATCCTCAGTCACTCTATCATAGAAGGAGATCTGGCTGGTCAAGCAGGACTTGCCTTTCATAATCATATTCTTAAGCAAGAAAATAAATATATTAGATGGTAATTAACACTGAACTGGCAGTGAGAACTTCTGCTGCTTTGTTTTTAAATAGAACACAATATTAAATTTAATTTTCAACAAGAATTGAAACACTTGAATTAAAACGGCAATATTTGACAGCACCATAAAGATATTGTGTTTTTCCTAAGTATCTATAAAAATATATTGGCACTTTCCTTCAAATAACATATGAACACTGAAACCTGACTACTGAAAACTTGTTTTATTCTCAACAGATTTCTGCAGACCATCTCTACAGTTTTAAGGAACTCTTAACACTTAATATCAGAGAACAATCTTGCATTTTCTACTAAGTATTTATTCCCTAACACACTCATTTAGATATTTTGACATGAGATGAAAAAAATAATCTAATAAACAAGTTCTAAAGCAAGGAATCTCATTCAGTTAAATTAAAAGAAAAAAAAAACAACTCCACTCTCCTGATATTCCATCAATTACAAGTACACCAATGCCATTCAGATTTTTCTACTGATATTTTTCAATCAGTTTTTCTCACATTTCAATATTCAAAGAAGTTAACAGATGTAATTTGAAAGTTTATCTTTCAGCAGAAGGTAAGGGGGAAATTAAACGGGCTATTCATTTTATCAGAAGTGGCAGATAGAGAATAAAAGTCCCCAAAACATTCAATGGCAAAGGAGAACACAGAAAGGATTATCACCAAGAGAGATGTAAGACTGTTAATGGATTGCAGAGTAGACAGAAATTTGGCATGTGGTACAACAAATAATGTCTAAGTGAAACTAAAGTAGAAGAGTAACTAACTGTTTGCATCTACAGGAATAAGATTCAGCTCCAGACATCTACATCCAGACTTTTCCCATTATTGTCAGTGGAGGTCAATGAAATCAGAGGAGTCTGGGGAGCAATTCCATTTGTCCTAAAGTAGGCAGCTAGGGGCTCATTAAATAAATTATTCTCTAGACACTATTGACTTTATAGGCTAGATCTCTATTGATCATAATGGCAGCCTATAATCCAAGTGTAAGGAATATGTATACCACGGAAAAATTCAAGAAAAGAAATTCAGTAAGTTTGTATCAAAACTGGGAGAAATCCATACTTATATGTATACCACAGCAGCATGTATTAGAAGTTTCTGGAGAAGATGGATGAAGACTGTCAAGGGACCCCTGCAAAGTCCAAAAACTAATTACCTACTGCTTATTCAAGCTGTATCAATATCCAAAACAAAAATGCCCTCATATAATGTTCTGTAGTTTTATTTGAGCACAGTGAATATGTAATATATTTATGGACTCATTTAGCTCAGGATACTATGACCATATGCTGTAGCCCAGATCAACATGTACAAAAAACCTAAATATATAGGGAAAGAATAGGAAAGAAAATTGATGCCACTTTGTGAAGAATCCTGAAATGTATCCAATTAGACTCTGGTTATAAGATCAACCAGCAATAGAATGCAGGACTGAGACGTGAGGTTCAGGCTGCGTGCTGACAGAGGGGTTTATTATTCTCACTAGTCCATCACAACATCTTCAAGGATACGGATGAGAAGACAGCCTTTATCAAACCAGAAAGGTCTGCAGTAGGCCAGAACTGGAATGGATTTTAGAAGAGATTTAGAGTAAAGCCCTTACTTTTGGTTCCAGCTTGTACCCAAGGTACTTGGGATATCTGCTTCTCGAAGAATAGTCCAACAGGTTACCATGTCCAATTGTTATCATTTAGCTTGACAGTCTAGCATAGCAGGCTCCTTCATTCTAGGAATACTAATTTTCCTCATAGGAAGGAGAAAAAGCATACCAGAAATCAAAGCTATCCAAGCAGCCATACTACAAATTGAAAATTTAGCAGGACATGAGGACTCCCAGGTTGTTGAGACAGCAGAAGAAAAACTCACAAATGAGAGAAGGTCTGAAGAAAAATTGTCTTGGCCATTCCAGACAATCTCCATTAGAAGGCCTTGCTACATTTTGAACAGGACTCTTGGCATTAAAACAGCAGATGTTTCAAAGCTCAGCACCAGAAATGAGCCCAAGCGAACAATGCATATTGGCCTGCTCTTGAAGAGCACTACTGTTGGCAAGAGCAGCAATTCACCTTTGCTAGGATGTTCCCAATTACAAAGACTTCTACAGGATACTGGAATTAATCCAAGCAAGACTGGCTCATAATCCAGTATTTCAGTTCTACTTAGTACAGCTGGCAGGGAGTCAAAGTATCTGAGCAAGTCCACCACAGCAGATGAAGTTCTCTGTGCGTTGTTTCCAAAGAGCAACCATATCGAGACACAGTGGAAGACTTCATGTGCTCACAGAATTGTTTATATTTTACAAACTGGTTGAACTACATAACGCTCCCTAAATATGCAATCTTTGAAGCAAAGACTGAAAAATTTTGAACACCTTTTGGACTACTCAAACCACAGAAGTATTATCCCCTTTTACAGTCATGTACCTTGCACAAAGGGCTCACGTTAGCAAGCTGTCAATCTTGACTGATTATATATTATTGGATAACCTAATTAATTTTTTACTGCATCCTTGCGGTGTTCCAATGTTATCAGGAATCCTTTACAGACTGTTATTTCTCAATCTATACACTGATTTGCATGACATCTGAAGCCAAGTGCAGCATTACATGACAAAAGGCACATAAAAGGCAAGGCAAGTCAAAACAACAAAGGCATGCCTTTTTCATTAATCATGAGGTCGAGTGGTAAATTGCTGCTACCCTCAGGTTATAACAACCAAGCAGTTCTTATTCATTAGAAATCTATGACTGACCCAATCTAATCTGTAATAGGATACTGTAAAGTCCAAGAGATTCAATTTTACCCTAAGCCTCAGATTTGCAGAAGCGGCAGCATCACTCAAAGAGATCCAGTAACTTGGACTGGAGAACATCCCTTCAACTAATCAAAGTGACAAAGCTGTCAAAATGTGATACAACTGTGGGGAAAAATCTTGCCTTTTACTGAAATATGGTTAAACCTCTTGGACAAGGATCAGTACCAGAACAGACAGATAAAGTCTCCAGTCACGTAATGTTTCAAGATACCAGCAACTCCTCAGTACCAGTGCAGATTAAAACAAATTAATTTATTTTCTAGGTAAATTGATCATTGGAAAAAAAAAGATCAAATAATTCTTAAAATAAAACTATAAGGAGACTGATTAACGAATACATTTCCTCAGGCTGATAAGTATTCCGTAAGTCTGCTCTAGAAACATGTAGACTTAACTTTTTTGATGCAGTAACAGAAGAATGACAAAAGGCATTAAAACATAAAATCATACATGGATAATTGATGTTGGTCAACCTCTATGAACATAGAGAGATGCTGGATATTGGCCTCTGTGTGACAATGCTAAATACTGGAGCTCTCCAAACAGCATAGTTTGGTTCAAGATCACTGGCATTCTCCCTGTAAAAACTCTGCTGTAAAAACAGATTTTTTTTTTTTAATAACAGCCCAATAAAGGACAAAATTACATTTTAAGATAATGATCAAGGAAAACAAAAGTGCAGAAAAGCATATAGTAGCCCTTGCTGTCATTATAAAGAGAACTGCTTACATATAAGGAACATTTTATATTCTACTTATGCAAAGTGCACTATAATCAAGACAAATTTGAACTCTAGACTGTAATTATGACAAGAGCCTTTCTGCATTCAATAGAAGAAAGCTTGTTTTAAAAACACACCAGACTATTTTCCTATCTTTATTTAAAAAAACTTCTGTTAATTCATCATTAAAAGATGACTTGACTAAAAGATTACTTGACTGCAGGGAGAATGGGAAGAGAGGAATAAAGGTCTGGCTCACTGACAGACTGCTCTGAACTGTCTCACAAGTAACACACACCTAATTTTATAGCGCCTGCTGTAAAGTTCTAAAACCACGGAAATGACTCTGGTAACAAAGTACAAGAAGGAGCCCAACTACTGTAATTGCTTTTTTAAAAAAAGTTCCTTAGACTTTCACTAGTATTGCCCCAGTTCTCATGCCCCAAACCCAACTCCATTAAGTAGATGAATTAGAAAAAGAAAACAAACTGGCATTTAAACACAAAACTTGCCATAAAGACCACATGCTTCTGCTTCCACAGGAAACTAAAAGAAAAGAAAAAGAAAACAAACAAACAAATTATATTTGAGGGACATAGTGTTTTTCTCCTTTCTGAGTGGACTTAAAGGAGAGACACAGGAAACAGTAAAAGCTCAGAGCATACCACATTACACAGAATTCAGTTTCACAGCTAAATAGCATTGGACATTTCATACAAAATCAGAACACAACCTTCTTTCAAGAAGTATTAACAACTATCATGTTGAAATACTTAAGCCGTACCATGGTAATTTCACTTTCCTAAATCAATATATTAAATTTTCAAAACATAATTGTGCATAGAATAAGTAACATATGACGAGCTGTTTTGTCTTTATTCATGAGATTCAGCAGATTTTAAAGACACGTGGCAGAATGTTAAATTATTTCTGAAAGCAAAAAGACATTTTTATTTATATTGTGCCTACTGTGGTATATCAGCAGAGTGCACATTTGATGCAGCATGCTGCTTTTCTGGATGACTGAATATGAAATATATCCATAATTTACTGTCTGAATATAGACAGATGGAATACGACAGCTATATGATGTTACAACAATTATCAAACAAGAAGGCAAAGTATACAGGATTCTGGGCTTTGCTTTGGGAGTCAGTTTATCTGAATGCTTAATAAAATAATTTTAAAATATTCTTTCAAACAATTATATCAAGATTAAAAAAACTATTCTATCAAAACTTTTCTGTTCAAAAAGCAGAGGAACACAACTGGAAGAGACCTGCTATGCCATTCAGCTTGCCATTCAGCCAATAAAAAGATACAGATAAAAAGATCTGCATCTCAAAAACAGTTATTCCCTGTCTCACTTGGGGTAAATAGTTGAAGAGGTTAAATACAAAAAGTGGTGGTGTGTGTGGTAACGTACCAGGTATTTTTCAGGAGATGGCTAGAGAGAGAGAGCTGTATGGTTAAGGAGATATTCGAAAGAACCAGCTAAAGGTTCTGTATTTAGTGACATTCAGATACTTCACAATACCTCAAAGTAGAAATTTATCAACCAGATAGGTAAATCCATCCATTACTTTTCTTAAAGTGTCATGGAATGACTTTCTCGCTGCTGCTGTGAGTGCCAATAAAAGAGAAACCTCTTCTGGCAAGTACACAGTCTTTCTGCACCTATAATAAAGTGCAAGACTGACTAGCAGTTCAAGACTACAAAAGGAATCTTACAAAATTCAAGGTCTGGCTTTCAACATTTGTTTTTATATATACAATTCCAAAAAGATACTACAGCATGGAGTATCTACAGCAATGTATGTTGCTGAGAATAAAACAAGTCATAAGAGAGCAGATTCTGAACTAAATTAGTTTTAGTACAGGAAAGATAATTATTGCTTTCACTCTTCTCAGTGCAAGCACCTTATCACTAATCAGCTCATACACTGGCTTACTAAACATAGATTTTGGTGCCTAATGTGTAACAACTACAAAAACTGATCCTATTTCTTTGTATGGTAGCTAGTACAGTTAAAAACATCACTAAAATTATGCCAGCACTATAATTGATGTCCTGGAGGAGTGATTATGTAGCTAGAGCTCTTCTCTGTCCTTAAGACACGCCACAGGCTGAAAGACTGCCCAAAATTATCCTTTTTAATGTAAATCATAGGATGAAAATTGAAAATCAAAAGTAAAGGCAGATACATTTTTAACAGGTTAAAAAAAATGCTGAACTAATGAAAGTACTTTAAAGTGAATAATCATGGGAAAATGCCACCATAACTTTGGCTTCACAACAAACACTGTAGAATTCCAGTTTTAACTAGAATAACTGAGAAAATTGAATAGCACAATCCCATGCTTGGAGTGAAAGAGCACATATTTTTACCATAGCACTTATTACTGTGATTCCTAGAGTATTTATGTGCCCACAGAATAACCTTCATGTGTACCATAGTCTAATATTATATTACATTTTCTAGTCTCATCATCAGTTGTGGTCTATTAGAAAATCATCCATGAAACAAAACTACGGTGAAAAATAATGGTTTTACACCAGGTCTGTTTCTTTTAAGAGATACTGCTTTAAGATTTTGAATCTATTTTTTTTTTAAACAAAGTTTCTGTAACAAAAAAGTTAAAATATAAAATGGCAGTGAAATGGATTTTTGTCAATATTTAATAAGCCTAGATAACTGTAAGATACACTGATATGCTGATTTGTAATTTGAGACCTGAGAAGTTTCAGAGGGAAATACACAGAAACATGACTGAGCTGAACGTGCATCCACATTAGCTACAGGGCGTAATTAAAACATAATTATGTCCCAAAGACACTTCCATTTTAGTATCCTTAACTTTACTGACAAACTTTGAGTGTCAAAGATCAGGCAGTATTGTTTAAAGTAAAATAAATCCTTACAAGTAAGGAGTAAAGAAGTGTCTGGTTTGTTTTCATTCCTTATAGGGATCAGAACTCCAGATGTGGCAGTCAAAACAAAATTCTAATGCACACTGAAAGAAAACCAGTACCAAGTGAAGTTGCAGATTATTCACCCACTAAAAGGAACCGAAACAGCATCTACCACTGGGAGGTGTGGAGCGTGTGTGTTTATACATTTATGTTTATATAAAGTTTTAAGTTAACAATACCTTTTCAATGATGACTATGTACATAGCTTATGGGCAAGAATGGCGAAAAAATTTGTTACTTTCATCTTATTTTCATGAAATAAGTGGTAGGACATTTCCACCAAGTATCACAAAGAACACCTAATCTTATATTCACATCTGATTTCTCATCATCTGACTTCCTATATGCCAACCAGAGCTATGAGGCACTTAGTTTACTTGTCTAATTTGGAAATAAAAGCAAAATAAACTATGAGAGAAACAGCCACAAAACAAGTCTATATTTTTAGTTTATTAAAGAGGTCAGAGCAGCAACACCTACAAACTTGCATATATTTGTGTGAAGATTGTGAACAATGTAGATGTTACTGGTAAATCCCTTTGCAGTAAAGCCAGAATTTTTTATCTGTCAGGAAAGCAGAATAGTATCAACTGCTTCATAAAAATTGTATTATTAACTCTATCAGGCATCAACATCCATAAATACAACATGGCATGTTATTTTAATGACAGAAATTTCATACTGTTACTTGTATATAAATCCTACTAAAAATCATTATCTGATGCAAACTTTAAACTATTTTGATTTGATCTCACGATCAGGAAGCACACAGTTATCTCTAGCTCTGATTACATGAGATAATTTTCTGCAGGTCTTTACAGAGTGGTTGTGTCCACATGACTAAAGAGAAGTAACACTGACAATGCTAATAGGGACCTCCCCCTAGCCAAGGGCCAGGGTTATATCTTTACAGGCATGGTAATCATATATACATTTGATACAATCAGTGAGGAATCTTATCCCAGTTCCTTCTTACGACTTAGCAGAATTTACCAGTACTCTGCAAGAAGTTATTAAAGTATAGAATTGAATCATTTAGGTTAGAAAAGACCTTTAAGATTGAGTCCAGTTTTAAACCTAACATTGCCAAATCCACCACTAAGCCAGGTCCCTCAGCATCTTACTTCTTGGAATACAATTAAATGCAACTCCTGTGAGTGTGCTTTCTCAGTCCTCTCACTTCCAGAATCCATGAGAGATCTCCTTCCTACTGCTTTGGTCAAATAGGTATACAAAACAAATTGACAGAAACCAAGTCATGCAGACCAGTGTGTCAGTAATATGCTAGCAGTATTCAGATAAGCTTCCAAAATTCTGAAACCCTCTAAAAGAGAAGGGAGCAGAATGCTAGCAAGCACAAATGAACGTGCACAGCACACAAAGGACACAAAGGACAAGTTTCCACCCATAAAACACAACTTTAAATAAAAATTATAATACATGACTGCAAGAATCTTGCTTAGACTTTAACATACATACTGTGACAGACATAATGCCAAAAATAACACCATTTTAATGGCAGTTGAAGCTTATTTCCATTCAGCTAAAGAAGGATATTATGATTCTATGATTCTAAACTCTGTGGCCAGATTGCAGATGTTTTGCAAGAAATTCCTAGTTGTCAGGCTTAGCTCTAAACGTTCATAGGAAACCAATGGGGGAAGAATAATATCTGCCCAGAATGTAATTCCTTAGGATTTTCAGTTACTTGAGTCCAACTCCTCACTGCTTCTTATTAGCAAATTACCATAGTAAAAAGCAAGAAAATAAAATCTTTTTCCAGATACAACAACAAGACAACTGTACTTATTCAGCTTGACTCAGATGCAACAGCAATCCATACATTTATGGCTTCAAGTCATGCTTTTAATTCTCATGCCTAGTTGCATAAATTTCTACTATAAAACAAATTCACTCAAAACATTTCTTCTGCATCTTGTTTATTAAAATACAAGAGGGACTCCAGACTATCCTCTTCAACCAAGACCACGCCAGCTAATGGATCTCAGCAGTCATCTGTCTTCATGTGAGCATCGCCTTCAACAACAGTCATGTCCCATTTGAACAACGCACCTGTTATCCTCCAGGCTTCAATTTACGCGCAAAAAAACCACTAAGGAAGTTATATGAAAGAAGTAGATCTGATGATTGACTTACTGGCATAAAGCTTATTTCTGGAAACTAACATGACTGACTTTTCAACTTAGTGTTCAATGTATCACTGTGCCATGAGAGTCTGTTCAGCTCCTAACAACCAGCATTTCAGTTGAATCAGTTCACAGTTTTGCACAAATACTCTAATTTCATAGACCTGCCTTTCTTTTCTTTACCTGGCCCTTTTCTTTAGCCTTTGGGGTTAAAATTTAAATTAAATATTACTTTTTACTTCAAGCCCACATGCCTTGGATGTAGGTTTGGATGTAGGCCTTGGATCACCTACAGTCTTGAAACACTCATTACAATTGTACATTACTGTATCTTTCTTAAAACTTATATTTAAAGAAAAGGTTTAATGTAAATTTAACAGTAGGTTTGGGAATCAAAATGAGCCATGTAAATGAAAAATGCATTTTTGTGTTTCTTCTGACAATTAAGTCACTTTTAGCTTGCTATTAAAAAAATTTCAAGAGCTAATTTTGTAGAATACAAAACACATTTGGAAACATATCATAAAAGCATTCTTACTTTCTTTATATTCAGTTATACTAGTTAAGTATAGCCATTCAACGTATAATAATGTTACAAATGGAATGTAATTTTACCAATAAATAATAAAAATTATCCACTCAAAATCTTTAAAATCCACTTCTTCTATCTCACTACAACTAGAGTATGAAAACATAAACTCCAAATTATCAAAGACAAGTATAGATATTAAGTGGTTCTACTGAAACTAATTTTTACAGTCATTGGTGGAAGGAAAAAAATCTTTTTAATTTTATGATAAGTTTAACACAAAAATACAATTTAATCAAGAAACTGAATACCTAGACCCCTGATAATCAATGAAAGCAAGAACAATGTTCTTTACTATATTAATGCTTCGTCACCATGACATACTCCTCCACTTCTACAGAATTCAGGAGATTGTACAGATAATATATGCTGCACATTTATTAAACTTTTGTTTTATATATCATAGAAGAGAAAAAACATTTTTTTTTTAGGTTCTATAGCAGCTTTTATTTATCTCAGGAGAATTCAAGCCTGGCTACCTATTTACACGACTGATGTATAATTTTTAAAAAATGAGATTTTAAACTGTATAGAGGAATTTCAATTATATTTATACCTTTATCTCTTAGATGCTAAATATGGGGGCTTGCTGTTCAACATGTTGCAGATTTGTAAAGTTTAAATAATTCCAGAATAAAAGTAGCAAATTACATTCAATTAGAGAATTATAATTAAAAATGTGACAGAATAAAGAACCTTTTCTGATTTATGAATCAAAAGATGTTCCCAAAATAGTAGGCAGCAATACCCAATATAAAGGAGACAAGTAAAAAATAAAAATATAACAGCAAATCAATTCCCAAATCTCAAAAAAATGAGAAAGTAAAATACCAAAACCAAACTTAACCAACAGATAGATAAAGAAAATATTCTTGGGGATTTGAGGAGGTGGAAGTTATTTTAAAGAACCACATAATCCATGCATTATAAATAGGAATAGTTGGGGATGGATTGGGATAAATTGGGGATAGTTGAACAGGCTTAAAAGCACTGACCTGGCAGATTATCAAGTGCCTATTTCTATTTTCATTTAAATACACAGGGCTTTTTAATAATATAATTATATAGACTGACAAAGTGTTAGAGCATAAGCACTTCTAACATATACCTATATATTGTATTTGTGTATTCCTTACAATCTTGTCTCCCTCTAGTGGCTGGCTCTCACAAAAATGTACTTCCACCTGGATTCAGACCCGTCTGAAGAATCACAGGGTAATTCAGGCTGGAAAGGACCTCAGGAGGTCTCTAGTCCAAGCTTACCCTCATGGAATTTCTGGCTGGCCTTGGCAGAAACATTCATCACTAGCTGCCTGCAATCAAGGTAAAGCCTCACTCAACTCCACACTCAAGAACTTCCTAAGATCATCTAGAAAAGAAATAGTAGAGCCAGAAAAATCAAGTCACTGGAACTCTCATTGGGACATATCTTCATCCCAAAGTTTCATCATTTCAGAGAGTAGGAGAGTTATTCCCTTGCATATGGATGCACTATACAGCCATCACGATGTCTATCCTTAGTTTCACACAAGATCATCCTGTGTGGAAGAAACATCTAGAATATATTAATAATCAAGTGAAGTTCAAAAGTTTAATTATCAAGGGTTTGTTTCTTTACCAACAACAGACTCTGACCAAGGTTTAATCTGTGTAAACTTTTTTCTTTCTTCTTCCAGCAAAATGGCTTGTCATGAGGACCTTCACTAGTGGGAAGGGATGAAGAGGCACATCTCAGACAGGAACTTCTGAGAACTAGAAAACAACCTGCTTCTTGCCATTTGTGATCAACTGCTATAGAAAACAACAAGCCATATGCAACTGCAACTGAAGTAAGTTGATTTGGAAAACTGAGTCCGAAAGAATAAGATGCTCTACTAGCCTGAATGTCACCACGTCTGAGGAAAGAGTCCAAAATCACAAGGGCTAAAGAGTTATGTTTTCTTTTCAATAAGAAGTCACAAGGAAAAAAAGTGAAGGAGATGGCCCTGAGGACAAAGAAGCGTAAGAACAATGGAAAGAAGAGTTTATTAATGAAACGGACAATGGAATTAAAATGGTATAAAAGGACTATGTTATAAGAGACTTTTGGACTAAAACCCATTGCTGGGTTGGGGCCCCATTTTAAAATGTTGCAAGTGGTTACCATGGGCTTTGCTCCTAGGAGCAAAGGTACAGCTACCATTGGACAGCTTATGGTGTCATATCTGTCTCAATCAATCACAGTTTGTACCCTGTTGCTAAAGTTCCCCCTAATGTTTATTCATGTGCCCTCCACCTATCCCATGTCCAAGTTTTGCATATCCCTCCTACCTTCTAGCACCTTCCCCAGCCAACCCTATAAAATCCCTCCACCTTGTTAATAAACCAGATCAGCCTTGGGCACTGCCCTGAGAAGATCTGCGGCCCTGTTGAAGAACCCCGCTGGTCTCATGTCTTTTTCCCGACTCGTGACAAAAAAGCTTTTCTATCATCAGGATAATTTTTAGTAACACTTAAGTTCTGAAGATTTATTAAATAAATAAAACCCCAAACTTGTGCACAATTATAAGATGCACTTCAGTATTATATGCAGCAATAATAAAAGCCAGTGCAATATCAAATTGCAATATCAAAGGAATTATTTTTCAACACAGAAGTGCACATCTAGCAACTGTTTCTTCTGTACAAAACAGTAAATACTCAGAGCACCAGAAGAGAGCATTTTGTACCACCATACACCAATTACAGCTAAGAAAGAGAATATATATCACAAGTATATATGTAGCAAAGGAAAGCAAAAAGTGATGGGCTGCCCTAAAGTCTCCCATCTGTATCCAAACCATGACTCCAAGCTGTTA
This sequence comes from Pyrocephalus nanus, assembly GCA_038380795.1. NCBI lineage: Eukaryota > Metazoa > Chordata > Aves > Passeriformes > Tyrannidae > Pyrocephalus > Pyrocephalus nanus. The sequence goes on along the minus strand of CM076260.1, from coordinate 25,524,325 downwards.
GCTGAATAATCCCTTAAAGAAACTCATTTTCCATCCCTTCTTTCCTTCATTTCAAGTACTGCATTATCTTTCAATTCTTCCTTTTCACATTCACAGACTAATCACACAAAAATATCTGAAAACAGTAACAACCAAGTAATGATCTCCACTATAATGATCTTTGCTACTAAGGACTTTATTTTCAACCACCAAATAATTTTTACATCTGTACTGTAATTATTTAATTTGTCTTGTCATTACTTTCGTGTTTCAAGTATTCTTAAAGCACACTGGTGTTATGTGTTCCCCTACCCCCCCGCCATGTTTTCAGATTCGATGGTGAGTTTTTAAGCATAAAGAACAGAATGTGAAAGAATCTATGAGAATTAATATCTGTTTAGAGTAAGATTATAATTTATAAAAAAAAACAAGTCTTAAAACAATACTGAGGTTATGAGGCCAACTGGCACAACCATTTGGTCAGAAGTAATGCATCTACCATTATTTGGCAGTTGATCCTTTCATCTGAACAATAATAACCATTTAGGCACTCTTAACTTAGCACTTTGCAGAGTAATTTTAATTGCAGTGCTGAAATTAAAAAAAAAATTCATTTTACACTCTTCATTTGTCTCTTTGTGAACATGCCAGTACATGATCATTCCCCATCACCCCACCAACAAGAGTATCTATACCAGTTTCAGTTCTTTCTTTATAGGCAGAACTTGATTCCCCTCCAGCTACATGGTTTCATACTTCATTTGCAATATGCTTCACAGATTCCTCTCTTAAAGGTAAAATATAATTTCTTTAAAAATTTTTCTACAATGTTTTTATCACTGAGCCCTGAGGTACAGTGATTCAGAAAGCAGGAGATCTTTTTGGTGCAAATTGTCAGTGTGCCTACGCTTAGCCTGGAGATGTGCACTCCAGTTTGCTGCTGATGTGTTCAGTGTAACTTCTATCCTGCTAAAGACTGAAGATGTGTGCCAAGAATTCTTCGGATTGAGAACTGGCATAGATGTTGCATCCATTAAAACCAAATGTGAACAAACAATTTTGAAATCATAACCATTTGCAGCAAATTGAACACTCCCTCTTTGCAAAATACCAGTGGGCAACTACATAATTAACCTTACTCTTTAGAAAGTATCACATGTGTATATTCACAGTGCTCCCGCAAGATAAAGCAGTATAATTATCTCCACTCTACAGGAAAGAAACAATGGCATGAGTGCCAGAAAATAAAACTGTCAAAAGAAGAAAATGCCAATAACAATTGTATTAATCTTCATTTTTTTCAGGACATTAAACACTGTATGACATTTTACTGTGAAAAATTACAGGCCACTAATTTCAGTTAGAGGTATGAAAAATTAAGTTTTCTTTTTTACCCCAGTTTGAAAGTGCTTATCTAGAACTTGAGAAGAATCAAAAAAACATGGAAATAGAAGCCTGCTTGAGACAAACGCAGTAACTATAACCCCTTGCTTGATTCACAGTATCCTAACTATTGCAGCTAAACATAGGATCATAAAATTTCATTTATTTCTAGGGCCTATCAACAAAGATGCTACAGTAAATTCATAAGCCTGTGATTGAAAATGGGATCCAAGGTGCATACATGTCTTCATACATGTGCATGTACATACTTGGTCAAAGCACAAGTAGGTAGAAGTAGGTTATGTTCTCCCAATATTTTCTGAAAACAGAAATAACAAATGTGTATCTTTATACAGTTATTGTTTCTAATAACTTGCTTTTATTCTTTCAATTTCCTTTAAGCACAGGAAATGGCAACTGAAAAGTCTGGATTTTCCTGAATTCAGCTAGTGTCATGGGTTGACCCTGGCTGGATGTCAGGTGCCCACTAAAGCTGCTCTCTCAGCTGGGCAGGGGAGAGAAAATATAACAAAGGGCTCATGGGTTGGGACAAGGATGGGGAGAGATCACTCACCAGTTACTGTCACAGGCAAAAGACTTGACTTGGGGTAATGAAAAATAAAACCTAATCTTAAAACACCTACCCCCCCACACCCCTCCCTTCTTTCTGTGTTTGAATTCACTCCTGATTTTCTTTACCTGCTCCCACTCAGTGATGCAGGCAGACAGGAAATGGGAGTTTCGGTCAGTTCACCACACCTTGTCTCTGCCACTCCTTCCTCCTCAGGGGAAGGACTGCTCACAGTCTTCCCCTGTTCCAGTGTGTGATCCTTCTCATGGGAGACAGTCCTCCACAAACTTCTCCAACCTGAGTCCTTCCTAGAGGCTGCAGTTTTTCACAAACTGTGGGTCTCTTCCATGAGGCGCAGTCCTTCAGGAACAGATTGCTCCAGCGTGGGCCCCCCACAGGGACACACATCCTGCCAGCAAACCTGCTCCAGCATAGGCTTCCTATGGAATCACAACCTCCTTTGGGCATCTACCTACTCTGGCCTGGGGTCCTCCATGGGATACAGGTGGATCTCTGCTCCACTGTAGACCTCCTTGGGCTGCAGGGGCACAGCTGCTTCACCATGGTCTGCACGGGAATCTCTGCTCTGGCACCAGGAACACCTCCTCCCCCTCCTTCTTCACTGACTGTGGGGTTTGCAGAGCTGTGCCACTCACACAGTCTCACATCTCTCTCTGGATGAAGCTGCTATTGCACAAAATTTTTCTTCCTCCTTCTTGAATATGTTCAGAATGTCCCGGAGTTGCTACACCCATCACTGGTGGGCTTGGCCTTGGCCAGTGGTCTTGGAGCCAGCTGGCATTGGCTCTGCTGGACATGAAGAAAGTTTCTAGCAACTTCTCACAGAAGCCATATCCCTCTAGCCTCATCCACCACCAAAACCTCACCATGCAAACTCAATACAGCTAGGAAGTAATTGGTATTCCACTAAAACTTTTATTACCTCTCTTCAGACTGTTCTTGAAACTTTTGTACAGAAATGCATTTCAGATTTCTTTTTTAACCAATTAAGTATCTCCTCTTAAATCATATCACATATAAGGAGCTAGAAAATAAGAAAAATCCTGCTTCATTCTACCTAAGCTGTTCAAGATAAGGAGCAAGTCACAATCCTTCAAAAATTAGCATGTATTTTTCATGCTCTCAAAGAGACAGCATTTACTACACATAGTATATGTTACACTTGCCTCACTCATGATACTCTCAAATATTAGCAAGGGTTAGGCCAATGAATAATATGTCAATAATTCTTCCCACTGCACCAAAAAGCATTTTTTCACCACTTCCTTGAACATATTGTTCTGTCTCCATTCATCTCCTGCTTCTTTTTTTATTCTTAGACTGTAAATTTGCTAAGGCAAGCCTACCTCACACACAGATGTCCAATTAATATATTTTTTAATCAAACAACAAAAAAGGCTAACCTTATTTTTCAGGTGTTTGTGGTCATTTACCTGCTCGGTGAATTAATTTAGTCACATAGTACCTGTATTTCATAAAGGACACTGGCTTCCTAGTAACCTAATGGTAAAACAAGATATTTCTAAACCTCATCAATAAAAAGCCTCTTTGTAGCTTGCCTTTTCTAACCATAGGTCAGGTAGATGCCCAGCAAAGTTACTAAAATCATAAGCAAAGATAGGAAAAAACTGACCTTAAAAATACATTACTGTGCCTTTTGCCCAATTACTTACTTTAACAGGCACCTATTCCAATCTGTAGCACAACATACACATCAACTACATCCTCACATTCACATATTTAGATATTTTTCATTTGTTGAGTTACCTTATCTGCATCCACTTTTCCTCTGATAAACTCTTTCTTCCAGAACTCCAGTGCCTGTTCCAGAGTCAAGCCGATGCCCTTGAGGAACAGCCCGTACTGCATCCGGCCCCAGTGACGGAGGTGATGGCTGTCGCGCAGCGCTCTGTGCAGCTGCCGCATGCACAGAGGGAACGACTTCACCGAAAGCTGCCAAGAGAAAAATTCCTGTTTAAGGCATACTGATCATTTAATTTGTAGGATACATGCTTCTTGTGATTATTAACTAGTTCCACTTGAAAACGCCAATGGCTGGAAGAAAAGCTATCCGTGTACAGAGAGCCGTGGGACTGACCATGACACAAGTGTGTCCATAAGCCATCAAATCCAAGAACTATCTCAAGGACAAAAGCCAAAGGACAGAGGCATACAGACTATCTTCAGCTACAAAGTAACAAAGGTTTAACTGCTATCAGGAAAAATATATCCACAATTCCATTACAATATTTCCTGTCTCTTCTTTATTTTTAGCTGCTGGAAAGGCAAAGTGACATATGATAAGAGTTTCTGGGGACAAGGGAAGCGGACTTTTTTTTAAAAAAACATCTTTGAAAAACAACAAGCAAGAGTAAAATTCTTTGCAACTAATCTTCAGGTTGTACTCCCTGAAAAATACTATTTGTCATAGAGTAAGATCTCAGAGAATGGAAAACATGTAACATTCAAGTTTACTTAGGCTTTGCTTTTTTTTTTTTTTTTTTAACTCTGAGTCATGCCAGGGATTCACTACCAAAGGAAGTCTGTAATGGTTAAAGATGGACACTGAAAACACACACAGTTCCTAAAATTCAGATAAAATAGTTACAATGTGATTTTAATTGACTCTATAACATTCATGTGTGATGTTTTACAACCCATTTTATTTACTTCCTTGTTTTCAAAACCCCTTCTGTAACTCAAAGAGCAGTGAAAATACTAATACTGCAATGCAATAATCATAAACTAAACATCATGGGTTGCAAGATTATTAAATAAGAAAATTTGTTAAACTCTGCTTATAATTATGTTAGGTATTTGTGAAAGTACACAAAATTAAGCAGAAAATTAGGCAATTCATTATAGCTCCAGTTTAAACCCTGATTAGAGGCATTTTTTAGTTAATTCTGCTCCATTTTGAATTTTAACGCAATTTCATTCAACAGTTACAAATAAAATATGAAGGAAAAAAAGGGAAACACTTTTTATGTTGTTTGTACATGGAGTATTTGAATTTAAAAAGTTATGTTTCAACATACTATGTAACTCCAGAAACATAGAGGACTTACAGCATCAATCTGCTCTAGAGAAATTTTTCCAGTGTTCTTTTGGATGCTGTAATCTGGGCCAACATAAGAATGGCTGAAAAACAAAGCAAACAGTAAAGCATCATTTAAAGCTGCTCAAAAATATTTTTTTTTTAAGTTTACAAATTTAGAAAGAAATTATTTTATCAATTACGGGCTGAAATTATTTTACATCAGCAAAACCAAAAACCAAGTAATTGAAACCAACATTAGAGCCAATATAGTAAAGAAACCCTCCCTACCCCCTTTGTCTGGAAAGAGTGGTGAGGGGTCATACAGAATTTAGATCACAGAATCATTCTACTGTTGAGGGTGAAAGAGGACACTGAAGATGATCCAGTCCAATCCCCTGCTCAAACGTGTTTGCTACAGCGGGTTGCTTATAGCATCTCATCAAGCTGGGTTCTGAGCATCTCCAAGGACAGAGACTCAAACTTCTGAGCAACCTGTTCCAATGTTTGACCACCCTGGCAGTAAAAACTCATCTTCTTATGTTTTAACTGGAACTTGCTGTATATCTGTTTGTACCCATTGCCTCCTGGCCTATCACTGGATACCACTGATAAGACACTCACTCTGCCTTCTTCATTCCTCCTCTGATACAGACACCTATTTATATGCATTGCTAAGGTTCACACCCACACTGTCCTGAAATGTATCTCCTCCAGGCTGAACAGTCTCAGCTCTCTCAGCCTCTTCTCATATGTACTGGGGACACCAGGACTGGACACAGTGCTGCACATACAGTCTCACCAGTGCTGAGCAGGGGGACAGAATCACCTGCCTCGAGCTGCTGGAAGGGCTCTTCCTAACGCCATGCAACCAGCTGTAACCCTACACTACAGCAGAGACAGTCACACAATAGACACTGTCACCAAAGTATCTTCACATCAAATTCAGTATCTAATACTAAGCTTTTACTTTTAAATATATAGACTTCTTGAATGAGGATATATGCAGGGCTGCAGAACAGGACCAGAGAAATGCTTAAAGCAGAACCCAACCAAAGTCAAGAGTTGACAGCACCACAGGCAATAGAGCAAATAAGGACTTTGAATAGAACACACTAGTCCAGAAAGCAGGTTGTAAAACCTGGGTAAGAACAAGTATCTTGGTGCAAGAGGGATTTTTTAACTAACTTACATCCTGCTTTAACTAACTAACCTCCTGATTTAAGGATCATTTCTTAAATCTTTTGACAGCGTGGAGAGTTTACCTTCAGAAAAAAAGACATTTTGCTAAATGACAATACTAGGTGCTGCAGATTATTTTGTGGCATTTCAATACTGTAAAGTATGAAAAGCATGTAATGAACAGTTGATTTTACTAGAGTACAAACAGTTTGTTTAATTATAGTGCATTCATTTATTCTTCAGTCTTATTTCTGGCACACACTGGAGCACTAGGAAAGCCTGTTGTACTTAATAGATTTTTTTTCATTACACAACAAAATAATATAAAATAAGATAAATAATTTAAAGTATTTGAGCTATGTATGTCTATTACTACTGATTTTACTATGGAATTATCTAAATTATCTTGCAGAAACAGATCTGCATCTCTTTACTTGGGCAAACTACAAACAAAACAGAAATCATAGTGCCAAAAAATTACAATTGAAGCACAGAACAACAGATAACAGTTGTTTCTTAGGCAACTTTTTTTTTTTTTAACCACTCAATTAAGAAAACCAGTAAATGATCATATCCCTGGATGAGCGCTGGTAACTTCTTAAGCTGTTCCACCATAATCATTTTAGATCACCTGCTCATATCCTAAAGTATTTATTAGAATCATATTCATACTGAAAAAATTTGCTAAGCTAAAGAAAATTAGTTTTTCCTAGCTCCCATAGAAAAGGTTGGCCTGGGAAGAGAAGGTCAACGTAAGACTTCATAAGTTACTGTTAAAAGAGGACATGCTCTCTGAATCTTACTGAACATTACATCTGGACTTGGTAGAAAAATCTGTTGCAAGGAGAGAAAACTCAGAGCTTAAAGGGGCTGAGGGGGAGAAGAAATTTTACTTTTCAGTCTCTGAGAAGGTCAAATATTTTCATCATGGTACACAGACAGGAAAAGTTATTAATTTTTTACATTAAAAAGTAGCATATGACCTTTGCAAGGTCAAATTTTCTTGATACCTGACACTACTCACCAAAAAGCTGAGCCCTACAAATTACCTTCAAAGGTTGTGCTCTGAAAAAGAATATGAGCTTTATATAGAATACGTGGTAGATTGGGGTTAGGCACAAAGGCCAGCACTACCCATATGGCCTTTGGCAGCTAAGCTCGTGGATTCCTGTCCCAAGGAGCTCAAGGGACTAAAGCTTTCAGGATTGCAGTTTCAGGTGCCAGGTCTTCTGATTTTCTACAGTAGGGATTCTCCAAGTCCCTTAGTTTCATCATAAAAAAAAAAATCACACTGCTTTCTCCACAGATTGCCATTTTTTTTTCTACATTTCTAGTACAAAATCTCAAGAATCTTGCAAAAATAAAAATCTCAGACTATTCTTTGTTCTATGAACAATAGTCCTCACTTTTTTCACATCATTAAATATAGGCAAACAGTTTCTTACTACTGGTTTGAAAACATATTACAACACCAACTACTCAGGTTTGTGATCATTCTCACTTTCTTATATTTTTGCTTTCAGTTTTAGCTCTTATTTTGGACTCATTCTTTCCCTTATTCGACATAGCTCTTGAACTTACTTCCTGACCTTCAATCACTCCAAATCTGCTTTTCTAAAATCCAATATTTTAGTTACCAGAAGTTTTCTAAAACATCTTGAAACTAAAGATCAATACATACACTTGCACAGCTGTTGACCAAGAAGAAACTTCCACTACATCAATGCTTCCAAGAACAGGATCTACATCTTTCAAATAAACAGCTGTAGGACGGTTTTGATAAATATTGTATTATTCACAGATGTGTTAGTGTATTGCGAGATTTAGTGAGGGTATGAAGGGCACTTTGTAGGTGTTGAGGATAATAAATATCGACAGTTCATCAAGGTGTGCGTTATTCTGCACTTGCTTGTGAGATGAGCATAGGTGATAAGGAGGGTGAGTATGTCTGCATGAGTATTGCATTATCCATTAAAAAAATCCAGTCTTGCAAAACACTTGGTTTCTGTATCAACCTTATGAACTATTACTTGAAGACAGAATTAACAGAATCATGTAAGTTTTGGTTGTAAAGGACTTTAGAAGACCATTTAGTCCCATATCCCACTTTAAACAGGATTACTGCCACCACTAGTCGGGTGAGCTGTGGATTTTTCCAGCTGAATCCTAAAAATCTCCATGAACCAACATTCCATATCACTGACCAATCTGCTGCACTATCACTCTGGTATAGACATTTTTCCCAGTGTTTGATCTAAACCTGCCAAGCTGCTGTGTGTGACCACTGTCATTTGTCGTATCCTCTGACACCATCGAGAATTCCAATATAATGATATTTGTCCTTCAAGCAGTTGTAAGCTGCTATTTGATCATCCCTAAGCCTCTCTTTAACCAGACTAAATAAAGTCAACTCAGCTTCTCCCTTTAATTCATAAATAGGCCCAGTCCTGTAGTTGATGGGATTACATACAACAGCTTTTGTCTATTCGAAATTATTCCCGCTGAAGATTTTAAACAGTAGAGTGTTACCCCCCTATGATGTCATCACACACCCCATAAAAAGCAGGAGTTGCAGAAGCGTTCTTCCCATGCATTTAGACAAAGATTTCCATCTCTATTAAATTGCTCCAGTTTTAGCAATTTAAATCTCTTTGTAGCCTACTGTGAGCACGGCAAATCCCTGAACACAACCTAAAGCAAATGTTTAAACATTTTAACTAAAAACTTTTTTTTTTTTCTAGTACAAGTAGTATTAGAAAGCACCAATGAAACAGAATTGGACAAGAGTATCTAATCACAGACAAAATACATTTTTAGTCCAGAACTATCCAATTACAGAATATATGCATGGTATACAATATCTATGAGGACAGAATACACAGTAAGATCACCTTTTCTGGCGACTAGCTAATTTATAAATCACAGACAGACATGAAAAGGTGTAAAAAACCATGTTGGGCTCTAACAACTAAACAATACTCTGTAACCTTCAACTGTATGCTATTTTCATACATTTCTATCTAAGCTTTTGCTCCCCTGATAGAGTTCTATTGACATATGCCAAAAATAAAATACTGCTGTAAGAATTCACACAGTGAAGGCAGAGGAAAGTCTGCAACTAACTAATATTCTCTTTTCTTATGAGTAAGATGAAGAACAATGAATCACAGATTCACAGAAATAAATAACAAAGACGACCTATTTGGTCACCTGTCTGTTTAACTGCCAGAGCCTGCTTTTGAAGTTGTAAGGTTTGATGTATTTTCCTCATTTTAAAGGAACTTGCAAAAAGGGAACTTGGAAACATTTGTATAATTTTTTCCAGTAGGTGACAAAAAATACTGGAATCAGTCCCTCCATTTTCACAAAAGCAAAATGGAAGTAACTTACCAGTTGTGCAGCATACCTACCAAGGTAACATAAGAATGTACAAAAAGTAGCATAAATGTGGGATACAGTACCTCTGTTAAAGTAGCTTTTTTTTTTTTTTTTGCAACTTTTTCCCATATTTAAAAAAAAAAAAAGAAAGCATACATAGGACTGATTGCTCTGATACTGAAAGACAGTTCCACTTACATAGATGCATAGCATATATCAAAAGAAATTTCCAGTTTCTCAGTAATTACTCCTAGAGAGCACAGTTTATAAAAAGCTAACTTAATTGCTCTTTATCTTCAAGTGGAGAAAGGTATGCCACTGAGGCATATTTTTTAAAATCCCAGTGAGATGTATGGTAATAAAAACACTGCAGGTTATAGGCATTCAGAAGTACCCCTAACCAGCTGTGGAACAGTTACACTGCAATACTTGTTCTCAATCATTGCTCTTGAACAAAGTTCAACCATACGTAAATAAGCAGAGATACAACAAAAGCTATTTTTCCTATTCTGACTTCCACTAAAAACAACGAAATATAAACCTCTCCCTATAAATTAAAAATTATGAGACTTTTTTAAAAATCAAAATAAAATGTTAGGTTTTGGGTACAGATACCTCAAGTAGCAGAGCACCACAGGAAATAAGGAGCATGCTAACCAGATCTGCATCCTAATTCCTGTCCAGTGCTGCCTTGATGGAGCTTCAACAATTACATTTCTAATTCATCCAACATAATTTCAGTAATCTTAGTGCAAAGCTGTACATGTTCAAAAACAGATATTTCATTACAGACATCCAGTATTTAAGTAAATTTCTATCCTTAGAGATATTAAAAATTCAACAGAAATAAATACCTGAATAACCTGATCTAACCATCAAATTGTCTCCAGAGGTTCACTCCAAGCTAAATTATTCTATGATTCTAAGCCATCTTCCTATAACTGTATGGGCCTTGTCCTCCTGCATACTACCGTAGTAAGAAAACTCTCCCAAATAAAGTGGTAAAAAGCAACCACATATATGAAAAAGGCCAGATGCTTAACCTGAAGAACATCAAGAAAGTGTTTTTTCTTACTCTTCTTCCCTTTCCTACAAATAAAGTAGAAAGTATATATATCTATATATATGTACCACTAAAGAGTGAGGCAGACTATTTAGTTTTGTTGGAGAGTACTTTAACGGTTCACTTTCAGCAACATCCTCAGGTCCATTGAAAGAACAAATTAGGACTCCATTCATCCATGACAGTGAAATCTTCCAAAAACAGCACAGAGCATAGAAAACTTGCAACAAGGAAGGCCCATGCTCTGAGCAGTGTAACTTGGAATCTGCTTTGTTCATAAAGAACCGTAACAACTTTGCACTTACTATAAAATACCAGTTCTATAAATTATATTTAATGTCATTCACATAAGAGTTGGACTAAATGATCCTTGTGGGGCCCTTCCAATTCAGAATATTCTGCAATCTGTGATCCTGTGATTTATAAAGCTTTTCTTAAGTTGAAGGGTTCCATTTCGGTTTTTGCCAGTCAAAGCAATTCACACAGATGAAGTGTCTGAGAAAAACCCCTGTACCTAAAGCATTCTACTGATACAATTACTTTAATCTGTATGAAGGAATATACTCATGCTTTCAGTTTATGCTACCTGAGATGATTAAGCAGAGGTTGTAGTCTCTCATCAGACTGTATGGAAGGTAGCGATCGTGCTGTCAGCTGGAAGAAAACAGAAGTTCAATTAATAAAATATTAGCTTAAGAAAACTGATAGGAAAAACCAGAAATTATGTAATAAGTCACTCTGTGTTGTTACAGCTTTAAAAAACATTGGGTAAGACAATTTCTCCTATTAAGAATACCTAAGCATGGCCTTCCAGAGTCTGAAGTCAGCAGAAATATTTACAAGTTAACAAACACTGAAAAAATATTTTTCTAAAATCACAATGCTATTTGAATTAAATAGAAAGACATAATTGAAAGTGGTATACTTTTTCCCAAACATATTTGAACTAGAAGTCCTATTCTGCCTAGACAGCCTTCAACAAATCACATGCAAATATATTCCATGAAGCCATATTATATACAATTTACATTTGTATAAAAGGATAAAAAAAAAATAACCTTGGGTTTTTACCACTGAATTTTAAAGGCTAATATACCTATTGTTCTATATTCATGTCTCTGGTAAAGTAAACCTCTAATGTTGCTTTAAACACCATCAGAAAAACAGAAATTATGTTTGAAAATAACTTGGGTGCCTTCTAAACACCAGCAACTAATTCCACTCGGCTAAAATCAGAGCAGAGACTGAATTACACAAAATACCATCTGCTTCTTTTCCATTATTAACTTAAATGACATAAAAATCAATCTTTGTGTGCACATTCACACACGTATTATCCTTTTACATGACACAAATATATGGTATTTTTCTCTACATAGTACTTGAAATATCACATTTAATCAGAAAAAAATGTCCTTGCTATAAACAATACATTTATGACAAGATGTTTATGAAAGTCAAACTGGACAGTGATGAAAGTAGCAAAGAAAAGTAACATTCAAAACCTGAAGAAAGATTGACAATAAAGTTATATATACACAGTAAAACTACATTGCTGCATAAATACTATCAATTAACCGAAACAATGGTTTAAAACTGATTTTGGAGACTTGTAGGAATTGAGAGGCTTGTAGGAACTGAGAACCAAAACCAGTGATCCTGGAGTTTTCTATTGTGAAAATAAGATCTAACATCTTTCAAATCTTAAAACAAACACTTTGCAAGGTTAGAGCAAATGTTTATTTTCATTAAGATATGGGATCCTCATGACACTGTTCTAAACTAAGATAAAGTTATCCTAAAACTAAGGACAGCTTTCTTTAAGACAGCTGAGGAAACCTCATCAAAATATTTGAACAATTTTAACTGAAAGAGAATATTTTGCTTTAACTTACTTGGCTTATAAACATAAAACTTAACATTTTCATATACAAAGTCATTCCTCACAATTAATTTTTTTCTAATTGACCCACAGTGTAAAGAAAATCAGCTTTCACAAAGGTGATATTAGATTATTGCTCATGTTTTCAAGCAGATAAGAATTTTATGTTTTCAACAGGATTTCTTTAAAAGATGATCCCTATTACAGAGTCCAAACTAGGATTCTGAAGACTTTTTCCAACAGCTCTGAAATGAAATTTAGACAAATTCCTGCAAGCACAGCCTTGTTTTCATCTCTATATGGTACTCAACATAAAGATCATTTTACCAGGAAAAAAAAAAAAAAAAAAAAAAGGGAAAACATGACATTTGATATTTCAGAGACATGACAGACATCAAAATGTTGCCAAGTAAAGAACATAGCTCCAAATTCTAATCATGTTGAAGCAGTTTAATTTAGAGAGAACATTAAACACTGCCAACTTCAGATATTTCCAGTCCCAGGGCCTGCATCATCAGAGCAGGAAGCAGAGTGAGTCGCAGACAAGAAGGTGTGGACACCTCAGAGCTGAGCTGAGATGGTGAAAGCTGGGGTGATGCAGATCAAGGCAAGGTCAGTACCACATCATGCAGCAGTTAAAATTAAGAAAGGAGAAAAAATACTTAACAACATAAGAAAAAGGAAGTATCTTAAGTCTAAATTTAGAAAGGTCTACCATCATCTTAGAACATCATGATCAGCAATAAGACTAAGGGGCAGCTTTTCCAAAGTAGTCACTCTCAAGGCCTGGCTGGGCATCAGTCTGCTGGTGGAGAGCATCACTTGTGGTTTTTTTCTTCTTTCTTTTATCACTTAATACACTGGTTTTACCTCAGTTGGTGAGTTTTCTTATTTTTGCCCTTCCTGAACTTCTTCTCCAGGAAAGGTTGGAAGAGCAGGGAGAGGATTTCCTGCCAGCCAGAGTCAATCCACCACTTACATATATATACTCATTTTATATCAGTAAGAGGTTGATAAATTTCAGCTAAAGTACAGATTTCACAGTATTTTGAAAGCCTTGATGTCTACCTTAGAGGAGTCAAAAAACTGCTACGGGTTAGTACAAAAAGGATTTTTAAAAACCCTCAACAACAACAAAACACAAAACCAACAAAAATCACCAAAAAAACCCAAAACAACAACAACAAAACCCAAACACAAAACTAAACTCAAACCCTCACAATTATATAAGCAGGCTTAAATGTACCAATAACTTACATCTCTACTGGGTTTTCCCTGAGAAATCTGTGAAACAAAATAAAGTGGAAACCTTGATGCTAACATGGACTTGACAACTTTGTTTCTGTAGGCAACAACTTAATCAATGTCAACAAGTGTGTAGAACATGAATTAAAAAAATTAACAAAGACGTGGTTCTAAAGATGAAGACTTCACAGAAACCTTCTCAATGTGACATTGGGCCACTGCATTTCTGTAAGGTCACACTAAAATTAGCTCATTTTAACTAGATTTAACAAGATGTTAACACAGCATCTTGCTGAAATGTCTAATACAATGGTAATATTTGAGGGGAGGGGAAAAAAAGTCAGAAACAAACTTAGCTTAGTGCTGAGCTAAAGCAGGATCTGATAATGGTCCTGATATGAACTATTCATCCCCATTAAAGCCTAAATAATAAGCCTATTTTCAGGAATTTAAAGTCTATTTATCTAACAAACAAGCTCTGGCAGAAAACAGAGGTGCTATTGACTGCATCGCTCCTCAAACCATTCAATTCTTAGATAATGATTAAAAAACATTATGCTGTACATTTATTAGAAACAGTCTTCCTTCTCATACCTCTGAGTATGGTCTATTTGATTTCATTAAGTGCATCACCCAGGTGAGTATGAGCCTGTACAGCAGTAAAGTACAAGAGGGAAATAAGGTAAAAGATAAATGAAACCAAATAAAGGAGTAAAATATAACATGATATTAGTATATCCAAAGAAACTGTATACAATTAGAAATTATCTTCTGTGGAATTAAACAAAACCAGGTTTTACTCTGCTAATCCAACACTACTATACCTATTCACCTCTTTCTACCAATTTTTTTGAAAAATAGACTCCATTTAGAGATAGCTATTTAACACTACTAGGCACTACATTTTTTCCAACTAACTTATTAATACTAGACAAACTTTATTCAGAGATCTGTTTGGCCAGCATTGGAAGATGATTTCCAGATGTAATCAATCTAGCAGAGTGTCAGCTTTCATGTAACCAAAGCCTGACATATATGCTTTCTTTTATTGACGGCACCAGAGCCATGGCATATCTGAGAGTCAGAATTATGGATCCCAGCATTCCCCCTTGACCAGGAATAGCTGAAAAAAAAAGGGAAGACAGTAAGATGTTTTCTGTTAAAGTTTTTACCTTAATTAAGGATTTTTCTCCTTATCCCTAGTTTATCTATCCTTCTGAAGTCTCTGTTTGATCAAAAGGAAAACAATCTCCAGGAGATGCTAACAAAAGCCTTCGGGAAGCTTTCCCCCCCCTCATCGCCATTTTAAGATAGGAAACAAGTTAAAAATAATGCTGTAGAAACATCTCAGGACTGTGTCATAATATTCACTATATTATTACAGACACACTACACACATCAGAGTACTCATTACATATTTATAATATTTAGGATCAACACAGAATAATAGAATGGCCTGGACTGGAAGTGACTTTAAAGATCATCAAGTTTCCAGCCCCCCTGTCATGGGCAAGGACACCTTCTACTAGACCCGGTTGCTCAGAGCCCCATCCGACCTGCCCTTGAAAATGAACTGTGCACTTACCCAGCATGATTACAGTAAATAACAGGCCTTTAGGTCTCAGTTCCACTTATACAGAGTCCAATTACAAGTGCTTCTCAATACACATAATCAAGGCCATGCTTTTATATAAAAAGGGAAACTCTACTATGTACTGACATTTTATTTCAAACAAATCGCTCAGGTAAATCTCTTTCCCGCTGCAATTTGACTGCCTTCAGTGACTAAAACTAGTTTTGATGTACATTTCATTCCAGAATACAGCCTAAACGGAGGGAGAAATAGTACAAAAGACTTCTTAATGCATTTCTCTCTGATTAGCAGCATTGTTGATGAATAGAAACTCCAAAACTTTACAACAACTTCATTTTCAACCAAACCTGAATTTTAGCTTGTTACTCTCTAAAAAGTCGTTTTAGAGGATACGAATTCTCCAGTAAGGCATTTTAGTGCACCAGGCACCAAAATACTTGCCTTAAATTAAAATTCAGATATAATGTCTAGAAAGGTTTTATACTTCTGAGAAAGCCTTAGTATTACTTTGGTTTACCTTTTTTTTTTTTTTATTAAGATATTGCAGAATGATAACGTTACATAGTCGTACGATTTTGCAGCCACCACTAAAAAGTCATGAGATGCAGACACTGCCATAACCCACGAATTCAAGTTAATTACATTTCAGAGAAACACCTTTAACATCCAACTAAGTTGCAGGCTGTCTCATACCAACACAAACTGATTGATTTTGAAACATCAGCTGCCCTGCTAATGTTGTAACAAAATGTCACAATGCAAATGCTATGCAGCTGGGGAACCTGAAATAAGAGAGCAGTGTTTGCATGCCAGTATGCTGCTGTACCTAGACAGTTGACATTTTAGCACTGATCAATTCTCCTTTGAAAAAAGTTGGGGTTTAACCTTTCACAGCATCTCACAAATCTCAAACACTGTACAAAATTAATAAATAATTTTTGCCAAGGCTTTTTCAGCTATTCAAAGTTATTTCAGCAGCACTTACACTGAAATATGGTCAATAAAAACTATACCAAACAATTAATATTACATCCATTCCACGTCAATTGTTAACACACGATCTATGTAGGAGCAGATAACATTTTTCAAACCTAACCTAACTATGCAAAAAATGTTTTTGACATTATCAAACTTTTCTTTGCAATGGGTCAATATGATTTAATACATAAAGCATTTAGATTATTCCCATCTAGCACCACCAAATACATGGAAGAAAGGAAATAAATAGGATAGATGGCCATTACTGGCTCCTAGTACAAATGTAACAACTCTGACATTTTTAAAGGACAGTAAAACGTTTTCCTCATGAATCTCTAGTGGTTGATGTGTCAATATAAGGCTGAATTTGTTTTTGTGGGTTTGCTTGTTTTGTTAACTAAACAGAACTCCCCACCACTCTTCTCTCACACGTGATCCCCACTCCCCTTTCCAGTAACACAAACCAGCCAAAACAAAATCACACAGAACACAAAGTGGCCTTTTATGTTTGAGGAAAGCAAGTCAAAGGCAACAACTAACATACTTTAAATAAAAAATAAAAAAAAATAAAAATAAAATTTAAAAAAAAATTAAAAAAAGTAATTCAAGTTCTATTGTTAGCACTGTCATTTTCTTTTTGGACTCTAAATGGGAGGAGATAATACTAATTATCAATGTTGTTTAAATGCTATATCTAACAATTTAAAAGCTATAAATAAGTATAAATAAATATAAATTATATTGTAAAATATATTTTTTAAATTATAAATATTGTATATATGTCTTTTTTCATTTTGTCAGTTAATTCAAGATGCCAAGGACACATCTTCCATGGCAGAAGAAACAAATTAACAGTTGTGAAAAATGTCCTTGCTAGCATGTCCTATATATTTACCTAATACTTTAAGAACTTTGAAGAAACCCAACTCCACTAATTTCAGCTCAGCATTTGTCAAATGCATGCAGAATAATAATTAATGTTTTCCTGAGGCATTTTCTTCTGACAGTAATTGATTTCTTTTTTCCATTTGGAAATGTCTAGCTTTCATATTCACACTGAGGTATAAATAACATCTGGGTTGAAGAGTAATATTTAGTCTTTAAAGCAAAATTTTTCAATAATTAAACCTTGTTTAATTGGTAAGCAAACTGTTCCTGGGTTTTGCATCATTATAACTTGTGGATATAATCACTTCACTTGCGTGCTGGGGTAGAAGTATGTAAATGAACTCATTTCTTGTACATTTTGCATTCTACCATAAAGCTAAAGTTGACAGTTACTAAGATGCTCATTAGATATTTTTCCCCAAAAATAGGTTATTAATTCCATCTTTTTTACAATAGTGTACAGTGTGTTTCAGGTCTTAATTATATGTAAATTGAAGTAGACACTTAGGAAGCAACCTTGTCAGCAAAATCCAAATCTTTTGTTAAATAATACTGCTTCCCATAATTGTGAAGGTTCTTCAGTGATATTATCAACTGTTTCACCACTGACTCAGCCTTTACAGATAGCTTTCTTGACTTTTAATTTAGTTCTCAGTCTTTTTTGTATCTACTTCCAGATACCTAATAATTTTCAAACTAAGTAAATAGTGTACTGGAACACTTGCCTTCACAGTGAGCCCGGAAAATAATTTACTTTATTTCACTACCAACTTCTGATACATACAAATAGTTTCTCATCACTTCAATACTGCTTGCTGTTCTTTGGCTGGATGCAAATCTTTTGCTCATTTTTCTGGCATTATTTATGAACAGAAGCTTCTGCCTTTTCCCAGGTTCACAGACTAAATAGTGATTCCAGTCCTCCATGGCAGCCAGGAATATGTTGCTCAGTTCAGCCATACATTGATGCTTTAATTAACTTGCTTCCACAGAGTGTTATTGGAGGGGGAAGAGGTCACTCAGTCAGCAGTGATTTCCCCAACATTTTGATGTTACGATTTAGAAGTTTCACACGCACACCTCCGCCCCTTTTCATTCATTTGTGACAATGGAATTAAGAAAGCTAAGATGTCTGCATAATTTGGTAGAAGTTACTGGCCAATACCACACAAGAAGCAATTGGCTAGAAAGCGTGAAAGATTCTTATTGCTTCATTATGCACCCTCCAAGTCACTGTCAGAAACCATAGGAGGTGTTTCCCATCACAAACGTCATCAGTCTAGCACTAACACCGTGTTCCAAAACTGCACAACCACACAACCACACTAGCAAAGCTTCTCCTATGCTGAAGACAATATTGTCAAAAACAGATGAAGCAACTCTCTGTATACCCCTCCAATCCACTTGGATTAAATCCATTTTCCATAGTCATCATTACTACTACAAGGCTTAATCAATACAGACCATTCTAAAAAACTTTGGTTAAAAAGTTGTTATGTATTTTATCCTTATAAACCTCACTACTAAAGCCCTATACACTACGGAAAAGAAATACGTCTGCTAGTATATAAAAGCCAGTTACTATAAATCAGTTTTATTATAGAACTTCAGAAGAGGTATTTAGATTTCTTAATAGGATTTTACTTCTGGGAATCAATTAATCCATCCAGTTCTGGGTTATCCAGTACAAGACAGATGGACATATCAGAGAAAGACCAGCATAGGGCCGCAAAGATGATGAAGGGACTGGAGCATCTCTTGTATGAGGAAAGACCGGGAGAGTTGGGACTGTTTAGCTTGGAGAAGAAAAGGCTCTGGAGGAGTCTATCAATGCATATAAATGCCTGAAAGGAGGGTGCAAAGAGGACAGAGCCTGGCTCTTTCCGCTAGTGGCCAGTGACAGGATGAAAGTAAATGTGGGCAACAAAATGAAACACAGGAGGTCCCGTCTGAAAAGAAACACTTTTTCACTGTAAGCGTGGTGGAGCATTGGCACAGGTTGCCCAGGGAGGCTGTAGAGTTTCCATCCTTGGAGATATTCAAAACCTGCCTAGACAGTCCTGGTCAAACAGCTCTAGATGACGCTGCGGGATCTAAGGGGTTAGACCAGATGATCTTCGGAAGTGCATTCAAACCTCAGGCATATTGTGAGTCACAGTTGTTTAAAACCAAATAAATAGTATATAATATAGACCTCCAGTACCAAATATTTCTGAACTATTAGCCTTCCTGTTTTGCATACAAAAGCTCCCATTCTCTAAGCAGCCTCAAAGGTCCACATTGTCATCTGCCTGGTAGGGAATTTTCAAAATTACTTGTGATTAGCAATTACACATGAATCCTAACAAGATTGTTAAATCTTTTTTCAGGAGGATGAAATGAAGGGATATTTTGGAAACAAGGTCATTTTACTCTTAGATTGCTTTCAGAGAAAAATTAGCGAAAATCTTAAAAACATTTGTTGTTCGGGACCAGAATTATTTACCGAAGTAGACACTGATTGAGGCTGTGTTCCTACTGAGTCCTTAAACACTAAGGTAAAGATGTTAATGTCTAAGGAAAAACAATACTATTGCAAAGCATTTTCTTTGTTTAATGAGCTTCTCAAATATTCATATAGTTACTTTTTTCCCCTTGAGAAATTTACTATACAATTTCAATTAAATGTAAGTAATCCTCATGAATTTCATACCAAAGACTAGAGAAAAGATTTTATTACAACAGCCTGCGTGATACCAATCTCTTACTTTCAAAACTCAGAAGGTGGCATTTGAACTTCAAGTGTTTTATTCTCTCAATATGTGATACAGCTTGAAAATAATTGTTTTGTTGCTAAAACTTCGCAAATACCTATCTTTTAAATGTAAAAAGGTATTTGGAATACTTTTGCTCAGTTGTGCACATTTTACAATATTCATTACGTCTTTTTAAGAAGTAAAAACAAATCTTGCCAGTCTTTGAAAGAATTTTAGGCCCCAGTTTCCCATATGTTCAAGTACCAGTGATTACACTCTTATCTTTAGTGAGTAGGGCTAAAAATATGACAGGCACTCAAATTCCATACTGCTACAACCCAGCATTAATCTGAGCCTACTTATCATCATTTTCAAATACTTTACTTAATCTCAACTCTCAATTGCCAGCAACAGCAATGACATTTCCCAAACATGAGTAAGAGTTTATGTTTAAATATTTTCTTTCCAAAACAGAAAAGGACATTTGCATTAAGGAAAACTAGTAGCAACTCCAACAACATGCAATGTTTTTATTCCTTTTTTTTTTTTAATGTTGATTATTTACACTTACAAGTATAACAAGTATTTTACTTATGAATAAATAAATACATTCTGACGTAAGAATGCTTCCCCCAGGACTCAATTTCATAAAGCAGAAAACCAGGCCTTCAAGAAAAGATACTTATTTATGAAACATAATATTGCTGCTTTAGAACTTAACTATGGCAGTGGGACCTCCATTTGACCCCTATTAAGTCCTGTGGCTCAGTGCCTTTAAGTAAGAATAAAAGTGCACACAGCAAGCTGCTGAAGTGAAGCCAAAGCTGGTGGCTCAAGGAGCAGGGATGTTCTGCTTCCCAGCCCACCACAGTCAGGCTGCTGCTACCCCTGACCCCAGCCCCAGCAACAACAAGGCTGACCATGAACCCCTCATCAAACACTGTGCAGACACTGCTGGCCACCTCAAGAGCTCCACAGACACAGAGACAGACACCACACACACACAAAGAGCACATGCCCACACAAACTATACAGATGGTGTGCTCTCTTCTCATGTGTTGGCTAATCTCATCCCCATAAATTTCTCATAGCCAACTGTGGCCTCCTCAGAGGCTGCCTTTCAAAACCCTGACTCTCCCTCCGGAAACCAGCTTGGATGTCAGCCCCTCCAGCCACCAACTCCCAAACCTTCTGCTCTCTCCAGTATCTTGCCCCCAACACTTCTGGGCTCTGGCTCTCAGACTTCTGAAACTATCCACCAGCTACTCTGGATTGAAGTTCACTAGCACCACACACACAGAGAACAGAAAAAAATGCCTCAAACCAGGAGAATAATTAGGAATAGTGTTTAATGAGACAGATTTTCTTATCAAGCTATTACTGCAGTGATAAGGCACTGGACGCAAACCTAATAATTATCAGTAGATTTCTTTTGTTCCTTT
Organism: Pyrocephalus nanus; assembly: GCA_038380795.1. Classification (NCBI taxonomy): domain Eukaryota; kingdom Metazoa; phylum Chordata; class Aves; order Passeriformes; family Tyrannidae; genus Pyrocephalus; species Pyrocephalus nanus. The sequence goes on along the minus strand of CM076260.1, from coordinate 25,502,947 downwards.
TTCCTGCTTTGGCTCGTCTGCTAGATGATCCATAACCACTTACACACAATCCCACAAGTACCCTCAAATATCCCACAATAAGTCTGCTCTTTTCCATGATGTATCATTTCGTTTCCCTCAAGGCTTTGAGCTGCTCCCTCACTGGTCCATCTACCAGTAGTCTGAGGCTAGAGTGATCCTGCTACCTACCCTCATCTTGAAGTGTTGGAATTAATAACTTTTGCCCATCTTAGGCAAACTCACCACATTTGACCGAGAATCTGCAGACAGTAAATGCTAATAAGTTTCACGGGAAAATGTTAGGTAAGAGACACTATTATCTCTCAGAAAACAAAGCACTACAAGGAAAACAACAAATTGCATAGAATAGCAGAGACTCTACATGGAAAACACATTGCTTGTATTCTGTCAATTACAAGAGTATTTTCAAAGTTTTCAGTTGGTTAAATTCTAAAGGATCCAAACACCAACATAATCATAGGAAACCAGCCCCCTGCTCAGCTAACAATGTAACTGAAAAGATTAGCAGACAAATAAAGAACTATTAACTAATAACTCAGGGGCATCTACTGCTTTTCAAGGACAGCTTTAAAGAACAGGACACTTGCAGAATATCAGAGAGCAGTATTAGCACCACGTCTCTTAAAAGCCTGTATTTTTTTCCAACTACTGGTCATCTAGAAGAAAGTCTGAAAGCTGCTCCTCTTAGGAAACATATCTGACTTTACTGTGAGATGACTAGTGAAATAATTAGACCCTGAACAAATAAATGCACATGATTGCAGCACAAAGGTTGAAAAAGGACTAGAGAGTCCAGCAAACAAAGGTGTACAGGACTGGAAGATGTAAGTTGTTTGAAGCCAGATGAACACGTAAAAGAATAAACAATCGAAATAAATGCTAAATCAGGTATTACCACTGCATTTCAGAAGAAAAGCTACTTTACAGTAATGTCCTCAAACAAAGGAGGCACTAAAAAAGAGTTTTTATGAAGAATGTACTCCACAAGCATTAGTCTCTGAACAGATCTACTACAATCTGGGATCTATTTTCTAAAGTAAGACCAACATGTTGTTAGGCAAAACCTGTGAGTAAATATCCTTTGCATTCTTGTATATTTCTAACATTCTTCAAGCTCTTGATCCTTTGGGAGCCATGAAAATATACGACAGTGCTGGCCAAGTGTCTGACGGCAACAGACAGCAGAAGTTTGGTTCCTCCTGAGTTACAGCAGTTCACCACCCTTGGGGCAGAGGAATAGAGGATGTAATTACTACTGGCAGAGGATCAGAGGCTGTAATCACTAGTTCAAGTATTTATATTAGCCAAGGAACTCTTGCTGCTAGCATCAAATCTGTTTCACCATGGCTGCTGAGTAATTATAAAGCCCTAAAGGATCTAAGTTGCTTACAACTACTTGCAACATGCTGTCATGACAGAAAATAACCTGGGTAGAAGAAGAGTACATAAAGTACATGAAAAAGCTACTTTCTACATAGTTCAGCAAAGCCATTGTTAAATATAGTACATTCAATACAGTACAAAAAATAAGGTCTATATAGAATTAAAAGTGACTAGATCTAAATATGTGTCAGTCTTGTTCTAGGTAGTTTATCAACACAGAAACAGCAAATAATAATAAAAAAAATCACATGTCAATAAGAGTCAACTTACTAATTCTTTCACAGATTGGTTTGGTATAACACTTGGAAATCAAAACGGTTCCAATGACCTCACGAAACTGTGACCAGATGAATTGAATTACTTTTTTTTTATGTCTCCATTAAACACTTCTTTATTTCCTGAAACACAGTGTTGACAAGTCCTGCTAAGCATACCTCCTACAGCACTCAACATATCCCATCATCCCTATAACCAGAAAAACAGAGTTCTTTAATTTCACCTTTTACAACATTTTCTCTAATGATCACCAAAAATCATGTGAAACCCCACTATCCATTTTGCATATGAAAACTAGTTTCTTCCTGTACCAACTTGTGACCTTACCAAGACTAAGCCTGCACAGAATACCCAAGCAGGAGAAAAATTATCTGGGACAAGAACAATAAGGTTACTGAGGTTGGGACAATCAAATTGTTTTCATCTATGTACAAGAGATAAAGGAAGAGATTAGAAAAAAACAAAAAACAGCTCTCACAAAATGCCAGAGCAATCACAGTCACCCTGCAGCCCATGTACAACATTGTTTTACAGAGCAAAGTTATATGAGAAACTATTTGTCTAAAATATTATCTCTGCTCTTTAAGGTCAACTCACTAAGCCAAAATAGAAGAACACAAGCAATACAGCATCATTATTTTTCTTTACTTCAAACTTTCTGTTCCTAATGCCTTTAATAAATGACAGAAACACTTATATTGTCCAAGCCTTCTCCAAAGTATCACTCAGAAAATAAATCTTTGACTACATTTGTCCAGCTCTAACTCTTTAGATGATTCCAGTATACACTGGTAAAATAAGGAAAGCACAGATAAGAGGTAATCTTGCCCCAAAGACTGTATCTGCCCTGCTCTAATTGTTTAGGTGCACGCAGGACAAAAACAAGAAGCACGGATGAACTTGTAACAGCTTTACATTCTTACTACATATTTGGGCCAGAAAGCCAATGATAGCACCTCAGGTACCAACAGCAAGCGGGCTTTGGATATGGAGAAGGTCAAATCATCAGCAAGGCTTATGCTTAATAAACACACTGCCAAAACCAACCAACCAACCAAAAACCCTCCACTAAAAACAAAAATCAGAGCTTTACATCACAGCCTATTATGCACAAAACAAACATGAATCTCTGTCAAAATACCATAAACTTCAAGTTGAGATATTCTGTTTGGTTTTAATCTTCTCTATGTGTTCCTGAGAATTTTTAATGGCTTAGTTGATGTAATGAAGACTGGGCAAATCCTCACCTTTCTGAGAAAAGTACTCAGGATTGATAGGTAACTTGAAAAGGTACAACAGGCAAATAGAAATGTAAACCCGTCTCACCATTCTCCGTGTTTGTTACTGAGGCAAATCTTTTTCTAGGAGCACACTGCTATTGTGACTGAAACTTCACAAACAAGGCTTATAAATGCAAGCACTAACTGGAATACACAGGGCAGGAAAGAACTTTTATCATAAAGGTATCGCTAACAGGATTAGGATTTATAAGGTTGGCTCTCCACTACCGAGGAACTACTACACCTCAGTACTGTTATTACTTTGGGAAACTATTGTAAACTGCAGGAGAAAACTTTGTTACAGGAGGAAAAGAGCAAAACCGAGCTATATAGGAAGCACTCCTTTCAAACAAATTATGTCAGAAAACGTGTCAAGTATTTTTCAAGGCTGTTTTATTGCTTTCTCTCTTGCCACAAGAGCAGACAACTATAGAACCAGCTAATCACATTCCAAACTGATTTATTTTGTTACTCCAGCCTCTACTTCTTCATTGGTTTACCAGCTACAACATCAGCAGTAACAGGGTTTCAGCCTGTTCCTGATCTGTGAGACAACCTGAATCTATATTGCCATTTAAATCAGGTAGACTCAAGCTGAAGTTGAAGCAAATCTGAACTATGCTTGCAATATATTCAAGTTCTCATGCAGAAAAGTCATAATATGTAGAATCATGCTCAGTATGTACTTGCCTCCACACATTCTAGACACGCACAGCCTTCACTACAGATACCACTACAAATCCTAAGAATAAAATCTCTATGTTAGCATGGAACTGCCTCTGTTGGCATAACACAGATATGAAGCTGAAGGTAACAGAGCCATGCACCACTAATTCTGTTATCTCTGTAAGCGAGTTGCGCAGTTACTACTTAAGCATAACTTTTTTTTTTAAGGCCAAGGCTCTACCAAGAATAAGCAGCATGGTTCATTCACCTTTTTACTTTCATTGTAGACTGTAACAGAGTCACGTTTTGGGTTTTTTTAAACTTGCTGCAGAATTGGATTTGTTGCCAGGCAGGGAACACACAACTCAAAGTAAGATATAACAGAATGAACAGAATTCAAATAGAACACAAGTCTGGGGGAAATAAGATTATAAGATGTTACATCCTTGAAAAGTTTTAGACATATCCTTGTGATATTAGCTAAAATCTGAAATATGTCTTTCCTACAAGGAACCTGACATGCAATTTTATAGCAGCACTGACAAGAACAAAAATCTGGGACTGGAAACAGAACCACTGTGATTCCAGAGCATCAGGAATAGGCTGTGCTCTTCATACAATATTGGATGCAAGACAACGCTCTAAATATCCAAACATATCTATGAAGATCCAGTATGCAACATTTGCAGGAAAAAAAAATCAAACACACAGAGAGATCATAAACTAGAATACTGCTCAGAATAAGGTTAGCTGTGATGAATATAACCACATCAAGGTCAAGAACAAAGCTCTAAACACAGGATGACTCTTACAGCCAGCTGTCCACTGAAGATGATACATCTGCAGCATTTCATGCTACAGAGGACTTGAGAGAAACTGAAAGGATGCTGAAGGAAAATGCCCAAGTAATAGTCTTAGAAAGCTGAAAAGATATGAAAACAGAAGCAGAGTTTTCAAAACAAAAGAGTAGTTAGTTAGTTAATTAGGAACAGTTTTCTGGCTTATGGATAAATCCAAATAACAATATCTTCCAGGATCAGCAATAGCTGGTAAAAAAATGTTCTGAGAGAAGAATTGCTCATCTTGCAAATACAATACAAAGCTTTTAACACATATTGCTAAAAAAAGAAACAAGTGCCCATTTAATAAGAATACAATGACATCAGGAAGAAAATTAATGAAGACACTAAGGAGAGAAAATAAGAACAAGAATTGACCATAGAAATCAATGCTAAGCAGTCTCAACAATAATTAATGAGAAAAACATAACTGCTCATTTATGGTCAGATACTTGGTTTAGTCGATGCTAAACCTTATGAAGTCTAAGGACTGAAAGATTAACCTATATAGTCATAACATCATGGACAAAACATAGTATTACCTGAAACACTGAAAACTTTCCATGCACCAGATGAAAATAAGAACGAGCTACACATCACAAGTACATAAAAGCCTAGTAACTGTGAATGCAAGCATTCATGACTATACTGTTAAGACATCATGAAAATTTTTCAATGTTGATTATTTCTTAACTTTTGCTTATTAGTTCATACTGACAGAGACAGGTACATTAATTACAGAAGTAAAAATTAATGACATTTAGTGAAACACTTACTTGCTTTTGGTGCATTACCAAGGGAATAAAATCAACCTCATTTACATACATTCTGCATTAATCCCAACACAACAACACACGTTTTTGTTTAGAATTAAGAGCTGAACCCCGTGTCCCGTCTCCCCCCGCAGACGACCATGGCTATCCAGGGCTATCCAGGGCTGCTCTCGCCTTCGGCGCTCCTGCGGTGCCCTCCGCTGGCCGCGGCCGGGAGGAGCAGCCCAGGAATTCAGGACCGGGACACAGAGACAGCATCATCCCCCGCACGCACCGCCAACCGCAGGGACACAGCGGTTTAGGCAGCTTGAGCACACACCAGACGAGATGCCACGGCAAGCCAGAATTTTCTCCCAAAGCTCACCGCATGTCCGGGGTGCTGACCAGAACAAAACATGAAACCGATAAACCTGCTCCAAACTCCACTCAGGAGGCAAAATGTCCAGCTGGACCGCGTGACGTAAGATGTGGAGCTGCAGCAACCGGGAGAGAAATCTCTTACACAGCATTTGATTTTTGGTATTTTGTCTGAGTTTGCTTTTCTGAAAGAGAAATTTTACTTGAATTCAAGCTCAACAGCGGCAAGAATGCTTTCACAGAGCTCACTTTAAAAGAGCTGAATAAAGACTTCGGGGGGGGGGGGGGGGGGAATTAAAGCCTAACTTGAAAATTGACAGAATTACCCAAAAGTATTTTGAAGTTTCCATGCTTTGCCTTTTTAATCGTGCAAATATAGAAAATTTTTTAGTCCAATTATGCAGTGAATGAAGTATAATTGCTCTACCACATCAAAGTAATACTAGAAGTGTATAATTAACTACATTTTGCCAAGTGACAGGACACAGTAAAAAACAAACAAACCAAAAAAATAGGAATGTTACATATTGACTTTCCAAATTTCGGAAAGTAAATAGAAATAAATTAGATTTTAAGTATTCCAGCTTCTAAGAGTACTGCTACAAATTAAAGACAAACGCAAGTTTGGGAGCGATTCTAATCTCTACATTTTCTGCTCATCTTTACCAACAAATTTCCAGGCACTTATCCCTTATAAAGATTATTCAAGGAAGCAAAGAACTACCAACTAGTCAAAAAGGATTGAATAAGGAATCTACCACGAAATCTCTCGTGCAAGTCTGTGGAACCTGACGGGATATACCTGAGGGTGCTGAGAGAGATGAAATCATGAAGATATTCTCCATCTTCACCAAGTACAACTGAAAAGTCCTGTACCTATGACCAATTAAGTCCCTGCATTGGTACAGGATGGTGGCCAACTCACTGGAGAGCAGATCTCCTGGAAAAGACCTGACAATCTGGTAAACAGTAGGCTCAACTTTGACAGTAAAGACAGACAGAAAATGTAGAGGGTAGAATTCTACTGGACTTGCCCTAATAGATGTTTATCAACATCTTTTTTGTACTAGGAATCCCCAAACTAGACATAATATTCTAGATGTGGTCTAATGAGACAAGTCAAGTAAAGGCAGAATTCTTCACTTCTACCTACCCACCATGCATCTGTTGATACAGCCCAAGATGCTGCCAGGGCACTTGGCTGGTGCATGCTGATCTTAAGGTCTGCTTAGATGTGAACTACATTAGATCCAGAGTGCAACGCTTGTACTAAAAGTTTAAGCAACAGCACTACGTAAATACAAGTGAACATTGCACAGAGATACACAACCCCATTGTGGTTGCTTTTGCTGTGCCATTTAAGTGGCTGAAGAAACATGCATCTGTGGCCAGGGAAATTCTTGATGATTATGACTTAGATTTCAGTAGTGAGATTCAGAAAAAAATGTAAGGAGAAAACTTGAACTAATCCTGAGCACAGAGTAATCACTTGTCAGATGAGACTTTGTTACCATCTGCTACACAAATTTCTATGGTGAACCATGTCTTTAAAATAAAAATTAAATTAAAAATAAATTAAAAAAACCCACAACAACAACACACATATAAACAAAAGCTTCTTCCATTCTATTCCCTAGAGGTTCTATTTGGCTTTCAGTCACTATCGCACAGGCAAAGCAGGTTATGAAAAAGAAAATGGATTTCTTTTTTGCAAATATCTCATATCCCTCTCCTGCTCATAATGACATTCATGCCTGGGGAACAGAAAAGGCTTCTACATGAAAGAAGAGCTTACAATGACCCCCATACAGCTTCTGCCCAGATTTGTCAGGAATGCTGGCAGAGCACCCTGTGCAGGCCATGCCAGGAGCTTTCATTCTCCACTGCTCCACAGCTACTTCTTAACCCCTCAGCAGGAGAGCACAGTTTATGCTCACGCTCTGTCTGATGTATTTTTCCTTGCACCGAGTGCAAGTATCCCACATCTGCCCATGACAAAATCCAGCTCTTTAAAGAGCCAGGTACTATGCTGTGGACTTCAATCCATGTGGATTACCCACTATCTTGGAACCGTTATGAATTCCCAAAGTCACAGATATAAACACAGTGCTGGTTTCAGAAGCATGCAGCTTGTAAGAAATTTTTATTCCTGCCTCTCTAATTATTTCTTCAATCATCTCTCTGTTCTCATGGCAGGCTATAACAGCATTATCCTATGGCTTAAGAAAAATATATAGATGAGTAGAAGTGCCTAATAGTTTTCCACTAGAAAATGGAAAGTACTAATAACAAAGATCATAGGTTATTTCCCAGACTAAATTTCAGCAAATGCACATCATCAGATGATCCACAACACTCCTCTCTTTATTCCTCCTGAACTAGTTTCAGATCAAAAGTCCAACTGGACTTGCTATTTAAAACCGGTAACTCTAAAATTGACTGTACCATGAGTGATAAAAATACTCAGAAGGAGAAAAGGGAAAGTAACTACAAGCATCAATATGTCTCCTCTCCAATGACCTTTCTTTCTTATACAGGAACATCAGAGAACATCCCAAATTTAAAAGCAGATTAACCCTAAGATTTTCATTTGTTCAGTAGAAACAATCTAGAGAAAGAATTTCAGTAGTTTAGAAGCATGTTGTAATCTGTCTTTGAAATCCCACTTATTAAAATATCTAACAAGGCAAAATGCTATTGTGCGTGACAGATAAGAGACTGATTTTAAATTTAAATATGTCCTAAATTAATTCATACCTTTTATTCTTTAGCCTACATCCTCCTGTTACATTTCTTTTATTTACTTGTTCATGCAATAAGACCATCAACTTTTATTGAGAAAAAGGTATTTGCTTTCTTTCACCAAGGGGTGTTATATGCCCAGCATTCTACAATAGTGCCTGGGAGACTAAACTCTTAACAAAAATTCCTTTAAAAGCCTGTCATCTGGAGTAAGAAGCGATTAATAGTTTTATTCATTCACTCTAACAACTGGTAGAATTCTACCCACTTTCCAAAAAAGTAATTCAACATTTTCATGTTCCCCAAGGAAGATTCTCCTGATTCACACTTCAGTTTTAAAGAGAGGGGGCGGGGGAGAGGAGTGTTGGGATTTCCACTTTTTTTTAAATTTATTTTTACTATCCATAAATCAAAAGGATAGAGTAAAAAGAAACACAAATAATGTTTGGGATTAAGAAAGCTGGTTGCAAAACAACCTTCTCACTTGGGCAGCATAACCAGGAAAATAACTGGGAAAACTTGTGGGTTTTTCTATTACTTAAGAAGCTCTAAGCACTACATCCAAATTTAATCCATTTCTTTCATATGTACCTCTACAAACAAAGGTTGCAGTCATTAATAAACCATGTCATTTGGCTTAACTGGTGACAGATGATAATAAAAAGACCTTTGCTTTCTGATATTTGTTCAAGACTACAGATTATTTAAATTAAACATCAATCCTTACAAACAGAAAAATACTAGTATTTACATGAAAAGGAATTTGTTTACATAAATACAGAAACAAAATCTTTCACAAGCTACATGTAAACTGAAACTTAGTATCTTCATTGGTCTGTTTTTCCCTGATACTTCACCTTGTTTTCTGCCTTTCTACAACTCAGACATTGAACAGCTAACTTAGTGCCCTTTCAAAAATCTGCAGAGCATATGCATGATTTCACAAAATTTCACTTGTAGCTGGACTCTTCCCTGAGACCCACAGATGCTGAATTAATGTATCATCACCTTCCAAAATCCATTTTCACTACAAAAATAGATATTTTGTAGCAAAATTACAGCACTTTTGTGCCTCCTCCCTCAGACAGATGAGGCATCATCAAATGAGATGGTAAAAATAATTTACATATATACTTACACTTGGCATGCAACCAAGCATACATAACCCACACAGAATCTATGGAAACCACTCCCAGTTCTCTATTTCACAGTAACAGAAAATCCAAGGAGTAACAAAAAGCAGCCCAGGTAAGGCCATACAGACATGTCTAATCTAATATAGTTTATTGCTACTAGACCACCTCCTACTTACATACCTCAAGAGAAAAGAACACCACCTCAGACAAAGAAATTTCAGTTCACACCAATGTCAAAGCGCTTCACATGAAGCTACTGTCATCTTTCAGGACTCCAAGGCTTGGAAGTCCAGACAGGCTTGAAAGACTGACAGATTGAGGTAGACCTGTAAAGGTGGAACACGGATCCCTCTCCTAAGGAAAGCTAACTCAGTAATGTTTAAACATCAAGCTTTCGACTTGTACCTTTCTTCAAGCTGAACAGATCACATGAGATAACTGGGTATGTAGATTTAACACAGTACACCTCTCACAGAAACAACTTGTTACCTAGCAAAAAGTAGTTTGCATCAGTAGGTCAGTATGTCCCTGTAGGCCACAAATTCAGGAATTTAGAGAAAGAAAAAAACCGGAATGAATTATAAAATAACCTGAGATAATTCAGCAGGAAATTCAATCAAAAGAAACCCCAAATCAACCGACCAACCATAATCAGCTGAGCATAAGACACTGATTACCCAACTTTAAAATGTATCCCTGAAGTCAAGATATTCAGGGATACAAGCAGTACCCTCCTGAGGCAGGGAAGTTGCTGGCCACTAGGAATAAAGTGATGATCCAATAGGAACATGGCAGCAGAGTACAGGCAATGCAGAGGCACTTGATACTTTCCTGGAGACAAGCCATTGTTCAAATAATGATCTGTTTCTTCACAGGCCAGAGATGCAAAATGAAGTCACAGCTGGAAAGGGAGGGGGCCAGGCAGGGTACACCAACAGGTCCTATGGTACTAGCGCCAAGTTTAACTATTCTAGCTCACATTTTCAGCCTAATTAAATCATGTTTCTAGTATTTCAGGAAGACAGACTCCAGAGATTTCAGTGACAGTCTGTACAGACTGTCCAGAAGACAAAAGGGTTTGGTTTTGTTCTAAAAATTCTGCACAACTATAGCGCCTCTGAAACATAGCCTGCTTTCCTATATCCAGGAAAAAATACACTGACAAATAATCTCCATTTACAAGAACTACAAAAAAGGTCCACTTCCTCTCTAGAATAAATATACAAATCAGCAATCAATTGCAGAAGAATTACATTAAGAGATGAAATTTTCTTTGGGAAACTGTAGTAAAAGGGAAAGTCATACAATGAGACCACCCAGAAATCAGCTGTAGCAACAGTGACAGTGACCAGCATTTCTAAAAATACTCACTTCATCTATATTTAAAAGTTTGAAAATAAATATTCAGTAGGCTCAAAAGCATACTACTACAGTTTTTCTGAAAAGAGTTCAAAACACTTGAGTTGTGTAATCAGTAAAATTAGTGGTTTTTTTTTAATTAGTCTTACAGTAGAATTTCTTTGAAACACATCTTAGCAAAGGCATTTGAGATGAAACTTGTGCATAATTTACTTACACTTGCTGCTTAAAGAAGTGCTCCAATCTCTAAAAAGATTCTATACGTTAAGATTCTATCAGTCTATCACCTGATGTGACTATGAGGTGTTCAATTTATTTCATGTCTGATTTTGAAGTACTGACAGTCATTTCCCATTTTTCCTTCTGATTGAAAAAAGAATTTAAGACAGTCCTTCCTCAAAGGTCAGCTGACCTTCACCATTAATAGGGATGGCAAAAACACGTTACTGTTACACATGCAATGTACATTCCCTGGCTTGGGATATCGTAGCAGTTTACTCAGGAAAATAGCCACTCTCCATATTTCATTTAAAAAAGTATGAGAAAAAAAATCATGTAATTGAAAAGCTAGTCATAACAATTCTTAGCGCTTCAACCCATTTCTTTTTGCCTGCTCCAGAAACTTGCTAAACCAGAACACAGGTGATGAGATCAACTCCAGATAGATACTGCTACAGCTACCACATTGGCTGTGGGTCACAGAAGCCAGTAAGAAATAATCAGGAGAAAATGCAAATTTGTAACAGTGTCATCCTGAGACATGGACTTTTGTTTACTTACCAACCACATAGGCCATTACAGTTCTTTCTTACTGACTGTAGTGCATCATTCCCCAATTACTGTTACCAGTATATTAATAAATTACATTAAACAGGCGCCAAATTAACTGAGACAAGTTTCCAGGCTATCACATCTACCACAAAACACAGAAATCAAATTGTACTTGCACCTCATATATTCTATTCCAGTGTTTTTCCTCAAACTGGGGGGACATCTTAACAGTTAAGCAAGCCTTTCACATGCTTCAAATCCTGCAAATCCTGCAAATCCTGCTTTGTTAGCTTGACTATTGTTAAATGCCTACACAGATTTGAAGATCAAAGCATTTCCATACAAATCAAACCAGACAGAAGTATGCAGAGACCCCAGCAACTATTTTATGATGCAAATTTAGTACTTAACAAAATCTTATACTCTGTAGCAGATGCAAAAAGCCAAGTGAAGGAAAAGGAGGACAAAATACTGAATACAGTTCAATTTCATTTAACCTCCAAATATTATTTATAATTACTCTATGTTGTCAATCTATGTGGTCTCTAGAAGGAACACATGTACTTCAATTAAGCATATATTTCAGAAAACAGCCAGCAATGGGACAATTAAGGGACCATGGCAAAAAAATAAAAAAGCCCACCAAGAAAAGCCCAGCGAGTTTCTTTGTCTTGAAGGTAACAGTTCCACATACAGGCTTCTGTTTTCTCTGACACACTCTTGAAGTAATTTCCCTTAATATCACTTCTCCCACTCAAAGTATCACCATTTTATTCAGTAGGCTTGTGCCCTAAACAATGACCTTATAATATCTCAGAAAAGCAAGACCAGCTGCTTCTCTGCAAAACTTTCACTGCAAACTTTCACCTGAGAGATTCAGAGGACAAAGTCACTGTAATCACGTTTTATCTTACACTGCCAAAGTTATTACCTTACTAACCTTGTATGTGCATATTATAAAAATCATCCATTTATGTTACAGTGAACTACTTTGAGTTAACACTGGGAACATAACACCTGAAATGAATTTCAAGTGACGAGACCATCATCAATCATACTTTCTCAACATTAATGCCACTACACAAACCCTTCTGCTTCACTGCTTGAAAATGTTTTAGGTGTTTTAGGACGACAATGTTTTGCAGATGGTCCTATACTGATACTTCTCTTAAATTAACAGGTTCTTTGAACATATAGCATAAATCAACTGAAATAGTATATTTGACTAATATTTAATTTCAAAAGACAAATCATTACAAATGTTAGTAAAGCAACATACTTGAGCAAACATTTCTAATTATTTAAAAGATTATGTGCCAAATCAGGAAAGTAATCAATAAATAAATATACAAAAATTAGAAAACACCATGAGGTCTTCTCTTTGCACCAAGTCCTCCAAACCCAACAATTTGATTTGTAGACATTTTATCAGATTACACAAGATCATATTTCAAGGTAAAAAGACCAGAAATTAAATTAGGGAAAAACACATTCCACCAAGACTGTATGTATTAAGATTGAAATCAATTTCTTAAAGTATCACTTTGTGCTATTTCTAGTTTATATTTTAATTTGCAGATCGTTAGTTGCTATATGATGTTCTGACAAAGTGTTTTCACAGTAGTTTTTGCAGTAGAGTTATAATTCAAAGACCAGCCAAGTTATTACTTCAATTGCTAGGCTCAAGATGGTGAAAAAAGAGGCAGGATTTAAATACAAGTATGATAAATCTACTGAAAAACCATCATTAGACTATGAATGGAAAGTTATGTTATCATGAATAATTACATTTCCTGAACTGTAATGTTCATTTCAGTGAAATGACATGATGATTCAACCTAGTTGATGCAAACACTGATGGAGGCATCTCAGTCAGAGTCAGGTTTTTAAGTACCAAGGATCCCCATCTATTGAATTCATCCAAGAGCTGTTTCAGAGAAGGAGCCCAGGAAACACAGAAGCTAGTATGACTCTGTGAGCTGGAACCAGAGTGCTGAACTTCCTGCCCTCCATATCCAATCTCAACAGATCTACAAGCCTTGTGACTAAAAATTAAAATAACAGCCATAGTTAACCCACCCCAGCCTAAGGGCCAAACTCCCACCCAGCTACTGATACAGACAGGGAGATGGCTTATCAATTACCACTGCAAGAAAACAGACTCAGCTTGGGGAAAATTAATGTAATTTACTGTTAATTAAAACAGACTCAGGAGCAGAGACAAATGTTAAGACAATGCCTTGGCTCCCCTCTCTCTTAAGCCAAACTGTATTCCTTCACCCCAGACTCCCACACCTCCCACCCAGGGCAGTTCAGGGGGTGGACGGGACAGCAGGGGCAGCTGTGGTTGGTCTGGAACAGCTTCTCTCCACAGCTCCTGCCTCCTAATTATTTCCCCTGCTCTGGCATGGGCATTCTCCCATGGGATGCAGTCCTTCAGGAAAACAAAAATCCTTAAAAATGGGTTCCCCACAAGAACTCTCCACCTGCCCCAGTGTGGGTTCCTCCTGGGTTGTATGGACACCTGCTCCAGTGCCATCGAGAACATCTCTGCTGCTTCTCACTCCTTTTGGTTGCCTCCTCCTCTCTCTGTCAGGTGTTTTGCCTTTTCTTACACTCACTGTCCCCAAGGTGTCCCCCCCTTGGCTGTTGGCTCAGCTGTGCCCTGCGGTGGGTGGGTCAGAGCCAGCTGGAACTGTTTCCAGCACACAGCATCCCTGGCCTCTCCCCACAGAGCTACCCTGCAGCCCCTGCTGCTGGGCCACTGGCACCCAGTGCACAGGTTTAAAACTACTAGTGTTTTATTTAATAATAAAAAGAGCATTTTATAGGCTAAACCTAAAATCATAACCCCTATGTGAAAGATTTTCTGATGTATCACATAGGAAGAGGATTTTCCTACACTTTAATCATCATTAATGGCACAGGGAAATTATTTAATATCAAATGGGTCAGAGAATACAGAAAGGTCTTCGCAGTATTGATTTTACACATAACATTAACTTCTTCAGTTGCACTTGCAATTGCCAAGAAGGCTTAACTAATACTAACTCCCCCTGTTATTGAGCCTTAAGGAACAGCCACAATCAGGATGTCAAACTTATTTTTAAAGGATAAACCAAAACATCTCAGTGCTTCATGGGGTTGACTAGTAAGTGATTAAAGCGTAACTGACTGAACTGAATTTCTGCCAGTATCAACAAAAAACTTTTTTAAAAGGTCAGTCCTATGAATTATTTACTGTTCTCTCAAAGCTGTGTCAACACATCAATTTACTCTCATTCTATTTCTCCTTTACAACCCCGACTAAAATCACTCTGTAGCATGCAGGATGGTGACACAAGTCTGTAATGTCGTGAGCAGTGTAACAAGGCTAGGCAACCACCCACATTATTCAATGCTTTCGAGACCTAAGAAGAGCAACTTTAGCACAAGCACAGTCCCATACAGTGCACAGCTTCAGAGCACCTTGGAAAACACAGAGCAGGCCTTCATCATAAAATCACTTCTGTATAGGCATAACTCCTTCCAAAAACCTGTGCATGAGACTGCTTGGAGTAACACCAAATAAGCTCCAGGAGGCAAAGCAGGCATCAAGTGCTAATAATCAGTATTACTATATTATTATAACTGCAAAACTACCCATACAAGAAAACTACACTGCTTTAACCTTGAAGAACTGAATCACTAATGAAAGCTATAAGAAAGATTCCTCAAAACTACATGTTTAAAAGACCCTCTTTCCACTGTCTATAATCCATTTCCATGTCTATAATCCATAAACAGCATCCATTTTGTCCCTTAGAAGCTTACAACAGACTGTCAAAGCCAGAAGTACTGGGCAAAGTCAAACTACCCCATAGAAGATACAAGTATGTAACATAATGTCATGACCCTGTGAAGATACAAACTCCTTCTTTAGAAACAGCATTCAAGCTTAATTTGGATTATCAGACTATTGAGATGTTTAATTCTCAAATTCGAATAAAAAAAGGATTGCCCATTAGAAAGTGCTGAAAACAAAGTGTAAATAGTTGGATGCTGCAAACCCACTAAAACATACTCTCAAAGAAAACATAAGTAATGCTTACCAAAGACGTAATGTTATCCAATAAAATCATTAAAAGACAAATTAAATAACAAACCCAGTTATGATGCTTAATGCTCTATTACTTCTTAATTAAGTTTGACCATGATGCACAACATCTGTGCAAAGTCGTGAAGACCTCTACACTACCAGGCTGCCTGAAGTGAAGCACGTTTCTCCTGGCTGATTTCTCCTGCACAGCAGACACACACAGCATCCATGTCCTACCAAGTACAGCTGAACCAGCTGTACTTGTAGAACTTAGGCCTAGATCAAATATTATTTTAACAACTACTTTTCACAAACGATACTGGAATTGTGCTACTGTGTCATAACTTCTGTTGAAATGTGCCTCTTCAGTCCAGATATGGCTGGGGAAAATCATTAGAGATTATCCTCCAAATTTTGTATGTTGCAGAACAGCAACCATTACCATCTTCAGATCTGAAGAAGACTCCTTACATACAATGCTTTATTTAAAAGTGTATTCTTACAGTTTCACTGAAGTGTAATTGATGTTTATAGTTTTGTTCCACTGGAAACGACAGTAAGTATCCAGCTACCAACCATCACACTTAAGTTATGCCTCTGCTGTAACAGAATAACATTAGATTGACCTCTGTAAAACACGACGGAATTTTGGCCTTCATTTCCAAAAGACTCCAATTAATAGTACTCCTAGCATCTCTTAGTAGTGCACTGTCCTGGCTAAAAATAGCTGAAACAGTTTATTAAACACAGTTCCTCACATTAAACTAGTGATCAAAACCCCCTAACTTCAATCAAAAGCTCTGGAAAAGAACACTAATTTTTTTTATTCCTTATTCAGAAAATATGGTCAACTTCAATTAACAAAGCTTATGCAATAAGACAAAAAATTATTGCAAACCTGAAATATTGCAATAACTTAAAACACAGCAGTTCTGTAGAAGATAATTTTTCTAGCTCATGAGAGTTCAATTTTCTAAGCCATGACTACAAAGCATAACATAAAGAAGTTCTATAAGTAGTGTGTATATATATATATATATATATATATGAAGTATCTATATTTACTATAAAACAGCTATTTGCTTTAACAAAGTAATCTGGGTTAAATGAATAATATGTAAGATAGTGTGTGTGTGTTCATATGTGAGATAGTGCATGTGTTCATAAGAAAACGTTGCAGATTTCTGCTCAGACTGAAAAGTCAGGAAGCCTACTCATTGCAGTTCCTACTGTTTTTCAGACTTCTCAGCTACTAACTCAATAGGCAAATTCCAGAAATACACAAAGCTTCTCAAAAGTATTTTAAATAAACGCAGACAACCAATGTACTTAGCTACACTTCTATAGAAACATTGTTTTTAAATCCTACACAAATGTTATCAGCTCTCAGCAAGAACATTATGCATCAAATGAAATACAGATATCTCTAGTTGCAGTAGTATTAAAGAGTTCTAATGAAAATGTTCACATAAGAGTATCACAATTTTTACTGCACATTAAAGAATTCCACAGATTCTAGTTATATTCAAAATTAAGAAGATGCCAGTATGCTAATTTTCTAATTTGCTAAAGGAATGCATTCTTACTTCACACTGTGTGTTTACCTAACGTTCATGGTTAACCTTGACATTAATGTGACACAGCAATACAAGGCTTTGAAAACATATTTAAAAAGCAGTCTAAACTGCCTTCATGTTATTCCATGCTGCATTTTCTTGGACTAAAATTCTGTGCATTAGACATGGTCACCAACTTTTAAACCCTGCCAAGAGTCTCATATTATAAAACTGGCAATTCCTGTATTGATCACCGAATTACTAACAGAAGAATATTAATATAAAGTAGTTGCCAGAGATGTCCTAACTAGATGTGATACCTCAAATATTCATACAACAAAGACTTTACTTTTGACTGACATGTTCTGACTTATCCTCATTTCAGTTCTTACTAGCAAAAGAAAGAGAACAATAAAAAAACCTATTTTACTTGTTCCAACAAAAAACTGTTGTAGAAAAAACAGTTGTGTGCATAGGTCTAACATTTTGAATGAAAGGTCACATTACTCTCTCTGTGAAAAACAATTTTAAAATCCTCTAGCAGAAATTTCTTTACAATGCGCATCATATGCTAAATTCTATTTAAAATTTATGGACACTCAGCTTATAATGAACTTTTTTAGTGCTGCCAGTACTTTTGATAGCGATTTTGGTATTCTACAGATGGAAGCAGATAAATTTAAAAGTCAAAAAAAGCTACTACCTAAGAGTGTCATTAAACAATGCAACGAAAGTTGTAAAAATCAGACTGACTTACCGCTAATGCTTTAGATAATTTTGTTCTGTAGTTATTCAAAACAATCACATCAATCTCCTTAAATGGCACGTATGCAAAGCCATCTTTAATAAACACTCTTCTGGTTCTAAAAAGATCCACAGCATCCACAAGTCCAACCTGAGAAAGAAGAAAAACACACATTTTAGAACAGCAAAACAATGCAGTAACAATGTTTATAGCCCTGAGATTCAAGATGGGCCAGTAAAGCTTTAAGTCATTCTCTGTCTTTTAACACTGTCTCCAGACAAAATGCAAAGATTGTTAAATTACATGCTGACTTAGGAATAGCTGATCGTTATTTTGGTGGGAAAATATTGTTTGCTTACGCAAAGTCATGCAACTCATCAAAATAAGATACTTCAAAGTTCCTATCTACAATTATTAACTCATTTACGTAGCTTTACACTGCTTACTGATTTGATATTTGAAAATAGACTTCTGTGGGTCTTCTGTTTCAGATGTCTTGAAATATCTGATTCATGTAAGCTACATTTAAGAGGTCTTGCTAACAGATCTGGAACCCAAACAACTTCACTCCAAAAAATCAGTGGGCTACATTAGAAACGTCTTTCCTCTCCCCTTGCTCTCTCACAAAATGAATTCCTGATTAATACAATCAGACCAAACACAGTTTCACCAACAGATGCTTGGGAATGTCTTCATCCTGAATTGTCCTTCAGTCAGGCGAATTAAGTCATTTGTCTGGGAAACATTAAAACTTAAGGCCACTTTTGTGTCAAAAGCAAGGGATAGCAGAAGAGGACAGAAGACATTCACAGAAGTTTAAAGCTCCCTTCATTTTTCCAGTCCTTCCCCCTACCCTTATACCCACAGGAAGCAGAGAAACTCTCATTAGTCTCAGTTAATTTAGATAGTTAGATTAACTGTTAGTATTGGGTAAACTTAAAATTAGTAACTGCACATTTAACAGAGAGAGAATGAATGCAGATCTGAGAAACTTAGCAATTTCTACTTACCTTATAGAACATTTGTTCTTTTACTTTAGGGAGACTGAGGCCAGGAGTTGATGCACACAGCTCATTTGTCAGTTCAGTTTTGTCGTCTTCACTAACCTAAAATGAAGAAGTTGTTTTAAAACTGTTGAAATACTTTAGAATAAGACTTTTTTTTTTATTAATATGAGCTAAAAGATTACTTCAACTGTAAATTGAAGTTTAGTTTAGTTGAAAAGTGAAAAAGAATTACATATTCAGCAAGTGATCACTAATAATTAAATTAAGCAGAAACCACCAAAACACTAGTGGTCAATAGTGTTAAGCAACTTTCCTTATGAAGCAAAAGGTCAGATTTTAAAATACAGTAATTTTAAAAATTAACAAAAGAACTGTAAAACATCCTTTTTAAAAGAAGTCAATCTCTTTTAAAATAAAACTTGTGACAATCCTTGCTAATGTCTAAATTTACTTTATGCAACAAAACAAAACAGGATAAATCAATGGCACTTGGTAAGGACTTTGTCAGATTTTTAACAAAAACGTCACTTTCAGCTCATCTTTAAATTCTGACTTTTAACACAATTAGGTATAATCTTATATTCATACTTTCTTTTTTTTTAAGTAGCAAGAACAGTAGTATATTTATTGTCCTCTAAATGTTAGCGCTTTTCCGGGTAAGTTCACAGGGAAGTTAAGCAGCAATGCTCTAATTTAACAACTTGAAGTATTTAACCCAAAATTTCTAGCTTGAAAAATCACAACGTTATACTTCCTAATACAAAAACTTAAATACTGCATATACATTAATACACATCACAGAAAGACAGAATATCCTGAATGGGAAGGGACTCGCAAGGATCAGAGTCCAACTCCTGGCCCTGCACAGGACCATCCCTGTCACACCATGTGTGCCTGAGAGTATCATCCAAACACTTCTTGAACTGTGTCACGCTTGGTGCTGTGACCACTTCCCTGGGGAACCTGTTCCAGTGCTCAACCACTCTCTGGGTGAAGAATCTTTTTATAATATCCAACCTAAACCTCCCTGACACAACTTCAGGCCATTCCCTCGGGTCCTGTCACTGGTCACCACAGAGAACAGATCAGTCTCTGTCCCTCCTCTTCCCTGCAATGAGGTCTCCCCTCAGTCTCCTCTTCTCCAAGCTAAACAGACCAAGTGACCTCAGATGCTCCTCATACAGCTTCCCCTCAAGCCCTTCACCTACTTTGAATATTCTCTAATAACCTTGTATCTTTCTTATATTGTGGTGCCCAAAACTGCATATATTTGCATAATATGTTCTTGATAAAGTATAATGGAAGTAGTCTCTGAGTGAAAGGGATTAAGTGTTAAGAAACACAGAATACCTTCTCAAAACATAAATGGACAGAGATGTCATCAAAGCATAACATGTTGTGAGGCACTGCTGTCCATGAACTGCACGTGTGCTCCGTTACCTATGGTGAGGTGATGTCACATTGCAGTCAAGGTAGTTCTTAGAGACTACTCAGGAACCAAGCCCAGGCCATCACATGCAGTAGATGCCCAGACTCCAAATGCAAGATAAAAAGGACACTGCCTTTCCTCTCCATGAAAAGAGATGTGCATAAAAGGTTTTCTTCTCTGAATGGGACAGAATATAAAATTTGCTGACCAACAATGATATGCAGTTAAATGGGCATTTGAACCAAATTTTTTTCCTTCTCAACTGAAAAACTTGAGAAAGTGAAACAAAACACTTGTCTTGGAATTCATAGGAAGGACCCTTTAAATTCAAACTTGCAGAAGTACCTTAGCAAAAAAAAAAAAAAAAAAAAAAAATTGATCAATGCATATGAAATGGCCAAGGCAGCAATGTGAAGAAAGAAGGCTTATGGTTACCCTGTCTGCATCTTGATGTACTCTCTTGGGAAAACCAGCTTTAAAAAACAATAACAAAGAAGCCAGCAAGACAGAAGAATGTAACTTCAAAGACAAAGGAAATGCACAGTAGAATTGTATTTCTGCATTTGAAAATGTAAAGCTCAGGCAAAAACAGCCTGTAAGGAAACCATTTTTCTTTAACAAAGTAGCTCTATCAAAACAATTAAATGAGTTTCTGTAAATGCAACTAGAAAACATTTTCTATAAAATGTTCTCATTAACAATCTACTTCTTGATAGACTTTGAAAAATTCCTGCTTTTCAAACATTACACACTGAAACTATACACAAATTTCACACAGTGCTACTAAAACCCTGCAACTCTCTACAGATGATCTATTTCTTGTCTAAATAAATGCAAATCTAAGTCACCGCATCAGGCTGCAAGCGTGTCTTTCACCTACTATAGACCAAAGTTTGAATTTTAATTCCAAAATAGTGTCTTCCATTTTTCAAATTTAATGTTTTTATGCTTTCTTAGTAGAAATTGCTTAAGACAGCCCAGTCTATCACGTCATTCCAAATCCTCAGTGACAGTGTCTTTAAATAAAAACACTACAACACATTGTAGTTGCATTACAGTTGCACAATTTCTTCTAGGATTTCTAACTAAAAAAACCACATCAACCCGAGCCAAAGATAGAGTGGGTGTTGGGTTTTTTTTTGCAGAACACTATTAAAACAGTCCAGAGAATGATTTATAAACAGGCCAGCAAAATTGGGCAAAAAACAAGAATTTGTTCTTCCAAAACCAAGCAGATAATTTTCATCAACAAAACCATTTTTTTCAGTACTACACTTAACTTCAAGGGGATTTTATCTTTAAGATAGACATAAAAGAGTTATACTGACTCCAAACTTCACAAGTTGTCTAGCTCCTTCTTTATTAGTAATTTGACCAAATCAATCTTGTACAGATGTAAGTCACGGTGATTTTAGTTCTTCTTGCATGTCACTAGCAATTTAACATTGCTGGGGTAAAAGTACTCCTGCTGAAACCTCACGAAAAATAGGTTAATGGGCCATGACTAAAGATTTGCATAAGACTGGGGACAGTGTTCCCAAAAATACAGTTTTATCAAAAATTGTATTTTTTAAACAAACACAAGTATTATTGCAAAGTACTATTTATAATATAAATAAATAAATAATGCTTATAAAGCTGTAAAATAATTCACATCTTACATCTTCAAGTATCTTCCAGGTTATGAGAAACTTCAGCAGCCCTTCAAAGACTTTGATCCTTGCCTTTTCTCTGAATTCACATCGCCTTGACATTTTCAGGTAATAGAGAGAGAAGAAAAGATATCCCTAGTCCCTAACTAAAGCTGAGAGACAACTCCAGAATGCATTTAAAAACAGAATTTGGTTCCCTAAAGACTGGAACACAAAAAATAACCTTCCATTGGCATTACTGATTTCAGCATTTTCACGTAAAATTGACTGAAAATGCAATGCAAAGAAATATGTTCCTCACAGTCTAAAGTCTAAAGGGAAGGCATGAGAGGAAGGGAAAGAAGCAAGTAGTCAGGACCAGCTGCATTATTTTTAGTTTTCTTGCTTTCTCTGTGCAGTTTATTCATGGATTTTTAATCACAGAACTGTCCAGGAAACACAAAGACACATAAATTTAGATTAAAACATGAATAATTTAATACGTAAGGCTTGGTTACACAAACACAGTCAGTGAGGTAGTTCAAAAAGTTCAAAATAAATTTGATATCCCTACTCTGTTTTAATGAAGAGATAAAGAAATAAAGATGCATGCACACATTATACTACTATACATGTGCAACTACTTAATTTTGATATTTCTAAGTCTCCCACTAAGGAACAAGAACTCCATGCACAAGTCATTTCCTTTTCTAGAACTCAGCTTCAGGTATTTATGTGCACATGCCACTGGTGTCCTTAGAAAGTGAACTTTATAAAACTCACTTTTAGTCACAGAGCAGCTGGCACTCCAGTGGCACAACAACTTTCCCTAAAAGAGATGTGTCAGTCTCTCAATACTGCACCATACTGCAACTTTAGGTATGAACCAATCATTTCCCAATCAATCTTCTCCATTTCCACACATCATGGTACAAACTAAACTAGAACTAGAAAAACAAAGTATTAACCTAGATGCCATTAAATTTAAGAGTATATATCTAAAGTGTAATCAGTTAGTTAATGAATAATAGCTTGATTACGAAAGGATATTCATTCCCAGCTGTCCTACCAATTAAAAGGATGAAGAGCCTTAAACAAAACGTTCCAGAGACCCATAAATCTGTCATTCACAAATCTGATGATTATCAATTCCGCTTTGGCAAGGCACAAATGAATTAAGAAGAAAACTCTATCTTCCATGGTTCTACAACTTTCTATTTTAGCTCAAATTCAGCTTGCTGGTATACCTAAAAATATAAAGGGCAGCACTTGGAATTATTATCTACTCTTATCCATCAACTGAAATGGGCTTGTTTGGGCTTTTTTTTAAAGTCAGGAATGGGCACAGAAAGGACTTTTTTTTACCTTCCTCACTGTGCAGCTAAATCATGGTTACCATAATCACTGAGAGAAATTCAGTGATGCAGGTCCAGTCTCCTACCTTCATGACAAACATTTCCCTATATCCAGGAAAAGGAAAGCTGAACAAAATAATTACTACAGAACTACTCTAGAAACATCACCACAGAAATACTAGAGTCACACATGACTGAAGAGCTAACACAAGTTCCTTCTGAGAAATACAGCAAGAAGAGTTTTCTTCCATATAAAATCCATGATGCTCTACGTCAGATGGAATTTTAAAGAAACTTTTCAACAAATGTTTCAGTTGCAGGATTAGCAGGGAAGAGCATTTCAATGTTTGTAGAACATTTTATGAAGCTTACATCCAAAACAGCACTAGTAAATTCTACTTGCAGTGTAATTACATCCTGCACAAACTATCCTATCAGCTTTTATGATGCTGTAGTAAGGAACAATATAAACATTTCCAAAGTTATCACATTCACTGCTATGTAAAGAACAAATTCATTTTACAAATGTCCTTATCTTCAACCACTACAAAACAATTAGAACCTTGATTATCCAAAGAATATACCTTCTTCTTGTAAAAAATATGGATACCATTCTTAAAAATACATTATTGATTTCCCAATTTTCTCTTCCCTTTTTCCCTCAAAGATTGTCTAAAATATTTATAGAAAAAGACAGAAGGACACTTGATGCCATCATCCTGCTTGTCAATACTAAGTTTTTTCCTAGAATCTAAAATTCCCAACTGCTAAGACCTGCAAGTCCATTAGGATCAGGTTAGGCTATTCTTTCATCCTTTCCAAGCCAGTAGATAAATGGCAGTCAACTATGACCTGGTCAACTACTGAGTCCTAAAGCACATTGTCACACAATCAGCGTGGGTCCCCTTCCCCTTCTTCTACCATAAGCTGAAGAAGCCGGTGTACAGGATCCTATTTTCCGCTGTGTTTTTGGCACAGCTGCCATTTCAATTTTACTTGAGAAACCTAGAGCTACAGCAGAGTATCTACTCAGGATTCTGACTGTATTCCAAATGTTGCCTGGTTGTTTCCAGCTAGATTAGGGGGAAGATTGTTCTTGTTCACCCTGTCATTTTTACTGCAGCCTTTTTTGCAATTTTTATATCTGAGCACACAGTTTCTTCGAAGCAAGAAGCGAATGTACTTCAAACCAGGAAGAGCGTGTACAGCAGTTAGTCCAGAAGAATTCAGCCTTGCAATGGACTCTAAAGATTATTGTTAACTCAAAGGATGAGCCACACAAGGCCATTTGGTAATGATCATAGTGCTCTACTGCACTAAAGAGGGCATAAGTAACTGTACAATTTGTGTTTTAGTTTGACTTTAGTTTCACAAGTCAATTTTAAGCAATAGAAGCTATTTTCTAAGGGTCCATTTAGATTTCTGCAGATAATAAGCATCTGTTTCTAATCAAACTGAGATGATTGCCAAATTAAAATTTTTAATTAGCATTTTGCATCATTTAAAAACTCTTGTTCATTTAAGTTTATAAAGGTGAAAAGGGACATACCCAGTAGCTATATATTCTTCAATCATATCTATTACTCAATTGCACAGTTTTATAGAACATCACCAATGCCATATGTGCAAATAAATATGTGCAACTAGAATTACTGCAGGAAAACACACTAGGTTTCTCCATGACTAATAAAAAAAGTCATGCTTACAGTCTAAGGATCCATTAGAGAAGAGTAAACACCCTTCCTCATCCATCCTGCCAGTGCACCAAAAAAAAACAATAAAAAAAAAAAGGCAAGTGCCTGTTCTCCCCTCATCCCAGACAATACTCCTTCCTCTCAGATTTATGAGATATGTTTATGTTTTCCAATGAATTGAGTTTCATTTTAAATGCCTGTTAAGAGAATAGTACCACTTAGCCTAAATGTTTTCATCAAACCGCATCCCATCTACCCATCCCTCACAAAAAGTTAGTTCACCAGAATACTTAGGTTGTTTGGCAATCAACCCAGCTATTTAGAGCTGCAGCCACTTTGTAAGATTGCTGTGCAAGAAACTTGACTCAGTAACCAAATCAGCCAGTTGGCCCACCAAACCCTCAGACTGCAGCACAGGGGCCTGAAGAACAATAAGTACTGACTGAAATGGATTTCCACACTGATAAATGTGGAAATCTTTCTGAGGAAAGAGATCTCCCTAGGATTTTAATCCCCTAACTAACAGCATACATGGGGTTCACTGGCTCATTTAACAACTTCTAGCATTTAAAAAAAATACCCTACTCCTAAGCCTTTCCACATACAAATTTGTTTCTATTATGATTTTAAGCATGGAGCTGACTGAAAAATAAATATTTTTAGGTTACTTTGGCAGTAAGGCACTGTTTCCCACTTAGGCATCACTTCTGACATTTGCTGTCACATGTAAGACAAGCATTGCTGGTTTTCAAGCGAAGTGACAAATATAAGATTTAAGCAGTGGAAAAATAAGATAAAACTCAGAACCATTTCCTTAACAAACATAAACCTCAGTCTACTTGGACAGTAAAATTAGGGTCTAGACAATTTCTACTTTTAGGCATTTTCCCCATGCTGTTTGGGAAAGGAAGAAATATTATTTGATGCATCTGAAATGCAGAGACATAAACCCTATCAGAAGAACATTCTGGTTTAAACAGCTGCTACCAAAACGGATAATTACAGTCACAGTCTTTTGGTGGCTAGACATGATATTGAATATCTGTACTTACTAGGGACACAAACTAGTCTCCATTCTCATTAATCCAAATATGACTTTAGGATCTTCTGTATCCAGTAAAGGCAGTCATAAAACATTTTCTCAAGAAGCTAAATTACAAATATTTATACAACTGACCCACTACCAAGATAAACGCTTTTGAAGAAAGCGTAATAGTGATATCAGAAAGTCTCTCATAGGAGTGCTCTGATCATAAAAATGGAAATTAAAGAAGTTTAATTTCTACTGCTTAAAGCTGCTAAAAAAGCACTTCAACTGCACCATCAAAGAGCTACAGCGCAAAAAAAAATTCTAGCACTTATGCATTTTGCACTTTCTGGTTTATTTTGCAGTTCTTATTCTTTCCTCTCAAATGATGCACTGCAGAGCGTTAGCTCCCCCAGCTGTCTATTCCCATCTGCCATTTCTTCCCCATTATTATGATCCAAGGCATTTTATTAAAATAACATGCTTTATAGCAGCATTTAAAAATTACAACAGCTAATTCTGCAATAACCGGCTGTTACCCTAAAAAAGGCCACCTAAACTAGAAGTTACATAAAAAAAATTCATAGTATTTTTTTAAATTCCAAGAGGCTCTTCAGAGGTAAAGAAGTTCTATGATAATTTAAACATGTTTTTTTTTATCCTCTGTGGAAAAGAAAAAGCAACACGGATGTATTTAAAACAAAATATACTACATTTTGAAGTTTATTTATTTTGCACACTGCAGAAAGATAACACTGAACAGAAGCATTACAGGGAATATAAATTCAATTATACATCATCCTTACACCACAATAAAGACATAATAATAACTATTAATTTTCATTTCTTGTGAAAGCAACAAAGAGGAAATATTCCTATTTCAAGGTACAAACAGTCTGAAGATAAGAAGAAAGACGGGTCACAGGAAATCAGAACAATCAAGATGATGACCAGAACATCACCAAAAATTAAATTAAGGATAAAACTTTGCCTTCTGCTCCACTCCATATTCCAACATATCCAGTTAAATTTCTGGAAAAGTTCAGCAACAATTCAAAGCATGCAATACTTAGGAAATAAAACCCACAGGAGATAAGTAGCAATTCACCCATGTCTGTCAAAAACTAAGCTGTATTATTTCATTGACTGCATTTTACAACAGTGCAACAGACCTTGGAAATAGGGAAAAAAGCAGGTATCATATTGTATCAAAAGGCCCTAAAGTCACTGAAAGATACTTTCACAAACAAATGACAGCAGTTCCACAGAATCTTCTATAACCTATGTTCAAAACTCATTGGAAAAGCCACACATGGAAAAATTTAACCAAAAACAGAACGACATACCAAGCAAAGTTTCAATATTACTTAGTTTTAAACTAAAATTTAATACTTCGGTTTCTAACCTGCATATTAAAACTGGAGCAGATTACATAATGAAATACCATGAGGCTGGGGACACTCCCAGAGCTCTGGAGAACAGAATCAGACAAGGAAATCTGGTCTAAAACTGAAGGCTGTAAAAATTGCAAAGGACACTCATAGAAACAACAAGCCACTATACAAAGAAACAATAAAAGAAACAACAAGAAAGTATAATGAGAGGCAGAAGGCAAATACAAAGAAAAGGGAAAAACAACCCCATCTTTCTCAAATAGTGGATAGAACAAGAAAAAATAGACTTATATTAGGTTTAGCACTTGTTAAAAAAAAGTTAAAAGAAAAGTAAAGCAGCAGAATGATGATCACCACTGAGACATGAATATGCAAGCACAGTTGCAAGGTTTTCATGGACAAAGCAAATGAAACTACTGTAATCTTCAAAACACTGTTGCAAGTGATAAAGGTGAAAAAACATTAAAAAAAAAAGGAAAGAAGAAATACACAGCACCTTGAAAGCAACCACAGAACATTTTGGTCCACCTGAACAGAAGAGACCCTTAAGCTGTCCCCTGAGAGAAACGAAGTGGGACCAGTTAAGACGAACAAGTTTTGTGGCAAGTTTTCAGAGGAACAAAGTAAAAAGTTACCAGAAGTTTATTAGATCTTCCATATCAACACAGATGTATCATCGACCTACAGCTGCAGATACTGAAAAGACAGATTTTCCACTTGATATCTAAGAACAAGTGGTAGGTCCTGGACAGTTAAAACTATGCAAGGCAAATTAGACAAGAGGCTGAAACTCAGACTAAGGGATTCAAAGGAGATACTTCTGCCCGTGACTTTCTGAATGGCTTTCTAGTTGAAGCCCAAGTGTCACTTACGTGTAAAACCAGTTATTTTATATAATTCCTTCATATACTGAAGAATTCACTTTGCGATTAAAATACTTTCTTTAAGTACTAAACCATTTAAAATATTAACTATATTTGCCTTTAAATATCTTAAAATCTATGTTAGTGGCTTTCACTGCCAGAAACTGTCAGGCATCATTGATGTAATTACTCATTTATAGTAAGATTCTAATGCTCTAATCTTCTATACTGATGTAAATCTCAACTGCACACCTGGTGTTTGCATACTCTCTTTGATGGGCTCTGTCACTTAAATGTCAGCATTTGCTTCTCCTGAGTGCTGCTTAAGGATTTCCTGTGCTCCCTACGTGACTGACTTAGCACATAGATTATTTAATGTGCTTTGAGAGCTGAAGATTACACGCCATACATAAAAAGTTTCTGTATTTATCTAGATGACAACAGCAACATCCTTTAAAAACCTGTTTTCTTTCCCCCCTTTTTTTCTTTTTGTAGTACATAAAGTATAGAACAGACTAAAAATATTCTAAAATACTTTAAAAACCATTCCATGATTCTCCTTTTACTGTGATAGAAAACCACTTAATGTACCAGGGGAAAATACTCTTAAAGCATAGATTTATTCTTGCTTTCCTTCTACTCTTTTCCTTTCTGGACATTTTACTTAATACTGTGCACTCCACCTCTTGTCCATGCTGGCATAAATTGGTAGGTATAAGCACTAATATTTCAGACTACTGTAAAATTTTGAGCACCAAACCAATATTCCAGTAGGTTGGGCAGCACCAGTCCAGGCATCTTACACATTTGCCAGAGAAGAGATCGGTCAAAGCTATTCCTACAGGTGACTAAAATGCAATCTCCATGTTTGTAGACTAAAGTGTCTCAAATTCAAATCAAACTTACTTTTTTTTTTATTGCCCCCAGAAAGTCCAGAGGCTTCTGACAGAAATACTAAAGATGGACTGACTTAATCCAGTGCCAGCTTTGTAAAAACTTTTCAAGGAAGAACTTACCTAAGCTTCACATTTCTGTAATTTATACTAAACACAGAAAGCCTTATTTTCACAAACTTTGTAAGAATTTTTAATTATAATAATCCTATGCATGTTCAAACACTAATTCATTATCCTGAACTCATCATCTTTAACCTGAGTACTTTGAAAAATTTATAGCCTTCCTTTTGCAAGTAAAGGGCATCTTTATAATCAGGCAGAACTCCACAGAGCTTACTTATTTTAATAAACCCTTTGCCATGTATTTTGCTTCAACAGCAATATAAATGTCAGCCACTGGACAAAAGAAATCCTATTTAAAAAATTAAAACATTTGTTTTCATTAAATTTCATTTCTATTTTTATTTTCAGAAAGCTCTTGCTCTTTGATTAAAAATTTCTTTAATCCTGAGATCAAAACTACTATCATATCAAACTCTCTACAGCTGACTGTCATATAAAAAGCTTTTGAAATATGGTATTTTTTCTTCTAGTTATTAACAACTTCATTCTTGCCAAAAAGTTGCTAAATAAGATCTTTTTACTAGGTATTCAAAGATCTTAACAATTTCCTAAGTATTATCCAAGACTGGGATTGAAGACATCTTTATTCTACAAAGCAGTAATTCTCAATCCATAATTCACAAATTCTCCGAAATTAGTCTGCAAAACTCCTGCAAAAAAATATTAGAATACAAGTCTCACTTTCTCATACATGTAAGCAAACAAGAGAAGGAAAGAGGTGGCAGTTATTGAATTCTTAAAGTTAGGTTCTCTTTGTTGGCGCTGTAAATGAAGACAACTGTGACAAAATTGTACAAGACAATCCACTTTTTTCTCCTCCCCCAAAAAACAGCTGACAAGTTCTTTTATTAAATACTGAAAATAACTCTTACAGTGGTTCTTCGAACTGTTGACATAAACTACACCAGACTACACCAAGATCTGAGCTTTAGCAGCTCTGGCCTTTTCAGACTGCAATTCTGAAACCAGAACAACCATCTAGAAAATGCAAGGCACTTGTTTTCTCTTTCAAGAAATTGAAATAAGTTTCTTAGGGTATCTTAAGCAATTAAAAGTTTCATAGTAGAATTTCTATCCACTTAAAAATTGGATTGTAATATCAGAACTTAATTCCTTTTTCTTGAAGACCATCCTCTTTCAAACAGGTAGAGCATGAAGTTTGATTTCCATCTTGTTTTATTGCACAGTAAGGCATGAGAACATTGTAACTTCTACTAGAGAATGAGGAGAATAGTTCATCCTAATTTCCTTTTTAAAGCCTCTCACAAATAGAACATTGAGAAAAGGAATACTGCTTTTAGAATGGCCTTATTTTCAGTGGCCCCTACATAGCACCAGAGTTTAGACTTATTTCCGATATACACAGAACTCCTTAGTAATATTCAAATGTTTTATACATGATAGTGCAAGGAAGGATTAGTTTTGCTTAAATTTCCATGAGAATTGGAAGAGAGGGGGGTGTGGAAATGTAGAATCTGGGAAGTAGATTTCCAATGCCATGCTGCTTTTATTGCCTCAACAGGAGTAAGAAAGTAATACCTTCTTAATCATTTTGACATATTGAAGGCACATTCAGTAGCACAGAACCAAGCCATACTCCTAGCTATTTCCAGCAACCTGCAAACATTAATTTATTCTCACAAGCCTGAATACTGAATCTGTGACAGGAGAATATGAGGCTGGGGAATAAGCAACGGAAATAGAGCTCCACAAACACACCATTCACTGAAAGGTCTGTTGAACCAGAGAATGGCATTTCTAATAGTCTCTCCAAGACCTAGGAAAGCCCATCTGTTATTCTCAATGCTGAAAAAAACCCTATTTCATCCTCAGCATACACTGATGCCAGATATTTCAATCTAGCAATGTATGTCAGCTACCTACCTTAGAATATTTTTCTTCTAATTAAGCAGTATTTTAAGAGAAAAGTTTTTCAGTAGAGTGATGACTGTACATTAATTTTTATTAACTTTAGTTTACTCAGAGCTACAGGCAAAGCTGGAGCTTCCTAACAGAACAGTTCATAGCTGCATTGCAAAATATTATAAAATCATTAATACAGAAACTGGAATAGACATTTTCCTTTAATCCACTCAGACAAACAAAACAGTGCATAATAGCAGGAACTCTTTTCTAATAACCCTAAAACATCTAAAAAACAACAGTTGTTTGTCTACACAGATTTTTCATTTTCAAGGTTTCTCATCAGTTGTTAAAGAACTAGAGTGAGTTTAAGTCAAAAGGGAAAAAAGTTTTGAATCTAATTTCTAATAAGAAAGCAACAACTTCAGAATAAGAGCATTTACAGAATTTTGGACAAAACTTATATTCTGCATTCTTCAAAGCATGTACTTAATGGGCCAAAATCAAATGGTCTATTAAACCAAAGTAGTATAACTTACGTGTATGTGCATTTACATGGTCTAGGTAACAATAAAATTGCTACTTAATTGTACGTAATTTCTCTTAAATCCTTCAACACATTAGGCAATTTTTAGCTACTACATTTAATACCAGTCTTTTTTGTGGTTTTTTTTAAGCTAAATCACAGTCTTGGTTTTATATCTATAGCTCCACTAGCTCACATAATACGCACAAACAACCAGAATCAAAACGTTTTTTAGCATGCACAAACGTACAACCATGTGTATCCATGGGGACAATGACACAGGCAGTTACAATTCCTGAGCAATCCATACAAGATTTGCATGCTTGGATTCTTAAATTTTAATTATGTCCTCAACAGCTATCTTAAGTATTCATTGAATGCACGTATTTTTTAGTTTTCACATAGTTTTCCAGAGGTCAGTATTCAGGGAGAGAACAATGTATAAACTCCCCAGGTCACTGTGGTTTCCTTCAGTTTCTATAGTATCTTAAGAGCAATCAGTAGATTGCAAAGTTCTAGAGGAAAGCTTATGAGTAAAGACATATTTTGACCAAAATTATTTTCCAGGTGAAGTCAATAATCTGATGAGAACAGATTGCATATACACTTCACATAAGAATCAAGCACAGCCGTTGCTTTATTACTGAAACCTCTAGGGTAAATTATCACACAAGTCATCAAGAAAGCAAGGCAATTTTAACCTGAGTGTTATTTGCCCAGATGGCCAGATAAGACAGACGAGACCAGGAAGGGCATTGACCTATTGGAGTAAATCCAGAGGAGGGTCACCAAGATGATTAGAGAGATGAAGGACCTCTTGTATTAGGAAAGGCTGGGAGAATTGGGATTGTTCAGCCTGAAAAGAGAAGGCTTCAGGGTCACCTAACTGTGGCCTCCAGTACCTGAAGGAACCCTACAGGAAAGATGGAGAGGGACCTTTTACAAGGGTCAGGACAAGGTAAAATAGCTTCAAACTGAAGAAGAGTAGGTTTAGATTAGATATGAAGAAGAAATTCTTTACCGTGAGGGTGGTGGGGCACTGCAACAGGCTGCCCAGAAAAGCTGTGGATGCCCCATCCCTGGAAGTGTTCAAGGCCAGGTTGGATGGGACTCAGAGTAATGTAATCTAGTGAAAGCTGTACCTGCCCAAGCCAGGAGGGATTGAAACTAGATGATCTTTAAGGTCCCTTCCAACCCAAACCATTTGATGATTCTATGATCTAATCCATCCATAATCTTGATTCAAAAATACCTCCTATTAGCTTTTGTAAACCTTGTTAACTTACCTGTGTAATTACACACTATTTCAGTTATGATGGTTGACTGAAGCAAACTTGGTGTGGCAAAAAATTATATGACTTAATCCTCATTTCTGTGGCACACACACTATTCTCCAAGTTCAGAAGTTCTGTGTGGTTGGGGTTTTATTTGAAATCATAACTGCATTTTTTATTTTTTTAAACACAAGCATTAAAACTGTCTTAATGAGAATTTTTAAAAACAGGCACATGCAACATAAATACAGAAAGTAACATACTTACAGCCTCAAATGATAAGTTAACGTGTTCCAGGAATTTCTGCATTAAACTTTCAGTTAATTCGTTGAACCGATACCGGAAGAGATCCATTTCTTGTTGAAGAAACCAACGTCTGAGATCCTCACTGCAAAGGAATAACGAAAAAAAAAAAAAGCATAATACCTTTTCTGAATATGCATTCTCTCTTTCCTTACAAAATAGACCTCAAACCTAGTGAATACAGCATTAAATGTAATGCTGACTTTGGGATGTAACCCACAAACTGTAGAGCTTGGGAGTGAAGGCAGGAAATCCTCAGTAATGCACACTCAATCAGAAAAGACTTCTGGAGAGACATTACACAAAGAAGCATGTTTTGGAAGAACAGAGGTAATCAATCTCAACACTGAAAATTGCTCTGTAGGTATGAAAGCTGTCAGTCTCCTAAATGGTACTCACCATTTCTTACTTTTTTTGGATAAGAATATTCGATCGTAGGTACATTCTCCCTCGGTATTTAAAGAAAAGCTTTTTTTCCACGACATGGAATTTCTTTATTGTACAATTAATGTCACAATTAATCTGATGAGGCAAATACATTTTGAAGGCTACTCTAACTTTTAGGGTATCTCCAGCTGAAGGAACACGCACACATCTCAGATACTATGACAATAGCATTCACTATTCTAGGCAACAAATAGCCTGGAAACAGGCAAAAGGAAAACATACAGAACATCTGTACGTTTGGGTGAGAAACACAAATAGAACATCTAATTCTTGACAAAGAGAAAAAGGGGTTTAGCAGCTGCAGGTGATCAAGCAGGAGAACGAACAAGAACATAGGGACAGGAGTCAGTAGACACTATAAACAACAGCAAGTCTCCAAGTACTCTAAGCTTTCATAATAACTCTTTACATCCCAGTGGTCAGATTCCCAGGCATCAGCACACTGCTCAGAGCTATAGCAAATAGGTACCAAAATACCAGTAACAAAAGCCACCCTGTATGTACAAGCAGAGAATGCAGATGATGCTGTACCTCTCCACCACAGGGCACTTTCCTAAACTGTCCTCCAAGAGCTACCGTTGAGCCACTGCCATAGCAATTCACAGAGCAGAGAAATACTGCAGTCTTACACATCCTCCTTAGACTATCTAAATATCTTTTTCCATTGGGAACATATGAATCACAACAGAGTTGTTTGTGCTGTTGCAGACAATACCTCTGCTTGAAATACAGCTCAAAAAAAAGTAATCATTATTCAAAGTAATTCCAGATGGAAAAGCTCTGTTTTAGAGTATAAAAAAGTATAAACCTGTGGACAGTTTCAGTGCTTGGGACATACTAATAATCTGTGCAACTTAAAATGGAAGTTAATGTCTTAATGACCGATCTGTTGTGGTTCTTCTACGGTCGTCTTGGACAGTAATAAAATCCTAGGATGTGACAATTTTATGCTTTTCCTAGTCCATCAACTTCACACTGCATTTGTTTTCCTAAGTGGGAAAACAAACAAATGAAATATCAACAACACTTGAGAGGGTGGGATTGGAATGGAAATGCTCTTTAACCATCAGAGAAGGGTAGGAAAAAATAGCATATTTGTTGGGAAGCATTAACATAGAAGTACTTTAAGAAAGGCATGCAAATGTTCATAAATCTGGAACTTAAGACTAGTAGCTCACAGTCCACAATAACACCAGAGTTGAGTTACCAACAACTGAATACTGACTTGGGAAAACCCTGGGCATGGGCCAGATCACTGTTTTATTAGGCAAACAACACCAGAGGATTCCTCAAAGTTTAAGTTCCAAAAAGTGACAGCAAGGGGATCATGGGTACACAAAACACACAAAAGTAAACACTACTCAACATAAGAGGTAGGAATCTAAGCACACAAGTCTAATTTATTATATTAAAAAACCCACAGCAAGTAGTGAAAAGGCCTTCCTAAGTTTGAAAAAGCACTTATGTCCTTGTTATGTGACACAGACCGAATCAAATTTAAAAAAAAAAAGGCATAAAAGTATGTTTGATAGTTTTCTGAATCAAAGAGTTTTGCTGTCAGAGCAGAGGCAAAATTTATTTATTCCATCTTAAAAAAGTAAAGGGAAGATTATGGTCCAGTGAATTACAAGGTTCTTCATGGCCAATTTGCTAAAGTGAAGAGAGATGCAACATACAGAAGCAAAAATGTAGTCATGTCCAACATGCAAATAAAATTGTCTTTGGATCTGCATCTATCATGAAAGCAAATGATACAAGACTACTCTATTTCCTGGTCCTGAGAGATATAAGTGACATTACCAGAAGTGTGAAAGAAGGGTATGGATGAGACTGTTTTATTTAGACTGTAGGGAATAAGCTTTAGAGTCTTGGATTTCAGAAGGCAGAAGAAAGAAAGAGATGATGACTATATTACAAATTAAATGACCAGAATGGAGGAGATGGTCACTTCAGAGCATGTAAAAAACAAACCAGTATAATTCAATTTATAAGTGAGGACAGATACAGACTAGAAAAAAAAAATCCATGTAAATTCATACCCCTGGGTGGCACTGTTGGCCAACTGGAAACCGAAAAAGGCCCTACTGCAGGAAAAGGAGCCTGTAAACACAGGAACTGAATTCAACCTAGTTTGCAGCTATGTCTATGTAAGTACACTTTTTCAATCACTCCTACCTTAACAGCCCTCATCAATTAACCTAATGATTTGTGCTAAGCTTATTTTTCTGACCTAGTATGCTAAAAATTTGCAGCATAGTATATTCTATTTGCCTTCCAATTTTATCTTCTGGGGAACATGCAAGTTTTAGACCATAGAAATATCTCAACCCTAAATATTTGCTTTTGGAGAGAGAATGAAGAATGCTGAGTACAGGGTCACCTCATGGTGCTTAAGTCACTATTTTCCATTTTAGGAGTAAGCACTAAATCCACCTTTTCAAAGAAACAGCAAAAGTGGAAACTGACTAAAAGCTGCTTTATTGATATGGACCATCAACCAACTGCATATAAGCTGGAACACAAAAAGTTGTTTAAAGAGTGCTCCAGAGCTCCATCCACGGCATGTCCTCCCTTTAAAGGGGTCTTTCCCCCTGGACTACAAAGCCAGACTCTTTCCTGCTGATTCTGTGGCCCAAAATAGATTGTAATCACTTCTGCATAGTGGCTCACCTTCAAAAAGCTGCCCACCTCTGTCCTGCTTACAGCCTAATTTTTAAAATACTTCCCTGAAATACAGGGTTTGAACAGTGTCTCCCATCTACTTACTATGCAAGAATGCCAGTCAAATAAACCCTCATACAGAAGACAATCATATTATTTTAAAAAGACAGCTTGCAGAGAAAAAGAAAGCAGACCAGTTATCTGCATCTGTCATTAATTCCAGGAGATTCCAGAGCCATTATAGATAAGTAGGGCAGGAGGGTAAAACTATCACACCACTGACAAGGGTAAACGTTTAGCCAAGTCCCTGCTGGGATATTTCTGAGACAGCCTTTCACGCAGCTAACTAGCCACTGTCATTCACATGCCTCCCTCCCTGCTCAGCAGAGGACAAAGCCTAATAAATTCCACTCCTGAGCCTAATACCCAACCTTCAGGCTTTTGCTAGGTGGCCTTCTGTGAATCTGACCCAAACTCATTTTTCCTGAAGTTGCAGACTGACCCAAAAATAGATACCTCTTGAATTCTAGATCAGATTCTTGCCATCAGAAAATTCTCAATAAGAGCAGAATTTTTTTCAAATGTGTTATTACCTAAACTCTTGAAGCATCTAATCTCCCACTGAAAAGCAATGGTCTAAATAAGATAAGTAATAACTGTTTAAAGTAAAGATTTACAAGGGAGGATAATGGAAGCCAAACTGCCTATTCAAAATGCCACTAGCTGCATAATGAAAAACATTACATTTTCAAGGGCCTTTTAGTACCCAGCTTACTTGAGGATACTATCTTTCAGAGGGTTTTGGTAAACTTACAGCATACGTAAAGCAAGATAATTTCTTGTAGGACCAATATGACTAAGGGAGTTTATAAAAGTACACACAATGCTTAATGCTTAAATGCTGTGTATAAAAGCCAAAAGTTTTCTTTTTTTAATTATTAAAAATCCAAATACTAATTTTGATCACATGTATCCCTTTTCATCACAGCTGAAATCAGGTTCCTAGCAAACAAACTCTGTTGGAGCATATCTTTCTATTTAGTAGCCATGCCACTCCAAAGTATCTGTAATGTCTATAATAAAGCAATGTAGTATCTGTATACATTTAAAATTATTAATGAGTACACCATAATCCAAAAAGTACTTACGATTGGCAGTAAGCAAGGCGTAGTATGAAATGAGAGATATGATCTTTTCTTCTCGCCTCATAATCATCCTCAGCCAAAGCCTACAGAAGATAATTGTTATTATTTTAGAGAAATAATTTCTCCCAGATTAAAAATTCACAATTAATTTACCGTTGCTGTTCAACATTGTCTAAACTCATCTTTTAGGCAATAAATGTGAACTATTAAGGAAGGAGGTAACCCTAAAGAAAGAAATATATATCCTAAAAGAAAAACTACATCTCTGACAAAATGACAGCGCTTCAGTTTCAGAAATAGCATTTCATCACCTCTACTTTTATTCATAATTATTGAATGGTGTAAAGAAAATATAGTGCGAGAGAGTTACATGTTCTGATTTTTACTTACTTTGTATGGAAACTTAAGTTTCCGGAGCTCATTCTCCAGCTTAGATTTGTACAAATCAGTACTTCTTACATAGCTCACGCCAAGGTTTTCAACTACTTTGAGCACTGGGCAAAAAAAAGAAAAGGTCCGTGTCAGAGAGAACACGTTGAGAAGAAATCTAAATGTATCACAGCTTGGGAAAGGCACAAACTGGGAATTGCTTTTAGAGGTACGAGGAGCAAAAGGGTGAGAAATGTGGACGACAAAGTGTGGCCCACGAGTCCTTAACAGCTGGCCCAATTCCGGGATCCATAGAGTCAACAAGGAAAGGGAGTCAGCTAACTCATGGATCCCTCTCAGAACATCGGACACCTTGGATCCCGCAGTTTTCAGGAATTCAGGAGAATCCTTGGCTCCCACCTGAATCGCAGTCCTGAGAGACATCAAATATGTGCCAACATCCATAGACAATGAAACGTGGTCACAAAAACCACCAATGTAAACCAAAACTACACGGTCCCGACAGCTACACCGAACCCTCACGGTGCAATCCGTCTCAGCTCTCTGAAATGCCCAAAGCACCGCGTTTCCCTTCAGCGGGGGCTCCTGCCAACATGAGCAACAGCCAGCTCGGGATCACACTGGGCAAAGGGAGCACCTGGGCCCGCCAAAAACACGCACGGCCTGACAGCAACGGTGAAAAGCATCGAGGGAGGGCAGGGAGGAGAAGGGAGGGAGAAGGAAGGGAGGGAGGGAGAGACGCTACTCACGCTTCAGGCGGTCGATGGCAAAGCTCTCGAACTCCACCAGCGAGATGCTTTCCGTGGGG
The DNA here is from genome assembly GCA_038380795.1 of Pyrocephalus nanus. Lineage (NCBI taxonomy): Eukaryota > Metazoa > Chordata > Aves > Passeriformes > Tyrannidae > Pyrocephalus > Pyrocephalus nanus. The sequence goes on along the minus strand of CM076260.1, from coordinate 25,464,129 downwards.
GGCTCCAGGTAGAACTGCAGGCTGTGAGGGTACAGCTCCCGCCGGTCCCCAGCCAGCCGCAAATGCTTCTGCCTCGTTCGGCTGGAGAACTCCATCTCGGCCGCCCCGGAGCTGACTCCGACCCGATCCCGTCCCGCCCGCCGGGACACAGCAGGAACTCCGGCCCGCGCCCGGCCCGCGCCCCGGCTTCCCGCGCTCCGCCGACCCCGCCCACTTCCGTGACGAGCCGCGTCTCCCGCGCTGCTATTGGCCGGCGGCAGCGAGGGGGCGGGGCCAGACGTCAGGTGTCCCCACTCGTCATGGCGGCTCCGGGCGGGGGGGGCGGAGCTTCAGTAAAAGGTGCCCTCACACGTCATGGCGGCTTCCTCCGCGTTGACATCCTATGGTATCCTACGGTTGTACATTTTCCCACGATACTGCAGGATTTGGTATTTCTGCCGCCGCGTTTACCATTTTGCTGCAGCTGGGGTTATGTCACGTTTTATGTCCTTGCCACAAAATGCCACTTACTCGCTGATTTTTCCCCCTACCCGGAAAATTGGCGAATGATCTTGCAACCAATTCAGAGTGTAAAGGGGTGGCAAACCAGAGCTGACATACCGTTTGTGCTCACAAAACAAAGTGAGGAAAATCAGTAGCTTATGCTGGAAAGTTATTAAGAGCAATGATCCTGGACCAGGACGGACACTGTCTCATGTTCGTGGGCAACACCCGAGACATTCCCAAGTAACCCGACTGCAGCTTTAACAAACACTAGGACTGGCAGCGAGCCTGGAGCTGCAGCCTGCCTCTGTACTAGCAGATTAAATATGGTGCTGAGCTCGGCTGATGCGGGATAATCCACTCTATCCTTCAAAACAAGGTGGCCACAACAACATCCCCTACAGAGGACACTGATGGGGTAATCGTGGTAATCCTCAGACTGTGAAGTGTGCTCTTCGGTCCGAGCCAAATTCTGCCAAGGGGCCATGGGAACATTTTAACAGGGTAGAAAGTCAAGCTTCAATCTCCAGGACTGCTCTGTAGTTTTCCATTCCTGAAAAAAAAAAAAAACATGCTACTGATATATTTTTGATATAGTGATAATTATGTAATATATTTAACCCAAAGCAAATTCATATCTTTATATGTATATATGTATATAAATCAACTGTAATGTGAAGAAATATTTTTTTCAAATAGACACTACTCATCTCACAGAGTTTCTTCCCTTCTACCCCTGGCTGCAACATGAGTTGTTCGGGAGTAGGAGTCCTTCTGCCAAAATCCACCTAGTATTTGCCAAAAATCAGCTTTTGCCTTTGACCAGTGTGTTAATACCGAGAGACTGGCAGTGCTCCATCCAGGGCAGGGCAGGTCAAGGAGTTTGGTCAGAGTTCCCACATTTGTTTGGACTGCTGTACCCGGCCTGAACTGGAGGGGGAGAAGTGTGACAAATGCTGAAGAGTACAGCAGAAAACAGCAATGCTTTTCATTTTTATTTAATTTCCGTTCATGTTTTAGGGTTTGGCACATAAACAGCACCACGTCTTTTGAAATCATGGTATGCAGTTTGCTGGCCATCACTATTTCTACTGAACCACGTCCTGCTGATTTTTAACAGCTCAGCAGCTATGTCTACACCTGCTGTTTTACTTCTATTTTTTTCATTTATTGCTGAATATTGTCTCAAATTGTCTGTAATTAGGTGAAGATCTACCCTCTTTGGTTCTTTTGAATTTCACTTAAATAGTAACACTAAGAATATTGCAAAAAAGTCATAAGATTACTTCAGCAGAAATTAAGAACCAAACTTAACATCTATATTGTTAGACTTAAATACTATATTACTGGAATTAAATAAATCTTACAATGCAAAACCTTACCCTTTCACACACAAAAAATATTGGGAAAAGAAAATAGAAAAAAAAAAGTAAAAATTTATCACCTTGATAAAACTCTCCTAATTTTACACCTCAGACCTTCTTACTGATGCATCTATTGAGACCTACAGATGGTAATACTTCTCACTATAGCATTTTGGTTACTTTTTTTTTTTTAAATATTTTTATCACTCCCACAGTAACCAGTAGGGTCTGATTTTTTAAGTATTTTGAAGAGAATTATTGATGTTGTAAAAACCCACCTCACAAATGTTTTACAACAACATCCATATGGTCACCTGTCAAACTGTCCCAATCATCCCATCCAAACACAGTCCAATTTAGCATACCCCAAACTGTTCTGTTACTTAATTAACACACTGTTGGGAGGAAAGGGTTAAAAGTGGAAGAATGAGGAGGAGGATGGTAGATTTACTCAAGTGACCTTGAAGCTGGGAATGCCAAAGCTTGGAGAATAACAGTGTGGGAAACCCCGTATATTGCGCCTACTGCTGTTTATTCTCTCTCTGTTTTGAGAAGATTTCTGTGTAGAGAGAACGTAGGTGTTTTGAGAAACTTGGAGGCAGTCTCATGGACACGTTTGATCTCCCTGTTTCAGGAGAGAGAAGATTAAAGCTCAAAGATCATAAAAAAGCTCAGGGGAGATCACAGCATGATGGTAAACTATGCGTGTGTGGGCCCTTGACAAACTGGGGCAAACAGCAATCCTGACGCCCTCCAGCATGGACTGAGCTGGGATCCTCCAGTTAGCAAGGTAATGAGATAAATTTGCTCCTTTCATTTCAGCCGTGGTTTTGTGGTTGTTCTAGCAGCCTGCCTGTGTCCACATGCAAAATCCTTATTGGCATTAAATGTATATCATTGCACAGTTGCTACTCTCACTTTTGTTATATTTTTTGTTATATATTTGTTACATTCACTTGCAGAGTGTCCAGTGCTAATCTGTCAGAGTCCAGTTGTTCTCTATTTGCATAACTATATCTGCTAATAAAAGGGTAAATATGGTGATGCTGGTACTAGTCTCTCTTTCAAGCTGTCCCCTTCATCCATCATGTCTAGGATGTTTGGATCTCTATGGATAGCAGAGATGAGCACAAAATGTCCCTTCTCTGCTTCTGGCTCACTTTCAGCTCTTGCTGTTACTTGACAATCCTATTTACTGCCTGACTGAATTCTCATGTAATTCTGTCTTTAGATATACTGTCTTCATGACTTGCATTTTTTGATGTTTTCACCTCTTAAAATATTCTTCTTGAATAATTGCTTTAACTTTTGTTTATTCAAAATATTTACACACTTTTCCCTCTATTAACTCTATTCCTTCAGAAAGATCAGACTTCTTCAGAAATCTTAACAAGTTTACACTTTTCTTTTAGTGCATTTATGTTATTTCTAGCACAACTTCTCTTTCCTTTTTTCTGTTTTGCAGTTCTCCATGCTTTTTATTACTTCTTTAAATGTTTGGCATCCGGATTATACTGAGATTTTTTTTCTGACCATGGTGCACAGATACCTCTGTACTTACTATAAATAGCAGGGTAAATGTTCTGAGCTGGCCTTTAAATTCCTGCAGGCTCTGAAGTGAGTAAAGCATGAATCATTCAGTGAAGAGAGGTTCAGGGGCTACTTTAGTTGGAATACACTCTCAGTGTTAATTTATTTAAGTGGGGAAAATGGTCACATCCCTTGTGACACTCTAAATCTCTCTGGCTCGACTTGCACAGGGCTTTTGAATCCTGGGTATATCCCCTATATCCCCTGTCCAAGACCCTAGTGCAGAGGCAGAGAAAATCTAGATATATCTTCACAACCTTCTTAGATTTATCTGACAGGTAGATCTATCATCCACCTCTGCCTCTCACTGCATGCGTCTTCTTCAGTATGTTTAGGCTGCTGTAGCAAATATGCTCACTGCATCCTTCTCCTGCCATATATCATATTTTTGATTCCTTAGCATAATTTTTCACTGTACATATCGAGGCAAAATCTGCCATTTTCCTGCATTAGGCTTCTCCAAAAGGATGTCATTCTTGTTCTCCATTACAAAATGCTCCATGTGCATGAAATAATCTTGCCTGCCATGGTGGGGCTCGGGGCAGGGAGGAGGGAAACGACCTGTTTTTTTTTCCTCTTGTTAATCTTCCTCTGATACCTTTTGAACAGAATGTTCTAGTGTAATAGCCTGAATATTGAGGAGTGTTCACTAGCAGCAAAAGAACTCATTCTTTCTGGCATTTTTGATCTTCGAAAAGACTGAAAAAATGCCTGGCTGACCAGTAGAATTTCTATATCAATTTGGTTTTGTTGTTGGAACTCTCTAGTAGCCTGTTTGTCACCCACATTTTTACTTTGGTATATTATCTCTTCCATGCATAGGTCTGAAAAGACAACTGGCTAGTATCTTTGAATAACTATAAACATACTTTAAAATGAGATAACTCTCCTTTTGTGACTGTCTGATCATTTTCCATCAGTGACAACTGTCCATTTTAAATTGTGCTCTACTGATGATGGATTGACCGTAAGGTGCTTAGTTTTGGTCTACAGAAAGAGACTGGGCACACAAATAGAAAAAACAGAATAGGGTCTACAATTAAATTTTTCTGCTTTGTTTTTTTATTAGACTTTATAGCCAGAAGGAAATATATTTAAACTTCCTATACACATCAGGTCATAGAATTCATCCACTGTATGGACCCATACAATTAAAATTAGTCTAAAGTACCTGGTTTAGGAAAAGGCGGATCTTGGGATCTTTCAGTTAAACTCAAATCCAAATTTTTTGGAGTAAGCTTGAAGTAAAAGGGAGATCTGGTTGCGCCAAAACTTAGTAAAGTCCATATGCTATGGTCACAAGAACATGAAACATATTACATATCTGAAATTTGCAGCAAGACATTGCAAACAGTCCTTCACATCAATAATTATTTATTCACATACAGTAGCAAGACTGGGGCTCGTAGACACTATGGTTTCTTTTAATATATTTATCAAAATGTAGAGTGTTTTTTTTCCCTGCAGTTTAGCTGTAACATCTTACAAAGTCAAATTTTATTCTCTTATTGCTTTTAACTATGGGTAGCTTTTCTTAGTATGAATTCTTTCCTCTCCTGCTTGCAACGGAAATACAGAAGACTTAGAGAGGGCAGCCTGGTAAACACAGAGACAGAATATTTCCACTGTGATCTGCACAAAGAAGTTCCTAAGTTCTGTGTATGCTTCCCAGTTGTCCTTTGGCTTTAATTGGTGCTAGTTAGCTCCAAATTTCTTGCCTTACTTTCCTCCTTATGGGCGTGGACACAGATTTAGTTTTTATGTCTACATTGATGTGATCTCAGCCTGACAGTACTTATGAGAAGCTGGAAGATTTATTGGCAGAAAAGAGCCTGTTGGAAAAAAATCTGGGTAATGGTAATTGGAGAGTGAGTCAGTGTCTGGAGTCCAGCTGTGCTTCCTACACAAGCCTGACTAGGGCTGAGTTACTCAGATTTCTTCAACTATCTAAAACTGGCTATTAAAAAAAAAAAAAAAAAGATAATTAGACTTTATGTGTGCTGGATAAATTTTTGGAACATTTGTATAAAGGCAGCAATTAATCTTTCTTTCTTCTTATTGTTGTTAGTATGGCAGTTCCGTGCAAGAGCCATACTCTTAGAGAAGCAATTCAATATACACATACAAAGCAGCGTGTCTGAAAGATGGTGTGGCATCAATAGCTCAAAATGCAACAAAAATGGTTTGCTATGCAATCAGTTCTGTGACAAATGTTATAAAAACACCTACATCCTGACCCTAGGAGGCAAAGTATTGCTATTTCTTATTCCACATGTTTACAGCATAAAGAGGCAAAGGATCGTTTCCTGGTTGGTCTTAATTAGCAGGTTGTATTATGAGGCTTGCTTCATCAACATTCCAAACATTGAAGTTCTAACCTTTGAACAATCCATTATTTTAAGGGAAAGGGCCTTTAAATATCTTTAGAGAATATTGTCAAACTAAATACTGAATTTAAAGCAGATCTTACAAAACTAAGGTTTTAAAAATCTATCATTTTTATCTCTGTTACCATACTAATAAAAAGTTACTTCCAGTGAAATGTTCTTCACATATTGCAGCAAGAACCTCAAAGTATTACAGGAGATATTTGTTACCTAATTTTGTTGCCAAGACTGAAAGAACAAAAACAAAGAATAAATTAACTGTGAATCCCTCCAATTTTTTAATTTCTTTGCAGTTTAATAATTCCTGAAAGTTTAGAAACATAATGAAGGATTTTTTTTTTTTTTTTACATAGGATTGATGAAAACAAACATTTAAACAAAAGAAGTAGTACAGACAAGCTATTACAATTTTGAACAACAGGCACAGAGGACAGGATGGTAACAGTACTTACTACATGAGCCACAAAAAAAGTCAGGATTGAAATTTATGAAAAAAATCTATCAAGCACTGGGAGTCTCATTTAAAAGAGAAAAAACATTTGACAGCTGGAAGATTTTGAGGCAACATTCACATATTTGGGCTAAACTTTTGCCATTAGTCTGAAACCTAAAATAGTTCAAGCTCAGGTTAAAAAGTGACCTGGTTGGCCAGTTTCTTGTCTCCATTTTTGGCTTATTCCTTGCAATTAGAATTGCAGATAAATAGCCCAAAATTTCAGGAGAGCAAAACCTAACAAGATAGTGTGTCTTGTACTTGTTATAGGTATTTATAACACTGGTATTTATAGCACAAGTATTTATATTTCTGGAGTTTTAGATAGACTTGAGAACTTAAATAAAGTAAAAACAGAAGGGAAAGATAACAAGACATTATCCTTTCCTCTCTGTCCCCATTACTCCACACAGATGTTTCAAAACTATTCTTTCCAGCTCTGTGTAGGTATAAAGCTAGCAGTGCCTGCTGTGGTGTAGAAATCTGGATTTCTGAGTAGCTTTGTTCCAGTTGGGAATGGAGAACAACCCACTCAGTCTGCAGGAACAGGTCACTGGAAAAAGAAGATCTCCCTGAAGTATCAGGGACCTGGCATAATTTGTACACTCTCTCTGGCATTAGAAGTACAGCACTTACTCTATACTTAGGAGAATACATACAATTTGGCTTTTTGTGGATCACCATTTTTTCTTTTCCCTAGCATGGGTGCAGTCCTCTGCTCCATTTCACACACAGCCTCACCCTCTTCCCCATTCATGTTTCCTAGGTCCTCCTTTTCTACCTCGGTGCCTGAAGATCATAGTGCATATGCTGTGCATAGCCTGGACCCTGATTCCCAGGTAGTGGCTATCAAAAGTGACAGATGATTTCAGTTGTCTTGTCTCCGGTGAACATACCTCTACGCCTCTTTCTTCTACTTAGCTGTCAGTCTGTCAGTTTTCAGAGATGTTGAATGTTTACCATCTCTGAGATGTTTATCTATTTATATTACTTGGAATTTACCATTACCAGCTGATGACTCAAACAGAAATTCTTCTGCTGATGTCGCATTAGCAATAGTCTGCAAAGGCAGCCAGCAGAGGGCAACTGTGTGGACAGTATTTACCACTCAAATAGTGGGTTCCTGTCTTCACCACAAAATATTGCACAAAATGAGGACAATACAACCATCACCAAGGACATAATTTATAAAAAGATGTAATACAAATATGGGAACAGATAGATATCTTTCTACTAATGAGTAGATTAGGTTGTTTTCCTTCTGTAATGTTGATAAATGAAATATTGAGCTATTTGGTGAAAAACATCAGCAGACATTGTTCCATCTTTTAAAATCACTTTCTACCCCTGCCTGCTCACTAACATCAGGGCAATGCAGAGCACATGTGTGTTGTCTTTTTACACAAATATATGCATCTGTGCAAAGTGCAGGAGTTGCAAATACAGGAGCAGACCAAGCATCTACTTAATGCAATCTGGTTTTGACAGTGATCAGTTCCAGATGCTGAAAAGGAAATTTCCACAGAAACCACGAGGTAAGTAGTCATGGAAGAACTGATATGTAAGGATAGTTTCTTCCCAACTTTACTTTTTAGCTGGTTCATGCCCTGAAGAATGGCATCTCATGCCCTTTCCAAGTTCACTCTCTCCTATCACCTCAATAATGCATATGCAGTTTAGTGAAGCCTCTGTAGCCTGCTGCAAGCTCTCCCATCACAGGGCTTTTAGCAGTCTATGCACCAGAACCCAGAGGCCAACCCTGACACCACAGCTGCACAGCCTCTGCTTAGACTGTCAAAAACCAGCTGTGAGTCTGTACAGAGACATGGAAAATAAATAGTACAGGTACCGGTGTGACAGGATTGTTAGCAGCTCAAGGATTCAAGAGGGAAAACACTGGCACAGCAAGGTGCCAGCAATTCTAAATTAAAACAGAGAGGAAGGCTGCTTGGCCCAGGAACTACTTCAGGACCTACTCAGTCACGTCACCAGTGTCATGAGTGTTGGTGGAGTTACACATGCCCAGACAAACCAACTCAAAATAAGGGCCATAACAACTGATGTGCACTTATTTCAGAAACCTGCTGGACTCATAACCTCAGTATTATCGAGCAATCAAATCTATGGGTTATGTGTTGTATAAAACATTGGTGATGATTATGTAAGCTGGGAGAAATTGCACATTTCTAGGTCTGTCCTGCAGATACCCGACTGAAGCAAATCTTTTTCAATGTTCTGTTTTTAATCTCAGCTAATTCCTACGAGCCGGTTTGCTCATAATGCAGTGATTCAACCCTTGGCATTTTCAGCAGATTCACCACAGGTCATCAGTTGCAACGTGTGTTCACTTCATAGTAGATAGTTGACTTCAGAGTAGATCGCCCACAACCCTGCCTATTCTGTTTTTACAAGCATTTTTGTTGTGTTACACTGGACAAAGCAGACAGCAGGATAATATTTCATGAGGTCATCTTTTGAAGTAGGTTTTGGTGGTTTTTTTGTTTTTTTTTGCAGTACTAATGAGAATTTCCACAACAGAATATTGTTGCTAATTATTTTTACTCACCAAATTAAACCATCTAAAGTTTAATTGTCTAATTTAAGCTGATTTATTTGGCTGCCTCACTGGTTACTGCAGAGAGAGAGAGGTCTCAGAAAGCAAAAGATCTCCAGTGTATTTTTGATACTTACATTATCCCAATATGAGTCACCCTCCAGGAATCCTCTCTTTCTGCTGAGTACAGAGGTAGTTAAAATGACAAATTTAAAATAGATGCCCACCCTTGCTTTTTTGCAGTGTACATATGAAATTCTCTGCAGAGGGACTGTGAAGAAACAGCATTACATAGACCCAGCTTTAAATCACAGTTAGCTGTCATGAATGAGTGGTTTAGGTCAGCTAAAGGATCACCATCAAAAGTATTAGCAGAAGCAGGTTTAATATAAATTGGCAAAAGCATGACTTAAAGGTTGGTGGCAAGTTTTACTCTATTACTTCCTATACAGATGAAGCACACAAAGGGAAATCATATTAGAATCAATCTAGAATTATTTACTTGGAGACCAGGGACATAAAAGGGTAAGGGTGCAAAGGGGTGAGGAGGATTCTCCCACAAAGTCACAAGGCTCTGAGTGGACTCCTTACTTTCTAAACTCCTGATGGAGCCAAGGTGCAACTGAGTCCAAACTTCGCCTCAGACTTAGTCAACAGGTTATGTCTAAATGGCTTAACATTAATCATTGACTAATTTAACACTTAAGGAATGATACAATAGGATTTACTACAACAGCAGTAACTTAACTACAGATCTAAGATCTAAGATTACAACATAAACACTACACTTGCTAAAGGGTATTTAAATAAGTTAACACATGCAGATACAGTATGTACAAAGGTATCTATTAAAAATTCCCCTCAAGTTTGGTGAAACACATCAAATGACTTGGCATTTCTCAGTGGGTAAGGGTTGAGCCTCGAGGAGTTGGGGATGGGTATCAGTCCAGGCCCCATCATCAGCATTCAGCAATGTTCCTCCGAGTGTCTTGAGAGCTGGCAAGCTCTGAGAGGAATCCCACACACAGGGAGATGCTGCAGCCCTCACTTAGGACCATAGTTTATAAGGTCAGAAAAGGTTTGACTTTAGTCATCTGTCAGTCTCCATCCTGGACACAGTTCCCATTCAAGATGGTAATTACTGAATTTTCCTCAGTAACAATAATATTGTTCCACTTGGGCTATGATTCAGACAAAATAATGTTCCAAGGCTATTTGTTAGAAAACAGAAGTTTCTAAGGAAACAGAAGTTCCTGGGAACAGACAGTGTTTCTGATAAGCGCAAGAGGAGCTTAAGTGCCCAAGAGTCATTAATCAAGGCTGAGGCCTAACAAGAATTTATAAGTTGCAGGGCAGCCCGGGAAGGAGGGGGTATGCACCACCACAGGTGAGATATTATTTCAGAGATGTAGGAAGCAAGCTGAGGTTTTCAACTTCATATTAAACCCCAGGTCTTTGTCTTTTGCATTGTCATGATGAAGTTGAATGAAGTTTCACAGTATTTGGTGAGTGTTTTCTATGGCTGTTCAGCTCAAGGTATTTCAGTTTCTTTTGTGGGTTTTTTTGGGAGGGGGTTGGGGTTAGAATTTCAGTAGGAGCCATCATCACCAAAAGCCCAGACCACAAGTGAGGCCATAAATATGGTCTTGCAGCTGGTCATCATATTTAAAAAGGATACAGAAAAATTGGAGAGTGTAACAAGTATAATCAAAGATCCAACATCAAAAATATATAATAAAGTGGTGTTGTTTAGCTTAATAAAGGGAAGACTGGTAGGGAAGGGCTGGAACCTGATGATTTGCAAAAACCATCACAGAGGAAAAGCAATGATCATAGCAAGGAAAATTTCAGGGTAGACATCAGGAAAAACCTTCTCAGAGTAAAGAAGTGTCTGGGGAAACTTGCCAAGTTTTCATTACTGGAGCTCATTAAAACCAAGACAAATGTCTATCAGGAATGACTTAGGCATAGATGCTCTGTCCTATGGAAATATAAATAGAACAAACACATCCTTCTTGTATGGTCTTTCATTATCTGAATTATTCCTTATTTATAAGAAATTTATTTTATTTCACTTTTCTTATGGCTTTCTCATAAATAAGAAATGGGCTAACAGGAACCTCATGAAGTTCAAAAAAGGCAAGTGCAAAGTCCTGCACCTGGGGAAGAACAACCCCAGTCACCAGTACCTGCTGGGGTCACCCATCCTGGAAACAGCTTTGAAAAAAGGACGTCCTGGTGGACATGAAGTTGATCATGAGCCAGCAGTACGTCCATGCCATAAAAGTGGCTCCCATTATCCTGACCTGCATTAGCAGGAACGTTGCCAGTAGGTAGAGGGGGGTAATCTTTCCCTTCTACTTGGCACTAGTGGGGCCACAGCTGGAGTACTGTCTCTATTCTGGCCTACCCAGTACATGAGAGAGATGGACATACTGGAGAGAGACCAGCATAGGGCCTTGAAGATGATCAAGGGACTGGAGCATCCTTCATGTGAGGAAAGACTGAGCGAGTTGGGACTGTTCAGTCTGGAGAAGAAAAGGCTCAGGGAGATCTTACCAATGCATTTAGATACCTGAAGGGAGGTTACAAAGAGCACAGAGCCAGGTTCTTTTCAGGAGTGACCTGTGACAGGACCAGAGGAATTTTGGGCACAAACTGAAAATCAGAAGGTCCCTTCAGGACCCATCCAGAAACAATATTTCACTGTGAGTGTGAGTGTGAATGCTGGCACAGGTTGCTCAGCCATACTGTGATCCTGTGACTAATGGGGGCAGTAAGCAGACCCACAAAACAATTCTAAATGTTTCTGGAATTACTCTTCCCCTGCACATCTGTCTTTTTCTGACACCCATACAAAAAGTTCCCAGTTTAGGTGTCGATGCTTTGGGCAGGAGGAGATAAATCTGGGTCAAGGGCTGAAAAACACAGCAGAGAGCTCCTCCGAAGCAAGGTCCCTGCTGAGCTTCCACTGATCTCCCTTGGAGTTAATGGTGTTTATCAGCCCACTGAAAAAAGGTTGTTTTGGGATTTTTTCCTGATAGAATTTAAGCTTCTCCATAAAAAAGTGTAAAACACAGCCTCTCAGATTGTTAAAATTATGGTCTTTACTTCTCTAGCGTATGGCAGGGAAGAAAATCCTAAAGTACATGATTGAACCTTTTGTTATAATCCTCATAGTGTTTAAGTAAAGCAAAGACAGTCTCACATAAGCTTCATTTTTACCAGTCCTCAGTTTACTTAAACATTAGGGAGGCTATAACAAAACCTTCATTCACTGACACTATGAAACATAACAAAAAGGGGGTTGCCAATGAAATAACTGTATTGGCATGCTTGTAATACCTTTCTGCATTTCTGTAATCTTTTTGGTCTTTTTGCAATTGATAACCTGAATCTTCTTTACCCAAATACACAAACTCTGTTTTAAACCTTTTGTCAGAAGCAAGAGTCAAAGCAAGAGTCAATATTAAAAAAGAGATTTTCAGATTTTGTATTTTCCCTTCTGTTTTGTTATACCGAAAATCAAACTTTCCTAACTGATTTGAACAATCCCATCCAAGTTAAGCTTATCTACCCCACTTTCCTAATTCCACTGCCTGCAAAATAATGTCTTTGTTTTAATCTAGCATATAAATGCAAATACTTGATTTTTTTCTTTAGAGGCATGACACAATCTGCTCTTACTTCCTTAAACTATTTCTAATGCATTTACTGGTCTTTTAAGTGATGTAAATATCTTGTTTCAGATGTCAAAGAGCCTTCTTTCCATATAATGATTGTGAAAAGACAGTTAGTATTGTTAACATTTACATTTAGTGGGTGGTGTCTAAGTGATGAGCAAAAATATGCACTTCAGAAGCACAAGGAGGTTATCAAGGAAGACTGATATAACCTGAAGTTATTAAATATCCATATACAGACATGAAAATAAACAGGAGAAAATTATTGTGACTGCAAGATAAAATAACCAAATTCTAACTCTAACATAATCTCTTCTATATTCTACACATGAAATTTCAAGATAATCAATACTCCTTGTGCCACAGCATCTCCTCACACAACATGTCCTCTTCTCTGTGGTGACCAGTGACAGAACCCAAGGGAATGGCCTGAAATTGTGTCAGGGGAGGTTTAGGTTGGATATTAGAAAAAGGGTCTTCACCCAGAGAATGGCTGGGCACTGGAACAGGCTCCCCAGGGAAGTGGTCACAGCACCAAGCCTGGCACAGTTCAAGAAGCATTTGGATGACACTTTAAGGCACATAGTGTGACTCTTGGGGATGGTCCTGTCCAGGGTCAGGAGCTGGATTTGATGATCTTTGTGGGGTCCCTTCCAACAGGGCATATTCTATGATTCTGTTTTATTCTCTATTAAAAGACTTACCATTGCCATTGGCTATAAAAGCCTGCCAAATTAAGTGCTTCATTTATGTATCTTAATTAAGCTAGGAAGAACATTTAATAGGGCCATTTTTTAATTTTCTCCTGCCACTCTACAATAAAAATGCACTCCGCAGTCTACCAGTCACCTTTTTAAAATGTCATAAAATGATAAAGAGATATACTGGGCTCTTGACCCTTGCCATTTGGATAGTACATTTTATTTTTTTTCTTCCTTCAGAGGTGAGGAGATATTCAGTATAACATTTTTTGAGTAGCCTCTTTCCTGAGGAACAGATTTTTGAGATTTTATTTATGGAGCTTAATATCTCTTTGCTTTATTAGCAAAGGCTGTACTGCAGCAAAGCTCTGAAAGGCAAACCTGGATGTAGATTAGTTTTCCCAACTGTTCAGACTCTCCAAACCAACACTGGCACTTAATGAGTTTCATTAGCCTTTCTAGGGGGAGGAGTGAAGGAATGCAAATTCCTAATGACACCGTAGAGGTAACAAGATATCAAGAAGCCCTGGGATGAAGAGCTGCTTTCCCTCAGTTCTTGAAGTTCTTACATTAATTAGTGATATGCAAAACTAATAGGGCTTGCTGTCTCCTGTAGTAAATCTTTATGGCCTTGCTTTGTCCCATCAATCTTTGTAATTGTAATGAGAAAATGCCTTTCTGTTGAAGGAAAATACACCTGTGTATCTCTGCCCCCTGACCCCAGTTTTGAACATATGGAAAATGTACCCTCTCTGTCCTGCCTTCCCCAAACCCTATATATACAAAAGTTTGTATTCAATAAATGATTCTGTTTGTACACGAAGTCTGGGTCCGTGAAGGTAGCCACTACAGAGAAAAGCTTGAAAAGTAATTCGGTAAGAAAACCAAAACTCTCAGTACATTCTGGGAGCAAGACTGTATGGAATGGAGGGGGGAACAAATACAAGGCTTTTATTTTATCACTGGGCCCCCATAGGACAGACACCTCTTGTAACGTATGCTGTGTCAGAAGAAGGGGGTTTAGTGTAACAATGGGGACTCAGAATGCAAACCCGGGCTCAAAAACAGGTTCTTTCCACCTTCTGACAGCAGAATTTACAAGAGTGAATTTGCCAGTAGTGGAGATAAGCAATATCATCTGGGTGCTGTGTTCCTGTGGACTTAGGAACAGTTAAGAAGCACAGTGTAACCTTGAAAGAAAATACTGTTAAAAGGAATAGACTTGGAATCTGTATCTGCTGATCCCCTTATTTACAAACACTCATGTTCTCAAAATAATCTCACCTCTAATCTAGAAAAATAACCATATTCTTGTCTAAATACAATTTCTAACCCAACTGATACCAGAATAGGGATTACTTTTTCAGCCCAAATTATTTTTACAAGTCAGTGATTGGTGGGTTTCCACATATTAGCTACAGCCTCCTCTGAACCTATGGTCTGCTAATTTAGAAGGAGCTCAGTGATTCATTGTGCTGCGAGGAAGTGAAGTGTGAGCTGTATCAATTTCAACAGAGCTGCTGGCAGAGAAAGTCAATCCCTCTGGTGACAGGAGCTATAGACAATACCCTTGTGCAAGGCAAGCTGCAGTGCTCTGCCCAGTTACTGTGCCTCCAAGTGAACATCTCTGCAGTAATTTCTCCTCTTTTCAGGGACATTTTAGTTCACATTAATTTTATCAGTGTCTATTTTCCACGGAAAGTTTAAGTTATATAGCTGACTTGAACAGGCATCAGCTTTCCTGACATTTGTAGTGATCTGCTGTCCTGGTTTTGGCTGAGATAATTTTTTTCACAGTGGCTAATATGGAGCTATGTTTTGGATTTGTGCTGAACACAGGGCTAATAACAGAGGGATGTTTTTGTTTTGCTGAGCAGTGCTTGCACAGCATCAAGGCCTGTTCTGCTTCTCATACCACCCTGCCAGCAAGGAAGGCTGGGGGTGCTCAAGGAGCTGGGAGGCGACACAACCAGGACATTTGACCCCAACTGACCAAAGGGATTTTCAACACCATATGGTGTCATGCTCAGCATATAAATCTGGGGGAAGAAGGAGGAAGTGGGGACATTCAGGGTTAAGGCATTTGTATTTCCAAGTCACTGTTACACATGCTTTCCTGGGGATGGCTGAACACCTGCCTGTCCATGGAAAGCAGTGAATGAATTCCTTGTTTTGCTTTGCTTGCCTGTGTGGCTTTTGCTTTCTCTATTAAACTGTCTTTACCTCAACTCATGATTTTTTGCACTTTTACCATTCTGATTCTCTTCCCCATCCCACTGGGCTGAGTTGCCACCTGCAGCTAAGCCACATCTGGCAATGCACATGAACATCTGTAATGAACACTGAGGGAAGACCTCTAACACTATCTCAGCAAAAATAAGTCTTTGAGCTGATATTCATAAGCAACTTATGGTTTCATGGGTTTCAGGCTCTTTTTTTCCCTTTCACTGTGATTTCTGATTTCTTGGACAGATATTTCCAAAAGTACTAAAAGACCTATTTTACTCATAGACCTCCAATCTTCTATATATTTCTACTTTATGAATTATTTTTATTATTTTCCTAAAATCAGCTAGATAGATATATTCTCAGTCCTAATCCAATATAAAATCTAAATGCATTACAACAGTCCAGAAAAAAAATCCAAGAAGTAATACAGGTAAAAAAGGATAAAAGTCTGAGATGAAAAAAAAAGTCTTCTGTAAATTGTTTGTAAGAAGTAAAGAGTGAAGAAGAAACCTCAAAAAAAAAGCGTTTTGCAGCTGTGTTCCCAGCAGCCCGATCCCAGCTTACACAGCTGCCCTGTGCCAGAGTTGGCCTCCAGCTGGTCCCTAAGCTGGGTGAGAGGTTGCATAGCATGGAGGGTGCACATGGGGCCTTGCTTCAAGGTTTCTCTTGGACCTTTACCTTTCTTCATTTTCCATGCAAACCTTTCTATGATCAAGGTCACAAAAAAACTTCAGTGTTTGCCTAACCTTACACAGAAAATGATCCAGAGCAACACTCCCCAGTCTGGATTGGCAGGAGCTAGCACCGTGTGATGGCTGAACCAGGCAAGCACAAAGGCCATGGAAACAAGTGTACCAAAAACATTTTCTCCCCTATTTTAATGGCTTTAGGCACCAAAGCTAATTCCCATTTCAAAATGTCATCTTTTAAGCAGGATTCAAAAAATCAGCTGCCTTCAGAGAAGGTCTTTCACATAAAGGTCAAATTTTTGAGCACTCAGCCCAGGACCTGGGAAACCCTGGATTCCAGTCATATGGCAGCTGGACAGGGTTTGAACACACAACATCCAACTCTCTTAGCATCTTTATGAGGGTTTTTTTATAGCCCCTTCTGAATATCCACTACTGAGAAGAGGACAGGATGAAACAAAGGTAGCGGCACGTAGTAGCATAGAACTTGGATTCTAATCACCTATCTACCTATATATTTTCTTTCATTTTCTGAGGTGATGTGTATCCTTGGAGGACTGTAAAATGATTTCAAAGACTACAAAGCAGCAGTGGATTTGCTGCCTCCAAACTAGCCCCCAGCAAAATGCAGACATTTGGACAGGCTAAGTTCCATAGAAAACAATGGCTTCTGTCCTGTTTTCATGGCAATCTGACAGCAGCTCTGATGGCCCTGTGCTGTCGCTGCAGGGCAGAGGGTACAGCATTCTGGATATGGCCCTTCTTTTCCTAAGCTGCTTTGGGTGAAGATGAGGTCTGTGATGCAAAACCCTTCCTGTCTGCCCTATTCTATGGGATGTTGATGGTCCTTAACTAGCCCTGGATGGCTGAAACTCTGCCAGCTTCACTGGCAGCAAACACAGCAAGGGCAAATTAGAAGCCAAGGGGCAGTGCTGGGCATGGCCCCTTTACACACAATACGGTGATACCAGTCAGAAAGCAAATGCCAATCAGGTGATAAAGAAACAGAAAATATGCTAAAAACTTAGTACATGTGTGAAAAGGGTGAAGAGTTAAGATTTCATACCAAAGCTCACTCTTTTCATCATGTTATATGAGCTGTCTGCCCTCAAGGACGGTAAGACAGGACAGTAACCACCATGTGCCCTTGCAGTCATCATCTGGTGAGCTTCCAACCTCATATAAAGCAAGAGGCAGCATCTTGGCAGTTCTTTATGCTTACTTGTCCATTGCTTATAGTTACAATTTAGAAAACTGAAATGTAGTTCACATTCTTCTTCTGACTAACTCCTATCTTCTATCCCTCCAGTATGTCCTTCCAAGATATTGGTAAAAGCATGATTCAAATTACTTGGGCAGAGACAGAAGGTCTGAACAAAGGACATCTTACCTCAATTAATGCATTCCCACAGCAAATTATTTCCTTATGAAAATTCATTTTTTATTAAACATATACATGAACTTCAATATACATAAATTTCCCTCCAAGCTCATCATGTTGAATAAACACAAACACAAAAATTCCTAAGAAATCTGCAGTTAATCAAAGGCAAATGTACAAAACCCCAGCATTATAGAGTAGGCACTGGGATGTAAGAATCAACTTTTTAAATCAAATAACTTGTATTTGTTACTCTTTTCATCAGTTATTTAAAACAATCCTATAGAATTTTAAGGTATAGTATACAATACGTTGAGAACAATAAAAATAAGTATGTAGGCATAGAAAGACTCATCATTACCCTCAGGACTGTATATTTCCTAACTTCTTATTAAATTATTTATTTTCTATTAATATCTACACTCAGTTTATTTCAGAGTGAATTAAAGGAAAATTCTACAGATTTCGAAGTAAACTCATTTATTATCCCTGAGATGGTTTTCTTGACAATTACACCTGAGAGTTTTCTGATTGCTCTAATGCAAAATATCTGGCTTCACTCTTGAAAATCATCTCAACAGTTTTATTGGTGTTTATGTAAAGAGAACAATTAGTGGAGTTCATTTTTTTTAGAACAGATTCTGTTAAATTTTGCAGATATACTTACGGAGGTATCTGGGACAACAGCTCACAGTGTGGCAGTCCACATATGTGTGGGTTTTTTCTCTAATTCTTGCAAGTGCAAGAATTAGAGAAATGCACTGGTAAGTGCATTTTACTGACTGCCAAGATTGGATCACGAAATAGATACAGTCACACAAGGTATTTCTCAAATGATCTATTTCCTATAAAGCCTTCAGTCTCAAAAGAAAACTTGAAAAATGTGGGGGAAACTAAATGTTGATGAGCGACAGCGTATCTACGAACAAAAGAAGCAAATTACTATCTTTGTAAAACCCATAATTGCCTCTGAGAACGATCTCAACTATAACTTACTGTATCCTGGTGATTCCAGTTACTGAATGGCCTCAGCTTGTCATTAGGAAGGTTTTGCATTTCACAGGAACATTTTCCTCTAATTTCACATAAGGATTAAAATTCAGTTTTGCACAAAGTCTGAACAATGCTTACAAATGACACTGGATAGCAAGAAGAAGTCTTCACAGTCTAGATCTCTGGGTAGCTTTAATTAATTGTATGTATTTTCATAATAAGTTCTCAAGACTAAAGTGATGAAAGTGTCTTCAAACATCTTCAAAACTGCTGATGTCCCAAGCTCCTTAACATCTACACATAGATCATTTGGTTTGGGCATATTTAAAATTTATGTAACAATGCATTAATAACTGCAGTCTTAAAACATTAGTTTGGTTATAATTACAAAAATAGCCACAAAAATGCTTCAGTGCAACTTATCTTACTTTTTCTGATCTGGCTGCCATAGCTCCAACCACAGAATTACAAAACGACAATGTCAGAATGTAGCATGCAATCATCAGCTTCAAAAAATACAAAAATAACATAGTAAAAAAATTATATTTTGATACATTGGTGGAATATATGAAAATTAGAATAGGATATATATATGAAAAGTATGAAAAATAAAAATAAAAATAAATGGCAATGAAAAATGGTATGACTTCTAAGAATCTATTTTTATCTCTTTTTTTCATTTAGATGTCAAGCAAAATTTGATTATTTGTAGAATAAACTTACAGAATCAAAATGAAAGCAAATACTGATTAAAATATGGGACTTTGTGTTTCCCAGACAGGCTTAATTTAAATAAATAAATATCTACAGACACTTTTACACTGTGTCATTCAAGTGAATGCTGGTTTTTTTATTCATACCTAAATGTTCCTGTGATTGAGTTGTACATTTTTTTCTTCAACTTTCAGTGGAGGTTCTGTTCAAGGGAAAAAAAAAGAAAACATAAAGCTTGGAATATAAGTAAAAGCTTGGGATATTTTATATTTTAGGCTACTCTGGTGATTCTTTATAGGCATTGTCTGGAAAATTAGTTCTTCTGATATCATAGAAAGGACATTACAGAAAATATAAAAATAATAAGTGGCAACACATATGGTCATGGTATGTCAAAATTCTAAATTTGCAAGCTTCTAGTAATAGGAGAGAGAGAAAAAAGAATAATTATCTGTGGCAGCAGATTTGAGAGGCAAACCTTAGCCTCCAACTCAAACACTTTGAAAAGTCCACATGGTTTGCATCCATGAGTCTGAGTAGCTGAGCTGTGGAGAAGTGTCTCTTGGTAAGTGTCAGCCTCATCTCTGTCAGTCAATGGAGTACAGAGGAGAGAAAGCTGAGATGGGGAATCACTTTAGGAGCTTGTGGGAACTGGTGAGCTTAGTCATCCACTCAAAGGAGTGCACCACCATTCACTTGTGTCTCTGACCTAATACATTCTACTTCAGCTGTAGGATCTTACCCTTAATGACTAACTACTGTGCAATTCAGCTCCAAGGTATTCTATATGAGCAAATTCATTAAAATTCAGCTTTAGAAGGATTTAAGATAATAAAAAATGAACATATATAAATGGAAATATTTTCATCACATTAACAAAAATACGCAACTAAAAGTCCAGCATGCAGCATATTCTCACAGAAAACACATGATATTAAGAAGTTGCTATCTCTTTTTGTTGTTGGTTTGTTTTTTTAGGATTGCATTTGCTGAAATGCACACACTGTGTGGGAAAAACAGGGCATGCAGCAGATGCATTGAATTGGCTCACCGAGAGGTTTCAGAACATAGTTGTGATTATGGAGGAAGCAGAAATTAGAGTTACTGTGATGGGACTCCCAAGGACTCTTGGTGAAAGATTATTTAACATTTTTATTGATTTATCAGTGATATTCATGTAAAGCTTGCTATTAACAAAGAGAGGACTTTAATAAAGGTTGGCAGTACTTTCCTGTTATACATTAATTTGATTTGCCTTGCAGTCAAACAAAATAATTTCATTGTAGCTAGCTGCACTGTAGTACATCTGGGAGAAAAAGGATTCCAACCACTTTCTCATGTTAAAAAATGCCTCAGAAGGCACTAATCACAGGAGAATACACAGGAAATTGTCTGAATAAGAAACTTGATCAAATGGTATGGCAAAAGGGATTAGCCTGACCTTTGGGGGGTTTGTAAGGAGAAGACAAACTAGAAGGCGGGAATTTGTCTCACCTCTGTACATCTACTACTATAACACTATGATTTGCTTGCTATTTGGTGTATTTGCTTATAACATCAAAGTACTTCAAAGTGTTCAAAAGTGTGTCACAGAAAGTGATCTAGATGCTGAAAAGTTAGCACTGTGATAAGTGTCTTAGGGGGCTTGGGATATCTGGTTTGCTGAAGAGAAGTTTCCCAGCTGATGTGTACCCTGGTATCTGCCAGTGGAAGAGATATCCGAGAATAGGTGCCAGCCAGTCTCCATGAAAAGATGTAGTAAGATCCAGTGACTGGAATTTTGATTTAGACAAATTTTAAAGAGATATAATTTTTTAGTTGCACTGTTGGCTGATCCCACCACAAGTCATCAAATCATGTTTAAGCTAAAGCCTTGAAATCTATGAATGTATCAGTTCCCCCATTTTTCTCTTTCCTTTGGGGAACATGATAAGAATAGTTTCCTGAATATACCCAGTATTCCCAACATTATACCCAATCCAGCATGCTGGAATGGTTTAGCCTCACTGAATTGCTGGGGCTTGTAAAAGAAATATCTGTGTATCACCAACAGGGCAGACAGGTCACAGCACATGTTCTAGCCTTACAATTCCCAAAACCATTACCCAACATATAGAATTTAAAGAACAGAAAATTTAAAACTAAAATTACTTAGAGGCATCACTAAGTTGCTGACTAAATTAGGGCACTTAAGATAGGCTATATCTCCTCTAACCTTATGCAGCTGTGGAAACAGGGTCCTTTTCCAGTCAACAGAGGGAACGGGAACAGTCTGCCTGGGATACTTGACACCCATGTGAAGGTGAACAATATCATAGAAATGTTTACAGTGTAGGTCTTAGTGAGGTGAATCCCACCCACACACTTCACATTTCCTAAGGTGAAATCAAGGAAGTATAATAAGTTGCATTTCTAACGTGTTACTTGGTATTAGGCAAGTAACAAATGTCTCATAATGTTAGGGCTCTCCAATTCAAGGCCTATTGGTACAGAGAAGCCCTGGCCTCAGACAGACTCAGAGATTACAAGCCAGTGTCAGTACTAACAAAATGAGCACACAAATTTCAAAATAGAAACCATGCACAAAATCTAACTGTTCTTTTGGGATGCAGCTGCAAAATGTGCTAATCCAAAAGGTATTTATTTAGGCACAGGCAACACTAGTTGACTCTAGAGTGAAAATGTCGCCTTGGGAGGCACAGGACAGGCATAAAGAGCCCTCAGTTGAGCTGGGCAGGTTTCAGCAACCCACACTTGGCAATATCCGAGTGTTAATCGGCCATACTTGAGTAGCAGGAGGGCTGGGGGAGCACTGAGAGCAGTCAGCCCAGCCCAAGGGATGTGCTCCGCAGCATGGAAAGCGCATTTAGGACAGGGGGCATTTCTTGTCAGTTTAACCTAAAAAAACCCAAGCCAACCAAAACAAGGGAACATCTTCAGATTTTAAGACTATCATGTCCACAGTCATGCCAAAACTTACCATACCCTGTTTTATATAAAGCCTGGGAGCTGGCAGACCATGTACCACGATGATGGGCACACCTTGGTCAAAAAAAAGCTGCACAGGAACGGCAGCTGCCCTCAGTGATAGCCTAAGGAAAGCCTGTGGCTGATCACACTGTTTTCCGTGAAGGATGAGATGAGGAAGGCCGGCAGATAGGGAGTGGACAGGGATGAATGCACCCGGAGGCCGGGAAGATCAGCTTTGTCCGTATCGTTCCTCAGGAACAAAACTCCCTCAAAAACAACATTTCCGTCGCTTCAAGCCCGACTCAGGCGGACAAGGACCCTACCGCAAGAGCCTGTCGGAGGTCTCCCAGCCAGCCCCCACTCCACTGGGGTCTGGGCGCCGCGGGGGCGGAGGCAGCGGGCAGGCACCTCCCCGAGCGGCGCCCCCTGTCCTGACGGCGTTTCCGGGCGGGGGAGCCGGGATGTGCGTCCGGGTTGGGTCGGCCCTAGCGAGCGGCTGCCTCTCGCTTTCCCTCCGTCTGCTCTCCCTCGCCTCCACCCCTGCACCGCTGTGCCCTCGGAGGGAGCGCTGCCCGCCCGCTCCCGCAGGCGGCTGGTGAGCGGGGCCGCGGGCTGGCGGGCGGGGACCGGACCCGGCGGCAGCCGCGGCATCCCGGGCCGGGCGGGCGGGGAGCGGGGCCGGGACCGCGGGAGGGGCCGGGGCGGCCGAGCCTCCGCCCTCGGCGTGGCCCCCGGCCGGGGCCGGGAGAGGGCGGCGGGTCCTGCACGGAGACCCTCGGGCGGCTCTCTCCGTCTTCGCCCAAAATGGCCATCCGGACTCCCGGCGCTAACGGGGCTTGCCGAACACTCGGTAGACACGACTGTAGGCTGGCGCTTAATGCAGCCAGGGCGGCCCAGAAACGGCGCCTCTCTGGGCGAGCGGAGCGAGGGTGCCGGGTAGCGCAGCTCTGCCAGCACGGGCTGCGAGAGGGGGCATGGGCAGAGCCTTTAAGAGGGGTGTATTTTCCCGTCCTTCGAAAGGAGAGTGACGTGCCTCTTGGGAGGTAAATCTGGCACTCTGCAGTTGCGAAATGTTACTGTGATGATATCCCGGCACAGCAAAACGCGAGGGAAACTTAGCTTTTATCAGATAGGCAAGGATGAAGTTGCAGCAAGTCCGAGGGCAATCGAAAGAGACTTCAGAGCCTTGGAATGATTGGTTAAGGGATCAGGAGCACAAGCAGTGTTCTTTTCTGTCCTTTCAGTAGCAGAGAACAAAAAGGAAAGAAACAGAGCCTGATGTTACAGACAGAATTTTTGTGAGTTTTGATCATGGGTGGGTCTACACGACACCAAGCCTGCTGTCAACAGATGGGTTATGCCTGTCTCAAAGTGGGGAAAAGATGTTTGGCAGGGGTTAATAGGACTCACTGAAAGTTTTAAACTGGATTTGAAGGGGGAAAGGAATAAAACCAGGCTCCCTAGAGAAAAAGCCTGGGGGAGGCACACCAGTGTTTGAGGGACAGAGTCCCAGGGAGTGGTGGTGAATGGAGTTAAATCCATCTGGCATCTGGTCACTAGTGGGGTTCCCCAGGGCTCAATGTTGGGGACAGCCCTGTTTAATATTTGTATCAATGAGCTGGATGAGGGGGTCTAATGCACCCTCAGTCAGTTTGCAGACTACACCAAGTTGGGTGGGAGTGTTGATCTGCTGGAGGTTAGGATGGCTCTGCAGAGGGATCTAGACAAGGCTGGATTGATGGACTGAGGCCAGCTGTGTGAGGTTCAGTAAGGCCGAGTGCTGGGTCCTGCCCTTGGGTCACAACAACCCAGGGCAGTGCTACAGGCTGGGGGAAGAGTGGATGGAGAGCAGCCTGACGGAAAAGGACCTGGGGGTGCTGGTCGACAGGCAGCCGAACATGAGCCAGCAGTGTGCCCAGGTGGCCAAGAAGGCCAAAGGCGTCCTGGCTGTATCAGAAATAGTGTGGTCATCAGGACCAAGGAAGGGATTGTCCCTCTGTGCTTAGCACTGATGAGGCCACAGCTCGAGTACTTTGTCCAGTTCTGGGCCCCTCACTGCAAGAAAGACATTGAGGTGCTGGAGAGAGTCCAGAGAGGGGCTAGAAGCTAGAGAGGGGTTTAGAGATAAGTCCTATGAGGAATGGCTGAGGGAGCTAGGCTTGTTTAGCATGGAGAAAAGGAGGCTCAGGGGAGACTTTACTGCTCTCTACAACTACCTGAAAGGAGGATGTCGCCAGGTGGGGGTCAGCATCTTTTCCCAGGCAGCTAGCGAGAGCCAAGAGAAAATGGCCTCAGGTTGTGCCAGCAGAGGTTTATTAGGAAAAATTTCTTCGCGGCAAGGATTATCAAGCATTGGAACAGGCTGCTCAGAGAAGTGGTTGCATCATCATTTCTGGAGGTATTTAAAAGATGTGTAGATGTGGCACTTAGAGACAAGGTTTAGTGGTGGACTTGGCCATGCTGGGTTAATTGTTGGACTTGGTGATCTTTGAGGTCTTTCTGACCCTAATGATTCTATGATTTTGCGATTCTGTGCTTCCATTTCTTCCTCAAAAAAAAAAAAAAATCCACCAAAATTTGAATATCTTTTCAATAAGCCCAACAAATTATTTTCTATTTCTGATTTCTGTTAATTTCTAATTAATAAGTGGCAAATCAAAGTTAGTTAACTAACTTGTCTGAGGTCACTTAAACAGTCTGTGACTGAGAGAGAAATAAACTGTACTATCTATATGCACCCTGATGTGTGTGATCATCTTTCCCCTTGCTTTCTGTCGACAGCATTTTTATGAACATAATAACTATTTACTTCGTTGACAGAATCAACAGTTTCCTGAATAAACCAGAGAGTTGCCTGAGACACAAAGATGTTGGAAGAAGATATGGAAGTGGCCATCAAGGTGGTAGTAGTAGGAAATGGAGCTGTTGGGAAGTCCAGTATGATTCAGCGATATTGCAAGGGGATTTTTACAAAAGACTACAAGAAAACTATTGGTGTAGATTTCCTGGAAAGACAAATCCAGTATGTATTAAACAGATGACATACTACTGACTTTTATCTTTCTCTCCATTTCTTTCTTCTGTTGTAATCCTGAGATTTACAAATATTTGGAAGACAAGGCCTGCTGTTTCTGAAGTACAGTAAAGGGAGTTGTTTTCTCTCTTGCACTGTGGGCTAAAATCATATCATTTATTCTCCATCCAGAATTTAAAATTATAAATAAAATCTGCAACCTCTGTCATACTTAGCTCTTTGACAAGTTTCCTTTGTATTCTACCACATGTTGATTATTTTTTTAATTGCTTTTAATAATTTCTTGTGGAAGAAGTAAAACTGCTTATGATAAAATGATTACACAAATTTATTAGCCAATGTAGATAAAAATGTGGAAAATAATGTCTTTATGCAGTATAAGCAGGTAATAAACAATTATGTTTGATAAAGTGGAAAATACTATGGTAATGAGGAGTAAGAAAATCCAGTTAAATTTGACTTGGATTACTTATGCTGTAGATACATAAGTATTTCCATGTCAATTGTTTTGAATTGTTCCTCTTATAGTATTGATCACAAAGCCATGCTGTTTGTTTCAGAGTCAATGATGAAGATGTCAGGCTAATGTTATGGGACACTGCGGGCCAAGAAGAATTTGATGCAATAACCAAGGCCTACTATAGAGGTGAAAATACCATGTTTGGTATTTGGTAGTTGTTGGTTTTTTTCGTCAGCAGATCTCTGAAATACATAGAATGTAATATGTTTATAAAATGTTTAGTTCATCTTTTTCAATTCTTAAATAGTTTTCCCCTTCATACAAGATCCTCTTCTTAATTATGTGCCACTTTATGCAGGATGCTTTGTAGTACCCTTTAGAAAACATAGAATGAAATGAGAGAAATATCTGCACAGAAACTGGGCAGAATGTAGACATTCAAACAATCAAATGCGAATTTATATTTTCCCTCTAAAAGTGTTTTACTACTTCTGTAAGACACATGTTTGTAAATATTCCAAAACCTTAGTAATTAATCCAAGGGAGAAAAAAAAATCTACCAGTCATCCTAGAAAGATAGTTTATTAGGCACAGGTTTTGCTAGTACAGTCTGCCTTGAATATCTTAACACAAGACTAATAAGCAAAATGTATTTATTTCATAAAATAAACTGCATTATTCTTGTAAAGGCCATTTATCTATTTAGCCAGTTACAAATTGCAGACTTAAGTTTTCTTTGCATATAATTTAACAATGGTTCTGAATTATTTCTTTTTGGTTTTTTTAATGTGAGAGAGATTAATGACTTGGCAAAATTCCACTGTTAGTTCTTGCAAACTAATTGCCCGATGGCAGGGAAAAATATATTATTATGGTATAAAATCACCTCATTTAGAGATAAAATAATATTTATGCCATGCTGTTCAGGATGTTACAGTCCTCTGACCTTTTTATATTTCATAAGCAATTTGTCCACTAATAGATTTTTTTTTTTTTTGGTAATAGTTCTAGTTGTAGCTCATAATTAAGGGTTAAAGAAGAGAACTTTGAGTGCTTTGTGCCAAAGAAATACAAACAGAACACAGGAATGAGGGATACTTGGTGAAACTCACAGATAAAAGAAAATTCATACTGATTATAAACTTTTCATGTTATAGGTAATAATATGAGCTATTCACCACAAGATTATACTACAGTCTTAAAACATTAGCTATCTATTACTTTTACGCTTTCTTACTAAATAGAAAATATATTGAACACATATAAATAGTAAAGTGTCTCAGCATGTGTTTATGTGCAAAGAAAATTAGTTTCTTGAGAATAACCAGGGGCTACTGGACAGTCAGAAGACCACACACTAATATTTCAGCTGTGGAAGTACCTTCTCAGTATTCATGGGGTTTAACTGTGGTTTATTTACAAAAGCATAACAAAACATTTTGTATAATTTATCACAGTGCTCTGATAGAATGAGTGTGAATTAGAAATACACTTATTTTCTCCAAAAAGCTACTAAACAATTTACTTGGAATAATCACAACTTTATCCGAAAACTTTTAAGTTTTCTGCTTTTCAAAATCCAAATTACTGTACCACAAACAGTAACATGAAATGTGCTTTACAGATACTGCATACGGAAAAAATATTTGCCTTCTGGCCTCCATTAAGCTGCCTGGAAAACAGTGAGCAATAAAAAAAAAAACCTCCCTTTCCCTTCCTACCAGCCTTTCCACATCCCCTCCTGTTCCCTTCCCCTGCATATATTCACCATGCTGTAATTAGCTTTAAAGGTAACAGACCCATAGCCATCATGAAGAGTGGGCATAATAATGCAAATAATATGGCAGTGTATTTTCATTTGGGGAATTTATGACCAGTGGTTTGGCATAAGCTAGCGGTAAAAATGCACGTTATGGGAGAAACTTGAAAAATCCCTCGTATTTTAAATACATTATAGTGGATTTTTTTATTGTTCTCGGCTGATTTGTATTTACTTGTATTTGTAATTTTTTGTATATTTCTAGGAGCCCAGGCTTGTGTTCTTGTGTTTTCTACCACCGACAGAGACTCCTTCAAAGCAATCCCTACCTGGAAAGAAAAAGTTGTGACCGAAGTTGGAGACATTCCCACAGTTCTTGTGCAGAATAAGATTGATCTTCTTGATGACTCTTGCATAAAGAAGTAGGAGTTTTATCATGCTGTTTTTAAAGATCAATATGTGCCCCTTGTATACATGAATTTTAAAAACAGAAGTCTGTGGGAGTTTCTGGTGAATACATAAGAGTATCTGGGTTGTCCAGCCTGTGCCCTGCATCCAGACGTGCCCTAGAAGCACAGGGGATGAGTTTTGATGCATGAGATACTTGGGCAGATCTGCTTGCAAAACTAGGAGCTTTCTGTTTGCTTCACATCACCTTCTGAAGCCAAAAATTACAGAGGGATGACATAAAGAGTTTGGTTGTGCCATGATATGCTGCTTTTTAATTTTTTTTTTTTAACCAGGAATTCTAAAACTCTAACTTTCCTGTTAAAATACACACCTACTTTTAAACTGTGCTGTGCACCAGTGAAGGCACATTGTCTAGCTTGTGTAGTGAATGCATGCTAAAATGATGGAGTATTAAACAGGTTGTTTGAAAAAACATCTTAATATTCTTTGCTTCGCTCTTCTTTGTTTGTTTTTTTTTAATTTTTATTAGAACATTATAACTGTAGAAATATGTAGGTGGTAATATTTTCAAACTGCATGCTGCTGAATCTTTCTTGACGTTTCTTGGATTTTTTTTTTAAGATTTTATTGTTGGTTCGTTCTGCCTTTATGTAGATGACCAATTTCATTCTTGCTGTAAAATCAGCTTAACGAACGCTAACTTTTATTTACCACACCATATCACGTAGAAGGTAGTGCATGGCAAAGTTTGTCATTCTCCACTTCCTTTATTTCTTCCATCTTCCTGAGAGATTATAGTATTTCTTCTTTTTTGTTGTGTTCTGCACTGGCTTTCTTTGTTATCTGTTTGCTAATGATGGCATAAATCAGCTTCTACTCCCTCTGCAAAGATACTGAGGATTTTCCACTGGAAAAGCAAACTTGCATTTGAACTTCCTCCTTTATTCATGGTATGTCACATAGGTTTGGTTCTCAGAATACACTGTCTGCCTCAGTAACGTAATCTTTCTGATGATGTGACTTTTCTCAGGGAAGAATTCATATGTTTCTTCAGCTTTTTCTTAAAATTTAGCATAAGTTCTTTTTCTCTTCACAGAAAAAAGTAATTCTTGATTTCATCTCTGCACTCATCTGATTGCATAGCATACTGCTTCATTAAGATATACTTAAGGATTACTTTTTTGTTGTTGCTTTGACTTTGCAGTGGTAATTGTTGTGACTCTACAGCCTCCTTTCTTTTGGTTTCACTGACACCTTTGAACCCTTGGGAAGCTTTATTTAATGCAGTCAATAAATACTGAAAAGCAATTACTTTGGCTCATTAAGAAACTCCATGTGAAATACCTTCTTTTCATAATGGAGATATTGTAAAGAAATTAAGGATCAGGTACTTTTTGACTGTCTTGAGTTTCTCGACCCACTTTGCCATGTTTAACTTACCATGAAGCAATTTGTTCATAAGAATAAATGCTGACAAGTGAAACAGGTAATTTACAAAGTTGTCTTCTGTTGTGCAGTGAGGAGGCAGAAGCACTGGCAAAAAAGCTAAAAGTGAGGTTCTACCGAGCATCTGTGAAGGAAGACCTGAATGTGACTGAAGGTAGGAGGTGCAGTGAGGGGGCCTCTGTCCTGCCCACTGCACTCTGTCCCCTTAGTTCAGAGCCCATCTGCTACTTCCCACGTCATTGCACACTGTGGCCAGTCCTTTTTATATTCCTTAGCAGCATGCCTTAAACATAGCTGGAATTACTTGGTGTCAGTGTGTTAGGCCCATTTCTTTGTGTACATCTTTCCCTTCCCTCCCACAGTGCATAACTGCAATATTTACAAGTGCCGATGTGTTAAGGCTGTTGAGTCCTAATGACTGCCAGTAAACACTGAGCTTTTAAAAAAAGACGTATATATAAGTTCAATTATTACAATATACAAATTACTGAACAGATTATTTTGTAATTGTTAATAGTTCATAAATAATTGATATAAGCAATTATTTCATAGTTATTTTTAAATAAAGTAAATTAAAAGATTGCATTTCGTGCAGCCTTTTTTCTCCTGATGATGTTTTATTAGTTCCCAAGTACCTCTTTTTAATGCATATATTTAATTTCATAAGAGTACTATTATAATTTTCAGTCTCTGTCTTTTGTGGCATGGGTTTAAATATCCTGAATTCTAATATGTAATGTATTTTTGTTTAATTACTTAAACTTAATAGTAAACTGACTGTTTCTTCTCTATTAACATCATTCACCTTGAGAAAAAATCTGCAAGGGAAAATGTAAAATGCTTCTGGAGCATCTTTACATGAGTTGAATTACAAATGTAAATAATCATAACACAAACAGGTTCTGAAAATTCTGCCTTAGTTATGTATTTTTTCAGATTTCTAGGTCAACTTTTTATTCCCCAATAGAAATGAGGGTAGCATTAGTTAATTAGAAAAATGTTGCTGCCAAGTTTTATTAATAGACTTACTTTACATGACTGTTATTATTCTAAGGCTTCTTGCAAACAAAATATATATATATTAAATTCCTACACAACTTTTAAAAGTTCCAAGTTGCGTGAACTGGAACATTTGGCAATATACATGTGCCAGCTTTTTTAAAGGCGTATTGAGACGCTTACATGTAAGACTCTAGTGCAAACTGTAAGACCTGGGCAGACACCAGACTAAGCTGGGTTCTGCCCAGGTACACGGGCCTGCCGAGAATCACTCACCAGATTGGGCTAAACCTGTGATGCTGAATGCACTTTTTTCCCCACTATGCAGAATTTTGATACAAATGCATTATTATTAATATTAAGATTTTAAGCATTCTGTGTTGTACCTTTTTTCTTTTTAACATTCCAGTTTTTAAGTATTTGGCTGATAAGTATCTTCAAAAGCTCAAGCAACAAACAGCTGAAGATTCAGAACTAGTACATACAAGCAGTAACAAGATTGGTATGTATACTGTAATAAAAAAAAACCCTGAAACAGTATTTTGTTCCATCAAAGCTTGTGTTCTCATCTCTTTCCATGTGGAATTAATACAAGGTGAATCAGGGTCTAATTATTACCTTCCTATCTTAGGATATCATCTCTTTCCTTATGTAAAATAACTTTGTGACTCTTAAAAGTTACAAGACTGTCAAACAGATGTACAAAAGTTTCTAGCTACTGTTTAGCAAGTGTCCTTTTATTAAATTCACTTAAACAAGATTGTGCAAAGACTTCAGAAAGGATATTTGTTGGTTTTTTAAATGTAATTAGTATTAGCGTCGCTCATCTTGGTGTGGACTTATGAGACTCACAGGGAAAGAGTCTGGCATGTAATCAGAAGGTCCTTTTAAACTGCCTTTTGTAAGGAAACACTGAACTTCTGTAGTTCTTTAACGCATTTCTGACTCAGTTTGTTTATTTTCCTTCAAGCCCTTAAAACCTTTTCATTCAGGTCTTTTACTTACCTTTGTATCAGCAAAGTTTCTGCATTTAAAATTGTCATGTTTTTCTTTTATTATATTACTCAACTACCCATAACTTTGTGCAGTTAGTAACATACACAGATGAGTGCATATGCTGCCCTTCAATTACATAGATGCATGCCAGCTGTAAATACTGCCTGGCTAGTAATTGCAACTGCTTCCTATTCCAATTTAGCTGCAAAATTGACCCAGAAATAGATAAAGCTTTTAAAAACTAGCGTATGCATTTGAGGTGCAGTACTGTGCCTTGGCGGCTGTTGCTTCTTAAGTGTTAAATGTATTATGCTGCAGGAAGTAAAGAAATACAAATACTTTTCTTGTCTTTAAATTCTGTAGGTGTTTTTAATACAGCTGGTGGAAGTCACTCCAACCAAAATTCTAGCACTCTTAATGGTGGAGATGTCATCAACCTTAAACCCAACAAACAGAGGACCAAGAAAAACAGAAGTCCTTTTAGCAACTGCAGTATACCTTAGACCACTTTTGAAGGAAATAAAGCAACCCAGTGAATTGGATGAAGTTGTGCAATTGAATACAGAATAAAACCAGCTGTAGAGGTATTTTCACCAGTGCTTTAGCAAATCTTGTGCCTGTGGGATCCTTTACAGAGGGTGGATTTAAATGAACTTGCTGATGCTGTGGGTTTGTTGTGTGACGTGAGACACCTGGTGGCAACACACAGAACCGTGGCTTCCTTGGGCACTGTAAAAATTAGGCAAGCTTTTCCTTTTTCAAGGAATTATTTACAGAGCTATGAACTAGGTCTTGCTGAATTGCAAAGCACATTTAACAAGAGGATAATACTTACAAGCATAGGTACAGACTGTAACTCTGTGGCCCAAGGTAACGTAGCAACCGTGCAGCTAAATTTCAAAGAAAATGTTAGAATTTGTTAGTCAGGACACTAAGAAGATAAATGAAGAACAAAAAGACACTACTGCATTTTATCCCTGACCATATCAATATGGATTCTGGCAATTCTGTGTGTGCAAGATCCTTGCATTATATATATATGTGTACTAAGGTATATATGTCGACGTTTGGGATGAATATTTAGGCTTGGTTCCAGTGTGTGTTACTTGGAGATCAGCTAATGATCATAAAGTAGCATCTTCCAGCTGTCCTTTAAACATGTTGCATTTCAGATGAGGCTTTCCCAGCTGCCTCTGGTACATTGAACTTGCTATACTTTGGGCCTAAAAGCTTAGATTTAAAAATGTATGGTGCCAAAAATGCTCTTTTTTACCTAATGCTATGCTACAGATGTTTTGTGAGTTTGTTTTTCTCAGTCTTAACAGGTTGAAAAATTACACTAATAGCTACTCAGAAGAAGCATACAATCATATTCTTGTTCAAATTTGATTGTTATATCCTGTGTTGTCTGTGAAAAAGGAACTTGCAAAGTGATGTCACAAAGTATCTTAATAGAAATTTTTTTCATAAATACATGAACTAAGTTATGGAGGATCCAAAAACTTGCAGCTGATTATATTAATCAGACATTCTTGAATGTTGTCTCAGATTCAAAGCTAGCTGCTGGTTAAGGAAATCTAATTCTGCAAGATCAGAGACACGGCAAAAAATTTTCAAAGTGCTTCAGTAATTTTACAGAAATGATTTAGATGTTTAGGAGCCCAAATCTAATTTAAAGTTATTTGGGCTTAGGCTCCTAAATCACTACGGTGCTTTTAAAAATGCTAAGCAAGATACCTTTTATTTAGCAAATATAAACACTTTATAATCCTCTTCAAGAGCATGCATGCCTTTTAAAAACTATCCATTTTGTTTACATGTTTTTGTATGGTATGATATAATTTTAACTTTCTAAGATTTCTACAACAAGCCTGCCAGTGACAAATGCAAAATATGCTGCTTAAAAAACCCAGAGTTTTAATAGTTTTTTAAATGGTGTATGAGAATGAAAATGAGTGATCCTGTATATTTTTGAAGGAAGGACTTTTCACTATGTGAATTCATGTAGAGAGCTTGAGTGACTTTGTTTCTAAGTCATTGAGTATGAAAACTGAAATGTATTCTTTTTCCCACTGTCTGCAGGGAGAGAAATGGGTGGCAAGTTATGCACAAACACTAAAGATCTCTGAACTCTGTATTTTCTGTTTACTGTATTAGCCTTTCTACTGAGTACCGTTGTTTCTTTGACCAGCTGTTAGAGACCTGTTGCTGGCCAGAAGGCGGCCTTCAAGTTATTCCGTCCCTTTTGCTATAGCAGTGAAACCGTGTGCTCTTCACTGTAACGTTTCCTGTATTTTCTCTTGGATAAAGACCTTTATTTTTTAACAAGTGCATTTAATCACTGTGTGTATAAGTGGAGTCAAATTCTGTCTTAACAATTTAAGAAGTAAGGTACTTGGGATAAGATGGTTGAACTTCATGGGGCCACCTTACAACTTAGGGTAGAGTGTATGCATTAAGAATTTTGACAACTGTTTTTAATATGGAAACTTTTCATTGTCTGTTGCCAGTTTTACATTTTTTATTAATTTTTCTTGAAAAAGAAACAAAACCATAAAGTGTCTGAAACATCTTTTTTTGCCTTGACTTTGTACAGCATACTGAAGTCTTTATTATGTATAATGACCATTTGTACTATTACACACTGTACTGTAACACTGTGCTATTAACATAGTTTTTTGTATTTAAAGTCTGTCACTATAAATCACTGTTTTAAGGACTTAAAACTAAGCAGAAATTTTCATAGGTGGGGACTTGACAGACCTGATAAATTTATGTTGAATGTAGTACATATACTTTAGTGCAGGAGTAGTTATTCACAGCATTGGGTAACAGTGAGTTTTAATTTCATTCCCATCTTAAATCTAAAGTAGCTCTTTCTTTGTTGTGACCTTGCAGTGTTTGTTCTCCAATACAACTGAAATGGAGACTGTCCAAATTAGCATTTGTCTTCAAAGTGCTCTGCATATACGCTGCTTGCAAATTTTGGTTCTTTATCCTACTGGGGTTAGTGTGTAGGTGTAAAGCAGATGATGTGCGTATTGCAGGAACCCTTAGGTATTCACGACACTCTTCAGTGGCAGTAACTTTTGCCTTTTGGATGAAGAGATGTGCCTAAATGTTTTAGCACTTGTGTTGTCCCATGTGAATAATTTTTATTACAACCATTGCTCCATTCTTCACTCAAGGTGTTCTTATTAAAATATCATATGTTTTAGTGAGCAAAACCTACAGGTGCAGAGCCCTTCTCTGTGCATCCCTGTGATTGCATGGGAAGATGTGAGGATGTAGCTCTGTTATGC
The DNA here is from genome assembly GCA_038380795.1 of Pyrocephalus nanus. Lineage (NCBI taxonomy): Eukaryota > Metazoa > Chordata > Aves > Passeriformes > Tyrannidae > Pyrocephalus > Pyrocephalus nanus. The sequence goes on along the minus strand of CM076260.1, from coordinate 25,429,491 downwards.
CCGTGGCAGCCTCAATTAAGAAGCAACAGATGCTCCTGCCACAAGACACAGTGTTTTGTTGTGTGAGACTTATGTTCATTGCACTCCTATATATCGTTTATACCTCTTGAACAGTTCATTGGCTGTATTATCTGAATCTTGCCTAAATTCTTTGCTTTTGGCTGATAACTCTGCCATTAGCAGAAAACTTCAGTAGTTGTTAATGCCTTAGTGAAATAAAGATTCACTAAAGAGCATGAATGACATTACAGCTCTGTCACTCCTGTGTTGTATCCATTCAGTGAATGGGTGTTCTCCCAGTACGTGGGACATTGTTAGATGCAAAGCAGTAATGCTAGGGTTGTATTTCCAACTGGAAATAACAAACCTCAAAGTTGTAAGACTGATCACACTAAGATTTTTATGCTTGTGTGTGTGTGGTTAATTTAAAAAAGAAAATTAAATATTCCACTTATGACAATTTTGGAGCTTTCTTATTTTCAGTATTTAAGGCAAAACTTACCTTTTGTAGTCAAAATGCTTGAATTACCACACTGTCTGTCTTCCTGTTTAATTTTCTTATGCTTCAGTAAAATTTGACTTTTTATTTTCTTCATTATTGGGCTGCAGTGTATCTGACACGTAGTTATGCATCACTTCTGCAGAGGTACGTTAAACTAAAGGGCACTGAGGAGCTGAACACGCAGCACTCTCTGGGAGTTAAGCAGGGGCACACATGTGAGACTCAGTGAGCCTGTGCTTTGAACCTGTTAATTCACCCCTTCAGGTTGAGAGCTGCCACATAACAACAGAATGAATGATTTGCATTCATGATTTGCAGACCCTATGTGGGAGTTCTGTCATGCAGCAAGATAACACACGTGCTGCTCAGATTCCAGTGATGGTACCTGAGCCCCTACTGCTTTCCTCGCTGTAGTCATAGACCTTGGGTTGAAGTTGCAGTCCCTGAACAGTAATTGTAGCAAAATTAGAGAGCAAGGATAGTCTAACTTGAATTCATCAACACGACCTTGCCATCTTTCTTTTTGTAGGAAGCAACAGCTTGCATATTTTCTTTCTAATGCACAAATAATATTGACAGAAGAATATACTTCTGTTAAATACAGCATGCAAACGGGTAATCAAAATTACAAAATGGCAAACATAGCAATGCTTACATTTAAGGTGAAAAATGGTATAATGGAATAAGAGAAACTTCCTAATGTTCTATGTTAAAGTCTTATATAGGAGTCATCTCAAAGCCAGGTGAGCCCTAGTACTGAACTAGACTCATTCTCAGGTTTCTAGTAGTAGGGTAATACCGTTAAGTAGTTCATCAGTTCTGCTGAACTGACTCAAGTTGGTCAAAAAAAATTAAAAATTAGTCTGGACCAGGAGAAATACCACCCTCATTGCAAGGATAAAGATGTATCATTACTAATAAATGACTTAAATGTGAGTGGCTAAACCAGATAATGCATGTAACTGTTTTTATCACCATCATGATCTCAAGTAAATGTAACAGATTTTTAGAAAAAAAAAGGTCAACATACCATAAATCCTCAGGTAGAAAAATCAGTGTTTAAAACTGAATATTCTGTGTATGCCATTCCCGTAAAATCCCTACAAGTTAATTCTGCTGTTCTCTTGTAAGTGATACTCATTGCATCGTGCAACTTAAAACATGTTTGTTTTGCTTACTGTTTGGTCTGATACAAGTCGTTACTTTTGTGGTTATATTAAATTGTCAGTATATTAAATTTCAAAAAATTGCTATAACCCTGGAGCTGTGCAACCTTAATCTGATGGAGAAATTTGTGTGCCTGATTCTAGTCCGTGTGTTGCCAGCAGTTGGGATGCAAGGCAGCATATGAGAGATCCTCAAAGGAACAAGTGTGGGCACCCCAGTCTAACAGAAATGCTGAGCTCTTGCCTCTGATTTCTTCACCTGTTCTGCTCTTTCTGGTAATTTTTCTTTTCATGATTGGTCTGGCCAATACAGTGACAGGGTTTAAGTCAATGGTTGTAGACACTGAAGTGGCATTAAATTATTATTAATATATTAAAGATGCCTGGTGCATTTTCTGAAAAGAAACAGGTAAATATGTTGGATGGGGGGGTTTATGTTGTTTTGGTTTTTTGTTTGTTTGTTTTTGTTTTTGTTTTTTTTTACTGAAACACAAGTCAGCATCTGTGTCTGGCTCTTTAACCAGGTATTTGAGGAATATCAGAACTAACACACTCCTGCTTCCTCTTGCACACGGTTTTGCACACAGAAAAACAATTTGCTTATTTAACACCCCAATAATGATTAACTGGCAAACTCATTACAGAGGCATTGGACTTGATGACTTTTATAGGTGCCTTCTAACCCAACTATTTTATGATAGCACAAGTGCTATAAAAAATAAAAATTCCTTTAGCTAGTGGTACAACAGTGAGCATCTAAGAAAGAAAACAAAGCTCAGTGCTTTTTGCCTGAATAACCCTATATGTCCTTAAAAACCCCAAATATTGAAGAAATATTCTAAGCAACAAGAAGCTACGTTCTACTTACCTATTGCACAGCATGATTTCTGAGAAAACTCATACCGTGTATTATTGTAAAGGGTTTTACTACTGTTGAATAGCTGGAAGATTTTTTGAAGTGGAATTATATAATTAATTTCACCAAACTCTTACAAACTTTTCACAGTCTCAAAGCTGAAACTTTGATTGCTTTTGAAGCACCCACCTGAAGTGCTGTTTCTGCAAACAAAATGCAGTGACCTTGTAGCAGCTGAGGTTTCTAAGAAGTGCAGCTCCGAGTTCTCCTGCGGAGCCCTTGTTCCCATCCAAGGAGTTTAAAACCATGGATCTCCAGCGTGTTGCTTGTTAAGGAGCCTGACATGAAGCTCTCCCTCCATAGGCTGGGAGCATCCAGGTGTGATGCTCCAGCTGTAACACTCATTGCCACCAAGGCAGCTGTGGTTGGCGGCATCACTGCAGCTCCTTCTAGCTGAGCTTTAACCTGAACCAAGTTCAGAAGGCTGAGGGCTGAGCCACAGAAGTCTCTGCTCCCCTCAGGGCACCACCACCCTTGGGTGAAATAGTGCAAGACTAACAGGCTACAGGGGGTTGCAAAATTCCAGGCACACCCTAAAATCTTGAGACAAGTTTTGACCCACAGCCACAGAGCATGGTGATGATGAGCAGTAATTATTGGGACTGAGAGGGTGGAAGGAAAAAAAATAAACCCAAAAACCTCTCACACAAAGAGTTAAGTAACGCTGGATATAAAAAGTACCATCAAACACAAGACACAAATACGGTGTCTGCCAGTTGAGAAGTCAGTTGTTTCGCTCTGTGGCTTCACAGATGACGATGCAAAGTGGATTTGTGGTGTAACAGCTGATAAAATACAATTCCCCCTTCTGTCATCTTTTAAAGAAATACACAGCAACCTCAAGTTACTGCAAGCCAAGCAGGATGGTTGGAGAGGGCATTACAAGAGCCAGAGCTCAGTTTTAGGCTCAGTTTTGACCTCGGGATGCATGTATTGCTTTTCACTTCCTCAGTTAAAAAATGGAGGTATCTGTCTATCTCTTTAAAGTATTGTGATCTGTTTATTCAAAATATTCAAAAACTGCCAAATTACAAATGGTAATGAGTAGGACACTCTGTTGTTTATGAAAATACCATAAACAGTTTATTAATGGTTTTGATTTATTGCCAGGATTTGTCTCTTGTCCCCCAAAAGTCTGGTTCACACACTACGTATACAGAAGAGAAAAGCTGAAATCTCATGATAGGACAAAACAACTTTAGTTTAAAAAAAACCCAGGAGAATGGAGGAAAGGCTAGATTTTGACAGTTTCTGTGAGTTCAGCAGAAGCACAATTACAGTTTGCAACAGAGCGGTATTGACTCTACAGAGGAACAAATAGCGTTCCTTATTGCCAAAAGAAAATGCCAATGCTACCAAAACCCATTAAATGCTTGCAACTTGGAATCAAGGATACTTTGGTGCGCGTGTATGTGTACATACGCGTGTGCTCATACAGAGGATTTTTTTCTTGGCTTCTGTGTGCTTTTTAGGGGCACTTGCTCATCTTGCAATTTGCCAGAAGTAGCCAGGAGGATGCGTTAATCCTGTTTGCTGTTGCAAGACTGTCGAACAGATGATTTCTGATGCTCCAACAATGTGATGGACTTTTCAGAATTTTCCAAGTTTCTGAGCAGAGTCTCTAGTCGCCTTTTGATTTTCTTCTGATCTTCAATGGCACATCCAATTACCACAGACTGAAATTTCTGATCGATGGGTCCTGCCGGCACGTCGGATGTGCACGCACCGTAAAGCGACATTAAGCGCATTTTGGCGTCTTCCAGATCATCTAGAAGTTTATTGACGATTTCATCAATCATCTTTGTGGCATGCAGTAGGGATTCCTGCTGCTGGGCATTCCGGATGGTTTCTACAGAAACCTCCACAGTGAGGGTTCGGCCCATCAGGCGATTAGCAGTCAAATTGAGTTCTTCTCTCTCACCTAAATCAAAAACAATAATGTATCCTTGGTTACAGGCAAACACATTCCTGTGCAAATAGCATCATCAGGACACTCAAACTGCTATAACTTAGCAATAAGCAATGTTTGTTTACATAAGTGACAATCAACAAGATTTCCAGAAGCCAGAAATGAGCTTTTTGCATTTGTCAAAGTCCTATTCATTTCATAGAAGCCAGTGTCTTCTGATTTGAAATGAGGCATTAAGCTCTACTAAAAATGTAAGCAATGCTTTTCCACTGCTGACACAATGCTTACTGTGTCACATTAAAGCAAAGCATACAATATTATCAGGAAACATCCATTAACCGAACTGGCCTTCTGTGCCACACTGAGGGAGAGATTGAGACAATATCCCAGAACACCACAGAGAGAAAACTACAGACTATGAAAAAAAAGTTTTCTCAAAGCAAAGGTTCTTTTCTAAAACATGGACACAACATACTTGACATATAGACTCTTGAAGAGCCAATAAACCAGCAATTAAAGCACCTAATACTAGGTTTCGGGAATGTGTTTAAAGTCGCATATCATACAATTATGACAATGAACTTTATCATCAGGTTCTTGCAGGCTGTACACTTTGTAACCTGTCCAGTAGTCAAAATCATTAAAATGCTGGGGTTTCAACTATCTTAAATCATCATCATCATCATCTCTCGCTCTGCTGAGCTATACTAAGCCTGATTTTGAAAATATATCAGTGAACTGAGTATGGGCTTTCACATATATAGTAATGACATTAATAGTAGTTCATCTCCCTAAACAGCATGAATTTACAGTTAAGAAAAGGGGATCTCAGGGTAATGGGTGGCCCTTAACAGCCTCAGTTGGCTCCAGTGCTGTACCTTTACTGGCAGCAAGGAATCATATAGAACTGCTTCCCAGGGGACAGGCTGGTTTGACTTTGGGTCAGTTGGAAGGTATGGCAAAGCAGCTTCTCACCTTCACTGATGTGCCTCATATCCTGGCTGTTTTGTATATTGTGGATCATTTCTAGCAGGATTTCTTTCTCTTGTTCCATAGCAGATGCTGCGTCACGGAAAGCCTCTACCCTGTACATGGTTGAACCAAACAAAATGTTTAAATAATAAAAGAGCTGTTCACCTATATAGCTCCCAATTTTTTTTTTAAACTTCAGCTTAAAGAAGTACAGTCATTTCTTAATTATCCATGAGCCAGACTCTCTGATTTCACTACCTTTTCCTGTATCTTAACTTCACTTTTCAAGACTCAATATAATTTTCAAAAACAAAACAGGGGCAAAACAAAACAACAGTAATTCAATCAGCCTTCAATTTTTATTTTACTGATAGTGCTGTTCTGTCCTACTCTGCGGTAATCAGGATACTGAGAGCCTTATGGTACTACAGCCATGTAGCACAAGTCCTACAGCCAACTGGCAATTCTTATCAGCTGCTTAACCAGAAGAGAAATGGACCGAGTCCATCCAGGGAACTTGGCAGTGAAAGGGGCAGCTGCAGGGAAGGAGGCAGCAAAGGGCCCTGGTTCCCAGAGGTGCCCCCAGAACAGCAGTGAAGAACCCGTGTGATCCACCTGCAAAGCAATAAACACGCAGAAAACTGAAATGCCACCTTGTAGCCAAACAACCCCTTTCACAAAGGAGAAAACCCTGTGAGCGGGACAAAATTCACACACAGTTGTTAAGATAGGACTTCCCCAACAAGTGGTGTGCCTTGGTCACTGGGAGAAGAAACGGGACTGCCTGTCCCCACTGTCACTGGTGCTTTCCATGGAGCAATGCTCCATGAAGTGACTCACAGGGAGGAAGCTTCCATGTGAGCAGCTCCTATTTCTGGGCATGCAGAGAAGCACGAAACTCAGTTCCTCCTGAAACCGGACCCCTACTTTAGTCCTGTTCTCTGTGCTGAAACTCACATGTGAGGCAGTGAGGGCAAAGAAAAAGTCCATCAGGAATTGCTGTCCCTGTAATTACTGGATCTCAGTAAGCTGAATGGTTCAGTGTCCATGGTCTGCCCTCCTTATGGCACAGACCCAGCTTTCCATGGGCAATGTGAAAATGCCACATGAAAAATCTGAGTCCAATTCCTTAATTCATGTCTTATTCTCAGCCACAGTTTCAAAGAGAGGACTTTTGCATTCAAATGAGTAATACGGAAAAGAACATGTGGGAACTATAATGCAACACTTTGAAGACCAGGTACAAAAGAGGCAAACACTCCACTCCCTTGGCTTTTCCCTGGAGACTTGAGAGTAGGGGCTTGCAGAGGACTTCCCAAACTGACACTGGCTGCAAGTGTTGCACCAAAGCCATCAACTCTGCATTCCAAGGCCCCACAGAGAAGCAGAGGATCATGTGAACCTGGCTGGCAGTTTCAGACGCTTGCAGCGCACAGCTCGGGAGGTCTAGCTGCATCATGAGAATCCATCCATCTATCCTGAAATGTTTATCAAACCTGGCCAGAAAAGGACAAACAAACCAAAACATTGTTAAGTCTCTTAGATGCTCTGCGCTCTTCAACACTACTGCGTGCTGCCCTGCAACAGTGGTGTCTTTCTGCTGCCTCTGCAGAAAAACGTGTATCTCTTGAGACAGACATGGAGCTGCTGCTCCTTCCTCACAGGCTGGCTGAGGACTGGTAACTTCAGAAAAACGGTAGGAAGAGAAAAGAGGGTGAAAGAAGGCAGAAGAATGGGAGCATCTGAGGATATAAATAGTCACGCTTCACATGCAGCCTGCTTATGAAATGGTTCTGTTTAACAAAATATTTAGCCTAATTTAGTCAGTGAAAGCACGGGCTTCAGGCCTTGCCTTTAATGCTCACTCTGAGGAGGAGTGGGAAAAGTTAATGCAATGCAAATTCTTGCCGAGAGCAAATGCTTTTAATTATTATTTTGGACTGGTTAGTAAGAGCAATGAGGCAGGTGGAGTCATTTCGTACTTCAGATGTCTGCACTTTATAATTTAGGAAGTCTAGCGAAATTTTCATGATGTCTTGCCTTGCCATTTTAAAAAAATAGTATTTTCACAATTGAAAAAAATATGTTTTGCTCGCTGGAAAGCTGTAAATAAAAATTTTGAAGTGCAGAATTTCATTTTTAATAGTGTTTTTAAATCAGATTCTGTATATCATTGCATTGACTTAAAAACTATAAAGTTCTGCCTTCAGTAGACAGATCAACCCGCGATTTCCACAGGCTTTCCTGGATCCTAAGAAGAATGTGGAAAAACTGCATTGCAGAGATGTATCTTGTATTGATACAGTTCTAAAGAGAGTGCCTAAAATATCACTGCTCCCAAAAGCCAGCTTGGTATGTGAGGTAGGACCTATAAGCCAAATTATCAGAATTAATGTTGTATACTAAAAAAAAAAAAAAACACCACAAAAAACCAAACAAAACCAATCCAAATCCACAGTTTACCAACTGGAACTTTGATTTACATTAATTTACAGAAAGTTCATAACCAAATCTTAAGAACTATTTTATTTGCAATAATTGCTTCTTCAGAATTATTTTTACCATTTTTTCAACTGCAATATAGAGTGCAACACAACAGCGGGACAGGGTCATTTCAGAACAGCGCTCCAGTAGGAAAAAAACGAAAAGGAAACCCCACACACCAACCTCAGGAAAATAATGCTCCAGAGAAGATACTGGATGGCTTTACCAAGGTGAGAGACCCACCCCAGCCTCAATCTGTTTCGCTGCCCAGGCTTATAGCAAGGCCTCTACCTGTCCCCATGCTGGGGTGGGTCCCACTAACTCTATATCTACAAGCTAGGAGAGACCCTGGCCTGGCAGGGACTGCACACCTTTCCCTCACTAGTTGCAAAAGTGTCAGGACCACACCTTGCAGTCAGCTCTGATAACTTCTTTCCTAAAATGTGTTTTAACTTCACAGGTTTCTGTAAATCTTTACTTTCTTCGTGTGGGGCAACAAAAAAAAAAAAAAAAAAAAAGGTTGGAGGAGAAACTTCTAACAGAGGTGACTGCTGTGGGAAGGAGCAGAAAAACAACCCAAGTCTCAAAAAAACAACCAGACAAAGAATAGAAGGCAAAGAGAACACAAAATACTCATATTTATGCCTAGTTATCAATTATTTTGATGCAGGAGCATGGTCTTTTTCTAATAGATAAAACATCCAATCATATTTTTACTTGGAGTGTATTTGTCACTTTGAATATGAACTAAATAGCCCATCCATTACCCAAGACTGAAAAATACATTCCTTACTTCTGATTTTCCCCATCCAAGAGCAATTAGCTGTGCAGTGCCTTTCTTTGCAACATACCATTTATATGAGCAGAGCATTCCCCTGAGGAACAGGTGGACCAGCCTGCGCTTTTGTTTCCAGATGAGAAACTCGACACCTGCTTGCTTAGGACAGCTGCAATAACTCTGTCCTTTAAACTACTGACTGACTGAAACAGCTCACTATTAAAGCCCATGTGCTAGAGGTGCAGATATGTTTTCAAAGGAAGTAAGAAATATCTGAAGCCGCTATTTTCCTGAAATGGAGCTGAGCACACTAGACGGAAACAAAGCAGGGGCTTTCACTCTGACATCCTCAGGTGCTTCAGCTGAATGTCCATTCCCAGGTGAGCAGTCCCATGAACACTGGCAAGAATAGTGGAGGAGTACAGTTGATCCGAAGGAGAACAAGACGAGTATGAAAAATTAAGTTAAAAAAAGCCCCAAACCAGAAAGAGTCTGACTTATGTATCATCACACCTAGAACTACGTGTTCACTTCACCACCAGAACTCAGTGACTCATACATGAGAGACTCTGGTCCCCCTTCCAGCTGCTCCCGAGATATCTTGGCAGCCAGGGCAACACAAAGGTCCAAGCTATGACAAGGGGCACACGTGCCACCTGCCCCCCTTGCCACCCCTGCCTGGGGCACTCGCTCCCTGGCAGCCAAATTAATTCCCCTTCCCTGCTCACTTTCCAAGCAGAAGAAAGCCCCTCCACAAACACCTGTCAGGGAGGTACAAAAATACCCCATTACTGTTGGAAAATAAGCTCTCACAGTGGAGGGAAAGGGAGAAAAAGGAAGGCTGTTCAAACTGGAGCATTTTACAGTGGCTTCAAGCAGAAAGAAGGTAGATTTAGATATTAGGAAGAAATTCTTCACTGTCAGGGTGCTGAGACACTGGAACAGGTTGACCAGAGAGACTGTGGACTCTCCATCCTTGGAGGTGTTCAAGGCCAGGTTGGATAAGGCCACTTGGTCTAAAGAAAGGTGTCCCTGCCCACAGAACGGGGTTTGGAACTAAATGAACTTTGATGTCCCTCCCAACCCAAACCATTCTTTGATTCTGTGATTTCCAGAGGGATGACGGTTGCTACAGAGTTTGGCTGACCTTAAGCAACTTGAGAATTGAGGATTGTGGAAGGGTTTAATTAAAGGCTGTGTTTCACTTTTACAAATTTTCACTTATATTTACAAGCAATATCTCAAGGGTCTATAGTTAAACCAAACCAGCTGGAGAATGAAGACGTTTGGAAGCTTTTCCTCCTGTCATTCACATAACTTTGAAATGAAGCATGTTGATTAGCTGTGCATGGAAAAAAAACATAAGACTTGAGTGACTTTTATCAAATTAGTTTGACTTTTTTTTTAATGACTATTCTGCATTTAGAACTATGCCTATTTGAAAGACTTGAAAGTTTAATTGGAGGTTTAATTTCTGGCTAACCAAACTGTCTGCTTTGTTTCAGAGTCACTCAGCAAATTTAAAACACATTTTTGCATATTCTGATGCTCATTTTGTGATTATATATTCATCATGCACTAGGCCTGCATGTAAGTAGTAAGACTTGTTTGCAGACTGTGATTTTGTTTAGTCAAATTCAGAGAAGTCTGTGAAGGACTTCAAGGAGATTTAATCAAGCTAAGTGAAAGGCTAATATAACAGCACATCAAGTCCACTCCTGAATAATGCAAAGTAATGCAGGCAGAAAGGGGAAAATGCAACTCCTGCATCCCACAGAGCTCTTTTAATTACAGGAAAGTCCTAGAAACATTCTGGGTGGTTCTGTGAAAGCCGTTGATCAATATGCAGCTGTAATGAAGGAAAGGGTGTGTTGAAACAGTACCAGAGGAGGTGAATCAGTGGCATCCTGCACATCTATCCACCTCAGAAAGGACACTGTGTAATTAAGCAGAGCTGAGAGAACAAGGAAGATGATTAAAGGCAAGGAATCATCTCTCATGAGGCCAAACTGGGAAAAAAAGTCAAATGGTATTATTTATGGAACATCAAGCAGAAGAAGACGTATCTTGGCAAAATGATGAAATTCACATAGCATTGCAATAACTTTGGAAAAATACAACTAATATACACTTAATATACAGAATATAATGCTATTCACATTATTGCTACAGAATTTAATACACCTCAGAGATGGATATGTACACAGGTAACAACATTCACAGCTGAACCAGTAAGTGCAAAGGGAGGTTTGGAAGACACAAACCCTCACACGCCAGCATTCAGCACTGCAGCTTAAAGGCTTGCCAGAGCCTCCGAAAGCCACCACGTTTTATCCTCGGATTTCCCGCATCTTCTTATGAAACACCTGGCCGACAGATGCGGGACGGGGGCGACAAGGTGGGACAGCCACGACCCACCGCGGGCTCGTACACGCCGTGTCACAGCACGCAGCCCATCCCCTGCCTGCTAAAGACTCCTCAAACCGGGAAGGGTAATAAATCCAAAGCAGTCCTTGGCGCTTTCTTTGAAAACGTCAGTTATCATACATTCATACACATATTCCTATTTTCGAGTATTTCCAGGCCACACTACTTCACCTTAGAGCAGCTGCTCCCCTTTCTAAACTTCGCCCCCGATGAGGGGGGACCCTTTTCCCCGGGACCCCTCAGGAATCCTCACCCTGCCCAGCCCCGCCGGGGGAGGGCTCCGCGCCCGCTGCCGCCCCGCGCTGCGGAGCCACCGGCTCGGGGCCAGACGGCTCCGGCTCCCTCCTAGCGCCCGGACCCGGGCCCACCTGAGCTCCAGCTGGTCCAGGTTCTCGAGCAGGCGGCTGGAGCGGTCGGCCATGGAGGTGGAGCGGTAGAAGCGGCCCCGGAGCTGCCCGCCCGACTGCTGCTGCTGCTGCGGCTGCTGCTGCGCCCCCTCGCTGGCCTTGGCGCTAATCCTGGCCTGGGCCATCCCACCCGCCCGCTGCCGCCGGCGGAACCTCGCTGCGGCCGCTCCCTCACCGCGTCCCGCAGGCGGCGGCGGCGGCCGAATGCCGGCACCTCGCTCATGGCCAAAGAAGGAGCCGCCCCGCCGCCGGCCCCCGCGGCCACCCCGCCCCCGCGCCAGGCCCGCGGGCACCGCCTCACGCAGCGCGGCGGGGCCGAGCGGGGCCGCCTCGCCTCGGCTGGCGCGGCCCGGGGGCAGCGGAGGCTGGGTAAGGCTGGAAGGAGCAGCAGTGGGTCATCTGGTGCACAGCACATGGCACAGGATTGTGTCCAGATGGTTCTTGGATATCTCCAGTGAGACTCCACAACCTCTCTGGGCAACCTGTTCCAGTGCGTAGTCGACTGCACAGTAAAGAAATTCTTCTCAATATTGAGGTGGAACTTCCTGTGCATCAGTTTCTACCTGCTCTTGTCCCATTGCTCAGCACCAGCGAGAGGAGCCTGGCTGAGAAGACCCATTGATGAGATTCCCCTCTCAGTCATCTCTTGTGCTGAACAGGCCCAGCTCCCTCAGCCTTTGCTCGTGAGAGAGATTCTCCAGTCCCTTGATCAGCTTAGTAGGTTTCCTCTGGACTTGCTCCAGGAGCTCCATGTCTCTCATGTCTCTGTCCCCAGCCGACTTTGGGGTGGCTCAGCAGGGCAGTCCCGCCGGTGGGATCCCACACTGCCTCCCCCCCAGCGAACGTGGATGGAGGCTGGCTGAGCTCATCAGCGAGCGGGGGCACAGACGGGCCACGCGTCAGGATGAGACCTGCAGCAGGACGAGTGTTCCCTGTTTCACCAACACCGCAGTGTCACCTGTGCCCTGCCCCACACAGGTGCCCAGCCACCACACACTCTGACACACGTGTGGCACCTCTGCACAGCCACCACGGTGCTCGGACAAACGGCAGCCGTGTGGTGCCCCTGCTTCTCTCTGCAGGCTTTGGGGGCACAGACAGACCCCGAGCTGCCCCTGCTGCTGTCCCCTAGTCCCCTTTGTGACAAAAGCAGCAAAACCTGGACCAGGCAAAAGTAGCATGAACTCTGGCTCTTGCTAAACCAGAAGCTACAGGAGGAATAATACGGTTTCCAATATCTACATAACTTTGTTTGAGATATGAACTGGTGGTATGAGGATTTGCCTTCCAGAACTGATCTATATAGTTGGTTCATTGGTTTCCTCTGTCATTAAAGAAGAGAAGAAAACCCAAAACTAGACAATGGCTATTTTTATGTAAAGTTATTAAAAAAGTGAGCTGTAAAACTGAAAACAGCTGAAAATGCAAGAAACAGGAGGAGAAAAAATGAAGAAGGGCTTTAAAAACCGAGCAGCTTTGTGATGGGAGAGAAAAGCTGAACCAGAAACAGCTCTTACTGCAAGCATAAGCTGAACAACAAAAAACACAACTTTAGATACTGGTACTGATAGTGCATCTTTCTCTTGCCAACTGTAAGAGCCCCTTGACTATCTGCAGAAAAGAAGCTGTTCCAACAGCTGCTATTGTCCAAGAGTATACAAAAAGGCTTACTGGAAAGAAAAGTGTTTTATGTTCTCTTTCTGTGTTAGAAAGAAAAGATACACCTATTTAATGGTAGCCAAGCTAGTGGATCTACATCTAGTAACAACTTGTTCCAAGAACATATTTAAATTGACTGTATGAAATGGCACCTTCTCTATCACAAGCACCAGCAATTCAAGTCACACATAGGCTTTACTTGCCACTACTGTGAGTATTAAAAAAGGAATTTGCTTATCCCAAAACTCCAGGTTTGGGCAAATACCCCATGGTTCTAATAGTCCAATTTTTGGCTCCCAGCTAAGAGGGATTTTGTTGCACAGGGATACTGTTTTGTATGTGTATCCTGCTGTGATTCAAAATAGCTGTTTTCTCAGGCTCGTCCATTCGGAATGATATCATGTCTCAAGTACTCTCGTTAAATTAATTGCCTGAGTTTTCTTTGTTTTACATGGTTGGATAAGCAAGGCTTGTTGCCTGTGAGCTCATGGAAATAACTTCATTTGAACGATTGTTCCATCCATCTCTCTACAGTCTCTATAGAAGATAATTAAAATCCATTTCCCACCCCAAACACAAACCATTTGTAACCATGACACATAGTTTGCAGCCATTTATTTCCTGGGATCCTTCTGACTTTCCCATGCCAATTTATTTAGCATCAATTAGATTGGGTTTAAAAAGCAGAAAAGTAGGTAAACAGCTCTGAACAATTTTTTCCTGGCACAGGGGTTCAATTCCATACAGGTAGGAGCTGAAAAAAAAAACACAGGCACAGAACAGCTTACCCTCTTTAACACCAAAATGACATTTTACCCTAGAAGGAAGAATAGCAAAAACTATGGAAACAAAATGCAAGTTTGAAAGTGAAAATGGGCTTCCCAGACAAGCCTTGACATTACTGTCTGTGAAAACCAGGATTTTCCTATTTAGAAACTTGGAAGGACCTTGAAAACTGCTTTTCTTGCTCTCTAGGATAGTAGATTGCTCTCATCCCCTCTATTTCTTGCTGAGGTAAGTAAAGGGACAGTAGTCTTCAGTTTTCCAAAATAACAAGTGGTTGGGCTGGAAAGATGGGAGTCCATCTCTAGAGGAGGAAAAGTGATTCACAGTTGAACTGGGAGAATTTTGCAGACACAAAAGGCAGGAATTGGGTCCTTTAGGGCCACAGGGAAATGGGAGGAGGAAGGGCCTCCACATCTGAAACAAAGCACGTATTTCACACTCTTCCTTGCCATGTGTGGTGAAGCACAGTCAGGGCTGCTGCTGATGCCACACCAACACCCTCCTCTCCTCATCTTCTCTACAGCTGTGTCCATGTGAAGGGCTGCACAGCCCTGCTCTGGCTATGAGCACCAGCGAGAAGAACGTGAGGAGTGTGTGGATCCTGTCATTCCTGCATTCCCACCTGAGCAGTGAAACCACTGGGTGTCCCTTGTTTAAACTACAGTGTCATAAAAAATGGGTGCTGCTTGTAAAACAGAGCAATGTGCAGAAGTCTCAGTCACATGCACGAAGTCCCTTAAGGCAGCACAAAGAGCAACTTTCCCAGATCTTGGACATCTGGTGTACCTGTAGAAGTTCCAGAGCCAAGGAGATGACCTACGCCAAAAGCACTGCAAATTGCCATGCTGCTAAATAGCACCTTAGTTCCAGCTTTGCCTTATTCCAAGCCCCAATATATACCTTGTCACATACCCTAACACTTATACATGAGCTGTCATGGAACAGGATCAAAGAGGAAGTCCACACCCAAGAAATGCCATCCAAGATTATTTTCCTGCCTTCCCCTACAGGAACTTAATCTTTTCAAGCTGAAAGAAGGAAAATTTAGGTTAGGTATATGAATGAAATTCTTCACTGTGGGGGTAGTGAATCACTGAAACAGGTTGCCCAGAGAAGTTGTGGATGCCCCATCTCTGGAGTGTTTAAGGTCAGGTTGGATGGGGCTTTAAGCAACCTGGTCTAGGAGGAGTATCCCTGTCTATGGCAGGGGGCTTGGAATTCTATGGTCTTTAAGGTCCCTTCCAACCCAAACCATACTATGATTCTTTCAAGAACCTTCTTTGTATGCAGGTGTTATGGAAATACAAGTTCCCATGCATAGCAGAAGGATGCAGCCATAGCTTGGGCCAGCCAACCAAAACCATTTGCAGTCTCCCCAGCACTGTAACAATAGCAAATAAGATGGGCTAACCTGAGTTTCTAGGGAATGTTTTCAATCAAAATACATGTCTGGCCCCTTACTTCACACCTGCTGAACCTGTGCTGCTGTGTCTTTACTACTGTTGTTACCAATGCTAATTAAAACTAGCCCTGGGTTTGCCTATACATGCTGCAGTCATTTTATTGCGTAGGCAAGCCCCAAGGTCCCAAACCTACCAGAAGTCTGAGTGCAGTCCTCTGCCTCAGAAGCAAACTGAGAGCTGGTATGACCATTTTGGGGTATGCAGCAGTTCATTCTCACTGGAGGAAAGTTGCCTAATAAATGAGCCAGTAACTTCTGTACAGCTGCAGATGCTTGGCCGATTGACAGTGGAGCTCTGAGCAAAAAACCAAAGGGAAGGACTTTCAGAAATTAAGATACTACAGTGAAAGTGAACTTGCAGAGATTTACAAAAGGAACTTTACATTAAATTTCCAGGCATGCAGAGCTTTGCCATTCAAGTGCACATTTGGCATTCAGAAAATCTGCCATAAATTTTTGACTTGTTCACATCCACTTTTAAATATCTCAGACCATATTATTTGACCCAGATAGTTACTTCGAAGCTCCAAACCACTTGAATTAAGAATTTCTACAGGAAACTTGAAGGGGTTAGGAGTGGCAAAGGAAAATGCAGATGCACTTTTTATTCATAAAGCTGCTTAGCTGGAAAGAATTGCCAGAACGCATCTTTGTGCTAATGTCAGCCAATTTTTCTGAATTAATTTTGAAACAATTCATCATTCATCCTCCTCACCTCCTTCCAATTTACAGGAGTCACTGTAAACATAACCAGGACAGCACAAGCAGATGACAGAACACTTTCCTTTTAAGAAAGACGATGGCGTAACTTCATACCTCTATAAACTTCACTATATTTGGTAAAGATTTGGTAAAGGTTTGCATTCTGTGACCACTATAGGAACAGTGCTGGTCATTTCTGTATACCTTGAAAAGCTAAGAAAATTAATCCACTACCCAAAAAATATATTCAAAGCAAGTAGCTTACATTAAGCTAACCTCTCTTTTTTAAAAATATTATTAAACAGCAGAAGCAATCAGGCAGGCATAACACTTCAGTGCTCTAGTGACTTTAACAGAAGTTGCAGTGACTTATTTGGTATCTCACCTTGTCTCTGAATATGACCAAAAGAGGGATTTTTTTTTGATAAGAAAGAATGTGGCACACAAAGCACTGCAGAGGTAAGAGCCTTATACCAATCTCATCTTGTCATAGTTTTCAGTTTTGTAGAACTTAATGTATGCACAAAACAGAAATTAAGAGCATTAAAGTGAACAGCTGGTGGTAGCCTGGTGGAGATTAGACTTTTTCCCCATTAAAGATAAATACAAAAAACCACTAATGAATTACTTTAGACTAACGAAGGGTGAATTCAAACATCACCACAAAAGCAAATTCTCTTAAAAAGGGCAGGACAAATCACTTCTAGTACAAAAGTAAAGGACGTTGGGCAAGCTTCTTTGAACAGACAAGTTGTGCTTCTAAACGCAGGCAAATCTCTCAGCATATGCAGGACAAACCTCAAAAATTTCAGCCAGTTAAACAAGACTCACCAGCCAAACCCATTAAATTCTGAAACACATTTACAAGACACCTTTTCCAGCTGAAGAACAAGGTGTTCAACCCCAAGATGTTGGTGAGTAACAAGTCACATGTCTGTACATGCCATGTTTTAAAAATCCAATTTTCTCTGCTCTTCTGGAAACATAAGTATCACAAGCCTGTGATGGCAGAAAACTTCACAAAGAAAAATTTCATAGTTAAGAGAGAACCTCAAAGAGACCAAGGAAAATGAGGACAAATTTCAAGATGTTGCCAATTCTGGAGACTACTGTTACCACAAAAAGAATACAGAAAGTAGAACTTTATTAAGCTGTTTTATAAAAGCCAAAAAAGCAGTGGTTGGGATTTGCTACTTGTTTTGATAAACAGATGAGGAGGCCAATACAATGTGTTTAATAACTGCAGCTTCAAGTATAGAGAATGTGTGTGTACACAAGGCTTTTTTTTTTTTTTTTTAACACAACCAATTAAGTCATGGCCTGTCAGGTATGAGCAACCTTTACATTTATGACAGAAATAAAGCACATAATCAAATTCTATGTTACATAGCAGACTCTAGAGAAGACCATCTACCCAGGCTTTAAACACTGTTTAGCCAAACAAAGAACTTTTTCAAGCTGAAACATCTTTTCATGTGAAAGGAATTTGCAACTTTAGGGTCTACATAGAAAAAGAACTGCCCAACAGCCTCTGTACCTTGGACTGAGATTTTGAGGATGAAAATTGTTTTCTCTTTCTTTCTACCCTTTACTAGAAACACTTGGTGTCAAAAATTTTGGAACTCACTTAGCTTGAGTCAGTAGCTAAAAGGGAACTCAAAATCTTCCAGAATAAGGCTTCCTCAGCAGCAGCAGTATGAACTACACACCTAGATTAGATCAGAAGTACAATTACTCTGAGACTGGCAGTTGGAAAACATGCAGCAGACACAAGGGAAAAACATTTAAAAGGTCCCATTCACTCTGTAACACTTGGGTGCCAGAGTCAAATGTACTGTAAGTTTTCAAATAATTTTCTGTCATTCAAGCAGTTTCTTCAAGCTTTATGATTGCTAATGAACACTGAGATACCTCATACATTCTTCATTTATTCTACTTGTTTCAGTGAAAGCAATTATATCAGAATCATGATTGGAAATAAACCAGTGCCAGTCTTCCAGCTTTTCTAACCATGATGACAAACAGCTGTAGTTATTATCTTTGGAATAGTGAGAAAAATCCAGCCTTCCCCATGTCTTTCTCTTCAAAAAATTAATTTTTTTTGTATAATAAATATTTAAGGGTACAGCAGGTAGAAGCAAACTCACAGGGGAATGGATACGAAAAGAAGAATTAAGCTGGACTTTTATTACATTGAAATTTCTTATTGAGTGACAACAATCAACTGAAGTATAACAGGCTAGTAAAGCTGGACAGTTTGCATAGGTATTTTTAAACAGAAAAGAGAAAGATGACAGATAATTTTCAACACAGAAATATTTTCACCTAAAATAAGGACAGTACAAAAATAATTAGCACATTTACATTAATTTATCCAAGGCCACCTCTTCATGAACAGAAAGGAGCTAAGACCACAGTATATAGAAATAATACAGTTTAAATTCTCTCAGATCTATTTCAAACAGAAACTAGGAAGGTGCCTTCAAAAGTTGTTCCTGCTTGAGATCAGGGAGAGGAACTGAGCTTGTCAAACTTGAAGCCATCAAATCCAACACTCTACCATGCTGCTATTGAAAAAATAAAGCTGGCAAACTAACTGTACAGCCTGTGGTCCTGACTTTGACATTTAAAGGACAGAGACAAAATTATGATCTATGAAGTAAGACCAGCCACAAGCAAGAGTTAGGCCATATGTTCAATATAAATCTCGGATCTAAGCTTCTCTTTATAACAAGATTAGCCAGGCAAATCTGAGATAACTTGAGTTTACTATTTTTATCTGTTGCAAAGACCACATGAAAAAGTAAATAAAGACAATGACATTTTGTGACAGAAAAACTAAATACAAGAACCAAATAAATAAAAAAAAAAAGAACCAGGAGCCCCAAAATACCTAGTAAGACCTGCCTACTAATTAGGCAACAACTTATACAGATAGATTGGAGAGACTTAGTCATCACCTGTTAAAAACAAATATGCAAAGGCTTAAAAATTTATTTTTATCATACACAATATAGTGCAGTGAATATGGATAAACTCCAGCTGTTCATCAGTATGACAGAGAACATCAGATTATAAATCTAACTATTTCAGATACAGATGTTTTTTTAAAGTGGTATTTCTGAACCCTTATAAATTAATGAACAAGCTTCCATTTCTGTAAGCAGTTCTGATGACATAGTGTTAGTGTACTGAAGTATCTTCATTTACATTTCCTCAAGGCTCCTCTTGATAGCTTCTTGCAGTTCTACATCTTGCTCTATACAAATAAAAAAAAAAAAGATTATTATCTCAAACTGTAGTTGATAAGATAGTTGTGTTTATGACCAGTTAATATTACTACATAAAGCAACAAATTACTTCCGTGGGCAATGTCAGTAGACAGCAAAAACCCCAGAGAAACAGATGAACATATTTTCCCTCCTGTTGTATGCTATCTTTTCAACACTTCAAAATATAGAAAATAACTTTACAACTTTCCATTGTACTAACTAGGGACAGCCCAATGATTACTTTAGGATCATGATGGAAGTATGTATTTGGTGGTCAAAATAACAGCAAGATTAGAACCTATGTGTATGCACCAACAAAAATAAGCAAAGCATTAAAACAAAACACACACACACGAAGAGAACAAGCAAAGATGTTTTGGTCTTCTCATTCCAGTTCCTTATCCATAGATATTCCCATACCTACATTCTGACTTGGCACGACTGTTGTCACTCTTGGTAGAAAGGCTAGACGAGTAGAGAAAAAGTCACTATCAACAGTAAGAATAGTTTAGATCAGGGCTGTACTGTAGCATTTTTGATGGCACGGGAAAAGACGGCATTGTAATCATCTGACTTGTTAACAACCTCTCTTAAACAACTTTCATGATACTTGAAAAGAAACTTCTGTTTTGCATTATATTTAGGTAGTTTGAGCACTGATTGTTTGATGTTAGTGGATTAAATATCATAAGTTAGACAAGGCATGTATGCACTGCAAATACTAAAATCAATAGTATAGTTGGAAAAATAAATGCAGTTTTCAGACACAATGTCATTCTTGAATTATTCCTCTGCTTTAGCAGGACATAAAACATCCTATTAAAAAAAAGCGGTTTGTTCTTATGACAAAAGAAACAGAATTTTAAAACTTTAATTATTGTTGGGCTGTTGTACGTAAGGCTGAGATTTGGAACAGAGACTGTATCAATGAATGCCTTCTCAGAGGGTATCCCAGCAGAGCCATAATCATATACCTGGACTTTCCTGTAAAATCCGGTACTACCGATAAAGAGAGTTGATGAAAGAAAAATATTTCATGGTCACAGAAACAGAAAAAAATTCTGAAACCACAATAAAGCAGAAAACCATTTTCAGACAGCTGCTTGCATTAAAATATGTTGTCCTTTAGCCAGTAAGACTGTGCAAAAATCCAGACTAAGGTCCAAACTGTGACTCATCCTTAGCCAGGCTGCTTCATAAGGTCAGATGCCTTCAGCACTGCAGCATCACAAGTGGGACCTCCTGTATGCACCAAATGCCACTGCTTTTCCTGTACTAGGGGGACCTGAGCACACCTTTCAGTGCTGAAGATGCATGCTGGACAATTAACAACAGTATTTAATAACACTTGGTAAACTTATAACTGAATTTTATCACTGAACTTGTACAGATCTTTTTTGTTTATTTTTGTGTATTTTTTTAAGTTCAGTTTATTTCCATCAGGTAGAAGGGCAGAATCAAGCCTTTAAGCAATAAATTATTTTCCAAGGGCACTGTGGTTTGTCACCAAAAATTCATGACTGCCTTGTATGAACATCACCAATAAGCACAACAGCAAAAGGATGAAAACGGTTTCAAATAAGGTAAGATAGGATGTGAACAGGCAGATTTACTGCTGATTCAAACTTCTGCATAAATCTACAGTTCTTTTAAGAGACCAGAGCACTTTATTGAGATATGATACATAAGTTTGAATTATTTATTCAGAAGTTCAACTATTTAGTCAGTAGTTCTACTCTGAGAAAACAGTCATATTAAACTGGTACAAAGTGAACTCAGTCAAGTCTTGAATTGCACAATACTCTGTTGTGCCCCAGTGAAAGAGATGTTGAGTCTGCTGGCATACTTTTCAGGTTCGGAACTTTTTTAATTTATAACTCATCAGAGTGTTCTTCACTACTCAAGACTGTCCAGCACAGTTCAGACAGTATTGCTACAAGGTCACTTTCTGTAAAAGTGATTGTAAGCTTAGTTTCTATATCTTCAAAAATTAGTAGTGCTTCTGAACACAGAAAAGTAAAAATTAACAGACCTTCCTGGTTTTTTACTTCTTCTAAGCTCCTTTTCACTGTTAGTTTCATATCTTCATCCTCTTCGCTGTCTGAACCTTAAATGCACAGACAAAACATAAATTACACATTGTTTCTAATAAAGACATTGACAGCCTCTCTTGCATTTCTCTTACTGTAACAACACTGACCGATTTGAAGAGTACACCTGTTATCAACTAAAATATCAAGATAAAAATATACATTATAGTGTAGTTTAAGATAGCAACTCAAGAGATAGAGTTATTTTTTCAGCTTCCTTCTTTCCCTTTTCCCCAAAATCTACAGGCAGACTGCTTCAATTTTATATAATTTTAAAGCAGTAAAAAGAAATAATAGGTGCAGAAGCTACTGTGTCTACTGCATTTCCTTTTTTGTTTTTGTTTTTTTTTTTAGTATTCAGTTATTAAAAAATGCCATTACTCACTTTCTATAAAATGTATCAAGGATTTAATTATGGGAAGAAGTGCTATAGCATGTCTCTGCCTACACATGACCACAGCTGTATTTTGTTGCCCAAATACTGCATTTGAACAATGGTGTGCTAAAATTCAACTGAGCAGTGCAATTCAGCAGATGTTGTTGTTTCAAGTCTCATAGAAGCAGAAAGTTGATGCACTTAATTTAATCTGCTAATTCATCACAATGTAGCTCAGCCAAAACCCCACCACATTTCCCTTTCTTAATAACGCTCTTCACAGGGCTGGTTCCCAGCTCCAGAATGACAGCTCTATTTTGAAGCATCTAAAAGGGATTTGTGTACCTAAGGTGGTGGTGTTAGTTTTTTTGTTTTATTTTTTTTTTTTTTTGTTTGTTTTGGTTGGTTGTTTTTTCCCATTAAACAGAGCCTCGGTAAAATACAGGTTAAAAAATAAGCCAATGAGTCACAATATATATTCATTCTCCTGCTACAGGCTATTGCTATTTTGGGAGATGGTCTTTGTAATGAGGTCTTACAGTACTAGCAGTCAACCAGGTCTCCTACAGTCATACCAACAGAAGGACTTCCCATAAAGTCATCACATTTATTAGTACATTGATGTACTTCTGATTACATTAACCAGCAATGAACATTCCGATATGGCCATCCAGTTTACTGACTGTGTGACTTCTGGTATTTTAAATTACTCAGCTTAGGTATTCAAAGTGTCAGGCACACTTTCTGCAATTTGTTTTGAAATCCCTGACATATGACCTGTTTGAGCAGCAACCTTACTGACTTTCCCAATTCCAGGAATACAAACTCCAACAGTTGGTGTCAAACAGTGATCAGCAGCCCCAAAAGATACCAGAAATAGATGGTCCTTCTCCAGTCACTTGCCAGACTAACTGCGAACCCCTTCTGTAGCTGCCTACTATTTCTGGGCAGAAGAAAGACTAATTTTTACATCATTTTTCAAAACAAACAAAGCAAAAGAAAGAAAAATTCACACAACCCCCCCCAAAAAAGTAGCACAATTACTAATGAAAAGGAGGAAAAAGCAAAAGGCTTTTTTCACATGTTGCTTCTCCCTTATTAACCATCCTTTTAATCTTCTAGTCTGGAAGACACCTTAGACTGCTTTAAAAAGATTTATACCTATCATGAGTGGAACAGTTGAAGCAATCACTCCCTAATTCATTTCTTGTCATAAGTCCACTTGACATAAGAACATTTCTAGGGATGGCACATCTACAACTTCTCTGGGAAACCTGTTCAAGTGCCTCACTACCCTATGAGTAATAAATTTCTTCCTAACATCTAATCTGTATCTTTCATATTTTAAAACCATTCCTCTATGTCCTATAACTATCTGCCCATGTAAAAAGCCCCTCTCCCTCTTTTTTATAAGCCCACTTTAACTACTGGAAGGCTGCAATGTAATCCCCCCAGAGTCTACTCTTCTTCAGACTGAACAACTCCAACTCTCAGCCTGTCTTTGTATGAGAGGTGCTCCAGCCCTCTGATCATCTTTGTGGCCTCCTCTGGATCCACTCCAACAGCTCCAGGTCTTCCTGGTGTTGAGGACCCCAGACCTGGATGCAGCACTCAAGGTGGGGTTTCACAAGGGCAGAGCAGAGTGGGACAATCGCTTCCCTCTGCCTGCTGGCTGCTCCTCTTTTGGTGCAGCCTAGGACTCTCTCGGCCTCCTGGGCTGTGAGTGCACACTGTTGGCTCATGTCCAGCTTTTCAGCCATGAGAACCTCAAGTTCTTCTTCACAGAGCTACTCTCAATGAGTTCTTCTCACAGTCTGTACTCATTTGCCTTGGGATTGCCTTGACCCAGGTGCAGGCCCTCGCATTTGGACTTGTTGAACTTCATGAGGGTCTTTACGGGCCCACTTCTCAAGTTTGTCCAGGTCCCTCTAGATGGCATCCTGTCCTTCAGGTGTGTCAACTGCACCACTCAGCTTGGTGTCATCTGCAAATATGCTGAGGGTACACTCAGTCCCACTGTCTGTGTCATTGACAGAGATATTGAAGACCACTAGTTCCAAGACAGACCTTTGAAAGACACCACTCATCAATGGCCTCCTCCTAGACAGAAGCCACTGACTACTCTCTGGCTGGATACATCCAGCCAATTCCTTATCCACCACCAAGTCCAAATATCAAATCCACATCTCTCCAATTTATAGATTAGGATGTCACGTTGGGACTGTGTCAAGGCCTTACAGAAGTCTAGGCCCATTGCATCAGTCAGCCTTCCCTTGTTGACCATCATAAAAGGCCACCGGACTGGTCAAGCAATGTCACAGAACAGCAGAAGTTAGAAAAGACCTCTGGAGGTCATTTTGTCCAGCCTCCCTGGTCAAGCAAGGTCATCTAGCTGGCTGTCCAGGACTATGTCCAGACAGCTTTTGAGTATTAACAAAAAGACAATGTAGTGGGAAGCTCCAAATTTGTTAGTTATGACCTTACTGAGTGAAAGGATCACCTTCCTCAAACTGCTGGCAACAATCTTCCTAATGCAGCCCAGGGTACTGTCGGCCTTCTGAGCCACTAGAGCAAAATGCTGGCTCATGCTCAACTTGGTGTCCGTCAGGACTCTCAGGTTCTTTCCTGCAAAGCTGTTTCCCAGCTGGTTGACTCCTGGTCAACATATATTGATGCTTGGGGCTATTCCTCCCCAGGTGCAGAACTCTGCACTTCCCTTTGTTGAACTTAATGAGGTTCTTGTCAGCCCACTTCTCCCTATCAAGGTTCCTTTTGGATAGCAGCACAATCCCCTGGTGTATGAACTGCCACTACCAATTTGTGGTAGTGTCAACAATTTGTCTGTTGTGTCATCATCAGGCCTACTGTGGGGACACTCTGCCCCATCATTTAGGTCATTAAAGGACATTAAACAGGACCAGACCCAGTACGGACCCCTGGGGTACACAGCTGGTTCCTGGCCCCCACCTGAACTCACCATGTTCCAGGTCTGGCCATTCAGCCAATTTTCAATCCACTTCATTTTTCTCATCCAGCCCACACTTTATCAGCATATACTCCTGGTACTGATGGCATCTTCCGATGAGGAATTTTTAATTTTGAGGAATCAGACACATCCTGTCTCTCTTGTCAAAATGCTCGGCACATGCTACTGCTCCCAACTCTCTAGGGTCAGAGGAAAAGCAGTTGTCCCATTTCAGAGGTAAGAAATCTTAAGATAGACCCTCTTCTCTAGTACAGTTTGTTAAATAAACATAAGCTAACAACCTCTGACTATACCTGTTGTCTCAAAAGAAATCCTACTGCTCACTACTGTCCTCATATACCGACATATTCCTGCTGGAAGAATCAGAAAACAGGAAGGCAAACTGGAGGAATATAAAGCTCAGAGATTAAAAAGATTAAGCCTATAGATGGGAGCAAATACAGTGATTTTTTGGATGTTTTATGAGTATCTCATAGAAACCTATTCTGGGAAGAGACTGGTAACATTCACAGAATGCAAGCGCCACCCACTGTCCTGCCATCAAAGCGCCACAGCTTGAATTTGGATTAATTGCCCACACAGCTCAGGATAATTTACCAGTATATGTAATTCTCTTCTCTTGCAACCTCCCCAGCTACCACCATCCCTTTAATAACTTCCATCAGGTTTATCAGTTCCTATGTCTCACCAGAGACTTGATTTCCCTTCCCCAGCTTTCATCCTGTTCCCTTGCCACACAACACAGCTCCTCTGTCCATTTCATTATGCAGTTTCACACCCTACCTTCACTTTTCCCTCCTGCAATGCTCCTTCTCTTAGTCTTTTCAGTAACTCCCAATCTCACCTACGTCTTTCCCAATGTACAGTGACATTCACATTACACTTAACTCACTGTCTCTCCAACCACTGACCCTTTTCCTTTTACAGCAGGTGTCTGGAGTTTTAGTGCTACCTTAAGGATATCATTTGTTACCTCATTCAGGATCCTAGTAACTACTTAGCCAAAAACTTACAATCAATACCTCCTCCTTACCTTTGTTAGCAATGATGTTTGCTATGTGCAACTATGTTGCCTTAAAAATATTGCTCCCTTAGCTTCTAAAATCTTTTACTTTATTTCTTCTTTAGTATGTCTCTAGAGGATCCTCCCCACATACTCCTCCCCAATACTTACTTCTTTAATGTTTCTTCATTAAGGTAACATCATCTGTAAGTGCAAATACAGCTACTCCCAGATGGGTTCATGATCATATAAGACCTCTCTTCCTCCATGCAACCCAAAGCTTCACTCTATGTATTTCTCCCTACAGATGCTCATTCACCTGTTCATTCAAGTGTAGCACAACTAAAAATAAAGCTCTCAATCCTTCACTCTCCTCCAGTTCCATTTCTTGGAAACTGTGAATTTGGAAACTGGCCAATATCACGATGGTCACTCACAGTTTCATTTAACCTTCATCTTAGACACTTCAAATTCACAATAAGATTAAACCTCGAGGATTTCTTCGTATTATCTGATTGGTGAAGTCTTCCCACTTCATCCACTTGGTTACAATTATAGTTCAGACTCATTATCTTGGGTCTCAATATATTGCTTTCTCCTTAGGGCATATACATACATTCAAAGATGCACACAAGAAATGCCACTGACATACCAAAGGCAATAGTAACTTCCTGTTGTAGCTAAACACAAGGTTACAATTGAAGGGTGACTTCCTTATCCCTACTGCAATAGGCTGTGGCTGCTGTAATAAAGGAAAAGATTCTTACTACAGTAACTATAATTCATTCATGGTGCATCACACTGCAGATGTTCATACCCTTCACACACAGTTTCTTAGAGGAGTGGAGGCTGGAAGCTGTGACCTATCTTTAGTCATCTGCAGTGTGTTTTAACTGAATGTATGGGAAAAGCACAGACTGGGGACAGATGTATTCATTACTGGACCTCAACACCCATGAAAATCTTGACTACGGAAAAGGCAAGCAACTACTCTCAATTTCTTCTATAAATTAATTCTTACATCCTCTTAAATTCTTTTGTAGGCTTTATTTAAACCAAAAGATTTTTGGGGCAGTGGGAGCTTAGCTGCATTTATTAAAATGAACTGAAATCCTTCTCTTCCAAATATAAAAAGTCACAGAAGCTGCATTTGGTAGTACTTAAACACTTCAGGCAATAGTAGCAGATTGAAGATGCAGGCTGACAACTCCACTAGAACACAGTGGAAACATAACCTTGTGGGACACTGAAAGAGGTGCAGTGGCTATTTGGCAGACAACTTACTGCATCACTACACCACCGATTTTGACACCCTCATGAGACAGACTGGCTCTTCAAAAGAAAGAACAAGAAATACTCCACAAAATAAGCTTCTCTTATTATTAAAAAGAGTTTTTTTCACATAAGAGCTCAGTCACTAAAGGATCTCATTTGAATATGACTGTGAGAAATACAAGTAAGCTAAAACCATTGACTTACACAAAAATAACTTGTCAACCAAGAAGTTGTGGCATTCCTGCCAGTGCCTGGATGGGTATGACAACCCCTAACCTACCATCAGCTTTGCCCTCAACACTGACCACTGCTCATTGAAAGTATAAGCTGTAACTTCAAGACACACAATATTGTCAAGACGTAACATGAATAATGGTGTTTTCTGTGTGCTCCAGATTTTTTGTTACAGAGGGAGACACTGAAAACTCTTCCCTTCTGCCCTCCCCAAACCACTCAATTAACATGCATGAAGCTCCCATTGTGTCTTGTGCCTTTAGCATAAAAGCAAAAACCTTCTACACTTATGAACTCAGGCTTAGCAGCAGAAGAGAACAAATAGGGTTGTATCTCTTGCCACCTCTTTTCATGCCTCAAAGGAAATTCATGCATTTGCTACAGCCAAGGCTCACCTAAAGTAACATACAGTTGATATCCTATTGCAACATATGCAGGAACTTTTATTTTTATTTATTTTAAAATGAATTCACGTACCACCGTTCCCACAGCAGTTCTGCTGACATGGTAAAATGGTTCACAAATGCACCTGTCAGATTGCCAGGTGCCAGAAGCTAATGCCAACTAATGACAACCCAGCTGCTCAGAAGCTAATGACAGCCCTGTGAAGGTGATTCAGGGAAACAGGTTTTTCATTTTGCAGCTCATCCTATATTTTTCAACATGATTCTCTGTCCTAAGTGTTTCTAACTTATTTCTCCCTCCAGAATAATAGTCATAGGCTTGATAAAGTCACAAAGCAAGCAATTCTTGTTTACATTTCCTTACACTCAGCTGCATTTGTGTAATAGGTCAACAAGTTATACCAGCCTATGATAGATACACTGCACAACTTTCCATCTCAACCCTCCAGCACTGCTCTTGCCACACTAAGACTTGGAAACGACGGCTGATGCTGCTGAGCTACATGCTGTGTGTGCTATGCAGTGGCTTTATCTTTTTAAAGACAAATTTTATAAACTCTTGGTAACAACATCATCCCACCACGCAGCAAATATAGGGCTGTTACCAAAACTGAATTTTCTAATGTTCTGTTTTAATACAGAAAGAGGAGACAAAGGCAGCTCTTGCTGTCTGGGTCCCCCCCCCCCGCTGACACTGACTGAAAAAGGGGACCAAGGATAGCTCAAGACATTTTTGTTCCTTACCAGTTTGCTAGGGAATAACAACAGCCAAAGGAATCATGTGCCATTCCATGACTTTTCTGCTCAAAGATTTTTTTTTAACAGTGATCATACAGATAAGTGGAATGCACAATAATCAGCCAGCAAGTTGAGGTGTGTGGCCCCTGAGTAGTGCCAATCACCAAAATAGTAAATTAAATTTTAACTTAGTAAAGGACATTGAAAGGACGGGTAAATTAGGAGACTTCCAAAAGCAAAACCAATATAAAAAAGAATACTTGAGTATTATTTATACACAGAAAAGGGTTAGATCAAAGTCATCAGCTCTGAGCCAGTGTACACTGGTGAATAAAGCTATAACAGCAGAACTACATAGGCAGGGAGCCAGAGTACCCTTATATAGCAAAACAGTCATTCCCCTATCCTCACTGTCTCATATTGTTAAGTTGCACAACAAACTGTACAAGAAAAGAAGCCTGTACAGGCTAAATCAACTGCTTACAGCCCTCCCAAAAAATATGCAAAGATCACAAAGCAAAAACAGCTGCCCACATCAATTTACAGTTATACAGCTATAATTACATTAGAAGAAATCTATCAATCTAGAAATTTCTATATACTCTACAAAAAAAAAAAAAAATGTACTGGGAATGCAATAATGCATAGAATCATAGAATTGGAAAGGACAGTAAAGATTATCTAGTTCTAAGTCCCCTGCAGGGATAATTTCCACTAGGCCAAGTTGCTCAAAGCCCTATCCAACCTGGCCTTGAACACTTCCAGGGATGAGGCACCTACAGCTTCTCTGGAAAACCACCAGTCACTGCTTCACCACCCTCAGAGTAAAGAATTTCTTCCTAATATCTATTCTAAACATACCCTCTTTCAGTTTAAAGCCATTCCCCCTTGTCCTATCTATGCCCTTATAAAAATTCCCTCCCCATCCTTCCTATAGGCTGCACTTGGGTCCCCCTGAAGCATTCTCTTCTTCAGACTGAAGAAATCCATCTCTCAGCCTTTCCTCCTAGAAGAGGTGCTCCAGCCCTCTAATCATCTTTGTGGCCTTCTCTGGACTCACTCCAACAGGTCCATGTCCTTCCTGTGCTGGAGACCCCAGTGCTAGCTGCAGTGCTGCAGGTGGGGTCTCAAGAGTGAGGAGTAGAATCCCCTCCATTGACCTGATGGCCAAGCTTCTTGTAGTGCAGCCCAGGATATAGTTGGCTTTCTGGGTTGTGAGTATGCATTGCCAGCTCATGTCCAGCCTCTCATCCACCAGCGCTGTCCCCCAAGTCCTTCTCAGCTGGGCTGATGTTGATCAGTTCATCCCCCAGCCTGTGTTGATACCAGAGGATGTGTCACTTTATGGATAACCCCTTCCCCTTGAGAAAATGGACTGCACTAATGAGAGTGACAATTCTGTAATTAATTATGCCAAGGAATTTTACTGGTATGGCTGATTTTGGCTGGGAATCATACCTCCATCATCCAGCTGAAAAATCTAAAACAGCAAATGCTTGCAGTGGCCAGAAAACTCTATAAGCACCTTTTCTGTCTCAAAAGCACATAAATCAATTCCAGCTCATCACAAACAGTTTTTTTCAGGAAACTATTTCATTATCCTATCTTTCTTTTTCCCTCTATTCAATCAATACCAATTCACTATTCACTCCACTTTAGTGTGATAGCTCTCACAGACCTGTATCCAGACTAGCAGTGTATTTCTTCAGAAAAAGGTTATGCCTAATTCAGAAACGGCTTTCTGTAATATGCCCACAATTTACAACCCCTAAAAAACAAAAGAGAAAGCCAGGAAAAGCAATAACATGTCTACAGAGAAATATCAGGTCTTCTAGGAAAATATCAAGATATTTTAAAATACTGACAAGTATTAAAGCTCATCTCAGCTGTGGTATCCTTGGTACAAAAATGAGCTGGCTCAGTCATCTTTAATTATCCTATATAAAACCAATGGGATCGTTTTAGCATGTCATTAGAATCTGGCATTTTAGAGAACTTCAAAACATCTCGTGAATTTTTTTTTTTCCAAATGGATGTGTGGGTCATGTGCCAGTGAAGACAGTTGTCAATTATAGGAAGTAGCCAGGAAGACAATCAGAGTTACAATAGGCAGAAATATTTTGAGAAATAATGATGCTCTAGCAGGGTCTCATTTGTTTTGGACCCAGAACAAATCAAGCTAAGCAGATTTGAGTACAAATTGACAAGTGCGCATACAAGAGTGCTCTAAAGAGCTTCTCTTTAACTAGAAAGGAGTTTTCAGACTCCTAAAAGAGTTTGTCTCTCATTATAATAAGGAATAAAGGGATGACAGAGTTTGTTACATTGAATAAAAATGCTTAATTAAGTCTGGTTTCAAAACCTGCCCCAAGCAAAATGATTTTCTGATCTATAGTTCATTGAAATTCCAGTACAATGCAAGAAGCATCAAGCAACAGCTTGTGTTACTAGCATAAGAATTCAAGTCTTTTATTGGAAAGAACTATCAGTTTACTGGAAGAATTGAGTTTAATATTTACTTTCTACCTTTTGTGGTATCTGAAATGCTGTTTAGCAAGGCACACATCATGTCTCCTTCAATGTGGTGAGGATTTAGGATGCAAGCTGACCGCTGGGTCATCTTAAATTGGTTTTCCAGTTCCAGGAAGCTTTTATCTCCAGAAAGTACAGTGAAAGGAATTTGCTTGGGCAGGTGCTCATCCAGACGACCAGCCTGTAGGGTAACAAATGACAAGTACTGAACTCAGATTATGTTTTTCTCTCGTGGCATTTGGTTAGCTTTGTGCAAGATAGGTCTTCATTGCTTTCCACAGCAATTTACTCCTGCTTTTATGATCCAAGCCACATTATACCACTGTGAAAGGTACTGTTTCAACAGTTTGATCCTGCATTTCTTCTCTACATACAACAATAGATACAGATAATGACTACCAGAACAGTACAGAGTATGGAACAAATTCCTAAAAAGCAGCATTTTAGAACAATCTCCACGTAAAATAAGTCATCTGTCCAGAGCATTTTAAGAATAACACAGAAAGTGAAACATAACATACAACCACTGTTGCAAAATGTGCTTATATAATGAGGTATTAGTAGTTTTATCTAACTGATAAAGCACTATATGACATCAAGCTGCACCAGGGGAGGTTTAGATTAGATATTATGAATTTTTTTTTTACTGGAAGGGTTGTCAAGCATTTTAACAGACTGCCTGGGGAAGTGGTGGAGTTGCCATCCCTGAAAGTGATCAAAAATTGTGGGTATGGCACTTAAGGACATGGTTTAATGGTGAACACGGTGGTAGTGCTGGTAGTGCATGATATTAAATGTTTTTTCCAGCCTTAACAATTCTATGATTCTACATAAAGAACATAAGTCCCCATGGTATCCCAGGTTCCTGTCCTTCACATTCCCAACCCTGCCGAAGCTCAAGGTCTACTGAACAGAGGCACTGCTTGTCAGCTCAACACAGTCTATGAAAGTGGCACCCATTCAACTCCACTTAAAGATGGCCTAACACTTGGGCTACCTGGAGAGAGAGACGAGTTAAAGAGAAACGGTAAGAATTGTGGGGTTTTTTCATTCTGCATTCCCTGAGCAGCTCTCCTTCTCCTCCACAACAGACTGATGTCCTATTTGGGCTAACTTTTAAATCACTTCTCAGTTGTCTGCCTCCACTCAGTCCAGTGACAGGTTTATCATTCTTTATAACGGACACATAAGTCTCATGAAAAGAATCTAAGACTCTCACCTGCAATTAGTATTTAACACCAAAAGCAGATATCATCTGCCACTCTCCTCTGGGTACAGAGACACAGCAATAAAGACAGCATGCCCTAACTTACATGAACACAGAGAGCAAAGTCTGCTGCTTCTCTTCTGGTACCGCAACGTGGATGAAGAAAGAAACATCCAATCCTCTTAAGATAATTGTAAATTTTGCACTGCACTGGAGGTTTCCAGTTGCTGTATCCTCCTAAACAGTGAAGAAGAATAAAATTATTAACAAAAAACCCCAAACAAACCATGGGTTTGGGCAAACACACCTCTATGAATTAAGAATGCAAGAAGGCAAAAGCAAAGGTAGATCTGTCTTTAAAGGCAGAATTTATTTTGACCAATGTGAAAGCTAAAAAAACCTGCATAACCAAAATCCTCTCAACCTCATGTTCTTTAGTTAGAAAGTAAAACAGAAAAAAAGAGTAGTGTGGTGGTTTGGACTTGGCCCCCTGCCAAGTGCCCAACACCACAGCGAAAGCTTTCCCCCCCACCCCTTCTTATGAACAAAGGGGAAAGAAAGGAAAAAAACCCAAAACCGAAATAACAAAGCTATAGCAGTGTATATATATATATATTACACTTATATACAGTTACAATACTATATATAAAAAACAAAATCCCAACACCCCAAAACAGAAGGGGAAAGATAAAAACAAAACCAAACCAGATATATCCAGCCAATAAAGAACTAGCAAATGAAATCTTAATACTTTCCTTAAGAAAGCAGAGATCTCTCAAGGTCGGGAACAAAGCAACAGCCTCTCAAAAGCTCACAGGCCTACCCCCACACGAAGGAGCCCCACTGCAGGGAAAGGTTGCTGCTTTTTCCAACTCCACTGGAAGGGATCTAACTTCTAACCTCCTCTCCCCTTCCATTTATATTTCTGCTTATGTAAAGAATAAAATGGAATACTGGGATATGGGTACTTCCTTAGTTTCGACCTGGTTACCAGGAATAGGCCTAAAACCAAACCATTACAAGTAGTTAGCCTGATACTACTCATTCAATTTTGTATGACGTTTTTGTTCTAATTCTGAAAAACTTATCTTCTAGATAATCATGTACTTTTAGACTCAGGAATGGGTTTTTTTCCAGTTTGAAGTATGGTTATGGTTAATGGGCAAAAGCAGAGGAACTCTGGGAACACAGAATAACTAACAGAAATGCTTCTCTTAGGGGAACCTGTACTGCAGGCATTACAGATATATGAGATAGATATAGATATATATAGATATATACAGACAGATATGCTAAACCTGACTAACATGTCACATATCAGAACTCCTTAAAAAGAAGGTCCAAGAACTGGAACAACAGCTGAAACAAATGTTAGAATCCTAATAAACCCCTGGATGCAGTCAAGGATAAGCAAAATGACGCCACAACTGGGAAAAAAGTGCAGAAATTTTCTCAGCAGTATCCTTAAACATGTAGATACTGGCTAAGAAAATATTTGGATAGTAAAGACGAGCTGAGTAATGTGTCTGCTACAGATAAAAAACAATACCTTGTATTGTTTTTTATCTGTAGGCTGAAACAAGTTGCAAGGGAAGGGAAAGAAGTAGGAAGTCTTTCAAGAAGAGAGGGAAAACCAGAGGAGCTTGCAGTTACTATGATACCATAAAAAGGCAAACAAATTAAAGGACAATTTGAAGAGAGCAACTAAAAATTTCATAATATTCCCAATAGCTAAGAAATAATGGATCTGCAATGGGGAGGAAAAAGTGTTGCTTTATCTGCCAGCTGACAGAGTGGCTGGATGTAAGGAAGGATTTTGAATGAAAAATGAAAGCAGTCATTGGTGGCACTTCACATGAGGACATGGGAAACTAAGTCTCAAGTGCATAGGCTGCAGAGGATGGTGTATGCCAACATGGCCACCCCCATCACAACAAACAAAAACCTTCCTCGGTAGATTTCTCCTGGTTTTTTTTCACCCTTTTCAGCCTAATGGCAAGAAGAAGGTATCAAAAATTATCTCAAAGATTTATTAAGAGTCTACATAGAAATGATACAGTGGTATCTGTCTATGAGAAAAAAATGCTATTTGCAACTTGTTCTATTCTATTGTGACAGCCTCAGTCACTGCTATTTGGGAAAGATTTGTAATCACCAAACCTGGGGTTTGGCTGCATAAATGTACAACATAAGCATTTGACCAGGACAACTGAAAACGATGAAAGAACTGTATTCAGTCTCTTTATTTTTTAGCTCACAAATGTATGAAGACAACTGAGTATCTGAAGACAGAAACCATGCAGAGTCTGGACAGTACAATGGAAGAACTCAAAGCAAAGATAAGGCTGTACTAGCAATAAGAGTAACCGAAATTATGCAGACTTATCACATAAAAACTTATTAAAAGATTCAGAAATGTTGTTCAGGAAATGCAGAAAAAAAAAATAGAAGAGACAAGGATGTTGCTATATTTTCATAGACTAAACAAACAAGACTAGCATGCCTCAAGTAACTGTGCAGACCATTATTATTATGAGAGGGTATCTACAACAATAAATCCAGGTGTGTCTGGGAGACTTAGTGCTCCCAGGCTCCAAAACAATAGAGTTGTCACTAATAAACTGCTAAATTCTTCTCTAATTTAAATATGGCCCATTTTAATCACACGTAACTCCTCAGCACTTTTTTTTTAGTTCAGGTGCACCAGAGACCATTCCCACGAGGCTGTGCTGTGCCATCAGACACCTGTGTCTGGAACATCTCTGGGCACAGAGTCTTAACTAGCACAAAGGTACCTTTGGGTAAGAGTATCGTTATTACTAGAAGTTCCTGACAACAGACTGGTAACACTAAGGTTGTATTATGATATTTCTCCTTAAGTCAGAGAAGAGAAATTTCTGACAATACAGCTCAGACATCCCTGGGTTCAAACAATTTTTTCTTACTGAATCAAACCAGCATTTTAACCTTGCAAAATAGTAACAGCAAAGGGATGCTGTTGGCAGACTCTGTAAAACAACATGATCGTTTTCCCTTTCAACCCAAACAATTCTATGATTCTGTGAAACTCATGGCAATGTGAGTTCCATCAATCACCTTGTACTAAACTAAGTAAAAAAAGTCTAAGAATGCAAAATCATGCCTTCTAAAAGTAAAAAATAAAAATGGGTAGCAGCATTATGAGAAGGATTTGGGAGTTAAAATAATCTCCGAGTATTATGCCTATCCTGGTAATTATGAAAACCTAATATGATACAGTTTAAGGAAGTTATCAGGGAAGTCAGAATTCTGGACCAATATTCTACACAAAATAATAAGAGCAGTGGAGTTTAGGATTGAGTTCAAGAAGTTAAAGAACATTTCTGTTACATGGTGCCTGTGACACTGCAACTTAAGAAGCCCTAGTGGCTGCTTGCTCCTGCTCTTCGTTCTCTCAGATTCAAGGACTCTCTGCTCAAGTAAATGTGTAGACTTGTTAATCTTATCTTCCAATTGCCTTCAAACATTTTTTACCTTGAAAGCCCCAGATAAATGTCCCTTGGTTCAGGTTAGCTGGCAGCTGTGTGAAAAAGCTTCCCCAGTTGTCCAGATCCACCAGCACAATGTGAGTCATGGTACTCAGGTAGTCAAGATCAGGAAGATCACCATCTATCAACAGGATAAAAAAACCCCCATGTTTAAAATTCACCTGACTTTCTGGTCAATCAACACACATCAACTTGAGATACATTTCTGCAAATTCATGTATTCAACTGTTATATAAGCAAAGTCACAAAACATGGTCCTATTTGGCAACTGCATAGATTTTAAAATCAACTGAATTAGCATTTAATCATGCACAAATCAGACATAAAAGTAGAATCTGGCTATATGATGGTGTGGAGCTGGACAGTTTTGTGGTAAGTACAGAAAGCTTGTTGTCCTGCACCAAGACATTTTAACAGTCCACTTAATATTCAACTGTGCACCCCCAACTATGGCAAGTATCTGTGACATTCCATTGCTTGCATGCACATAAAATGTAAAATATTTAGGTATGTACTTTTTGCTGTACATCTAACATAAAGGTCAACCTCTTAATCAAAAATATTATGACACAGTAATTAAGAAACACCTCCAATTTCTGAACACAAGGTACATTTTCAGCATACTCGATGTCATTCTTAAAAGTGATCATGAACTTAAAAAAATTGCATGTTCAAGAAAAAAAAAACCACACTACTGACTGAGAATATAAATTCTCAGGTGATAGTGCTTTTTGGCAAGCTAAGAAAACTGAGGAGATGGTGATATAATAGGACTGCCCACACAGAAAGCACTACCAGGATCATAAATATTTACAGAAGTTACTCTTGAATGTGTAATATAGATCCCTTTTATATTTCTACGCATTGGATCTCTGAGGTCCTTGATTGTCCTCTTCCTTTTAACACCAAATTATGCTCCAAAATTATTTGAAAACTAAATGTTTCAGTCTCAGGACTCTTAAAACAGTGTGTGTTAGAGACAATAATATTTTTCTAATACTGAAAGTAGTTTTCTACATACTTTCACTAAGTTCTTCAGAGCGTGCCAAGTCCTCATTATTTTCTTTCTTTTGCTCTGTTGGTCTCTGCAGAGGAGACAACTGTGCTCTGTCCTGAGTTTTGGATGGAGATGCTTGAAGTTGTAGCCTGTGAGGTTTTCTGACCTGACAAGCCCCACTTGCTGTGAACTTGAATACTGGGTTTTCTGATTCTGATGCAAGACTTGATATATCAGGTTTCTGCAAGAAGCAGTGTTTCATGTGATAGTGTTGATGTGCACTGGGAAGATCATTAAAGTTTTTGTTGCATGCAGCACATCTAATGACGTACATCTCTCCCTTAGGTTTCAGTGACGTGTGACTCTTGAGATGACTCTTCAAATCAGCAATATTCTGTGCCGTTGCAGAACACAGACAGCATCGAAACCATAGGTTTCCTTTTTCCAACATGGCTTTCTGACAATTCTCATAATCATTTTTCCTGTTTATTTTGGAAACATAAGTTGTCCGGCAACCACAGGTTAAAAGGTCTCCTTGTTCGACTGGGAGGAAGTCCTCCTCTTTTTTTATTGATACTTCCACCTGCTCAGGCACAAATGTGTAGTCTGTGCTATGAACCTCCTTATAATGGATTAGAAATTCTTCTTCTGTGTCAAAGAAGAGGTGACCACAAAGGCCACAGAAATATTTAGTCTGTGTCTCCTGATTGTGATGCTCTTGGAAGTGCCGCTCCAGTGTTCCTACTTTCCGAAAGTGATTTCTGCATAAGCCACAGGAGTACCTGTGAAATGCATGGCTTTCTAAGGACATGCAATGTTGTTTAACACTCTCTTCAGACTCAAACATCTCCTCACAAATGCGGCACTGCCATTTTCCCGCAATAGGACTCCTTTCAGGGGAGAGTTCCATTGGGCTAGGAATGCAGTCTTTATCTTCACCTGCAGAAATGCATGCTGTGTCAGAAGCAGATGGCATAGGTTCATCTTCTACATCTTGCTCATAATAGTAACTGTGTCCACCATGAAATTCAGTTACGTGTCCCATAATGTCCTCTTCTCTAAGATCTACAGAGCATGCTCTGCACCAGAGAAGAAAATTAGTCAAGTGTGCTCCTCCATGAAATCGACTCATATGGAGACGGATAATGCTTGAATTTTCAGCAAGCTTTCCACACACAGCACACTTGTGACAGATCCTATTTGCTGATAAAATGTGATTTTCTACCAACTCTTCCGTAAAAAACTTTCGAAGGCATTCACAAAACCAGGCTTTTACTTTGCAAGCACTACCTTGACTTTGGTTTGCTACATTATCTTCACTGTTATCTTTAAAATCACTCTTCCTTTTTGAAGGAGTAGACCCCATTTTACTGGCAGACTCATTTGAAGTCAAATGTCTTTTAAGCAGTGGTCTTGACCGATCCACAATATGGCACAAATAAGACTGATTTTTCTGTTTTCCATTGATATGACAGAACATCAAGATGGACTCTTCCATTGTAGTAAAAACTCTAACGTTATGTTGAGTGGTTTGTTTATGTTGGGTTATCTGATTCTTATCAGCAAACAGTTCATCGCAGTTCTCACAGTAACCTTTTGTTTTAAATATCTCTGCGACTTGGGAGATGCTTTTCTTCGACAGTGCCACAGGCCCAGAATTATGACAACGCATTCTAGAATGGATTAAAAACGTAAAGAAGTTATATCATAACCTGAAACATTTTTAAACTTTTGGATGTACTTTGAAATATTACCTAGTAGCTACAGCAACCGGTGCATGGAAGTAGTGTCCCCTGTATACTAGCTTGCCAACAAAACCATGCAATGTGTGTCTAGTCTCTGCACTTTAAAGAGAATTAGGTGCTAATCTCCAAAGCCAGCACTAAGATCGATGCTTATGTTGTTGACTCTATACATTTTCAAAATCAAACACTGTCAACTTAGAAACAGCAGAACAGACATCAAGTTCTGTTGTTCCATTACAGAAAATACAAAAAGGATCCTGACATTGATAAGCATTCTGCAGTGTGGGGTAAGAGACATGAAGGGAGGCAGGTTTTTGATAGCTTACTCAGGAAGTCAGTATTCTGATGGCCCTACTTGCCTGGAAATCCACTAGGACCACTAAAAACACATCTGCCTATCTTCCACTGATCTATGGGTGTTCACATTACAAAGGTAGCTGTCTTACACAAACCTGAAATGAGCTGTTAATTCCATATGCGAGCGTAGTATCTTGTAGCAGGACATGCACTTCACTTGGAAGGGAACCTCTTTGCACAGAGATATCAGAAGGTTCTTCGCATAGGTTGGAAAAGGTAAAGGATGGCCAGGCTTCATTTCATCTATAAAATGGAATGGTAGAAAGTGCAAGTTCTTTTATAGTATTTCAGCTTTCTGATGACATAGTTACCGTTGTTATTTGTTTGTCACATGGTTCAGAAAGCAAGTTATCATGTCTCAGGTGGCCCACAGTAACTGTGCTATGGAAGCTTTAACTAAAAAGACTGAATTTTTTAAACTTCTGTTACAATCTCATTTCTGAATCTGTTTGGATCTTGCTTTTTCATACTCAGTGACTGACTCTACTTCCCTTTCCCTCCTTCTACAACACCAGGTCAGATATGTCTCTTAGGAAGGTTCTTATTGATTTTCTTCTGTTCAATCTATGACCAGATGTCTATTCTTACCACATATATATATTTTTTTAAGCCATATAGTGCTTAAAAAGCACACAATTCATTTAACAAGTTCCCACATACTCTGACCACCTCTTTCTCTCTTTCCCATCCTTAATGTTAATTCTTACATTCTTAGATGCAGGACTTTCTGTTGTTCAGAGTACATGCTCACATCTACATTCAGGTACCATTAGAATAAAAAAATTCTATTGAAAAGAGAATGGGGAATGGCTTATGGATTAAATGTTGTTCATGTTCTGCATCTTAGGAGGCAAATTCTCTTTGATTTTTCAGTTTAGTAAGATGTGATGATCAGTAGGCAGTAATTTGACGTTATGCCTTTCAGTGAACTTCACTGGCAGATCTTACACCATGCTGGTAATTATTAATCATGAAGACCTACCAACGCAAAGGAAAAACTGGAGCACTCCATTTTTTGTTCTGAGCTAAGAACTATCTGCCTCTAAAGAAAAAAAAAACAACACTAACTTGTGCTTTTAATCTTTTCAAAGCAATAGCTCACCAGGAATCTTTTTTAAAATCTATGACTTGAATTTAAAAGCATCTGCAGTCATCATATTCAGAATTAATAACCTATTTGAGAATAAAAGTACATTAGACCTTCAATCCCTAAGAAAACATATAACCATGCATATGACTGCCACTTCCACGAAGATGGCAGTACTGACTCAACCTGCAGGACAACGCCTTCAAAGCCTATCTTTTCTGCACACTTCCAGCAGCCGCCCTGGGGGAGGGCAGAAGTCAAAGATATAGTTATGAACACGAGAAATAACTATACCAATCCTTTTGGCCAAACAGGCTTATCCTAAAACCTAAAATATCTAAAATATGGCCACTACAATATCTAAAATAAGGCCACCTTCTGCATAAGAAGTCAACTCCATCTATGTCAGCTGTCTCAGCCATTTAGCTAACATGAAAGTAAATGCTTCAATGCCTCTTGCTTGTATCAGGAATAAAAAGTCAGTACAGCTATGACAAGCATCAATCCTGTTTTCAAGCCCCTGATCACACAGATATTTCCTGTGAACTCCTTTAAGTGTGGTTCAGGATGTTACCAGCTCACAACATAACCAGTATTTCAGCCTTCAGCAGCAATGAAGTCAGTGCAAGCCATCAGACAAGCAGCACTGTCCCAGCTAACCAGGCTAAATTGGCAAATATACACAGAAGAAATTTTCACAGGTCTTTGTCACTGGCAATGCCAAGGACACTGACAACAGCCTCCAAGCAGACTACAGACAGTACAGTAAGGGGAAGGAACTCCACAGCCAGTCTCACTGGAACTGAAAAAGAAATCTTTTTGTTTTAGTCCAAGTTTCTATCAACAGGCTAAATATAAACTTATTTAGGACAGTAGTTGCACAGTCACTGGAGGATGAGATGTTTATGTGAGAGACCTGGTGGCTTCTCATTACAGCAAGTGTGATGGAGGAACCATTTCTACATAAAAATACAAATTTTAAAGCATCACATTTAAGACCTTAAAAGAAAAATAACAATTCATTAAAAACAAACTTTAAACTTTAAGCTTTTTTAAACAGCAGAAAAATGTAAGTCAATTTGTATCATAAGGATGAATTACCAGAAGAAATTAAAAGCAGTACACTTAGTAGCAACGTACCACTCAAGTGAGAATTCTGGAGGATGTGTTTCTTTTCTGACATATGCTGCAAACACTCTTCACTTTTCGTGAAAAGGAGGAAGCAGTTTGGGCATGCAAAACACTGAATATGCTGTGGAGGGAGACCTTTTTTATGGCCATCATTTTCATTTAGCTGGAAGAGAAAATGATCTATTTAGGAAAAAATTAAGCAAAGAAACCAGTCCCAGGTTCTCCTCATGTCGTTCTACTCCACTCTACCTTCTGTGGCAGTATTTTCACTTTTAGGTTTTCAGCTACCACATCTATGTTTATTTACAGCCTACCTCTATGCACTTCAGCTCATAAGACACAAGGGATTGGCCAAACTTCCATGGTTAAACTCAGCAACTCATCTATCCTTACTACTCCAGCAACTTCTCCATCCCCTTCCTGTACCACCTTGCAAGCACCTTCCCTAGGGACTATGGGCTCCAATTCTTAGCTATTCCCTTGACTCTGGCTCTCAGAAAAAGCTCCTTCTATCACCAAAGCAGTTGCTTTTCCTGATGTCAGTTCTTCCCTAATCTTGCTGGCCTCCAGTTCCTCAGAATGCTGCTACTCAGAGTAGCCTGACAGGTTCATGACTTTTAGAAAAGTCAACTCCTTCCACCTTCCTTACTTTCTACATCAACTTTGGATCTCTGCCTCCAGGGCAAAAATCCTTTGTTTTACTTCTGTTATTTTTTGCTTGCTTCTTTATAAGTCACTTAATGAATCTTCATTATATGCTTATGCTTTCTTCCACAGCTTTGATTAGTATTATCTCCCCATCCTTCCACACCAAAGTAATCCATTCTTGCCTGCTGCAAGGGTCACTCCTTTCCCCAAACCCGGCTGCAAACTCCTGCTAATGCCCTTGGACATGTCACAGGCACACAACTTGGAAGCAACAGAAAAAGAGCAGGGATAAATTACACTGCAGTCTTCCAAGCTTGTCAGGTATCAGTATGCATCAGGAGTTACAACTGCAAGCTAAAGTTATTCTGATTTTCAGAATGTCTACAACTTCCTTGAACTTAACACAGCTTTTGGAGACTGAGTACTCAACAATGTTTGTTATTAAAACACCCAACTTTGAAAATGCTATCCATTATGCAGTTCAATACCAGATTGCCTAAATAAAACCACACACCCAGAAGGTAACAGCTAAGCATCTGTTATGCAACTCAGGTTTTACAGTAGCATATTATGAAGAGGAGAGAACAACCAACAAAAAAGCAACACTACTAGCTTATATTCACAACTCAAATGCTAGATTATCCTTTCCCTTCTGTAAGTTAACTAGTGAGTAGCAGCAAATACCTCTATTGGAGAGACTGGAAACAGATAAAACAGTGCTATCTGAATCACTCAAGTTTCTTTTCTCATTCTGTTGCTTCTTTCCCCTGTCCTCTAGCTCCTTTCTTCTGCTTGCTGCCTTCATCTTTCATATTTTTGAAGATGTGAAAAAGGGAAGACCTTTCAACACCACCAACAAGAGGGACAAGAGGCTCAAGATTGTGATCCTCTTGAAAGTATGCCAAAAAGTACAATCTAATGATCAGATCTAAAGAGAATACTGTCAGACTACACCAGGTGTTTGAAACACAAGAGAGTAAGAAAAAATAAACTAAACTGTCTTAAGACTAAAAGAATAGAGGTGAGAGAAAGAGGGTTAAAAACGAAAACAAAAACTGGATAATTATACGTCTTGAAAACTCTCTACTACATTCAGTCAGGCGAGTTACTTATCCTTATGATCTTGCCTTAGATAAAAGATGATCACTATACTGCTGAGAGGTTGAAAATCTTTCACAGCATATCACACAGGCAACAGCATTATTTGGGGGTCCATGTAATGTGACAGTTGGGTCACAAGGAGAATGATCAAACCTGGAGAGGAAGAAATAATTAACAAACTAGTCCCCTCTAAATAGTTAAAAGGATTTTTTTTTTAAATGAGAAAAGATCTATCTTTTGAAGCTGTTGGACAAAAACCCCTATCCAATCAACCTAAACTGTAAAAATTCCTCTCTTCCCCTATTATTAACTGTATCAGCTGAAATACCTCGTATAGAGGTGAATCTCCCTGCAGCTTACCTTTTATAAGGGTTACTCTGCAGAGGAACCATACTGTTTTTAAAAGAAGTAATAAAATCTCAATTTCCCACAGAGGGATTTAAATTTTTTTTTTATACCTCCTTGCACTAGTTCTGGCTGGGATGGAGTTAATTTTACTTGAAGCAGCTTGTACAGTTGTTGCGTTTTGGATTTAAAAACAACAGTGTTGATAGCACAGAGATGTTTTAGTTATTGCTGAGCAGCGACTGCTCAGTTTGTTTTTCAGACTGCCCCACCAGCATGGAGGCTGCAGGTAGGTAAGCTGGGAAGAGACACAGCTGGGACAGCTGACCACACCTGGCCAAAGTGGCAGCCTATAGCAGACATTGTGCTCAGCAATAAAAGCTGGGTGAAGAAGGAGGGGAAGATAGCAGGGATTACATGTGAAAAAGCTCTGCTTGTTTGTCTCCTTATATTGCTTTGCTTGTGAATGGAGCTTTTGCTTTACTTATCAAACTGTTTTTATCTCAGCTGAGAGTTTTCTCACTTTTAACCTTCTCATTCTCTTCCCCATCCCAGCAAGATGAGTGAGTGAGCAGCTGTGTGAGCCTGACTTGCCTACTGGGGTCAATCCATGACACTTCCATCAGCTTCTAACCTTACCATCTTCTCCACAAACACATTCATTAGTTAAAAGGCAGTATCTGCTGGAATTGACCACAGACACATTGAGTCCTGACTAGCAATCATCAGCTATGAACAGATGTCTGACCTATAGCTCTTGTTCCTCTTTCCATTCATTAGGGGCTCTTTTTTTTTAACCTTACCATCAAATTGTGTTAAGTTAGACTTTTGCTCTTTTTCAAGTTTGAATGATAATACAATAGAGCTGGAGAACAGAAATCTTGTTTCTCAAAAAACCCATATATTACAAAATGCTCAACAAAAAAAAATGCTCTCAAAATGGAACTCTGTCAGTAAAGGCAGTTTAAAGTAGACTTGATGCTGATGTCCTAAGTTAGAGCATATTCTTTCATTGTGATATCTTGCACTGAGCTCTTGCACTATGTCCTTACCTTTGAAGGTGACCTAGAAGAAGATGTACATTATCAAACTCTCTGTTACAATGCATCACAGGACAGCATTTGGGACTGCTGTTGACTTGTGTCTGAGCTGTCCTCTTACAAGCACCCCTTTTTCCACCATTAAGAGAGCCTGGTTTCAGACCTGTGTTATAAAACAACATACTTAACCAGAACATAAATTATAGAGGTTTAAGAAAACAAATAACACACAAGCCCTAAAGAATTTAAAAATCAAGTTATAGTGATTCTTAAAAGCAATCTA
Organism: Pyrocephalus nanus; assembly: GCA_038380795.1. NCBI lineage: Eukaryota > Metazoa > Chordata > Aves > Passeriformes > Tyrannidae > Pyrocephalus > Pyrocephalus nanus. The sequence continues at coordinate 25,384,943 of CM076260.1, read as the reverse complement.
ACAATGTACAATCCTACTCAGGAAGTCTGCTCTTTCACTGTCTTCAATCCTCAGTAGTGTAATTTTTTAAGCACTTTCACATCCTTCATCCAGGCATTATTTGAAATTCATTAAACATCCTGGAGTTACACTTACTTATGTATGTAGACATCTTCCTAAGCAGCAGTTCAATAGTACTTTTTTTAATTTCTAGCAGCTTCTCTTATAAAAATTGTTAACATGGCCTTAGTGACTTTCAGATTTTGTATTTTAAATTTCCTAAGCGGGAAAGCTTTAGAAGAATGGATTTTATGGAAATGAGTGTTTAAGAACTTTCAAATGCCACATGCTAGCAAAGTTAATATTGTAGGATGTGGTTATGCACACGGCACCTGCAAGCCCAATGAATTATTATATGTTCTATTCTCCAATTCAGGATTTAGAAACATTCACTGAAACTGAGTTTTGTACACTTACCTGGCATTTTTAACCACTGGTCCACACATAACCTTGCAGCTTCTGTATCACTATGTTCCCGAATAAATTCTAATTCTTGCAACCCGTGAGCATACTGGGAATCAACCTTCTCCTGAGAGGGAAAACATACCAGGCAAGGCGGTGATCAAATTTTTTTTTTTTAAAAATCAAAGATTAAGTATGTATCCCAAAACTTACATATGGGTTTCTAAAAACTCGAGTTAAAAACCAACAAAATCCACACCCACAAAAACCTAAAGGAGGGGAAAAATAAATAGAAATGAATCAAGTTGTAAGATTTTAACACAATAAAGATAGAACACAAAAGCAATTAAACAAAATTAAAAAACAGTAATTTTTTCCCCCCAAAGTTCAAGAGCTGCATCTTGGGTCTATTAATTTACTTTTACTGCAATTACTGAAGTTTCTGAAGCATGCACATAAATAAGATTATAATCTTATAAAGAGAAACAAATCATCATGAAGTTTTAAAAAAGCAACACAAAATCATTATTGAAACCAAAGAGTCAATTTGTTCCACTGACAAGGAAAAAAATAGGCATCTTCACGTTGAAGACTAAATTTAATTCTGAAACTTGCATTAACTGATGAGGTGTCTTCCTCCACCCAGGAGGAAAATATTCATCTTTAGCAAAGGATTTTTTAGCTTTCATTCTCAAAGTACATTGAAAGCTACATAGTTATCTCTGACACATGGAAAATGGTATGTGGAGACATTAACAGATTGCCAAATTCTCTCTCAGTAAAGGAGACAGGAGAGGGATGTAGGCCTCCAGACTTCAAGGCTACCTTGGACTATATCTAACAGCCTTTTACTCTGTTGTATTACAGTTGAATAGTCTAGTGTAGACTATAAAAAGCTGTAACTGTAGTACAGTCATGTGATTTTAAGTGTTGAGAAAATTAGGCTGGAAAGTCAGCATGTTCCACAAATCCTGAATTTGACTCTGTCCCAGTTCAATTTCATAAAGTTCTTGTAATCCCCATTCCTTCAAGCTGTCCAGATTCCCACTGAGAGCAGCCCTTCCATTAAGCCTACTGGCTGCATCTCCCAGTTTGTAACAGAAGTAAGAAGTACTAGCCTTTCAAATCTCTGCCCAATGCAATTAATAGGATTCAACTTCAAAATTATGCCTTAAACACAAAAAATTTTATCACATTATAAAATATTACTCAATACAGAGACTTAATGTGGCAAACACTTTCCCAAAAATCTCAGACAAAAGCAAGTAAATAAGTAGGCTTGCTGCATGGCTGTTTGTGATAACACTTATTTTTCAATTACTTGACAAGAGTAATTGATGTTAAGATTGCTCTGCTAGGTATACAAACAAGAGAACAAGTTTTTGCCATTGATTTTCAGGAATTTAGTTTTTTCCTATCCTCAGGAACTGCAATAAGACTAGCAAATTAATCAGTTAAAAGCCACTGAAGAGACAAAGTCTGTATTGTTTTTTGAATGATGCTGCAGAAGCCTAGTTGCTACTTCCAGGCCTGGCTCACCAATCATTTTATTTATTTAGTAGTGAAAACAATGACACTTGTGACTACAAGGCCTTTAAGATGTAATTCTACCAAAACAAAATACTTCCAGTACCTTAAAGGCTTTGTTTTTCTCTTCTTTTTGCTGCTTCTCTACTTCAACATGTCGTGCCAGACGATCCAGGGTTGATGCAACTCGTTCTTTCTGATAGTCAATGTGATCCTTACGCTTAGGTCTCTACAATTGGAAAGTTAAACGCTTACTTGGTTTAAAAAGGCACTAATACAGTGAAAAGTGATGCCCAAGCATTAGGACATAATTCAGTACAGATACTCTTATCCTAAGTTCCATGGTCTACCTTGCTGATTTTCTCTTCCTATTTATCAACATCAGTAACTTCTATTAAAGCAGCAGCTAAAACAACCCTCCTCTCCACTTATTCGAGGCAATTCATCATAAACACTAGTCTCACCAAAACAGTAGAGGAACATGGATGATTGTGCTGGGTGTCATAGAAAAATTAAGAAAATTATTTTAATACTGATTTGAAAGCCCACATGCAGACCACATGAAAAACTTAGAACTGAAACAATTATTGCTCTGACACTGCCTACTATCTTCAGAAAGGCAGATCCTTAGCTTTTTGTAGCATAAGGGATAGGCCATACACTGTAATTTGCTCCTATCACACAACTAGCTCTAGCAATCATCACTGTAGAGTCAGCCTGTGAATATACAGAAGATCCATCTTTCCTTAGGAATCAGTATTATTACAAACATCCTCTACTGTAACACTGTAAAGCAGAAGTCAAGAGATGGCTGCTGCTGCCAAAACCAATTCTCCTAGGGTTAATCACCGCCTCTCTCAAAGGCCCTACAGAGCAGGCACAGTAAGCTCAGGGGACAAACAGAACCTGCTTCTGACTCCTACAGTCTTAGGAGAGATTAGGAAGGATTAGGCAGAGATAAAACCAGGCTGTCATTGGAATAAGGTCCTCCAACCTATACATTTTTCCTTAAAAGTTATTTTAGAAAGAAAAGGCCTGGGAGTAGACCAGATACATTTGCAGGCTAGAAACTGGACACACAGACTTCTGAGGCAGCTTGTAAAGTGATCTTTTTCTTCGACACACTCTCTACCATGACTGAAAGACAAATAAAAAGTTCCAAGCACATTTCAAGGAGGCAAAAATCAGCTCTGGAAAAAAAATGGAAGTGCTGGCATTCTTGCCTTCCACTCAACAGTAGGAAAAAACCCAAAATACTTCAACATTATTTATTTATTTATTTATTGTTAAAAATATCTCTAATAAGGCTTTTATGAAAATTAACCAATAGGAAAAAAATACAGAAGAGCAATTATTTTATTCAACTGAGATCTCCTAAAATACATTACAACATACTCACGTGAACGTAAGAACTGCTGTTAGGTTCTTCATCCTCACTGCTGACAAGATCAATACATTCAAGTACAGGTCTTAAAGGTCCTTCCTGGAATAAAGTGTTACACATGCAAAAGCACTGAATTATTGTCCTTGGAGAAAAAATGTTGCATGCATTATAGCACATTGTCAGTATTAGCATTTCACCAAGGTTTCAAGAAGGTGCAGTAAAGGAAATTCTAGCATGGCAACTTTTCCACTAAACAGACTATTCCACAAAATTGGTAAAACATGCAAACAAGTATTCAAAAATAATCTAATACATAGATATCATGTAGAAAAAAAAATCAACAATCTTGGCTTGCCTAATAACATTATATTCTTCACCTTCTCAATCAACTCAGACCTACATTTTTAAAGATACTCAACCTGTAATAAGTAGCAGCCTGTTACCAAGATAGGAACGGCCTTAGATTTCAGTATGCAATGTTAAATGTTTTTTTCCTTGTTTTTTTCTTTCAGGGTTTGTTTTAGCTTTGTTTCTAAAAACACAAATTCAATTCCAAAAGTGTGATGGCCTAATCTTGGCTGGACACCACGTGCCCACCAAGCCACTCTACCACTCGCCTCCTCAGCAGAGCAAGGTCAGGGACAAAACACGATGAAAAAAGATCCTCCTGGGTCAAGGTAAAGGCAGTTTAATAAAGCAAAAGCAAAGACCACATGTGGAAGCAAAGGAAAACAAAAGATTTATTCTCTGCTTCCCATCATCACGCAGTGACCAACCACTTCCCAAGACGTAGGGCTTCAGTACACCCTGCTCCATGAGATCAGTGATGTAATGGCGAATCACAGAGTGGTTTGGATTGTAAGGAACCTTAAAGCTCATCCAATTCCAACCCCTCTGTCATGGGCAGGGGTGCCCACTTTATCAGGGTGCTCATGTCACCGTCCTTTCCCTTAGCTTTTATTACTGAGTAGACACTACATGATACGGAATATCCCTTTGGTCAGTTTGGGTCAGCTGTCCTGGCTATGCCCCTCCCAAAGTCTTGCCCATCCCATCCTTACTGATGAGGGGGGAATGCTGGGGAGTGCCTTGATTCTGTCTAGTCATCAGTGCACAGCACAGCACTGTGAGGGCTGCTATGGGGAAAATGAACTTCATCTCAGCCAGACTCAATACACAAGAAATTAAACTCCTTGGGCATTTCAAACATTAAGAAAATGGGAAACAGTTCATACACACTTAAGCCCTGAAGGTTAATCCTCTCTGAGCAGATATTCCACAGGCAGGTCACAAGTGTCTTCTCTGTACTGGAATCCAGTGAGGGGGAGGTCATTTTATTTTAAAAGAAAACGCATTTTACCCATTCATACCACATACTGAGAAGCACAAAGACACGTGTCCAAACAGTCTGTCCAGCACTCAGTTTCAAAGATATCCAGGAAGCCTGGTCAGGACTCCATGTAGGAATATGGAGGGCAAACAACCCTGGCTATCAGATCTTCTCTATTCTTCCTAGCTTGACAGCCATATGCTCCTTTTGCATGCACACTTCCCATCTTTTGTCCCTCTTTTCCATTTCCACTGTGAGTCACTAAAGGTTACTGATTCGTTTTGTCTCCTCTTTAGGATGTCTCCAATTCGCTCTCCAATCATACCAATTTTACCATTTCTACTACAAGCTTCCAGCAGAGAGTAGAACATTGGCACAAACATAAAAAAGCAAAACACAGAAGAAAAATTAGAGTCAGCAACCCAAACTAAGCACACAGGTGGTCAGTTTTTTAAAGAAGATGTACTAAATAAAATGTGGAGCTCCATCCATACTCACTGCTGTAAGTCTTCAGTTTTTAAAGGCAAGAAAAGAAGCACTATATCCATATAACGTGATGCTACGCAAAAAACCCCCAAACCCATATCATGCTACAGAATCATCACATGCCAACTAAATAATTAATATAATGAACATGAAACAGAATGAGTAAGTCCACATACACCAAACAAAAATATTCCTAGTGACCCTAACTCACATCCATGGTCACCCATATTGTCTGGCAATATATCGGCAGATACCACAGAGCTGTTATATACTCCATATTTGTGCTTTATTTCTTACAAAGTTAAGTTTTCCAGGCAGAAGGAGGACTTCCTGAAGAGGTACAGGAGGTAGAGTACCATCTCTGCCATATATTTGGCAGTTTCCTCAAGATATTAACAATGAACCGTGTAGGGCAGGGTAGGAAGACTTACTGCCTCTCGAGGAGTAATGGAGAGAAAAGCAGTGTGCAATTGTCCCTACTGCTCTTACTGCGTCTCATTCTTTACATTGTTCCACCTTTCAAGGAAGTAAAGATGTTCAGCTGGCCAGGCATAAACAGTCACCAGCAAGGAAGAGGAATGATATCTTGGACATATAACAGAAGCTTATATGAATCAAGCTGCAGGCCTCAAATTACCCCAAAAGAGTGCTTAATTTTTTATGATTAAATAAAGATAATGTGGCTTTCTAAATGAAACATTAAAAAAATGCTTTACAAATTTATTTTCTATAGAAACTAACAGTCTCTGTACAACTCTTAAGAAATTAAATCTTTATTATAAACAGGTGTTAGCAAGTAAGAGTTCAAAGACACACTCAGACCACCTGACTATCCAATCAGTTCAATAATGTGTTTTGAAATGTTCAGCTCTGATCCTAATAGCTGTACCTTCTTCAAAGGCCAACATTTTCCCTATTTGTGTTTATTTACTCCCTGGGTTCAGCAACTAAATAAAACTTACAAAACTGCCAGATGAAACGCAGAATAAGTTGCTTTCAAGTCTAGGAAGTTCTAGTGACCAGAACAGTAAATTTAAGGCAAGTAATATTACACTTGTTTAAATGTTGTTCGCACACATTAAATGTTCTTTTTCCTTATCAAATTCTGTGCCTTCTTCTATCCAATTTTTGTGTACTGATCACCCCCACACAGGATGAGCCTCAAATTCAGAGTTATGAGAATTTTAATTTTTTTTTTTTTTTTTCCATCTGGTTCAACTAAATAGTAACGCAAAGATGGTGCCAACCCTGAGGATTCCGTCACCGTAGGAGAGTTAAAAAACTGTGGATCAGATAGCTTTGTCCAACACTTTGTAACTCTCCACAAGATGAGCACCACCAATGTGGTCTCTTTCTCCCCCTCTCTCATTTCACTCAATCTTTGGGTAATCAGGCCAAGCTAACAGACACCTTGTCCACTGATAATCATGCAAGGTGTTTTATTTGTTCAGTTTTTAGCTTTAAGTGCATTCAGACCAAATACCCAGTTTATTTAAACAGCACAATTAAACTTTTGCATAATTATACACACACTAGCACACAGAAAACATGAAACTAGCTTTCATGTATGTGACCCCAAACTTATCTTTGACAAATATTTATAAGAGCACAAAGTGTGTATACACTATGTAAACACACATCACAGAACAACTTCACAATAAAATAAATTTTAAAAATTGACACAAGTTGTACTATTTGTGCTCTAGAATTCTGCCTCAACAGACTTCCAACTTTCAGACTGAGTAACTGACTAACATTGTAAACCAACATGCACTTCGAAAGTTTTGATTTCTATAGCCCAGCAAATACAAAAATTCAAGTCCTTGGCTGACTTGAGTGCAAGTTCTACTTCAGAGATGCCTCCTAACAGTACTACCATTTTATTCAGCTACTGCTGTGATACAACTGAAAGCTAGAGTGATAAATACTTCAGTTGAATATCTAATATTTAACATCTCAGAGGGAAAGGAAGCAAAATATTTAAATGGTAGCTACTGTGTTTTAGTGAATCACTTGATTTGGTATATTAACTAATTACCCTCCAATGCTTTTGGTGCAAACTGTGGAAACCTGAATTATCTGTCTACTTAAGTGCTACAGACCCCATTACACCTGTGAATTTATTCACTCTTGCCTTATCCTTCCCAAAAAAACAAAATGGGGGCAAGGCCATCCTATCTTAAGAAATTAGGAATAACAGCTTGCATTGCAGATTAAATTATATTTTTCTGCTGGTATGCAAAACTTAGAATGTAATTAAATGGACAAAATATGTTGTAATGACGAATTAAAAGGTGGGAAATTACGTAAGAATAGTTTTAAGTTTCCTGAATGAGGATGAAACTGACTGTAAAAGCTAAAAAACTCTGGCAGCAGCAGAGATTGCCTTTGCTCCATCAAATGAGGACTTTTCGTCATAGCTCTACACTATGAATTCAAACACCCTAATACAGGGTGCCCAGTTTGAATGAAATGGAAAAAAAAAAAACCCAAACAAAGAAAACTGAAAGAAAGAAACAAAAAACCCCACCAAACTGTCAAGAAGAAAAAAAAAAAAGGAAGAAAACCACAGAGATCACATGGCCTACAACTACTTATTGTCTATCAAAATGAGCACAGGTTGAAATACCCCAGTGGCTTCTCAAATTCTATTTATCAGTACCATCTTGTGCACTGGGTCTTTAGGAGATGCATGCAATCGGGCAGCATGCATATGCAACATTTATGGAGCCTATATACTTGCAGCCATACACATTATTATATGGAAACGATGATTCAAAGTTAGCCAAGTAGTCTGGAAATCCTGTTGCAAAGTCTAACGGCAACCTCACTCGAAGCAAATGAGAGATCTGAGGATGCATTGTTGACATTAGGTGATAGCCTAGGGTCACATGCCTTTCCCTATGTATTCATCAGTGACAACAGTAAGCTCCTCACCCCAGGATATAAATCCTGCAAAAGACTAAGCACAGTCATCTTCCTATATCTAGGAGCCTCTCTTGGAAGCAACTGTCACTAGGACCACGAAGGATCTGTATTATCCACGGGCAAAGCCAATAAAATAAAAAGAAAGTAGTTAGAAGTGTTGATTTTAGTTCTTTTCTTTCAGTTCTCTTTCAGTTCTCCTTGTGCTCCAGTAGCCCTTCTATCATTATGCATTCCAAGCTATATTAGCTTCCTCATTCTTTGCCCAGTTTGAAGAAAATGAAGCTTTTACAATCATGATAATACAATTATGGAATGGTTTGGGTTGGAAGGAACCTTGAAGATCATCATGTTCCAACCCACCTGCCCTGGACAGGGACACCTTTCACCACACTAGGTTTTCCGGAGCCCCATCCAACCTGGCCTTGAACACTTGCAGGGATGGGGCATCCACAACTTCTCTGGGCAATCTGTTCCAAAGCCTCACTGCCTGCACAGTGAAGAACTTCTTCCTAATCTCTAATCTAAATTTACTCTCAGTTTGAAGCCATTTCCCCTTGTCCTATCACTACACGCACTACATGTAATTAGTCCCTTTCCATCCTTCTTTCAGGCTTCCTTCAGGTACTGGAAGGCCACAACTAGGTCACTCTGAGGCCTTCTCTTTTCCAAGCTGAACAATCCCAATTTTTCTAGTCTTTCCTCACAGGAGAAGTGCTCCATCCCTCTAATGAACTTGGTGGCCCTCCTCTGGACTTGCTCCAACAGGTCAGTGTCCTTCCTGTGCTGGGGGCCCCAGAGCTGGATGCAGCACTCTAGGTGGAGTCTCATGTCAGTGGACTAGAAGGGACAAAATCCCCTCCTTTGAACTGCTGGCCATGCTGCTTTTGATGCAGCCTATCATACAGTTGACTTTCTGGGCTGCAAGCCCACACTGCCAGCTTGTTCACCAACACCCCTAAATCCTCTGCTGCAGACACAAGTGAATGCTTGTATGTACATAAGGAACTTCGAACTCATCATTAAATTTTGACCAAATCAATTAAAAAAATTAAGAAGTCGCTGAGATACTCAACTGTTTAAAATCTTTGCAAAAATCCTTCATACTCAAGCATCTAAATAGCCCTGCAGAAAAAGTCTGTACATTGAGCTTAGGCTTTAATCAAGCACCATATAAAATAGAGTGGGAAAAAAATCTAGTTATTGTTCAGCATATTGCTCAAAAATGAGACAAATCCACAGGAAACCAGTCATTAATAATCTTGGCATCAATTAATCACTTGATCTTATTCATATAACTTGGTCCTTCAGAAAAAATGTCTTTAGATGTGTAGATGTGGCACTTAGGTACATGGTTTAGTGATAGACTTAGTGCTAACAGTTGAGTCAATTAGGGACATGGCTTAGTGGTATACTTGGTAGTGCTGGGTTAACAGTTGGAGTCAGTGATATTAATGGTCTTTCCCGACCTAAACAACATGTTTCTGTGTAACTCTGCCATTTAGCACCACTTTGCTGATGACAGATTGAGTCTAGACCACAAGCAGCATGAAAAACATTCTGCTTTTATTGGACATCCAATAGATAAAAGTGTCTTAAATTTACATTCACATAAGACATGTCAGTATCAGATTAAGTGCTGTACTGTAGCTATTAGAGAGGGCTTCACACCTTGAGAGGACTGTTTAAGGCCGCTAACCTATGATTTCCTTCCTCTTCTTCTAAACCAAGTACAGTGTTTTTAACATAAGTGGGACTATTCATGAAGCAAAATACTATGTAATGATTACCAAAGTCCTCTACAGTGACTTCTTATATATGTCACTGATCATTGTAATTCCCCACTGACTTGCTGGGTTAATCCAATCCATATTCTCTCTATAGGACCAATGGACATTATCTTATACTCTTCCAAGAAAGGGCACATAAACCTTTAAGATTGACTTGTTATCTGATACAAAGATTCACAAATCAAATTATCTTTAAATTCAAGAATAATGTTTTCCATCAAAATGTAATCACCAGAATAAACAAAGTCCCTCTCCTGTTTTAGTGGACTATTGAGAGTGTACTAATTACAACAAGCAGTGCGCTTCCAGTACAAGATCTACTTACTCCAACGAACTCAATCTCATCTTCACTTTCAGAAGCTGGTGATTTACTCCTGTGAAGGCTGACAGAGCTATGAGACTCCATTATCTAAACAGACAGAAAGCAGAATATGATATAGCATTTTTTTTTTTTTTTTTAACTACACAGCATTTTCTATTTTACGCCTGCTTTGGCTTTACAATCTATCTGCACTCAACAAGCCTGTCTCTCATTCACTGACAATTATCACGGATACCCAAAGAAGAAATAAACGACTTGGACTCGAATCACGCTGCTGTATTTTTCCAAGTACGCAAAACACGGCTAAACCTACAAAGCATGCCAACACCTATACTCCTCCAGCAGCCACCGCTGCGGTGCAGCAGCCCAATAACATGCTTGAGTCCGAAACCCCAGCGAGAGCCGAGGCCCGAGCTTCAGCCCAGCGGGGCCCAGGCACGACTGAGCCGGGGCAGGGCCCAGGCACGACTGAGCCGGGGCAGGGCCCAGGCACGACTGAGCCGGGGCAGGGCCCAGGCACGACTGAGCCGGGGCAGGGCCCAGGCACGACTGAGCCGGGGCAGGGCCCAGGCACGACTGAGCCGGGGCAGGGCCCAGGCACGACTGAGCCGGGGCAGGGCCCAGGTACGACTGAGCCGGGGCGGGCCGGTAACAGACGCGGGCGAGCGCGGACGTTTCGAGCAGCCGCGGCCGTGTTGGCTGCTCCGGGACGCTCTAGGACCGCGGCAGACCCAGAGGGCTGAGCCTCGTGCTCCAAAACAAGCGCGGTCCCGCCCAGCTCCGGCCGTGCCCCGGCAGCCCCGCCGTGCCCCGGCAGCCCAGCCCTGCCCGGCGGGCGGGCGGGCGGCGGTGCTGACTCACGTTTGTGGCCCCGCTCGGGCCCCCCGCCCTGCGGGCGCGCCGGGCACGGCCCCGCGGGCGCTGCGCTCAAACCGGCGGCCCCGAGCCCCGCCCCTGCCCCGCTCACTCGCCGCCCCCTCCCGCAGGCACCACCGTCTCGACCCGCCTCGTCCCCGCTTCCTCTGCGGCCCGAGGGCGGCGCGGCGGGCAGGGCTGGGGCGGGCGCGGCTCGCCGGCAGCGGGAGGTGCCCCCGCAGCGCCCCGCGGTCCCCATGGCAGGTGCCTTCGCTATCGCGGCACCGCCATGGCGCGGACCCCGGGCGGCGCTCCGGGCGCTCTCCCTCTCTCGCCTTACCTTCAGTTGGGCTGCACCGAGTTCCTGCTCGGAGGGGGAAACCCCCACGCCGCTTCCGGGGGAGGAGGAGGAGGACGGGCGGCCATTGGGGCTGGCAGCGGAAGGGAGGGAAGGCGGGAAAATCGTCCCTCCGCCTGCCTGTGGGTGCCCAGCCCGCCGGCGCCCAGCCCGTCTCCGGGAGGTGCTGTCCAGCTCAGGCAGCTGCCAAGATCCTTCGTCAGGATCTTACGGGAGGCGATGCCAAGGGCACTAGTGAAGTCCAGATAAACAAAGTTCATTGCTCCACTCATCTACCAGGGCAATCAGTTTATCATAGAAGTTTATCAAGTTGGTCAGGCCTGATTTTCCCTTGGTAATTCCATAGTGATGAATCAGTGGTTTTCTTGACACTGAAGTACCTGGATATGGTTTCTGGGAGTAGCTGCTTCATTACTTCCCAGGGATCAGGATAAGGCTGACCTTATCTGTGTGACCTCCTTCCTGCCCCTCTTGAAGATGGAGGTAGCATTTGCTTTCCTCCAGCCTCAGGCACCTCTCCCAGCCACCATGATCAAAGATTATTGAGAGTGGCCTTGCCATGACATCCGTCAGCTCTTGTCGGTACCTGTGGGTGCATCTTGTTAGGGCTCGTGGACTTTACATATGTCCAGTTTGCTTAAGTATTCTCTGACTTGATCCTCTCCCACCAAGGGTATATCGTTCTTGGTCCAGCCTTTCTCCCTGATTTCTGGAACCTGAGATTTCTGAAGGCTGGTTTTGCCAGGAAGGACTGAGTCAAGGAAAGCATTCAGCAACTCAGCCTTTTCCATGTCCTGTGTCACCAGGTCATCCGTCTCATTTAGCAGTGGGCTTACATTTTCCCTTATCTTCCTTTTGTCACCTATGAATTTACAGAAGCCATTCTTGTCTTTGACGTCCCTAGCTAGATCCAATTCCAGTTGTGCTTTAGCTTTCCTAAATTCATCCCTGTATGCTTGAACAATGTTTCTGTATTTCTCCCAGGTTACCCATCCTTGCTTTTACCCTTTGTATGCTTCCTTTTTGTATTTGAGTTTGACCAGGAGCTCCTTGTTCATCTACACAGGCCTCATGGCGTTGTTGCCTGATTTCCTATTCACTGGGATGAACTCTCCTTGAGCTGAAAGTGATCTTTAAATACTAACCAGCTTCCTTGGGCCCCTTTTCCCTCCAGGGCTGTACCCCATGGGACTCTTCGAGGCAGATCTTTGAAGAGCCAAAATTCATTCTCCAGGGTTGTGAGCCTGCTTTTTACACTTCCCCTCCCCTCAGGATCCTGAGCTCCACCATCTCATGGTCACTACAGCCAAGACTGCCTTGAGCTTCACATTGCCAGCAATCCCCTTATTGCTATGAGGTCCAACAAAGCATTGCTCATTATTGGTCTTTGTTGACTCCTTTATGACTTGAAAGAAGTTATCAGCACACTCCAGGAACCTCCTGGATTGCTTATGTCCTGTGATACAGTCCCTGCAGCAAATATCTGAATGGTTGAACTCCCACATGAGAATGTGAGGCTGCTCTTATCTCTCTACCTCATCTACTTGTTCTTCCTGGTCAGGCAGCCTGTAGCAGACACCCACTATAATGTCACCCTTACTTGTCCTCTCTTGAATCCTACCCTATATCATTTGGTTCCTTGTCCATCCCCAGGCATTGCTCCATGCACTCCAACCGCTCTTTCACATAAAGGGCAACTTCCCTTGCTTGATGTCCCATCCAGTTCTACCTAAAGAGCTGGTCTCTCTTCATGGTAACACTCCAGTCACAGAGGCCATCCCACCATGTCTCTGTGATCCCAGCAGGATCATAGCCTTGCAGCTGTACATGAACTAACTCATCATGTTTATTCCCCATGCTGCATACGTTAATATGCAGGCACTTTAGAGAGGCACCCTAGAATGTTGACTGCCTAGAAAGGGATTGGGGGATTTCTCCATTATGGTGTTTTGTGGACATTTCTTTGCTTACACCCAAAGAAGGTGACCCCTCTTAAGCCCCATCTTGTTGCTTTGTGTGTTCCTGTCACACCACCCTATGCCCTTTGCTTTTCTCTGTGTCCATCAATCCCTCACAGGGCTGCTGGTTACTCTCTGCCTCTCCCTTACTTAGTTTAAAGCCTTCTTTATGTGATAAGTGATCCTACTGGTAAAAATAGCTGTGCCCTGCTTAGTGAGGTAGATCTCATCTCTCTCAAGCAGGCAGTGATCTGCAAGCATAGTCCCATGGTCATACAACTCAAATCCTTGTCACCAACACAAGTTCTGCAAACAATTACTGATTTGTCCTATTAGTGCCCTTCTCCTCATTTCCACTCACTCAAGGTCAAGAAAACATCACTCAGACCCCCATGCCCATGATTCTTGCTATTTATCTGCTACTGCTCTCCTGCTTCCTCATGTAGTTACTTCTAGCCACCTAAAACAAAAGTCAGTATGAATCATCTTTACTCAGTGCATTGGCTTTGAGTAAGCTGAACAGTGCAAATGTCACCTATGAGTTGTGTGTCAGTATAAAAGAGCTGCTTGCACACCCCCAAAGCACTTCACCAGTGTGTGCTTATCAAATCCTATAAACACAGGAGAGAAAGAATTCAAGGTTGCATGTTAAATTTTGGTGTTATGTGAGCTTTGTGAATAAACAACTATCAGCAATAACATATCATGTGGTATTTAATGTAAGCATTAATTTGGTGCACTTTTTCTTGAAAACACAGAGTTTAAAAGTTAGTTTAAAGCCTCTTCCATATATGAATTAAAAAAAACTTTATGACAGGAGATGGATATACTGAGCTGCTAGTTATATCTACTCATTATATACTCATTAATAAATTTGTACAACTTAATCACCCTTGTTGAACTGTATAAACAACACTGATTTGACCAGTTTTATTTTATAGCTATAATAATGGAAATCTGACTACTACTTGGAAAATGAAAGTCATTGCTGCAGCTTAAACTCTAATATTTTGCATTTATAACTTAAATTTGCTAACAGAATGCTGACAGCAGTCATTCTGCTTGTGGCTTGCTTTTGCACTTCATAACTTCTGATTCTTGAGAATAGATAATATGAGGAGCCATAGCAACAAGTTACTAAAACAGCAAGGTGATATTATTTTTCCAAACTCTGAGACCCTATGAAGATGACACTAATTTGAATATGAACTTTTCAGTAGTAATTGATGTAAATGTTTACTCATGCAATGAGCAATCTAAAATTCCTCCTTGTCTGTAAACAATACAGTTAAGGAAAAAAATTAGGAAGGGAATTGCCATGCAATCATGTCAGCATTTCCAACATGCTAACAAAACTCTGAATTCCAAAATTCATGTATTTCATCTAATTCCATAGAAAGCACAGTTTTCAGACTTGGAGCCAGCTTAGGAATGTTCTTATGCAGAGCTTGTTGGGAAGGATAGGGGAGGCAAGGAGAGGAGAGGCAGGGGTTTTCATAAGCTTTTCATGAGCAAGTTCAAACATCCAAATGAGGTCTGCATATCATATACAATGTGGAAGCTGTTTCTGAGCAGACTGTCTTTATAAACTTAGTAATGCTCTCTAGCAACTAATTCCATGTAGGGTAGGTTTAGATTAGATATTAGGAAGAAATTCTTTACTTGAGGGTGGTGAGGCACTGGAACAGGTTCCCCAGAAGAACTGTGGATACCCCATCCCTGGAACAGTTCAAAGCCAGGTTGGATGGGGCTTTGAGCACCTTGGCCTAGTGAAAGGTGTTCCTGCCCATGACAGGGGGGCTGGAACTTGATGATCTTCAAGATTCCTTCCAACCCAAACCACTCTATGATTCTGTGATTTGAATTCAAACATATTCAAACTTCCTTGTTGCTCTCTTTGCTCCCTAAAGTAAGTGAAACACTGATTGCTCCTTTAACCATTGATTTCCCTCTTGTATCAACATGGCACACTGCCACTTGTTCTTGATCTAGGAAATTCAGGATTTTTTGACTACTTTTTGTATACCCTAATAAGGGAAGACATGAACTTGACATGCATTAAACCCCCTGATTCAACAGTATAGTGTTTCAGTATTCTTCACATATCTTGATATTCTTCCTGCCTTAGAAAGCAAGTGCTCTTCTGAAAACTTCCTGATAAACAATGAACAATTTTTTTTCCATGGTAAGCTTCAAATTCAATCGAATATGCACTAATAGAAATAAATAGTTCCAAGTATTACTTTTAGTATTGCTTACCTTTTCAGTAGTAACTCTACAGTTATTAAATGCCATACAGTCATATAGCATATGGTTTCTTCTGCAGTAGCCATCAGCCTTCTCAGTTGTGAGGATTGCAAATAACATGTCCTCTGTCACTCATATAAGAAAAATTTTACTCTTTGGAACACCACACGTGTACCTATCACCAATAATTTTGATTTTAGTGCAAATTTTGGGAGAGGCAGCATTACGCTTCCTGCCAGAGCTTTCTGACAGAGACTGAAATGGTTAATGGCTTAGACTTTTTTGAGGTCACCAAAAGACTTTTGTCCACTGTAACAAACTGCAGCAGCTCATCTACCAGCAGCTCATCTACCAAAAAGAAACAGCTGTTCATCTACCAAAACCCACCCCTCTCTGAATATGCCTACTAATTTGGACTGCAAAAGGACCTTGAGATAAAGAGTTACCATTGACCATCTATCCCAGGTGAAAGGAGAAGTATGTATCCACAAGTGTAAGAGATTGTACTGCTAACATTTGACCACCTGCAGTAACTGCCCAGGTGCTGTAAGAGACTGGTGCTGATGGCTCACACAATTGGATGGCTGCTTTGCTGGTGATGCTCGGAGTGGCCTCCCAGGTGCAGAAGGATTTGCATACCTGCAGCTACAAACTGGACTCTAAGATAAAGGAAGAGGCTGATAACAGGCAAATCCTGTAAGGTGGGATATTCCTTCTTGTCATGCCAATGTCCTTCCTTACATGATGACTCAGCTGTGAAAACCCTCCCAGGAGCAGTGAAGACATTCACACGTAGCCTGAGCTGTTCAGCTGGGATGATGGACCATAAAGGGGCCTTGACTGATTCAACTACACTGACAAAAGTGACAGCTGAAACATCTTAAAAGGTGCTAAAGACTCGTGAAATGTCCCATGATCCAGTATTGGATCATTCAGGGGAGGTACAGGGGGCGTTTCCATGTGGCCTCCACACAATATAAACCCCATAAAACGGGAGTTTTGTGGACTCTTTCCTCCCACCACTTGGCAGATACAGCCTGCAACCACGAAGAAGACCAGAAGGAAAGGATCAATGGGATGTTGTCAGAATCTATGGAGTGGTGATATCTTTTTTTCTACTTAATCTGTTTCTCTGTCCCTCTCACCCTCCCATACCCTCCTTTGCCTTATCTCTCTCTCCCTCCTTGAACGCTTCATTTACTGTTAAATAAACCCCATACTATTGACTTTGGCATATGGTCTCACTTGCACCTTCTTTCCGGCAGAGGAATCTCTCTAATAACTTTAATAATTGTATCCTAACACTCTCCCTTTCTGTTACTTCTGAAGTTTCTAATCTGTGATTATCTAGTCTTCTATTTTGTGTTCTCAGAGTTTGTCAGGGTCATTTTGGAAAAGCAGTTCTATTTTCTTCCTTTCTGGTCATACTGCAAGGAATATGTCTCTTTTGTTAACTGGGTAGTTATGTAAAAGCTTCTTTTATCTTTCTTTATCCAGTGGGATAACATCAGTTCTATACTTCAGGAGAGAGGAAGGAACTGCCTCTTTGCAGCTTGCTCCCTTTTTACCCTTTGGTAAAACATTAAAATATCTCCTTCTTAATGCTGTTCCTTTTGTCCAGAACACTCACATCTCTCCCTGGCCCATGCCTAGCAGTAGGGCCTCCACCCTACCATGAAAATCCTTGTTTACTCCTTGTGGTGAGCTGCCAGCCCCACTGGTTTTTTCTTTGGGCTACTTACCAAGTCAGCAGAATAGACAAGCACAAAATACAGCGTGATCTGCAATGCTGCACCAGCGACAGGGAGAGCAGCTGCTCCTGTTGGGCTCCGTGTACTTGCCCAAGCGCTTCAACACTTCCCAAACAGCTGCAGCTGTGCAATATCAGCTGTGATAACTTTAAGGTTAGAGAACTCTTGTACGGTGGACCAAATCCTTCCCCAACTAAAACTGATAGGCTTTGCAGAAGTTGGCTTCAGAAGAGTTGTTAAAGAAAAAAAAGAGAAAAATAAAAAAAAAAAACAAGCAAGAGAAAAATCCCAACTTTGCTAGAGTGTGCAACAGAGGCTGATGTAAGAAAAGGCCCAGAAGATAGTAAGGACAGTAAAACAGATCTAAGACATAGTAATGTTTAATTTTATTTCATAGAAATTCACTTCAAAAATATGATTACCTATATACATTCTTATATATGCTGTACATAGAATTACATATACAAATGGTACATAGCATCCTTCTGTTACATTTTATAGATGGTAGTTAATAACATGACTAGAACTAACATATTTCATACCTGCTTTCTTCCTGATCCTATCTACAGGGAGTTGTCAGACATGAGAGATGAAAAAGGATAGCAAATCACTTAATTTTTACCCCAGCCCACACAGAAGTCTTCTCCCTGAGCTACAAGGGAATATGACTTCTTCCATTGCCTTTTTAACTTTCAGAGGTTAAAAATCCGCTGCTTCTTTGCTGTGGACATCTTGAGAGTTGCAGTTTCATTGCTCTAAGAATGTTTTCTTCTTTCCAATTTAATAGCTTCCTTAAATACGTATTTTATTTCTTCTTCTCTGCTCACATGGCCCTGTGCTTTCTAATCCTGGGCTGGCCATAGTATTCATTTCACTAGGAAATCTTTCTATTCTCTTTTCATATCAGTATCTCTTTTTTGCATTAATATACAATAGCTTTCTCTGATCAGTTAAGCTGCTTTCCCTCAGCTGTCAAGGTGAAAGGAAGGGGATTAAGATTCCTCATATACATTCTTTTGGTATTACTTTAAATAATGCTTTTTTCTAACTAAGGGGAACTCTACTTGTATTCTTCAGAACAAGTTTATATTTTTTGAATTACTGCATAACATGCATATATCTCATAATATCTTAAATCCAAAGATATTAATATGCCTTCATTTCTTTTCTAGACTGTGGGATTTTTGTTTGTTTGGGAAAAAATTTCTCAGGGTTCTATCTCTGTATACTGTTGGACAGTACCCTATATCTACTACCATTTAGATTTTTTTTTATATATATATACTACTTCTTAATCTCTGTTCAGAATGTGAACTGGTATGAAACACCTTCAGTTATTCCTTGTCTGAGTTCCTGAGATCCTGTCCACAACTCTGGTTGGGAGAGGGCGCTGGTGAACTGCCTGAGAGTTGAGACTCCACCTTAGAAGCAGTGGGCTTGAGACACTCCTGCTGACCCTCTAGGGAGGGAGGTGGAGGAGTCAGGCAGCTGTCACTTTGCTGAAGTTGTGCATTAGCAGCTGGTGAATCATCATCCTGCTGGTCTTGTGTACTGGGAGGAACAGCCGAAGAGATGATGCCCTGAGGAGCAGCTGTTGAACCACTGTTGGGACAATTTATAACTAAGTTTGAGGTATTAACACTAAATGTGCAATTAGTACTGTTGTTAGTTTCTGAGCTGCAGAGTTTATTTATTAGCTAGTTAAATAGTTTTGTTCATTGTCACATTCCCCTTTTCCTTGTTTAACCTCAGCCTTATGGATCTGAGATGGTGACTTGTCTGTCTCATTGGATTTGAGTCCAAATTTCTTCTCTTGAATTGTAGTTGTATTCTGGGGAAAGGGGAAGGAGGTGGGCAAGGAAGAATTGGCAGCAAGAGAGGAGATAAAAGCTGTAGTATCACCAGTTTTATAAGTTAGTAACTTGTGTGCATAACTGGTTTAAAGATACTGAGCAACAGAATTTTCTTGACCACTCTCTGTACTTCATTGCTGGAAGGTGAACTGCAGGAGTAACAGTGAGATTATGAGCACTATTAAATTCTTTCACTTTTCTTATAGAGAATATGTGTGTCATCTGAGTTAAAGGAATCACCGCTGTTATCTTGATTACTTACACAGTGCTTAAATGCTTTTACAGTGAGGAAATTCTTAACAGCTGTAAAATGAATTCATTATAAATCCATTCTAATAAGCATCTGTTCAAGAGAGATTATGCAGGCAATATGTTAATTGGTTTCCATGGATGTTGGACTAGATTATAAATAAGTACTGATCAATAACAGACATAAAGACATTTTTAAAATATCAAGTTTAAATTGGAAGATCTATAGGCAGTATTAAAAAACAGTCCAGAATTGTTATAGTATAGTCAAGATCTTCCTGTCAAGGCCTCAGGAATATTGTGTACATGAGAAGACTCAGGAATTAGCAAAATTTATGGATCCATCTGATGGATATAAAGATTTAAAATTTAAAATATTTAGGATTTAATACTTTCAAAGAAGACAAAGTCTGTGTTTCTGTGCTGTTATTTTTCTTGCTTGTGTCAAGGACAAGGGAAAATACTATAGTGAGTCATTGCATACTGTATGTTACAAATACAGACGACCTTTGTTTTATGAAGTCGTCTCATGTCTAGAAGAAAAGCATTAACATGATAAACTTTATTTTAGCCAGGCTGGTGCATTTGTTTATTGTTTCCAGAGGGGACACCTGTGTATATAGATTTTTTTCAGCAAATATTCTCTAAATATTTCTCAAGTAGCCATTCACAGACCACTAGTGGTCCATGGAGTACTAGTAGGTGGCTTAGAGAGGAATTTAGTAGTAAAGCACTGCTGCTTTTCAAACAGTGGTGTCATAACATAGTCAAACACCTTGGGGTGATTTCATTTGTTGGTGGTGGGTTTTTTGTTGTTTTTATTCTGTTATGAAGTGTCCTACAGTTGCAAATTTGCAGGAGATAACTGAACCAGGAAAAATTGTTACTTCAGCAATGAAAGTCTAAGTAAGTACAAACCTCTCTTTCTTGTCTTCCTATTTTAGTCTCTTCTCCTGTTCCTTGTTCACCTTTTGTCCTGTTCCTGATATGAGGCTGAGACAGCTGGGACTGTTTAGCCTCCAGTGGATCTTACCTATGTGCATTAATGTCTGACTGGGAGAGTGAGAGATGGAGCCCCTTCTCAGTGGTGCCCAGTGGCAGAACTAGAGGCAATGGGCAGAAAGAGAACACAGGAGGTCCTGTCTGAACATCAGGAAACACTGCGAGGGTGACCAAGCACTGGCACAGGGTGCCCTGAGAGGTGATGGAGTCTCCATCTTTGCAGATACTCAACCAAACATGGCTCTGAATGAGCTGGTCTAGGTGACCCTGCTTTGAGCAGCAGGGGTTGGAACAGCCAACCTAAAGAGGTTCCTCACAACCTCAACCATTCTGTGATACGTGCATTTGGTATATGTGGAAACAGTACTATGCCAATAGGTGACTTCACCAGCAATTTTAGATTACTTTCATTCACAAAGTAAAAATGCCCATAATAAGTAGAATGTTATTTAATAATTCCTCTGTCCCAATAATTTAGACTCTTCTGCCAGTAAATGATTGCTAATTTAGCTCTCCTATGGTAGTTTTATAAATATGTACAAAATAGGTGTGATTTTTCCTTATCTTCACTTGTGGGTTAATTAGGGCAGAGCAGGTGACATGAAAATGGAACTGACTGTCTCTGGAGAGCCAAAGAATAATAAGAAAAGTAAGTAATGCCAAATCTAAAACCAGATATATTCAGCAAAGCAATTCTATTCGTTTATTCTGTATTCTTTTCCTGTAAATTAATAGTCTTGTGCTGCTTTGTCAAGAATCAATAACTTTTTTTGCGTTGTAATGTTAAGCTTCTGTGTTACATACTTTTTGTACAAGTTTATGGAAATATTTATCTACTTGATAATGCATTTATGCATATGCATTTTCATTGTGATTTTAAGAGTGCTTTTAGATTTTGTAACCACAGAGTAATATATGGAATTACATCTTAGAGGCTAATTTTTTTCCCCAAGACTTACCAAAAGCTTTGTTTCTGAAAAGCACCTGAGTTAAGATCTTTGCTTAAAATTGGCTTCTTGGTGCAATTGTTCAGTTTTTGTCCCATCATTCGCCGAATTAAAGCATCATCTGTGTTTGGGAACAACTGTTTTGTGATTCCTGCAAAATAAAGAGATCAGATAAATGAGGCCTCCAAATCAGGGAAACAAGAGATGTGTGATCTAAAATCCATTTCTTTCACCTTTTAAATTTCCAGCGACTTCAGCTTCAGATCTAGTTACTTCCCTGTCTTTACAAACTCCTTCACAGATTTTGCAGATGCCAGCTCTTGCTTTTCTCTGTGCTTTCCATATTGCTGTGCCTGCTTTTGGCAGATTCAAAAGCAACTCCAGGGCCACAAGGGCTTCCTGTAGAGAGTGATTTGTGTTTGCTAATCCTCCCACCCTTTGTTCTGTTCTTGATCAGAGAGTCCTTTTCCTACCCTCATCAGTCCTCATGCCTCTTAATCTTTTTTTTTTTTTTTTTTCCATTAATTTTCATTTGCAGATAATGTCTCTTTTTTCAAAAATTTCCCTTTTGTTTTGCCTGGCTAAATTTTCTGAATGCAATACTAACAGGACTCAACATGAGGAGTATGATTCCTGCTCCTGTCTTCTCCATCTTCACTCCCCTGGATTTCCCCACCCTTTATAATTTCATTTTATTTTGAAGTCCTACAGTTTCCATTTCTTTAAATAATCTTAGCTGCTAACTCATTTTCTACAGTCCTAGAACTCCCAGCCTTCCTTCCAATTTTTCTTTTTCTCTTATATAATGTTGACACTTTTTTCTGTTCTAATTCCAGAGTGTTCTCTTCTACCTTAACAGACTTCTTTGATTTTCTCTTATAGGCTTCGTCACTGAATTCTCCGCAGCGTGCTGTATTCCATGTCCTGATTATCTTCTCTGCTTCCTTTTTCAGTTTTCCCTAGATCCTTCCCCAGAATCCACCTTTAGAAAAGTCACTAGTAGCATTTAGAATCATAAACTCATTTAGGTCAAAAAAGACTATTAAGTTCATTGAGTACAACCATTCTTCTCAACCGACAAAATCCTTTTCATTTTTCTCATACAACAATCTGTAATTGTCTCATCTTACTGCCTCTAAATATATTTTCACTATCTTACACACTGTTTCCTTTTATCTCTCTTGACTTTAGGCCTTTTTCTCTAGCTAGGTTCTTAAGGAACCTCTTTCCTTAAGGAAAAGACTGATAACTTTTGAAACCACTGTCCAACTTCAAGAAAACTGGACCTGGGTACAGGAACTGGAGCTAAGCTGGAAAGGGAACTGAGTGAAGTGGGGACATTCTAGGGACTGGTAGTGGGGAAGGGATAACAGACTTAGGCTATGTTGTTCAAGTATTAAACTATAGGTGTGAATCCAATAAAAATCAGGCTTCATGTCCTCACAAAATACTGTTTTTTCAAAGCTACTACTTCCATCTGAAATTATTCTTTGTCCTATGCATCAAATATTTTCTGCCTTAAACCTCAGCGTAGAACAAATTTTCTTTGCTTCTCTGATCACTATTCCTGTCTTCTATACTTATTGTCTCCTTTTGCCTCTAGCGCTATTTAAAATGTCAGAATTCATAACATTCACTAACTTCAGAACACAGCAGACATAATTTCAAATTTGATTCAAGTGTGTCCTCTTTATGCCTTCCCTTATCCGTTATCACCATGCTCCAAATTTGATTGTCATAGATTAACCTTTCAAAGGCTAAAAGATTTACAATATCACTGTGCCTGAGTAGGTACATAAATAAACCCCCAAAACTCACACAGTAGAAACACTACTACTTAGCATTTCACTGACAGTATTTGTAACAGATGGTTTAAAAAATTATGTAGCTGGAGAAGGAAATATGAAACAGCCCATCACCTGAGTAGACCAGCTGTTAAGCATTACAGCCCCTCCCTCAGAGAAAGCCCCCTGTCAAGGCAGTACCACATTGAGTAATGTTAACAAGCCATCACCTATGATTTCCTGAACTTCATTCTGATTCATAGCTGGTTTTGCCGCTTTATCCTTTGAAGAGGAGGACTTTGCACCTGTCAGGCTGTGTGTAGCCATGTATTCATGTGTATAAAGTGCTTGCATCAAGTCATTTATAAATTTTTGAGGTTTGCTCTTGTTACAAAGTGCGATCTGCCACTTTTCAATCTTGAACTGGAAAACAAAATTGGTCATAAGCATAACTATTGCAGTTTAGTAGAAATATTATATAGTATTCTTGCTGAAATTATCTTTTTAATTTTCTATTTTTAAACCACAATTTCAAACATAATCTCTGCAAGCCATGTGCTTGAGATTAACACTAAACTTGCATACCACTCAGCATTTGGAACTACAGACACACCTTAATTTTTTTCCAGAAGCACTGTGGGGTAGACTAAGGACCCCATCCACCCTAGCAAACCCTTCACCAAGCAATCCTTATTACTCACTTAGTGGAGACACGACATGTTCAGACATATAAAAATCCTTCTGCTTGTATTCCATGCAGGCTGGCCGTGGTCCAGTTCTGGCATAGTTTCTGTACAGCCTCAGTAGCATGGCACTGTGCCCAAGCTAATATTCCTGCCTCCGAGCAGACATGCCCTAAGAACTGTGACATCTGGTACTGAGCTTTGAGAGTGCCTTCTGCACACAGCAGTGGTACAGCCCAAGAATTTGAACTCTCCCTATCAGCAATTTTGAGCTACCTCTTTTAAGTAAGGCAGGTTGCTTAGAAAATTAGGTCTTTTTATTTCTTTGAAGATGTTAGGTCAAATTTAGTGAATTGCAATAAGCAGTCAAAACATCATACCTTGATAATTTTGAATAGGTTTCTTTGGGTTTTAGCTCCCCCTGACAACACACGAGAATGATTTGAATGGATTAGCATGACCCAGTGCATAAGAATGTTTATGTAAATTGTGCATGCAGAAGCTGGAATTATTCTTCTGGCTGCATCTTGAATTTTTTTCATGTACAGATGCTGTGTCTCAGATTTCTCAGTCGTGTTCTGTTATAATTCAGTTTCTCTGTATACTTGCATTTTTCTACTTAACTACAGAAACATACCTGCCTCCATTTACAAATTAAGAGTTTTAACACATTGTTGGTATTTTTCTTAGATTCTCTCTCTAAAACACTACCATTCTCCTTTGGCATCCAAACCATTAGACTGGAAGTTATCCCTGGCATTTTCTTCATGCATTTCACATTCTGCCCTTAGACATGGATGTGCAAGGTCACTGAAATTAAAGGAAGTTTCAGAGTGTACAGGATGAAACCTAGTGCTTTGCATGGAAAGAGCCTTCTGCTCAGAAGGAGCTCATTAGTCACATAATCAGCAGAATGATGACAAAATAATTTCTGCTGATGCCTATTTTTTATATTTGTTATACTATAATAGTAAAGTTTGTACTGTATAAAGTTTTCATTTTTGTGCCTGAAATTGCCTTTTAACTGACCTGTTTTTCGGTCTGTTGCTCCTCATCTTCCACATTCAAAGTTACTGGTGAGCTGGAGTTACTATGCATAGCTGCACAGGGATCTGCTAATGGATTGTGAGATGCCTTCCAAACAGCATGTGAGTGCAGACTGGACATAGATGATGTCACTCCCCCTTTGAGCAGGGCTTCAGCCATCCCTACTAGTTCCTCAAAATGAGTGACTGCCTGTGGCAAGACTGAAATCAGATGGAAAGTCAGAGGTAGAATAGTAATTGAACCTTTCAGACTCGAATTGCATAAGCATGTATATTTTTGCAATTAGATTCGTGTCATAACGTGAAAGTAGTCAGCAAAGACTTTTCAACATAATTTTTTCCTCTTCTCCCAAATACTGTCCCCACCTGTGAAGATCTGGCCTTAGTTTCTAGAACAGATC
This sequence comes from Pyrocephalus nanus, assembly GCA_038380795.1. Taxonomy (NCBI): domain Eukaryota; kingdom Metazoa; phylum Chordata; class Aves; order Passeriformes; family Tyrannidae; genus Pyrocephalus; species Pyrocephalus nanus. The sequence goes on along the minus strand of CM076260.1, from coordinate 25,359,604 downwards.
AGTTCTGTGCAAGGCTAAGGGGAGCTATTAGTTTATGCCCATCATGGCTCTAAGCACTCTTTTTTCTTTTTACTATCTCAAAATCTCTACAAGTCTGTAAAGCTATTGAATATGGGCTAAGTAATATCTGATGGTTTTTTCTTCAAAGAAGTTAGACTGCAGAGACTTCTCAATTTTCAAATCTATAATGAATTTGTTTTAAATAACCTTTTCTTCAAGTAATATTTATTTTCAAATATAAACTTTTATTACGTCCATTAAGAAAAATCAATTCAGAACAAAAAGAATGCAAGGGATGATGAATCAGAAAGATATAGAATCACTGAGTTACAGAAAATACTGTAAAAGACTACTACAAGTGCTCAAGATGCAAGAAAAATGGACTTAAATGTGTGAGAAAAGTTGTCAGACACTAAGAAAATGCTTACAAATCGTATTTAAAAAGGTAAAGATGAATAACATAAAAATGGAGTCAGATGAGCAATGAAACTGATAAGCAGTTGCAAAATCATTTGACAATAAAAAGATGAGATACTAGGCTGTCTAGGGATAGTATGGTGTAGCTGGCAAGGGAAGGAGCAAATCTGCTTTAAACGTTATTTATTCACTAGTGTTTTGAAATTTTGGATTTAATCTTGGCTGCGCCAGAGTAAGGGACAGGAACAAGTGAGAGGGGCTTTGGAAATGATCACTAAGTGATCATTTATATGGATTATTATGGATATTATTACAGAGTAATTTATAGAAGAACAAAATGGTTCACCTCTGGGAAAGGATTAAATTTGGTGTACCTGGAACTAACTCAGATTATCAATAATGAGGAATTACAAAAGTAATTAGAAACTAAATCATTCCAGAATAAATAAAATTCCAGTAGGTCAAGTAAGACTGCTAATAAATAAGGTTAGCTGGACTGGTCAGTGGAGTGTTTGAGCTTAGCCGAGGGTTATACACAGCTTTTGGAAAGGTTCTCTTGAGAGCAACCGACAGGATTTAGATAGATTTTTCCATTTCTTAGTCTATGATTGCATGGCCTCCGTGTAAGACAGTAAGTGCTGCTGAAATTAAATGTTGCCATGTATCAAAGACTTTGATGCTAATGGTAGGCCTTGATCGTGTCAGGTGTTTGAGCATCCATAATTTCCAGCCAAATGGCCTCTTATAAATCAAACTACAGGCTTTCCTTTCATCAAAATACTCCTGATTTTACCTTGAAGCATCACCAGGGACTGCCTTAGGCGGCAGTTTTCTCTCATGGTGTCTGTCAGCTTCCTCTTGAGACTTTTAATTTTGGCACACAGTTCTACCTTGGACAGTTGAAATAAAGGCTCTTCATCATCACTGCTGCTTTCACTATACAGAAATCTGCTTTCTGAATATGGTTCTCTCTGAAAAAAACCCAAAATAACCATGCTATCTAGAGCAACAACAACAGAAAATTAAATCATTGAAACTAACATTAAAATATCTGGCTAAATCAAAGCATTCTCTTGTATAAACAGATTCTATAAACAGACTCAGTGCATTTTAATAAAAGCTGTTTCTGAACACAGCTATTACTATTCCTGTTACAATTAAAAATGAAAGGTCAGTGTAATATGTAACTGTTACGCACCTTTGTCTCTGTTCTCCATTCACCAGTTTCCCATGGAAGTGTCTTTTAGACTTCACTAAGCTTCCTGAAAACAAAACTCTTATGCCCCTCTCAACAAATACATTTCAATTTGCTTTTGCTTAAAACATTAAAATTGCTGAAGATGGATGTTTACCTGTTTGTTAATTAAAGACGTTTCAAGTTGACTCAGGATGTTGGCAGGAGCAGATGCCTGCAATGATTTCTTTCTTTTTATATGTTTCCTCATCTTCCCCTGTAAACAAGTGCATAACAGTGCCTTTGCATTCCTGCAGAGCCTTTCAATACAGTATAACTGTATACTATAACTCATAGTATAACATAAATTTTTATTCACTGTGCATTTGACATTCTTAGTCAGTATTATGTATGTAACTTTTTGTTAAGTTTTATGTTTTTCTTCTCTGCATTTTGTCACTGTGGATCTTGGCAAATGCACAGCTCAGAAGACCTGGTCCCTTCCCTTTTTTACACCCTGGTTAGATTTCTGTCTTACGGGAGAAAATGTAATGGAGCTGCAGAGCATTCAGTTCTTGAATAACACTCTTTTTAAACTGCAAAGGACAAAATCTATTTGCCTAACTAATTACTCTGACAGGTTATTGTGCTGAGGTACCATGTGAAGATTACCTGTATTCCTCTTACCTTTACTATACATGTTTTGTGTGTTATATTGTGAAGAATCAATAGTTACAGTCTATTGCATTCCTTTATGGGCCTACCAATATCACACACAAAAAGACAGAAACTCACCTGTTCTTTATCCAGGTCACTGTCCTCACTTTCTGAGAATATCATTTCTATCCTCTTCCTCTTGCCTTTTCCAAGGACTTGTATTTTTGTAATTTCATCTGCTTGTAATATCTTTTGCATCATTTCCACCAGCTCCTGGGGATCATCTGAAGTGATGGGATAAAAAAGGCCAAAGCACAGACAATCAGGTAGCAATACCTTACAACTAGATTTTGTATCAGATAAATGCACTGGAACTGCACTCACCACTCATGTACACAACTTTCACCAAGTGCTTTTCTGTCTTCCTTTCTCCCACAGGCCAGTTTACTAGCACATGCTCGTTTGGCTTCAGAAGTCTTTCTAATTCATGGTCATCACTGGGAAGGTCCTGTATCCATGAGGTCTCTCCAATTTGCAGTGAATTATCATTTACAAAATCAAACAGTGTGAATTTTTTCATTGTTACGTGGTTTTCTTGTCACACAGACACTGCCTGCAGGACAACATAGGAAAATCAGCAATTACTGTGTCCCGCCACAGAAATGTTACAAAACCCCCAACCAACCTTCCTTTTCCTGGATATTGGTAATTACCTTGTATGAAAATATCCAGGCTAAGAAAGTGAAAACTAGCCAAGCAAAGAGTTATATCTCCCTTGAAAGATGGGAGATGGTCAATACCTGTACATCTGCTCAATACCCATACATCAGACAGTTGCCTCCAAAATTATGCACAGAAAACAGCTTTCACTCGCAGAGCCCTGGCTTCCATATTACTACTATGCTTAATCTGTCTCTGGCTGGGATCTCTATTACTACTACATTTGCCCCAAAAGAAGTTTTCCTTCTAGCCTCTGACTAAAAGATACAGGTGTGATAAAAACTTTCCCTAGAATGAAGGAAAGTACTAGCTATACATACTATTAAGAGGGATGTCTGACTTCCAGGGCTGTATTAATCATGGACAGAAAACCAACCCAGAACTACTCAGAACAACTGACTGGGTGAGGTCTGACACATCCTGGCAGTGGAAAACTTGACATACAAAAGAAATGACAGGCTGAGGACTGGAAGAGAGCTATACTGCTTCATGAATAATAACAGCAACAAGGAGAACCCAAACCCAAATATACAGCTAAATCATTTGCTTCATAAAACAATACTTTTAAAGCAAAAGAATATTTCTGAGCTTTTTAAAGCATTGAAGTTCTATAGCAGGAGACAGGAAAAGTAATAATTTGTGCTTTATTTTCCTAATTAAGCTGATTGGCATTTCATGGAAGTATGAAATGTAACATACATTATGACATTCTACTGGAAATGTAACCAGTTCATTTAAGTGTTGCCATTATACTCAGAGAAGATATTTTCTATTTTAAAATTATTAAATCAGATAAAATGAATAAAGATAAAAAATCTGATTTTCCCAAACCTTGATCTTCCCAGCAAACATATGGTCAATTTATAGAGGTGAAGTACTTTTACAGAGCAGAAAAGTCATGAATTCCCAGATGTGACAGTGTGATTTGTGATCTACTTGGCCTCAATCAGTCAAAAGCAAATTTAGTGCCTTATACAGAGGCTGTCAAAAAGGTAACTCAGAGCTAGAAAGGAAGAATTACATGGGGCTGTTATGTCAAAGTGAGGATGTCTGGCTGCAGTGCTCTAAGAAGCAATGTCAGTTCGTTTGCAGAAGCCCAGCTCGTCACTATTCCCCATGTCTGTGCTGTGCCTCAACAGAGCTGGCTTTCCACACACGGGTGGACTGAATTTGCAAAAGACAGCTGCAGTCTTGTCAACATGTTTACTGATACAAGGAAGCAAGCGCAAGAAATCACCATTAAAAAGAGTATTAAATCATGATTTTATGCAGAATGTGTTGAGTGTGATAGCAGAGGGATTGTTAAGTATTGCTCCACTGAAGAAAGGAATTGCTATTAATTTTCTTTCAAGTGTTAGAGAGACGAGGAAGCATCCATCCCATGTAAATTCTGGAGAGAAAGTAGCTTGAATATCTCTGCCTAGCATGAATCACTGGAGGCCTCATTCTGCTACTGATCTATGCTCTATGGATCCTCAAACTATAGACTGGGATCATTCAAATGAATAAACATATAGACAAAACGAAACCCAATGGAACAAAAAGTTTCAGCACTGGTCTCACTAGGGACAGGTGAGGTCCAAAATGAAACTGCATGTTATAACAACAAAATACCGGATTTAAACCAGCTGGTGTACGCAATCACATTGGGCATCAGTATTCTTCCTTCTTTTTCAAAATGCTTTTGAGTATATAGCCCAGCCAGCTTAACATTTCTCATCTGGCTTGGAGGTGTCACTTTCTGCCTTGATCAACCCAGCACAGCAATCTCCACTCCCTAATTCTTCAATTCTCAAATAAAGTACTTTGAGCTTTCCGCCCTTGGCCTTGGCAGTTGCGAGTTACTTCATCACCTCCCTAAAAGCCCACATAAAAGCAACAGAATTGCAGCAAAGCTGGAGCTGCCAGCGTGCTAAGACTAACAACTGATTGACTGACTTTTATATTTTTTTAATGTTTCCCTACAGTCCTCTAACAGTCTGTCTGTTGTCTCTCATTCTGTATTGAGACAAATATTCTCTGAGCCATGGGACATTCTTCTGTTCTAAACTTGTACAGGGTTAGCAAGCCAGCTTAGATACACTGAATACTCAGGTTGTTTACAGCATGGAGGGTAAGTATTGATTCCCCAAGGCACTGGGGCTGTTCACATACACACTGTGCCAACATTGGAAAGTATCAGACTTGTGTACACTGTTAAACAGCCTAATGGAGTCAATGGACATGTGGAGTTCTGGATGCTCAAAGCCCATGACAGCAGCCTGGTAGACACTGTGAAGCACATGGACAAAAAAATTTCCTGCATAGTCTTTACACCAGGCAAGCACCTGGATCCACGAAAATCCATCCTGCCACTCTAAGCTAAAAACAATTTTTACCATGGTCATGGCAGGACTTGAAGCTCAGCAAATTGTCTATATCATCTATAAAGCTCTTCTGAGCTGCCAAGATTCTTGCCTGTGGTGGGAGGGTGTAGTAGTAAACAACTAAACTGATTTCACTAAGGGCCTTAACAGCTGCCATGCTAAAATGTAAGTTACACAGTATGCTGAGAGAAATAAGGAATGGATTTCACAAATAGCCATGGAGGAGGGATGGCATCAATCCACTCCTTGAGCTCTTGGCAGGAGTCTGAAAGCATCCCCTCAACCTTCTGAAGCTTGTGCTCAATCCTGTTGTTTCTGCTGTTTATTGAGGGACCAAGGCAGGAAAGCAGTTGTGGGGAAGCAACAGTGACTGGCCATGTCCCCTTTCCTCTGCTGCAGCTCTTCTGGGAACAAGCCCAACTGCTTGTGTTATGGGTAAAATGATGAAATTATTACAGTGCCAAATAAAAGGAACAGAGCACAGTAGTTGATTGATAGTAATTTTCTGTTATGGAGCAATGGCTTCAGCTCCTGCAATAGACATTAATGAAACTATGTCTTTTCACAGAATTTATTGTGACAATCCATGGGCTCTGGGGATAACACCTAACTGTCTGCTAGCATCATCTCTAGCCAGTGATTAAAGGGAATGGAAAGGTAAAACAAAATGTCACTAATGAAGGAAAGGAAAAGTAAAACACTTCACTTTCCAAAAGAGAAGTCCTACAGTGTTTTCTAACCCTGTTCTCCCACTGGAGGCCATATGAACCTTGGCTGAGTCAGGACTGCTGGAAATGCCTCTCTCTAAAAGGTTTTATTTACCAAAACAGATCAAAGACAAAATATGCTATATTAACATCACCAAAAACAAACAAACAAAAAATAATCTTGGGGACTGGCATTAACCTTACCAGATTTCTACTGCCTTAAAAGTGAGAGGTTGTCTAACCACATTTGGCTCAATCACTGCAGAAAGAGAGGTGATTCATCTCACCCTAAGTCATGTCTAAAAGACAGCAGATGACTTACTGTCTGGGAGAGCTTATTTCTCTCCACTGACTATTCAGTGACTATGGGGTTAGGTATGTCTCCTTACAAAGCTGGCCTGGTCCAACCCATACTATATTAGCTTTTTCAATTTTTGAATAGGTTTTGGGTAGTAGTATAGATTCCAGTAGACATTCTGCTATAGGGAGCCAAAAGGATGGCATATGAAGTCTGTTAAAGTGTATCTGGTTCTCTGTTTTAAATCTCTATAACACAGTTCTGCAAGTCATCAAGTAAGATTTCTGACACTGAATGCTTTGTTGTCAGTGTTTTATTTGGAGGATACAAAATCGTTCATGAGCATTACCCATGTGCAGCTACTAAACACAGAGACAATTATATGGCCTTAGAAAGTCACGTTTCGCAAGTTACTTAATTCTGCTATATTCTCTATTTGAAAACACTAGTTACTTATTTGAGAAGTACTGAAATGCAAATTTATGATTTTTCACTGTTCTAGGTAATTTGTAGAAGGGGAAAAAAAAAAAGGAAGGAGCCATTTAATTTTAAAGTTTCAATTGGACTCTTAATTTTTACAAATATGTTAATACCTCACATCCTTCACAAATGCTATCAATTTGTACACAAGATATTTTTAATAAGCATCCCAAAAAGCCAGAGCAACAACAAAAAAACCAGCAAAATCCACAAAGGTCATTTAAAGACATATCTCACCCTTTGACTGACATAGACTGTTCCATTCAGCCAGAGAGCTGACAGATGGCATGCTGAGATCATTATTTCTCTTTCAGTAAACACAGAGAAAAATATTACATGTTCACAACAAGAGATTGTATACCCACTCGATGGGTCTGATTCTGATGACTTAAAACAGGGCTTTGCCACTGATTTCAGCAAGTCAAGGAACTGTACCACAGCCACGCAACACAGATATGTAATTGTAGAACACTGCCAGACTTGCTGCAGAGTTGCCTTAAGCCGGTAAAAACTCATGAGGCTGGTTTGAGGGAAACACAAGATGTACCCCTGCTTATTTTGCCCCTGGCTCTGGCAAGACATAAGAACTGAATGATGGCTGGGGTGAAGTGGAGGTCTCACACCCAGTGTTGTCTCAGTGAAGCACAGGAGAGCACCCACACCTCAGTACCAGCCTTGAGCCTCCTCTCCACTGAGCATAACCAGCCTTGTTACAAACATGGTCCTTAAAGGAGATAAGGATGTGCTCAAAGACTCTCTGGTCAAGATCAGACAGCCTTTACTGCCACCTTAGTGGATGGAGGAGAACCAAAGTGTTGATTGTACCTTTTGTGTCAACTATAAATTCTGACTGAAAGCAACCAAGACCTTCATTAAGCCCTATTTGCCTATTGGCTTTGAGATCCTTGAGAATGCAAATGGAGAGAAATGAGAACAGGTCTCATGTGTGTGATAGCCATCAAAACCCCACCTCCAACATAAAAAAAGAGGGGTCTGGGGGCAAAAAAAGTAAAAAAGAGAGAGGGGGAAACAATTCTGCTTGCTTGAGATCAGTTGATGGATTGTCTCTCCTCCTTGCCTTCAGCCAGCATTGCAGCAGGCCTGTGAATATTTTTTTTGTTTATTTATCTATATCACTAATGGATCTTGGTTACTATATCTTCTGTAGCAACATACATTAACACTCTGTAGTTAGTACATTATCTCTGGCAATCCCGAACCTGCTTTCCAGATGCTTCAATAAATCATACCACTCGTGAGTCTTACTGAACTCAGCCAGACCTATAGTACCAAATTGGTAAACTGCACTATGTATAAGTCTATGATCATGGGAATTTTTATTGAACTTTACCAGGCGGATAGTGCTGAATCGGTTCTAATCAGAAATTAAGCCCCGACACACCCAGTTCTTCCGATTTCTGAGGAACAGCTGTAATGCAAGGGAATTTATTTTCTGCTCAAATTTCTACAGCCTTAATGCAACACATAGTAAAGTTAGTACTTCATTATGTCCCAAGATTTTGTATTATATACTCTTGAAGTTCAGTCTTCAATAATCTCATTGTTCCTTGGCAAAAAAAAAAAACAAACCAAAACCCATTTACTGGTCTTGAAATTAACCTACCTTATACAAAACTATTTATTTCCAATTCAGCACAGTAAGTGGTAATCACAGATTTGATTTGTGTTACTTAGACTGTGACATTTACACTGAACTTGTCAGGACATTAAATACAATGTTGATGTAAAACTTGGGCTTCACTGAAGTCTCAAAATTCCCAGTAGCAAGTGTATGGTGGAAAATATGATCATATTTAAATATGTTATATGCCCTGTAGTGGGTTCTAATCTTAACCCCCTTAAATCAGTATAAGATTTACTAATTAATTCAGTGGAATTAGGCACTGTCAGAAGAATGCAAAAGTGTTGTTACTGCTCAAGAGATTTACAGTCCAATATCTTCGTCATTTTATGGGAAAATATGATTCAAAAGCACAAATCTGCTGCTCTCAGCTGAGAAATACAGATTTTCCAGAATCATCAGTACCGCTGTGTTCCAAATTCAGCTGGGAATCTGGGGGAGCATCTATCAAGACTAAAAATGCACAGAAATGATCCCACTTGTCTTCCAGCGGAAGGATAAAACTATATGATTTATTCCTAATATCCAACAGGTCACTTCCTGTCTATAGATCACTACCCTGGTGTGACTAGGTATGAAATATATCTCCGATTATATATTTTTCTAAAAAGTGATGCTATTCATGGTAAAGCAACATCTCTGACCTTATTTACACAGATTATCTCCTTGACTTCAAAGCCTCAGCAGCATTCACAACTCACATGATTATACAGAGAATTTGGCACAAACCTTATATCACATTCCAAAATGTATTGAGTGATCCAAAGAATTCATGAGGACATTATTATTTTTCACAGTAGTGCCTTCCATGCTGTGAGTTTTAGCAACCTAGAAGTTCTATAAAATAACATAAGTATCTAAATATGCCAAAACCTTTTGTAGGACTGTGGCTTAAATTGAAAGCTTGAAGAAGTTTATTGGTAAAGCTCTAATTTTTGCATCAAACCATTACTTTTATTTATGATTTTGAGTGATAGGAAAGGATGAGTAATGAATTTCAAGCAAGTATATTTAGTATATCTGGAAGTACTAAACTTCTGTTCTAATGAATAATTTATTCAACTAACTGTGAAACATGGCACTCATTTTAATAAATTTCAAGATAGCAACCTAGCATCATTATTGGGCTTTCAGTACAGGATTCAGTTCTAGACTGAGATGCTTACATTTAGGTGTCACTGGTGCACCAGGTATCTAAGTTATCACTATATTCACTGGAGATCTAGGGATCAACTTGGCTTCCTAAACACGCATCTAGCATCATTCTGCTTGGCCTTCACCTGCCACTCCAGAAGTGCAAATTTCCCCAAGGTATTTTAATCACAGCAGTCACCCTTTTGGAGATGTCTCAGCCTTCAGCAACTCCAATAGTCGTAAAGGTCAAGTCTCTATTGAACACAATTAAAACTCCCTGGAGAGCAATTCAGCATTTTTCAAAAGCTGTAGGGTTGAGTTTAGTTGCCTGAAAATAAATGCATGGTGCAATCTTAGATACCATAAATTATTATGCCTGGCCTCCAACTGCCACTTCAATGGGCACAGAGTTCACAGAGGGCTTAGACCCTCCTCCAGGCTTACGAGGGTGATTGCTAACTCCAGGAACCTCAAATGGCACCAAACACAAATTCAGGGAAACAAATTGTTCTCTGGGCCCTGACAATTAAATTGAGCTTAAATAGGTGTCTAGATACCTCACATGCCTATAAACCACACACATTTATTTATCTGTATTTTAATCCCACACTTAGTGAAAGATTCACATAAAGGTAACAAGATGACAAATAACAAGACACAGGAAGTTATCTTAATTCTACATCACAGATTAGTATCTTTATTAAATAGCTATTTCACAGCTGACAGATGGAAAACTAATACTCACTTCAATTTGTTTGTTCACAAATGCCATGCACAACAAAACGTATTAATAAACAGACCAACAAAAAATCACTTTATTTATTGAACTGGATGAGATACATGAGCTACAGGAGTTTGAATAATCACATGAAAGTTCCTTCCATGCAGATTAATATATCTAAACACTTAAAAGCAGTAAGTAGCCTGGAAGGAGAAACAAGTCAGCATGGCTTTGTAAAGTCAAACACTTGGCTGTACTCATTATAACCTGGCTTGGGTAATCCAACACAACACATCATAACAGCTCCCAAATTATAAAGACCAGTGATGCATTCACTTATCTTGTATAAAGATGTTTATGGGAGGGCAAGTTTCACCACAAGCAAATCTGTGCTGACGTGCAAAACTGTGTGCTTGCTCTGTATAGGAGCCCAAGGAGTCAAATAACCTTTTCCTAAAAGGCTGAAAAAATATTAGGCATACTTTCCATATGCAACTAATGTACTTTCAAATTGGACTTGTTCAAACAAACCCACTGATAACCTGATATGAGAGTTTATAAGAGGATGTATCTTACTCTTTTTATAAGGCGGCAGAAGCTATATATTTCATGCTGCCCCAAAGTATTACTATTTGTGACATTTTCCCTTTAAAAGCATAGAAGTGAAATAGTAGCTCGGAAATTCCAAGCTTGATTTTTGGTCAGTATTTAATAACCTAGCAGCATCTTAACCATCTCTACTTATAAGTCTTTATTGGCTGTCATGGATGAGTGATGATAGACAAGAAGTCATGCCTAGTTAATACTCTAAGTGCCCGCTCTTTTATTCCAAAGCTCTTCCACAATTGCTCCAGTTTTCCAGCATTTTGGTAGGTAGGAGGGGAAAAAAAAAAATCTGCATTACTATTAAAGGTCATGAGCTAGAAAAAGAGACATATATGTTGTCCCTTTTCTTCGGGGAATATTACTTCAACTAAGAGTAATTCTGCATGCACTTAGGAAAATTGACAGCAAGGCATCTTTCCTGCAAGGATAAAACCTGCAAAACTTATTAGAGGTATTTTTTCCCTTCCTATAAAACCGAATGTCTTTTTACTGTATATGGTTAAACCCAACTTTATAAAGTAATATGAGTGGAAGGACCAGTGTTGTATATCAGTCTGAAACAATCCTTAAACAACTTCTAATTATATATATAAAAATACTAATGAAGTGCAATTCCCTCTGGGATGGAAGGCCACATTCAGATTGACAACTGCTACATTAAACACTGCCAAAAATGAATACAGAGCAAATTTTAACCAAGGACAAAGGGGCACACTGCTGCTGTAATAATAATAAAAAAAAGCGCCATAGGAGCTTTTCTTTTAGCAGTATATTTCCATCTAGGCTCAAGATCAGCCTCTCTGTCTGCAAAGTCAATTTATGCCTACAGAATTCCTGCCAGCATTTTTCTAGCAACACTGTAAGCCGTGAGTGTACAACTGCATGGGTCATTCTCCATTCGATTTACATTCAGTCTAATAAACAGAGGGAATTAAAATATGCAAGTTGTGTGAGTTGATGAACTCACAAAATAAGGACAATTACCTCTACATATATAAAGCTGGCAAGAATTTGGTTTTACATGGTCACCTAAGACACCTGGAGATGACAAAATGTTCCAGTCATGGAGGAGTCTAGTCTGTATCACTGGAATCACAGTTTGGTCTCGGGTAAATCATACAACCTTTCTATCTCACCTTCTCTTTTTAAAGGATCTGAAACAATAACACACATTTACCTAGCTTCAAGGGTATTGTGAGAATTAACTAATGCTAGTGTACCTTCCAAGCATGCAAAGGACTGTATGGGGCAAACGATTTAACAGGTTTTGCAGAACAAAGATTTGCAATAACCTTGCTGAGTTTAGAACATACCATTTCACATAAGAGATTTTTTTTAAAATGGGATGCCTGTATCAAGCTGGAAAATGTTATTCTTTCAGCTGAAGAAAGTATTTTATAAGCTTTAATCATCTACCAGAAACTCTCACAACATCTTCTCATGTGGCATGTTTGAGCTGCTAGGAAGCACACTGAGGGCAGCATGTAATCTGTGAGTAGAATATAAAATGGGATAGTCAATTATTTTATTAAATGAAGTTGGTAACACTCAGATACTATTATGTTTTCTATATTTACTTTGCTTGCTTCTTTAGTTTTTGCTGTATTTGCTTTGGTTCCTGTTTGATTAGAAAAAAAAACAAATATTGTGTTAAGAAGTATTAGATGATTAGAGAACCCTTGTAGCCAGGTAAATAGTCATTTAAGCAGAATATTTGACTTAATTATAATTAAATACTACAAACACAGTCCTTTAAGCATAACTACAAACCATGAAAGGAGATGATCTTACCCTTTCACTTACTCAGCAACTCTTCCGAAATCATCTCATGTATCATCTCCTATTCTTATGTCCACATCACCAGATTCATCATGTGACCTTTTTCCTTCATCTCACTGATACAGGAAGTCTTACAGTTACAAAATGAGGTCTGAGACTGAGGTCTGTAGGAGCAGAGAGGTGCCTTTGCAGAGTTGTGGAATGCCCTTGAATCCTGCAGCTCACACTGGGGGAGGTCAGCAGATCTCTGCAGACATGGTTTCTCACCTAAATTATCAAGGAATATGCACTGCCCCAAAGGCTGTACTGCAAGTCTGCATGCAGGGTAAGGGTTGGGCAGGACTGCTAAGTCAGAACAGGTTATCATGAAAGACTGGCTGAAATATTTGAAGTCAACACTGCCTTGTCTCCCTGCAGGAGGGCTGTTGCTGCTACAGCACATTCCCTGCTCAACTCTTACATTAAACTGCAGAAATACGGCATAAGTTTCATGCTGTTTCCCTTCCTCACACAACTTGGGGAAATAGGTAAACTGCATCCAAGAGTAACTGCAACCACAGAAGCATCCTCCTGTTCCTTTCCACTTGCAAACATTTGTTGGTCACCTCTTTTCTGTGGAGTCTCTGAAGCAGAACTTTCCTTTTTCATCCCTCTGCTAAGTACTTATCACCACCTCCTCCCTCAGCATTACTCAAGTAAAAGGCTGCTTCCCAGACTCCTGCCAAAAACATCAGCTATGTCAGTGACCTTGTCACTGCTCTGTTTGCCAGTGATCCCCATCAAAACAAGCATCTGCAGGACACCAAGTCCCACCCGCTCACATCTCTGCTAAAGTGCAGCCACATTATGCGTACTCTGAAATGGCAGCAGGACTCCTGACTTATTGCAGGATCAATAACTGCTGCCTTAGATTATAAAACACTTAATTCCAGTTCTAAACAACTTCTGACTTACCCTGCCATTCCACAAACTGTTATCACAGTTAGTCTCAAGACTTTGTTACCTTCTTTTACTTCCTCTTCTCTGCAATAGCTTCACCTCCAGGATTCTCCTTCTGAGGTCAAATCTCAGCTGACAGGTTTTGTTTTAACCTTCTCTCTTCATTTCTTTTCTCTTCTCTGTTTATCCTCCTTTATTTAGGAAAAGTTTAGGAAAAACATTCTGTGAAGAAGCTTAGATTAAAAGTGTTATACCTAAAAAAACATAGCTTAATTTCTCTTTAATACTATCCGGGATAAAAAAAATCTCACATATAATTTGCTTATTTTTAATGTGAAATAACTTCAGCAACTTCAACTTTATTCACCGTGGAAGTTATATTTTAACCATGCTACCAAACCCTGCAGTATTTAACACACACAGAGCAGTAATGAATACAAAGAAAGCCATAGCAGCAGTTTGGTATACATATGAGACAGTTGACTCAGAAGCCTGTAGCAGCAGCTCTCAGAAAAATCATGCATGTCAGCATTTCTTGTACTAAACTGTACTCTCTTTTGCATTTGAAAAAATAAATTAAGCAGTTGTCATGAAATTTATTATACCCCTTCGGAAAAACATTATTCTCAAGACACCAGTGAGCTCTAAGTCTTAGAAGGGAAAAGCTGTAAACCTTAAACTAAAGAGCTAAACTTCAGATTTGTCTGTCAGATGATTTCTATGAACTGTTTCATGAGAATAGTGTGAAAAGAACCATTCCCTCTCAGTTCTCTGCAATTTATCATGCAGCCATTGCCACGCTACATTTGCTCTATCATCCCATTCTGAAACACTGAGCCAGTGCAGAGCTAAAGGTGTCAAAAAGTTTCCTCCTGCAATATCCTGCAGCATGGCACTGCAGCAGGGCAGTGCCATGCCAGGAGGATCACACAGATTTGCTTCATGTTCCAGTGAAGTAGCATGAACCGTTTGAATAATCTCCAGGTAATCTGCATTAAAACCATTTTACTGCAGTGTGCTGCGGTACTAGGAAAGATTTCAATATCGCACCACGTGATGCAAAACAACCTCACAGCACTTGGCAGTTCCTAGGCAGTGATGGAAAGCTTTGAATCCATGGCTGCAACGTAGCAACTTTCCATTTTACAAAGTAATATGACAGACTATTTTGGGTCACTATGTTAGTGTATAGCACAAAATGATACAAAATTCCTAGAATAAAATATTACAGACCTAAAAGCTAATTTTTTTTCCCCTTCTTTGCTTGTCCTCCCAACTTGGTATCATGAGGCTCGTTCAATGATAATGGATTTCCCTAGCCTTAAGGGTATGGTAAAGTGTTACAATGTTATTATCTCAGTGATAAATTAGTTTTGCTAATCTATAGATTATTTTTCTTGTTCTTGTTTAAGCTATCACAGATACATTTCCCTCTCTGTCCTTCCAGCTTGCAAATTTTGTAATTTAACTTAAATTTGCACATATGTTTTTCATATATAGTTTCATGGCAATCATATAAAGCTGTAACATTTCAACGTTATTCCAATATTTACACAGAGATTTTAATTATTTCTCCAAAGTTTTGGAAATGTTCCTCAGATTTATGTACTGACATCAAAGAGGCATGAAAAGCACATGAATTTTGCCTTGAATTAACCTTTTTTTTCCCAGGAACACAGGCAAATGCAATATTGCAAAATGGTACCTGTATTTATTTTCAGCAAGTGGGTTTTTCTGTGCATGTTTAGCAGTGTTGAGGGAGTTCGGAACTGCATTTCCAAAGGCCTCTGAAACAGCCTTTGAAAGTCTGGAGTATCACAGTTAATAGCTACAGAGGTAGCAACATAGGTGAACTCTTGTTATCATCTGCATTAGCAACCTGCACATGCCAGGATTTCGATGCTGCCCGCGGTGCCTCAGCTCCGGCCCTGCGCTACGCGAAGGGCACGGGCGATGACATTGGCTGCAGCGCGTTGCAGTTTCCTGCAGCGAGAGGGTCCCTGCAGGTGCTGCTCTGGCCAGCCCCTGCGCCAGGCAACTTCCCCGCGGCTTTTGTGCAGGACACGGCTGGGCAAGTGTGCAGAGCACACATGGCCCGGGGGCGAGCGCAGCGCGGGCACTGCCGGTGACAGCCTGACAGCCCTCTGCGGGGCCGCGTCCCGGAGCGCTGCCCGGGCCCTGCCTTACACAGCTGTCGCCTAAATCCCGGCATCGGTGACACGGGACAGCATCGCACGAGGGCCCTGGTCACCTTGTCAGGGTGGATCTCATTCACGCTTCCCTCGTCCCTTCCCCCACCACAGCTCTGCTATGAAACGCCGCGATCGGCACCTCGGGTCTAGGGTCCTTTACAGAGCCCCTTCCCCTGCCAGCGCCGATAGACCTGGACGGGCAGTCGCTGCCGCCCCGCGCCCCTCGGCCGAAGCCCCTCTTTCCCCCGGGGGTCCCCCCGTACCTCGCAGCAGCCATTTTCCGCCTCCCTCTGCCGCAGCTCCAGCGGTGATGTCACCGGCCGTCCCGGCCGAGTCCCCGCGCTGGCGGGATGCGCCGCTCTGCGATCCTTCCTCCCTCACGGCACCGGCGGCACCTTCCTCCTCCTCCACCTCCTCCTCCTCCTCCTCCTCCTCCCGCCGCCCCGCCCCGCCGTGCCGTGCCGTGCCCGCCCGGCTGCCATGCGGAGCCCGGCCCCGCCCCGCCCGCCGGTGCCCGCGGGCGCTCCTCTGCCCGCCGCGCTCCCCGCTCCCGGCAGCCGTGCGGGCGCTGAGGGGAAGCCCCACCGCAACCATCACCGCGGCGGCGGCTGCTGAGTCACGGCCTGAATCTCATCCCGCTCCTCCTCCTTCTCCTCCTCCTCCTCCTCCCCCGCGCCGCCGCCTCCCGCCCGGCTGCCGGCTCCAGCAGCGCGGTGCCGGCGGCGATGCCCGCCCCGCTGCCGGGGGGAGAGGCTGCCCGGCGCTGCCCGGCCCCCCGCCGCTCGCCGCAGACCCGCGCACGCACAGGGGCAGCCGGGCGCTTGAGCCATGATTGCCGCGGCTTTCCTGGTCCTGCTGAGACCCTACAGCATCCAGTGCGCCCTCTTCTTGCTCCTGCTGCTGCTGGGGACCATTGCCACGATTTTATTCTTCTGCTGCTGGCACCGCAGGCTCCAGAAAGGGAGGCATCCCATCAAATCCGTCTTTTCAGGTCGCTCAAGGAGCCGAGGTAAGAGATGCTGCCGGTCCCCGAGGGCGGCGGGGGGTGCCCCCGGCCCACCCCGCAGTTTCTGCCAGCGGAGGGCCGCTCTGCCTCGGTTTAGCCGGGCAAAGGCTTTAAAGAGAATTCAAGCCGAGCCCAGGACTGCGGCAGCCTTGTCTCCACCCATCCCTTAGCGAAACGTCGGCTAGCGGGAGCGAGGTGAGGGGATGGGGAACCCCCAGCTCTGCCCGGTCTCTCAAGTGCAGCAGAACTTTATGCTGAACTTCTTCCCGATGAATTAAATATAAATGCCGGGCGGAGCTGTCAGCTGCGCCGGGAGGGCCAGACCCGTCCCGAAGTGTGCCCCAAAGGGCGAGTGGCAGGGTAAACCCGTTAGCTGGAGCGAAATGCGAGGTGGAGCTGGTGGAGCCTGTTTGTCTTTCTGCTTGCCTTCCAGATGCTGTCATGAGAACTCATCACTTTCGCTCTGAGGTAATTTATTTAGCACGCAATTTCAAGGTCAGAAGTTGTTCTCTTTACCCAAGTACATATTGTTGTGGTCTTTTGTAAATGAAATCACATAGTGAACTTTTCATTTTGCACGAAAACCATACTGCCGTCTTTCATTTCTTGGTCTGTTTCTGCCCCCACCAACACAAAATGAGCTCTTCATTTGTGTTACCCTAACCGGCCTGCCGATTTGTGTCATTCCCAAAGGTATTGGTTACTTGCAGGAAAGCTGTGCTTACTGTATGTGCCAGACCTCCCTCTGTCTAAAAGCAACCCTGAGTCCAGTTATTGACTGCACTGTAAATACGTGCAGAGCTGGTCAGTTTTGCGGCTGCAGAAGCTCTTGTTTTGCCACCAGCCTTCACCTGCTCCCTGCTCTTTGCCAGGAAAGTTGCCTGCTTGGCTTGGATGTTGCCGTGGGAGATCCCAGAAGGATCCAGACTACAAGCCTGTTTGGCAGGCAGATCAGTGTGTGACTTTGTATTCATAGATCAGGGGAATCAAAACTCTTACATGCCAGTGCTGAAAGTATAACACAAACCCCAGTCACTTCCTAGGGATTCTGAATGAGGAGCATAATTACTGGGAAAATATGTAAAATAATATTTGGTTTAGTATCCACTTTGTTTCCACACTTCCCTGTAGAGCTCCTGTCTAGATATTTCTCTTGCCTGGCTTCCTGCTATTGATTTAAGGCATATCTTCATGCCATTGCCTCTTTTTCTGGAAGGCTTGAGAGAGAGTTTTGCACTAAAATGATCTTTTGTTTTAAAAAATTTGCATTTTTTTCTTACCCAGCTGTAGGTGTGAAAATTACCCAGTTATGACTAATGTTTTCAAAAATGTGCATGCGATATATTTTTGCAGTGTGGTTCATACTGGCAATTAGTTTTTAAACTCTTAAGTATTTTGAAATTTGTACACACTGTCACAAAAAGAAGATGACATAGGGAGTGTCCTATCTTTAAACTATGAAAAGCTCAGGTTTGTTGTTGACTGAACAGAGCTTCAGTAAAGTCAACAAAAAAATGTGTCCCTCTGGAAATCAAAAGATTATTTTCATTATTTAGTTTATCCAATAAGAAATACTTGGTCTCCATGTAAAATTTATTCAGTCCTGAGCCTAGATAGAGATGAAGTTTCATGTGTTACACCCTTTTGAAATACGTGCCATCCTGCATGGTGACACTGAAAAGGGAAGTTTGCAGAGTAATTTATTTTTATTACTTCAGCATGTGGTTATTTGCGTATCATTCAGTCAGAAGTAGATGAATTTAAAACATTTCCAAGAAGCTTCCATTTAGTGAAACATACTAAAATAAACTAATAAGAACTGTTATATTATTTCATAATTTTCTACATTTGTTTAGATAGGATAACACTACAGCTAGTGGTCTAAACTGCCCTTTTAAATAAGTGGTGGAACTGTTTTCCCCTTTATTACCTGATGAGACTTTTGATTCTTAAGAGAAAACAGTGACTCATTTGACATAATTAAATTTTCATTTTCCATTTTTTTTCAAGTAAAATGTTATTTTACTGAATCTAAGGGAATTGAATAATGAAAAAATTACAGGCATACTTCCATTAAAAATATTGGAAGCATTATCTAAAGCAGAATTTGACATTCTCAATCTATATCATCACAAAACATCATGCACTTCCAACTCCAGTAAGATGTTGATGAAAGCCAAGGGTTATACACATGAAAATATGGGCTTTGCATACTCCCCCACCCCCCAAATGAATGTCACATCTCAACTTCAAGTTTTATAGCACAAGGTTCATCTGCTAGATCCCACTATGCTTAGTTGTTTGTCAGGTGTAGTTATAAATGGCGTTTCTTAATTATATAAAAGATAATGAAAATTGATAGTAAATAGCAGTGAGTTGGCATTCATCTCCTGAGAGCTGTGTTCAAATCTGACTTCCATCACATGTGAATGTGCAGGTGGTCTAGCAGCAGTGCACAGAGAATTATAATTGCCCTATCTACAGAACGGTTGGCAATTCCTGCATGATTGACTGCCTGCCAGGAAAGCCTTATATTTGGAAAAATAGATATGTGCAAATTTATGTTGAGATTCTTTGCCAGAGCCATAGCTCTTGTGGTGCCTGCCTTCATTGTCTACTATGCAGTGAGAACAACTGAATACCTTTCCTTTAGTACTGAACCCACACATTAAAAAAATAAGACTCTATACTGTGAGAGGCTACATACAAAATTTGAAAATGTATTTAATATCAGCTCTCCTGTTTTGAATTTTATATGCCCCTGGTGAATTGAATCCACAAATAGTTCATTTTGGGGGGGGCTTGATTTTTAATGTCTCTGAAAAATATGTCTCATTATAATAGAGCAAGAGTCGATGCAGATTTTACTTATTATAGAATGAACCTAAACACTTGACCCCCTGCCTCAAAAACAGGTAAATTTGCATGAATCATTATGAATATAAAGTAGGTTAAAGTCTGTCTTTGTTAGAGGTGCTTCATAACAGAAAAAATTAACCAGGAAGAAGATGTGAGAGTTTACTGAGATAATACACCTACACTTAATAATAACACTAACACTTATTTACTACTATCTGAAGTTTTTCAGGTCTATTTTTTAGGTTATTTTTATTACAGTCCTTAAGTTCATTATGACTATAACTGCTCTTAAGAGTCCTACATCCCCCAGGTGCTATAGATATTCCATGAAGTCACAAAGGAATCACACCCAGAATAGTTAATGTTTCTAATCTGAGGAAGACCTAGATATGCCATTGCTTTAAAAAGAAAACAAGTAAATTTCCAACGGAAATATTCATTGCTGCATGACACATCAGACTTTGAAGTAGCTGTTTGCACTATTCTTTCTTTATTTTGAAAATCAGTTGTAGAATGAAATGTCTGTTCTGAACCAAAATGACACCAAAATAACAATATAACTCAGTGAGAGTTTTACCCAAATAGGGACTATGATCCATGGTTTGTATTATTATTATTATTATTAACCCATGTATATTAAAAATATTAATGTTATTAGTGATTCACTGATTTAATTTTTTTTTGTGCTCTCTGTAGAAGTTTGATTTCTCATGAATTAGAACAATTTTCTCTGAGTATTTGTGGACTTGGGCTCGATACATTTCAATGTTTAGCATTTTACACTTGTACCTTTCAATTTAAAAGCATTGCTTACTGTGTTGGTGTTGCCATTTTTGTGATTTAAATTTCTTTCTGAATTAGTTTTCCTTATTGTTGAAGCCTCTGGACTCATTGGATTATGTGAGATTTTTACCTTTCAATTAAAAAGGAAGTAAGCTTCTAGTCCTTAGGCTGGAAAGAATTAATCCAAATTATACAATTCTTAATATCTTTTGATTTGGTGGTAGAGAACTGTGGAAAAGGAAGTTCCTCATTCAGGATCTAGAAATGGTTGGGGTTTACGAGACTGTGAAGGGATAATTTTACTAACTCCTAAAACAGAAGTTAATGGTTTTCATGTTATTGGGGAAGAAAATCTTTTGCCTGAAATTTTCTCTGAGTTTTACAGTTTTGCTTTATCTTACCTTTTAAAGAAATACTATGATTTCAGGAACTGAAGGTATCAGTTTCAACGGGTAGTCATGAGCAACATGGTTTCATTTTGTATTTATTTAATTTTGACTCATACATTTTGGGGCAGTTTCCTGTGAATGCTTCCACTGAGACCTACAGGTATAAATCCACTAGGAAACAAATCCATAGAAGTTTCAGAGTCCACTGTAAATCCTGACTCCACATAACCCAGGTGGGACTAGACGCACCAGGAAGGCAAACAGGAGTTGCCCTTTATGAAAAGACTCTTTGGGAGGGCTGGCAGCATGTGTTAACCACAGCTATAGCAAAGGAATAACATTTGGTAGTTTGAGTTTTGCAGACCCCACGTTTTCTTCTTAGTACACTGAACAGTGCCTACAATGTTATATGCATTTGGTTTATTGTTGTGACAAGACTGGTAGTGAAATAGGTCAGCCAAGACTGATGATGATTTTTAAGAGCAAATGGATTTTCTAAATCATCAATTGTGGTACAATGGATGCAAAACTATAGTACAGCAGTCTCTGGGAAATGTAATTATTACTTAGCCCAGAAAAAGTGTTCATGAATTTATCCCTAAGCATACCTTTGCCATAATCATCCCCCTTCTGAGGCTGATTGTGAGACAGTTGCCTAAAAATATAGTTCAGATATTTTACAAAACAATAACGAATAGTCTTTGAAGAGTTGCACAATAATTCATCCTGAGCTTTGCAGCCATTTATAAACTGCTCCAGAAATGTACAGCTCCAGTGAAAAGAGAAATCGGCAGACCCTCCAAGCTGAATTTGAGTCTTCTGTTTGATTGGAGGGAGTGCATTCAAGGAGCACCAGAAACATGCAGGACTAGCCAGAAAAATACATTCATTCACCTATTGAAAGGATGTGTCCTTGTCTTTGCAGAGCTGAATCAGCCTGAAAATATTTTACCTTTGTGTTTGACATGCTTTCCCCCCAGGTTGTTTAAACTGTTTTTCCATTAGCTGTCTAAGAGTTGAGGAACAAGTTCAAGGGAAAAGAAATTGTTTTCTTAGATGTATGAAAGCACTTATGTACAGGAATGAATGGAGAACTTTACATACAGGTTATACTGTATAAGGACAAATCCTTCTGTCTATTTTTCAGTAACATGTCCAATAATGTGGCCCAGACAGGGTATGTCACACTGAGCTGTCACATGGCAAACTAGGTATCACTGAGATTTGGCTTACTATATGTCATCTGTCCATCACTCTTTGTCAGCTTTAGTCACTGCAGTGCTGCCTTTAGATAGCCCAGCAAGCACTGGTCTGTGCTGAGGAACAGCCTGTTTGGTAATTGCATCACAAAACATGGCAATTGCCTACTTGCTGCAGCAAGACCACTTGGGTTCCTGAAGTAAACTAGCTTCAGAGCAGTTAACTTGGGTACCTCTGCTCTGTGCTAAAGTGTAGTCTAGAAATGCCTGACATATTAATATAGCCTTCTGATTGTCTGAATCTCTGCTCTGGCTTCTGACAGTCTGCAGAACATTGAAATGCTGAGGGGATCTCCTCCTAGCTCCATCAATCACCTGATAAAGTACTGACATTGTGTCATGGTCCATATCAGTGGTCAGGCATGGTCTCGGGACCTGCATTGTAAATGAACACATCTCCACAGTTCTTTAACAGGATACAGACAACTGCTGCATAAAAATAAGCTACCTCATAAAAGTTCTTACTCTTTAGTTTCCCATTAATACAGTTATTCCAATAAAGTCCTAGCTATCATGTAAGTATTTAGATATCCAGGCTTCTCAGTATCTACTGTTATCTCTGGAAATATATTTTAGATGAGGCTGCAGCTTCTGTTTCGCTGTATGCCAGGGCACACTCCTGGTACACACAAGCAGAGCCCTGGTTTCAAGGGGATGCAGGTGGAGCATGGCTTGTGGCCATCCGTCTGTTAACAGCCACATTGTACACAGGTACAGAATGGGAACTTATAGCTAGCTAAACTAACCTCAGATTGAAACAGTGAATTAAAACAGCTGAGGTCATACTTCTGGTGAGAGCATGTTTTACCACATCTGCTCTGCTACAGAAACTGTTTTTACACAGACAGAAAGGATCATGCAGGGGTCCATAGACCACATACAGCTAAGAGAAGCTTAATCATCTTCATTGATTTCTCAGTTACTGTGGTTAGATTATAAGGGTGACAGATGAGGTTGTGGATGCCCCTTCAGAAACAGCTCAGCACTTTAGGCTGAGGGTATTAAATGAAAGAGAGCACCACATGAACAGGGTACTGCGACCCTCAGGGTTGTGGCTGCTCCAGGGCTGTTACATGTGTTTTCAAAGAGTATGGAAACCTCACTCACACTCTCTTCCATTCCCAGACTTCTTTAAGGAGAGGCACCTTTGATGTGCTATGGAAGATGCGCAGAGCACAGGGTGAAGTCACTTTCCTGTTTTCATATAGGATCTGATTCAGCTGAGCTGGGCTTTTTTGGCCTGATTGTGTCAGACATGCAGAGCTGCAGCCTCTCAGCCTGCCCCCCTTGTTCTGCAGCCTGGAGGGGTCTCAGGCTCTGTGGAGGGAGCACGTGGGCTCCTGCAGCCTCCCGGGGCAAGGACTCAGCACTGTGACAGAGATCCTTTAGCATGTTGTCGGGCTCACAGCTGAGACAGCTGATCTAAACCTAGATCTAGCAAAGCTGCCTTGTTTTTAAGCTGATTCCTTGTGCATCTAGTTCACTGGTGAGCCTGGGTACCTGTAATGTGGATACTTCTAGTATGCAAAGTGTCTGAGCCCCTGCTGCGCTCCCTCGTGCCCTACTGCCTTGCATCAAGGAGAGTCAGAGCTTTGCTGTTCCTGACTCATCAGTGGGAATGAAACATGAGTTGCGACTGAAGTGTGAAAACACCACATCAGCTACAGAAGCTAACTGCAGTTGATGTTTGGGCAAAGAGACGTTTCTTGCAAGTTGTGCCAAAGTCCTTATCTCCCCTGTCCACTCAGCTGTTTAAATACAGCACTCGGCTTCAGGACGGCAAGGTAGATAGTAGAGTGGACTGGAAGTGAAACACAGTTCTTACAGACTTCTTTGATGATTATATAAATTGATAGCATTAACTATACTGAAATACATAATGTTCTAGAGAGAATAAAATGATACTGCCAGCTTAAGGCATCGTTCCCTTCTGATTTGCTGCCACTACCTTCCTTCATGTGAAGTGTGGCTGGAGTTGGAAAGTGACTTTGCAAAACCAGCATCCTGTTATGCAGCCCAATAAGCTCACTGTAGGCATTTACAGCTTATAATCTGTAGAGCACCTCAGCTGACCTGGTGTAGGCGTCTGCTTCAGGATGAGCTGAATGGTTCTTCGAGCCTCACTGAATATGTCAACTAAAGTTTTTATTGGTAATAACAGGAGCTCAGTCTAGTTGCTGCTAAAGCAGAGATCTGTTCAGGTAGATTGTTGGTCTCTGAATCTGGGTATCTTAATAGATATCTGAATTCCAGCCTAAGTATCTTTTTCTAATATATTCCTGCTAAGTCTCTCATCAGTTCTGCATCTATTTTATAATTGAAAAAATGCAGACCCATCTTCACATGCTGTGGTAGCATAAATTTGCTTACCAGTTTGTTTCAAACAAGCACACTGGACAGAGGACAGTAATTTCTTTGTACTAGATGTTGTGCAGCACTGCAATGCTTTAGCAATCTCTGTTATTTTTTATTCTCCTTCTTACTGTATTTTAATATTTAAAGATAATTTCTTATGGCAGATTCCTAATGTATACTGGACACTGCCCAAGATGAGGAGACATGATGAGATGGAAAATGGAGGAATCAGAGGTAGAAAAGGGACATGATTGAGGAATGCACTAGTATATTTTAAATCAAACTTTCCCTTGCAGACCACTGATTAAGGAGTTTTCTGATTTATTTTTGTTCTTAAATAATTGTTCCCTTCCTACTGTAGGCTTGCAGTGCTGACTAACAGGGAAGAAAGTGGGAGAAACCATTGCAAAGGCAAGGCAACAGTGGAAAGCTGCAAACCTTCTTGTCAGAGAATGATAGGACTGCTTGGAGAATAGGTTAGCTTTTGTGGCTTATGGGTTTAGACCGGAAAGAGTATTTAAGGGGTATCTTGAGGCATGACTGGGCGTGCTATTTGGCTATTTGCTTGCAGATCATCAGATTTTCCTAGTGGTACAGCTTACCTGTGCTTGACCGGAGTCCTGACCTTATGACAGGATAAACCAAACACGTCATGTAAAACAAGTGTAACACAGCATGGGTTATTAGAAACTGTATTCTACATTCACACTTAAACCTAGCTTCACACAAAGGCTCCTATGTATATATCAGGTACTTGCTGGAAAGCAGGTCATTGATGTTCTATTTCTTGAACTCCTTTGGAAGAGCAATCTTGTTCAGGTTATGTAAAAGACAATTGCTTAAGATGCCTTTGAATGTGTGGACTTATCTTGGAATATGACACGTGCCAAATCACAGTCTTCAATATTTGAGAAATGGTTCCAGCACTGCTTAGAGTTTAGGTTTAGAAGATAAGAATAATATCTCCTAAAATAACATAAGGCATGTGAAGAAGCATCAGTGAAAGCTTGCTAATGAGGGAGTGGAATGAGAAATTGAATGTAAAATCATACATTTTATGTTTTAAATCCTCATTCAGATCTTGATGGGAATAACCCTTTGTAAGATTAAAAAAATAAAATCAAGAGAACCACACACACAAACAAAAAGGTTGCAGTCTGTTTTTTAGTCCTGATAGAATCAAGAAAGAATCCTGATAAAATCAAATGCAGTTGCATCCTCCTTGGGTGTATGTGAAATAATACACTCAGTGAGTGTAGTAAATCTTCCTATGATAGAAAATTAAGACTTTGCATTACTTAGAGATCTTCACTATTAAAGAGAATGTATAAATAGCTCAGAAAATTTAACTTGAATCTTGGATTTTGGGTTGAACTTGCAGAACTGGCAGTTAAATAAACGTTGGTGGT
The DNA here is from genome assembly GCA_038380795.1 of Pyrocephalus nanus. Classification (NCBI taxonomy): domain Eukaryota; kingdom Metazoa; phylum Chordata; class Aves; order Passeriformes; family Tyrannidae; genus Pyrocephalus; species Pyrocephalus nanus. The sequence goes on along the minus strand of CM076260.1, from coordinate 25,333,712 downwards.
GGTTTGTTTTTTTTGTTGTTGTTTCTTTGTAAACTCGTGGTATTTGGGATGGAAATCACAATGGAAGAGGAATGAGGGGAATAATGCAATCTGGGTCACTTTTTGAAACTATTCTTACAATACAGATGCATATATATATATATAAATGTTTCTCTTTGTAGCAGACAGAATCTAAGATTTCTCTCTTTCAGAGTGCAGGGAATTTCATACAATAAAGTTATTGCATTAAACCTCCCTTTTTAGTTCAAGTAGGTATTCCAACTATAGGGTTTAATTCTGTTTCAACCTGACTGCAAAACAGCTGAGAACACCAGCATCTTGAGAACAGGTTTGATACTATACATTCTAATGGCTCAGGCCCTAAGGTGGTGTAGGTTGCATATAAATGAAAGTTTCAAGCTTTAAACAGGTGGTAACTGACAATTTGAAGACTGTTTCTTGAGGCTATTAATTGACAATGGTAATAGATGACAATTCCCATGCACGCACAACCACTGTCAAAAACCTTAAAAGCAAGCACATGAGGTTGGATATCCTACCTGAGCTTCTTTTGGCTTTGATATCCATTAGTGCACCTTAAAAAGTGCATTAATCTACAGGACTTTTTCAAATATCTCTACAGGCCTTTGCAAACACAGTTGAGTTCTCTTGTCTTTGAATTATGGCTTAATGCAAGCTAGCACTTTTCCTGTGATTTACTGAAGTTCTGCCAGAAGGTAAACTGGGCTGCAGTCCAGTGCCCACTGAAGTTAATGCAAAGATTTCTACTGACTTCAGCTGGACATGAGATAATGCACTCTTACCTTGATGATATTAATGTTTGTTGACTCCAAAAACACATACTGGCTAGAAAGGTTGGGTTCAAGTTCACCCAATATATTCTACACAAAATACTTATACACTGGAAAAAAATGAAAACTGAATATGGTTTCTTATCAAGCATAAAAATAATAAATAATGTATGATGAAGGCAGTAGGGTTAGTAGAAGCTAGAATGGAAAGGAAAAGGATCTGGTGAATTAATACAATTGTGCATTGAAAGAATGGATAAGTCAGAGATTCATATCACTAAAGCAATAATGCACACATGGGATAACAAAGATGTATTCATATGGCGCTATTCAAGTACCAGACGAAGAATTAAAAATAAACACAGAAAAACTAAGAGAGTGAAAGAAAAAGGTTCAACACATTTTTCAAAATATCCTTATCTGTAAATTAAACAAACAAACAAACAAAAACAAATCAACAAAAGTTAGTCAAGTTTTTTAGGATGTTTCAAATTTGTGGGTTTTATGATGAATGAATTAGGAATGAGAATAAGCAAAAACATAACAAGGTTAGCAGAGTATGATATACTTGATTATCAAATACCAGACCACGCTGAAGAAATAGGGCAAATAAACACATAAATGATGTTCAGAGACGCAAAGTTAAGTATATTACAGAGAAAAGTCTTTAGCCTCTTTCCTTATTTTTAGGTTTATGGTCTCCAGAAAAGAACTTCTGAATGACTTTTGACAGTTCAGTGATGACCACTTTTAGATGTACAGCCTCATCAGAGAGAAGATGGGATGGGAAACATTCTACTATTATATATGTCAGTAATATGGATTTATAAGAGTACTATACTGAATTACAGGGATCCAGCAAGAGTAATGTCTATGAATAATGAAATGTAAACATCTCAGAGGAAAAAAAATTATACAAGAGACCAAAATCATTTCATGTAGATGGAGGAAAAGAAGGAGAATGTCTGATGATAAAATATGTATGGAATGATGAATACTGTATTGAAGGCAGATCAAATCCTAATCATCATAGGCTTGATCCATCCTATCTAATTTTGGATGCTGACAGTATGGATTTCTATAAGTGAAGTAGTCAGCTTGGGCTCCTATTACAGGCAGAGAAATAGATGCTGTTAGGGAATGGTTCATCTGCCCTGCTGGCTTCAGGGAGGGGAGGTCTGATGAACTTTGGTCAGAGGAAACCCACATGTGTTTCTCTAGACAAGAAATTGGTCACTGAATCAGAGATATGAAGTTAAAACTTGGCTGGATAAGAAGCTATTTTTTTACAGAACACCTTACTGTGAAAGCAATTTTACATGGTGTTCTCTGGCACTCAGTGCCCAGGCTGGCAACAGTCATCACTGATTTGGGTGTAAAGATAGACAGAACAGGTTCTTTCAGTATTATCACACTTCATTCCATGAAAAAAGATCCCACCTCACAACTTCAGAGGAGATTTAAAAGGATGAATTTCAGCTAGAAGAGGCTGATTTCCCTAGCCTGCTTCCTCAGACAGAAAAGTTCCCTCAAGAGCAGGTGGACTAGGCTTTGGTTCTGCAACAGCCTCCAGAGACACCTCTCTATTCCTGCTGACTGTAGAGTATGATTAGGGAGAACATTCTTCATGGATTCAAACTGACTCTAACCGGAAGGATGCACATGAATGCTTTTGGAGAGAAGATAATCTCAGGTTCAGTTTGCCTCTTGTCTTCCTCTGATATACCTAAAACTGGTTCTGATGATCATCTGTGTTGTTTCTTTAAGAGAGAATACTTTGGTGTAAATATTTGTGCAGCTATTTTAGTCTTTGGAAGATAGATTTTCTAAAATACATAGTTGAAGTTTTTATTGGTTTGCCTTATTTCAGAATTTTACAGGCACAAAAATGAGTCAGGCAGTAGGGTCTACTAACGAGCAACTCCCTCCCAGTGCAAAGAACAAGAAAAAGTTTGTCACTGCCCAGTGACACAGCATTCACATGATAGTGGAAATTACAAATTGCTTAATGGTGTTAGAGCAACCTCACTGTATTATCAATGTGATTTTAAAATCTCCAGCGTTTCCTCAGTAATTTGGTCTCAGGTGATGTATTGTGCTTCCCTGAATATTTTGTAACTTTTTTCTGCTCTTCTTTGACCATTGACCTAACATCTAGAATAGTGATGTCTTTGCCAAACAGATATTTGTGATTTCCACATTTTTTATTTTGATTGCTGTATTAATAGCATTTTTTCAATTCTGGGCTAAACTGAAGGATAAATAACACAGATGACACAAGAAGCTTTGGTTCATTTCACTGTTTGGAATGAATCACTGGCCATTCTAATTCTGCAGTGATCATAGGTGTAGCAGCTTCCATAATTTACTTTTAACTTCCATAATCACTTTTAACTCTTGCCTTTATTTTTCACTACCAAATTTTGAAATTTTCCAGATCTGAATCTTTGTTCTGGCAAAGTCTTATAGCAGGAATGAGTAAGCATTTTGGTTTTGGTCTGAGGACTCTGCCCTCGCAACATTATCTTTGTTGATATGGAATTAATTTTCCACCTGAAATCATGATCCTCTGCCTTTATCACATTATAATCCTCCCCACAGCAACCATTTGTGATACTGCAGGCAGATTATGACTTCAAGAGAAGAATAAGCTTCAGCAAACAGAAGCAGATGAGCTCTTAAAGAGATAAAGATCCCATTTTCCTGCTAGTAATAAACAGCAAAAGAGAAAAATATATAAAATGTCAAAGCAAAGCATTTTCTATAAGCAGATTTTTCTGGGTCACAGGTGACTTTTTCATATTGAAACATAACACTCAATCAGTAAACCTTGACATATTTTGAGGTGAAGCCACTCAGTGAGACAGATTCACATACTTAAATCCCTATTTGGCATGCGTTTCTAAGCACTTACAGAGCTGCTTAGCTTCTATCAATTCTTCTGTTACATAAACATACTTTCCAGAAGAGTTTTATCCAGCTAATGGGAGTGTGGTGAGGGAACAGCTGCAGTGCAGGGTATATCACAAGGCTTCGGCCAGTAGCCGTCATGTGTGAATGAACAATAATGCATTTAGAAAACCTGTTTTGATTTCAAAATTTGGAATATATTTTCTGGGTATTTTAGTCGCTTGAGGAGTATTTTAATTTAGTATGGAATAATCCCTGATACACACTAACATTTTTTTCTAAAAGAAAATTTCCATGAGCAGTAAGCTCTGTAATAGTAGGCTCCCTGTGTTGTATTTTTTCCTGTCATCCTGAATAGTTCCTAGTATCAGGTTGAATGACAGATACATTGTAAGTATCTGTTAGCTGTTTCACAGTGTAGGAAAAAAATGGGGCAATAAGCTTTGCCACTGCAATAGTGTGGCAGAGTGTTTCACAGATTTACATCTCTGAAAGTCTGGAGGTCCTCCTAAATCCATGCAGATCTTCTGGTGCAGTGGCTTTCACTGTACTGCTTGCTTTGGTTGATATGGATTCCACTGGGATACAGGGTGTCAAAGTCTGTCCCTATCTGTAGTCTAAACAATTCTATTGCTTCAGTAGAGTAAGAGGGATCATAAAAAAAGATTGAAGAAATTTTGTCCATACCCCTGCATCATATGTATTTCATAGCCCTGACGCTCCACATATATGAACATCCCAGACTGACTAAGTAGAGCTGGGCTCTATTCCTGTCCCTCTTCTCCAGTGTTCAGGAGTAGAATGTTATTACCTGGAATTTACGTCACCATGTCACTTCAACCTTTTCACATCATCTGTTGCATGCCATGTGTATCTGTAGCAATCACGAGCATGTGTATGAAAATATGTGTTTGTGTGTTTTGGCCATTTAAAGATATATTTACTTAATGGAGAACAATGAAGACACCTGTCTGTCTGTCTGTCTGTCTGAGTGTCCAGAACAGACTGTTGCTGTCCTCCCTTGCAGTCACGTGAACATTAGAGGAGTAAATCCTATTTTCACAGAGCCAGACATCTACTTTTGATTGCTTCCTAAGAGCATTTTAGCATAACTTTGCTATGCTGACTTTTTAATTAAAACAACAACAAAAAAGGCAAAACAAAACACAAAACCCAAAAGCTAAGGTAATGAGGAAAAAAACCGAGCAGGTTTATATGGAAATTTATTGTTCCCACTAGTTTTCTGCTGACAGGAATTCAGGATATTTGGAGTCACAGAATAAATTTATTTAGTTTTATCTAAAATCTAACCTTGGAGAAGTTTGAATCTTTCTATGGACCAGCTATTTCTGAATGCTGGCTTTGTTACATAAGGCCTTCAGCCTTCTTTACCTAGAAGAAAAGAAGTTGTTAGAAAATTAGGAATTATTGCATCTATTCTTAGCTTTGAAAGGAAGTGTAGCCTTTAAACTGCAGACTGTCGCTAAGGACATAGATTTGGCTCACTTAATCTGAAAGCTGATGTGACTAAGTGAATGGATATTACAACCTGGCCAAGTTTAATATCAACCAACATTGTATTCAGTACAAACGGTGCATGTCAGGCTTGTGCATGCTCGTGAGGGGACTCGATAAAATGAGAGAATGCTCATTGTAAATGCTCTGCAGGTAGCAATACAGGGATAGCATTATATATGTTGCCATTAAAGGAATGAAATTCTATAAGGCCATGAACCATTTTGGATGATGCTCAGAGGTTTTCTCAGCAAGCCTCTGAAGAGCATTTCTGAAGGGCGGCTTTTCCTGAGTTTATTAATTTGGCCAAATATATATGTATTTCTCAGACGAGAGCAAAAGAGAGCACTCTGTCTTAATTATTTATTCCAAATGTTATGATTTTCCCCACACTCTAGCACTATCTGAACTCTTTACAAGAAATGTTGGTTATCATCTACCAATTTGTCTTCATTTTTATTCTCAGGAAAAAAAAAACCAATGCACCTTTGCAGCCCACATTTCCTAAAACAATTTCTCGTGAGGCCAAGAATTAACCTGGAAAATTTTAATTATAAATTTTAAATTAGAACTATTTAGTTATAAATAACTAAAAGTATGAGCTTATAAAGAAAAGCAACAGGAGTTACTGCTACTAGCTGTGTCAATAATATGTGATTGACAAACATAAAACATATGTGATATTATCAGCACTTGGCAACATCTCTTTATTGCTACATGCAGTATATATGGACATTCCATTAATGTAAGGTGAGCATGCCTATACCTCAAGTCTTTGTTAAGATCCTGTGTGATTTTGCTGATGTTACATGGCTCCATTCAGGGAGATGCCAAACACGATGATGCCTTTTTCTGTCACAGGGCTTTAGATCAAGTCCTCGTCATGCTCGAAGACGTGCAGCACCTCGCCTTGAGGAAACACAGCCTTTAGTGGAAGCTCACCATCTAAGTGAGCAGGAAACTTCTGTAAGAAAAAGAAAAATCAAGAAAAGCAGCCGAGTCCAACCAGAATTCTACCATTCTGTTCAAGTTACCCCAACTCGAAAGCCTGTAAGTATTCTACCTTTAGGGATAAATAGCACTCAAAGTATATTAGAGAGTCATGTAATATAATTCTATTTTTGGGGTATCCATATTCTGTTCCTCAATTTAAAAATCATTTCAGTTCTTATGTTCAGCAAATCTAGATAAAACTTTGCAAGACCGTATTTGATGTTGATGCATAACTCTATAAAATAATCCAGAATATTTTGAATATTGATTTTTTTACTTAATACTCTGTCTACAGTCAATATTCAAATAAGATATTTAATTTGATACTTTATAGTGATATCACTAGACAGGTTTTTATAGTGCATGTGTGTGTTATTGAAATTCCTCGCTCAGATTTATCAGAGGTGCTATGTACTGAACCCAATTTATATGAAATCTCATTACTAGATCCAATTTTGAGGTCTCTTCTGCTTTATAGAGTATTTATAATCTTTCTGCTCAACAAAACTTAAATTAAGTCTTATCATTCTTTGCTTCTCAGCTTGATCTACATCCAGCTCTCTTAATACTGATAACATCCTTTTTGTGTGGAAATATGACAATTCATTGAAACATACAGTCCCTAATGTAAATGTACATGAAGACATATTATGTCTTGCAGACATAAATGCATTTCTTTTATTAATGAGAGCTCACTGCTTTGTTGCATTTTCTGACTAACTTTTTGTGCCAATATGAAGTGGCTTAAACTACTTCTACTAAGTCAGTATTATTAAAATGATATTGAGCATACCCTAAAAAATATTGTCTTGAGATTGCTACAGTTTAACTGAACCTTCCTAGACTGGTGTTAATTGAATACTAAAAGTTATCAATGAGCTCTGAAGACGGTTTGAGAAAGCCTTCCTTAGTGGAATTACATTGTCTCAGAGAGATCAAGAAACTTGTGCAAAGAAAAGAAAGCCAGAGCTGCCAACAACTGCCAGAATTTTTACTTATTAGCTGATCCATTCCATTTCTCTGCTTTCACTCCACTACTACCCACTTTCCTCTGTACTCTCATGCTTCTACTTACAATTTATTTTACAGTGGTCAAATTTCTGTGGTTTAATTTGATCTGATGGATTCATCTTTTGCTCTTGTTAAAGGATCTGATCTTCCTTTCTTCTCAACCATCTCCCTTTAACTCCTATCTTCTTTTGCTCTCTAGATCATTTTGTCTAATTCTGTTATTCTTACTGGATATCCTTCCTCGCACCAGGCTCTCCTCTGTTCATTATTCACTTCTTGTCCTCTCCCTGCTTTGTTATCCTTCTTTAATCTCTTCCATCATTTCCTCTATTATTTTCCATGTTATTCCTGTTGAGTTTTTTAATTCCCTTTTTAGTTCAGTTGTTCATATTTTTTTCTATGGTAGGCCTATGCCTGCCTGTAATTGCTTAGATTGTAATTAACTACCACTGATTACCAATATTGGAAAAAGAGCATCAGTGCTGCTGAATTAAAGAGCTAAAACTGTAGAAATGGTGGAAGCGGCAAAACAGGCTTTGAATAATGAATTAGTGAAGCTAAGAAAACCCTGCTCTCCCACAAAGTCAGTAACGTGTCAGGGGCTTCAGGACCAGCAAAAAAAAAGAAGTGTAAGAATAGAAAATGTTCAGTGTTACTATATAACTTCACTTTCCTATCATTTCATGTGTCTGCTTTGTCTGACAAGACCTACCACTGAAACAATAATAAATCTCAGATTTAGAGAAAACTTTTCTTAGTGCTGTCACCATTATGTCACCTCCATGAAATTGCTTTTGCGGTGTATCTTTTATGCAGCGTTATATAGTTCTTTTGATAGCCTTTCCTTCTACAGTCTTGATGAACTCACATTTCTACAGAAAAAGAATAAATCATTATCTTTATTAGACTACAATCCAGAAAACTTGAGTCATCAATTTAATTTCTCATGGGCATTGTAAGTTATTCTGAATGTATTATTAATGCCACGGTGACAGAGTGAATAAGGTTTATGCCATGACAAATCTCTGCAACATTGTGAAGTTCCAGGCAATCACAACATCGTCCATCTTGCAGCTGGCACATCTTCATCCCACTTTGTCTCAGTGTCTCAAAGATGAGAGACTTTTAGCCTTCATTTGGCCTTGTACAGTTTTACGTGATTCAGTGCCAGAAATGCTCGTTAGTCTGCATTTCTTTCTCTTTTTCCCCCTTGTTATTTCTAGCTCTGCCTATTTGAACCACTTTAAATAAATCATCTGTTGTCTTGATGTTTACGTCATGAAAATATTTGTAGGCAGGTATGGCCACATTCTGCTTAGTCATCATTTGAAAAACTGATGTATGATGTCTGCTAACCAGAAGACAGTTCTCAGTTTTATTTTCTCCCTATTCGTGCCTTTTTGTTCCTATTTTCTGACAGGAAGGGTACCTCCAAAGTAACTGTAAAACAGCCTTATGGAAAGCTTTTTCTTTGCTCCAGGAAATTTTTGAGTAATCAATCTGAAAATATGTTAGCCTGCTTTGCTGCTATATTAAGATGTATGATTCAAGACTTTTTAGATATTTCGTGAAAAGTTTTGGTGGATGTTTAGATGCTGGGCTTTCTTATTCCTGCTGATTTACACCATTTTGTATTTGTTTGATTTTGTTGTGTCTAAATCTTGGTTTTCAGTTTCCTAGCTGCTGCTATAATTATCTGAATTTGCTTGTATTAGTTCTCACTTCCTGCATAGCAATCTGAGATCTTTCCAGCATTGTCCCTGATCTTGTCAGGACAAAATTAGGTGTGATTGTGTGGATGGGAGTAATCCCGCTGAAGACAATAATTGCTCCCCTTGAAAATCCGCACAAGCAGATGTTTGCAGAAATAATCTTTAGTTTTCTCTGAAAATTTCATTATTTTTTTACGCCTTCCAGGTCATTAGTGACCTGGACATTAAATACATTTGGTGCTAATATCAGTCCTTACCACACAGAGTTTATAGCAATTTTCACTTTTATTCATCTTACTTCGGTGCAACATGAACATAATGCTGTGAATCTTACCCTTTTAGGGCACATTGTTCTATTTTGTGCCCTGTGGGCCACCCTCTCGTTGGTGGCTGTATTATTTGTGCTGACATTCTCTATAGGTGGCAGTTTTACATCAACTTCGCACAAAGGAGAGTACAGATACCTGTTACTGAAGCGTGCTTTGAGTTTTTGAACACAACTGAGAACTCTTGAGAAAAAACAGAACTGTGTTCTTTAAATTAGCATGACTTCGTGCAAGTCAAAGGAGTGTTATATATCACTCCTTTCATGAATTAGGTAGCTGACTCTGTAAAGGTAGTTAAATTTTCTGAAGGTGTGAAAGGATGCACAAAAGTCTCCTGTTGTGAGCTTGCTGCTGCATAGCAATACTTCTCCAGGACAAATTTTAAACCGGAGGTTCTATTATAAGCATTTTGCAAATAGTATCTATGTTTTAAATAGTGGTCTGCTCTGAAGCAAAAGTATTAAACTCTGCAAATTATCAACATTTCTCCCCCCCACCCCGTGCTGGGCTGGAACAAAAGATGGCCTTGAGTTTGTGTAAACACATCTGGCTCCTGAGCTGTGGGGTCAGTTAGACATGCAGTTCTGCCAAATTCCAATTTCACCTGTATGTCTACAAACATAGTGGAAAAGAGATGCCATCAAAGCAGCATCTTTTGACATCTCCATTGTTAAACAGTTTGAAGGGCTCCTAAACTGCCCAACTCATGCAGCCAGAAAGGATTATTTAAGATCATGACATGTACCAAAATTTACACTTGTGTTTGTCATAACATGATCACTGTAAGATGTGCATCAGGTGAGACTACAAATATTGGGGCATAAATAAATCTGATTCCTTCACTTTCAGATGTGAAATCCTTGTTTCCTCTCAAATCCCCTGTACTTTACACATCCAGAGTTATTGGTCTGTTGTGCCCATGAACTGTAGCAACAGCATATATTGAAGGGATTATCTACGGAATAGTGTTTAAAAAAAGTATTTCTGAAGTAACCTACAAAGAATAAACTGATGACAAATAATGATCTCAGAAGCACCAGTGCTTGTAGGTATCCCTCAGTTCATTCTCCTAATGAACCTGTTTTTAATTAATTAAAGACTGATCTTTGCTGCAGCAATTTAGCTCCTTAGGGGGTGGGTGCAGCATTGCTACAAGTCACTACATGGAAACCCGAAGGAGGTCAGATGTCTGGGAGGTCACATGTGAAAAAAAACTACCAATGTGAGCAGCTTCATTTGGCTCCACTGAGGCTACTCCCAAGGTAGCTGAAGTGAAACTTGCACTGTAAAGACCCTGATGAAGAAACCATGAAAGCAAAGCTAAATCAGTTTTTAATGCATGTAAAGCCACCAGTTGTCCCATTCATGGTCTTATTCAGCTATCCTGGTTTTTGCTTTTATATGTTTAAGCCTTAAAAGTTATGGGGAAACGAGTATTACAATTCTGTATGAAAAACACTTCAGAGTTTTTTTAAACATCTGACACCAATTCATTTATAGAAGAATTCTGGGTGTTAGTTGACAATTAACTCACTTGAAATTAATTATTTCATACAGATGAAATTGTTCTACAGGGCTTTTTAGAAGGTCTTAATATGTCTCATTAAATAATTCCCATTTCATTTGTTAATTTCCATTTATTCTTACTCTGCTATTTACTAGTTTTCCAGTATCACGTGCCCTTTATGTGCTATTTCAATGACCTAATACAGGCGACATGCAAATATTACCCATCACCCTGCACAGCACTTGGTTAATTCCAAGTGTTACCTATTAAATCTATAGATTGCATTCATATCATCTTTCCTTTGGAGACATCTGCTAGTGTTGGATTGTGTTTCCTGTGAATTGCATTTAGAAAGAAACTTGGCAAAACATTTTCATTCCATCTTTCAGCATTTTTCTTAACATGATGCTGGAAAGCAGTGCCACAGAAAGGGATCTGGGGGTCCTGGTCGATGGCAAGTAGAATATGAGTCAGCAGTGCCCTGGCAGCCAGGAGAGCCAACCGTGTCCTGGGGGGCATCAGGCAAAGCATTGCCAGCCAGTCGAGGGAGGGGATTGTCCCGCTCTGCTCTGCACTGGGGCAGCCTCACCCTGAATATTGTGGCAGTTTTGGACACCCAATATAACAAAGATATTAAGCTGTTGGAGAGTGTTCAAAGGAGGGCAATAAAGATGGTGAAGGGCCTTGAGGGGAAGTTGTATGAGGAGCAGTGGAGGTCACTTGGTCTGTTAAGCCTGGACTAGAGGAGACTGAGGGGTGACCTCATTGCAGTTACAACTTCTTTGTGAGGGGAAGAGGAGGGACAGGCACTGATCTCTTCTCTATGGTAACCAGTGACAGGAGCCAAGGGAATGGCCTGAAGTTGTGTCAGGGGAGTTTAAGGCTGGATATTAGAAGAAAGTTCTTCACCCAGAGAGTGGTTGAGCACTGGAACAGGCTCCCCAGGGAAGTGGTCACAGCATGAAGCTTGACGGAGTCCAAGGAGCATTTTGATGACATTCTCAAGCACATGGTGTGACTGTTGGGGATGGTTCTGTGCAGGGCTAAGGGTTGGACTTCATGATCCTTGTGGGTCCTTCCAACTCAGCATATTCTGTGATTATGTGATTATATTGATTTCTCAAATGTATGACACAGCTGTGAGCTACCAGACTGTGCATGCACGTGTGCACACACACACACACACACACACACACACACATGCATGCACACGTGTCCTCTCTCAGAACAATTTGAGCACAGTCACTATGAAGAAACACAGGGAACACATTAATGTATACAAAAAGGGAAACAAGGACTGCATTTTTTTCATCTGTATGACTGCTATGGTTAACCTGTCAGGCAGCTAAACCCCACAGAGCTGTTTGCTCATTTCCCTGCAGTGGGATGGGGGATAGAATAAGACAAAGATAAAACTTGTGGTTTGAGATAAAAACAGTTTAATAGGACAGAAAAAGAATGGAAAATAATAGTAATAATTATAAAAGAATATCTAAAAGAAGTGATGCCCAATGCAGTTGCACACCACCTGCTGACTGATGCCCAGCCAGTCCCTGAAGAGGAGGCTACCACTCTCCAGCCAACTCCCCCCAGTTTTATTGTTCTACATGACACCAGATGGTATGGAACATCCCCTTGATCCTTTGGGGTCAGCTGTCCTGGATGGGCAGCATGAGAAGGTGAAAAGTCCATGATGTAGTATCAGCCCTGGTGAGCAACAACTAAAACATCAGTGTGTTATAAACATTATTCTTACCCTAAATCCAAAACACAGCACTGTACCAGCTACTAAGAAGCAAAAAAAACGCTATCACAACTGAAACCAGGATAAAGACTTGGAGGATATTGATGGGGATTCTGAGAAGCTCCTGACAGTTTATTAGGTGATTGTTTCATAAAGTTTTTAATAAGATTTAAGCATCTAGCCATCTTAAACATTTTTTAAAATACCTCAAGGATCTATTTTAGGTGCATAGGATCTTTGCAAATATGACTATAAATGCTAAACCCAGTCATCTTTGAAATAAAGAGAAAGCCTTCAGTAGCCCTTAGGTTGACTTAAAAGTTAGTTCTCTTTCCAGACCTACACACTGTTTACTTTTTTTTTTTTTTTTGGACTGAGGTGTTATTGTCTTTCTTATAGTAAGTAATTTCTCACTGAAATAGTCTTCATAGACTGTTTTGACCAAAAAGTTAATTTTCCCACTGTTCTTCCAGCTTCTGTGACCTCCTCCCTTGCTGCCTGCTCCAGATTTCCTCTTGGCTGCTTTTCCCTCTCCACCCTGCAGCTCATCCATTGCATTGTAGCAATTGTCCATTTCTTCCATTCCTTTTTCCCAGCTCCTAGGCAGTTTAGGTTTTTGAAGGGATTTCTTGAAGATGTATTGTTATGACTTTCAGTAGTCCAGGGAGGTGATAGCTTTACAATTTTAAAAGTACTTTTTCGTAAAACACAACAGTGATATGCTAAGAATTAGGTCTAGGATTTAAAATTACTGTTGTCTTCCTAGTGATTTTTTTTCCCCCTGTAGATGAGTTACTACAGCTATTAAGCATAGTACAAAAGAAACAAATTAATGGCAATAGTGCTAACAATTATTGATGACACGTGCATGTAAAATGACATAACAGTAAGAGTACGAATCCATATTTAGAGCCCCTTAACTGACTTCACTGCTAGCTTTTATTTGGAGAATGAAGGTCATTTGAATGTGGTGGCAGATGATGATTGTTTTGAATGTATTTACTTAAAGTTATGTGTTTGAAAATCACCTCAAATCTATGTTATTTTTCTATACACTGTTGCAAATCATCCTACACCTGTGGGCAAAGCCCTCTAATATAGCGGGATTTATCTTGATAGGTGAGCTGATTCTATAGAATTTTTATTTTGTCTCAGTCAATTTTCATTTCCAGGGCAAATGCTTATTTATTGGAAATGGTTGGAGAGCTTAAACCAGTCTGACCCCCTCTGATCTAAAGTGTTGAAAGAGGGTCAAAGTACACCCTTGGTCCTTGGAGCAGAAGGTAACTTGCTACTAAATTAGAAGTGAAGGAGATAAAACATTCTTCAACTGTTTTATCAAAGAAATAGAGCTGTAAAACTCTGGCTTGAAAAATATCTAATAGTGTTTTTTGGCCACTGTCATCTTGCCATCATTTGTATTAACTGGGATTTAGTGTTCACTGATAACATTTTAATATGCATGCAGCATACTCTCACTGAGAAATTAAATTTTTAACTGTTCAGAATTTTTCATTTTAGATCCCAGTCTCCTTCAGTGAGAGGTAGTAATATAAACCTAAGCCACTAAAATGTGCTAGTGGTCTTAACTGTAGGAAAAAACATTTTATGTAAATGATTATAAATGGTAAATTCTGTACAGTAGCTGAAGGTAGGTTAAAAAAACATTTATCAGCTCTGATCTTGTTGATAGTGTTGTTTGCACAGCTTAAAATGGCCAGTAATTGTCTCACAGACGCATAGTAATTATAGTCTAAATGCAGATGTTTCCTTTTCCTTCACTGCCACAGTAGTATTGTGTAACATCCTACTGTGGCACATAAAAAGTACATCTTTATATAGCAAGGGACTCCCTTATCCATTTGTATTTATATATAACACTACACATGGGTATGATGTTAAAAGAATAGTTTGGCAGAGGCAAGACTTCAGACATTATGAGGCACTGGAATTAAGGTTATATATGCAGTTTTAATTCAGAGGATTATGCATCTGCCTTGTCATACAGACTTTATTGTATGATGGTGTACTGATTTTTCATGGAATGTACTCTGTATGCATCATAGGATGGAAGTGCTCTTAGGATGACTCTTATGTGTAGGAGTTCTGCTGAAGAAGTTGTAAAGTGTGTGAATGAATAAAACAGGAGATTGCAGGAAGAGAGAGGTTCTCTTATTTCTTTTAAAAAGCAGCAAGTGTTGCCTTGGAGATTGAAGGGTGGGCACAAGGTTATTGTGAACGTGCTGAACAACTGGCTTAAAACATTTTTTATCTTCCATTTTCTAAGTGCCTGACAAAGCATGTAGTTGGGTTTATAGAAGTTCTCAAGCTTCATTCACCACAGAACTCTATGTGTGCTGTAGTCTGAATATTACTGATACATAATTTTCGTAACTCTTAAAAGTCAGATCCCTGGCATCTCAGTTTCACCTAGGTAATAAAATTGACCTCCTGGTTTCAGTTTGCATGCTGTGTAATGGGAGTGAAGTAGTCAGATGCTACTGTAGTAATGAGCAGCACAAAACAGTCTATGAAATAATAATTTCTTCTTCACACCAGTATTTAAATAGCATGAAGTAAGTTAAATTCTGAGGCTGCCCATTGAACTGAGGATCACAAAACAAAATACTGAATAACTGTTTATGGAGTGAATATCACCCATCATTTGCATTAAATAAGAGCAAGACACTGAGGATGTAATAGCATACAATCACATCATTATGACTGCATCATGACTTACAAATAAGCAGGCTGAACTAAGGCTGCATGGTGAACCTTAAATATGGGATTCGGTAACATTTTAGTGCTTAATTTTGCAGCCTTAAGAAAAATATTTTAACAGGAACTTTGTATTTAATTTCCTAATGGTGTTAAAAACATAAAAGCAAAGCTCTGTTGTGTTACTTGTAGGCAGGTTCTGATGCTTCAACTACAACACCAAAAATTCTGCTGTTGGATTTCAGGGAGAGATTGATGACATTTGTATTCCTCCATTTGAATCACTAACATAGGGGGACAGGTATTTTTTCCTAGAGGAACTCTCAGATGTTTGCTAATGGTCAGAATTGGGGTGAAGTGTCTGTTTCCTACCAGGCTCCTTAGGGGAATGTGCTTTCCTGTGCTCATTCTTCCCAAGTGTGGCTCCTTCTGCTGTCTCCTCCAGCCTGCTCCTGACCTGCCTCTGCCCCACCACTAGCTCCTTCCTCGCTGTCCAGTCCTCACTCCTCTGCTGACCTTTGCCCTTCTGCTCTCACTCTGTTAGTTCTTGTTTCACTCCTCCATGTCACAGCCCTTCCCACGCTGGCCTGGTCAGTCCTCTCATTGCTTTGACGCACTTCAACCAGTCTCTTTGATTTCTGTGTCTCCTGTGGCCTCTGGTTGCATACTTCATTCCTCGGTTCTTGTCTGTCTTCTCTGACACCTCCTCACACACAGTTCTTCTCCTCCTTGTTAATCAAATACCTTGTTCAAAGCCTTTTGCTGAGGCAACAGGAATTTCCTGCCAGTGTGTCAGGTCCTTAGCTCTCCCCTGATCTGCTCTCTCCAGCACTGGTGGTTACTAGTCCCAACAGTTACCTTGCAGGTCCATTTTTCCTCTAGTCTTCATCCACAGTCTGCTGCTCCCTTGAATGCTTTTCAGCTGCAGCTTCCAGATTCTGACAGTCTCCGTGTTTGTCCCTCAGGCCGTCAGTCCCAGTGTATTTCTACAGCCCTTTCCTCCAGCACGCCGGTTCCGGTGTTTGTCCTCTCTACATTTAGATCATACAGCTTCTTCCTCTCGCTGGCTAAGCACGGCTGAGCGAGTCACGGAGAGCATAAAAGAAACAGTCTCCTGCCTGTCAGGTCTGGTGCCTGCCCTCCCTTGCTCTCCATGTCTCTTGTCCACGCTGCCATCAACTTACCATGGCAAGTAACTATTAGATGCCAAGATTAGTTTTGCCTCCAGATCTCCAAACTGGAAGGATCCTGTTCAGCTCTTTGGTGGGGATGGCAGGTGTTGTAAATGTGGAGGTAAGAGCTGTAAGGGTGGAATTTGCTTGGTCATTCTGTGATGCTGGGGTATTGGTCTGGCAGCTCTAAGGCCCCTGGGAGTCTTGAGAGTCTTGATTTAGTGAGTACCAATCTGAAGGGATTTTAGATGATACACTGGAGATGTTTTAGTCAAGAAATTCAAACATGGTCTTATTAAAAAAAAAAAATAAATCTGGTAAAATGACTTTGGTAGTTACCTGCGTGCTAGGAATAGTTAAATCAAACTATTGAACTTTGCAAAGAAGGACTACTAATAGGTGAGGAGAGGTTGAAAGAAGTTAACTTGCTCGGCAAAACCAAAAGAAGCTGAGAGGAGATACAATACAGGCTCTGAACATACTGAGGAAGCAAAAAGGGTTATTTAAGGAAATGAACACTGTTGTTGCAAAAAAACCCCCAAAAGACTGGGAATAAGGTTGAAGTGGCAACTAGAAGAAGATCACTTGTAATCAAGACAGCAGTAGCTTCTGGAGCACCTTTCCTGTCAGAGTAGTGAGATCAAACCCAGACTTTAAAAGCTTTACTTTATACTCCCTGATGCCAGGAACACAGATGATATTTATATCTCAAAGACTTATCACGCTGACAAATGTAGACAGATTTTTAACAAAGATGGCAAAAGGCCTGTGTCTAGCTTAAAGCATACTTATACTTGAAGTATCCATCCCAAAGCCTAGAGTCTTCCCAAAAAAGATCACTGGGATATTTTTTAGTGTTTACAAATAACTACCGGATATTTTCATAATCTTGCTCTCAGGCTTCTCAGACAGTCTTTGAGTAAAAATTTCAAGGAAATTCAACCCTGGGCAGGGAATATTTTCAACCAAGCTTAAGATAAGGCAATTTAAAATGAATTTTATAAGACAAAACAATTTTAAATTCATAATTTAATTTTTAATACTAGTGTGTGTAATTATAGGAATATGTATTATATAGTTAAATGTTGATTGATTGCTGGATCAAGTCTTCAAATTTACTTTTAAAACATGGGATTGAAACAGTTTGAAAAGGACAAAAGAATGTTTAATTCTAAAAGGAGGAAAATTTACAGGTCAGGAGTGTTAACAGTTGTTACTAAAAGCAGAATATCGGTACTACTGGTTTAGATTTTCTTAATGTAATTAAAAAAAAATTCTTCTATGTCCTCTTTTTATTTTTTCTAGAAAACAATCTGTGTCCATCAGAGATTCAAAAGCTACTTAGAACTTTATTTTGCTCTTTATTTTCCAAAGTGTTTTTAAATCCTGATATACCTTTTATAGCAAGAGTAATTTGGTTTGCAATTAAAACATAAATATATAATACAATCTACAATGAGAAGCTTAGGAGGCTGAGGAAAGGATTTGAAGCTAGATGATTTCTTATTCCAGACTCTTCCTTGGTTGGCCTTGTAGGCATAGTAGGCAGATAACACTCTGTGTGCCTTCCTCAAATCTTAGTTATTTTGTAACGTTATGTTCTTTTGTGTCTGGCAGAGCAAGGGTATCTGAATGAATGCAAGGTAGCTGCAATTGAAAATTAATAAAAAAATTATTTTTACATAATGGGGAGTATTTTGTAACAGTCATCTAAGGTCTATGCATTTGTTGTAGAGAAATAATTCATGATTTTGAGACCATGAAATCCTGGCATTTAAGGTATTAATGTACGAAGCATTAATTTTGAAATAAGATAGTGATAATTATAATGGAAGATCACTTATATTTTGCTGATGGTTTTAACATAAAACTGAACTAAAATACCTATTCCCTGTGCTGTAGCTTCTGAGATACTCAGAGCTCCAAACATTATCTGCAAAACCTTTAGTACCTCTCTGTTGGCTACTATAATGTAGGTAAGCTATTTCAAGATTAAATCCTGCAATTCATATTTCAAAACTAAGTAGAGGAAATAGGTGAGGAATAAAGGAATGGATTAAATATGTAACATATCATGGCTGTCATATTGATGATATTAATAATTTTGAAGTGACATTTAAAAAGAATCTGCATTTTTGTTAGCACAATTTTACTAAGCAGCTTTTCAAAAGAACTAATGGCTTTGGCACAGTTATTAAACTGAATGTTATTTGGCACCACTTGCATACAGGTTTTGGTTACACTCCATGAAGCATGCCTTGATTTTCAACATATTCATTTGAAAAAGAAAAAACAATAAGCTGGTTTTCCTTGCACAGCAACATACTTCAAGTGCCCTGTTTTTCTCCTATGATGACTATCTTCCTTGGTGGAAGTTGCTAAGGTCTGGGGAGATTATCTTGACAGTATCTGATCCCTCAGCTCAATCTCACAGCTACCAGGGAGTTACGAATGTGGGGCATCTATCAACTTTCTGCTCCTGAAAGAGACTATCAATAAATAAAGTAAATGAAACAGAAACTCTACTTGTAGTGTAATATTCACTAAT
Source organism: Pyrocephalus nanus (assembly GCA_038380795.1). NCBI lineage: Eukaryota > Metazoa > Chordata > Aves > Passeriformes > Tyrannidae > Pyrocephalus > Pyrocephalus nanus. The sequence continues at coordinate 25,314,765 of CM076260.1, read as the reverse complement.
TTCTTTTTTTAGCTAATAGATGATGGTATCACTTCAGACCAATAAGTATTTGAAATTTAGTGTATTTCTGCCGAATTCATACATGAGCTGTGCAGTGGTTCCTGTTGCTTCCATTGCACATGTTCCATCCAGGGACTACTTCAATATTTTACCCAATTACTACTTAAAACAGAATGTATAAGCAGTCATTACAGCAGAGATCAGAGCTCAGCACTTCCATCTCCCCAGAGAAAGCATTGCATGTTCTGATGTGCAGCGCTACTCTTCCTCTTCCTCTTCCTCTTTTCCCATTCTACACCTAGGAATCTTGAACTTCATTTTTTTAAACATGTACCACTTCCTCAACCAGGAGGTTGTTGTTGAATAATCTCCAGAGTGGCTGCTGGGAGATGAGGGTCTGAGCCTAGGTTTCAAGCTTCTTACGACAATAAGGAAAAGACAAACAGCCGCTTTGCTTTTCTTAGAGTTCAAAAGAAACTAGTGCTCTCTGCTGTTATGAAAGGATGACTGAGGAGCACTTTCAGAAGAAGGTTTGGGGATGCCTTATGTCCCTGAAGAATGAGATGTTGCATCATGCTGAGTGACCAAGTTTTTCTCGCTACTTGGTTCTACCAAAAGCTGTTTTGCATCACATCACTTTTAGATATGTAAGTAGGTGGTTATCCAGTAAACATAGTTCGATGTTACAAAACTGTATTGTAATGCCTAAGTGCATACATGGATCTAGCCCTTTTATATACTTGGAATTTCACATTCTCAAATAACCTATTTCTTCCATGAAAGTTGCATCCATAAGATCATTTTCCAAGTGGGGGAGTGGTAGAGATTGACCTACTTAGCATCCAGAAAATACCCCATCCCCTTTTGAAAGCCTATGAAAGCATCAGAATTTCTTTGTATAAATACAGGCATGGGCTCAAAATGCATTGTGATAGAATAAACACTGAATGCTTATTTCCACCTTCTTCTATCTTCAGAAAGAAAGAATGTAAGTTCTCTCTACAGAGCAAGTAGATATTGTCTTGATGTTTGAAAAGCCTATCTGTTTGCAAAGGCAGTTTAACATAGAGTCAGACCCTGGATACTCAGGACTTTCAGTTTTAGTGTATTTGCCTTCCAGCTTTGTGCTTACTGTGAAATAACATTAAATACAAACCCAGAAAATCTCTAATAATTTTTTATATCCTGATAAGTGTGGATGTCCCCTTAAATGACTGGCACAGAACCAGAGAAAAATATTAATTTAATACCTCTGTGTCTCCACTGGCGAATTTTTTTTAAGCTTATCACCGTTGGTTTTACATTGCCCTTGTTTGTACTATCATTTGTGTCTGGTTTGAATTTTGATAATTTCTGACAACATGCAGTCGCATAGCCTGATTACATAGGCTGGATGTTTTGTATTCTGCATTGCATTATCATCTAATCAGGTTAAAGTGGTAAAGATTTACTAATGGGAACATTCAGTTGCCCTAGATTTTGTCTTAAATTTGTAAAGTTATTTTACTTTAAAAGTTGATCCACTTTAATATCATTTAATCTGGGATGTTAAGGGACAAAAATAGCCTATTATTTTCAATTGATTATTCTAAATTAGAAGGAATTTTTGCTGAAGCAAACTCAGTAAAATCATTATTCAAATGCCTAATTTCTGCTCATATTTATCCATTTTCCCACAATGAACATAATGATAGAAAAGAAAGTGTATTCCAGGAATTCTGAGATAGTGTAGTATAAACAAAATATAAATAACTCATAACTAAACTGAAAATTAAATTTCAGTCACTGTTGACCTGTACTTCCCCCAGCTTCCAAAAGCCAGTGTGAAAGGATTCACTGCAGTGGAAAATCATCTTAACACAAAATGTGAAAGTACAAGCTATTTGATTAGAATTCAGTTGGCCAGCACAATATCCAACGTGTCACAGGGTTGGGGAATTTTTGCAATATGACGATAATTTGGTATCAGCCTTGCTGCAGCTTTTCCCAGCTGGATTGCCTGACTGAATTTAAAACCTGACCTCAGCTAATGCTTCTGCCCTGAGCAATGACAGTGCACAGGCCACCGGTGTTCTTGACCCTATCAGGTCTTTTCACAGGTGGCTTACCTTATCTCTTGTGGTGTGCATTACTGTATACCATTTCCTAGCTACACCATCTTCCAGCTAACTTCCACCTGATCTTCTGCAGTGCCTCACCTATGACAAACAGCACTCCTTTCCCTTCTCAAGGGAAAGCATGCCTTGGTACTTGGCCAAATCCCTCTTACAAGAAGTGTGCTAAATACTTCTTTGAAATCATCCCCGTTACTGGAAACCAACTCGCTTTTATAGCACAGCAGCAAGGCTGACTCTCAGGCGGCTGCTGCAAATCACCTGATTACAGAGAAGCCAGCACGCACTGGCAGAAGGGGGGGGGTTTGGCTCTGCACGTCGGTTCTGTGGAGCTCTCTGCCTCCCGGGACGCGGCGGCGGGGACTCCGTGTGCGCTGTGCACCCCCCCGCGGCACCGGCGGCGAACGGTGCATCACGGGCCATCCCGGGCTTTGGATGCTGCCGAACTCCGCTCAGGGGTGCTCCTGAGAGACCACGGGGATCCCGCGCCCCCGCTGCCGGATGCACAACCGCACTGCAAAGGCAGCCGCTCCTGAGCATCAGCCAAAGAGGCTGCCGAGAGGTCCCCAGGCTAATGAGCAGGAAGAATGCATAATCGGAGGCGCAAAATAAGCAACTAGAGCATCTGGGCTGTGACCTTACGGGCCTTGAAGCTAAGAATGGTCAAGCCCTGACCCTTGCTAAGTCCCAGAGTAGGCTAAGTAAGGAGGATCAATATTTTAGCAGACATAAAAGACACTTGACTCACATAGCACCACAAAATTGTTGTGTGTTATTAATAGTCACATTTTTCACTTGCATACAGCAATGTGCTTTATGCAGAAATAACAGAAGTGCCTTACATATTTTAACAGAACATAACCTTTTTTTTTTCCCCATATGCTGACCTAATTGGCCAGGGACCCTTTTCAGAACAGATGTTCTGCTTCATTTCCTGTTTTTAAACTGCTTAATATGTTGCTGTAATAATTGAATCCTTATTTGGGACTTACAGCCATATCATGAAAAATATGTTTGTTAGAAACAAACAATCTAGTGGGATGAGTGGTACACCTGTTGTGAACAACAAAAGGGGAGCAACTACAGACTTCTTAACAAAGCTGTTAATGTACTAAAGCAAAGTTGTTTAGGTCATTATAAACATCTTTGGAATAGATGAGAGAGATTTTTAAAAATGCTTACATGCTCAGTAGCTCTGAGCACACATTACTCAGAGGTACCTCCACACTGAATAAGAAAGTAAACTAATTAAGTTAGAAGTTAACATTTCTTAGATATGAATTTGCTAGATTTTGCTGTTATGAAAAACTCCTTTCTGAGCTTCCTACTTTGTTCTGAAAAGGAAAAAAAATGATTCTTGAAGAGTTAGAAGCTAAAGTGGGGTTTATTCATTCATTTTGTTAATTCATGCATTAAGTAAGGTAGGACAACTTAAAAGCTAGTTGTAATACACATAGATGCCAAAGACTGCTCTACCATTGCCTCTTCAGTTTGAATGCTCATAACTGTGTGAGTGGGGTCTGCTCACACAGCTTATCTTCCAGTATTGGAGCAGAGCTGACTAGAAGGACGGACTCCTTTTCCCTAAAACTGACACCTCAGTAGAGCAATGGTGCATATGGAACAACCACTCAACAGTGCTTTTGGTTTCTAAGTATGAGGTGTTATTATAAGTAAGAATGGGCTGTGAAGGCCTCTTTTGAGAAAAAAAATCCTACTGGATAAAATTTACAGCTTACTTTCAAAGATAAATCTGTGAGTTGAAAGATCTTTTCTGAAAGCTTCAGTAAGAACTGCTATTATGCTTCGTCCTTTCATTTTCCAAGCTGCTACATAAATACTAACAAACTATTGCTATAGCATCCTCACAAAACCTTGTCTGGACTCTTTTTAATTCTCATATTATAAACTAGAAATTAAGAAGGTGAAGAAGTTGAAAGGCAAAAATCTGTCTCCATGGGTCTCTGTAATTCAAAGATATTGAGGGTTGCCGAGCAGCCAAAAGAAGGTGCAGGCCTGAAGCAGGATGTTCAGAGCTGGGATTAAAGGCAACACTTTCTTTTCCAGGGAAAATCTGGAGCTAAGGACAGGCCACAAGAAACCTAATCTCTGACTAAGCACATCAGAGGCCCTGGTGGCCACACCTGGTACACCAAAGTGCCCTTTATACCTTACAGCAAGCTGAACACTTCCAGCTTCCATAAGGAAGACACTTGTATGTGACTGTCACACTTTATGGGATCCTACAGTTTTAACTTATTATACAAATTGACAGAAAAATAGTCTCTGCAGTTAATTATGAAGGCAATCAGAGGTGGTATCGGACACCTCATGTTTCTGTTTCTCTGCAGTTACCTCTTGCTCTCTCCATAGCACAGTACAGTGAACAAGAATTCAGTTAACTGTGTTTTTCTGGTATTCATTCCCTCCCTCTCAACTCTCTCCTTTAGAACTTCACTGAGAAGTACTGCAGAAGGACAAAAGAGGATTGGGATAGAAGTGAAGAAGGGAAAACTACTAATAAGAGATACCCTCTTACTATAGCAGTCTATTTAACTGTATATAATTGGCACCCCTATGCATAGCACAGAGTGCATCATGTTATTCCTCTGCATTATGCAGGTTCTGAGTTTTAAAATGGGTAAAATACCCCCTACGATAACTGACAATAAAAAGGTTCAGACAGCAACAATAAATTTTATCAAATCTCAGTCACCATACAAATTTCTTCTGTACATAAAGGTACCATTTAAGCTCCTAAGTAACTAATAATAAAAATACTACAGGACAAGTCTAAAATATTAGCTGTCTTAGTATCAAAAAATTTGGAATTTAGAATGTCTGAATGAGGCTGTCTGTGCATAACAAAATATGCTGGCTTTAAACTGAAAGTGGGTAGATTTAGATATAAGGAATTAATTATTCAGTATGAAATCAGTGAGGCACTGGAACAGGTTGCCTAGAAAAGCTGTGGAAGTGCTCAAGGCCAGGTTGGATGGAGCTTTGAGCAACTTGGTCTAGTGGAAGGTATCCTGCCTATGGCGGGGAGGTTGTAATTAGATGGTTTTTAAAGGTCCTTTCCAATTCAAACTATTCTGTGATTCTATGATTTTACTACACCTCTCCAAGTTGAGAAGAGCATACACCAAAAAAAAATGAACATGATAATTGGACCAGCATCAGGTTGCACTTTTTAAAGATTGTCACAGTAGATCCCACAGGAATCACAAATCAACTCTGTAGTTTTCCTGTCAGATGCCCTGTAGAAACCACAAGTCTCTCCAATCAGAAAATGCAGCAGAAAAGATATAGCACCTTGAACTCCCTTGCGTCCTGATAACCTGTGTATAATAATGCACCCTAAATTTCAATATGGTGTTGAAATGTTGTATTTCAGACATCTGTTTTCCACTTCACCGTAAACAGGGAAGCCAGAAATGGCAGCAGCCCCCTCCCTGCGCTGCATAAGTGTTTATTTACGTTTCTGGAAGAGCTCTTTTTATGGGTAGCTGGGAAGCCTGAAGGTGGATACAATCTACACGACGAGATTAGTCGTTTGTTAGCCGAAGCCACCTTTGCAAAGTGTAACCGAAGGCCCCCCATTGTGCCCTGCTACCCAAAGGGGCTGCTCTGAGAAACTGTATTCCTTCCTTCCTTCTCTCTTTGCTCATGTTCCCGCTAGCTGGGCTGCCCCCGGCAACGCGGGGCTGAAGGGGCCCTGCGGGGCCCGGGCCGGTAACAAAGAGCCCCGCTTGGGGCTGCCCCGGGGGCGGATTTACATCAACGATTTCACCAGCAACTCGGTGATGGCAAATCTTCCCCTTGTCCTGGCGGGGGAGCCAAACGCCATCGATCTGTAGCCGGGAAGGTTGTTGGATTTTTTTTTTTTTCGGCTGTTGTTGCTGCTGGGTTTATTGTTGGGGAAGTGGGAGGCTCATTTGCGAGCTGGTTGCCCAGCCGCAGGCCACGGCTCTCCCCAGACATCCCTCCAAATGCACTCCCGCTAAAGACCGGATATTTTTTGGACGATCTCCCTCGGCACTCTGCACACGCACCCTTTTCCCCCCCTAAATTCACGGCAATGGTGAGCGGCGTACCTCTCCCCTATCCTCCTTTTCCCGTGAGATGCTTTTCCGCGCCACGCGGGGCGGGTGTTCGCCACCTGAGGCCCCGGTCCCGAGCCGCTCCCCACGCAACCTGTCTGTCTGTCTCCCCGTGCAGAGCTCCGGCAACGCGTCCTACCGATGCTCCATGTCGTCCTCCGCCGATTTCTCCGATGAGGAGGACTTCAGCCAGAGGTCGGGGACGGTGTCGCCGGCGCCGGGGGACACGCTGCCCTGGAACCTGCCCAAACACGAGCGGTCCAAGCGGAAGATCCAGGGCGGCTCCGTGCTGGACCCCGCCGAGCGGGCCGTGCTGCGCATCGCCGGTAAGGCGCGGCCGGGGGTGGACGGGCAGGGGGCGGCCGGGGGGCAGAGGGACCCCCCTCCCTTTCCTTTCAGAGCGCGGCCCCGCCGGGCGGTGACTAAGCTCTTTGGCCGCGTTTTCCGGCTGGGTGAACTGATGCGTGTGGAAGGCGAGCCGAAACACGCGCAGGTGCTCCCATTAAACTTTCATGCGAAAACACATCAGTGGCCGGGAGCTGCAACCGCGGCGGGGGTCGGCTCAGCTGGTGCCGGTGCTTCCTCTGGCCCGCAAGGCCGAGGGATCACCGGGCCGCCCTGCGGAGAAGCGGCGCTGGACCGCCCGCAGGGCGGAGAGGCCGCGCCGGCCGATGATGCTTCTGGCGGGCGGGGGACCAGGCGCCGGTCTTTGTCCACTCGGGGCCGGGGGAGACCGGGACCAGGACGGACCCGCCCGGTGTGCCGGAGACGCCGGCGGGCGCCGGTCCACGGCCCGGCGACAAATGTTGTCGAAAATAGGGCGGAGGTCCGCTTCTCCCCGGCGAGAGCTGGAAAATGCCTGTAAATGAATCCCAGAAAGATGCGGCGGGCGCTGGTGCTCCGCGGGAACACCGCTGTGCTTCCCCCCAGCCACCCCCGTTTTGTGTGCGCCTCCGTGGGTCCCTTCTCGGGACACCATTTCCCAGGGTAACCCATCTTAGCGGCGCTGTTAGCGGGGGCAGCGGGCGCGCTGCGCAGCCAGGCTCCCCCCAGCCGCAGGATGCAGCCACCAGTGTGTGTGTGTGGGGGGAAGCTGCGAAGCCGGTCCAGCCCAGCCCAGCGGGCAGGGTGCGCAGGGCGGGGGACCCGGCGGGCCGGGCCCAGGGACCGCTCCGGGGCGGGGTCAGGGCCGGGGGACGGCGGGGGCGCGGCCGGGGGAGCGGCGGTGGCACCTGCGGCCCGGCCGGTCCCCTGACTCCGCCAGGATAGCGGGGGCTCCCGCCCCGCCTGGCTGCAGGCGCCGGGGCTCCTGCTCAGTCCCTGCCCGCGAGTCCCCGGCGGTGTCCGTCGCGCTGCGGCCCCTCAGCGCCAGCGCCGCAGGGTGACAGTGTCCCCGCCGGCCCCCTCAGTGCCGCGGGTGTCGCGCCCCAGCCCCGGCGGCCGCCGCCCTTCTCGTCCCGCGGGAGGCCGGGGCAAAAGCACGGGGGGCGGGTGGGAGGTGGCGAGAGCTCGCTGGCCCCGAAGGCGGTGCCTCGGCGCTGGGGCTGGAGCTGGAGCCGAGGTCTGCGGTTGAGGCCGCCTCTCGGAGCGCAGAGAGGGGCGGCCACCGAAACCGGAGCGCCCGGGGGGCGTTTCCTTGACCGGGCTGGCAGCGCCGCCCCCCGCCCGCCTCCCTTTCGCTGCCGCCGGGGTTCTTCTTGTGCCGTCCCTGGGGCTACCGGGCCGTCCGGAGCCGCACAGGCGGGCGGCAGGGCTGGGCTGGGCTGGGCTGGCCTGGGCTAGCTGCCGGCCATGGCTGGCTACCTCTCCCCCGGCGCGTACTTCTACGCCGAGGAGCAGGAGTACCTGCAAGCCTACGAAGATGTCTTGGAGAGATACAAAGGTAGGGCAGCGCTCCCCGTGCCACCGCAGCCGCCCGGGTGGCAGCTCGCCCCGCCGGGTGTGGCGGCTGCGGACCCAGGAGGCTCCGGCGCTGGCGGCCGGGAGGGGACATTGGTGGCCCCGCGTTGGGTTGATCTGGGGGGCGGCGGACGTGGGCGGCTTCTGCGATAAATCGAAATACCGTGTCACCTCACTAGTGACACACTAGACACGCTGTCTTGTGTGTTTAAAAGTATGTTTTTCAAGTGCAGTGCGGATATAGGGGTTTGCGTCTCGATGTGCAGTCGTACTTAAAGCTTCGGTTTATTTTTACCTTTTTATTTATTTATTTACTTTTTTTTTTTTGGTGCTCGGGGAAAGAATGAGCTTAGTTCCTGTAGCACCTGAGTTTTCTCATCAAATACAGAAAAATAAGGAAAAAAACCACGTTTATTGTGACAGTGATACACACAGATAAATTCATCTTGCTCGAAATGTAAATTACATTGATTTATTAAATGCATCAGAATGGAAGGAGTGGTTTGGATGATTCATAGCTGTTTCTCAATATATTTGCTAGTATTAAATCTGAAAAAGCTTATCAAAAGTGTTACAGGACTGATTTTAATCCAAGTGCAAAAGGGATGGAGTTAACTGTTTAGATTGAACCTTCATCCTTGAAATAGTCTTTACAGCGTGTCACAGCATATGCTGATATTTGCAGTGCTGAGTCCTATTTTAATGTTAGAGAATGAGATAGGTTAGATTTCGTATCTGATTTTTTTCAGCTGCATGTTTCTAGTCAGTTCTGAAGATTTTTGTTAAATGATTTCCCTTGATGGGAATGGGAGTGGCATAGTTTAAGACAGCTTGATTTGAAGATACTGATAATTGATTTTATTTATTCCAGGTTGCTATTGGTAATATTTTGAAAAATAATCAAAATAACACATGGTTATTTTGACTATGAGAACTTGCCAGGTCTGAGTCTACTTTATACCGATGTCACTTGCAATTTCATGTGTCATTAACAGTATTGACTAATGACTCCTTTGTGTCTGTTGCCCGTTGTGTCAGTGCAGCTATGGAGCATGTGCACTGTTTCTGTACTGAAATGCATTAGTACATTTTAGTTGAGAGAAATAATTACCATTTGTTGATTACCATCATCTTCAAAAGAACATCTTTATTTCATTCTCCCCTATTTTTTAAGTTATCAATATATATGTGGCTGAACTGATTTTTGCAGATTTTAGAGCTAATGGACTGTTTACTTTGTAAATAAACACTGAGAAAACTTTGTTTTTCTGTTCTGGTTCTAACCCAAAGCACTGCTATTATGCTTTGGATTACCTTTGATTTCTTGCTAGAATCAGGTTTAGTAAGGTTCATACAAGTTTGTCTACTTGCTTAAAAACCTGGGAAAGAGATTAAGCCTCATTTCCCCGATTTCAAAGGGAGCTTTATCAGGAAAAGGGCTGAAAGATTTAGTTTTCACGTGTTGGGGAACAAAAGGATTTTAATTAAACTCCAAAACCTAATTTGCATATATATAAGAAATAAGCACATTCTGAAAGTATTTGAGTATATAATATTGTGGATGTGGAGGTAACATTGAGTCCATTCACACGCTATTTTCCGGGACAACCAAATCCTGAAATTATTCGGAAAGATCTGTTTCTGTTGTCTTAGTTTTCAGTGTCATATTTAGTATATTGGTATGCTGTGTTTTGATACTCAGGGTATACTTTATTCAGCCATTTGGAGCAGAGGTAAAGATTTGGACTTGTTTTAATTAAGATATATTGGAAACCTGGAAAACACATTATTTTTTAAAATGTGTTTCCAAGCCAGTCATGATTTCCCATTCGACTCCCAGTAGTATGACTTCACTACAGCGATTGTTGTTCTGATGACTTGCTATGGGAGCTGATCTAATCAGAAAAGAATTGCTACAATATAGGCTTTGAAGAGGGAGTGCCATTTCTCCTAATTTCTCATTTTTGTTAACACCTCCTGTAGTAACTTTCTTCATCAAATGCAAATAATTTTGACTCTATAAGATGAGCTCCAATCTATAAGTTTAATGCTGATAGTTCTTCTTTCTTTTTTTATCTTTCCCTTTTTACAGTCTGCAGACACTTTCAGACTCATCTAGGGCATTATCAGGGTGCCAGATTATCTATGGCCCAGCTGTTGAGTACTGTAACTAGCAGAGTCAGCTGTACAAAATTCATTGCCTGTCTTGGAAGGCTTGGGATTGTATGATGCTGCATCATGAAGATGTTGATTTAGGAAGATAAAAGCTACCCTTTTTAAATGTAGAAAAGTGAAATTTTACTTTTCATCCTTTTCTGCAGCCAAAGTAGGCTGAAATCTTGAAGACGTCGTAATACTAAGTACCTTGTTGCTCTAACAGTTGAAAGCAGGATATTTGTATGTCTTGAAATTCTGTCTGCTTATCGTATGACAGTAAATAATTAGGCAACTGTTTGCTAAATCTGAGATAGCACAGAAGGGCTGTTTGATATGAAAGAAGAGAGTGTTATTTTCTGATTCCTGGTCCACTCAGTTGCTGGTTGTCAATTTAAAAAAATTATTTATTTATTTTTAATTGATTCATGTAGTAAATATTTGACAGTATTTCTGAAGCATTTTGGTGGAGAAAAGAAGTTGTATTATCTCTGATTTAGAAATCCTGTTGAATCAAGATACTTATTCAGGGGGAAAAAAATGCTTCTTTATTGGTAGCGCCTTGAAGCATTCAAAGGCAAAACCTTTATTGTTAGAGTGGCAATAAAACATCTAGTGAAATATGTAAAACGCTTCAGATAAACTATACATCTTGTTTGTGACTGAATAGGAAGATGAGAAATTGTACAAATATTTGTTAATATAACTAAAAGCTCGATTTTACCTCAAACTATATTTGACTCTAGAAGGTTGTAAAGAACTTAACTTACAAAGCAGCAAGAATAACTATCTCACCATTGCCTGAGAACAAAATTAATAAAATTTTTAGCTGCAGCCTTCTTGATAAGTAAGAAAATGTCCAGTAGCATTTCATATACATTTAATTGTTAAAACATGAAATGCCACCTCTATCCAATGGTACTGTTCCATACCATCATTATTTGAGCATTAAATATTTTAAGATCACCATTTTAAGCTGTAAATGCAGTACTTTCATTAGATTTCCTCTGCTGTAAATCTGAAGTAAAACACTAGCAATCAACTTTTATATATCATCCCTCTGAAATGGTTTTCATCCCTCTGAAATTAAAACTTCTTAATGTATGTTTCAGTTGAGTAGTAAACATTTATTTGAATAGCAATTGGAACAATCTTCTTTTTGCTGCAAGATTTTGAACAATTAGGTAACTAAGTTGTCTCCTTTGACATAATTTTTGATATGGGCACATATGTTAATGATCGTGTGCTTCTGGTATCTGAAGAAGAGCTAATTCATGGAGTTAAATGTTGAATAAATCACAGGTATTGAATAATGTTCTTAGAATCATGTAAGCTCTAAAAGTTAAAAGTATACAGGGTTATCTGGGCCATACAGACCTTTTAAAGCTGTAGATTTATATATCTACATCTATAGGAAACAGATCTATTAGGAAATTAAGCTTGATGTGACTGCCCATGAAAAACACAGCCTTGCGGTTTGGGGATGTCACTAAATTGTTGTTAATGATAGGAAAGGTATCACTCAATATTTTGTTTGGATAAGGTGCCTGATTAGGGCTTCCTTTGGGTACTTTGGGCTCGCTGCATAGCCCATCTCTGTAGCAAGGAGGGGCAAATCTGGGACTGGGTATAGCAAGACTTGGGTTTTGTTGTTTAAACTTGGGTACACTGTTTTTCACTCTTGGCATTGCTCTCTTGCTTTAAAAAGATCTGTAATACTACACATTCAGCTGAAGCACAGCAAACAGCTGTGGTTCTGTATTCTGAGAACAATGACGCTGGAGATGGACGAGAGCTAGCGGGTCATCTGATGCATTTTGTTGCCTGGGTAGGGTTCAGAAGCAATGTAGTTTGTTCTAATGATTGATTGATGGCAGTGTCAAGTAAAGCTGTTCTGACATTGTTTGGGTACAGTTTTTGAATTAAGATAAAAAACAATAGATGCCTGTCAACCAGCTCCTTTGAGCTGAGTTCAGAAAGGGAGCATTTGCACAGAATGGTTTTTGTACATCTAAAAATGATCTGCTGCTGCATTTTAGGAATTTGAAGGCTCTTATATGTGTTCAATATCAGACTTAGTCCAGAGATATTCTTCTTCAGAGGTGAATTCCTACAGCAAAAGACAGAAGGGGCCCTGACAGGTGCTCCTGGGTTTGGAATCTGTGAATTTCTAAATTTCCTCATTTATGCTTTGAAGTTAGGGACCTGAATTTTCAGTCATCAGAAATCTTGCTCTTTGGGCTCTTGACTGTGAACTATTTGGATCTGGTGCTTCAGGGTTTCTCATTTTAAACACAGAAAATCCTGATTTAATTTTTTTTTTTTTTTTCTGTGCCATAACAAAAGCTGATGCCAGGTATGTGTTAATTTTGCAAGGAATTTCCAGCATGGATGGTTTTCTTTGACTTCTTTCAGTTGCTGGTAGTAACTAGCCTTGGAACTAATCATGTTGGGTGGTGGTGGTTTTTTTTTTTTGTTGATTAGTGGAGGGCACGTGTGGATAATCCAGCTGCATGTCACCTAATCCTTTCTTTGCCACTGTGCAAATCTTCAGCAACAAGACACTCTTTCCCATGTTCCTAGTACATTTCCTACAGCAGGTTAGCCTCCTGGGAAGAAAGGATTCTAGCCAACATAAAATGTCTTCTATTAGGGATGGAAACATAATAGCTCTTGTGCTGCCTGAAGTCAGCCAAAATTAATGGACAACTTGGGCCACATAAAAATATAAAATCTTCAGTCTTACTCTGTTTCAGCGTTGTCTTTATTTAAGCAGAAAGTTTTAAGTTATGAAGTGCTTGGAGATGAGATATCTTGTTGGGTGCATTTCATCCTAAATAAGAACCAGATCTTGCTGATTTGACTTGTATGAGCTCTTGACTTGACCAAAGTTGAAGAGGTCTTGGGATAAAATAACAATAACCTGAATGTTGGCCAACTCAGTGAGGTTTATCTGCATAAAGGTTTCAAGATGTGGGCAGCAGTTTCTGAAGCTGAGTTTAATACACATAAACTACAGTTGCTTCTCAGTGATTTTAACGGATACCTGTTGGATTGACTAAGTCAGACAGAATTTAGCTATCAATTCAAATATCTTTGGTAGGTGAATTGGGGGAGAGATCAAAGGTCTGCTTCGTTGCTTTTCTGGTACTTCCCAATTCCCACTGAGTCAGCAACATCTTTAAATAGAGCTCTCAGGAATACTCCATAATTCTTCTTGTCGGATGAAAACCAAGAGGTGGTGAAGGTTGGGGGGGGGGAAAGGAAAATAAACTTCAGTCATTATTGTGTTAAAAAGCTTTTTTTGGCTCAGTTTATATATATTTTTGGTTGAGGTCTTTGCAATTGTTAGCTGTAATCTAGCTGGGTTATTTGTAGTGATATTGTGCTTGAAAACCAGATTATGCATTATTTTTTTCCCCTCTACGCTATTTAGAACATGCCTGATCTGAGGAATTTATTCCACTATTTCAACATGTACTTGGAATTAATGCATTGTAAAACAAAAATGGGCCTATTCACATGCTTTTAAGTGCAAGTATTTTATAAGTTCAAGGTTAAAAGAATAAAGTTTTGTAAAGGTCAAATATGAATGCAGCTTATTGCTGCATGCCTGAAATGTTTCCTGTAAAACATCATTAAAGCCGTTTAATTTAACAAAGCCTTGATTTTCTGTAGTGGGTGAAAATATTCATGTTCTGAATGCTTCCAGTCAACCCAGCTTTCAAACAGGTGAAACAATGCTTACAAAGACACTTCAGTCCGCTGGTCAAATCCTGAAGGGCATGTTAATAGTCAGGTCTTACAAGTTGATCTGTGTAGGCAGACTCTGGTGCTTTTGAGGAGTAAGACTGGCTGTAGAAACCCACCCATGCAAGCCTCTTCCCAAGACCGGGGCTCAAGTAATAGCTCAGCCTTCGATAAGGCATATTCCTGGCTGAAATCGGCCCTCCTTTAGGGTGTTCCAGTTTGGCTGTAGCTGCATTAAAAGCAAGTCAGTATGTTTCCAGTTTTAATTTTACAATACCTGGTGAGTACATCATTTTGCTGTCAAGCATTTGTCTATCAATTCTTTGGATTTTGTACAAGATGACAATAGTTGCCAGTAAATCTGTGAAAGGATGAAGATTCTAGGTAAATATGTTGAGGGTTAAATTCTGCACATTGCAATCACACAATTAGTGTAACTATTTCTGTTACAAGACAAGGAGGATTAGGCCTCTGATGGGCTTTCCAGTGGCATAGGCCAAAATCATGAGCTTGATTATAGCCACATGCCCCTTTTGAACTTTTTGTTTGCTTTTAAACATACCTTCATTGTTCAGTTTCATAGTTAATGAGAAATTACAGAATTTAATGATCTGTTCTGCAACCCATATAAATATAGATCAGCAGTTAAATGGGGTTCATAGCTTAATCGTGTTGGAAAACTAAATTAGTTTGGCCTGAGGTTCAGGTATCCAGCTATCTGACAGCTATGACACTTTGCACCACGTGGATCTAAAATTAGTAGAGCTTTTCTATACTGGGATTAGAGAGATATGTGTCTGTTTTCGTTCACAAAATGGGTAAAAGTGTGACCCTATATATACAGCTTTCAGAGGCATGTTTTGGGCAATTTGCAGATGAGTCTATACGTGAACAGAGTAGTACCGGAAAGTTTCTTGCTGGGTACTGAAATGAATATCCTGTCAAAGCCTGCCTGTAGACTTTGCTTCTGCCTGATCAGATTACCCTCTGAGTGTTCCTCATGTGACAAGGTCTCTTAAGCATGGTAGAAGCAGCATTAGGACAGACATTTTGCAGTAATAATAATAATAAAGCATTCTGAGGGATTTAGCAAAAGAGCTTTTTTGAAATAGAAATGGCAGTTTCAATGCAGTGCTTTTTATTCAAACAAAACCTCTGTTAAGTTTAGTGTGGGTCAGGAACTTAGCTATTGATGTTTGTAAATATTTAATGCCTTAAATTACTTTGTCTTTAGATAAATTTTTAATCTAGAGATAAAGAGTTTACATTACATCCTAGAAATTAGGAAATGACTAGAGCATTTGTCTGGAGAAGCCACTGCTCTGTTGTCGTGTATAACTTTGGGGAATGAGGTATTGTTGCTAAGGTAGTTCTGGTTTCAGACTAGGATGTTTTCAAAAGCACATGCAGCAATGTGATTACTAGTCTCAGTGACTTCTAATAGCAATCAGATGCTTCACTGCTGTTTGTGCCTTGAAAATTCTCTCCCAAGTGACTATACATTGTTCAGATCATAACCTGATGCTGGAAACCATTTCATAATACCACGTATTACAGATTAATTCTGCATTTAAAATTCAGTTTTTGAAAAGTGTTAAATATGAAAACTTCTCTGGAGAAAAATTAATTGTAATTTTTAGAAAGAAGGTTGATTTCCGAATTAAGAAGAACTTATATTTCAAACATACAGAAATTTTCTTTGTATTTTTGAACAGACTTCTTTCTCAGGCTTTATTTCTTTATATTCTTTAAATTTCTTTATATTCTTTCTCAGGCCCTCTTCGTTCAGTATTTAACAAAACAGTGGCTGAGAAACATTTGTTGTCATTTGGGGTAGGTTTTTGTTTTTCTTCTTTGTAGGAAATTTTTGTCTGTCTCCAGTTTACACTAGAGTTAGAGCAGCATTTGGCTCAGTATCTCTTTAAAGGAGAGAAGAACAGACACACACGAGCTACAGGAAGAAAGCCAAAGTTGATTAGGTCCCTTGATGAAATTACCTTGTAATTTTTCCATGCTCAACAGGATACTTTTGCATTGTTCTGTTTCAAGATTTTAAAATAGAGCCCTTGTTAATGAAGTCCATATACTTCTTGTGAGGCCAGATCTAGCCTACCTCTGAGAATATCAACCCAAATTCTCATTTTCTGCTGTTGCAAATTGTATTAAATGAAATCACATTGATTCTTGTAAGCATTGTGTGTTTCTCCTTAAATTGTACATTTATTTTTGCTTTCTCACGGATATACATTTCCTTCAGATCTTGGATTACGCTGAGTCCAGCCATCCAACATGCTGTTTAAAGTGGGCGTACAGTAGGACTGAGCAGCATCAAAACGATTATAATCTAAGTTAGAATCTAATTTATAAAGATTACATTAGTGTTGTAGAAACAATACATGTTTATGCCTTGGTATTTTGACTGTCATACTGAAGCATTTCTTTGCTTTGGGAACCACAAGAGAATTTAAAGAATTAAGTTTACGCTCTGAGATTGTGTGTCTCTGCAATAATTTGCAATTTAATAACAAATGTATGGATTTGATTAACTAAGAATAGCAAGTGGGGAATAATTTTTACTCTAAGCTCGAAATGTACTTTGAATTTGGTGCCTAGATTTTTGTAGCTATTTCAGTGGCCAACATTGTGAATGTTCTGTTGGAGATCTGGATGTATGACTAAAATGTTGATGGATCTTTCTATAGTTTGTGCTGGATGTTGGATTTTTTCTTTGTGTTTCCTCAACCAATACACTTTAAACCTACTCACTTTTGATCTTTGGTCAGTTGCCTTTTTGGGGGCATAATTCTTCATTGAAGGTTGGGGGAAGCTTTTATCTTTTTTAAAAAGACTTTGTTCCTAGCATCTGGAAGACCCGGTGTGATTTTGTCACTCTACCCTTGGTTCCCCTTTCTTCCTTCCTTCATCACTTTGAAGTTAAATTTTAGCTGTAGGTTGGATTCCTTGTGGGCCTGCACCTACAAAGTGCGTGCAGAAGATGGACTTGCATTGATAGGCTTCTTGTGGGACACACTTGCACTCTCCACTACCAACTTTGCAGAGGAGTGAATTGTACTTTCTCTTCAGGCTGATCCTTCCCTCCCATGGTGGAAAAAGAGAAGACCTTTATTGCATTCTCCTCCTACCTGCCACTGTCACAGAGAGCACTCTGGAGCACTTGCTCTGGTCCTAGAAAGCAGTGTGGGCTTCACTCTCTCAACTGTGGTTGAAGCTGTAGAGAAATCTGTAAGCTTTTCCTTGACCTAATCAAATGTAAGAACTGTATGTGTGTGGAATGAGATTTCTCAGGCTGTGTGCCCGTGTGCTGGTTCCTCCTGTGAACTTGAGTTCCTAGAATCAGGATAAAACTGACTGGGACTTGAGTATCAGGTTGTGTAATGACGTGCTGGTGTCCTACTGTGAGAAAATTTCAAGCAGAGTTTACTGCCCCTCAGGGAAAGTACAGAGAGGGAACACCACCAAGGGGACAGACATGGTCACTTAGCCTGAAATGACTGTATTTCTTTTGCAGTTGGTTTCAGTATTCTGACTTGCACCTGGGTGTGGGAGCATTGCTGTTCAGGATGAGAGAGTTGGTCTGGTTTTGCACTGCCAGTGAAAGCAGTGCACCTCCCTGTTGTGTGTGACCAAGTTAATTATGATATGCACCAAGATGTTTCCTATATCTTAATTGCATTTGAAACTCCGAAGATGTGTTTTCCATGTAATGGCTTAATGACTTGACTGATAAATAATTTTGATTTGTTTGCTTTTTCTCCTTCCTAGTAAATAGGTTTTCACAGTATTTATGTCCAAGACTAGGAGTTAGTGTTGACAAATGTCTTAGATGCTATATGAAATAATGGAGCCTGCTTGCAATTTGATTTTGTCAGTCCAGCAAATATGCAAAAGGGAGACTAATTAACATTTTTGGTATTTTCATATTGGTTTTTTGTATTTCAGCTAAAATGCTCTTAGTTCTCTATTTCATTATTACAAAATCTTAGCTTCTACAACCTCTTTATACTTGTAAGTTGTTTCTGTGCCATAGTACTAAAGCATTTAATGGCTGTACATGCACTTCAGTGCTCTTACTACTAATGTTCTGTGTGATGTGTGATTGTATGTTGTACTTTTGCTGCATTACTGTTTTAAGTAGTGTGTCTTTGATATGTATTTAAGAATTCCCTTTGATTTTTTTTTTCCTTTTAGATAGTTCTTTAATACCAGCTATAAGATTTATTGATCTTTGGACAGTTAGCAGGCAGTTTTCCACTGATGGTCTTGGTAGTTCAGAGATGCTTATCTTCTCATTTTTCATACCAGTATTTTTTAACTTTTTGTTTAAATTATATTTTGTATCTTGCCGTTGTCTGATAATCTTTCTAGTTTCAGTAAGTTAGTGTATGAGTCTTAAAATTTTGGAGTTCTCCCAATCAGAACACATATGTATCATCAGACAAAATCGATTTTTTTTGTTTACTGCCTTTTCCAAATCTGTGATAAATGTAGAATGCATTGTTGACTTCTGGAAAACCACACCATTCTTCTCATTGGAAGGCAGCCAAAATTCAAAACTTTATTATTCTGTAAGTAATTTTTCAGACTACAAAACAATTGTGTACTGTATCCTAGTTGGTTTTAGTAAGTTTTTGGAAATGTGTCAGATTTCCCTCTATTTACACACACATATATATTATATGTGTGTTACACATATATGTAAATATATATGTGTATGTTAATCCATATATGTATATATATACCCATACATGTACCCTATGTTTTTCTTTCTCAGATGACAAACAATTATGGAGGAATTTGGTTTATCATGGCCAAAATTATGGGAATTTGGCATTATATTTTCAGTACTTTCGCAAGTTTTTTAGGTTTGTTTCTTTTTGTTTTAATTTATGCTTTCCTGTTACTCTGGGTTGGAACTGATCAGAGTTACATCAATAATTTCTCAAGCTTCTTCATTTATTTCTTACAAATAATTTGGAGAACAGAACTTTAGTGTAAGTTTTTGTAAGCAGTTTTTTCTTTGACATCTTAAGTTATTTCTGAATTTTTAGTTGGCTGATGGTAGTTGGCAATTCTTGTAGGTGGATGTGTTGAGGCTTCTTGTGAGGCTACATCACTTACTCTTTGAGATTCCTTCCTGTGGTGGAACTTGGTAATTTTTCTGTAAAAAGGGCTGTGGTGAAAGGAAAAACAAATTGTTGTCCTAAAGACTAGGTCCTTTCTCAGTAAAGAGTTCATTCAGACACTTAGCCATTGCAGTGGCGTGTCTAGTCTCACTGCCTCTCTGATTCTGATCATCCATGTGTGTTATTGTCTGATTTTGTAAAAAAAATACTCCTTTCTTTTTGATAGGTCCTGTGTCTCCTGCTTTGTTTGTTACTCTGCCTTTTGCTGCCATTGGCTGGTTAAGGCTTCTGTCTCACTAAGGAAAAGTTTCTGCCATTGCAAGCTTCTGTAGCACGTTTTACTGCTGTTTACTTGTTAGCATTGGACCTTTAGATTACTAGCCTCCTGTTCCCAAAGTAAATTATGCTCTCTAATGTTCATGTGAAAAGGAATCAACACTGCACTCTCTTTCCTGTTTTAAAAATTACTTTATAACTTCCCTCCATCTTCTAGCCATGTTTATGGTACATGTATAGGATGGGAAAGTTTTACACGTGTGTATTGTAAAGCAAAAATTTCCCTTAGTACCCTAATGTTTTCTTTTTTTATTCTGTTGAGAGATGTATTTGGGCAATGTTGCTTTGATTTCAGTTACTCCTGCTTCTATGTGATTTACCTGTTATGCTTTACTGTTTTATAACTATAAAACAGGGTTATTTTTAATATAAGTAATTTAAAGATACTACTGTTGGCCGTTTGAAATCCAACATCACTTCTGACACTTGAAATCCTAACTGCAGTAAGATTTTGCACAGTTTGGTAGCTGCACGTTGATCTTTTAAAACTTTTCTGAAACTTGAAAATGTCATAGGGAGTGTCATCCTTGTTGTTAAATAGTAGTGACAGTATTGTCCAAAATACTGACAGTACATTCTATAATCATTCAGATAAATGTCTTGTTCAATTATACCTTGAAGCAACTAAACAAAACAAAAGCTGAATCATGATTTCAAGATTTAACCTTCTAAAATTAGCAGTATAATTTCTTTCTGATTTGGAAGGCTCTAATGACATTTTTATTAACTTTGGTAACTTCGTATTTATATTTTCCTCTTCTCCTGATTGTCTTGCCCATGCTGAATGTTTCCTGATAGGCACTGTTGGCTGCTTTGTGAAAAGTGGCATCCTTTATGATCTGGTTCTTCCTGTGAGTTTGTAAACAGGAATTTTTGTGTGTCAGTTGCTGCTGATATTTTTAGTATGACAACAGTCTTATCTGCGAGCAGAGCACTTTATCACGTGCATTGGGCCCCTTTTGCTTTTGACATAAGGCTAAAACTATTTTTATGTTTAATTTGGTATCATGGTTGCTGTTAGTATTGGTTTTGTCTGGCCCTGAGGGTGGTAATGGGCTTGACTGTCCCAGCCCACCCTGATGGGCTCCCCCACCATCCCACAGTCTGGGACCCTACATCTGCCTCCTGGGAATGAATCCCCCACTGATGCTGCAGCAGGGCTGGTTTCCAGCTCCCCACAGCCCAGCACTATGGGG
Organism: Pyrocephalus nanus; assembly: GCA_038380795.1. Taxonomy (NCBI): domain Eukaryota; kingdom Metazoa; phylum Chordata; class Aves; order Passeriformes; family Tyrannidae; genus Pyrocephalus; species Pyrocephalus nanus. The sequence continues at coordinate 25,294,069 of CM076260.1, read as the reverse complement.
CCCCACTTGTTTTTTATTGTTTGGTCGGGGCCCACCCCTCACCCCTCCCCCATTTCTGATTGGATTAAAGTGTAACACCAGTAAAATATTTAATTTAGGAAGTGTGGACCTCAGAAAAACATTTGGAGAATATGGAGAATGTAAAGTCTTGGAGGGAAGGTGAAGAACTGAGATAAATATGCTGCCTTTATATGAGGACTTGACGGTAAGATCAAATGTGTGCTTGAAGATAATGGCTTTTATTATTGTCATTAGCAGTGCTTAATTACTTCAGCCTAACAATCCAGTGATGGAGAATAAATAGCCATTGAACAACTTCATTGCACAGCTTAAAAGGTTCTGAGAAGTGACTTTAACAAGACACTAGGGTGGTGAAAGATCTCTCTTAGGAGCTAGGAGAGGCTCATGCTTCATGCATATATATTGGTAGTTGGAAAAATAATTAGGTAATGTTTAGAAAATACTATGATTCTTGAAAGAAATGCTCTGCAATGTGTTGTTATGGTGATTTGATACCCTTGGACCACCCAGTGCACAGAAAGCTCCTTTGTCTGGTGCAACCAAGAAATAAAGTCTGAGAGGTACTAAAGCCTTAAAGCAAACTCAGTGATGTTTAGCAGTATAGGCATATGCAACAAAACCATGTAGAAGACAAAGGACAAAATCCAGTCCTAAATCCTAAGTTGGGATGTGTCATACTGTGGTCCAAGTTAGCTGCTTTCCACCACTGCCAACTTCTTTAGGCATCTGAATTGTGAAGAGTATTAGCGTATCTGTGTCTTCTCACAAATTGCATTCCCAGAGAGGATGCTCTTGTCCTCTGCTGAGGGTTCACCATATGCTGAAGGTCAGATAGCAGACTGCCTGAATATTTTCTTTGGTTTACAAACCAGGGAAACCTAATCCAAAAGTGAATGCTGATTCTGTGTGAATTTGCATAAGAATAACAGTGATCTGAGTATCTGAGAATTAGATGTAATTTTAGGCCTCTTTGAGCTTGAAGAGTTTTGATTATCTGCAACCCAGAATGACAGTTTTTTTGTATTTGGGTAGGAATATAATATTTTTCTTTTAAAACTGAGTTACTGGGTGAACATGGAGGACTAAAAAGACTGAAAAGAAAGGAAGCTATAGGTTGGTGTGCAGGAGAGGAAAGTGTAGGTTCAGATTTGTGCCTCTAAAGCTGCCATTGCTTTTTGTTCATTGATGTTTATATTCATAAAAATTTCAAAGGATAGGATGAAACACTGAGCTGTACTCAGTGCATGGCAACACTTTCCTGAGTTACCAGAGCCAAAGAAATTTCACTGACATATTCCAGTGGCAATCCATATAAAATGTTGAGATGTCAACAGCAAGAATACCAAGAGAGGTTATGACACGGCCATTCGAGGATGTAGATGTCTTCACTGAAAGCACTGATAAGGTCCTTCATTCTGTTGAGAACAGAGATCTGTGATAGGAAACTATATAAATTTCAGCAGAATCAGACTGGCAGGCAGCTGGATTGGTTTTTATAAAACAGCAGTGAGGATTTGGGAGATATCAGTGATTTCTCTTCTCCATAATACCTTCTACCGTGTTGTCTGGCTATGAGCATGGCAGCTCTGACGGACTGGGGGAGCAGCAAATGCAGGCTGCTCTGTAAGGGACTGGCAGCCCAATGTGATATTATGCCAGAAGACACCCTGTCCCAGGGGGCAGCCCCACAGCCTCTGAGCAGAGCCAGCCTGGGGGCAGTAGCCAATTCAGATCCGCCAGGTGTTTTGAGATGTGCCCAGGAATATTAAGACAACTGTCAAGGCTTAGGAGTCTCCAGTAGTGCTGTCACTGGCTTCCCTTCAGCAGGGCTTAATAAACATCTTGCTGCTGAATCTATTTGTATGTGCTACATCACTCATTCCCTCCCCCTCATACAATGTTTTACTTACCTCTGGATAGGGTGCTTATTTCTAACACTGTTATATGTTCCTGAAAGGAGGGAGCCGAGACTGTTTTGCTGCATCCTGTTTCTCCAAAGGGCAAAGTTTGAGTTGTTCAGTTGTACAACAGATGTATTTATTCCATCTTTGTGGATACCAATGGGCTTCCTTGCCTGTTGTGATCTGATGGCTCAGTGTAAGGTAGGAGGTACTCCAACAGCCCTGGAGTACCTGCAGCAACAGCTGTAGCAGATATGTTGGGTTGTGGTTAGTTAAGTACTCAGAGAGGGACTGCTGTGTATAGGCCCAAGACGTGTATCTGATAGATGAGATTCAGGAGTGTGTTGAAGTATGGAAAAGATTCTTGCAAGGTCTTGAACAGTCTTGTTCAGACCATTTAGACCATCTTGTTTGCCATTACTGGCAGTCCTTGACCATTTGTTTTGTTAAAAGCAATTTTTTAAAAGTACATATCAGCTTGCCACCCAATGATACATTCTTCTACATATTGTCCTTCTCTCATTATACTAAAGCTTCTCCTAACTGTCAAAAAGCCCATTGCTGTGAGGTCAGCTTGGGATCTTGTGACTTTGAAATTTATGAATCTCCCTTTGCATGTCTCTGAATGTTGCTTTCGTGACCTTGTGCCAAATGAAATATCACTTGAGCTATTTTTGGTAGTTCATACTTCAGTAATAAATTTCTACCTGAGTCTCCAAGCAACATTTCACCAGGACCATGAAATTCCTGTGGTTTAATTCTGAATGATGAATTTTCATCTAAAAATTCCTTCTTTTAGAACCATATTTATTATACAAGAAATAAAAATAGGTTTAATGTTCCCAAGATTTTGATTTTCTTTTGCTGACTTTTACCTCCTCTGTTTGTTTTGGTATGTGGAAGTTAAGAAGGCACAGCTGTGTCTTCATAGATGATATTAAAGTGCATAACCTAGTTAATCTTGCCAAGATGCCAGCTGTCTGGTAACATTTTCTTCCAGCTGAATATCAGGGCTCGCTCCCGGAGACCAGTTGCTGCACTTTCAAAGATAGGTGAGAAATGGAGTTAGTGCAGCAGCACTAAAGAGCCCAGAAGTACATTCAAAATGCTTTGGGCTGAACTGCTGGATTGGATGTTTAGTTCAGGAGAGCAATGTTTCAGCTGCTAGTTGTCCAGGAGAGCTGAAATGGCTCTTTTACGTCTGGTGGAGGATGGTGTTGGCCAGTTGTGCATTGGGAATTACACTGGCTCACTTGTGATAGAGTATGAGAGTTTTGTACACAGTAGTCTGGTAAGGCACAGGACATGTGATCATTTCTGCTGTTCATAAATACCCAGCCTCACAAGCATCATGGGTTTATGTACTGCTTGTCTGCATCTGAAAGGACTATGCCTTCTCTGTGGTGATGCAAAACGGATGAGTTGCTCTAGACTAAGATAAAACGAGAGATTACAGTGCGTGAGCCAATTTGTATTATCTGCCTCGTGTGTCTGCTCATGCTCAGTGGTGAAATGGGATGTAACTAACTCTTCTTTTAACAAGCACTGTGCTTCTAGGCACATCTGACATTTGCCTCGGAGTAACTGTGATATATCTGATATGCTCTGTGTCCCTTTGTTGCCTGGCCTCACAGTACCTCACTTGTCTTGGGAAGGCATTTCCTTTTCCAGAATGCAGCAGACAGCATGACTGATGTTTGCAAGGATTAAAGGTAAGGAGTTCATGACAGTCGCTGTGGTACTTTGAAACCTGGATTAAAAAGTTGAGGCAAATGTTACTTGTTGTTACAGCAATGCCAGTCAATTAGTGTGATCAGGACAATTCTGTGACACTGATGCCCGCTGCTATGGAAGACCCTTCATCCGTGCTCTGAAATTATCTTTTTCCCCAGACTGGACTGCAGCCAAGCTCTATTGGGAATGGTACATGACCCATGCTCACCCTGAACTGTGCCTGAGAATAGTCTGGGAGATGGGCAGCTGGCACAGGCTGAAAGCAAGCTAGGGATATCTCTGTCAAAAACTTATTAGAATTCAGGGATTTAATTCCATTGCCCAGGAACATCGGGCTGGTGTTAAATTTACTAGGATTGAGGTAGTCTGAGAATTGTCCTAAAAAAATTTTACAAGTTCAGTTTTTACTAGGCTATAAGTGTCACAGTTGGCTTCTAGTCACAATATTTAAGCAATCTAAATTCTGATGTCCTATTTCAAGGAAAATTCATGGCAGTAAGATTGGAAAAATGGTACATGCACATTTAGAGCAAAGACTTTTTATTCTGAATATGAAGCTATAGGGAAATTTTCCAAGTTAATAAGTGTTATTTAATTTGTTATGATTTTTATTTGTTTGAGAAAGGATTCCATCAGCTTGAATAAGAAGCTTCAATGCTTTTCCTGACCTCTTTATAAGTTGTTGTTTTGCAAGTATGAATTCAATTTGTGTTTTAAATGGGTATTTTACAAGGGAGTATTTAATTGCATAGGTTAAGCAAACTTAGACCAAAGACATTTCAGGAAGGGTTGAAACATGAAAAAAAACGTTAATTTAAGGCTTGGTGCTATTACTACATGTACCAAGCAATGCTTAAATGGTCAAGAAAGTTATATATGAGCATTGAGAAGCTGGGTACTTTGTTGAGAAACCCAGCAAGATTTATGAAGTGTAGGTTACAACAAAGGTGCTTGCTTTCTTCTTAGGTCTGATGGACAAGGAATATGCACTAATACTTACATATATTTTTAGTAAGATTTGGATATTATTTGTAATAGAAAAGTTACTTGAACATTGAAATATGTCAAGTCCATGCTGGATTTGTCTTAAGTGCAGTGGAAATGTAGCTACTAATTAAGAGGAGAAAAGTGAATAATTAAAAATCTGCAGTAGTTAAAGCTGAAGCCTTACATGTGATCAGTATTTGCAGAATTGTAGTAAAAACTTGGGAGAATGTGAAATGGTTATGAACTGTGTGGTGCTGCTGTGTTCTGTCCTGTAGCCTTTGGCAGAGCTGACTATGAAAAGTGGAAAAGTAATTTTGCTTGGTTATGTTCATAGAGGGTTATATTCCTTGGTGTTTGTTCTGAATAGGAGTTTGCGTAATATGAAAAAGAAAATTCTGTAAGGCAAGACATATTACTTCTAAAAACACCATCAATTTGTATGGGAGGGGATTTTTGAATCCTTCTTTTTATGGAAGAAATTAATTTTGTTTTCTCAAAATTGAGGATAGTATTTTTTTTTCTAAAAGTAACTTAACTCCTTAAAGCAGAATAACTGATTTAAGGCTTCTTTAGAAGCTCTTCAGAGAGCACTTATTTGTATGCTTGTGTACAGACTTATTTGTGGGCTTGTGCTTGTGTGCTGTGGGTGTGTAGCATTAAATTGTCATTTTAAGAAATGTGACCATATGTATTCCAAATATTCAATTGATGAGTTTATGAAAAAAAGATTTTTCTTTTTCTTCAAAAAATTTTCTGAAATATCAAAATGGCATTTATCATTTGGGAAAAAGACTAATTTGGCAACTGCAAAAAAAAATGGTTAATAAATCACCTAGCCTGTGACTGGTACGTGGGAATTGCCAGTCACTCTCTGCTGTGCATGGACATGGAATGTGACATGCAAATGACTGTCAGTCATCAAAAAAATTTTGACAGCGTATTGAAATCCTGTGGTAGCCCATAAGTATTTTCAGCCACCAAGCCTGAGGGATTGTGACATTTCTAAAAAGACATGGGAATGTTCTTTGGATTCCATTGAATGCTAGGAAGCATGGATATTCCTGAAATGTCTATTGCTCTCTACAGGGCACTGATCACCACCTCACACTCTCCTGGTGGGGTGCTCCAGCTTTTGATGTGGTTTTATGATGTGGCCAAGTGCCACATAAATTGTTTTGAACTGTGTGGAAAGGAGTATGTGCAGAGAGTTTTGTACAAGTTTATTTTTAGTGAGATCTGGAAGAGATGTGTTAAACTGCAGAAGTGGTGTGAGTCAGTGCTTTGTGGTCCATCTGCCATGGTTGGTATCTTTAGGGAATCATTGTACTGTCTCACTGTGCACATATAGTGCATCAGGTCCAGAGATGAACACACAGTACACTGGTATTTCTTTCTGCTTGGTGAAGTAACACAGTGGGATGGATAAAAGATCTATTTTATGACTGACCCGTTCTTGTGGAAGTGCAGCCAGAAAGACTCTGCATGTTACAAATGTGTTGTCACTTGGCATAGCTGAAAAAGAAATCTAGAAGAGATCCTCTCGTTTGGATTTATTTATTTATTTAAATGCAGCTTATATGGAAATACAAGCTCCCTATACCATGGTGGTTGGTTTTGTATGTGCTTACTGTACCTTGAATTATGAGGTGTATGTATTTGGCCTGATTGCTGACATTTCTTTCACTTATTTTAGATGTTCATAATAACTATTTCATGCATGTTTCCTTTGTTTCCCTTCCCAAAAAACTGTACTTGTTTGGTGCCATTGCTTTGCACCTGGTATATGATGTAGTACTTTGTAACACATTTGTCTAATTAAGCTGTTGGATACAGAGATTCTCTTTATATTCAGTTTAGCCTGGATGCCTAATTTTATGTTCAGAGTCAGTCATTTGGCCACATTTATTTTAAGCCAGATAAATACATTTTTCCTCCGTTACATCTTTCCTGGAAACCTAAATTGCTCACACTGCCCTTTGGCAAGTTAGCCTAGCTCAGGGGAGAACAGCCACTGTCAATAATAATACACAAGATGGAGAGTGACATTGAATTACTGCCCAGTCATTGTTTTCACTGTGATATGAAGCTAATGAGTTGCACTGGTTTGCATTGTATCCTCTGACAGATTAGACTGTCAGAGTCTGGTGAGCATCAGCCTCCTAGAAAAAAAGATTTTGATGTATAGGGTGTTAATTAGACTTAACACTAATTTCAGCTTCTGTTAACTCTGTTGGTAGAGGCAAGGGGTACATCAAAAAATGTGTAATAAGATGGCACCCATGTTTTGAGCTGCAAAATTTGAATTCAGAATGGTTTCAGAAATGTCTGATTCTCCAGTTCTGGATGCTGCTGGCTGATTTACTGACTTTGTGAAAATTTTTATACTCCTCCTCTTCAAGGCAGCTGAACCTCATGATTACATGGAATTGCCAACACTGTTTGAGTAATGTAAAGATGTAGAAAATGAACAGAAAATGAAAATGCAAACAGTAGATAAAATTATTGCCTTTTCAGCAAACTAGAATGCATTTAAAAGACCAAAAGAGCAGAGAAAGATCTAAAAGTTGTAGTAAATACATAGATCTAGGCTAAGAATATCATGATATGTGCAAAGCTTTATTTTTACTGTGACATATTCATTATGCATGTAGAGCTGTATGTAGCACAAGTAATAGCAGTAAAATAATAAATCTAGTTAAGAAATTGTACTGGAAATATGGCAGATAACTTTAAGTAGTATATATTAAATTTGTACTTACTCACTTTATTCTTTAGCAGCATTTACTTTTCCTTTACCTTAATACTTTTCTGTAATCTGAAATAGCATCAAATGTTTGTGGGAGCCAAGTTGCAGAGATCACCTCCTATTTGAAATGCTGACATGGATATCTTGTTCCTGTTCCCAGAAGCACAAAACAGGCTCTCCAGAAGCGATGTGGGGTAACTGAATTTGTAGCAGATAAGATCAAAGGCAATGGTTACTTTACAAAAGTCAATCGTTTCTCTTATACTGCCACTGCATTTTGTGGATTAGGTTAACCTTTTGAAGTATGGGGAAGGCGTTCATTGATCAATTAAATATCTTTTTAAAGCAAGAAACTCTGAAAGCATGTGAGTTTGTGTGACCACCCAGCCCGAGAAGACAAGACCTCATTCAACCCAGTGCTGATTGCTGATATGATACTCATAATAAAACACTTTGCAGACACTTACAGAAGAGGATGATGTCTTCAGGGGAAAAGAGGCAACTCTTAAGTCACAAAGATAAGAACATTATTTTTTTCTCCCATGTTGGAGTTACTATTACATTTCATGATTGAAATGGCCACTGCATAGGGTTTGTAGGAAAAATGTGAAAATTAGTTGAGCATAGTTATTTTTATTTATCTAGGGGTTTTTTTTAAAGAGAAAGTACATAATCATGTTATATTGGAATCTTTTCATGCGAGAAATAAAGCTGTGAAAAGGAATGCAGAAGTTTCTCAAATAAAAAAGCACCCTCCCACACCGGGGGATGAACAGATCACTGCTGTAATGAGGTATCTAAATTCAGTCATCACTTGAAGACCTTGATAAATATCATAGCACCGTTACTGCAAGTGTTGTAAAGGTAAAAAAAAGTAAGGTTTGCATGAAGAGTTTACAGCTAACTAAGAATTAAAAGATGTAGAGGATGAAGCTGTGTTTATATCAGTCTTCATTGCATGTATGGGCTTGTATTGCCCTGATTGTCAAAAATGCTTGATAAAGCAAAGGTAGAATGTTTGTGCTCAGCTGTACAGGGAGGAGATTATGTGAAAGGTTAGCAGAATTAGTGATTTTGCTTTGCTTTTATTTGTTTGAGGGAAGGGGAGGTATCGCTCCTTCATTCTCTTAGGTATGGAAAAGGAGCCTTTCCGTAGAACCCAGCTGGCCTGGGTTTGCAAATCTGGGCTATGTTGAATCCCCTAAAAAGGGCTACAAATCTGAAGTTTGCCCATGGACTGCTGTTACAGAAAGGTAGGAGAGGGACTAGTAGTTGTTCTCTTCTCCTCTGAATAGGCCGTAATAACAGGTATTTATACTTCTAAGAGTTGATATACCTTTTACTAGATGTTAAAAGGGTGTTATGATTATATAATAGATGAGGAACTTCAGGAGCATTTCAAGACTTTAAATAACACAGCTTCACTCCTCTTACCTGTTCACTGAATGTTTGTTGATTTCCTTGTGTAGAAGTTGTTCTGGAGAAGTGTTTTGAAGTTAGGGTACATAGATGGTATTTGAGCTTGAGTTAAAACTGGGTTTTGACTTTCAATTTTTTGGCAGTGAGCTACTGTGGTGCATAGCTTAAGACTGAGGTGTCCGAAACTGGTGTTGCTCTATGAAATAATTTTGCATATTCATATCTGTTAGTGGTAAGAGTACTTTACAATATGCATGGGTTTTTTAGTAAAAAAGTGTAACTAACCTGGCTGCATAAATCATTTCTAGAGGAACGTATGCTAAGTAGTACTGCTGAGACCCTTACTAATTAAAGATAATAAAAAATTACATAAGCATTATTTCAGACATGGACTTTTAAAAATACTTGTGTGACACTTGTTAAAGAAGATAATACTAAATCATGCCATTGCAGTTTTTCCTTATGACAGTTAATATTTCAATGTATTTAAGCTGTTTATATGTTTTTAATTGCACTACTACCTTCTAGATGTTGTTGGCAGAATGCTAGGGAGTAATATGTTCTAGCTGCGAGTAGCTGTAATAAAACACCCTGTTATGTCTGTTGTTGCTTTTGTGTTCAAGGCTGTGACTTCTGTAACATTTTGTCAAAAAACTCCACTGTGTTCACAGCTTTGTCTTTTACTTGTGTAAATGGATGATGTGTTTCAACTTCTTACTCTTGAGCTCACTGTTGTATTAAAAAAACAACTACCCAAAGAAAACCCCCTTTCCCTTCGTCCCCCCAAAAAGCCAAAAAACTTACCCTCTCTTGCTGGTCATGATGGTATTGAGGGGCACAGAGAGGGCTAAGACAGAAATGTCATGGTCAAGAGTAATCCCACCTCACTGAACTGTCAAAATTAGGAGTGTGGGATCTAAAGTCAGAACCACTTTTTGGGGCATACCCACTTCAGCCTGGTGACCGCAGAGTACTTTCCAGGTTCTGCCTTACAGCCTGTCCATGTGATTTAATGCCGGGGTTAGCCCCAAGCACATAGTACTCATTTTGTTTTTTCTTTTACTTCTTCATTCAGTCTGAATCCTGTTTCTAAGGAAAGAAAACATGGGTGTAGAGGTGTAAGAATGCTGTACTGTACTCAGATCAGGCCCTCAGTTTGAATAATCTTACAGCCCATTGCAGAACATGGATATTCTGCAGTGTAGATGTGGCCTAAAAAGCAGTGAAATCATCAGATGACCAGCAGATGACCCAAGACCTCCTTCACTGAAAATCAAACAATGGTGGTGACTAATATGATGTAACACAATGGAGACAAATACAATGATATTGGCAGAGAGGAAAATGGAGAAACTCTTATTTTATGTTTTTGCAAAGCCATACGCCCACAAACAATGTGCTGCCTAACTTTTAGGGTTTATTTCCTATTTAGAACTAGTGGATTCAGCCTTGAAATGGCTGTTGAACAACACTTGATATCAGTTTGCTGGTAACAGTGTGGGAGAGCAAAACCTTTATTTTGAGGAAGTGATCTCACCTGCTATTTTTGAGTTAACATGAGAGCATGATTGTGCTTCAGTAGGGATATTCAAGGCCAGATGTCTGCAAAGCTTATTTCATTGGGATGGTGAACTTAGAGGAGGACTGTAGAAGTGGGTGGTGATGGTGAATTTTGAGCTCAGGAAGCAGCTAATGTTCGAAGACCATCAGGGTATTTATTATAGAAACATGATATGAAGAAACAAGTCTCTAATACGTAAAGCTCCAGCCATGAAAACCTGATGGGATTTCTTGGCAGATTTGCTAGGCAGATTTGCTTTTGCTTTCTTCCTGAGAAACAAATCTGCCTATGATTGTGAATACTGACCCTTTAAATTTTTTTTGGTGATAGTTTTAATAATCATATATGTGGAAGAAAGTAGCAGAACACCTTGAATTGTTAATGATGCCACTATTCTTTGAGTGACATATTTCTGTAGGCTGACAAACATTCTTACTTGCTTTTTTACTCACATTTTCTTCTACATGAGTAGGCATCATATTTCTAAAGGTTTTTAAGGCTTGCATTTCATGTGGTTAAAAAGCTTTGTAAAGTGCCAATGGTAATTCTGAATGTTACAGCTTACCTTGTAATTGCCAATTATTCTTTCAGAATGCTAACAAGTGTTTGGAAATCCATCCTGTCCTTGGTTTTGATCAATTACCTTTAAAATAAAAGTGTGTATAAGGATTAACTTCTGCAAGTTCGCATTTTTGTCTTTAGTACAATCACTCTCGAAGTCACAACACTTGCACAAGAGTTACTGCTGATGGGATCTGGCCTGTCCTTTGGTTAATAAAGCATCATCCACCGTGGTGTCAAATACAGGAAATGTAGAATATGGTTGCAGAAATCATATGGCTGACATTTTCCTCCTTAAAAAAAATTATTTTTTTTTGGCTGATGGAAATGTTGTAAGACAATCTTTGTAAAAAAAAAAACAAAAAAACACAACAACAACAACAACAACAACAACAACAAAAAACAAAAACCACCACCACCAACAAAAACCCCAAACCACAAAAACTGAACCAGCAACTCAGTGTTAGACCTAGTTTCTCTGAGAACTGTAAGATGGAGACAAAAGCGCTTGAGCCTGATTGGAGTTGCAATTTTTATGTTTTTTCATTTTTGCAATTGTGCTTTAGCAGTAGAAGAGCTGTGCTTTGTGAGGAAAGCTCATGCATCAGTTGACCTCCAGAAATACTAGATTTTTCCATCTTGAAGCAAGAGAAAGTTATTCAGTAGCCAAACTTAGAAGAAATTTTAGCAGCCAGAAATTTGCTTGCTGTTCGGGAAAATCTGTTTCCAAAGGAAGGAGTTGTATGTTTAGGGTTTTCCACTTGCGCATTTACAGTATCACTAAGAGCTCCAGATTTGTTTTGCTTGTGAGGGAGTGCTTGTGGCCCTTTGTAGAGGGACCTTCTGGAGAATGTAGAATTAAGACCCCTGAGAATTTCAGCATTTAATAATCTTTAAAAGAGGTGACTTTGTTGAAGCAGAGGAAAACACGACTAATGTAAATAGTAAAATGTACTTGTGAGTCACTAGCACTCCATGCTGAAGTCTCCTTCTATTAGGCTAATAATATAACAACACCAGTTTCATTAACCACTATACTTTCCATGTGCCTTGAATTTTCCTTAAGCTCTGTGATAAATACTGAGGAAAAATGGGGTGAATGTTCCTTTGTGTTTTGTGTTAACTTTTATTCTGAGTGATTTCCAAAATACATCAACACAGTTAAGTACAGTTCTGTTTCCCTAATGGGAATAAAAAGGTGTGCAAGCTCAGAATGATTGGAATGGTTTACCAGAAAGAAACAGGGAAACCTGGTAACCTCAACATAATTTTTGACTTTTGCCTGGTAGGTAATCTGATTTCATACATACTTTAGGATTAGAAGGTTATGCATTTTATCATCCAAATATGAAAATGTTTACATGGTTTGAGTGGAGCCTTGGCACTGTACGGGGCAAGTAGACCATAATTATTTCCCCAAGTTCCTCAGGGCTTGTGGTCCAATGCTGAAGGAAGTTTCAACTTCTCTGAAACACTCCTGGTTTCTTCTTGCTAATTACAATTTGGAACTGTGCTTTCTTACTTCAGACAGCTGTTGTAACAGAATTTCCAGTTTTGTGCACTCAAATGTTTACCTATTATTTTTTAATCCAATTTCATAATATGTGTTTTTTCCCTTTACACGTTTCTGAGATGCAGAATTAACTCGGGAAAATCTAAGAGGCACAAATAAAATGTGAGGAGTTGGTAAAGGGTAGGTGATGTTCCTGAAGCAGCCCAGGGAATTTGAAGATCCATTTGGAGATTGATGGGCCCAGGAACAAGGCTTGACCTTCCATAGTTATATGATTGAGCAAGATAAGAGGCTTGCTGAATTCACTTCTTATAATAAGCATCCATCAGCTGTCAGAGCAAAAAATTACCAGGACCTTTAATATTCTTCACTAACAAAATTTTGTTCAGATGGGGTCCCCTGGTAGCAGGTTTCAGATGCATAAATTAGTGGTTAAAATCCCTTTCTATCAAAACTGTACAATGTGTGCTCATTATTGTTCACTTAAATTATTTCACTTGCATTTTGTGGTCATTAACTCCAAAGTTTTATATGATTTTCCTAAAAGAAATTATCTTCTTTTTTTTTTTTTTTTTTTAAAGAAAAACAAATAGTCCTCCAATGCCATAAGCAGAGAAGAAACCAGATATAAATAATAAAAAAAGATGAGAAACCTTAGTGAAACGAGCACATCATCTAAAGTTCAAACTAAAGGAGTGTCATTTTCTAGTAGTGAGTTCTCTAAGGCTGCTAAGTCATGCACCTCCTACGTGTTTTTGTAGTAATAGTGTTGTAATGCAATTGCTTTATAGTGGGAAAAAAACAATTACTGGGCCATAATCTCTGCTAAATAGATCTATGATGATTTTCCTTACTTGAAGTTGAAACTTGACCTTGTAAATACCTGGATTTATAAAAGGAGAATTGTTCAACACTTCATTGATTGTGGATTTTTCCTAGTAGTTTTCCAGATACCTGACACCAAAGAGTAAAATTTGATTTTATTCTTTTTCTGATGAAAAGTAAATGGGAAAACTTAGAAATAATATTTCTGTTGGCTATTTTTTGAAAGATAAAGAATATGATAAGGATAGTGAAAAATAATGTGCTAAAGCAAAGAGAGTGCATGCACCATGCTGACCTATTTAGTCTGTATTTCTTCTTGCTGTGATAATCTTGGATTATATTCTGTAATTCTGCTAAAAGTACTTGCAAGAAGCTGTGGTCTTTTTTTTTTATTATTATTTTCTTAAGATGGTTAAAACTAAAACTATTTTAACAGTGTTGAATAGTCCAGAGTTTTAAAAGTAGTTGTGCTTTGAGAATAGTAACAGTTGACAAAAGGATTGACTGTTCAGAAGTGGAAAAAAATGAGTAAGATGTTTTCAAGGTGAAATAGTCCAGATAATTGAAAAATTGTGGACATTGTTCAGATGGAGGCAACAGGGCTTTCAGGCCTCCTCCAATGTTTTCTTTTGTCCTGTAGTAAGCACCTTTACCTCTGGTAACCACAGTAGCCCCCTTGCCTCATATGCGTGATTAACAGGCTTGTTTGCACTAGATTTGAGGTTGAGATCACAGCTGTCCCTTCCTTGTAGTTGATTTGACAGCACAGGAGTAAAACAGCTTTTGCTGTGTGAGATGTTTGTTTCCTATATATGACTTTTCCCTTTCTTCCTCAGCAAGGAAAAGACTCTTGATTTTTTTCATAGAAACACGCTTTAATGTTTAATTAGTAATGAATTAAATGTTTCCAAATTCATGCATGTCCATGAAAGACATTATTTTTAAGGTCCTCTAAACAGTTCCCCCCACTTCCCAGGTTGTGCTTGAGGAAAGAAAAAAAGATTTTGTGCATGTATACTTGCATTTTCTATAATTTTGAGTTGAAATAATAACTTTGGAAGTTGTCCAGTTAAATATTAGACACTACGCTACTGTGCCAGTGCACAATGGCACTACCTCCTGCTGCACATGAGACTAGGCATTTTTGGGTAAAGAGGACACTGACGTTCTGATTTCCCATTCCACTGTCTGCAGTAATGAATTTTCAATATGCTACTGAAAGGTCTAGGAAAATTGGAAGGCAGAAACTGGCAAGTAAATGTGATAAATTTATGTTGGCCTTACTGTTGGCTAAAGGAGAGCTGGAAAAGTCAGAGCCTGCCAGACAGAGCTTCTTGGCAAGAACTGATCTACCTCATACCTTTGGAAAAAGCACTCTGTATGACTAGATGTGATACAAAAATCTTTCTCCTTGCATCTGGGAAATCATTTGCAGCCTGTTCCTATGGGTTTGGAGACTGGAACATTCCTGCCTCTGCAACTGATTTGCATATTGTGCCAAAGCACAATACCTAAGGTTGACAGAGAAAACCACCAGTGATAGTCATCCTTTTTTGTTCCAAGCCTGGTCGTTTCCCAGGCTTACATTGGATTTTGTCTTTTTATACTTGAATTATTTTTTTTTATTATTGCTTTCCATTTCCTTGGTACCTCTGTGTCCCAGATGAACCTTGACTCCTTGCTTCTGTTGGACTGTCGATGAATACCTTGCAAAGAGGTTTTACTGTGCTTTGTGGCAACCACAGAAACTGCATTGCAGAATAATACTTTCAAAAAGTTAAAAACAAGCTTGCTCTGTTTTTCTCATTTAAGTCTTATAAATTACTCTTGTTAATCTCATGATAGTACTAAATTTTAAAATCTTTTTGCAGTGTCTAATATCTACTGCTGTGGTGCAAGAGCAGTGTGATCTTATGACTGGTGAAGTAACTGTTATTTCAGTAATTTTTTAGTTTATTTGAAGGAATCAGGGAGACCAAATTGGCTGCAGAATGTAAGTTACACTTATAAGTAATTCTAAACAGGAAATTAAGGAGAAAAAAGCACCCCACTGTGAAAATAATAATGCACTGTGAGCCAGCATTGAAGTGCAGTAAATAGGAAAAATGTGTTTTGACACTTCTACTTACTTATAATTTGACCTGTGTATTAACTGCATTTATGCATTTCACATACTAAATATGCTTGCACAGTTCTGAATAAACAGTAACATCAATCTGCTAGGGTAGTACTGAGCATAACTTGTCATCAGAGGTTCTTTTTTTATAATGGATATAATTTTTACCAGGTGATGTAATTTTTTCTGACCATACAAATATGATTGATTAACAAAGAAAAAAGCCATATAGTTTCTCAAAGAGGGAAGAGGATTTATAGATATAAGGTATTTAATTTTTAGTTTGTGCTTCAGGTGTGGTGAAAAAAATAGTCTTTTGCCATCCTTTCTATCATTTTCCAGCATGAGAAATTTTTAATTATCTACTTAAGATAGTTACACATCAATTTGGCTTAACATTGTCCTAATAGGCAACATTGTCCTAATTCTACGAAGATGGCATAGACTTAATGTTCTCTTCCAGATATGTTTTAGAGTGCAGAAATTAAAAGTGATATAGATTATATCTACTTAAGAAGCTATCTTTTCTGCACAATCCAGCACGAAAGTTGAGTTTAGCTAGTCAAGTTGTGGTAACAGTTCTTGACTGTAAATATCCGGGGTCTGCTGAGGAACCTTTGTGCTTTTGGATGGTGGAGCTGGCTTCCCCCCTCTTTTCACAGGTGTGAAATCAGTTGACCTTCCAGGAATAGTCCATTTTTTCACTTCACCTGCTGCCTGGAAGAGTCATCTTCTGTTGAAGATAAGCATAACATTAAAATCACATCTTTATGCTAAATATTTAACCTTTGATTTTCTATAGTTCTCAAAAAAGAAATTTATTTCATAGCTTAAGTCTTCATCTGTAGTGATCATGGAGGCCTGCATTTTTTCCTGGTAGTGTTTTTTTTTGTGATACTCAGCTGCTTAGTGAGAAGTAGCAGTATTGTACTAGTAGTGAGAACTGCCAATATTCAGCTGCTACCAATTGCATCCTTTACCTAAGGTGATCATTTAGGTGATGGGAATTAGAATTTGAATACTAATAAAACCAAAAGAGAAGAGCTTTTTTGGAAGAGTGCACCTCAGGGTCTGAGGGTAAAGTTTGAGCGAGTATGAATCAGGAAGCTGGCCTGCCTGGGAGAGCATATCCCTGTTATTCATGCTGCATAGCTTTAAGATTTCTTTTGCTAGCAATGTGACTCCTATAAAAACTGTGCTTCCTGATGACAATTCTGGTTCTGGAAGCTCTGTAATGAGATGCCTCTTAGAAGTAGTTAGGTAACAAGACAGAATCTCTCAGCGTTTTCCAGTTTCTCATCCCTGGAAGGGAAAAGCTGACTCTGGTTATTTTAACTTCTCTCTGATTTGTTGATATGCTGAATCCATTTTCTTGGTGGAAACACATATTGCATTCTGGCATTGCTACCTCACATATGGCTCAAGAGGCTCAGATCAGGTTCCTGAACATGAAATTAATCTCATTCTCTGGCTATTTCATCATCTCTTCCATCATCCTGAACTGTATGAGACCCATGCCAGGTTTCCACTGTATTAAAACTTAAAAGAGTCTAATAATATTAACCCTACCTCCCAGCTTTCTACATTAAAGATGTTGAACAGCGTTTTTTTATCTTGTTTCTAGAAAATGAGAGACAGTGAGTGTAATAACATGCTATTAGATGCTAATAGTTAATGGTTATGACAGGGTTTAGGGATTTATTTAGAAGTAAATTTAAGTCATGTTACTTATTTTCTTCACAGAGTCATTCCATGCTGAGATAACATTGTATGCTGGCAATTGCCCTCAAAGTAAAACTTTAGGAAGAATTTTTTTTTAATCACTATTTAGTTATTTGACATATTTAATAGATGAACAGCATTAAGATTGGTAAAAGAGAAGGTGAATTTATTCAGTTGAAATGAGTTGTCATTTTTTCACAGGAGAATTTTGACTTTTTTTCTAAGATTTAAACATTATATTGATACACATATATACATTAAAGTGTTGCTATTTGGGTCTTTTTTTATCAGACTGCTCAATCAATCTTGCTTGCTTTTGGCACCCAAATTTTAGATACTCAAATGACAGGCTTAAAAATATTGAAGATTAAATCTTCCAAGATTGTTTTCAAATCCTGCTTTCTTCTTGGCTGCTGTTGCAGATTCCAAACATGACTTCTCTACATTATTAACTCTATATATCTATTAACTGTTTAAGTGCAAAAATGTACAGGTACAGATTCTGATAACGTGACATCAGTCAATATTAGTCACCTCAGATGTTACCTGCTCCCTGTCTGCTAATAAAAAAAGGTAAACTTACGTGAACTAGCAGTGGATCTGAAGTAGGTGACAGTGTAACTATGTTGCTTATTTATGTTGTTTCAATTGTTATAGAAAGTTCTAATGCTTCACTTAAGAGTGTGGGCAGCTCTGTAGCTTAAATCCTCTTGCTAACGTCTGCTGTTCTCCTTTCTGTTGAGCAGGGATACCTCCATTTTGCCTGTTTTTTTTCAGATATTATTTTGGTAACAATTAAGCAACAATTAAGGAGTGCATTCTTGAGTCCTCTCTCCCCTGTCTTTATTATAATAATTTGTGTTTAAGCATGCCAAGTCAGTATCAAGGGATCACGGTGGTTCCCTACATAATTATGAATCCAGTTTTCCTGTGATGCTGGAGAGCATTTGTTCCCAAAAAGAGAAGTTGTAATGTAGATGTTCTCATTTTCACTGCTGCTGCTTTACTGTGATAAATGTCTATGAAAACTGTATAGCTGATTATTCATACAAATACAAACAGTACACAAAGATAATGGTCTGCTTTCATGTAAGAAACACACCTTTGGAATCACACAGTGTGAAAAATAATTCATAAAAAATGGAACAGAAAGAGAGAGAGGAACTCCTGAAAAATACTTATAAGGGAAGACGTCTCTCTCCTAGATCTCCGTTTTCGACATGCAAACCACTGTGGGTGCCACCTGTATAGGGAGAATTCTATCAGAAAGCATTTTGGTTGCCTCCTTGCTGTTTGTCTCCTCTGTTGCACAACAGAAGTGGGAGCTGAAGGACTTGAAACTCTCAAGTTTCTAACTTCAGTCTCTTTCACTATTGGGAAGATACAACTCCTCTTGCTCCACAGCTGTCAACTCAAAAGATTTTAATTTTCATCTGTAGTATTACACTGACATAAAAATGATTTAAATATAGTGTTGAAGTCTGTGGTGGGTTTATACTTGTCCCTGCTTTTTATTGTCTTAGTCATCACTCATAGCTGCTTCAAAAGGGCACTACTAAAAATTGATGCTATTATTTTTCACTTTATATATAACTCTTGTTCTGAAGCATCACAGCTTGTCACTGTGTTTTTCAGTGGCTATAACTGAAAGCCAAAGCTAAACCTTTGTTTTCGCAGAAGTCAGATGCTGTGAATTTGGTTTCTCATGTTACCCCTCTTGGCTACTCCCTCTAGGTCATCAGGCCTGTATCTTTGGGTTTGGTGGTCCTTATGAAAATGCCAAAGCATTTTAGGATGCTTGTCATACCATGGCCATGGGAATGAGATTTTGCCTCTGGGTAGTTTGGTCTTTGTGGCTGCACAGCTGTTGTTGCAATGATGGTGGTACTTTCCTCTTTGGAATCACAATCAGCTCACAGGCAGTTGTACTTATATAAATAAAGTATCTGTCTGGATCTCATTGAGGTTAACGGAAGTGTTTGACCGTAGGATCTTTTGTTTGGACTATAAGCTTTTAAGAAAATAGAGGTATATGAGATTTTAATTGTTCATGTTAGTATAAACTGAGATTATTTGAATTGTTTGGTATTTAGTCATTAAATAAATGCTTCTGCTTCAGAGTGATGCAGCATGTTTGGGAAACTCTCATGCCACTGAAGTTTAAGGGGTTAAGTGTAAAACTGATGAACTCTAATATAGAAATGAGTCATGAAGATCTTACCTTTCTGTTGCATTTGTCACACAAATTTGTTTCTTCATTTGGGATCAGAATTCTGTGTTTTACTTAGTATGTCTTTCTTTAAAGTAAAGTGTTACCATTGGTCCTCTTATTTTGTGCCTCACAACACAGAGTTTCCTTACTAAAGCTTGCATTTCTGTCTTCATATGATTTTGTATGAATCTTAAGTTTATAGTACAAATGGTAAGACTTTTGGCTTGGATGGTAACAGAAAATTTTGGTAATATGAATCCCAAAGATTCAAAAGCTGAAGACAATGGAAGAGCAGCTAGTAAAACCAAAACAAACAGAGATACACACAAAAAAACTCCCACACAAAACCCCAACAAAACCCCCAGAAAAAACCCCCATATTTATCAATTTGAAACCATTCTTGTTTAAATCAAACTTGGGGCTTTTTTAGTGTTGTTAATAGGCAGAACTTAAAAATCTAGAAAGATTTCAAAATACAAAGGATAGATTCTCTCCAGATCCCAGAGAGTTGGGATGGCTTGAAAAATTACTGAGGAAAAAAACCCCTCAAATCCCCCAAGTGCAGCTACTGCTGATAGGTTCAGGCTAAAGAGCAAAAAGAGGGATTGTCCAGGTATCTGTGGGGTCTTTGTATGAGAGAACAATTCAAAGTTGAGGTTAGGTGAACAGGGGGGCTTGTCAGAGCGCAAGTGTATTGATGGTGACAAGTAAGACCAAAGGTACTTGCAGTGCCAGGTACTGTTTTAATGACTTGACCAAAATGATTGCATTTCCCTTCAGTAAAAAATAACTAAAACTGGCAGTGTTGGAAAAGAATTATTGTTATTATATGATGAAATTATGACTTTTACTATGCAGACACTGAATAAAAGGGGACGTGTGCTGTTTTATAGCCTGCACTGAAGGATAGACTCAATGCCTTTTTAAGTATTTAATGTAAAAGAGGATTAAATTAAAAGTAGGAAAAGAACCTTTTCCAGGAAAGAGACTAAGAGATGAAATTCTCAAATGAAAGGAAGTAAAAAATCATGGGTATATTTTTTCTACTTGAAAAAAAGAAGTCTCTTAGTTTAACTTGCTAGAATAGCAGAGGATGCTGTCAGACTTTCTGCCCAGCTCAATAGACTGTGGTTAAAGTCAGCTCTAAATCTGCCCTGTGGTAGCATTCACTGTTAAAACTCAGATGGTTGAATTGACACCTGCCACCCAGAAGAAGTTTCTGTCGTGCTTTTAAATCTGTAATGTTTTACAAGCATTTGGACATTGAAGTCTTCTCTGTATTTCAGACCGTTCCCCAAGTGATGTGTTGAGGGTGTTGACCCATAAAGATCTTTCCTTTGTGCTGGACAAACCATTTAGTGCCAAACGAGTTAGAGAAGAACAGTTCAAAAGTAATTACAACAGCATGGCTTCATCTTAGTCTGCATGATGAATGTGTTGTATCTGTCATGTGAAATTATTGCTGGGAGCTGCTGCAGAGGAGGAAGAATGCAGCTGACTGTTTAGTGTGTTTCTTGTGCGGTGAGGTGGAGGGTAAGAGCCTGTGCTGATGCAGGAGCTACCCTTATAAAAGAAGAAAATAGTTTTAAAAATGTATGAATCTTCCTAATGTTTTTTTTTTTATGGGAGAGCATGGGGAAAAACTCAGTTGTACCTGGAATGTGATAGTCCATTTATTTTCATCATTCTTGGCCTGGTTTGTTGTTTTTTTACTTCTGTTGAATAGTGATGCAAATCTCTCAGTTTCAGTGGTGATTTAACTTTGGCAAAGGAATTTCATGAATGCAAGGCACACCCATTTGTTATTATTTAAATATTTGTATTACAGTGCCACTTCGTTAGGTGGGAGGGGAGGATACATCTGTCCTCTATATGAAGGAAACAAAGTGCTTGGGAATGTGTGGACTGATGGGATTAAAAGATAATTTAAAAAGAGAACTAGGAAGATTTGGCAGACTGTTGATTTAAATCACACTTAGGAAAATCTAGTTTTTGAACCAAGACATCTTTCTTAAATGTAAACAGAAAATATACTTTGTAAAATTGTAACCCTCTAACTTATTGTTTCAGTGTATTTTGACATCAGATGGTCTATTTTCTGAAAGCTCTGTTGATAGATGCTGTTCGTCACAGGAACCAATCATTGCAGAAGATAAATAGCTTGCATTAATACACAAATTCACATACACAGCATGTGGAATTCCATTACATATTCATTTGTAACTTTAAAATGTCTCTTATGAGAGGCTGTATGACATGCTAAAACTGTTTAGATGAAATGGTAGTTGTGCATAGCTGAGCTTTTCATGGACGGCTCACTGGAGTGCATCCAGCCAGGACCTGATGAATCTCCAGGCCCCAAGGGCACTGCCAGTCCTGAGGGTCCCAGCCCAGCTGCACTAAGGCTCGCCCACATGCCCATGGCCCAGGCCCCATGGCAGCTCCTGCCCCAGGATTGCACGACAGGGCCAGTCTCCAGATCCTTGACCTGATGCCCTCAGCACCCAGGTTGCTGCTGGCTCCAGATATGTCCTGACAGGAAAAAAAGTTGAAAAAAACCTCAACCAAACAAACGGCAAACAACAGGAACTTCTCCAGATTTCTTTTCTTTGGCAACCAATTCAGCTGCAGCATTTTTGGACAGCCAAAGACAAATGCAGACACGCTGCAGTAGTCACCTAGATTACCTCCTGGTTTTCCTCAAGATGGATTTGATAATTTAAATGATCCATGTCCTTTTTGAAGCGCCTTTCTGGCACCAAGATAAAGTCATTTCTCCTTCTTGGACTACTTCAACCAAAACATGCTTCCATTTGTTTTAATTTCTTCTGCAAGGTGTGATCTGCTTTACAGCTGCAGTGAGACAAGGTCACTTTAACCTTTCACTCTGTCTTGGGTGGCTTGTTCACCATCACTCCTGGAGCCCAAGCAGGGATGTTCCCTTTTCCTCTCTTCTGCCTTGAGCTGGAGATGGGACTTGACAGGCTACTGGATGAGCTGTGCTGCAGACACCACATATCGGCACTGTGCTAATTAATTCTCTGAGTGAGAGTCAGAGGGAGCAGTGGCAGAAGCCTTCAGCTAAATGAAGCCTGTTTTCGTAGTTAGAAAAGTGCAAGAGGGCTGTTATTTCTGTTTGCAAGTGCACTTGAAGAAAAAAAGCTGTTGAAAAAGGCAAACAAAATGGTGTTACCCAGTTTTGCAAGGAAAAGAGACGAGTTTGGAGCGATTGAGTGATCATAAGTTAAAGTAGTTTCGCTTTTGTGACAAAGAACAAACATAAACAAATCATTTTGTTTACTAGTAGTAAACACTGCTGCCATAATCTTTAATAACAGCATGTGTGCAGCCAGATGATGTTCTGCTGCAGTGAACTAAAATGAAGAGATGAAGTTAACATGTTGTAAACACCTAAACAATTTATAGGAAATGGGAGAACATTGACTTTTAAAATGAGGAATAAAAGAACTTTGTGCTGCAAGTAATTAAAAATTAATTAAATGATTGCTCTAAGAAAGTTACAACCTCATGGCTATAAAATTCAGGACGAAATGTGACATGCTTTTTCAAGAGCTTCTTTTGGCTTTGACACAGCATGGCTGTCTCACACTCACCTCTAGGACATGTGGTTAATCCATGTTTTGTAGGTGGAGCTGTAATATTTCCATGCTGAGCATCTCAATTACATTATATCTGCAAAATTATCTCTTGTGTATCTGTTCTTTCTACTGACTCTCATGTACCATGGAGAAAAAGGGGCACATCCTCTTTGGATGAGGAGTGCAGTAGATGGAGAGGTTTAAAACAAGAACGAGGGGATGATGAAATAGTGTAGGGATAGGGGCATCAACAGGATGCAAACACAGAGAAGCAATGGCAATTGACTGGCAAAAAACAGGGAGGGAGAAGCATCAGTATGGTGGAGGGAGCAGGGAGATCAAAAGTAGGACATTTAGAAGGAGGAGATGGGGGTGGGGCGAGGTAAGCAGAGTCACAGAAGGCCAGACACTTGCAGAGGAGGAATGAGAAGAGCTGCAGCAGTAGGTAGAGAGAGGGCTTTGAAGAATACTTCTGGAAGCCAAGCCCAGGAAAACTTGATCTGCACTCGTATTTTCTGTCCAAAAATACATTGAAACTGCAGACAGCATGTGTCATCCTCCTTTCATGGCTGTTCTGTGTAGCAGGCAAAGGCCTTTTTAATGTCATAGTTTATTTCATCAGACTAAGAGAGAAGACTCTAGTCTTTTAGTGGACTAGTTTAATGGTTTTTTTCCTGGTTTTAAGTTAAAAGGCTATATGATTACAAATCAGCACTCTGACTTGGAATAGAAATTGGTGAAATGAAAGTTGCAAATCCGAGATAAAAATTACAACGAATCTTTACAGTTAAGTCTGGCCAAATGTGGGCCAGACTACATGAATAGTTCTTTAAAACAAACTAAGTGTTAATAGCACTCATTAAAATTGAACTGCAGGATTTAAAAGGCTTGTCTATAACTACAGTTACAGGATTCCTCACATGGAGAAGCTGACTCCAGAAGAATGATTTATTTTCATTGATCATAATCCACTGTTATCTAGTTTGTCTGTACATTCAGTTTAAACTGGAATAACATAAGGTGCTGGTGTTCATCAAGTTAGGTGAGATTAGTTTAAAATATTCTTTTTAAATTTGTCTCATTTCTTGGCTGCTTCTGAAGGTTGTGTTCCCTCCCTCCAATTTAATCTGTAGGTGTGAGAATTGGGAGTATTGCTGAAAAAAAAAATTTGGAAATTGCAAAGTTAAAAAAGTTACAGCAAGGCTCCCAGAAATATCACGGAAATCAAGACTTGTGCTAGGAGCTAGTTCAGAGGGCTTGTACCTGACTGAGGCATCCTGGACCTTGTGGGAATATTCTGAATGAATGAATGAGGATTGGGTGTATGACTGAGCTGTGGCTTTCTGTCTTGGTTATTTCCCAAACCAGTTGAATTTTTTTTCTGTTAATGAGTCTTGCACTGTTGTTACTAAAACTATAAAATTCTATGCTAAAATTGGTATTGGAGGGAGAGGTTCTTGGAAAAAAGATTTCTGGAGAAGGGGCTTTGCTCTTTCATTCTGGAATTGCATTTCTCTTCAATGATCCCAATGCATAACAACCTGGAGTTTTATTTTTATTATATATACATATATTAAATTTATATTAATTTTTATTAATGTATAAAATAAATATATACTTTTGCAAATATATATATATGCTCTTGAGTAGACACTGTGTTGCTTCATCTTGCTTTGCTTTCTGTAATCAGTGCTGATGGACTGGGTGGTACAGATGGAGCTGTAAGATTATTTTCACTTACTTCCTTTAAACTTTTCTCTGGAAGGACTTTAGTTTGAAACAGTTCTTGCAGAAGTGTGACCTAAAGATTTAAAAAATAAATTTGCAATAGGTGCCCATTCCTATATTTTTGGGTACTTTGCACAATGGAAGGCAGTCACTACCATAGTACTAACAGAGAAATACAATAAAATATGTTATCTTTTCCCTGTCTTTTGTCTTCTAACTTTCTATTGCCTCACTTAGTTGTGTTAAGACAGAAAAGTGAAATACAGGTCATGCTGTATTGCAGAGACAGGGCCCAGTGAGTACCCAGGCACCTGCTTATCTGATGCCTACAGGCATGAGCAAAGGGCATGCTGTCTGTAGGGAGGTGACATGAGTAGCTTTGACCCCTTTTTTGTTACTCTCTTTCTAACTAAAATACTTATTTTTAACTGTCTACTTATTTATGTGTATTCAGTGCAAGTTAAAGGTTTTCCAGTGTGTTCACAAAATACTGTGAGAACATTAAATATGTCCACTAGTCCTCCACTGTACTGGCAGTTTCCTAAATATATATAACTGAGGACACGTTACTGCTTTTCATTTATTGTGACTTGATTTCTGATTTAAGTTTCAGATTTTTGTGGTTTTTTTCAAGGGATTTATTTTGGAAGTGAGTATGTTTGTATATTTATAATGTTTCTTTCTGAAGATGTCTAAGCTAGCCACTTTGAACAGGGCATGAGCTTCCATTTGCTATTGGTAACCATGACTCATCTGTGTTATTTTTAGCATTGCAAGCATGAATTTATTTTTCCTTAATGATTCTGATTTTTTTTCCCCTACAGTTGAGTTTTTCACTTTATTTACCATAAATCTCAACCTGTAACCCAGCAAGCTGCCTAGAAGTGAATATTTTAACTATTGCTGTTGTATTGTAACTGGAGCTGTTAAATGTAGAGTGACATTCTTGCCCCATATTAGTCAGAGGCTTTGTGCAGCTGTTCTGGGGTGGTGTTTGGAGAGACAAGATCCATCACACCTACAGTGCTTATGAGTTCCAGAAAATGAGGAATGTCTTTGCTGTAGGCAGTGTGATTTAAAAAAAAAAAAAAAAGGTATCCTTGAAACTCATGGACAGAATTATGCTTGTGAACACATCCTGAGTCCTGCTGATTTGGTTCTGTCAGTCCAGCAGTCCAGTGAAGGCCTGAAGGAAAGAATTAAAGACAGACTTGTGTTCACTTTTTTATTTTTTTAACCTCCCTAGGAACATTGTCAGAGCCAATCTTTAGGAATTTGTTTCTTCATAAATAATCATATTTTTGCAGAAGTCAGAACTTCTGCTGTGCCCACCATTCTAAATAATGCTTCACAAAATCATGGTTTTCTCAATAAGCTTCTTCTCTGTCTGTAGCAGTGTCGTGTATCCATCTGAGATTTTGGTGGCAGTTCTCAGCACTGTGTAATTGGTCCGAGAAAATACTGATCATCCTGGGAGACTGGTCTTCGATCCAGCCTTAGAGATTTGTAATGTTAATAAATATTGTAGTTTTGCTTTTTTGGTGATTGCGTACAACCTCATTAAGCAATTAGTCTATAAAATGTTTGCCTCTGCAAAGACAATGGTGCCAAGCCTGGCTGTTACACAGCATTTTTTTACCATTTTACCTTTTGTGTTTTCTTTACCTTTTGATTGTTAATATTCAGTAATCTTTACTTTTTTAGCAATAAAATTCAGCATTGAAAATAGTTCTTCTAGCACAAATATCCTGGACTTTTGCTTGAAAGATCTTGTTCTACTCACTGTTTTCTAAGTCATGGACTGCTGCAGCATCTGCCCCAATTATTCCTTGTTTCAGGTTTTTAGTCTGTACAGCTCTGGATCTAATATTCTTTCATGACTCACAAGAATTGATACTCCTCTTAGCAATTTATGGCTATGAAATATATAGTCCCATTCTGGTATGGGAACAGTTTCAGTTCTCTGTGTTGGGGCTTTACTGGATCATGTCTCTATGTGGTTCATGGAGCATCTTTGTGAAGTTAAGTTTCATTCATACCTTCTTCATTGTTATTGGCTGAAAATATTGCTGTTTTTCTAGGGAATCATTTAATCAGGTCTGTTACTCTTTTGTACCTGTACCTTACATGAAAGAACACAATTTTTGTGAGGTTGAATTTGCTGCAGCAAATGTAAAACAATCCTGATGTGTAGAATGTGGCATTAACAAAATCCTATGCAATTGAAAATGAATTTCTCTCTGTCTCAAGTTGTAGTTGCACCCGCTACTATAGTACTGTAAAATCAAGGACTTCACATCTTGTCAGCATCTTGTGACTAGGCAGACTGTATCTTATTTTGTTACAGTTATTCCAGACAGTAATTCATTTGATCCTTTTACCTCAGGCAGTAACTATTTGTGGCTTACAAGCCAAGCTTTGGACTCTCAGCTTTTGGAGGAAAAAAGCTTCTCCTTTTAAAGGACTGGGAGACATATAGACACTCCTAAGTGGCCCATGCCTTTGCTTTCAGTAAGGTAGTGTGGGTAATGCAACAGTTCAGCTGGGGAGAGTCCTGCTCAGTGGCTGACCTGTGTGACCAGGTGCCATAACCTGACCTCTTTTATGCCCTTCCATATTCCCTCTGTCTGGTTTGGTCATGGCCTTGCCTGCAAGCTGCAAAACATCTCTTTCAGCCTAATAAACTCAGCTCGGTTTGCGGTTTTTCTTGCATGTCACCATAGTATTAAGGACAAATCAAAGCCGGATCTTACGTATGCAACGACATATATAAGTGAACAGGCCTGCTCAACCCAGTCCTTGTGCTGTCAGCCTTCACAGAGGTTTGCTCTTGGTTTCAGGAGCGTGGTTCTGACAGCTTTGTCCATCCATCTGTTGTAGGGATGTGTTTCCTTCCTATTTGAATAACAAATGTAAGTGAGAAGGCAGATCTTCTCTGGGGATGAACACATGGTTTAGTTTCCTTTTGCATTATTGCTGCTGTGGGCTGTTCTGAGAGCCCCTTCCCTCCTTTGTGGTCATTGCTGTCACCTGTTTGCTTTCATCAGTTCTGTCACACAACCTTGCATGCCAGGAACCCTCCTTGACCTGGTGCTTGGCTGTCGCCTGTCAGGGTGAAAGGTGTTCAGGTCATGAGCTAACTAAGGTTCATGATTGTTCTTACTTAGCATATGATTTCTGCTTTTAGGGTATAAAATCCCTGTATATAAAAGCACTGTTAATTCTATATTGAAATGATAATAAAAACCTATTAGGACATAATCCATTAATAGTACATAATCCATTAATAGTACGTAATCCATTAATAGTACAGTAATATTTTCAAATACTATAAATATAACCTAACTTGGATGGAGAGGCAAATTTTGGTCTGGCAACCCCAGTGGTGGTAATCAATCCCTCTGCCTGGGATGGGCAGGTGGCATGTCACTCAGCCTGCTCCCCTTGGTGTCATCCTGTCTCTGTTGGCTTGTGTCTTCCCTGTCTTGGAGTACATTAGACTTCTTAAGGTTATGTTTCATCTCCTCTTATGGCACGAATCTCCAACTGAGTTATAGATCTTTAAAGATTTAAACAGAGCCAGGCAACATGGAATGCAGTCATCACAGTGACTAGGTGGTAGATCAGTCTGTAGTCTGATTTATAGTTCTTCTCAGGACTCAGAATTTTCTCAAATATTTGTGTACTAGTTGTCTTTTTCATGATTTTTGTCTCTCTATAATTTTTGTTGGTGAGCTTGAAGTACATGATTGTAGACTTCAGAGTTCCAAGGGAAGATGGTGATTCTTGGTGTTCTGCCATACCGTTTTCCATCCTTCTCCATCAGATTAAATGAAATATAACAAAAATTCAAATTACAAGACTGAAGAAAAGCAGCTACCATGAAAGTCAGCATATGTATTATTTTAGTTCTATGGGAACAGAAACTGGCTGTTGGGCTTTTAGTGAATTATTTGTTTTGCTGAGTTGAGACTATATATTATGGCTTTTAAAACATGTGAGACTGAAACTGAAAATTTGGCTACAGTTTATTTTGAAGCCTTTGGGGTTGAAGGACTCAAAATTAATTATTTTAGAGCAAAGGAAGGTGGAACTTATAAAGAGTACAGTCACTTCCTGAAGAGAGGTGTTATACAAGGACACTCATTTGGGTATTGTAATTCATGCGAAATCTGAATACCTTTCTGCTTCTGACTAGGCAGCTATATCTGGAAGATGGATCTTTTGGGGTTCTCCAGTACAGTAATTTTGGAAGCAGAATTGGGGTAGCTAGTGTATCAGTACAGTTTATAGTGGAATTTGTCATAGCATGATGTAAAGGTATGAAAGATACGCGAACTATTTGTGTGCTTCTTGTTCTTCAGATCTGAAGGGTGCTGGAAGCCCCTTCAAGCTCTTTTAGCGCTCACCCAGTTTGTGGGCACAAGCACTTCAAATAATTGAAGCTCCCTTGCTGTTAAAAAAAAGAAAAGTAATATCCAAACACATTGTGTCTAGAAACAAAATTTTATTGATTTTAGACTTTGCCTTTTACTGAAAATGTTCAAGTGACTTAATAATTTAAGACTAACAGTAATAAAGCATGTGAAATGGATTAAAAATGTTAATTGTACAAATTGCAAAATCAAACACTTGTAAATTTAAGTGATTTAAGTGTTTTGTTTTTTCTTTTAGACTCACTTCCAGTTCAATAGTTGGAGTTTGCTTTGGGTTTTCAGTTGGGTTCTTCAGAACAGATGGAGATAGTTGAAGGAGTTAGCTGTGTAGGTCTGTTTTTTGTCATTAGCACATCAAGGATAGTCCTGAAAGAGCTTGTTTTTCTTTATGGCTTAAGAAGAAATCCTGTTGACTCCTTTAGTTGGATGCCTCCATACTATAGACTTCCGAGGTTAGATCAGATGGATTGTGTTCCTATTTTTTTAGTTTTTAAGATTGTCCCAGCAGAGATATTAAGGAGTAGTCTTAGGATGAAAGAATGTATGTATTTTTTACTGGGCCTACAGAGTTGGTGGTGATTTATAGCTGAATATCAGCCTGGCACTTGCATTTTGTAGACTCATATGGTCACACACAGAAGAGACAGTTTAAATTGGCAGTATGATTGTGGCCATATGTAAAATGATAACTCTGGTTAGACAAGTGTACATTTTGCTAATAATTTTTGCTAATAATTTTTGATTTATGTTCTTGGTTCAAAACTCTCTGAATCTTTCATAAAAACAGTAAGGCTCTGCATCAATTTTAAATGTACTTTATCTCTTTTTTTAGGGATAGTTCTTCTGTTAAGTAGATGATCTCAGATGACAAACCTCCCCACCTTTCTTTTTCAGATACATCAGTAATGTGGCTATTTTAGTAACTTCTGCTTTGCAAAGAATAACTCAGAGAAAAGAGAATTGTGAACTCTCTGAAATGAAGAATTTTGTCACTGAGTAGTGGGGCTGAGATGCATATGCAGGGTTGGTTGGTTTGTTTGTTTGTTTCAACAGACTTTGTAAAAGAGACCACATTTTTACTCAGTTTCTGGGGAATGCCACTGTGTTTATTTCTGGACTTGTGAGAAAGATCTAATATTAAATCTAATTAAATATTGCAAATATTAAATAATGTGTAAGAGCCATCATTCAGCTGAGATTTTACATAGTACTGTCTTGTTTATTTCCAGAGAACGTTTTGACACATTTAGAGCTGGGTATTCACTTTGCTTTTTTAAATTCTTCTTCACCTTATTTGACCTCCATGACTATACTGAAACAACTAACTGTGCTCCCCTTCTTCTCTTGCCTTTTTTTTTTTTTTTTTTTTTTTTCCCTGTCTCTGTGGTTGTTCCAGTGATTTTTCCTTGAACGGAGTCCTCCTTGTCCTTATTTTCCTTTCTCCTCTGAGACTGTGTTGGCCCCTTGGTTGTCTTACCTCCCATTTGGTATTTCTGGGCAGTCTTATGCATCCTTGTGACTTTATCTGTTGCTATAATGAAGATAATTCAGTTATGGTTTGCCCCATCTCTTGTATTTCCTGTTTGCCTTATCACCCCCTTGGGTGAAATACAGCCAAAATAAAACTTTCTGTTATGTTGATGCACAAACTTTCCCAAGTTCAACAACCTTTTTTCTTTTATTTTGGTCACGGTTGAGAGCACTTACAGTCGCCAAGGCTAAAACATGCGACTCTCCTCTTGAGCTTGTATTCTGTAGTGTCAGACTAAGGCGTGTTTCTGGAAGCTTGCCTTTCTTTCTGTGCATGCAGCATAAGCTGATCTCCAGAGAGATCTAAGTCCTGTACTGACTGCCACAGGATCCATCTTCTTGCTATTCCAGATGTCAAGCTTAACCAGTCATTTCAACGTGTGTTCACTGAAATCATTATATTCTGTATATTACTGTCCTGGAATCCTCTTCTTCTGCTATGTAACATACAAGTTTCTTGTCTTTATCTCCAGTACCACTCACAACTCTCTCTGCTATATCATTTCTCATTCCTTAAATTTTCCTATTCTTCAGAGAGTACCCTTTTCAAAACTCCCTTTCCCTGTAGTTCTTATGTTGTTCCTTATCAGCTGTTCTTTGTGCATGTCAGTGAGTTCTAGAAGTGACCTTTTCATCTCCTTGAAACCTTAAAATTTCATCTCCTTGAAACCTTAAAATAAGACACTTGTCTTATCTGTGGGACAGGAGAGAGCTGGTAATTACATAAAGTCATCAGAGGTCCATGGACCTTGTGAGTTTAGGTGTCCCAAACTCCAGGGGATCAGAAGAGCAAAGGTGTCCCAGCTCCTTCATTGCTCCCTTGGTGCCTGCACCACTGAGTAGAATCCTTAACAGGCTGGTTGTGGTGGTGCAGTTAGCTGGGAAGGGGCATTTAGGTAGTTCTAGTAAGTTTAATGAAGAAACAAGTACCTGCCCTGATACATCCCAAAGCTCCACTGAGTTCAAAAAGCTTTAGTATTATTGCAGAATTTGATAAATTTTGCATCATTATAATGGATGATTCAAATTGTACTTACTGTATTTCCTTAATCAGTACATGTAGCCATGAATGCGGGAAGGAAAGGACTAATTGAATAAAATATGCCATTTTAATTAGCTGTTTATATGTGGACATTAATTTTCAGAAAGAGTGATAATTAATGCAGGGTAACTTATATGTGACTAAATTAGCACTATTATTTCCTTTTCTATCCTTAGTTGACAGCTCTTACACTTACTTAACTTAATTGCACCAGCATAACCACATTATGAAATTGTGGGTTACCTCTTTTACTAGCATAGGTGGGTTGTTTGTTTTGCTAAGAACAGGTAAGTCTATTTGAAGTGGATTAGGACTGTAGATATTTTGTGAAACACAAAATATACTCACAGCAGTTCAACTCAGTGAAAGTATTTATTTTGGGTTTGTGTGATAATCAAGAAAAGCAGTCAATGAAATTTCCAAATTATTGTAGACTTGTTTTAAGAATCAATTGTTTTCTTTAGGCCATGTCTTGAAATTGGCTGGAATTCTTTTTTATTTTAATATTTTACTATTTTTTGTATATAGTATATTTGTATATACTATTTTTGTATATTACTATATTTTTATGGGAGTTGGCATTAAATTTCTACAAGTCTGTGGTTTCAGAGTGTGTGTGTTTTCTTTGTCCTCCTACAACACAGAAAACACTCGAGTAGTTATTTTTACATTTCTTTGTTGTGGAGGAGAATCTTTTATTGTTCATGGAACTGAAGGGAGAACAATGGGTGAGTGTGCTGGTGGAGATGAATGAGGAGCAATAGCATATATGTCTGTGGTGTAAACATCAACTGGTGAGATTTATTTTTTTTTTGATGATTTTGATTCATGTTCCTGTTATTTTGACACCACATGAAAACCAAATTAATCTCCTTGAATATCACTGTATCACAGTGTGTGAGGATCAGAGGGGGAGAAAAGACCTACTAATTTAGCCAAACCTAGCAGCACAGATCTCTGCTTGTATTCCCTCTTTTCAAGCTCTCTTGACCCTCTGAGTATATTCATGTACTTTGTATGTTACAGTCAAGTATCACAGTCTAAGGTGGTACTGAGGCAATAGCACTATGAACCCTGCTGTTCAGAGGTGGTGTTTGTCACATGGAAACATTGGTGCTCTCCCTCCAGCTCTTCATGCTCTGGGGCAGTCTGGAGTTAGTACAGTCATGGAAGCACAGGACCTGAAAGGCCGGCTGAACCATTTGCAAAGGGAATGCTATTCTGGGTCTTCTTTTCTTCTCTCCTCTCGGGACCTTTCTATGGATTTCTTGGAATGTATCCCACTGCTTTTTGTCCAAGGGAGAGTACAAAAAGCAAAGTAGGAGGACTTTATCAAAGGACAGAAGTACACAAAGTCAGCATAGATCTCTGCTGGCTTCCAGGGGCTTGGGGAAAATGACTGCAGTTTTCTTAGTGCAGTGGTGCTTATCGCTGTGACCTGAGTTTGCACTGGATTCATGAAATAGGCTTTAGTCTCTTAAGCCTTTGCTGTTTGATTAGGCATGTCTTTCCAGTGTGGGATTTCTCCTAAAGTTTGTATCAACATTTTAAAAAATATATGCTGTCATCTAGTGGTGTAGAAACCCATTTTTAATTTGTATCAGAGCTTCCTTGATCACTCAAAACCCCAACAACCAAACAACCAAACTTTGTTGTTGTTGTTTTTTTTTAAACTTTTGAAATTTAAAATAGCCACAATTCAAGGGGTGCTGTGATACACTTTGAAGGGCAATGTAATGCCTACTGAATATTTTGTTGGACTATGTGAATGTTTTATGTGTCTTGGTAGCTGGAGTTGACATTTGCACATGGGCCTTCTCTTTCATATAAAGGGAAGAAGTAATGTAATACTGAAAATTAAATCGAATTGGAAACCTTTAATTCTCATGATAGTTTTTCAGTACTGCTATCTGTGCAATTCTGCTTTGTTGAGCTCTTTGCAACATTTAAACTTCTGTCCTGCTGTAGAGCTTCAGGGAGAGGTCTGCTCAAAAGGAAATACATTAGAAGGTCACCAAGCTTTGGGAGTTTTGTTCACAAGGTATTATGCTAGTGCAGTACTTGCCCAGGAGTGATTTTCTGGGCACAAAAGAATTAGACATGGAGCTCTGTAGTGCTGCAGAGGAGAAGAATGTTTTCTTATGTGACTTTAGTTAATCTGAGTTGGTTAATGATGTTTTTTTAAAGCTAAATAAGGAAGTTGAAGGCTATATTGATTTGTTTTTTTTTTTTCCTTCCTAAGTGAAGTATTATCTCCTTGTGTATCTCCTGTGGTCTGCTTGTATGTCTTATTGATTTCTTGTGTAATTCTTCCGCTATCAACTTTCAGGGGCTGGAAACCTTGTTTAATCTATGGTTCTAAACCTTTTGGAACACTCGTTGCTGGGACTGGAAGACACTAAAGAAATGCTTTTTGAGCTTATTTCACACCTCTCTTCCGATTAGTTGTGAGGTAGCTACTTAACTACCTAATGCTGCAAAGTGCTGGCTGCCTGGGATCCTATGAATCATCCTTTGGGATTCTTCTTGATTTTGATGTATCTGCACACATAAAGCAATATTTTTTCCATACTGTTGTGGAAATCCCTAATTTATGTTGCTGCAAATCATACCAGCAATATAGCTCCTGTTCCAGTAGTTTATGTGGCACCTTGTGCATAGGATGGTAAAACCAGGCAAGCCTGCAGAGATTTCATGCAGTGTTTCAGGCATAGGACAGTTGAATTGTTCATCCTTCTTCAAGCATAGATGGAAACTAGTGGCAGAAAATGGTCCAAGTGAGACTTTGGGTGCAGTTTCTTACTGAGCCAGATGGGTGTGCAATTAGCAAATTTTTGAATGTTTTCAGAACAAAGCATTTATTTTTTGCCTATTGTGGTTTCATGTTCACCTGCATTTGTAGGGTTGAGGTGTGGTGCGTTGCAAAATATCACTAGTTTAAATGGTGAATCAATCATTCTTACAGTTTTGATTTTTATGGGGTTTTGTCTGCATGTGGTCTTGATTTTGAAGGTGGTTATAGCTCTGTCAGAGTCAATGGAAGTTCTGTGATTGCTCCATCATCTGCAATTAGGATTGAACTCTGTCCTCCAAAAATATCAAGAAGTCTTATTTTGGTTTTTTTTAGCAAACTATAGAACAATATTATGTGTTGTGCCTTCTGTCTGTTTGTTTCAGCAAATATCTTTTGATATCAATTATGTCAGTCTGGATTATGAATATTGATGTTAGTCAAACACATCTGACATTCATGCTGTCATGCATGATCTGATATATTTTCAAAGCAGCTAGTTTGGACACTGGTAAGAATTTATCCACAGCAGCTGTTCATAAGCTGAAAAATCTGTCCATGGCCTGGAGTACATGGACTCAGGTAAATGTAAACTCAGGTTTACTACAGTTACCCAAAGTAGCTTGTTAAAGAACATCAGAGTCTGTCAGCAGGAGCCCAAGGTCTTCCATGAGGCCAGGAGGCAAGTTGTACCTAAGATGTGTGGGCAGTTTGAGATCCCCAGACTCCACTGAAGTCTTCTCCTGGTTGGTTCATGGAGTTCTGCTAGATCTGGACCTTACACAGACTCGGGAAAACTGTCCTTATTAGTTTGCTTATGGAATTGGGTCTTTTGTATAAGAAACAAAACATGAACTGGGGTGTGTGCAGCTGGAGGGAACGGTGCAGCTAATGGTATGATTTTATTCTTGAGTCTATATTTGAGAACTTGATAAGCCCATCTAATCAATTAACAGATTGTTGTGGGCATGAGTCTAAATTCTTTTCACGACAGGGTAGCAAGACAGAATGCTGCATTTTGCGAAGCCTGAAGTAGTGACTAAAGACTTTATTTCCCAAGTCTTTTAATTTCATTGGAAGTATACTGCTAACATATCAAAGCAATTAATTTCAGATTTTAATTGGTAGACATATTAATCAAACAGATTATCCTGGTACTTAGTTATGAAGAACTGCAGAGTTTCAAAAATAAGTGTTGTTCCAGATCACAACATTTTAACTTCTATATTTTAAGTCTTCTCTCCAGTGATTAATCTCCAGTTTTGTTTCATTACCTCACTTGCAAGACTGAGAAGCTGCTGAAGGGGGTCACTGGAGCTGGGTGAACAAACATGCATCAAGTAAAACACAGATGAAAGCATGATATCTTTGAATTCTGTTTGCAGCTGTTGCTGTCAAGACAACTTTATTAGGAAGCCCACTTGATGGGCGATGACTGAATGTAATGCAAAAAAAATGCTGAAGTTTCTCAGTTTATTTTCAGTCTTTGTAATTTTTAACATGTGTTTTCTTCCCAACTTGTATAAAATTGAGCACTTGCCAGCCTTTGATGCATTTATGTCTGTTGCCAAATTTAGTTCACATTCAGTCTACAGATTACATTGCTCACTTTTTAAAAGAAGATTTTTTTCTGAAAACATTTGCATTTTTATAGCTGAATGCATACCCACAGAAATGATTTGGCAAGTAAAATATGCAATACTATTTTGTGAAAGAGAAATAAAAATCTTCTTTTTGAAAAATATATCAGACTTTCTAAACATTGATTGTTTTTTATTTCATGGAGGCTGAACTCGAATGACATAGGAGCCAATAGGGATTTTACTTAGTAAAGTTAAGCCGTTAACTTTCACAGTCAGTTCTTATTCTACTGAAATTCCAGGAAAACCACATAATTTCTAGTTCAAGCCTCATCTTTTGGTGCATATAGTTCAGAGTTAATAAAAATAGAGCATGAAGGGGCATCAGATTTTAGAATAAATGGGCAAAAATTTTTTTCTGATTCATCTTTGTAATCAGACCAGCTGTATATGTAACCTTTCATTCCAGTGTGTAAGAAATCTGTTTGGTTTTTAGAGGAAATGAAACTGGAGAGAGACTTAAATTCTTACAGAATAACTGGAACAGCTGGAAAAAATTAGAAGACCTAAACTGAATTTATATTTTAATTGCTATTTAAATTAAGAATGCAAAGCTCAGGATAGGAATAAATTTGAAATGCTTCCATAACTATGCACATACATGATATGACAAGACATAAAAGTGAAACTTTGTAAGAGTCAGTGATTTGCCTGATAAGAGTATGCAGAAGAGGAGCCATTCTATTGAAAGAACCTTGCCATATCAATGCAGACCTCATCAGAGGGGCACTAATCGAGTGGGATACATTTTCTGGAAAAACACAGGGTAGATGATGCCAACTGTCAAATTTCTGTTTGTGAAAATAGCAGTTGATTGTGCGACAAGTTGGGAAAGCCCACAGTTTGACTTCAGTATTCTTCTCTGAGAGGAGCTGGTAATGAATGCCTTGGTAGGAGAAATATCTAGTGGGACTTTTCGCATCCTTGGGCAGGTTGTGGTTAAAAATATTGCAAGCAGTGATAGAAACACCACCACATAATGCAAGTTTTTCTTCAAGGGTTTAAACATAAATAATAAATATTTTGGATGTGAGCCCTTTCCCTTAGATTTTTCTGGTGCTGATGGATATTCTTGCATAACCTAACCCTCTGCGGCACTGCATCAGTTCCAAATTTCAGATATTTGGGAGTAGCATAGTGAGAAAGAAGCACCTTGTGCCTTACCTTTTTCTCTGAAAAGCTTCATTTTTATATCTGCAGTGGCAGCATCTTTCATACCTCCTTATGTATGTGTGGAACACATCAGTGGTAGTTGAAACTTCACATCCAAGCCCATACTATCTTTCTTCTTCTGTGCTTAAACTGTGCACCTTACCAGTCTGTCTCAAGTTATTCACTTGTTTTGTATTTGGCTGACAAGGCCTTCTTTCAGTCCTTCTAAAAAAAGAAGTAATGTGATGCTGTCTCCAAGACAAGCTCCTAGAAACTGCTAGCACTTTTCCCCAAGCAGTCCTGATATATGAACACTAACAGGGACATAAACAAGAAATATTATATGGTCCAATTTCATAAATCCAAGGGGAAGCTGATCAAATTAAAAAAAAGACAAAGGTGGCAAAATATAAAATGTTGCTTTTCAGCTTGACAGATGTCTGCAGCATCATTGTATATTAAAATGCCTGAAGTATTATTTTGAAATATAAAACATAAAGCACTATCGGAAGCAAAATATTCTCTGTTAGAGGAAAAAAATACCTAAGAAGAAGCTGGATTCTCAGGTTAGCTTACTGTGAGAAAACCGTCATAAATACCCATAAATACTTCACTCTTGAAGGTGAAGAAACAAGAACTTAGAGATCCTTTAGTCAAGAACCTAATTTTTCATGACAAATACTGAATTGCCATGCTAGTTTTGTGTCACTTAAGTAGTTAAACATTTCATAGAAGTTTGGGTTAGGTCTCAGAGCTATTATACTTGTGGACTGGTTTATCTTGACTACTGCAGTGGGGTTGAATATGCAAGAATCCCCAGCCCTAAGGTTTGTGGTTTTTTTCAGAATTTTTTTGCATTTCTACAAGACCTTACAATAGCTGTCATCTTCTTAGAAACACAGATGCTAACTCAGCTTTGGTATTTTTATAGTAGGAAGGATATATATGTAATTTCATTATTGGAAGGGCATTGCAAAATTATGGAAGATTTTATATGCTGTGTGTCTTAATGAAACTTTGATGCAATAATACACAGTTCATAGCATTGGTCGGTGCTTATACAATTTCCTGTAGAATAGAGGTCTGTTTTATTCATTCCTAAATTGATCCAATTTAGGATACTACACAAAATTGAGGATAATCCCATTTCATCATAACAGAGGTGGCTTTCACTGAATGATTGCTTCATATAGTAAGAATTGATATACAAGGCCTACAGGTAGGGGTAGTTTAAACCCAGTGATAGGTAAGAATACCCACTAATGGTATGAAAGATCCTGTCATTGAGGTTATTCAACTCTTTCCTGTGGAAAAACACGTCGTTTTAACTTTCCAAAGTAGACTTTTTTGAACTGAGATGCTACTTTCCTGGAGACTTTCAGATTGTGGTAAGTTTGTTGGATGTTCCCTGGTTCTTAATTAACAAACAAGAATGAATATTTGGTACAAACATGGAAGGCCTGTGAGAAGTTAAGGTCAAGTTTGGTCAAGCAGGAGCCTCCAAGATCATTTGTTTCAGCACAGACTGGAGAATTGGATTTGTCCCCTACTTCTTACATAGTTTGTGATTCTGAGTAATGTCCTAAACCAAATGTCTTCTCAAGAGTTCATGCATTAATTATACTCTATTTTCTGAAGGTGATGTTTCAGCACCAGGGTCTAGCTTACAGAAGGAATATTAGGAATAGCAGAGGAAAACCTGTTGTGAAATAATTTCATCTTCGGAGCTTGAAAAATGATGAATGAATAGATTTGGTTCTTCATATTCTATAACAACGTGAAACACATTGAGTAACTTCCTTAAAAGAGTAGCATTTCTTCTATCATATAGACAGTAAACTCCTTAAAAATACTAAATGATCATGTAATTAAATATAATGTGTATTACTAAGAAAGTTGTATTAAGGTTTCACAGCCAGTTTTAGGTCGTTATAACTCTACTTTTGAGTGCTTCCCTTTGCAACCCTAATAATGTTCTTTAACAGAGTTTTTTGAGTTTAATATAAATAGGTATTGTAGCAACAATTTGTGCAGAAAAATAGTGCATTTACACATGAATATAAATATAAGTGAGTTTTATGAGTATTATATGAGCTTTCTTATATAAATAGAAAAAATACCTATCAGGGCTACAAAAGTAGAAAAACCTGTTGACTATCTGGCCATTCATGTAGGCAAACAAATATCAGCAGAGAAGCAAACACAACTTAGCAATGCTGAAAGCTGACGAAGAAAAGGAGTTGGGTTTTTGGTTTTTTTTTTGGTAAGTCTCTCACTAGGTGTAGGAACTCCAGACTTCATTCTGACAGTGAAAATATCAGAGAAAGAAGCATAGAAATTTGCAGCTCATCTGGAAACTGAGAAGTTTATATTCCTGTGCTCATTTTGCATTTCCTTACATCAGTGTGGAGACGAGTGCATTGTTCTGCTCATGCAAGCTGGTGGCATCTGCTGTGGTTGCTGAGAGAAGATTTCAGGTATGACTTCAGGCAGAGAGGAGCACTCAGTGGCTTCTGCACGAGTCACAGCAACCCCATGCAAAGCTACAGGCTGGGGTCAGAGTGGCTGGAAAGCTGCCCAGTGGAAAAGGACCTGTGTATGCTGATCCACAGGGGCTGAGTATGAGCCAGCAGTGTGCCCAGGTGGCCAAGAAGGCCAGTGGTATCTTCACTTGTATCAGAAACAGCGCAACCAGCAGGGAAGGGAAGTGATTGTCCCTCTGGACTTGGCACTGGTGAGAAAGCACCTTGAATCCTGTGTCTCTTTCTGGGCCCTGCACTACAAGAAAGACTTTGAGGTTCTGGACTGTGTCCAGAGAAGGGTAATGGAGCTGGTGAAGGATGTGGAGCACAAGTCTGATGAGGAAAGGCTGAGGGAACTGGGATTGTTTAGCCTGGAGAAAAGGAGCCTAAGGGAAGACCTTGTTGCTCTCTACAACTGCCTGAAAGGAGGTTGTAGTGAGGTGAGTGTTGCTCTCTTCTCCCAACTAACAAGTCACAGGTCAAGAAGAAATGACCTCTAGTGGACCCGGGGAGGTTCATGTTGAACACAGGAGGAATTTCTTCACAGAAAAGTTGTCGAACATTGGAACAGGTTGTGCAGGGAAATAGTTGAGTTACCATCCTTACCATCCTTGGAGGTATTTAAAAGACACGTAGGTGTGGCACTTAGGGACATAGTGTAGTTGTTTGTTAATTGTTGCTCCTAATGATCTTAAAGGTCTTTTCCAACTTCAGTGGATCTGTGATTCTCCGTAGGAGACCACTGAAGAGGCATCAATGCCAAGTGTCACCTTTGGTATAGTCCTGTTAGTAAACTTCTCTTACAGAAAAACTATCCTGATTTCCAGACACTGTGAACCATGTAAGTGATAGGGATTCATATTGGTATTGGAAGGATCTGACCCTTGAACTTGTGCCTGGAATTGAGGAATGACAAGAACACAGAGCAAGAGACCTTAGTTGCAGCAACTGTTTTTGAAATCCAAGTATTCTAATCTGGAGCCTCTTTAGATGCTTCTGTGTTGTAGTGTAAGTTCATGAAGTAGGTTGTCAGTTTAACACTGGAGACATTTTGTTGAGGCACTTTCCAGGCACAAAAAGTACTTTGAATTTGTCTGATACATCAGCATAATGTCTGCAATAATAGGTAAAAGCAGACAAGCTTAAGTTGATTAATTGACTACTGAGGGGTTTTTTTTGTGATGATCCACATAACAGATGACGTAGGAAGGTGTGCTTTCTTTCTGCAGCTCCTGCTTTACCTGCATTCTTAAGTTACCTCGGCTTAAACAGCGCTCCTGCTGCTGGGTTCACAGCGACTCTCTTTCCTTGCTGCTCACTGCTGGTACAATTGAACACAGACTTCCTGGTTTGGAAAGCTCAAGATTTGTACTCAAATGTATATCACTGCACCTGAAAGTTCAAAATAAACAAATGCAGATGCTTGATTTATTTCATATTGTGAGTTAAAGCCAGAGAGCTCGCAGTTTTGCTTGCTCTGACAGCACATTGGGCTGTTTGCTTCTGTTTTTTTAAAAAAGGGGTGTTGCTACTTTGTGTCAGCTAGGAGAAGTCCTGGTCACTCCTTGGCTCTCCTCTGCCCTGAAAAGAAAAGAAGCTCTGAACTTATGGAGGGGAAAATGAGACAGTCTAATGAAGACCAAAAGGACCAGAGTGCCAGGCTGGTGGAAGTCATGTGCTGCATGGGTCAGTAACGCAGCCTGGAGCTGGGCTGGCAGGGTGACAGGGCTGCCTGCGGGACAGGGCAGAGCTCTCCGGGGGGACGCTTCTCTCAAGGGGCTTTCTGTGGGTTTCTTTCCTTAGTTAGTGTTTCTATTTTTGAGTAATTTCCCTGTTTTTTACTTCATTTGGGGAGTTTGATTTGGTGGATTCTGCTCTGAGCTGGAGCGCACTGAACTGGAGTTGCACTGTATTTTCCTCTTAGTATGTATTTGCCTTTCTGGAAGCATTTGGTATTTTGGTAAAAATCTCAGTTGTGGTGTGACACTGAGATTAGCTGAGTTGCTTAAACTTGGTGCTAACTATGACAAGGTCATGCGTTCAATCCCATGCGCCGTTCACTTAAGAGTTGGACTTGATGATCCTTGTGGGCCCTTTCGAACTCAGAATATTCTGTGATTCTGTTTTGGTGACTTTTTTTCCTCCCTTGAATTCTTGTGTTTTTCACAAGATGACAGGTGCCAGCTTTCCTCCTCATTGCACATTCGTGTCTGGCAGTTACAGAATTTTTCTGTGAATGTTTGTGTAATACATACATATCTGTAAAAGGAACAAGAGTAGTAAGCATCATTTGTTTTATGAATGTTGGCATTTTAATTGAAAATAGAGTTGAAACTAATACTGACTGCATAGTCTTAACAAAATACAAGTGGATTTTTTCAAGTTTTCTTTTCTATTTTTTTTTTATTTTATTTTATTTTTATTTTTAACTGTTGTCACAGTACCATTTCCCGAAATGTAAACTTCTATGTGATCAAAACTAGATGAGGTTACCTTAGGAGAATAGACACATTGTACACACTGTGAAATTTTGCAGCTGAGAAACCTTGTGTTCCTTTTACAAGAGCTACCCATAATGGAACAGTTAAAAATGAAAGTGTTGCTAGATTTCTCTTATTTCTGAGATTTTCTGTTCTCTATATCTACTAAATCAGAGCTTCCACTTTATTAGGATAAATAGTTGATATCAGAAATTATGTTTTGCTAGATGAAGGCTATAGGGAAGTATATATAGCAAAAGGTTTTCTTAATCTGCCAGGTTTTTTTCTGATAGTGCAGCTTTGCTGTTTAGTTTGTCTGTTTCTCTTTTTTGAGTCTTCAAGTAGAATAAGAGAGTGTAGATCTGTGAAGTGGGGAAAAAAGTATATGCCAGTAGCTTAGAAGATCTTGAGTGATGTGGAAAAGGGATTTAGGAAACAGCAACTCTTCTGTACAAATATACAACTACACGTACTGCCTGAAGATCTCATTGTCACAGTAAGCTATGGCTATCAAAGGGATAGGTGTGTTAAAAAAGAATTGGAAAAAATAACAGGAAAAATGCATCTATGGCTCTTAAATGCAAAGATATGTATAAGCATGTAGCAAGTCTGTGAGTCACATAAGAGAGGACTATACAAAGGCTTCACAGGCTTTTACTTGTCTTGTTTTTTGCATTTATTCCCCAAAAGTAATTTTTCACTACTGTTAGGAACAGCATGCAGTGCTCAGTTTGGCCCAGCGTGGACTCTTGTATGATGTCATGTGATTTTGAAAGACTTCAGTATCACACCAAAAACTTGAAAGTACTTGAAAGTCTTTCAGTGAATTTATTTTTATTTATTGCTATCTTTGACCAACCTGAAAACAGTATTTTTAAATGTAAAATACAGGACCTGAATCAGTCTTCTAGTGATGGCAATAGGTGCAGAGGGGTCTTGTTTTGCTACCTGAGCTCATTTTCAGCCATACTGCAAACAGCCTGAGTCAATGAAACAGCTGCAGTTATGTTGTATGGGGTCTGAAAGGATCTTGCTATTTTAGGCTTGCACAGATGGTCCTGGTCCTAATGCCCCGTGACTCCTGTTCTGGGCAGATCTG
The DNA here is from genome assembly GCA_038380795.1 of Pyrocephalus nanus. Lineage (NCBI taxonomy): Eukaryota > Metazoa > Chordata > Aves > Passeriformes > Tyrannidae > Pyrocephalus > Pyrocephalus nanus. The sequence continues at coordinate 25,250,732 of CM076260.1, read as the reverse complement.
GGACTGTGAGCAGGCTGTGTAGCAGTTGTATTGCCTGGTGATCCTACATAGGTTGCTGGAGATAAAAACTAACCACCACTCCAGCACAAGAGTTATCCGAGCAGAATACATGTATATGCTTCCTATCCATAAGTGGGATGCTTTCTTACCCTGAGTGTATTACTCCTGTTATTTCTCCACAGTGTTTTGTGGGCAATCATTGATGCTAACTGCCATGCCAGGGAGCAAAATGCTGACAGGGGCTGGGTCCCATATCTGGGCTGGTGGACATCCCTGTTGATTTTATAGAGAATTAAAAGAGGGTCCTTTCTCTGACTGAAGCTGTAACTCATCCCTGTGTGTTGGAACAAGGGATATTCCAGTTGAAAAGCATTGTGATTAAAAAAGTTAGTTTTCACATGGTAAGAGATTTTCTATTGCCTAATACTTTAGTAATTAATTGATTGTAGAGACCGCTAGTAGTATTTATAGCTCTTAAAAGTTTGCAGTGACTATTTTAGTACAGTTTGGGTGACAGTTGATTTCTCCTGGGAAGTTATATTTTTATTAGTAGTGCTGCTGTTGTATCTGTGAGGCTGTCACCCGGCTGGAACTCACCTGGAGCATCAAGAAACCTTTTCATTACACGCTGTGATGTACTGCAAAAACATTTATGTGCTATTATTTTGATTAGACATTTTGGAGCTTTTAAAAATTTAAGTTTTAAAAATTTACTAGAATATTTTATAGATCTCTTAATAAAGAAAAAATCTTCTGCATCACTGTTAAACCCTTTTCTTTTTCCTTTTACCTCTAGATGAGCGGGACAAAGTACAAAAGAAAACGTTCACAAAATGGATAAATCAGCATCTCATGAAGGTCAGTTGTTACATCTGTCATGTCTGGATGATTGATTACTATAGCAGCGATTGTGTCTTTTACTACATGTTTGGTTTTGGGATGCAGCTGTGTTACATATAAGGAAAATACAAAATTGTGAGGTTTATGCATGTGCTTTGTCTTTGAGGAGTCGTGGGGGAGTTGAAATGCTGTTGTCTAATATCCCAAGGTGATCTAATTGAGCACTTGAATTTGAAATTAAAATGCGTCGAAGTTTAAAAGACATGATTTCTTTCTGTAAGGCTTGACTGTTTTCTGGAATAAGTGTGTCATGGCTGTAGTACCATAGCTCAGGCAAATGAAAAAAAATACTATTTTAAGTACCATGTTATGGACGGGGAAATGACCTTGAGAAAGAGAGGTCTCGATCATCCTATGGCATTAGTCTGCTGCTTGTGGATTAGGAATAGGAGCTTTCTAGAGACAAAAGTCACATTTCAGTATCTTTCTTTTGAATAGCAGTGAACTTTGCTTCAGGGACAAAGCACATTAATTTAACAACATGTACAGCTTTTAGTTGACAGATAACTAAAAGCTAAATTCACCTTCACTGTAAGGCCCTTCAGTTCTAAATTTAATCTGCTGTTTCAGTGCCAGCTGTCTAGCCCAGACATTTCTCTGGAGAAACAGATTGTATAATTACTTAACATAACTTGCTTTGATATGTCCCCCAAGTTCGAGGTTGAATTCATGCAAGAGTCACATTAAATAAAAATGTGTCTGCAAACTGTCAAAATTGAGATTTAATTAATGAATACAACGTTCAGACACTGTTGGAAAGATCTCCTTGCGTTTGTATTTAGAGAAAAATAGAGTTTTTTAGGGAACAACTTAACTATTTCTTAACTGCTTCCTGTGGCTGCTCTTGCGGGTATTTGAGAAATACTGGACACTGAAGCAGAAGAGAATTTCTTCAGGGATGTGGATATTACAAATTTTTTTTGTTTCATATTTTTTAAAAATCTGTGTAGCTCTTGGAAGTGGCATGACATAAAGACCTAACAAGGCCTGGATATGAAGTTGGTCTCAATTTTGCCTTTAGCAAGAGATCTCTCTTCCAGAGTGGCCTTTCGGTCCTTCTCACCATGACTGAGCCATCAGGAGCAGTCCTGACATCAGCCCCTCTGCAGTAGCATACCAGCTTTCTGTGAGCAGGGTGAGTCTGGAGTCACAGAACAGCTCATGCAAGTAGATTTTCCTTTGTGGATTTGCTAGACCCAAAGGAAACGTGCTGTATAGAAACAGCTGCTCCAAAGACCCTTTCCATGCAGATGCTGCCTCATTGTACTCCTGAAACATCCAAGTGGCCCCAAGTCCTTGCAGAAGTCTTCTACTTGCTAATGAGAAGACAAAAGGCAGGTCTGCAGCCTTCCCTTTCTGAATTTTACCTCATGTTTATAGTATAAGAAATGTATCCATTGTCCAGTACTTCAGACAAATTAAATATAAAGAAAAAAACATCCAGGAAGATTGCCAGTACCTGGCAGTAAAATGCAATATCCAAATTAACCATCAGGCATTTATTCTTCTAACTGAGGGTAATTGTTGCGATGTTTGTAGATAATCTTTTTGTGTATTCAAGATGCATTTTAAAAATGCATCTCTGGGATGGGGAAAAGCCTATCTGAAGCTTTTTGGAGAGCAGTCCTTTAAAACAAGCTAAAAACAGTGCATATTTTTACAGAAGAGCAGTGTACTGAAAATGATATTTCTATATACCATTGTTTTATACCCTTCTAAAACATGCTCAGTCATGATTTCCATACTGTCAACCCCTTGGGAGTAGCTTAAAAAAGATTTAGACTCAGAGTAAAGAGTTCACACTCTTTAAATCCTTTTGCCTTGCTTGCCAAGGTCAATGGCTTTAGGCCTTCATTTTCAACTAGTTCTCACTGTGGGTGATTGCAGAGGTATAGATACAGATAGATAAGATAGTGTGTGTCTGTGTTGCTGGCATTGATTTTCATCTTGGATTGCTCACTTTAGAATTCAATTGAAGGATCGTTAACTTGAACAAATATAGTTTGACTATAGTTCTGCCATTAATATGAAATTTATGTAGTAACTCAGCTTTATCTTTTGGAAACAGTTTGAAAACAGTTGGTGATACAGTTGTCAAATTCATGTTCTTAGAGCATTGTTTCTAGAACGGTGACTTGGATGGAAATGAAAATAAATCCTTCAGATGCTTTATCTTAAGACACAAAGACATATTTAGAAAATATGTAATGGAGGGAATGTAGAAAAAAGAGCACAATAAACGAGTGAATTTTTAGCAGAGATGCTGGACCTGTCCTGGTCAATGCATTAAGTTGAAGTTCAGCCCTAGTTTTCACCTACCTTGGATTTAGTACAAAACATACGCAACTCATGTTTGCCCGTTCACTGCGCGTAACTTGTTGCACACAAATCACGGTGGGAATTGTCTCATTTCAGGCATCTCAATAGTTTTATTTAAACTAGTTACTCTGGCTTCTCTAGTTGGTAGCAGAGGGAACACACCCTTATAGATGTCTACCCATAAGGCATCTCCCCAAGAGGAAGTGTATTGTGTCCCAGAAGTGCTTTTGTTCCACTTATTGAAAAAGGTCAGTGTTATCAGTGTTGCTGTGTAGGGTTCAACTAGAAGCAGAAAAGATGAAGGTGATCATGGAAGTTATGAGAGATCATGGCAAACACCAGACCAGGCATGTGAACAGGACCCTACCATGGGCATGAATCATGTTTTAATTTCATCTTTTTCTTTCTTATTTTTACTTTCTCTTTTCCCTGTTTCTTTTCTCTGTCCTCTACTTGTTTTTTGGTTTTCTTTTCTCTATTTTTCTTTTCTTATCTCTTTTTATGTTTTCCCTGCTCGTTTAGTTCTTTTCTCACTCATTTTAATTAATCTCCTATTCTCCTGCACTTCTTGGGAAAATACCAGAGTATAGAGGTGTATTCAAGAGCTTTTTTCTAGGTCAGCAGAAATGGTGCTTTTATTAGTTACCATAATTTGTTGGGGGTTGGCATAGAAACCTACTGTCACTCTTGTAATTGGTCTGTATGGGATTCCCTGAGTAACTGCAAACAATAAGATGACTTGTAAATATTTACCATACAGCCCCTCATTGCCTAGCTGTAGTTGCATTGGATTCAAAGCCTATAAGTGTGCAGTATTTAAAATTCAGTGTGTAAGACTAGTCTCTTGTCAGCTTATTTGATTAGTAAAGTATGCTGTGTGCTTTGCTGAACTAGAAACAGTCATTGCAGAAATATTTCCTGCTAATTATCTTGATATACATAGTTTTGGAGACAAGTATATTATGTATTATGTGCAAAATTCAACTGTTGAATCTTTGAAATCCACAGTTTAAGATGAAGTGGACTGTGACTACATTTTTTAAATGCTGAAGTTTTTCTTTTGAATTGATAACAGATTTTTTGAGGACTGATTAGAGCATTGGCCTTGCTAAGGCTACTGTTTACTGTCTGATGTGGGGCTCCGGTTTAAGCGTTATCTTTTGTGTCTTGTTGACATATGGGTTGGAGAGGTGAGATATTGGACTTTAGACTCACCCACTGCTGTGGTATGAACTTCCAGGGAGAAACTCACATTCCAAAGTAGTGTGGTTATGGGTTAGAGGTCTCTTCTCTTCTCTAAACTGGCCTCTGCTTCCAGCAAACATTTCACTTTGCTGCTGCCAAAATAAGATGTTAAGTTCTAGTACTTGCTAGAGTAGGAGGTAATCCTTGATGTGACAAGAAAAGGTATATTGTGGTAGCAAGGGGTTTAATTCTAGTGTAATGGTTTCATAGTTCTAAATCACCCAAAGAGAAATCCAGCTTCCAGGAAAGCCCAGAAATTTTTCCTGATCTCCTTCAAATCTCAAACCCCAAAACTTAAGGAAAGTGTAAGGGTAGTTTGGAATACAGGTGAAAGATGAGATAAAAGTTAGAAACTGAAAGAAATTGATGATGAAAAAGGAAAAAAAGCAGGCAAATTCTTTTTTGTTATTCAGTTCCTTTTTCAAACCAAATTAAAAATAATTTTGTAGTGCCAGATCTTAGTCCTGGCAAATTAAATGGGATATTCTGAAATATTCAAAATTTCTTTACCAGAAAATAGGACTGAAGGCAAGGCAACCAGAAACTGGCTAGTGATATGGTGAACATCCAGGTATCTTCTTGCTAGGGAAAATGTCTTCTTTCTCATGGAGGAAAAGGTTGTAGATAGCCTCTTAGCTGACCTTCTAGCAGCAATACGTGCCTCTGGGTGCCTGAGCAGCTCCCTGGAGAGGCAAAGCTGTCCTGTTTATGGCACTGACAGGGTGTGTTGGCTTTTGGGACCTTTGACTGACTGGACCTTAGGGGAAAAATGCTGCTGGTAGGAGCAAGGGGCAACATCCCTGCACAGTCATTAGCTGCTCCAAAAGTAATTTTTGAAGGTCTTACAAGCAAGAAGGCTTTCATAAGTAGCAGAACAAAATGATTTTAAAGCTATTGTTTTAAAGCTCAGTGTTCAAAATCACGTACTCTGTTGCAGTGATAGTGCATTAGAGAGAGAGAGAGAACAGCTTTCTGTTGTGCAAAGACTGAATGAATAATTCAGAATAGAAACCTGAAGTTATTGATTCCTGTGTGTCCTTCAGGCAGCACAGGGTTTGCAAATGGCTTCTTGGGTCGATTGCATTGTGAAATGTTCAGGTATGACCTTAACGGCAGCAGGACCAACCATTCCTGTTAAAGTGCAGTCATTCCCTTGCTGAAAGCTGGCACTTTACTGACACGAGTGGTTTTTGTTTTAGACAGTGCTGCTCAGCAGTATCTCAGTATCTTCTTTTTAGCCATGTAGTTAAGATGTCATTTAAAATTCCCCACCTCTTCTTTTAGAAATAAACACTTTGTAGATCTACACTGATATTTAAAGGATGAGGCACTTGGTGTTAGTCTTATGGTAGTGAATTTTTAAAGAAGTCTCCATTTAATACCTTTTGATTTTTAAAACATACTCAGAAAACCCACCTTCCCCCCTCTCCCCCCCGGTGTGTTAAAATAAGACAAAGATTCTCTGCTGTGCTAGTGCATCTAAATGAGCCTCCTACATATTCCTCAGAGTTAATTCTTACAACTGCTACAAACTGTGTTGGGAACAAATAGTGTAAAATCCCATTTCAACGTGGCCCACAGCTTGCTGTAGGCATTGGGTGCAGCTGATGTGTCAGTGTTTCCTCCTCTGTTTTGTTTCTCAGTTGTTCAACAGGACCTATTGTCTGCTTGGTAGACAGAAGAATATTTCACTTTTTTCTCCTGAAATGTTTGCTATTGTATGTTCAGGACTGTTCTAAAAGATCTTGAAGTGTTTTTTACCTTTGAGATGTGCTCCTTCTGAAAAATAAATAAAATAACTCTTGAAGAAGATCATCATTTAATGGTGCAAAGAAGTTTTTGCTTTTGTTAATTTCCCTGGAAATATGTATAATTATAACTTATTCATGCTGCATTGCATAAAAATCTTTCAAAAGTCTTCTACTTGGAGATAAACCACATAGCATCTTTCACCTGCTTAGTGTAATCTATAGCTGTTTACAAGGCAGCTCAGCAAGCAGAACTCATGACATTTTTAGTGTAATGAAAATTTAGATGATGGAGAAATGTAACCAGGAGACAGTGAGGAAAAGCAGTGACAGAATGCCAGAAGTTAAAACTGCAAAAGAGGAGGAAATTGCACGTTTTAAAGGCTACTGATAAATTGCATCACAAAAAACTCTCTGCGATCAATCAAGCAAGCAAACAAACAAATTCAAGTCAATAAAAACTGTATCACAGCTTTTAAGTTTATTTGATCGTCTTTAATGCATTTAGACTTAATGACTAATTGGGAGCAGGAAAGAGAGTAATTGAAAACAGTAAATTAAATGTGCTTGAAATATAGGATGGCTTGAGCACATCAATATTTATATGGCATGCAGTCCTATTGTAGCAGTTGAACATATGCTTTTATGTGTGTTGGATTTGAAATTTTTTTTATATGTAGGTGCTCATATATGAAAGAATGAGTATAAGAAAAATTAAGTCTATCATGTGATTACTGCATGATGTACTATTACCACTAGAATCAATGTGTTTCATGGGATAGACTAATATATTAATATATTAATTAATTCTCTTTGTGTGCGTTCATTGTTTGCAATTAGCTCTCAGCACAGATTTTATTTAATATTATTTATTCCTTAGAGATTGCAAGAGATAAAATTCTACCATTTGCAGTTAGGGGTTGGCTTTTTAATTAATTGTTAAATTATGCATGGAATTATTTTTATATACTTTTGATGTATCTGTGTTTAATAGTAATTTATATATAAGTTTAGAAGTACTATCCCTTGATCTAGCTCCCTTGGGGCCACTGTAACTGTGCCACTGGCTCCAGTGGGAGTAGTATTTGTGGACTTCAGACAGTGAGAAACTTCAAACATTTAATCATAAACATTAACTAAGTATTTTGTTCTTCAGCAATATTTCATATAATCTGGAAAGCAAGGCTTGCCCTGAGGTAATGTAGATGTGTGACTGCATGAGGACCTAAGAAGGCATCAGAGTAAGCATGTTTCTCCTATACAGAAACATGTGTTATCTGTTAAAGGCATTTATGGTGTTTTGAACAGTGAATTTAAAGGTAGTCACATAGTGTTCAAAATCCTTCTCTACTTAGAGTAACTTAAATTTAATTTGAATAAAGTTTAATCTGCCATTTTTAGTACTTTACCTGTGAAGGCATGTTTGGAGTGTATTGCCTTTGGTCAGAGCTAGTTTTAAGCTGTGGGAGTCACATCTGCTGTCTCTTTGATGTTATTAGCATTACATTTGCATACTTTAAACAATTCTTCCCTGATAAGTTACATTTGGCAGGGTGTAGTGAAGGTTGGGAAAGGCCAGAGCAAGTTGGAAGCACAAGGGGTGGAGAGAACCAGATGCACATTATAACTGAAACGCTGACTTGTCTTCGACCAAAGATAAAACAGAACAAAAGGTGAATGTGGCTGCTGTCAAATGGGAAGTCTTGAACTGGATTAAGGAAGTTAATGGTAGAGTTTTGGTCACCAACTGGCATCGGGAGGACAGCACTGTATAGCAGTGGAGAAGACCATTTATCCTCATAATTGAAAGGAAGAACAATGTAGAGTTCTGCGTTTGAACACCTACAAAGGAGCCCTCAGTCTGTTCAAGGAAAAGGTATTTCTGTGGCACAGCTCGTCTCATCCTCGGGCAGGTGTGCAAACCAGGTTAGGGCACACTTGCTGTTCTGTTCCCTTACTGCTGCAGGAGCTGGGGTGGCTGCCTTCAGTGTTAACATGTGTCTTGTGAGTGAAGCCAGAGAGATCTTCAGCTTATCAAGGTCAGAAAGTTGCTGTCAAAGTTGCCTAGTTAGATAGGTCTGGACTGGCTGGGAGGGTCTGCTTCAAAATTTGAAAGCGAAAGGTAACTAAGAAGCAAGTGTTGCAAAATCCCAGGCTCGTCTTAAAAAGCAAGAGAGAAGTGAGAAGAGAGGACAATGAACTGGGAAAAGCAGTAGGTAGGGTCTCCTGGGGTAGTAACACAGTAGAGGGTAGAAACGCAGGAGATCTGGCAGTCACTGTAGATATTTGTGTCAGAGGCACAAAGGCAGGCTGCCAGCAGGTAGAACAGGTAGGAGGCATCTTATAGAATATACTGCTGCTTTAAAGAGATGTGTAAAACACAAAGGAACCATTCAAGAAGTGGAAATAAGGGCAGCAGGACTAAAGGTTTGTTATAAAGGAGTTAGTAAAGCGAGGTTGGGTAAAGTCCAGGACTTAGTGTGACATGGAAGTCCACAGTTAGAAGGAAGAATATTCAGATAAGCTATGTGTTTTCTGGTTGCTCACCTTTATTTACCCAGTAGTTAGTTAAATGGGAATAATTTGTAGCATTTTATCATTCTATTTAAGAATTCAGAAGAGATTGGGAACTCCTAGGAGTTTCCAATTATAGTAAGAATAATACCTTTATCCCCAGCAGAAGAAAAGAAGGATGAGTTATAGATGTCTCAGGGTAATATCTCTCCCTGGGGAGACTCTTTGAAAGCAGATGGACAAAGAGGAAGTGTACATGGTATATTCAGTCTTTTTTTACATGCTACCACATGTAGTCTCATTTGCAGATCATCGCCACAAAATTTGAATGAAAGGATCCCAGATACAGCTTGCTGGGATATTGCCATCAATAACTGCTGCAACTGGGAAGAGCCAATGCCGTTGGTTGTTGCAGCATCATCTGGGTCTGGGAGGCAATGCTCGTCAACGAGGAAAGATCCCAGTGCCTGCTGCCCTTGTTGTGCCACATCCCCAAGTGAGGTTTTGAGCTCAGTCACTTTATCTTTGTAGCGATACACCTGTTGCTCTAACATTGTGACTGTTAGAGCCTTTTCTCTGGCTCAGGCCTCTTGTCACGACAGCAACAAGTGTCACCCTTGCCCTGCCATGAATCTTGCAGGGTCCATCACCTGTGCAGGGCTGTGTTGGCTTAGGCCCAGGGAGCTCCAGGAACTACACATGAGCTCTGCACCCTGCCTATGGGCCAGCATGGAGTTTAGGAGACAAGGAAGCAGCTTTAATTCAGCCCTTTCATGGACACACTGGTGTGCTTGTGGGCACCTGGCTGTGAAACTCTGCCTGCCTGTGTTACTTCTGATCTTTGCATGGACAAGAGGTTTGCAGCCATCTGTAATAAAGCAGTAGGAAGATAAGTTTTCTGGGAAGATCAAGGGCAGGTGGTGATAATTTGAGTTTGTTTAGTCTGAAACTGAGAAGACTGAAGGGGAGACATGATAACATGTCCACAGCGTGTAAAAGGTGTTTATGCAGAGGCTGGCAAACAAATGTTTTCTGAGGTCAGACTTCAGGGGAAGGGACAACAGAAAACCTCAGTTTAGTTAATGGAAGATTTAATTTAAAGATTAGGAAGCAAAAATGTCCCTCTCAGAGAAGCAAGTAATTGTAATAAAAACCTGGAGATGTGTGTTTTGTATGTTACATTTCCTTTGTTTGAATTTTCAAGAATAAATTAAAGAAGCAGCTCTGGTGTTTTCTAGCCAAACTCAGACTTCACTGCACAGGGTCGAGTGAGGTGATCTATTCAGTCCTTTTTAGCCTTGGAGTTGTACTATTCTGTGACTGCTTTGTAAGGCACAGCCCCCCTCTAGTGAAATAATGTTCAACTTTTGAGTCTTAAAACTGATCACTGCCAAGTTCTTTACCAAAGCTTGTATTTTCATTAACTTAGTGATTTCAATCTGCATCAATCCTACAATTTCAGTAAGAATGCCCTCTTTCAATGGACTGCCATGTAAAGTGAAGCTTAGTGATGTTTGCTTTATACTCTTCATTGATCAGTATTTATACATTTGTAAATATTTTTAAAAGGAGTCGGAACAGATGTCTCAAGGGAGACTTTAAACAGGTTGAGTCACACTTCTTTTCTTGTTATTTTTACTTTTCTAAAATTTATAAATATCTTCCATCTCATATACAAACACATCTGAACAAAGTGTACTGCACTGAAAAAAATCTTGAAGAATTTTGCAGAGGTGCAAAAGAGGGAAGAGAGATGGACATGCTGTGCTTTGAAATCAAAACTTGTACAAAAAGGGTTAATAGGCTAGCAGCATGTGTGGAGTCTCATGGGACCTTGCATAATATATGTCACATGTGGCATCTGTCCCTCGAGCTTACTGAGAGCTGTCCACAGCATGAAAGTTAATTTGGTGAAGTAGATACTAAAGGTGGCTGGACATCTCTGTAACTTTATATTTTAGTACTTTAAATTGTAGCAGTGATGGAGTAGATCCTCATTTTAAGTTAGCACATACCCATTTCTGCTTATGAATCTACACAGCGTGGGCTCCGCTGAGATGGATTTGCTGATCCTAATATGCAAATTTACAAACAAATGAGCAAGACTGTGCCAGGATTAATACCAGTGAGAGTAGTGCTGTGATAATGATAATGAATAAGTAGAGTGGGACATGTGGATGTATTCTGGGTGGTTGAACCAGGGTTGGTCGGAGAGAACCTTTCAGCCCATTCCTCAAAAAGTTTTGAGATGCAGTTCTGGCCTCCTTAGTACAAGAGAGACATGGAGCTCCTGGAGTGGGTCTAGCCCAGGGCTACAAAGATGATTAGGGGACTTGAGCATCTGTCTTGCAAGGAAAGGTTGAGGGAGTTGGGTCTGTTCTTGAGAACAGCATCAAGAAGAGATGACTGAGAGGGAACCTCATCAGTGTATATCAGTACCTGAAGGGTGGGTGTCAAAATGATGGAGCCAGGCTCTTCTTGGTGGTGCCAAGCAATAGGACAAGAGGCAACAGGCAGCAACTAATGCATAGGAATAGTTCCACCTGAATAGGAGGAACAACTTCTGCGTGGGTGACTATGCCCTAGAACAAATTGCCCAGGGAGGTTGTGGAGTCTCCTTCACTGGAGATACTCGAGAACCATCTGGACAAAATCCTGTGCAATGTGCTCTAGGATAACCCTTCTGGAGCAGGAAGGTTGGACCAGATGACCCACTGTGGTCTCTTCCAGCCTTACCCATTCTCTGATTCTGTAAATGGAACAATTTTTTTTTTCCCTGTAAGAGGTGGAAAGAAGGATTTTTTACACTTACAACATTTGGTTCATGTTGTTCTGTACAATAATGGTGTTTCTAATATCGCACAACTACTGAAATCCACAGAAGGACTCCTGAACGTGCATGTTTATGCCCTAGTGTTTGATGTACATATAAGATTATGCATCTGCTTGCACACTTACTGATTTAGGTATTAGGAAAATACTGGAATGCATTTCATGACACCAAACATGGGAATATAAGAAAAATGTAAGGACAAAATTTGGCAATGGCTGGATTTATTTTTTTTTAAATGAGCAACAGTATATTTACCTTGAAGCCATACAAGTGTCTTTTTTATGATTAGTAGAATTATCCAGAGACCTGTGAAATTATTGAAGACTGGGGACAAGATGCAAACTATGGATTAACTGGATGATTGAGTTGTCTGGGAAAAATATGAAGGTTAATGTGGGGAAAAAAAAGTGAATGATTTCAGCTTTCAGATAAAAGAACAGCATATTAGGTGGGTGGAACACTGGAAGGGTGTCATGGTTATCATGTTAATAGAGTGTAGAGCGTTGGCCTCATGAGAAAGTGAAGGATGAATCCAAGGATGAATCTTTATTTAGGAAACATCTGCTATGCTTTCAGGGTTGTTGAACTCACTCTGTACAGGAGACTTGTTTAAATGAAGCTTAGTAAAATCATAAAGGAACTTTATGAAATGGAATAACGTTATCTGTGTCTGCTATTTGCGACAATTAATATCCAGAAATGAAGTAAACCGTAAAAATTACTCGTGTGCATAAAATAAAGAACAATTTATTTTCCGTGAACCACAAGAATTGCTTCCTGCAGAGTGGGTTATTAGACTATTGAGCAAAAGAATAGTGAAAATGAGTTATGGACCACCAGGCCTAGACTGGATTTGCCAGACTTTGTTTACAAATGATCAGGCACACAGAAGAGACCTGGCACAAGTTTTCTCCCTGCGCCATCTCACTGCCAGCCCTGGCTGCAGGCTCCTGCTGTTCGGGCGGGAAGGGGAGGGGGGGAGAGCAAATCGGCATGTCCTGGTCGGTGGGTATCCAGGGCTGGAGCGTGTGTGCCAGCATGGAGGTGAGGGAACAGCACCATCTGCAGCCCAGCGCTTGGGCTGACTGAGTTCTGCATCCCCCCCTTCCCTCCCGGCGGAGAGCTGTGACCGGGGAGTCACTGCTCCAGGGCTACCCAGTGATTAAATTCTCCCAGAGCTTGTGTGCTTGTTTATTTGTAGAGGAACGAGTGAAGTTTGCGGTGGGATTCAGTGCAAAACATGGATTGTGACCAGAGTGTGTATGTGGAGTTTGGTTTTTTTTTTGTGGTTTTTTTTTTTTTTTTTTTTTTTTTTTTTTTTTTTTTTTCCCTTGCAGTAAATTTTGGGTTTAGAGTAAGGAGATTAAAAAACATGAGAGACTCTGGGACGATGTCAGTGTGCGTGCCAGTCTGCATGGAGCTCTGGCTCCCTGATCTCTTGAAATGACATCAGGTTGGCCCCGAATCACAGCTCAGAGCCTCTTTGTGCTACGCAGAACATTTGGGTGGAAGTTACCTGAGATGCAGTGGCCCTGCAGCATGCCGAGCAACACTTGTGCTACACATGGGAGAATCTATGAAGTCTGTAGGGCAAAATAAGTACTCTTGAAGATGTTTTAAGAAGCAACTTGCTTGGCAGATCAGTCACGTGGGAATATTTTGACAACTCTGATATTTTGACAGTTACACGCCGTATGTATCTTGTTACAGCCTGTTCAGAATTTTAGACTGTTAATCATAAATCATGCTGCATGTGTTGGCTTAGTAAACCCCTATTTTTTTACATAAACACAAATTTTTGTGTAAGGGTTTTTTATTTTTTATTCTTTTCTCATGGTATATGTTTGTTTGTTACCGTACTGTTAAAATTGCCACTGTGATTCCTTAATTTCAAAGGACGAAAATATATACATTTTCAAAACTTACAGAAAACTCTTTCCTCATGAGTAGCACTTTTAATAAAATTTTTCCTTTAAAAACAAGCTTAAGTATGTTTTTAGGAAGCTGAAACATTAGGGGAAACTCATCAGGATGTCAGGATCTCATGCAGTGGCCAAAGCAATTTTTCAGGTGTCTGAATGCTGACGGCATTTGCCGTGGAACACTGTAATTATAGGAGCCCTTAACTATCTGTGCCTATTATCTTGGAGAAAATCATTTTACTGTAGTTGAAGTGAATGGGACTCCTCAGGGATCTTTTTTTCATGGACACTGAGTCAGATTCTTAAAGAATAAATTTGAAGTTTATTGTGAAACTCACGGTGGCCTTGTGCCAGCTGCTGTTTGGACTTACCAGTGACCTCACTGGTAATTAAGGCCTGACCCTTTTTTTTCCTGAACACCCCCCTTACAGTACTAGCTTTTGAGCCTTTTCCCATTTTCCTTTGGAAAAGCAGTAATGCTTTATGTCTGTGCCGGGCATTTGATTAACTTTGCTTCCAGAATCGAGGAGAGCGGTACTTGAAAAGACTTTCCCAGGCCATGTGAGCTGAAAAGCCTCAGTTGGACTTCTAATATTGTAATTCTTGATAACATCTGGGAATGACTCTGAATTTATAAAGACTTGACAACTGAACTTCAGTTATTCAAAATAAATGTGGTTCAGATTTAATTCTAATTTTGCTTGTTTTGGGAATGATAGAAAAGGTCTAATTGGGCCTGGTCTTATAATGATCAATTCAGCATAATTATCATATAGATAGGGAGACTTCTAACTTTTTAAGAAAGATACTTGATTATTGTAGTCTGCTTTCTAAACCTGCAAAAAATGGATAATTTTGCAAGTGCAGGAGCACTCTGCCTTGTTTCCAAGTCGTGCAGCTTGCCAGGGCCACAGTGGTTGTCTCATCTCCGTCAGGGAGTTCCTGGCAGCTTCCAGTAAATGTTTGTTACCTGTAGTTGTTCCTGCCCCATCTTATTATATACTCTCTCCTGCCTCTTTTACCTCGACTTTAGATTCTGCAGCACATTAATGTTTGTTTCTGCTTCTTCCTACACTATTTCAGTTCAGGATCAGTGGTCCTTCCTTGCATTTTAGTTGCCTGTCTGGAGCATGCTGCACCCTAAGACACAAAAGTCTATGAGATATCTACATGTATGCTGGGTGTGTACCCACTGTATACACAGAATTGGGCACAACCCTATTTTCCTGCCATATTTACTTCTGAATAAGAAAAAACGTGGGATTCTTCTGTGTTTTCCTAGAATCATCATAGAATGGTTTGGGTTGGAAGGTACCTGTAAAGTAGCTTTAAAGTAAAAAAAATCCCCCCTGCAATGAGCAGGGACATCTTCAACTAGATCAGGTTGCTCAGAGCCCCATCCAACCTTACCTTAAATGTTTCCAGGGATGGGGCATCCACTGTCTCTCTGGGAAACCTCTTGCAGTGTTTCAACACCCTCATTGTAAAAAAAGTCTTCCTTATGTCTAGTTTAAATCTACTCTCATTTAAAACCATTACCCTTTGTCCTGTTGCAACAGTCCCTACTAAAAAGTAGGTATGGCAGTGTTAGAGAGAGCGATGTGCATCTGCTATGTGTCCTTTTCAAGATGGAGCTGGTTTTGCTTGCAGAAGCAGAAGAGGGGCAGTCCTTCCCTTCTACAATATAACCATGAGTGGCTTCTGCTTTCAGTGTGTAAAACTGTAGATTTTGTTCTAGTGTCAACATAACACAACTAATAATATCAAGAAAAATTGTAAGAAACAGGCTTGCTGTGGAAGATGCCTTCTTTTTTGCTGTGACTCATGGCAAAACCAGAGATCACTAAGGTAAGTTTGGTTTACTAAGCATGGGCATCTGGGGCTGTTTGAGATATGTAAGGGTACTCAGGAGAGATACCTGTGAGGATGTGGCCAGCAGGACCTATGCAAACCTCAGTCCTTCTGGAGGCCAAGTGGCAAAGCCCCTAAACATAAACCAGCCATAGAGGTGTGACCAGGAAATGGAATCGCATCTTCCTTCTCTGTCGGTGGGAGCAAGAACCAGGCAGGCTGAAGGCAGTGGTGACACGTGCTGCGATGCCAGCTCCCTGAGGAGGAAGCTAAGCCTGGCAGGCCAGGTACTTTACTGCAGAAGCAGAATGATACATAAGGGTGGAACTGATAGCAACTTGATTGTAAGAACAGCTGGGTGTGCCAGCTGAACAGTGAGATAAAGCTGTGTGAGTTATGTGGGGTGTCAGATTGCTAGCTTTTGGAGGTGGCAGCCATCGTCACAGTCTTCATTTGTCAAATGCCTCTCATGCTGGAGTCTGGGGGCAAGATTATGGCTCTGTGACTGCTACAATTTTAAAAGCTGGTTTTTACTGGCAGTAGCAGAGAGATTCTCCAGGGCTAGACTGCAAAGCTTAAGCTTGCTGGAAAGGGATGATATGAAAATATGTTATGCTCCTATCAAGGAGAATGGAGCTTTCCTTACCACAAATATAGTATACATGCCAGAAGATGAAGATCAGAAGATGAATCATTTCTGAAAGAGTGCCTTACATTTGTTCTGTCTTCTTTTTGGTGATTAAGCCATTTTGCTTCTCTTGTTTAAGTTTTGTCAGATGCCCCTCAGCCACTCAGTGTCTCCCACGTCTTCCTTAAAGAATTTCTTTTCATGCCCAAATTATCAAATCTGCCACACTCACATGGGCTTATTGCAAAAAGTTGCTTGAGGCAACCTGTAACCTACTTTGCATGTGGACCTTGCAAAATGTAGAGCTGACAATTCTGCGATTTTATTGAAAAGCCCCAAGAACTGTTACGAAATATCACGGGGTCAGCAGATCCCACACATCTATCCAGGGAACCCCATCTGCATCCAGTACTTGTGCTACTGTCTGTTCTGAAGAAGGCTAAATATGGCAGTTAAGGAGCAATGAAATAGTTATATTTCTTGTTTGTTTCAAGATCTAAGAATTCATTATATGTGTTGAGAGACAAGAGTTGCCTAAGTGTTAGAAGAAGTGATTTTGTAAGCTTTTCCTCAAGTGGCAGTGTAAGATCTCTTGAGAAGCACAAGATGCTTCTTTTAGAAGTAATCTGCTGCTTTGAGTGAACATGCTTGCTCACATCAGTTGCCCAAATACATATTTTTAGATGCACATCTGCTGCTCAGAGTCATGGAAGAAATTCCTTGTTATGTTGTGGTGTACCAGGATGACTGACGTAGTATGTCCTAAATAATTAGTCTTCACAGTAAGTGTCAGCCAGTGGCAGAACTAAGACAGACGTATAAGGTGTACTGCTGCTTTTCCTGTGTTGACAGCTCTATGCCAGTTTCTTCATAGCCAGTGTGAGTTCATCTCTGAAGCGTCTGTGATTTCTTGAAAGATAAGGTGGGGAAGATGATTGTCTCTATAGTACTTAGGAAACCTCAGAGCATAAAAAACAAACAGAAGGTCAACAGATGTGTGCTGTGAGAGACAGACTAGCAGGATAGCAAGGCATCTTGCATCTAATGGAAACTAAAAGCAGACAGACCAGAAATGGTAATATTTTCTCATCCCACAGTTCAGATACCTGCACACTGGACAATTCTCCTAAATTGTATGTTGAAAAGAGTGTATGCGTTGACTTGGTGTTGCACAGACAGTTCTTCAGCTATGCTGGTGCAGTGTGTTTCCGATGTACACCCCGTTCCTCTGTCCTTAACCTGATGTCCTCTCATCCCTCTGGCCACCACCCTGTACTGTGAATCTGCTCTGGCTTGGGATTCTGCTCTCCAAAGGGAAGTAGAGAGTGATATGTCTTGAGCGACGAAGCAGGCACCCTCTCACAGGGTTTATCGTAAAAAAACTTTGCCTATTTTTATGAGAAAGAGTCTAGCACTCAGTTTGGCATAGTTCTTTGAATGTGAAATTAAAAAGTCACGACTGTTTGGGGTTAAAAATTAAAGACCCTTGTGCTTTTCATCTTTTAAGCATTTATCATAATCAAATCTTGTATCAGGGACTTTGGTGATTTACATGGCTTCCCTTTTCTTTCACCACAGATGCAGTAGCTGAACACCTGCTTTGTTTCTTTATTCAGCTTAACAGTATTTCAGTAGTACCAGAGAAATTTTTTCTTGGAATTTTTTTTGCACTAATTGTTTGCAGGATTTCATAACTAAAATTAAAATGGTACTGTATGTACATGAGTATATAAAACTATGTGTATATATAAGAATATTGCATTTTAACTTGACTGTATATGCAGTCTGTATTAACGTTTTGGAAAACATTATCAGTTGTAACACCTGGGAGCTCACATTAAATTATAGCTGGAAAGCCCTCAACGTCTGCCCTATCTGGCAATGTCAAAAATCTCTGCTTCTGAAAAATTAGGTCCTTTGTGTCACATTCAAAGAGGTGCTGGATGAAATTGTTAAAAATATTTCAGATAAAGCTACATTTAAGCTAATGCTAAGAAACAAGAAGTTGGCCTGTGAATAGACATGCCCCAGCTTTGTTGTACCTGACAGAAAAGTTAGGGCTTCTGTCTGTCTCTTGTCATTGTACCTGCTCCCTCACTCAAGGTTGGCCTTGCGGAGTCTGCTGGTTATCAGCCCTGCTCAACCTGTGCTGAAGAGGGTGACCATTGATTAGGGGACACCACAGGAGGGGATCATTTGGATTGGTGTCTGCTTGTGGTAGGGTGGTGCTGACTGTAGGAAGCATTAAACTCTGCCACTGGCACGGCAGGTGGGAAGGGCTGTGCATGTCTTTGGCTTCACTAGATCAAGCTAATGTCGCATTTCTTTGGTATGGTGGATAAGGTAGATCTGTAAGTTGGGAAAACTAAGCACTGGGAAACCTGAGGTGACAATACATATTATTAATTGGTGGATGGTATGCTTTGATTAGTAATAAGTTTAAGGCCAGAAAGTGTGTTTCTTTTGGCCTGACTGCAGTGAACGTGCATGCTGATGGTATTTGTTGTGTGAATTTTTTTACAATTCATTGGTTCTAGCTATTATTGTCTTAGTTTTCGTTATTTAGGAAGTGGGTGATATAATTTAAATTGTCAGATACTGATTTTTTCATCGCTACATGCATTAATTACGTGTAACTTCATACTATTTTTCCTTTCCTTTTCATTAAAATCATATAAAGTATGATAGAACTGTGTGAGTTCAGATGTAGAAGTAAATTTTACCTATTACAATTGATTTGGATTTGTAAATTTGTCATGAAAGTGAAAAACTTAGAAAACAATGTTGAGGTATTTGAGGTTTATCTTTATATTAAAAGATGTATGCTAATATGAGTGTGAATTCTCAGGTATAAATGAGGATATTGTATTTAATTTTTGCGTTTTTCTATGCAGGTTAGAAAGCATGTGAATGACCTATATGAAGACCTAAGAGATGGACATAACTTGATCTCGCTTTTAGAAGTCCTTTCTGGAGACACCTTGGTAAGCTTTTAGATCAGAATGTCATGGTTCCAGATTGTTGTTTATGCATTTTCTCTGTTTGTTAGCTCCTTGTGTATTGACTGCTGGAGATTTCTTTGATATTTTCTGTGATCTGTGACCAGATACCAAAGGCACAAGTTGTATTTCTCTTGGTAAAATATACTGTGAATTCTGTGGGGGAATGCAGTCTGTTCATTTCTTGTGGTCAGAATGATTTCCTTTCTTAATAGGGTAATGCACTACTTTTTCTGTTCTTTCTTTTTCTTTTCAATTTTTGTTTTAACAAGTATTGGATGCTTAATATCTTTTTTGCATTAAAGGGAGTAACTGACAAATAACAAGGATAAAATGTCCCTGAAATTGTCTAACGTACTCCTCAGGTGTCATTTCCTTTCTTTGTGAGCATTACTTCCCTTGCTTTGTATTTGTTCTCTTCATTATGTTCTTCTTTTCATGCTCTTCTTTTCATTTGTGGTCTGTCTTGTGTTTTTGCTGTCCTGTCTCCCGTCTGTTATATTCATTAGCCAAGAGAGCGAGATTTTTTGAAGACCTTACGGTTGGTGAGTTCAACAGAAGCATGCGCAAATGAACAGCATGAGGATGTGGAGGATGAGGATAAGGGGGTAGGTGCCGACCCCCATAACTGTACTAATGTAGTGTTTGAAGTGTGGTGTCTGCTAATGCAAATTCTTAGTTTGGTGTGCTGCAGTACTGGGCTGTAGAAAGGACAAAAGAAATTGTGTTGGTAAACCAGGATATGTGTGTTTATTATGGAGGTATGGTAAAGACAAATTTTGATTCAGACTTTTTGTAAACAGCTATCATGAAAATGTTCAAGATTTTTTACTTGTTTTCTTTGATTAAACTGTACAAAACCATGGCGCAAATGTGTACTGGACAATGCTTTCAAGATTTTACAAGCTTTTAAAATAAGAGATAGGAAATGACAATAATTCTGTTAAAACTAAGACTGTTTTTTAAACTTGCAAAAGTAATTTAGACAGACTTGAAGGCTCCTCTTAGTGAAGTCAATAGCAAAAAATCAATTTGTCTTAATTAGAAGCACCTGTCTACTGTGTCCATGGTGTATGTGACATAATATTGGATAATATCTCGAAATAAGAAAACTCAGATGCACAGATCTATTCGTTAGAATTTACCATATGTATAGTTATTTTTATCAGAGCAGACAGATTAGAAGTTAAGCGACAGCTTTATGTAGTAGTTACTAAGAACATGGACAGTTTGCAGAGTTTATCTTTCTTGTGACAAATACCGAATGTTGTTTCACTATATTTTTTCCATCCAGAAGGGAAATATCTACTTAAAAAGTGTAGAACACCACGTGCTTGTTAGTCCAAGTGAGCTGTTTCATGCCTTTTTAGACCTTGCATCATGGGCATTTGCTAAAGCAACTTGCTGTCATAGGGCCTGAGTGCCTCCCTGGCTCCCGATTGTTGTGTTGCAGTTGTGATTTCAGTGGAAATTGTGTGCTTTTTTCTGGAGTGTAACATAACTCAAAAGGCTGCACTTTTTTAAACAAAACATATTTCCCCTCTGAGATGCTATACCTAACTAAATATATTGGGATTTATTACACCACCTTTGTTGTGGAAAACCAAGTTCCAGGTCTTCAGTCCTTTGTTCCCTGTGTGGAAGCTAGTTGATAGCAAGGGCTGCAATGCTTGATCCTGAGCTATTGGTGTGAAAAACAGGGGGCTAAATAGAAGATTCTGTAAAGGAAATTAAAATTCTGTGTTTCAGTTTTTGCTTCTTATTCAGCTCCATTTTCCCCTGTTTCTGTTTGGCAAGCATCTCATACTCCACAGTGGGGAAAAAAAAATGAGTTGAGGAAGGATTGGGCTTATCTGTGTGTTTCACAGTGATTATCTGAGGAAATACTCATATTCATGGCTATTCTCTAGCAATTATATTCTGCTTCAGTTTATTGCTGTGAAAGTTTGTGAAAAATCTGAAATAAGGAAGAATAGAAGGATTTGGATATGATGTTGATGATAAAAGGTTAACTGCTTTCCCATGCTGATCTGTGACAGCTAAGTATGCTTTTTCTGTGTGATTCTTCTTCTTGGTAATTTTACACTAACTGCATGCAGTTTTGCCATTTTTCCATTAACACACCGCTTGTGCTTATTTTACAGTTTTTTTTCTTGATGGTTTTGATTTTGTTTTGGGAAGAGTGATTTCTTAGTTTTTTTCACACCTTAAAATATTCTACCCAAGTTTAAACTTACACTCTAGGACTGTATATGTTGTATTATTCTGTTTGGAGGAAGATATGTCTTTATTAGATGCTTTAAATAAATACGTATAGATGTCATAGTGATTATGCAGTCATACCATTAATTCATGAAGTTGCATACAGAGGTAAGCTTTTCCATCACAGAGTTTTTCAGAGCAATATAAAGGTCCATGGCATTACTTATGTTTTGCTTTGCTTAATACACTGTGAATATTTTATAATAATAAATTGCAGTTTAGTTTCTGTAGGTATTAGCCCTCTTGGCATTAATAGTACTTTACAGGGAATGGTTATCAGCCTGCATGGATCAAAGTTGCAGCTGGGGACCACTGATCTCTCTTGCTATCTACTGTGCTAAAAAACTTCAACTACAGTTTTAAAAAAAATACTCAAAGCACACTTTTCCACCAAAGGTATTGATTTCATTACAACTGCAGTGCTTCAAGTGTTCTACAAGGTGTCTTTTAAATTAGACTGTTCTTTTGTCTGATGAGAAAAATCTCACAACTATTATTTTCCAATTTTAGCCCCGAGAAAAAGGTCGGATGCGTTTTCACAGACTTCAGAACGTCCAAATTGCACTTGACTATTTGAAAAAACGCCAGGTATGATGAAAATTAAAAAAAAAAATCATTAAAATTTTGTTACCTGTAGCTAAAAAATACGTCCTACTTTGTCTTTTATGCATGTTGTGTAACAGCTGCTTGTGTAGGCTTGGCTTTTTGTCATACTTGAGATGGATAAGAGAGATGTGGCAAAGGTAACTTTGCACCATCCTACTCTGAGCAATAACAACATGCTCTGTGTGATATATGGTAATAAAGAGGAGAAAATTATGTGTGAGATCCTAAGGAGCTGCTTATAGTAAATTTACCTGTCTTTCATGCTGCCCAGACACTAGCTGGTATGCAGTTTTGCTAAAGGTCTAATTTATAGTGCAAAATGCACATTCAAGGAAAGTAGAATGTTGTATAGGAGTTCCTTGTTTTGACTGTATTTGCTTTGGGAAAACTTTCTCAAACCTCGATCCTGTGGAAAGCAAAATTGGTCGTGTAGAAAGGCAGAAGAGTTACCTGGGCTGTGGAAGATTCAGTCCTAATTTCACCTGTATCTCCTTTAAGCCAGAGATTTGAAATCCACACTGCTAAGTGGTTTTCTGCTACTGCTTTTAAATTTCTTTTAAATGCTTACAGGATTCTTGCTTTCTTCCTTCACAAAACATCAATTAAAAAAAATATCCAAAATATGGAAGGAAAAACTGTTCCCCCCTATCCATCCCATCCCATTCCAATGAACTGGCACCGAAAATCTGCTTTTTGATAGATGATATAAAAAAAAAAATTATTATTTGCTACTTCAGAGGTTTGAAAGAATATGCGTTAGCGAACCATAGCCAGATACTTAGTTTGGTTATAAAACCAGATGTCCTTTTGTATTTTGAGTGAAATTGCAAACTTGTCTTTTGGGTCACTGAGTGGTGTGTGTGTACTGAGAACTCAATGCCCCTTTGCTGAGTTCAAAGCAAACTTTTCCTGTTAACCCAAGTGAGCCACTGAACAAATAACACTTCAAAGTAAATGAATGGCTACTTGAAATGATGGTCACAATGGCATTTTAGGGCAGCAAGACCTCAGCACTTGGGCTGCACCATGCCTTATTTATGTTAAAATGCAGGAGATACAGGATCAAATCACCTCCATGTTTATGAACATGTCTGTTGATGGGAACCACAAGACCCCATCACACAACTGTTGATTGTGGTCTGAGGATTTTTGTGTTTCCTTTAGCCTTGTGGTTTTCTGAAGATGTATTGTAGTGTACAAAATGCTTGTAGGGCTTTGGTCTTCTTGCTAAATTGTCAGTGGGACTTGCAGTTGATTAAAGTTTCAGCCCTCTGGTAGGTGTTTCTAAACCATCTGTAGCAGATAACTTGCTCAGGTTTGCTGTATAACCTCCAAAACCAGTGCTTTAATGTGATTGTGGGGCAGACAAATCCTACATATTGATAATTTTGAAACCTTGAGAGATAGATCAGAACAGACTGTGCAGTACACAGTCTTTTTTGCAGATAGAGTGTTTTGAGACTTTTTTTCCCTCCGAATATTTAAGATTTTGTCTGCAAATCAAGAGGAGGACATATTCTAGCTGGTTCAGTTGATGACAGGGTATATGTTCAAAAGCATGTGCATGTAACTTTATTAATGTCAGCATAAAATGCCTTTTAGCTGAGTCATCTTTAACTGCTAGGCTATATGGATACATAATACAAATAGAGAAATTAAATGAATTATTAAAATATGACAAAGAAAATAGAATTATTGAACTCACTCTGAGTGTCAGGTTATGGGAGTGGCAATAATTGCAGCTTTTGTTTTCATCCTGTTAACCATTTCTTGTTTATAGCACTGTGATTGAGTACAGCATCAGAAGTGATAATAATTCTTGTCATTAAGCCATTGGTTATTTAAATGTGATACTAAATTATTAGTTTAATGAAGCCAGACCATTGTATTTTAGTAGGCCAAATTCTTACTTATGAATGCTGAATTCTTACTCAGGCACTGAAAAGTGTGGGGTGGAAGGAAGGCACTGGTAACTTCCCAGGGATTAGCACTGCCCTGGGACTAATACAACAGCTACAGATCATTATATTCTTGTTATCCTTCCCTGCTTTGTCATACCTTCCCCTTGTGACAAGAATGGAGGTAAATGGTATTTGGCACGGGGAGCAGATCTGCCGGCCTAGTGACAGCTGATGATCTTCTCAGCTCAATGTGAGTGAGAGAGAGCAATTCCTAGCAGGCTGCTTAGAGCCAGAATGCAATTACTTTCTGCTTTTGAGAATTAAAAAAAGAAGAACAATAGAGGAGGCTCAGGGAGTGAGTAGTGCATCCTTTACAATCATACCTGTGTAACGCAGTATGTATTTGTGGCGTATTTATTTCAATTTTGTCTGTATTTTCTTTCTGCAATGGCAGGTGAAACTGGTTAACATCAGAAATGATGATATAACAGATGGGAATCCCAAATTGACTTTGGGGTTGATATGGACCATAATTTTGCACTTTCAGGTAAGCCTAGTTTTGCTTGATAGTATGTTTTTGATCAGATTCTTGCATACAGTTGTGAACGTGTCCGCTTAGACAGGACTCCATAGATTATGTCTCTTCTTTAATGTATATTTGAAGGTTTTGATGATATATCTTATTTTATGATGTAAACCGAACCTCAAGATGTTGTTTGTCTGCTAATTTCCTGTTTGTGGAGTGAGAGAAAAATAGCTTCAGTTTTGAACATAATTAAAGACAATAATTGATGTATTCCTTCCAGCTTTTGGACAAACTGGTCTTGTTTTATTCTATAGACTTCTTTTGATGTGTATTAAAGTATATTGAAAAGTTTTAAATACTTTTTTTTCCATTCAGGATCTGAATTTCTCTGCTGATTCTAGTATTTTAGCAAGCACTGCTTTCAGCCTCTTAGGGCAGTTCCTAGCATGTCAGCATTTGTTTCTAGCCCCAGTGATGGTAGTGCAGGTCACGCTAGGTGGCACTCTGGTTGTTGTACACTGGCGGGATTGTGTACAGTATAATGCAGCCTTACAGTGTGTGGTGTTAAATTGCTCCTCAAAATGAGGCTTTCATAATGGCCATGGCTGTAGATGATGTAATTCAGATGACAGATAATTCCCATTTAGTGACTGCAGCATTGTTAGCGATAAACTCCCGGCACTGTTGGCATTTTAAAAGATCAGAAATTTACACTATCACACAGAAAAAGCATGATTCACTTCAGAATGTTCCACACTGGATTTGTGACTAAAAAAAAACTAAAAAAAACCCCAAACCAAAACAAAAAAACAAACAGGCTGTTAGGATCTAATGTGCCTTTCTGCAGATCCTAATGAGGAGCAGAAACATGCACAGGGACAGTGGGGCCCTGGTTAAACAGGGTGTACAGCTTAGCCCAGCCTAGCACATAGGGTAAAGGAGAAACCACTAGCCACTCATCAGTAGCTAAGACTGAGAGTTCTCTCAGCTACCCTAATTGTATCAGTCTTTGCTTCCACGTGGTTATATGGAGAAAAAAAAGACTGGGTTTAAATAGATTTAAGTATGACCTACAGAATTAGGCAGTGATTGAATGTTGCTGTATTTTAAGAAATAGAAGTTATTAGTAACTTCCTGTTGTTAGTGGAATTTAAGCCTTCACTTGATGATATTTTATCTTTCTGAACCTGATTAATAGGTTTTTGCGGAATTGAAATTGTTTTTCTCTCACTAGCTGAAGCACAGGACATCTAACACAATTTTGGGTGCTTATAAAAAGTAGTGGAAGTTAGTGCTACTATTTAGTTACAGTTGTAAAAATTAATGAAAGGGAAAAACATCTATATAAAAGAACTAGTTTCAGTGAGCTAGTGTAATAAGGATTTTCTCCTGTAAGGTATCTAGCTCCATATGAAATATGTTGAAGCATTTAAATTGTAGCTGAAACACACTTATTTCACTATATCCTGACCACAATAATTGCCAATTAAATGTCTGCAAGTACAATTCAGATCTTACAGTTCTATTAGAATAGACTATTTCAGTTGGAAGGGATGTACAGTGCCTGACCAGTTTAGGGCTGATTAAAAGTTAAAGCATGTTGCTATGGGTGTTCTCCAAATGCCTCTTAAATACTAACAGGCTTGGGACACCAACCACCTCTCTAGGAAACCTGTTCCAGTGTCTGACCACCCTCTCAGTAAACAAATGCTTCCTGATGTCCAGTCTAAACCTCCCCTGGCACAGTTTTGAATCATTCCCATGCCTTCTGTCATTAGATAACAGGGAGAAGGGCTCAGCATCTCCCTCTCCACTCCTCAGGAAGCTGTACAAAGCAATGAGGTCACTCCTCAGCCTCCCTTTCTCCAAACTAGGCAAACCCAAAGTTCTCAACCATTCCTTTTAGAACATACCTTCCAGCTCTTTCACCAGCTCTGCTTTTTTCCTCTGGACACATTCAAAGACATTTGCATCTTTTGTAAACTGTGGGGCCCAGACCTGCACACAGTTCCCAAGGTGAGGCCGCACCAATTCTGAGTGCAGTGGGATGATTGCTTCTCCTCTACTGTGTTTGATGTACACCAGAATGGGGTTTACCCTCTTGGTGATCAGTTTTTTAACAAAACAATATTTTTAAAAAAATGTGAAAAAATAATTTTGAGTAGTGGTTCTTCACTAAATATTAAGCTTCATTAGTAAATACGAAATAACTGAAGAACAGAATTTTAACAAAAAGTATTTTCTGTCTTTTTACTGTTAATGGCTGCAGTGCCTACACTGAGTGCAGAAGGGATTTGTAAAGTGAGGTAAGGGGCACCTTCTGCACTTGTGCCTGAGTGACATTTACTGCTCTACCACTTCTTTTGAATAATATGGTAATTTAGTGTTAGTCATTGACACCTGTACATGGTCAATTGAGGTTCAGAATGTGAAGTTCAGAAGAATGTGTATACTTATAC
Organism: Pyrocephalus nanus; assembly: GCA_038380795.1. Lineage (NCBI taxonomy): Eukaryota > Metazoa > Chordata > Aves > Passeriformes > Tyrannidae > Pyrocephalus > Pyrocephalus nanus. The sequence goes on along the minus strand of CM076260.1, from coordinate 25,224,019 downwards.
CTCACGGTTTTGTTTGTCTTGGATTTCAAATGAGGTAGAAATCTGAACAGAAAAGTCTAACAGCAGAGTTTTCAGAAAGAGATAAAACCTTTATGATAATAACTGTGTATTGTTAATGTAGTGTGCATAGATTAATCCTGTAGTTATCAGGAAAGTTGTGATCAGATTCAGTTTGACACTAAGACACCTAAGTCCAGGTGCTTATGGGGAGCTATGTTCTTAAGCATTAAGTGTCTAAATTGTCCCTATAATCTGATAATCTGAATGTTTAATAATCTGAGATTTAGTCTATACGGTTAGTATAGTGTAGAGAGTGAGTCAATAGCTACTAGAAGTTCCTTCTGTTTGACTAAACATAAACATCTCTGTCATTAGAGATTTATGAGATAGCCATGCAAGTACGAGAAACACGACGTAGGTCATATGGGAAACCCACTCTCATCTGGGAAGAGACAGAACAGGCAGAATAAACTGCTTCTTAAATGGTGGTAAACATGTTTAGCAGTGGATTTGATGCCTGGAGGGCTAGGTAATATGGTGGGTGGGGTTGGTGGAGCACTTCAATCACTTGAAGTAGATGCCTGGAGCACTTCGGAGCTATTCAGTTGTCCAGCATAGATGCTTAGTGTGTTCTGACATGACACATCATATCCAGTACCATATGCAGTGGGAAGCAAGTTTCCGTAGGTCTTGTGCTGTATATGCTGTCCCCATGTAGATATCTCAGGTAGTTTTAAGCGTTACAAATATTCTAGATGGTTAATTGACTTTCTCCTTATGTCTCTGGTTCAGGGTGTGAAACACTGCTGTTCAATTGGTTGATTGTACTAACAAGATCCCCAGGGGTTTTGATTTAGTTTCCTAAAGACAGGTGGCATTTGAGTGATATCTGAGGTGTGCTAGACTATCCAGGATATGCATGTGGGGTTCTCTGATGAGGCACCAGACCTGAAGCTGGAGGCCAGTTGGGATATAGGAGGGTATCTGAAAGGTTTCCAGAAACCCATGTTGAAGAAACTAAATCCTGCCCCTAGAGGATAAAATGGTCTGTTCAAAACCTAGCTAGCATGTAAACATGAATATGTAGATACCTGTGCTGGGTTGTCTTAACCTGAATTACTCCTTAAATTTTTTTCAGCATTTGCAGAAGTAAATAATTTCTCGGTGAGCATAAGAAACTGTTTTCTGTGTGATGTTACTGGCTCTGTTGCACATCATTTATGTGTATTCTAATAACACTGCAATCTGGGAAGTAGTCAAGATGCCAGAGGGATTTTTTGGTTGTTGTTTGTGGCTTATTGATTCTCTGAGTCATGATCCTGATCTGGAGGATAATATTTCCTCAAAATAGAAAATGCCTCTGATTATTGGAATGAATTTAGGCATGATTTAGGGGAAAGACATGATGAACAAAAATAAAAGATAATACACATTTGAGGATTATGTTTCTCTTCCATCTGAATTATGTCTGAAGATGGTTACAGATTTGTGACTTGGTACCCATAATTAGATAAATACAAATGTTGTTCTGAGTTACACCACTGACTTCTGCAGTTATACAAGTCCAGAAATTGTACATTCTTCTGTGTCCCAAGTAATCACGTAAAAGATACAGAAAAGGTGGAATGGAAAATCCAGTGGTTTGTTGAGTATGTTATTGACTATGTTGTAAAATAATTTGTCCTGTGGATATTGAAAAACCCCAAGACATGTATGCTACTAGGATTTAGGCAAGCTTTCAAAGTATGCATTTAATATGCTTGTAATAATATGTGGCTCAGTTTAAATTCAGATTCATAATGTAGTAAGTGTTGTAAGTTATTTTCCTGGCACTGTAGAATATGCTAAATCAGATTACAGTATTTTGTATAATCATAAGCTGTATGTATAAATATCCAAATTAATACTCTAATGGACTCCTTCAACACCCAGTATATTTTCACTGATGACATTGGGGATGACCAACTATAAATGGAAGCATTTGTCCTCAGTTTGTAACCACAATTTTAGGAAGATTTAATTTTGGTAAAAATTAGTGATAATTCTTTTCAAACCACTGCAAGCTGCAATTACCCATCATTAGCTATCGTGGCAGAATTCCCCACCATTCAGCATTTGGTAGAGTATACTCTCATGGTATTTTATTTCTCAGCTGAACTCACTAGTTGTCTCTTCTGGAATTCTTCAGCAATTTATTAAAAAAACCCAAACTTGCTAACCCTCAAGTAAGAAAATGAGTTCTTGGAATTTCTGGGACTTATCTGAAACACAGAAAGGGTGAGACGCATTAAGAGTCCTTAATGCCATAAAACTGCCAAGGAGCAAATTCCTCTTTTTGTAAGCCATCTCACTGGATATAAAACCTCTCCTGTTGATGGTTATGACTTGGTAGATGAAAGTTGAAGAGCTCTTTCAGAGTTTGAGGAGTGGTTGCCAGTACAGCTCAAAAAGCTCCAATTATAGTTGTTTGTGCTGGCAAGCCTTTATTTTTTTCCTTGTTCTCTATCTTGTGTACTTTAATTTTCACTTTCTCTTTGGCTTATGTTTATCTCTCTGTCATTCCTCATGTGACCTTAGGGCTGTGCAACAAAATGCTTGCTGGTTATCTGGTATGCTGCTTTAGTACCATGAAATGATACGCCCCATTTATGCGAAATGCTCCATTGCTTTTGCTGTGTTGCATAAACACACCAAAAAAGAGGGGAAAGGGATCTTAGATACAAGGCTACCTGAAATGTGTTCCTAGTAAGCTTTTCATAAAAGACACCTAGCATGATTTGATTGACAGAGTAGAATAACTTCTCCTTTACAGTAACTGCTAACTATTTGAGACCAGTGATAAAGTGTAAGTTAGCAGTGTACAAAGGATGAATGGTCTCATCATTTTGCAGACTAACAAATACAGATATTCCACAACATTGCCACAATAATGTGTAATGCACCTGTTCCATGTTAAGAACATAATGCATTTCCCAGTTACAGATATGCTTGACAAATTACAGATATCTGTGGTTAAGTGCAAACCCATACAAATCTGCGAGAGCTATTTCATGTCTCAGTGTTAATCTTTTGTTTGCCATGTCTTAATCTTAACCTTTTGTTTGTGATTAAGCAGTCTCTAAGGTCAAATTGCAGACAAGTGTTGGTCTAATCCTTTATTCATATTATACTTCTTAGGGGCTTTTTTGTGCCAGAAAAAGTTTTTCACTAATCTCCCCATAAAACTTTGCAGCATTGGTGGGTATAAGTTTGAATCTTTGGGGATTTTGTTTAAAAAAAAAAAAAAAAGAAAGAAAAAAAAAAGAAAGGAACAGAACAATCCATGCTAGTATTTGTAACAGCTTTGATCATCTAGATCTTTGGCTTAAACTAGTGCTGAGCTTCCATTCAGGGCTAGTCAGATGTCTAAGACAAAGCCCTTGATGTAGTCTTTGTTATGTTGTGATGGTTCTCATAGGCTTCAGTGGTAGTCTCTTTTGATGCTTTAGAATATCACCTGTCTATGCTTTAGCAGACAAGTTTTAAGAGAAATTTCAGTTTTCCTCCTCTGAATTTGCAGCATAATCCTGTTACCTCTATCTCTTTCCTTTTGATATATTGCTTTATAGAATTTCAGTTTGCTGCAAGCGGTCATTTTGCCTTTAGTTACTCACACTTTCATTTATCATCCAGCTTCCCTTAACATGGAAATTTATTTTGCTCAGGGTTTTTATATAAAAAACCCCACAACAGATAAAAATGCACTTTATTGGTTCTGTTGTCTTTGATCTTTTCTTTGGTTCAAGAGCACTTTGATTCAAGTTACTTAGAAAGTTAAAGTGACTGTAAAGTTACTATTTGGTTCATGGGGGGAAAAAAAAGGAACAGCAGAAGGAATTGTTAATAGAGAGCTGATAGCCTTCTGTGGAACAGCTGGTAAGAATTGTTAAAACGGTTATTGAGTCTCAAAAATACATATTTCTGACCTATTTCTAGGAATATAGAAAGGCACAAGTACTACTAATCATCTGTAGAGGTGTACTTGGAATGCATTTATTCCTAGCCAATATTTAGAAATGGTTAAATTCTAAGACGATTGTCATTATACCAGCTATGTCCTGTAATATGCAGAAGTAAGGCAGGATTGTTGGGAGCACTGGTCTTGTAACCGGTTTTTCAGAACTAATTCTTTTATTTTTGGTGTCTCATTTTTTAAATTCTACTTCAGAATCACCCGATTTTTTAAAAAAATTGAGTTACCTACTCTTATGGAAAAGTGATCAAAATTTAAGGTGTTAATGAAAGATGTGCAACATCAGGGACTTTCTAAATTACTGATTGCATTAAAAAATGTGATAGTCAACTGCAAAATAAAAATACATGTTTCTTCTGACCTGTCTTGAATTAGATTTGATTTGACATTTTTTATGACAGTCAGTGTACCACTGAAGCTACAGGACTTTGTGCATAACAGAGAGAGCTTTAGGAACATTTTCAGTTTGAAAGAAGGTGGTATAATGCTGACTGTTAAGCAGATGCAAACAGTTTAAAGGAAATACATATCAAGTCACACTCCATTAAAGCTTGGTTAAATAGTCTAATACAGAGGCCTCGGTGCTCGTGTATTATTTTAAATATACACTTGCATTGAAAAATTAAATTTGTAGTATTTTTAAGCAAATTCTTAGCCCCTGTGAAGTTTGTGGAGGACAAACGTTGGAAATGTACTTGTGGTTGGTTACTTTGATACATTTTCAATAAGACAGAAGAAGACTTGCAGTCATTCACTCAAATGCTGGGTACTTGTCTTTAACATTTTATGTAATTTCTGCTTTACCAAGATAGTATTTTTATTAATATATTTTAATATTATTATGCTATGATCTCTTTAACCATATCTTCTTCTTAGGCATCTAGTTGTTAAACCAGAAACTATATTTGTGTGAAATGAAATTAGTCTTGGCCTGTTTCACCACAAAGTCCTGAATAATCTTTACTGATGAGAGAAGAAATTGAAGTATATATTTACGTGTGAAAGCCATTTGTTTGTACAAACACAGTGAAGTAGTTCACAAAGATTTTTATTAAATGTATTTTTCTGTTAATTAAGGGTGGCCACATCAGGACCCAACTCAGGCTCATGTGGAAGTGTGCTTTAAATCAATGAATCCTCTGGCCTTAGCTGAAAGTCACTTTTCTAAAGTAATTTTTTTAAGCTAACTAGAATACAGCTTTTTCATTTTCAGTAAAGGGAGTAAATATCCTAAGTGCATCTGTATGTTGAGCATGCTACAAATACACATTGAGGTAATGAAAGAGCGTAGTCAAACATAAATGTCTACTTTGAAAAGGAACACGTTAGCATTGTGCCTGTACAAAACTGCCCATCTGTCTCTATATTCTGTAGTGTTACAGATTTTCTAAGCATTACTGCCAAATTTTACCTTAGTGCCCTGAGAGTAAGCAACAGTGAGCAACTGTATTCTTGGAAATTCTTTGGAGGCATATCCTGGTTCTGTGCTGTATTATTCATTCTAGATCCTGTTAGTAAAATGTGGAACTGGCCCCTGGCGATAAACTCTCTGGGTTTCGTTATTGCAATTCCTTTCCAAATAAGCCTGGGAAACTCAATGGTAACACCTGATAATGCCTGGCAAGTCGCTTGGTAGTTCTTTCTCAGCATGAGAAATCATACACGTCTGCCCTTGCTGATGTGTGCTGGTTTTAGTTGATTTCATATAACCATAACAAAAAAGAAATGGAAGCTTAAAAAGATTTTTTTCCGAACAAAGTACGCTGGAGATTAGACTTGCTTGCATATTAAAAGTGTGTATTTCTGCCTAGTTTTAGGCGTAGGTGCTTCTTGGCTATTACTTTCAGAGCTACGTAGAAATGTCTCACAGGAGCATAGGAAAAGGATAAAGCTCCATTTTTATAAACAGTAATCTTAAGGCCAGTTTTTCTTTTATGATTTGTTTCACCTTTATCTGCCAGAAGGTTTAACTCTGTTTCAAAGTTTCAGCCCCGGTACACAGCATCACTGCCCTGAGCAAGCTGTTGTGCTTGTATGATAGCAGTGAAGCAGCAGGTTATTTATAGCTGACAAATCAGTGAAAAATCACATCAGCTGCTATGAAAACTCCACATACAAATAAAAATTTGACCTCCAGCAAGCTGTCAGAGCAATTTCTGATCCTTCAGTTTAATCTTCCCATTTGTGAATCATTGGATATGTAATAAAAACATATGAAGTGCAAAACAAATCTGCTGCCTAAATCCCTGCTATTTGCTGTGCTCCTTGCTTTTGGATTTGGAGTGTAGCTAATAGTTTCAAAGGTTGCTACATATTTCTGCTTTATCTTGCTTAAGTTACTAAGTGAAACGGGAAGTTAAAAGGCATGTGAGAAATTTCTATTGCCCATAAATGCTATGTCATCTCTGTGAAAAGCAATCAGCATTACAGCCCAATGCTGAAGCAGTGATGTTTATTTAAGAGGATTGGTGGCCAGAAATAAGCCACAGTGTCTAATCAGACACAGGCCCTGCCTGGGCACCGTGCCACAGAGTTTATTGCGTGTGCATTTCTCATAAGCAAAATGGCTACGTACTGAGGCGGATGGATGTGAAGTCTGGAAGAAATTACAGTGTGAACAGCAGTTCTTAACTTCCTGAGGAGGATTGAAGTGTATATATATATATATATATATATATACACACACACACACACTGGAATGAATGAGACTGTGCGACTGTGAGTTACAGAAAGCCAAATGGGGAATGTCTGTGGATGTGTGAGGGCTGAAAAGGAAGAGCAGTGTTTAGATCCTGCCAGAGCTCCCTTAAGTCCAGATAAACATTCTCCTGGAAGAAAATATTTCAGAAGAAAAAGGAGAAAGAAATCAACAGAAGAGGGATCAAGTTCAGTGTCTGTTCAAAAAAATGAAGAAAAACGACAGTATGAAGTGGAGATTTCAGCAAGCACTGAGATTCACCCGAAGGGTGCAGGACTGGCTGATTCCTTCCCCGGGAGAGTGACAGTGGCTGGTAATGCTCTGCCTGTGAGTACAGACCTTTCAGTTGATGTTGTTAAAGCAAAAGTTTTACTGGGTGAAGCAAAAAGTGATTCTCTTTGTGGGGAGAGCTTTCATGGTGATAATCAGAGGCTCACCAAGTATGATGAAACAGAGTCATGGTTAAAGGAACATGACAAGAGGAATTCAGAGTAACGCTGTACAGGGAAATGGAAATACTCAAAGGATGGCAACAGGAGATAATTAGTATTCCTGAAGAAGTCTAGTGGTCTTTTTTATGGAAAAGCAACTACCTTGGATTCTGCTGTCCACACTTTAGGCAGACAACATGAAGAAGCTGGGTTAAACATAACTTCTTGCAGGATCACTGAAGATGTTTCAGAAAGCAGTAAATCTGAAAAGTTGCATCACTTTCTTTCTAAAAGCAAAAGTGATATGCTACTTGAACAAAAGAGATTTTATCCTGATGCTGTGCTTTCCCAATTGCCGAAAGAAAAGGCATTATTTAGCATTCCTCCACACAGGAGCAAGGTAAATATTTTGGCACAGTACATTATCTTTGAAAGTTAGCTCAGAATAAGAATTGGAACAGTATTTTTTCTATTACAAAAAATATCTTCACTTTGCTGTGTATAAACCTTTTATCCATGCTATGATACTACAGGTAGTTGTAGGACAGAACATATCACTTGATCTTTTTCAAAGGCTAAGTAATAACTATACTTTAGGAGCCTTGATAAATCCTTGTGCTGTTTTTCTGTCTGTAGTTTTATCTGTTTCCTAATTTAGGAAAGAGATTTTCATGTTAAAATGTTGCTAGAAGGTAGAGTGCATTTTAGAGAGTAATTGCAGTGAATTTTCTTACCAACTCTTGGTGGTCTTGTATCAAGGAAAGGAATATTTCAAATTCTTTTTAGTTCTGACCAGTAGGAAGGGAAGAATGATAGAGCTACATAGCTTCAAATAGAACAAGTGAACATCAATCATGTTATTAATTCTCTACACTTTTTTTAAAAGATCTTTCCTCCCAAACTGTCTAGATGACCTATTAATATTAATTATTGAAATTCCCTATTCCTTTGAGGGTATGATTATTTTATTTTTACAGTAAAAGAAACCAAAACATGATCTTAGTTGCAGAATACCTGAAAGAAAGCAAATTTTTGGTATCCATGCTTACCAATTCCATCCATGTATCAGGGCAACTGAAATCTGTATGTGTGGGTCAAATGACGATAGCAGGATCTGGTCCAAAACTCAATCCCCTTTCTCAAAAAGGACACCTGAGCTTTGACTTGAGTGAACAGAGGGAAGGGGCATGTACCAAACGTATTGTTTCTAGCGAAGATCTAACTAAACTTCTGTTGCCTGTATAATTTCCTTTTGTAACAGAAATCAAACAGTACTTCACCCAGGCTTCGTTTTTAAACACAGATAACACACCCATTTACAACACAGTACACATTAGTACAAATAACCTTCTAATACACATGGGGATCTTTGCCCTCCTAATCTTAGCTGGAATTCAGGAAGGGCTTAGGAATGTTCTTTGATTTGAACAAAACATCACTGCTGAGTAAGAGAGTATGAGGCCTTGTCTGTTCAGCCAAATGTGGCTGCGTTTTCCTGTGTAATGAGAGTAATACAGTTTCTAATACTGCTGCAGTTAGTACTTTAACCAAGTGTATAACTCTTGTTACTACAGAGGAAGGGGAGGGGAAAAAAAGATTTCTCTTGAGCACCCACATCAACACTGATGTTGAGAAAACACTACATGATTTGAATATGAAAACTAATGGCACATAAGGCTAAATGCCTCATTTGCTGAAATGTCTGGCTTTCAGTTCAATTCCTTTCTCAACCCAAGATTTTCAGTATAAGTAATTTTAAGAGCACTGAGGTTTGACCTGTAAACGAATACAGGAAAAACTAGATTACAGACTTTAATTACTTTACAAAGTCATGATGACTTTCCTTCTGATTGCTTTTGAGAACTAACCAAGCATTTTAATGTCTTATATTTCTGTCTTTTATATACTGAGTAAAGCTGTTATTTATGCAAATACACAAAGTTCCTGTTACTAGCCTGAGCTGATATACAAGGTTTGTAGTTACCAATCTCAACTTTTACCATTTTCTTTGCCATAATTACAGAGATCACTAGCCTTCCCCCACCTTGTCAACTTATCTATGCCTGTAATCTAGTCTTAGCTTACACAATGCCTGGGATAATGGAAAGCATGTTGGCTTTTCAAACAGAGGCAGAGACCACAGGAAACTCATTGGTACAGATGCATAATTTGCACTGTCACAGAGATATGATGTTTTACTCTCTGAAACAGCATAGTCCCCTCTACTGAAACGTATTCTTTGAGCTTCCTTCTGTGGTACAGTTTCTTATTCACATAAAAAAGATATATTTTTTTTTTTGTGTTCAAGTATGTGCTACTGCAATATCTCTTGTTTTCTGTTTGCAAAACAGCTTAGAGGAGTGTTCTGAAGCATTGCTCCTGACTGCTTACTAACAGCTTTGAGAAAACGAGAAAAGTTTCTTACTCTCTGCTGAAGACTAATTTTTACAGCTCTTGTTCCTAATACAGGATGGTGAATTCCTCAAGAAAGACGTGCTCTGGTACTGTTCTAGCTCAGGCCTGTCATAGAGCAGATGGCAGTTAAGGTCAAGAAATTGTGAATGAAGACTTAAACAGGCTTGCTGCAGCAACTTCCCTTCTCAGTGATGTTTTAGCACAGTGCAGGCAGAGTAGAAAATCAAGGCTATAGTTTTGACTTCTCTAGAGAGGATACTGCCTCTGTGATATTTGCTGTCTCATGCATTGAAACAAGCCATGGCTTTCATTCAGTATCATTAAAAGATAGCTATCAGCTGGTGTTACCACCAGTTTTTGGTATTTGTCAGCTTGTGTTGAAACCAATGACTTCCATGTATCATATTATCAATCAGTGTAATTGTTTTTCCAAGCTAAGTTGGGGGAGTTTCAGTTCTGATTTATGGATGTAAATTTTTTTTTTTTTTTAAGAAAAAAAAAACTAATATGTAAATAGAATCAGTCATCTACTTCCAGTATTCAACTATTGTCTTGGCTGCAAGTTCCGCAGCTGTTTTGTTGCCATGCATCTACATAGTGTTTGATGCAGTGTTTTTCTTACCTCATCTACAAGACTAATAATAATTTGCAAGAAGAAAAAAAACCAAGCACATGTATTACAGTCATGTTAAAGGCAATATACTTGATTTTAAGTTAAGAACTGTAGATTATTTGTGATCATCATATTTAATGAAATACTTCTGGCTAAGTATCCCTCTTTTTATTGTTGCAGTTGTCATTGCAAATAGTTGTAAGATAACAAGATACCTTCCAACTATGTCTACCATAATATAATCACATCTTATTTATTCATGTAGTACAGTCAAAGGAGGGAGAAATGCCAGTTTGTCTTGCAAAAGTCAGGAGTTTTGCTTTATTGGCACAATATTGTTTACTTCCTTGTAATACTCAAAAGAAACAGGTGCAATCCACTGTAAATGCTCATGAATGAAGGAGATCTATAATCATTGATGGAACTAAAAAACTAGGGCTGTAAATACTCTGGACAGCTCATCTAGGTGATCTCTATACCCAGAGGCAAGATAACTAATGAAAACCATTCTTGACTGATACTTGTTCTTCTGCGTCTGCCTTGTTGGTGGTTTCACATATTCTCCAAGTGATTTCTCTCTTGCTTATCTGTATTTTCTATTGAAAAGAGGTTTTAGCAGAAACCCCTCATGCTTATTATCATTATTTTTCTCCATATTCCTAGAAGAGCTGATTTATTTTCTTTTCTGCAACAGCATTTTCCATATTTGAAGACTGTTGCACATCTCCCCTTGGTTTTCCCTACTTTTGACTAAATAAACATAATTTTTCAGTGTTTCCTAACAGGTCACGTATTTTTAGATCTTTGCCATTCTTATTTTTCTCCTCCTATTTGCTTGACTGATCTGATATTGTTTGAAGAGTTTTGCTCAAAGCTGGACTCTTTATTTCTCTGTGTTCTTCAGACTTTTCTGGTTTAGGCTAGCTGACATCTGAGTGCATGTATACATCATACATCTCTATCCCATTATATATTTTTGTGCAGTGAAGTACATTAAGTCAAGTTTAGACTTGTTTTAAAACACTGGGGATAAGATGAAACCAGAGGAAAGACATCTTACTATCTATATGAGTCTTGGTCTTCTTCTATTTGCAGTGTAAAAATGAATCCCAGAAATCTAGCACCACTACTGATTTCTTTTAGAAACTCTTCTCTACCTTGCTCTCTGGGCTCAAAACTGTAACACTGAAATCAGTGGAAGGAAAGAGCTTGAGACTTTTTGATGTGTATATTTTGCATACTGTGTGATGAAAAGAGAACTGACAGGCATGTGCAGTAGCAGAAGTGAATGAGTTCTCCCAGTTACAAGCAAGAGAGTATTTAGTGCCAATTAAGACTTTGATCCTGAAATAGAAGGGCTGTGCAGAGAATTACCTCTGTCGCGTTCTCTTGCATAACTTTTAATTCACAAGCTTTGAGATAATTTGGAGAACTAGATCTCTAGCAAACAATTGTTAAAACTCAGTAATTTGTTCCATGCTTAATCAATGAATGTCCTCTACTAACAGTTTACAGTGAGTAAATGATAGGCTTGTGAGATATGAAAGGTTCACACCAACTTTGCTTGGAAGGACAAAATTTGACTAGTAGAAGATTTGATCACCCCTTAACTTATTTTCTGTTCTAGTAGTCCTAATTTAATAGTCCTGTTTTTCTGCTATGGAAAATGGTCTTAGAAATATTGATGGTAATGCACAGTTGTGAATGAGTATCGATACTATCCTTATGGGGCTATCAAAGGAAAGATGTGAACACTCCCCCTCTCTCTCTCTCTGACGCTTTATTTTGTGGTGGTAGAATTTTACTTGTTAAGTAGTTTCAAGTTACTAGGGCACCTTGCAAAGTAGAGCTTGTATTTGTAAGTGTAATAAAATATAGTCCTTTGACTCACCATTTCCCTCAGTGTATTTTTTTACTTTTAAAAAGTTATGAATTCCATGTTTATGAAAGTCTGAAATGTTAGCCTTGGAATCTGAAATACTTTATTTAGAGAACAGAAGTGCTCAGGCTGTTTCACTTCTCAGGCTGATGTTGGTGTTCCTTAACCTGTGGTGAAATGGGTTACCTCCATGAGTGAAAAGCAGTGTCAGTTTTTAAACCCAGTCTAGTCTATTCCTTTTTCTTCAAATGGCTAACCAGTGTGGTGAACAGTGCCTGGAAGATTTTGGATCAAAAATGTGTTGATCTTTATTTAAGGAGCTAAATTAATGTTTTAGCCATCCAAAATTGCAACAGTGAGTTTGCCTAGTGGTCACATTCAGAGTAAGAAATGTTCTCCTTGTGTTTGTGTATGTAACAACAGATAAAAGTATGGCCTTCAGAAGTTGCCTTGATGTTTGAAATTACTTGTTTCCAGAGGAATCTAATGTGCACTCAAACATGCTGCGTTAGCACTCTGTGCAGCCTGAAATGTACATAACCATCACTGGTCAATTAACCATGAAGGAGGCTGAGTGTTTGAATTTAGCAGTGAGGAATGGCCATTAACAAATTATGTTGTTAGCTTGCTCATGCTACAGTATATTAAAAAATCTGATAATTAAGGATTATACACAGTGGACTTTCTGAAAATGACAGGGAAAAAATATAGGGTTTGGGGAATTTTTTTTTTTTTTTTGGCTAGACATCTGGCACTTGCAGATGACATCATCTCTTTCAGAAGCGTTGTCCGGATAAGCGGTAAATGGTTGACTTGGTTTATATTGTGGTCTGGTTGTTCTGTGATGAATTGAAACTAAAGCTACTGAAAAAACACTTACTTTGCTTTCTTGCTTTTAAATACGAAACAGTAAAAGTAACCCACAGAAAAAAGGTCTTACACTACAGATAAGTTCCCTGCATTTTGACAAGAAAAGTTTCAGAGTGATTGGTCTTTTGCCAGATCTGTTGTCTTCACGTAGACAACTCATCCCATCTGTATTTTTTGCAATTTCACATAGTAAGTACTCTTTGCAGGATTTTGATACCTAGAAAGTTACAATCACAACCGCATGTGTTCTCTTCTGTGTTTTGAACAAAAAAAGGTAATTTTCCCCCTTCTTCCTTCTTAAAAGCCTGCAGTGTTGAAACTGAGGACAATAGGATGCAAAAAATGTGCTCAGATTTTCTGAGGTTATTTACGAGCTAGTTGAACAGTTAAAACTGTTTTGCTTTCTAGCATTTTGCCTGTATTTTTTCCTTATCTACATATCTGAAGAACTGAATTCACAACTTGTGATTTGTAGATACTTGAATAGAAAATTTTTTCTTACATTAAATTTACTTGCAATTTACTATTTAGCTGTAAATGCTCATCATCCCCTGAAAGTGTGAAAGTTGGTAAACCAGAAATTGTAGTAAGCACTGTGGAAGCTCCATTGCCCTGACATCTCCAAGGCCCTTCCTTTAGTCCCCTCCTTCCTAGTGCTTCCCACCACCTTGTCTTAGATAGTGACATAGCAACATCAGTAGGCAAGCTACATCCCTTTCTTCTTGGCATTGTGTTTTGTGTGGCTCTAATGTGAGAAAACCCTGTAATTTCCAGCCTAGCCTCTCGGAATTCCCTCTGTCAGAGCATAGACAGAAGACATCTTTGTGTGCAGAGACTTCGAGGCCAGAAGACATTGTTATGACCATTCCATCTAACCTCATGAAAGTAACTGTTTACACTAGAACAGGATTGCTGGAATTGGCACAGCTCAAGCTAAGGCTGTTCTGCAGCTAACTCGAGCTGTCTGTGGGCAAACCCCACCCTGAGCTCTGGCCTCAGGCTGGCCCCAGAGCCAGAGCAGACCATCTCTCCCTGCAGTGCTGGGTATATGCTCATGGCGGGGCAGCCTCTTCCAGGTGGGCTCATAGAGGTCCTTGGTGTCCACCCACAAACCATGGTGTTGTATCAAGCCTTGTTGCCTCTACTTAAGCACCTCTGCCTGCTTTTTGTAGTGGCCAAGCTACAGTACTTTGGTCCTTATACAGTGCCTTACAGTACCTGGGTTCCTAGTGTTCTTCATGATAACACTCTCTGCTTTGGATAAGTGGTAAAAGGTGATCTCTTAGAAGAAGGACAGCGTATTTATACAGTGGTAGTTTTCGAAGCAAACATACTGAACTTCATTAGGGGAAAATTTAATGTACTGTAAATTAGCATTTGAATGTAAAATTCCCAATATTTTCTTGCTTTCCCTGACATAAAGCTGATAATCCTTAAATTGTACAACCTGTTGATCCTTGTATAATGAGCTAAATTAATGTTTTAGCCATCCAACAGTGATCTTACCTAGTGGTCATGTACAAAGTAAGAAATGTTGATAATCCTTAAATAATATGAAAACAAGATTTCTTTATCAGACAGAATTTGTATTGATATACTGTCAGTCTTTCAGTGATTCCTAAAAAGCCTCCCAGAAAATTTTGTCCTAAAGCTATTATTATCAGCTTTCACTCTAAATGACTGTTTTGTTTTGGAATTTCAGAACAGCATATGCTATTTTTACCTTTTTTAAGAGAGGAGATTTGTAGCTAAATAAAGTATATGAATAATATAAATATGGGTATTGTACAGGTGGGACTATATACGTATAAAACACATTACATTTCATACATAATTATATAGCATTTATGTATAATTGGTATCATACATTATACTATCTGCATAATATAGACATAGTTAAGTATTTTGCATTATGCAATAGTATTATATTGTCTCGAGAAATTAGGAGACTGAGAACTGGCTAACTGAAGAAAATTGTGAAGCTATAAATTTTGTATTTCGTATTGAAGACACTAGGAGCACATGAGCATAAGACATGAAAGAGCATTAATGCAGTACATAATCATCATATTTATATATGCAGATAACAGATGATAAATTCTTCAGCAATTCAGAGTGATTTTCTGCAATATTTTAAATATTGTTATGGATTAATGTTTATATTAACTGTATTTTAGATATCTGATATCCATGTTACTGGAGAGTCAGAGGACATGTCTGCTAAAGAGAGACTGCTCCTGTGGTCGCAGCAAACAACGGAGGGTTATGCTGGAATACGTTGTGAAAATTTCACTACCTGCTGGCGTGATGGAAGATTATTTAATGCCATCATTCATAAATACAGGCAAGTACTCCATTTGTTCTCTTGGAAACTATTAATTACACCATTTTAGTGTACATAGACAGGGCTCTGTGGTTTATGCCTGTAACATCTGTGGAGATGACACTGACTCTTCCTGGGCGATTTCCTGCTCTTTACAGCCAAAGGATGCCTTGTTATCCTTTTCAAGCCCGTCCTTCCTCAGAGGAGTATCTCCATGACTCCTACTCACCTCTCATGGGGCATCTCCAAGCTGCTAAGAAGAATGTCCCCAGAGTTCAGTCTTCTACACAGTCCCTTTTTGTCATAGTGTTATTTAAGGGTATGGTAGAGGCAGAACTGATCACCAAAATCTACAATTGCACTGCTAGGAAAAGCCATCAACTACTGCATGACCTGGGATATGTCTGAGATCCCTGGATTCTTCCTTGTATGACTTTACCATGTCCCTGGAATATAGAACTTCTTCAGTATTTATACTTGGAGCCCAGATCTACTCTGAGATGCATCTCCTTTAAAATGGCTAAGTATTCTCATGGAAAATGTGACCAGCTGGCTTGAATGTTCTCAGTCTGAGAAGGGGTTTGTGCTACTATGCTTTTGTGACTACACTCTTAAAAAGTGAAGCAGGCATTGCTAGAGCCGTGGCTGGCTGTGACTAGGTAAAGTATAGAGTATGTATACTTTATACTAGATAAAGGATACAGTATGTTAACTTGAGATACAGCTGAAGGTGTCTACTGACAGGAGAGGCTTTCTAATTCTGGGTTAGAAGTGAGAACAAAGCTGACTTTGGCATCAAGCTCGTCAGAGGAACAAGATTTAGTCATTGCTGTGCTCAGTGTTTCCTCTTGGTTGGCAACATCTCTCTCTTATCGTATATTTTTTGGTTCCTGAACTGAATAAGAAGGTTTGTGCCTTAAAGGACCACATGAGAGAGTGTTCTGGCTGCTGGCCTAATTAGTGTGTACTGACTTGTCCTTTACTACACAAAGCTTTCTGGGTTTTATCATAGCACGTGTAGTTTGTACTGTATGCCCTGGAGCATATCTTATGGAAGTCCAAGAGTACATGATTTCCTTGGTGTAAGATCAAAGAATGTCCCTAGTAAAGCCAAATTTGGTGTGTTTTCATGCAGCTATAGGGAACAGAGCCTGCAGCAGATTATTCTGTTCTTGGACTTCCTCTCATAAGACCATTTGGCCAACCACAGAAAGAAGTCTAGGCAGACATAACACACATGGGGTCCTTTTAGGGATTAGGATAGTGAAGTAAAATGGGAGATGAATCAAGCAGGTGCAGCCTTTTCCTGACAGGCTGTGTGTAAAGGCTGTAAGCATCACACATAGTGCTCAAAGTCCCAGAGAAGTTAGCTGTGGCAGTGCATAACTTTGTGGTAGAATGAAGCTGCATCTGAATCAGCGAGGTCTTTTTCTAACTTTGCTTCTGTTCTGGGTAGCCAGTTGGGGAGGAAGTGCATGCCAGCAAGAAAGTCTCTTTTAGTAACGTTGGCAAGACAAAAGGAAATAGCTGGCAAAAGACTAGACTGTTTTACTTCAGGACAGAGAAGCCAAAAGAATGAACATAGCACAGGCAAGTATTTGTAAAAATAAACAATATGAAAGGTATCAGTTGGAGAAAAAAAAACACAAGGAGCTTAATGAGATGGAATAATGGAAAATATTTTCCAGAGCTTCTTCATATCCTTATACATCTTACATAGAGCAGTGTAGCCTTTACAGCTCAGCAGCTAGTAGTTGTGGTACAGATCAGTTAATAAGTAGAGAAAAACTTGAATATTGTCCTCCAGCTGTATGAATGTTAATGCCTTGGGATATGACTGAGTTACTTTGTTGGAACAGTGTTTCTTGTGTTGCTCCATGAGTTTCATTCACACTGTCTCAGCGGGGAAGGAAAGGCACCTTTGACATGAGTGTGTTGCACAAAGCAAATGATTCATTGGCTAAGAAGCAGAGTCCCCATTTTGTGTGCTTCTGTGCCAGTTTCCATTTAGCTTATCTTCTTCCTGTAAGCATAACTTCTCCACATAAGGATCCCATGTCCTTCCAGGGAATGTTTACCATGCTTATCTAACATGTTTTTGCTGTGAGAGGTTACAGGTTCTTGGATTCCGTGTGCTGATTAAATCAGTGAGATTCTTCCACTGATTTTAGTGAGTTTCTATGTTTCTTTCCTTTGCTGTTTTGTACCATTAAACCACAGATAATAATTTCCAGCTATTGCTCACAAGATAGGAATGATCTTCCCAAACAATCATCTGGTATTTTTAACTACAGTATTTTACTCCAGAGAGCTCTTTTAAAGCTTGGTTTGTGTTCTGAGCAAAACGGAGGTTAAACACTAAAAAACTGACATTTCTGGCAGTGGTTCTCCATTTGCTCTGTTTGTCTGTTCGAGTAGCTTCCAGTTTGTGGATCACAGGTGATCTCAGGATCCACACTGAGCATCCTTGCAGATGCTGCTGGCTGGTGTGCTCCATCAGGGTGGATGAGCCTGCTTGGGTGGGATTGTGGTGCTGCCACTGTGGAGCACCCCCCTGCCAGTGGTGGTGCAGTGTGGCAACCCCCCTGCACCAGGTATTCTGTGCTCGCTGGAGATACCTCTCCTTAGAGAAGCACGGTGAACCCTGGGCTGGGAGGAGCATCTACTCTCTGTGAATGGGGGACAGGGCTCTTCAGGTGGGATATGACAAATTCCAGTCCTGGAAGGAAGGGATTTAATTGGACTCAGACTTAATTTTAAGGGCATGACGCTTTGTGCCATGAAAGTAATAACCAGAAGGCTCAAATACTCAGTCATGTATCTAGAATTGCAGTTGTGCTGAGCCACAGCAAGCTGTATGTTGGATAGAGAGCACACACCTACCCAAACCAGGGTACAGCGGTGGGGGCTCCCCAAGGAGGTCTGGCAGGGCAGGGCCTGACAGCCAGGGCCTCTTCCACTGCCCCAGTCGGGAGCAGGGCAGCTAGGGAGGGCATCAGGGCTGCCCCAGCCCTCGGCATCAGGGACCTTTCTTGGGGGTGTGCTGAGGCTGGACTGGCGTGTGTGCTGCTCTCAGGTTGGCTGTGCCACTGCAAGGGCCATGGCTCAGCCACAGGCCAGAGGTGAGAGCACCAGCAGCTCCCAGAGGGTAGGAGCCACACTGCCTCTGAGCTGAACCTGGCTGCAGACAGGCAAACCACATGCTCACAGCCCTGACACCAGTCGTCCATTAGACAGGGAGATGTCACTTTCTGGTTCTAGGTGACAGGATGGGAGTGGCAGGTCATAATTACCTCCTCTCCAGGCATAAGTGATTTTTTTAAATTGCAAGTATGCACCAGCTTCAAGACTTCAGGAAATTGCTGAAGCTGTGAAGGGTTGGGCGAGGAGCTGGGCTGTGACTCATGCACCAGCAGGCAGGGAGCCTCTCCCTTTGGTGGAGCTGGCAGCCTGCCTGCTTTTAATGGTAGGTTAGAATTGTTTATTTTTATTTTTTTTTGTCCTGACAGAGGATCCCAGCACCTTTTTGTGCAAGTCAGCTAAAATTTATGATGCAGAACTGCAGGAGTAGTGCATGGACATGTCATATCTCCTTGTTCCCTCCAAGAAGCATGGGAGAAGCCCCATAAGGCCAAAGTTTCCCTGTCATGACTAACTAATACACACTGCATCATCTTGGCAGAGATTGGTGGGTTCAATGGGTGATCCAGGTGCCTCCCTGTCTCCCTGTCCTTCCCACCCCCACAGCCATGGTGGCAGTGCTGCCCTTCCAGTGTCAAGGAAGGGATGTGGGCAGTGTGCAGGTGCTGGATCACATGCACTGAGATCAGTCATCCGTTCTCCTGAGCAAGTGCAGGATATTTGTTTTCTGTCCTGTTGAGCAACAAGGGCTAGGTTATCAGAGCTTTCTATTGTTGCCTTAAGAGACCGAGAAAAAGACTCTAGGCCAATTTAGTGTATAAGATAAGATAAAGAGAATGGGTCCTTTAATTAGCCCTCAGGCTAGGGTAATACACATAGTGTGAATGCACCCAGACAGTTGTTCTATGATTTTATAAGATCCATCCAATCCCAGATCTGCCCACCCCCCGGTTCTGCCCAGTTCTGCCCCCCTGACATGCCCCTTCAGGAATTAGATCTGGAGGCATCTGGGACCCCTTCTACCTCATCTTCATCTTCTTCACAGCACGTACAGTCCTTGGAGCTCCTCCAAAGTTCTGGGCTTGAAGGTCGCTGTGTCTGTGTGATATCTTCTGGTCCAGGCCTTAAGGTGTTTTTCTGCAATTCTACCTTGAAAAGAAGACTAAACACACTGACAGAATTTAGAGGGATTGATATGAAATGGGGTAATAGGGTTGGGTATGTGTAAACATTATGCTACAGGGTAAGGGAGATAATACAGCTACATTCAAATCCACATTTACTACACAACTACTTGTAAAATCTACAAAAGCTAAAAAAGTCCAAAAAGCTCTGAACCATCACTATAAAGGCCTTCAGTTACTTTCTTACTTCCATTAAGAGCATGAATAAGTTGCCAGTCATTTTGCAGTGCTCCTCAAATCAAGGAAAGTAATTTTATGAATAACAGAATTGAGAGGAAAAGGTTGCTCTGTTTGAGATATTTGGCTCCAAATAAAACTTGATTTTTTCCTCTCAACAAATTTAGAAAAAAGTAATTTATTCTCATATGAGAAGATTCCTTATGTTTTCAACAGTTTCCAGTGGTCTGTGTTTATATGGTAAGATTGAAGATTACTTGGCTGAACTTTTGAAGAGTATATAAAGCTTCCATTTACATCTTGTAGACAGTTAAATCCCTGGAACTGAACAAGGCTTCCCACTGGCCTCAGGAACAGCCACGGGGGGTATTCCATTGCAGACCCTGGATTTTGTTTTAATCATAGAATCATAGAATGGTTTGGGTTGGAAGGGACCTTAAATATCATCTAGTTCCAAATCCTCTGCCATTGGCAGGGACACCTTTCATTAGACTAGGTTGCTCAAAGCTGCATCCAGCCTTGCCTTGAACACTCCCAGGGATGGGGCATTCAACAGCTTGTCTGGGCAACCTCTTCAGTGCCTCATCACTCTCATAGTAAAGAATTTCTTCGTAACATCTAATCTAAATCTACTCTGTTCTGTGGGAATACTTGTCCTTACATAGAAAGACCAAATCAAATTATAACATTAAAAAGTGAGTTTTAATACTGAACATTACCAGAGTTGTTAATGGTATGATTTTATTTAAGTATATCAGTTTTTCACACTCTTTTTTTGAACCTCCACACCTTCCTTCAGGTACTTGATCAGGCCATTAGTGAAAGTTACAGATACATCCAGGAAATTAAAAATTATGCTGTATGTCTCATGTGTTTTATCCTTGGCCTCTTACAGCTTAATTTTTCAGTGAAGATGTGTGTTATTTGCTTCAGTATGTTGTGTTGGAAGAAATCTGACTTGAGGCAGTTTCAAAAGTACATGATGTTTCTTCTTTCATGCCATCATATCACACATAGCAAAATCTCGTCAGCCAGACTTAGAAGTTGGAGACTGACTTTAATTAGCATGTAATGCCCAGATTTTTCTGGAGATACTGCCATATGCAGCCTGGGATCTTCATTTTGCAGCTCTATCACTTCATGTATTTCTAGTCACTAGGCTGTGTTTTAGGTAAATGCTCTTGATTTGTGTTTTCATTTTCTTCTTTACATGCCTTTCACCCAGGAAAAAGAAACACTGATGTTTTAGAACTCTATCCCAGTTATACTCCCTATATATAGAAATAGTTTGTGTCTATAGAGTGAAGGCTGCTCTTATTTCAGTAGGAGTTGCATGCCAGATTGGAACTAGCAATCTAATTTACAGATCTACATTATGCTTTGCAGATGCATTTATTTCAAAGTAAAGCAAATTCAAATAAAAAGTTATACCAAAGTATCAAACTAGGTGGTTTTTTTTTTAATCTCAGACTGCCCTGAACCTTTAGTACATATGGACTACAAGCAATTTTGGTTAAGAAGTGTCTGAAAATGGAATTTAAGAAATAGCAAAAATAATAACTGTAAGATTTACAATTAAATGTTACCTATAGATACTTCATTAAGAACAGTGGCTGCTGATATTCAGAAAACAGACCAGCTCATCTTACTTTCTAAAGAAAAAAGATGAAGTATGGAGGACAGAAAAAGATTAATGTCATATCTGTATGTTTTTTGTAAAAATGTGTGCACTCTTTTTTAAGTTTTATTTTTGTATTCTCACAACTTTTATAATAGAGAGGTAATTTTGCTTTAAGCATTTACAGAAGGAATTCCAGCAGGTGTACTGTGTGCTTGTGTAACTAGATAATAGCATTCAATGAGTAGCCCCAGTGGTGCCTATGTGGTGAAAAAGCATCTGTTCAGGAAGCCCTGCAATCTTAGTTCTCAAATAAAGCCATGTTTTTAAAGTTCTAGTCCCAGGTGTTAGGTCTGTTCTAGTAAACAAAGTGGATCCAGACCCTGCTCTCCAGCCCTGAGGGTAAGTGATACAGCATGGCTGATACCTGCATGGCTGAACTCTCCTTCTGTTCCCCAGACAGGGTGCGGCCCCTTGAGAGCAGTCCTAGGTCAGTGTTGTCCCTTGAATTGGGCCCGTGTATTGCCAGGGAGAGTGTGATCACAATGGGCTGTGGTCATACTATGGGAAGGACTAGTAACTAAAGGTTGTGGGCCCTTGATCTGCCTTCTGTACACTTTCAGCATAGACATGTCCAGTTATGTCTGGACTTCTGGGTGAGTTTCAGCAGCCATAAAAAATGTGAAAGACTGGTTAGGAGAAAATGGGGTGAACTGTGTTTAGGTTGGGCAGCAGCCTGACAACCAAGTAGGGCTGTAGTCTTTCAGGGTTTAAGACAAGAAAACTATTGAGCTTATTTGTAATGCTATACCCAGGCTTGCTGAGACCACATGCGGACAATTGTCTGCAAATTTCAGCACCACCTATCAAGAATTACAAGTATTAGCAATGCTGCATAGAGGGAAGGTGGTGATAGAGCACAAGAAAAATTATTTTGTCCTGTATTGTTAAAGAAATGCAAGGATCTGATTCAGAGGAGCCTTTGCTACTGGTTAGCTTTATGCAAAACTTTACCGGTGCCTGTAGTTTTAAGTTGCATACAGAATTAGAGAGTGAGGGAGGAGAAGATGGCTACTATTCCTGGACAAAAGAGAAAGAGAGGCTAACAGTGAATGTGGCATGGAAAGAGTGTAGGTACACTGAGTACTTCATGTGGGAGGGAGAGGAATAGATGCTGCAGCATGTTCCCAGAGGAAGTAGCAGTGTGAGAGCTCCATAAATGCTACATAATGTGAGAGAGGGTCACCAAGCTTTTCTTTTGAAATACTGCTATACTAACTCTGTATGCTTTCAGAATTACTAAGTGGATATTTTTCGGGGTGTGGTATACCAGGGAGCAAGCTATATTCCTGCCTTCTAAATAACTGTTCTGGTTTAGAACAAGCTGTTTCGACCTTACCCAGGATGGTTTGCTGTGTATGTAGAGTTAGTTGAACACTGAGCTCCTGGCTGGCAGTGCATATGGCATCCCTCTGATGTTAAAACATGTTGCAACTGATCAGGTACTGACATGAATACATTCCTTAAGGGGAGGGATAGTAATGCCTCAATTTGCTGAAACATGTTTAACACCCTTGGGGAATGACTGAGAAAGAAACTAAATATTACACAGTGTCAAGCCTTAAAATGCTAAGGGATATGTTTTAAATAAAGAGATTAAGTGGGTCTGCTAGTTTTGGCTTGCTGTTTTGTGACTTGTAATTTATTGTTACCCAGCTTTAACAATAAGAAAATGTGAGTTTGGTTGTGTTGCTTTTCCTTTCCACCCACCTCATTGTTAAGGAGTGTGGTTCTTGCTGTTTTCAGCAGTTTTTGTTACGTAGAAGAAACAAACTTGGCGTTAAGAATTGGCAATTTGGGAAAAAATAATCTACATTTCATATACTTAAAAATACTGACAAGCAGACATGCTTTTAATATTACTTGTCTGAGTATATTTCTAATGGGTTTAGAAATAGCAAGTTACCTCAGCTGCAGTTTATTTGAATGCACTCAGAAGAATTCTGTGATGGCACTTGGTAAAGGCACTATTAAAATAGTGCTGGAAGTGTGCCTGCAATTTTAACATCTTGTCTTGTGGTGGTGGTTAGCCTTAGTGGGTATTAGATGGAAGACTTCCAGTCAGTTGGGTTGATTAATTTCAGATCTGGACTTAAAATGATCCCTGTGTATGTTGTACTGGATCCTTCTGCTAAGTAGCAGCTGAATAACAGTTTCCTTTTTGCAGTAAGTAAGAAAAAAAAAAAGTTGGGATGAAATCAGAGCTTTTCTCTTGCCTAGGCTAAATGGGAAAAAAGTGAAAAGTAAAGCTTTGGATTGAAAGGCTATTTTTTTGTCCATGTATCATGTGTTTCTTACTCTTCAATCTGCAAAGACCAAGACATCTAAGGGTGTCATAAGTCTTTATCCAAAAGGGTATGGTGTCTGAGCAGCAGTGGCATATGTGCCCATGATAAATTTCACAGGGAGAGGTCTTGGTCTTCAGGCAATGCCTTGGCAAATTTGTGGCACATGGAGAAATGGTTGCTTCCAAAGCAGGATGGCACAAGGAACGTTTAGGAAATGACTTGAACTCATTGCAGTACCTCACCGTTCTTCCTTATTGGTAACTGTATTAATCCTACAGGAAGCCAGTGTATCAAGCAGTCTCTGCTGTGGTCTGGAGGGAATATTCTTAGGATACAGAACAGAAAAATAATTTGATTGGGTTTCTTCATTGTCTTTTTGGTTTTCAAACGCTCCGTTATTTATAATTATTTCTGTAGATTGCACAGTGTGGATTGAGGTTAACAACTATGAGCCTTGTTCCTATTTAAACTTTTTTATAAGTAAAAAATCGGTAAAGTTACACCCTTTCTGGTTTTGTAATGACAGAAACAGCTCTTAGTACAAAGAGAATGTAAAATCTGTTTTTAAAGCTAGTGAAAGGACTGACAGATCCTTTCTAATTTCATTCATGTGTGTACTGATCTTGCAACCTACATTGCAAACTTATTGCCAAGTTATGATTAGGGTTTGTTTTGCATGGCTAAAGCTGAACTCCACATTTAACTAATAGGTCTTTGATATTACAATGTCTCAATTGTGTTTTTATCTAAATCAATTGGTAGGGCAAGTTAGAGGTGAAGTTTTGCGGTGGTGACAAAGGTGGGACAGGAGGCTTCAGTAGGTTTATTAAACTCAGTGCTTATCAAATCAAAGGCATGCACAATAGAAGAAATTACCTGAATTAGCTGTGTATATTGTTAAGGGCTAAATTATTAAGTTATGGCATCTGAAGGCTTCTGGTTTCCTTTTTTTAGTGCAGTTAAAGCATTCATTAATTTTTAATTGGAATTCTTGATATAATATGTTGGGATGTCTGAAGAACAGATAGGAAATGTATCTGTAAATAGTGTGCCCTTGTTGCACCATCACTGGCCATACATTTTTCAGATTCATTAATTGTATCTGAAAATTTATGTGAAAAATTATGAAAAAAAACACAAAGGAGAGCTGAAGAGTTCAGATCACATGAGAATTTTATCAGCTCTTGAGTGAATAAAAAGGCATTATTGTTCATGTTTATAGTCCACCTTTATAGAAATGTTGAGTGAAATCTGTAGACACGTAAAATCAAGTGTGGTGCAGGCATTCCTGTCACACCAACACAAGAGAAGACAAAACCAGAAAGAGGATACAAGACATAATGATCACGCAAAATGCATTAACACAGTATGTCATTGAGGCTGAGGACTTGTGGAGCTTGAACTGTTTGCCACATACTTGAATGAACAATATGCAGAACTGTATGCAGGAACATGCTTTTTGGTTTATTGCAGTTGTAAGAATAAAAGTTTCCTATAATGATAGTTTTCAATTAGAAAACTTCAATTTTCTCTAAATTCTGAAGTGTTGCCATGATGACACTGCTCAGCTTCACTCACTGGTTTGATGCGTTGGGGTAATTTTTACATCACCGTCTCATGTGGTAGTTGAAGATGTTATCGTAACATTATGGTTGAGCAGTCATTTTAGTCTCACATTTGAAGTTACGTGAAATATTTTCCCTGTCTTGCCCCCCCTAAAAGATATTTTTAAAAAGTCCTAAAATATTTATGTAAATTAATTCAAATAGTCTGTGGCAGGTGGCCAAGACAGAGGGTTTCGTGGAACACTTTGCACTTGTTTTCACCATTAAACTTCCAGTCAAGTGTTGAATGATGAGCTATTAGGGA
Source organism: Pyrocephalus nanus (assembly GCA_038380795.1). Taxonomy (NCBI): domain Eukaryota; kingdom Metazoa; phylum Chordata; class Aves; order Passeriformes; family Tyrannidae; genus Pyrocephalus; species Pyrocephalus nanus. Next base: position 25,198,441 of record CM076260.1, on the reverse strand, counting down.
GAACCTAATTACTGTAGTAAAATTTTGGTAGCCTTTCTGAATTTGTTTTGTATTAATTGAATGAGAACATCTTCAAGAAGTCCTAAACAAAACTGCAGTAATCATTGTTATAAAATCTGTGAGATCTAGTTTGGCAATTCTGAGTTTAAAATGTACAGTATTGCTTTACTTTTCTGTGAGTGTCAGTCTCAAGTCGTGTGTTTAGTGAGGAAGCACACTTCCTGCAACACAGGGTTGCAGTTACCTAAACTTTTACTTGATAAAATGAGTGGATTTGGCTGGCTCTGAAGGAACTCGTAGATTCTGGATAGCTTGCTAGATAGGTTCCACTGGATGTAATGGCTAGATTTCCACTGACTGTAGTGAAATACGTATAGACACTGGCATATAGACACCGAAATTTCAGTGTCTGGATATGAAGCTGAATCTCACCATTTGTTACTTTCCTCACCCTCATATCTACATGTAATAGAGACCTTGTGATCTTGAGGAAGTATAAAAGCTGGAGGTTCTCAAGGCTTTCATTGTTATTTCTTGTCCTGTCTGCGTGAATCTGTTAAAAAGAACCAAACCCATTCTTAATAAAAGTGACAGTGTATAGTTACATATCCTGTGAATGTGCAAGGCTGATTACTTATCATCAGACCTGTCCTGTGCATCACTCTTTGCAAACCTCCTTTTCTGGACAACTTCACTTAATAGTGTTGAACCGTTGTTTGGAAGTCCTGCTTGTCTTTTGAGTGACTATTTCCTCTGAAGGACAGCTGCACCCCGTTCTTCTTCATTTAGGTGCTACATCACACTCAGGTCCATGATATATCTTTCATGTTTAGTTTTCTAGCTTTTCTACTGAAATTTTGTTTGTGAGTATTGAGCAAAACTATCCATCTAGCAGACCCATGAGCCCCTGGACCAGTGCCAAAGAGCTTGAGGCAAAAAAGGTCATCTGGTTCAGACATCTGGACATCTGGTTCAAAACTTACTTTTGCCAGTTGCAGACACTGGCATGGAAATTAGTGTTCACATTTGTGCCAAGGTCTGAGACTGAAAGTTCTTTCCTTAACATATGTCAAATAAGAAAATTAAGCTAGAAAAACTCCTCATGTGGTTGTTTTATATGCAGATCCTTCTGAGACAAATCCATAGCTTTGTAAAGAATCCAGAGCTTCTGAGAGGGGGGAAGCCTAGGATTTAATGATTCAGGATGGGGTTTTTGAAACCAGGGAACCTGCTACAGAACCTTATGCTGTGTGTATACATTGTGGGCCTTGATTCTGATGATAAAGGAGATCTGTTCCTCCTTAATGCTACACAGTCATACCTCCTTGCTATTTTTGAGCAGAAACTTTCCTCTTCTCTCTAAGTGATCAGACTATCCCTGAAAAAAGATCAGGAAAATGTGGTAGGCGTGTGTATTAGGAAAGGGTACTTCCAACACTAAAATTAGATCTCATGGTCATGACAGTGTACAGAGCACTGCATATGCAAACATGAGGCATCCATAGAAATGTGTGGGGGCACAAAAACAGTATGTGTTAGTTGAAGTCTAGCAGGCATTCTCATTGTGTTGCTGTCTCAGTCTTTCTGAAGCAGGATCTTTGGCAAACTCTTTTGAACAAGACTTTATGTGAACATTTCGTGTTTTCTGATTCCTTTCTTTGTAATGTTCTTCAGTTAACCAAAATCTTTAGAACAGGTGGTCATATATTTCTTGTGCTCTTTCCTGAAATACATGTTGAATCCTATCTGTTTCAGAAGTCTCTCTTGCCTTTTTTCAAATTTTATTCTATGACTGTGTATTCTGGCATGATCTTTAATTTGTTCCAGTAGTCTTCCCATCCCTGAAAAATGCATGAGTCTTTCTGGCACAAAGTACTTGTTTAATTTTATAAGCATTTTCTAATTACATCAGTGGAAAAGCTAACTGGACTATAGTGACGTGATACACTTCACTCTGCATCTTCAGTCATATTTTCTTTGAGAGTTCTGCTGGAAACTCACAATGTTGGTATTTCTGCTAAATATAAGCTAAGAATGAAATACCCTTTAATATCAGGTATTAGGCAGTGTGCAGACTTTTGACTGAAAGAGAGCTTTGCTGATTAAACAGCTTAGATGGTTCATGTAAATAACTTCAGGCTTGTCAGCCTTCTGAACCCAGTAACAGTATTTTCATGTGGAATATTACTCTGATGTGTATATATATCCTTTAGTAAAGTTAAACAATGTTGTAACTTGGGCAACTGTCATCCCAGAACAGTGAGGAGAAGGATGTGATTTCTTCATCCTTGACTGGGAAAATTAAGGTTGAGTTAAACATCTTTTTACATTTTGAGATATCAAATCCCTGTCAAATCTAATCTTTTGTTTATTGGGCAAATACTGTAGCTGCTAGTTTGGATCTTGAACTGTTTTGCTAGGTATTAAGCTCTGGCAATGAGAAAATCTACATGTACCTAACTTTATTTATTATGTACAACTCTTTGATTTCAAGAAGTTTTTTCAGAATAGAGAACTTGCATTTGATTCATGTAACTTGAATTTATAAACCCCTTAATTTCTTTATGCTGTTCTGCAGATATTGGTTACTTGCTTCTCTTCGTGGTGTTAGGCATTTGTTTTCTTGATCGTAATTTTGTCAGTTTCCTAATTCAGGTGGTATTAATCACACCTTTTTTTCCCCACACTTCTGATACAAATTGTGTCTAATTCCTAACACCTACACTAAGATCTAGAATGGCAGGCACTAGTCTTTTTATAAATGAAATGATTAATGACTCTCAATGTAGAAGCCAAACTCCTTGACTTAGGTGTGGCTGCAGCAGAAGCATCTTCTTTGCATGGAATGTTCCAACTCAACTAGTGTTTGGGATGTTTATGTGTGTGTTTTCATGGCAAGGCCCCAGCCTGCTGAAAAATCTTCCATAAGATGACTCACACTATTATGACAGAAGGTAGAGTCATTGAATGTTCCTTAAAGTGCATTTAATTTTATTTGTTCTTGATTACGCATAAACCCACTTAGTAGTGCTATGCAAATTGATATAAAATATATTTATAATACATGACAAATAGCTTCTATAAAATTCATGTGTTGTCTCTGTAGCCTTAAAAAATGAAAGTGTTTGCCATGATGGATGATGGTTTTAAATCTAGTGTTTACTTCAACTAATACAATTAAATAAATATGTATTAAAAAGATACTCATCACAACAGCAATTTCAACAGTTAGTAGTATTTCCATTTAGTGGACGGGTACCTTTGCAAGCTTACAGCACATAAAAATGACATTTTTTTTCTATTTTAAATCGACACTTCCCCCCCCCACTATTAAGCAGAAGGAAAAATGTGGCAGTCTGATTTCCTGAGCCATGTTTTTTGGATGCATTTTTCTTGAGCTAAAAAAGCCTTTTACTGAGCTCTGGGAGGAAAGCTCCATTTCCTGTGGCTTTGCAAGGTATCCCCTCTATTATTTGCTAAGAGGAAGGGGTGACCTGCAGAGGGGGTTTCCAAGCTCCAAGCAGCATGCACTTGCTGTGGCCAGTACCGGGTGCTTTAGCATTCAAGTCATAATGCATGTCTTTGCCCTTCCATAACCCATCAGTAGACTTGTTTTCAGTCAGCTGCGTGGCTTTCTGTCTACTTCCAAAAATCAAAGGCAAGCACTATTAAGGCAGACACAAATGCCATCCTCTGTTGTATTTTCTTGTAGATCAAGACTTTAGATAAATATAGACCAGTTAATCTAGGTCAGTATGCTATGTGCTAAGTGTATAATTAACTGAAAATAGCAGTATCGATTGCAGTTTTTCTGGGTTCTTAAGGAGAAAATGGAATAACCCTATTCTGGTAGGAGTTGCAGGGATGGGAAAGTATATTTAAAAAGTGGGGAGGCATCTCACAAAATGGCTTTTCTTCAGCTGGGGGCTGAAGCCACAGCACCAATGTAAAATGATGTATTATGCAAGAGCAGTAGTTTTTATTGATTTTGTTACCCATATCACAGTGAGAAAAATGTTACTTCTTCTTCATCTAAATGAAAGCTTTATTCTAAGGAGATTATTGTGTCAGTGTCTCTGCAGCTTGCAGCTTGTTTTCAGGGAATAGTCAAGGCCTTTACAACTTGTCCTTTCATGTTCTGAGAGTTGGCAGCGTAAAAGATTATTCTTGGGACATTTTTATCAAGCGTGAAACAAATTTAAAGAAGATGAGGGGAAAAAAAATAATCAAACCAGCAGTGTTACACTTACAGAAACCTGATTCTCTTTTCAAAACTGCTGTTAAAGCAGTTATTATTACTCATACCATCTCTATTATTATGGCTGAAACTGGAGTGCTCAGTTTTCTAACATTGCCATTTATTTTTCATTAATTTTCTGTGCTGCTAAGAGCAATGGTGATATTAGTTTCATTGCATTGTTTTCATTGCACTGAAATGTAGAGAAGAATAATGTGAGCTTGATCATGGTTCCACTAAGCATATTGGAAGTGGAAAGTCCCACTGCTTTAGGAGGATTATGTTCCATGGCTAAAGTTTTATTATTAATTAAATGTTCTTTCTAGACATAATGGGTTCTGTGTTACTGTCAGTCTTACAGACTTGTTTTCAAAAAAGCACAAGAAAACCAGTGATTCTAAATGGCTGAAAAGCAATAGATTTTTATTTACAGTGTCCTTGTTGTTAGTTCAAAGACAAGCTTGTATTGAGTTTCCCAAAGTTAATACCATTTTGTTATCAAGGGAATTTGGGGTGTTGCCAAATGAAATGTTATAATTAATTTTGAACAATGTGATATTTAACAGTTTTATTTCTATCTGTTGCAATTATTTAAAGTTTCTGCTAGGTAAAGCCAAGAAGATAGTTTTTCTAGAAACAAAAATGAGAAAATTAAAGAACCTAATTTTTCACTAAAAGTTGTATGCTGATTTCTTTTTCTTTTGGTGTTTTTTGAGTCTGGTTTTCAGTAGTATAGGATTTCAGTTGCAAAGGTTTCAGACCCTTGTGGCTCTGGTTAGCTTCAGTGGGATGATTTTTGCTTAGCATCTTTGAAAGTCCCTTCCTTTCTGGTGTTATCGCTAATAGAATTCCCAGTGCTGAAAGAGGCAGAGAGTAACACACTCTGCACTGAGAACTGCATGATCTAAAAGCCAAGTCCTACACAGCAAACTTAAAGGACAACAGTAGTTTTGGTCTGTTCAGCCTGGAGAGAGGAGACTGAGAATAGACCTCATTGCAGTTACAACTTCCTCGTGAGAGAAAGAGGAGGGGCAGCCACTGATCTTGTCTGTGGTGACAATGACAGGACCCAAGGGAATGGTCTGAAGTTGTGTCAGGGGAGTTTTAGGTTGGATATTAGGAAAAGGTTCTTCACCAAAGAGTGTTCGGGCACTGGAACAGTCTCCCCCGGTAAGTGGTCACAGCACCAAGCCTGACAGAGTTCAAGAAGCCTTTGGATGATACTCTCAGGCACATGGTGTGACTGTTGGGGATGGTCCTGTGCAGGGCCAGGAGTTAGACTTGATGATCCTTGTGGGTCCTTTCCAACTCAGCATACTCTGTGATTCTAAAGTTTTGCATTAATTTAAAACATTAAAGCAATGATGCTGATACAGGATTGGTACAGGATAATACTTATGGGCCTTAAAAATGTTTACAGTTAAGACTGGCTTAAGACAAGTATTCCATTAAAGCAAGCATGTTGTGGCTGGCAATAGTTTAGCAGGATGAAGGTGTGCATGTGTGAGTGCAAGGAGCTGAGAGTTTTCTCTAAGAGAATTGGCAGCAGTGTTTAACTGAAAGGAGGACTTTGATGCCTGCCATATGAAGACTTTTTTAAAGCTCCAAGGAATAGGTTAAAGTGATATTTTTTGTGACTAAACTTTGTTGCTGTGTGGGTTCTGACACCTGGTGAAGAATTTGATAAAGAATGACTAAAAACTTGTAAAAGCAGTAGAAATTAACTCCCTTATGTAAAAGAGAAATAAGAGTTCAACTCCCCCCCCTCCCCAAGGGCAGTGGAAAGGATGAGGTGTCATAATACAATGGCAGTGCACATGAATAAATATGCATAAGAAAATAGAGATGTATACAAGGGATGGATAGAAACTTTAGTTTGCAGTTTATAATGAAACCTCTGTTGCTGTGTCCATCCATGCTCTTGATTTGATTTACCAATACAGCAGTGATTTAAAACTGGTAAAGAGTTGTAACCAAGTGTTACTGTTCTTATTTGACAGGCCGGACCTGATAGACATGAATACCGTTGCTGTTCAAAGCAACCTTGCAAATTTAGAACATGCTTTTTTTGTAGCAGAAAAACTTGGTGTTGCCAGACTTCTGGATCCTGAAGGTAAGAGAGTTGCAGAGGGCTTTGTTGCAAAACCCCTAACATTAAAACAAAATTCGATCTGCCTGCAGGTTGTAGCGTATTTGCGGGCATTCTTACAACTATGTGATAAAGCGCTGTTCTGTCTTGCTCTTTTAGATGTCGATGTTTCCTCACCTGATGAGAAGTCAGTAATAACTTATGTGTCATCACTTTATGATGCATTTCCCAAAGTACCAGAAGGTGGTGAAGGCATCAGTGCAAATGTAAGTAGGAGAAAAATACTTGTGCTTCATTAATAAAATTCTGGATTTCAGATCCAGAATGTTAGCTGGATCTTCCATAGGACTGCTGTCACACTTTTCTTTGACATGATTTTTCTTGGTTGAGATTTGAGAGTCTTAGCTGTTTTGTGTTGTGGACATGAAAATATCTATGCAAAGAGCTTAACTAAAAACAATATATCTGAAGTTGGAGAAAGATCAAGTCGTAGTTTTTACTTTTCAGTCATGGACGTATACATTTTGCCTCTCTGATTCTTATCAATCTGAAGTTTACTAACCTAGAAAATACTGTGTTTTCAGTGGAATTATTTGGGACCAAAACCGAAGAATGAAATCATATATTTGAAAACGTAAAGTGATCTGTAATGAGCCAGTAAATATCATTTCAGAATTGCAGGATTTCAAAATCTCTTTTTATATTTGCGAAGGCCTCAGTCTTCAAATCTGAAGCAGAAGTGATGTCTCAGATGATTTTCATCTGCTTTGTAATCTGGGTTTTGCTTTGGCAGGATGTTGAAGTCAAATGGGTTGAATATCAGAATATGGTGAACTACCTCATGCAGTGGATCAGACACCATGTCACGATAATGTCTGACAGAACATTTCCCAACAATCCTGTGGAATTGAAGGTGAGATGTGATGGCTAAAACTTCTTGTTAGAGTTATGCTTTATGTTCCTGACTCAAAGCAAACTTGAACAAATGATGTGCTTATTGATTTATACAATTAAATCAACTCTAGAACAGTAATACTCCTTAATCTTTTCAAAGTACAATAAATACATTATTAACATATGGACAATCAAAAGCAAATCTTTCGTTTGGCACTGATCATTTTTTGCAGAACTGTGGTAGAACAGTATAAAGGTAAGCTTGTGAAGAATACTAGGAGAGGCTTTAGAGACGAAGGTTATATTAACTGTAAGTAAAAGCTGACTTTTTTTTTATGTTTCTGTAGGCACTTTATAATCAATATTTACAGTTTAAAGAAACAGAAATTCCACCAAAGGAGACAGATAAATCAAAAATTAAACGTCTATATAAACTTCTAGAGGTAAGTTTTAGCATACACTGAAATGTATAGAAGTTCCCTTTCTGTGGCTTAAAATAACAAATGCATATGAATTGTTAAGGTCTGGATAGAATTTGGACGCATCAAACTTTCTCAAGGCTACCATCCAAACGATATAGAAAAAGAATGGGGAAAGCTTATTATTGCCATGCTGGAAAGAGAGAAGACTCTTCGGCCTGAAGTGGAGAGGTACGCTAGTGAATGTTTGACAGGCTTGGTTTATATATTTTCCATTGTTTTAACCCATACTGAAATTTGTAAATACCTTCTTCCATGATAAATGCCAAATTATTTTACTAGATCAAGTAATTCTACTTTTGTTCAAGGCCTGAAGTTCTTTACCTGCTTCATAGAGGCAGGTCCAGACAGAAATAAATTCTGTGGTCTCAGATGGTCAAGATGAACAGTATCTGTACCTCAGATCATCAAAGCACTTACACACAAATATAACCACCTTCTTTGTAGAGTTACTCAGAGCTGGCTTTATATCAGGTCACTGTCTCATATAAGCACTATCCTCATCCTTTACATGAAATGTGTATTTCACTTGCTGCACAACATTGTGGGCTAGCATCTTGTTTAGAGGTTGAGTTAGTTGTACTCAAGTGCACACAAAATACTTAGATGTGCAAAATGCATAGTTGTCTTTCATGGTAGTAGGTAGGATGTGTGACACTGTTTTGTACATCACTAGTAACATACTAGCATACTAGGAAATTACTGAGCATAATTAAAATTTTGATGCAGTCTGAGAGCATTTTTCCTTTTTAATGGTATTTCTTCAGTTCTGTGGCAGATACAGGTGCTAGCCATTCCTTAATTGAGAAAAACCCTCTTTTCTTTAAGTTAAGTGCTTTTTGGGGCTTCTACGTATGGGTCTGGATTCATTCTGCTTAACTTTAAGCATCCAAAGGAGACACCTAAGATCTGAATCACTTTCTAGAGAATCTTGTCACTGACTTTCTGGTGACAAAAGGGTGACATTTCTCCTGGCTTAGGTACCTGAAAGTAGGTATGAAGAATCCAGACCGTTGTATAGGAATTCCTCAGAAAGCGACAGATTTCAGCCAGAGAAGATCCCAAAGACAGTCAAAGTTGATTAAATATGTGTCATGCTTACAAAAGCAAGAGCATGACTGAAACAGCAGATTCAGTGGGAGGTGTTGATTGACAGCACCCTACTATGGAACAAGTTCCTATAGAGGAATACAAGGTTGTCCCCTGCAATACAGAGGTTGCCCCCTTTATGCAGAGCGGAACACTGGAAAGCAGCAGCAAAAATACAGCCTGCTGGGTCTTGTAGGTTAATCTGTCCCAGGCTGCCAAAAGCAAAGTCTGGTTTCACCAATAGAAATTCTGTTCATGCTTGCAGAAAGCTGTATTATCTTTGTTGAGAAGATGTGTAAATGATGTTAGTTTATTTCTTTTTTATTCATATGGATAGAGCACAGGTAAACAAACATGAACCTAAACTCCTTCCCGTATTTCAGGAATGGTAAACATACTTAGAGTGACAGATCATACAGTGATAGTCACCACATGTGGTGGTCCCTGTACAATGAGAGAGAAAATTTCTTTAAGTGATTCTACCTTAATCAGCAAGTTAAAATTATCAGTTGTTCTGGACACAAGAACGTCATCCATATCTGTTGTATTGGTTATTAGTGCATCTAATTAATATGAGGTGTTGATACAGCTCCTGGACTGAAATTCGATAGTCATAAAAACGTGACCTCTAATATTGAAATTTGGTAAAGTAATAAAATTTTGCTGCAATCTGGTGAACATATGGGAAAGTATCAACACAGATAGACAATGTGTGGCCAGATTGGTGTATGGGATCGAACTTAATATGATGTCAGTGAGGAGAGTGCCAGACTGAGTTCTAGTTTGCAAAACTAGCTGAGTTTGGCATGCAGCAGGGGTGTGTCTGTGCCTTTGCTGTTCTCTTCTGTGTAAACAGTCACCTTGTGGGGTGGGTGTGGTTATTCAGGAATCCTAAAAGCAGGGGGTGAAATACTGAAAAAAATCACCCCTAACCCAGGTTCTGAGTTAAAATGTAAACGAAAGAGCAGTGATCAGATTTTTCTTACTTGTTTTGTGGTCAAACAGCAAGAAGCAATTGTCTGTGAATGAAGAAGAAGGTGAGGGGAATTTTTCAGGACAGAGTAGTGTGACAGGGCAGTTAGTAAACATGTGCTTGGTCAGTGGAGTAATGATGGTGGGTTGGATGGTGTACAGGTGTCTCAGAATATATTGTTATGAGCTGAATAACCGTGATACTCCCCCAGTTTTATTATGCAGTTCTGTTTGAAGAAAAAGGAGTCAGCCTTTGAGTGAGGATTTCTCACTTCACTTGTTTTTGAAACTTTTCACTGAGGAGTGAGAAACACTGCGAAGAGTTCTTTTAGTTCTTACTTGGCTTTATAGTTATTTAGTGACACTTAAATAAAATATTTGGCATGTCTGTTTCCTAGAGACGCCCTGATGTTGCTGCCTAGTCTGTACTTGCAGAGCTTTATTGCAAGGTAGAGAAGCCAAAAGCAAGGTAGCATACATAGCCCCAGGTACAATCCTTTGAAGAGCTGGCAGAATATTAATTGCTGGGTTTTGAATGTGCGCACTCAAGCCTATTTAAAGGAGGAGTGCTAGGTGTTTCAAAAGCCAGTAGTGGAACTACATCCCTAGAAGCTGTACATTTTGTAGGAGTTTTATCTTTTCATTTTCCAGCAAATGTAAACAGCCAGAAGGACTGTGGTCTGGATGTAAAAATGAATAGCAGTAGTTATAGCTATCATAGCAGCGATTCACTGTTTAGCAACAGTACTAGTACTCGAACCAGCGTTGATTCTAACGAGAATTTCCTTTCTGTTAATTGTGGTCCCACGCTGATTAAATCTTGTATAAGCTTTGGTAATGGCACCTTAGAAGGGAACAGGTAACTTGGCATATGTATTTGTGCTTTATGTTAGATGCTGTTGATTCATTTGTTTGTTTTTGGATTTTTTACAAGATGATCGGTAAATACAAATAATACTTACTGATTTTTCCGAAAAACTTTGGCATCACCTAGGTTGGAAATGTTGCAGCAAATTGCAAACAGAATTCAGCGGGACAGTCGGAGCTGTGAAGATAAACTGATACTTGTCCGGAACGCTCTGCAGTCTGTAAGTCAGTCAGTGATTTTACTTGTCTGTATTCGTGAAGCAGTAGAATGGCTACTTAAAAAAAACCCTTAAGGATTTTTGAGTGCAACCTTAATAGCTGCTACTTTTATTGTTATTATACTGTTAATATAGCATTTCTTCAAGAAAATACCACAAATTGCCTAGAGTGAGTTGTGTTACCTTCTCTTTTTGTCAATAGATAAAATCCTTCATTATTGTTTCGAGATAAGAATAAGTCTTTATTAAAAAAAAAAAATTAGGAATTCTTACAGCTGATTTCCCTTTGGTTTAGCTGCAAGGCTTAATGACTTTCTCTTATTCTATTAAGGACACCAAGCGATTAGAGTCAGGGCTCCAGTTCCAACATGAAGCAGAGATAGCTGGCTATATTCTTGAATCTGAGAACCTTCTCCGTCAGCAAGTGGTTGATGCCCAAATTCTTATTGATGGAAAATACTATCAAGCAGACCAGCTTGTTCAAAGGTACTTTGCAGTGTGTTTACGTAAACAAGTAAATGTCCCAAGTGTGGATACCCCTTACAGACAAGATTTTCTGTTCTTTATATCTGTTGATAAACTTATCAATCTGTCACTGGGCACCCAAATGTCAGGTAATTTGTTGGGTATGTTGCCTACAAATATTAAAGACAAGAGGAGCTGTTTGTACTCATTTGTGAAAATGAAGTAATTCCCCTGAACATGTCTTAATGTTTAATGTTTACTAGATATCTGTGTGTAAAGAGGTTAGCTTGTTTTGTTGCACCTAAAATGTGTTTAGAATTCACTAACTTTGATTTTTTTTTAAATGGAGGCAAGATTTTAGGTGATAGGTGTAGGTTTATTAAGAGGTAATAAGTGGAGTAACATGAAGTTACATGTGGCAGTGTGTAGAGTCTTGGCAGAAAAAAGGGATTTAAACAGCATAATTCAGTTTTATGAAAAAGAGACTCTAAAGTGTTTTCAGGATCTGTCCTGGACTGGTTGAGATCAAGCACATAGCTCCTTGGCAGTGAACTGCAAGTGTTTGATCTACTGCAACATGTAGTATCTTGTAAGATTTCTGGTTTGCTGATTGTTCACTGGAATTGTGTATAGTGCGTGTTAGTGCCCATACTATGCTGGTTTTTTTAGTCATTGCCAGATTTCTTCATCTGTTATCTATATAGAAGTATAAGCTGACATATCCTGTACTGTCTGATAAAAGAGCTTTTTATAAATATTTAAGTGTGACTAAAGTGTAAGAGATCATGTGAATTCAAATCACTGTTCAAATCAGGTCAGCATGATAAACCTTAATCATAAGCATTCATTGAAATTATTTTTATTTATTTTTTCTTATTTTATTTTTATAGAGTTGCAAAACTTCGTGATGAACTGATGGCCTTACGGACTGAATGTTCTTCTGTGTACAACAAGGGGCATGCACTGACCACAGAGCAGACAAAGCTTATGATATCTGGAATAACCGAAAGCCTAAACTCAGGATTTACAACTAACCTAACCCCTGAATTAAATGCTGCTATGACTCAAGGTTTAACACCTCCTTTGACTTCTTCCAGCTTGACATCTGGCCTTTCATCAGGTCTTACATCCAGACTGACACCAACCATCACTCCCACTTACCCACCAGGCATCCCACCACGGTTAGTCCAGAGCTATGTGACAGGAGTAGACAGTGGGACTCTACAAACACTTAAACTGATGCAAATCAGAAAACCTCTTATGAAATCAGCTTTTGTGGATCAGAATTTAACAGAAGAAGAGGTGAACATGAAATTTGTCCAGGACCTATTGAGCTGGGTGGAAGAAATGCAGGTACCCATCTTTATGGAAACAGTCCACTTTTGATTATTATGTTTACTTCTTGTAGGACATGGCTAATTTTTAACTCCTCTTTGTAAGGTGCAACTTGATCGAACAGAATGGGGTTCAGATTTGCCAAGTGTTGAAAGCCATTTGGAAAATCACAAAAATGTCCACAAAGCTATTGAGGAATTTGAATCCAGCCTTAAAGAAGCCAAAATGAGTGAGGTACTGCACCATATTCTTTATTTCATTGGTTAATTTCTCACTGGGTGACCCATAAACTAATGTTGAATTTTAAAACTGTTTGGGTTTCACACTCTTACTTCTGATCTCTGGATGACTTTTGATGAAATCAGGAGATATAATGGTTTAACATATCTAACCTTTTTTTGTCTTTTGATCTTATATACCAAATACAGATCCAAATGACCGCTCCTCTTAAACTCAGTTATGTGGAAAAACTGCACAAACTGGAGAGTCAGTATTCAAAGCTCTTGGTAAGTTCATCATTCCTCTTCCATGTTCATCTTTTCAGTGTGCATAATCTCTGCATAATCTAATCATAAGGGGTGAACTTTAAATTCTGATTCTTGTAAATATTTTTCTTTTCTTTTTATTAAAGAATACATCGAGAAATCAGGAAAGGCACTTAGATACTCTTCACAATTTTGTATCTCGTGCTACTAGAGAACTGATATGGTTGAATGAAAAAGAAGAGGAAGAGGTTGCGTATGACTGGAGTGAGAGAAACTCCAATATAACAAGAAAAAAGGAATATCATGCAGTATGTATTTTTAGTATAATCCAGAGAGAATAATTAAGTAATCTTTGATAATTTAAGAAATTTCTAATACTTTTTTTCCTTTGTCTGGAAAAAGGAATTAATGAGAGAACTTGATGAAAAAGAAGAAGTTATAAAATCAGTACAAGAAATAGCTGAACAACTGCTTCTTGAAAATCACCCGGCCAGGCTAACCATTGAGGTAAGTTAGTAAAAACAGCACAGAAACAGGAGAAGTTTTGGGATTTACCAGAGCTTAATTTTGGGGAAAAGAAGGGAAGTACTAACTTAGAGGAAATTAAATAAGACTCTAAATAAAAGGGCCTTTTTTTCTTTCTTCTTCAGCATCTCTGTCGTATCTATATTCCAGTTTCCAAAAAATAAAAACACTTTTATAAGATTATGGTTACATCTTGGATTGCTTAGATGAAATCCCCCTAAACTATAAAATTAAAATTTTCAGAGGTGGTCTGTACAGATGTTTCTGGTTATGCATGCAGCTTCTAGTGTTATTGATACAAATTGCATTGGCAGGCTGAGGGCACAGAACAGTCCTTATGCGGTTTCTTTCCTGTTGGATTGAATGAAGTTTCAGTAAGAGCTTTTCTAGTAATTTACTCTATCTGCAGGTTCCTATTATGATTTAGGGTTGGTTTCATAACTTATTTGTCAGTCAATTATGAAACCTGTTTGGATGTTAAAAGTCTGACCAGTGGTGTGATTTACTTCAGGCTTGAATCAAGCTCTGTGTTACACATACAGAAAATTTACTATAGCTGTTGTAGGGTTTCTAAAGGAGAATGTAAAATGTTTTTCCTTGTAGATCTTCAAGAAAAGAGTAGATACAGACAGTAAGTGGTAAACATTGAAACAGTGAATAGCTGATTTATTATATAAGAATAAAAAAAGTCAGAAAGAATGGTTTTTTATTGTTCTTCAGCTCAGTGAGTTCACATCTGCCTAAACTGGAAACTTGAAGAAAACTCCTCCCTTCCTTCCGTCTCTCAGTAATAAATGACTTTTTATGTAATGTGGGGATTTCTATTCCTTAACAGTATATGCTGTTCTAATGGTTTCTTATCAGTGGAATATACTAATATATTAAAGATGCATATTATGAAACCAGGCCACCACAGTGACGATGACTGTGCAGGTTATTCCGTCTCCAGTAATGCTACGCTGGGATATTTATAAAAAATAATAATTAAAAAATCCCTTTTTACAGAAGAACCTATGCATTAATGCATCACTTTGAAAGTCCTTGAAGCCAATGGAAAAGCTGTTTTGAATTCCCTGAGAATCGGAATTGAAAATCCGAAACCTGTGGCTGATTTCCCGGGGGCGAGAGCGCCCCCTGCTGGGGAAGGCGCTTTAAATTCCTGTGCGACCGTCATTAAATTATTAATGGCGAGCCCTGATTATTTCTTTTTTAATTGTGTAGTCAGTGGTACTTTAATATCCGATATATGTATAGGAAAGAATGCATGTATTTTTATTGAGTAAATAGAGATACAGAATTGTAGATGAGCTTAGACTGGAGGAACCTTTGGAGTTGTACTCCAGCTCTTGTTTGAAGCAGTGTCAGGGATTTGTTTGGCCCAATTCTGACCAAGTCAGAGGATAGTGATTTCACAGCCCCGCTGAACAAGTTTTCTTATGTTTGACTATGCTTTAGTGACAGGGTTTTTTTTCCTCACATCTAATTGGAATTTTCCTTCCTTGAAGCTTGCTTTTCCAGGGCAAGGAGATCAGGTTTAGCTTCTTTTGTTTGCTATGTTGCTTTCATGTTTGCTAAAGGTATTCAAGTTTTAATTTCCATTTTTAAAATATATCTCTCTTCCTTAAAGGCCTATAGAGCTGCAATGCAGACCCAATGGAGCTGGATTCTCCAGCTCTGTCACTGTGTTGAACAACACCTGAGAGAAAATGCTGCATATTTTGAGGTAAGAAAGTAAATCAATAAAAATGTGAAATATATATATATATATATATATATAAATAATATATATATATGTATCCTTGGTGGTTTTTCCAGGACTTCTCAAAAAGAAATAGAATGTGCAGTATTAATATTAAATGGAGCAGAGAACACCCTGACAGCAGACACGTCCAATGAAACACCCATCTGTGTGTCTGATTATCACCCATTCATATACTCAGCAAATGATGCCGAACTCAGTTACTGAGTTTTTGGTTTGTTAGTTTTTTTGCTTTTAAAAAATTACTTTTTGAAAACATTTAAATTATAAAGAATAATCTTTAGTGTTTTCTGGGTTAGATGACTGCAGATAAAAAGGGGGTGATGTTGGGGTGAGATTCCTTTGGACTGAGAAGGATGGATGCCCAAAGTGAGAGAAGGGCCACTGGAGAAGACAAAGCAATTGTTGCTCCTAGTGGTCAGGGTAACAAATGGGAATTCTGGATTTAAGCAATGAGGTTTAAGGGACAGAATGGGGTGAGGATTGTCACAGGACATTTCTCTTCCCAACTGTGCTTAACCAGGACCTATTTTGGGCGTGCAGATGCCCAAGCAGAAGTGCCAAATGTGACAGCTCGCTTCCCTCTCTACACAAAATGTTTATTCCTCTGCTCCCTGGATTTTGCAGCAGGTTTCCACACTTTGTCGATTCTTTATATATGAAAGTAATTGTAATTCCAAGGAAAGCTTGACTTCAGAAAATTTTTCAGTTTCAGGAACAGTAATTAAGTAAGGTTCAATAACTGCTCGATTAATTTTGCATGTAGATAGTACCAAGAATAACTTGTGTGTGCCTTCTTGAAGATTACATTTAGACATAAAGTCATGAATCTCTCTCAAGTGTGGTGCAGTGGTCACTTAAAGCAACTAGAAAGGCTTATTTTTAAGAAGTCAGCACTTGAAATAAACGCTGGTGTAGCTGATTGTATATTTTTTAGGTTGTTTAAAAGTAACCCTGGTATTTATCCTAGTTTTTCAGTGATGCCAAAGAAGCCATGGAATATTTGAAGAATTTGAAAGATACCATATACCGAAAATACAGTTGTGATAGATCAAGCAGTGTTCATAGGCTGGAAGACCTTGTCCAGGAGTCCATGGTAAGAATTCAAGGACCCTATTAACATGAGTTACAATGAAAGCAGAAATGTGTTGAATTATAGTTGGATATAAAATGTATTAAGATTATTAATTTAAAGTGAAGGAATAAGAGTTCATATTTCAGAACTTATAAGTAAGTAGTTGTATTTATCCATTTGCAAAGACTGTTTTTCACAACTTTAAAACACAGTATTATTTATTTTTTTATATTTACAGTACGAGATGTGGGAAACCAATGGCTACAGAAAGATACTTTGTTCTTGTAAAATGTATTACTTTTAAGATACACTGTAGAAGGAGTCAGGAAAAATAAAGTTTAACAGGATCAAAGAGGCAACACTGAATTCTGGCCATCTCTTATGACGTATTCTTTTCTTAACTGTTCTAGGAAGAAAAAGAACAACTCTTGCAGTATAAGAGCACAGTAGCAGGCCTTGTGGGGAGAGCAAAGGCAATAATTCAGCTGAAGCCAAGAAACCCCGACTGTGTACTCAAAACATCCATCCCGATTAAAGCCATCTGTGACTATAGACAAATTGAGGTTAGAAACTTGAATTTCTTCAAACCAATTACAGATGTGAGAATTTAGTTAAGGTTTTGTTAATTACCATGTTCCTGGAGAAAGCTAGGCTCTAAATTTCTTCCACCCTAGTAAACAAGAGCTAATCCCTGTGCTGGAACATTGGTTTTGTTGTTCTGTTGCTTATTTGTAGACACCATTTGCAGAAGTGCTTTGTACAATTATTTTGTAATGCTTGGCTCGTTAAATTATTCTGCTTTTCTGTTAATACTAGATAACTATTTACAAAGATGATGAGTGTGTGTTAGCAAACAACTCCCATCGTGCTAAATGGAAAGTCATTAGCCCAAGTGGTAATGAGGCCATGGTTCCATCTGTGTGCTTTACAGTTCCTCCACCAAACAAAGAAGCAATAGATACAGCCAACAGGTAGGGGCAAAACAAAACTGCCTATTTTATGTTAAAATTAATTTATATGAAGCTTGGGTTAAGAGAATATCTCATGCGAGTTTTTTGTGTTTGTTTTTGTTTTTTTTTTTCCTTTTTCATGTTACCCTGATCTAAATTTTTTTTTTTTTTTTCATATTTCAGGATTGAACAACAATTTCAGAATGTTCTGGCCCTTTGGCATGAGTCACATGTAAACATGAAGAGTGTGGTGTCCTGGCATTACCTGACAAATGAAATCGAAGCTGTTAGAGCTGGCAATGTTGCCTCGGTATGTGCTATGAGTAGGAAGGGCTCGTAACCATTTGCTGGGAAGTCATAGGATACACTTCCTGGAAATATATAATCAGTGATCTTTCTTATGGGATTAGCTGGCAGCAGTGGCCGTGCTGGTTACCAGTGTGCAATGTTCTGTCCTGATCTGAGCAATCTTTTCACAGCTAGGTTTGGGGAAGGAGCAGAGTGGTGGTGTCAGGAAAACTGCTTGCAGCCTGGTCTCCTGTTGTGAGCAGAGACCTCTTGAAAGCAATGAACACTAACTAAATTCTGCATTTTATGCTGCAAAGGTCTACCTTTCTGCATTTATGTTGAAGATATCTGGGGAGATAAGCTTCATTAGGGTAAGGTTTATCTTCCTGAAGATGGCCATTATTTCCTCATGCTTCAACTTCTGACTAACAGTGGAACAACTGTTAAGTAACATTTAGTCTTTCAAGCAGAAGACAGCTGAGCACTTATTCCTCCATAATGCATTTTTTCATTCTCATACATATCTGTAACTTGAAATGTTAAATAGCTAGTTAGGCCCAATCTGTCAGAAATGAAATAGTGATATAGATCAAATTACTGTTCTTTCTGGCTAAAACAGTGCGTGAGATCACAAACCATTGCCATAATATTTGCAGTACCCAAAACGGCATTTTCCCTCCTAATCGATCACTGTTACTGTTGGAAAGAGGAATCTGAGATAATTCTTGAGGTGTCCCTACTTGTATGACTCTTGCTGCTTGTTTGTTGCTGCTTGGTCATAGATGAAGTCGGATGTAGGGTTGTCTTAACATAGCCCATTACTGGAATTAAAGATGAAAAACGATTTTATGGTGAGTGTAAACTGTCAGCTCTCAAGTGGACTCCAGCTTAGGAACACTAAGCTTTCACAACTTCAATTCTTTGACCTCACCATCTTAGTAATTGGTCTTTATTGCTTTTTGATAAAAAGCTTTACTGGGAACTGTGTGAGTGATGGATCATTGCTGACTGTGCTTTGGGTTTATAATCTGTTGCAGATAAAGACGATGCTGCCAGGTGAACATCAGCAGGTTCTAAGCAATTTGCAGTCCCGCTTTGATGATTTTTTGGAAGATAGCCGGGAGTCCAAAATCTTTACAAGCTCTGATACAGCACAGCTGGAAAGGGAAGTTAATGTTTGCAAGCAATACTATCAAGAGCTTCTTAAGTCTGCAGAAAGAGGTAAAACTTAGTTCAGAGCACTAGAAAGATTCCCTCATGAAAGAGATTTTAGTTCTTAATCCTGAGATCTGTTTTATCATATTGATATTGTTCTCACCTCCGTTATTTTGAACAGAGAGTTGTTTTAACAATGTGCACAATTATATTGTACTGAAGCTCTAGTTTTTTAATTAAGTTTGTCTATATTAACCTATGGACAAAATATTGTTGTGTTACTTAATATATAGAGTACTACACAGATTTTACACCTAAGAATTTATTACGTGCTCACTAAACAGCTCACTGTTTAGTCCCACCTGTCTTGTTTTTGAATGCTGAAAATACAACTTGATTACTTTGTTGATTTCATAAGAGAATAAAAATTTTTTTCAAACTGTTAAGGCAAGAAAAGCATCCTAGGTATTTCTCTAGCTCTACAGAATGCTTGTAGTTACTGTTCTCTTAACACTCTTTTTGAGAATAGAAAGCTTAAAATGTCTTTTCTGATTTACTGTTGAGTAGCTAATGATTTCAAGAAATACAGGAGTGCAAAGCTGCTTACTTTATTAGCACAGTTCACTGCACTTCAGGAAAGATGTGTTACCCTGTGCACTGGAAAGAGAGAATTTAATGTACCTGATATCACTAATTGAGAGAATCAGTCACTGAGTTTAGCAAAATCTGCATAGGGGTGATGCCTGTGTCTGGGATGCATGGCCACGGACAAAAGTTTTTCATGAGTGAAGAGATCATCTAATAATAACAAAAATTAAGGG
Organism: Pyrocephalus nanus; assembly: GCA_038380795.1. Classification (NCBI taxonomy): domain Eukaryota; kingdom Metazoa; phylum Chordata; class Aves; order Passeriformes; family Tyrannidae; genus Pyrocephalus; species Pyrocephalus nanus. Next base: position 25,178,738 of record CM076260.1, on the reverse strand, counting down.
TTCCTAAAATCTTCCTTTAAGTCAAAATTCCAATGGAAACTGGTTTCATTTCAACCAGTCATAGAAGGACCTCACACGGAAATCACACAGAATATGCCAAGTTGGAAGAGACCCGTAAAGATCACTGAGTCCAACTCTTGTAGAATGATGACTTTATGAAGTGTTTCATGAGACAGTATGTTGAAAATGACATGATGACTTTGCTTGCTAACATGGGCCTTATTTCTTTCAACAGAGGAACAGGAAGAATCTATTTACAATCTGTACATCTCTGAAGTCAGGAATATCAGACTACGGCTAGAGACTTGTGAGGAGCGGTTAATACGGCAGATCCGAACACCAATGGAAAGGGATGATGTACATGAAAATGTGCTTAGGATTTCAGAGCAAGAGGTGGGCCTTTGAAAAAGACTGTTTTATCTAGGAAAAGAGCTTTATTTAAAAACAAATATACGCAGGCATTTTGAGTGTAGCCCTGAAGACTTACACTGCACCTTGTAAAGATGAGGCAAATATAATGCTTGCGTTTGTGAGAAGAAAGAAGCTGATAATTGATGACTCTGTTAGTTTCCCTATTATATATGTATATCTTTTTATTTTTTTTTTATGTTGTCCATATGAAACAAGCAAAGGGCATACCTGTACTGATAGTGATATGTAGAGTATATATCAGGTTGATGTAGGATGAAAGCACTGTCAATCACCTTTCATTTTACAGAAACTGAAGAAAGAACTGGATCGACTGAAGGATGACTTGGGAGCCATCACAGATAAATGTGAAGAGTTTTTTGGTCAAGCTGCTGGTTCACCTTCAGTCCCTACCCTGCGCTCTGAGCTCAATGTTGTTATACAAAACATGAATCAAGTTTATTCCATGTCTTCCATTTTCATAGATAAGTATGTACTATGGTATCTTCCATCACACCTTTTAGTTCACAGTTTTCTCTTCAAAATAAATTGAAGATATGAGTATGAATAATACTAATCTAGGAAAGGGGAGTTATTATTTTAACATTGTATAAAGGGGTGCCCCATGACATGAATAGACTGAAGAATACAAGTGTGTTGAATGTTGTTATTGATGGTTCAGTTAACAGGAGATTCCTGTTTTTCAGATTAAAAACTATAAATTTGGTCCTGACAAACACCCAAACAGCAGAATCATTAGTAAAACACTATGAAACTAAGTTGTGTGAAGAAGAGGCAGTAATGGCTGACAAAAACCATATTGAAAACCTGATGGGTACATTAAAGGTAAGAGTTGGCTGGTGCCTTCTCATGGGCAAATCAAAAAATAAGAGAAATTAATCTGTCTTGTAACACCTGACTCGGTTATGCTATACTGTATAGTGTATAAAAAATTGGCTTGTGTATTTAGTTTTAGTCTTTATTGGGGTTGACATCTCAGAAAAAACTTACTTTGGAGCCTTAGGAACTGGGTAGTTTGAAAGCATGTTCCTGCTGTTACGAAATGCTGTGAAGTGTCTGAACTTCCAACCGTGGCACTTGTTAATGCAGTAAGATTTTTTCTCTTCACAAGGTAGCATATACATAAGGTAACATAAACATAGAGTTATATTTATGTTATCTAAACATTACCACAATAGCAATCCTAGTATTGCTATAGTATACTAATCAGGGTTTCCTAGGAAGCTGGGCATATATCTTTGAGAAATGGAAAGATTGAACTTAAGCATTTTTTATTTGTTGCATATACCTCATTTTGATATTTCAAAATATGAGTAATGCTTTTTTTCCTGTTAGAATGATTGGCATCTACCTAATGATTTTTTTTAAAGCTGTAGTTTATAAGGTAATTGTGTTAAGTTGATGGCTTTGTTTTGATTTACATGTCTTAGGGATTGCTGTTACATGGAATTATTTTGCATTTTATAGCTATTAGTTGCTTCAGACCCATTCTTACACCATTTAAGTTGAGCAATCAGAAGTAAAATATTAATTAAAACATTGTTATTGATTAATTTATACATTTTACTCATATAAAGTACTTATTTATAAAATAGTGTCATAATTTATGAGTTATTTACAATTTCTCATTTCTCATATACTAGCAATGGAGATCGGAAGTAGATGAAAAAAGGCAAACATTCCATGCCTTAGAGGATGAACTGCAGAAGGCAAAGATGATCAGTGATCAGATGTTTAAAATGCACAAGGAACGTGATCTTGACTTTGACTGGCATAAAGAAAAGGTGGACCAGTTGGCCGAGAGGTGGCAAAATGTTCATTCTCAAATTGAAAATAGGTTTGTATAACCTTTTATTATAAATTGTCCATGTTCTATACTGGTTTTATTATTTTTGAGGAAAAACAATCAGAAATTCATGCTAAAATAAGTCTGAATAGTTTTCTGTGCTGGTTTTGAAATTTGCTAAGATAAATACCTGTTTTGTGCTGCTGACATCATTGCCTTACTTTTCCACAGGAAATGTCTGTGACTATTAAGCACCAAAAGATGAACAAAATTATTTACTTACAACTTACTGATACACAGTGGAGATAAATTGTCTTTTTACTTCTTCAAAAAAAACCAGACAGAAAAAGCCTGCAGAAGGGGCTGGCAGTCCTATGGAAATACCATCTGTTTCTTCATATAATTAGTTCTGACAGGCTAAACTGATAAACTGATTCATCAATTATGATTGGACTAATGTTAATTTGCTTTTAATGATTCAAGTGCTAAATCTGGAAGTCCTTAGCTTCCATTGACTTCTGTGATGATAATTTTGGTGCAATAACTTTTTAGTGAATTGCGGTTTGTTTTTTTTTTTATGTGTGTGCACAACCTCAATATCCACTTGAGATGCTGCTCTAAGTTCAAGCCTTAACTGTCAAGTTGATATTGAAAAATATTACTCAAATGCACACCTACGCAGATACAGCAGAACACACCTCCCTGGAGTTCTGGAGGCGATGTCCATACATGACACTCCAGGAAACACTTTTTCCTTCAGTCTCTACAGTTCTGTTTCCTGTATGTAAAGAAAGCAGAACTGTAGAGACTGAAGAACAAAATATAAGCAAGTTGAGGAAGTCTGTACTATACGGTCTGAATTTATTTTCTTTTAAATGTATTTCAGTTTATCATTATAGATAACCTGAACAAGAGCATTGAAGATAGTGCTGTTGATGTAAAAGTTCACAAAACAACCTGTCACATTTTTGTCCTTCTTTTCTAAGGGGTGAATATCCATTCAGGTGCAATACTGAAGTTTTTCACTTGCAATTAACTAATGTAATTGTGTCTGTTTAACATTGGTGGAAGTTAAATGGAAGATGGGAAAAAGCCAGCTCACTTAAAGCTAACTGCAGAATGACTAGCTTTAAATCCACCTCAGATTTTTCATCATTTTATATTTTAACATAATTTAAATGATTAAACAGTGGTTTTAAGAGGTACTGAAATTTCCTTATTTCCTCAGAGAGTAAGCATGAACCACATGCTTTCCTCACAGGACTCCATCCTGAATAGACTTTGCTGAAAAATGGCTGTTAAAGCATAGTGGCTTCTGGTGTAAATAAGACAGACTGTGGTAGTTGCAGCACAGAGCTGTAAACAGGCTGCTTTCTGCAAATGTTATCTCTGCTGCTTCCTACCAGCTTAACACTGATGATAATTGTACAGAAAATATGTACAAATGTTGGCTGCAGTTATCATGATCCTTTCTCTTTTTCATGGTTTTTAACTTTTAAACACGCTAAAATATGAAACCTGAGTAGTATCATTTCCTTTGCTTGCTCTTTTTGGTATCCTGAGAACAACACTAGAGCAATTCCAAGTATTCATTCCTAGTCAAACTGTAAAATATTGTGTAATAAGTATGTTTATCCTGCAGTGTTGAGTGGCCATATTTATATGGGCTTTTAAGTAGAATCTTAGAATATCCTGAGTTGGAAGGGACCAACAAGGATCAAGTGTAACTCCTGGCTCTGTGCAGAGCAACCGCCAGAATCACACCATGATACATGTGTAACAGCATAAGGATCATGAAGGAAGAACTGCCAGTATTTCCATCAGTATGAAAATGAATGAAAAAATACACAGAACTCTCTTTGCAGGTCAAAACTGTGATTTAAAAATGGACATACAGGATTGATTACTTTCGCGCATTAGCGAAAGGTCTTCAATTTTAGTGTAGTTCTGTTGTTTTGTGGAAGCACTGAGTGTATGGTGAACTGCTACTTAACTCCAGCACCGCACACTTCTTCTTGACCCATAGGTCACATCTGAAATACTCTCACTTCTTGTAACAGAATTGAATGCAGTTGCAGAGCCCTCCCTCTTCCTTGGTGTTTCCTGCACTCACTGAGTTTCAAGCAGATGAGCACACTAATAAGGGATATATGCAGAGTTTCTGCTGTAGTAGGATCTCTCCTGGATGTCCTTTATGACAAATAAAAAGGCTTCATGAAGCTGAGAGCCTTGGTGTTTGAGAAGTAAATTTGCTCTTTACTGAGATTCATTTTAGTATGTTGGAAGTGTTTTTTGTTTTTAATAATCATCTTCCCCCCCTTTACCTATCTTCTAAAATAAAATCAGGTTGCGTGACTTAGAAGGTATTAATAAATCTCTGAAGTATTATAAAGATACTTACAATTCTTTGGATACTTGGATTCAACAAGTGGAAGATACTCAGCGAAAGATTCAAGAAATACGTCCTGAAAATAGCAAAGCTTTGGCTAAACAGTTGAACCAACATAAGGTATGAAAGGGATGTCCATATGGGAAAGCACTGCTGTAATGACCAAAGAATTATAATATCAGTTTAACCCAGTGATGTCAGTCTTGTTTATTGTGAGGTGCTTGTATCCATCAGCCCCTAAGTAATCACAAGATTATATGGTTTCATCTTTATAATGCAGCCATGGATATATCACTGATGATTGTCATTTTATAGACTAGAATGTTTGGTCCTCAAATCTGCAAAGAAGATCAAAACCTTAAAAATTCTAGACTGTCCTTATCACATAATTTTATATTCATTACTGCTCTTAGTGTTTATGGATGTGGAAATGTTTTCATGGAAGCTTAACAGCTGCAAGAAGGAAATGCAACTTAAATAGGAGACAGAATAAAAAATTATATGCATGAAATGGTATATTTCTGATTTTGATTTAAGTTCACTTACCACCCATTAAACCTGGCGGGTTTTTTCACTTTTTTTGTACCTTAAATCTGATGAAGCCCAGGACATAGGCTTGAGCATAATTACTTGAACACACATGGATAGGAACATATTGGATGTTTGATAAACTAGAGGTTAGATAAACATCTACTTATGCTAGATGATATCAGATAAAGTAAAAATGTTAATTATAATAGTAATAAAAATAACTTTTTAAGATAAAAATGTAGATTCATATTTTACAGATGCTGGTTTCTGAGATTGAAATGAAACAGAGCAAAATAGATGAATGCCAGAAGTATTCAGAGCAATACTCAGCTGCTGTGAAGGTAACAAATAACATTACACTTGTAATCCTATTGTTTTAGTGTCAGTATCATGTGGGATGCCAATCATTTAGTGTATTTTCTCTTTTACAGGACTACGAGTTACAGACCATGACCTACAGAGCTATGGTTGACTCTCAACAAAAATCTCCAGTGAAGCGCCGAAGAATGCAAAGCTCATCAGACTTCATTATTCAAGAGGTAAATGGATTTCTTGTGACTGGAAAATGTGAGTCTTTGCTTAAAACAGCATAAAGATATGCACAAGAGTAGGTTTTTGGATTTATTAATGATTAAAGAGGATAACTCAAGCAAGATTATTTTTCTCTCTGTAGATACATGATATGATAAATATTCTCTTGGTCATTATGCTGTATTTAGGCAACAAGACTGTATATTGCAGTTGGTGAACAAAAGTCATCTAAATAATAAAAATCTATATGAGAATTTAATCTCAGTAAAACTATTTATTACTACCTCTGGGCTGGACCTTGATCACAGTAAACAGAGTCAGCTTTCATTTTAACTAAGGTAAAACTTAGCAGATCTGGATGTTTTGACAGATTCCAAGGCAAATCAGCTTCACTTGGGTGGGAAAGGTAAATCTATCTCCCTTATGACTGTAAGAGAGAGGAATAGTGTCCAGCACTGCTTGCCCCTCTTACAACCTGTTATTTGAGGGGAAAGAATGAAGTGAAAATATTGTCTTCTGTTTCTTCTCCTTATGGATCTCCTCATAGATCCTTAGGATTTATCTGTGCAAGTGGACCCTGTTGATGGCATTAAAATTTGGAATCAGAATTTTGAAATGACAATTGAGATAGGTTCTAGATTAGTGTTTATCACTTCTTTTGATGTCAATTGAAGTGTTTTCCTTTGTCACACCTTTCCCGCTCCTTTGTTTTTCTACAGTTCATGGATTTACGGACTCGTTATACTGCCTTAGTGACATTGATGACCCAATACATTAAGTTCGCAGGTGATTCTTTGAAAAGACTGGAAGAGGAAGAGGTAGGTCCTTCCCTGTCAGTCAACCAAGCAAAAAAAAAAAAAAAAAAATCTAGGCAAACAAACAGCAATAAACCTATTGGAATTATTCACAAAACCAAAATTTGTTACGTAGTGCACATTGTACAGGAATGTAGCACCGAACCATCCATACACATTGCCAGTTCCTCCAGCTAAAAGAATCGTATGATTAGCTGAATTCTGATGGAGATGCAATTACATACATTCAATTTTAATCCTTCAATGTATTAGGGCTTGATCTTCTGGATAAATGCAGACATTAAGATGAGGGCAAACTTACTGTGCAGGCACCACTGATATATAGGCCTCTTAATATTCCATAGTATGCATTCTGGTCCACTTAACAACATGTAAGGAAGTTCTTTTAGCAGAGAGGTATGATGCCCTCTTAATTTCTGAAATTTCTTTGACATTTTCAGATATTTTTTTCCTTTTGTCATTCTTGCCACATTGTTTCCTGGGGGTCAAATAGCATTTTATTTATGCTTGGTGTTGAATCTTATCAACAAGAGTAGATTGTTAGACTGACAAAGTACTCAAAATACATGTTTCCTGGAGAGACAATCTTCCAAATAATTGAGAAAAAATACTTTTAAATTCTTCACTATCTTTTGAAATACCATTTTTTGGAAGAGATTATATATAGCCATTCTTTAAGGACTACATTATTTTAGTATAAACTTTATAAATTGGATTGAATTTAAGAACACTATTGTATGGGTATAAATTTCAATGTTATTGTTACAGAAAAACCCAGAGTTCTATAATTCTGGCACTGGCTTTGTCTTTATTGGCTTTTCTTGCTATGAAATTACCTCTGAATCAACTGTAACTCTAACAGCATTACCTCTTTGTGCATCATCAAGTGGTGGAGCAAACTGATGGAAATATATAATATTTGTTGATAAATAGCCATAATAACTGAAGATTTAGTATGACTTATAATGCTAATGTCATCAAAGATAAAAACTCAAACAAAGAACAAGGATCAGGAAACCTGTGAATTTCAATAGGCTTCATGTTCTTCAAGAACAAATGGAATCTCTCAAAATGTTTTGAGTTTCAGTCTGCTCTGAGTCTCCAGGACTGATACTTTGGAAATCCAATACCCCTCATCTTTTCTCCTCGTCCACTCCCTGGCAGCCTTCTAAATCTTTGGTAGCTTCTTTGAAGATAACTTAAGTAGGTTTTCAGTCACAAAATAATATGATGGGTTTTTTCTTTGCAATCAGGTTAGCAAATCAGAAAAATAATAATCCTTTTCAAAGGAGGAATTATTTTTTTTTTTTCTTTTGGGATCAGACTTCTGAAGTCTATGATTGTTCCAAGATTTTCTTTCATGCTAGTCTTATCCTAACTCTCAGTACTGGCATTAAAAATGCATAGAATAAGGAAAAAATAAGTTGCTTTCCATGATATCTCAATTTAATCCATATGCTGTCATGCTCAGAGTTTACCAGAAGAGAGTGAACTCCAGCAGCCTGTGAAGTCAGCTGAAGTCTTTCAACGTTTGAATTGCGATGAAGCTGTTGAATTGAGAGAGGAAAATAAACCTAATGAAAGCATGATGGATGTGGAATATTTGCAAAAAGATAACTCTTCCAGTAAACCTGAACACATAGAAAATAAATTGGAAATTGACAGAAGAAAATTAAATGTAGACAGATATGATAAAGTCAAAACTGATAGAACATCAAAACAACTTTTAAATTTCAGTGGTCAAAAAAGTAGCAATAGTGGCAACAGAGACAATAAGCTACATAGAGAGCAAGAGAGTTTAATGGGTTTTGGTAATCAAAGTAAAGAAGAAAAAAATGGCAGAAAAGATTTTTTTGTTTCAGCTGAGATCTGTATGAGTGTGAATAATGGTCCTGGTGAAATGTTAAATGAGAAAATTGTTAATGGAGAGAGACGGAAAACAGAGGGAATATCAAAGAAGTTGCCTGGAGTGGAAATAATACACAAAACCATAAGAAGAAAGAATTCAAGTAAGGCAGGGAGTGATGTTTCAACAAAAGAAGAATGTGAGGTGCACTCAGAAACTAATTTTGAGCTAACAATGAAGAAAGCTGAAGTCATTCCAAAAGGTGGAAAGCATGCCCTGAGTATCAGCCCTCACAAACAGCAACATTTTTTACCTCTTTTTGAATGTCAGCATGAAGAACATTGCTTTACAGAAAGCAATAGCCACAATACTTTAAACTCTGAAGACAGAGAGTTTCAAGTGTGTTATGAAAAAGGTGATTCTCTTTTAGGTGCAAGGGATGCAACATCTTTAGATAAAGTTGCATCCTCTTTCAGAGAGCTGGCAGTGCACAGTGGAAGTGAAAAAACAAAGTTAAATTTGCAGTCTATGAGCAATCCAGATGTTTATTGTAATGTTGAAACAGATACTGTCAAAATGAAGAGAGAATCTCTGGATCAAAGTTACTTCCTAGCAGAAAATGAAATCCTAGAAAAATCAAATTTAAATTCAAATGAAGCCAAGAGTACAATGCAAGAAATTTCAACTGCTTCTTCAGGAAATATTTCAGGGAATCATTATGCAGAAAAAGTCTCTGAATCTTATCCATTAGATTTTGAAGTGTCACTGGTGCAGAACGATCGAAGTTTAGGTACAGAATTGTTAGGAAATACTGGTGATTTAAATGCAGGTTTTAGCCTCTCAGAAATTATTTCTGGAGAAGAGGATTATTTTCCATTGTCAGAACATGGATTAACAAAAAAGGTTTTGAGTCAAGATGAAAAATTAGGTGTGAAGAAAATATCAGAGGGCAACATATATGGTTTGGGCAACATAAATATCAGTGGGAAGAAGCAGAATGGTGAAGACAGGTTAGAACAGGGTCAGAAATGTAAAGATTTATTGCTAGTTGCAGAAATGGTCAGTAGAGATGAAGGTCATAGCACAAATGTACCCAGAAAAACCACTAAACTCCAGAAGACATTCTGGGAAAAATTAAGGGGAAAAACCTCATGTGAAAAAAAAGAAAGGCAAAAAAAAAGAGACAAAGATAATGAAGAGAAAAGAAGCACAACTGTTATTAAGGTACCAGGGTTTTTATGGAATGCAAATGAAACAGTTAATCTAATAATGATTCTAAATCAATCCAAATCAACATTTGAATCTCAAAATATGTCAAGTGATTTCAGGTTGATTGAACATAATTTAAACAATGAATATGCTAATTATGTATCAATTACTGTGTCTTTTGAGATGCTTAATTTTTAAAAATTCTTAGACATTTATTTTGATATTTATTTTGTGTTACTATTTGCCATCCTTTTCTCCACCCAGCTGATGCTCAGCCATGTTGATTAGCAAAAATGAAATCTAAGAAGATATAGTTTGTGACTGTATCTGTATTTTTAGTTCTTCTTTTTCAAGCATAATACACTTGTTTGTATGGGAGAATAAGAGATCTGATAACAAATCAATTTAAACATTTTGTTTCCATTTGAGGCTGTTCAAAATTTTGATGCAGAGAAATATGGAGAGGAACTGAGGAAGCTGCCTTTGCATTAGCCTTTTAGGAAATGTTTCATATATCATGAAAAATCAAGTAAATCTGGTAAATTTTGACTAACCCAACATTTTGTTTATTTGAAAATGTTGCTATAATTACCCTTTATGCCCTGTTTGTATGATCATAGGAATGTAGGTCTGTTCTTACTTAATGTTAGCTCACATTTGGTACCTTAACACCATAATAGTGCTAATGAAGACAAGGTATGTATAGCTTAAACCATATTATTACTGGTGATTGCACATGTTGCTTGTAAGACTTGCCCTGGATCTGCCAATATATGGAGATTACTAGCCAACTAGTTTTCACTAGGATTTCCTAATTGTCATGTTTATACTTCTGAGCCTACACTGCAGAACAGCTGTGCTCTTACCAGTCCCCTGGCAGCACCAGTTGAGGCACTGGGACTGTGGAACGCACTATGGATCAGAGATGTGCTGGGGTTTAGATACTTCTCTTTCCAGAGCTATTGCACTGTTTCTGTTCTTAGGGGGAAGTTCAGAACCTGTGTTATTTTTGCTTGCAAGCTTAAATCCTTCTTCCAGTTACTGCTGAACTGATCCAGAAATGGTAGACCACTTTTCTTCTTGGGGATTCTTGCACACTGTGTTTGGCTTACTGTTTGCTCTGCCTATTTGTTTGGTGAGCAGTTTGGCATTGCTTGCTGCTAGGAGGCCTCTGCCTGAAATGAGAGCCTTCAGGACCTCTTTGCTTTGTGGATGTCTTTGTCAAGGGTTTCATATTTGGCTAATGGTAACTTCCTGAAGCCTTCAAGAGAAGGTGATGGTGGTGGGAACTGCTCGTCCTGCTTTCTGGACATACCTTATATATGAGTAAGTATTTTCCCTTCTGCTTTTCTAAGAGCCTAAAATGTTTCCTATGTTGTATTACAAAAAGTACATTCCAACTTGTCTTACTCTTACAGATTTTAAAGAACAAGGAAGCGTCAGCACGTCAGGCGTATTCAGATCTAATAGCACAGCAAAGTAACACAGTTGATGAGAATAAAAAACTCATAGGAAAGGTAAAAGCACTTGAGGAGATGTTGGAGAACATGAAGAAGCAAAAAGTCAAAGTGGAACAGGAGCTCCCTAAAGTGAGGGAAGCTGCAGAAAAGGAGCGGAAGAAGCAGCAAAAGGACATGGAAGAAATCTGTCTTCAGAAGACCAAGGCTGAGCAAGAGGCAAAGCAGTGTCGTATAGATCTAGAGAGCATGGAGAAAGAGAAAGCAGATGCAGAGCAGGAACTGGAGTGTGTAAGGCAGTTCATTTTTCAGGCAGAGACTCAAAGAAGTATACTGGAGGAAAACCTCCGTGCTTTTCGAAATCAAATAGAAGAAAGTGCCTTTACCAGAAGAAACTTGGAAGAGCTTCTAAGAAGAAAAGATACTAATCTTCATGATTTAGAGAAACAAAAAAAAACCTTAATGCAAGAGCTGAAGAAAAAAACAGACGGAGAGGAGAAGCTTATGAAGCTTATCAAGCAAATGGAACAAGATCTTGAATTTCAAGGGAACCTATCAGAAATAAAGCTGCAAGAAAGAGAGAAAACTGAAGCTAGAAGGAAAGTTGTTGAAGGAAGATACTCTGTAACTAGAGAAACTTCCCTGACAAATTTCACATCTGGGCAAGGCAGCCAGTGTAGGACTGACTCTGAAATTACAAGTTTCCAGAAGAAATTAGAAGCCAAAAAAGTAGAAGAGCTTAAGCAGAAGATAGATGACTTAACCCTTGCTAACAAAAAAGCTGATAAAACTATTAAAGACCTGAAATATGAACTGAATGAAATTGAGCTTCAAAAATCATCAACAGAAGAAAAGTCTCGTTTATTAAAAGAAAAACTAGATAAAGTCAATAATGATCTTAAATGCCTAAAAATTAAGTTGGAGGAAAAAGACCAAGTAGAGCAGGGGTATTTGCAGCAGTTGAAAGAACTGGACAGGCAGCTACAGAGAGCCACAAGTAAAGCTGAAGAAGTGATGCAAGAAGCTATGGATCTTAAGAAAATTAAAATGAACTACCAGGAGGAGCTGAAGTCTGTTCAGCAAGAAAAGACAAAGCTAAAAAGAGAAGTAGAGGAGTTAACCAGATCACAGACAAAAACTGAAATCACTATCAAACATTTAAATTCACAGATCAGTTCTCTTCAAAAAGAGAAACTGGCAGCTGAACACAGAACACAGTCATGCAAAGGAGAAGCAGATAATCTTCAAGACCAATATAAGAAAATTAAAGAACAATTGCTTCAAAAAACAAAAGTAGAGAAAGAAAACCAACTGGAAATTCAGATGCTGAAGAATGAATTAGCCAAAAGCAATCAGGTGTCAGAAACATTGAAACGACAGATAGAGGACCTTAATAAATGGAATACTGATACAAAACTACAGATGAAGCAAATTCAATCTGAATCAGAGAAGATGGCTTTGGAAAAACAAAATATTCAGAGGAAAAATGAGGCATTAAAAGCCCTAGCAGATGGTTTCAAAGAGCAATTGCACACAACAAATGAACAATTGCACAAACAAACAATAATTGAGCAAGAATTCATTTGTAAAATCAGAGGCCTAGAAGTTGATCTAGCAAAAACAAAAGACCTAGCGAGTGAATATAAACAAAAATGTGATAAACAAAGTGCTTCCACCCTCACCATTAACCAGGAGGTTAAAAATTTAAATGCTCAAATGAATGCTCTAACCATGGAAAAGAGAGTGAGTGAGCAGAAGATCCAGCTACAACAAACTCATATACAAGACTTAAGTAGCAAGTTAAAAAAATTGCAGGATGAGCTCCATCAGAAGACTCTGGATGAACAGATGGCACGCAAGAAGATGATTCTGTTTCAGGAAGAATCCATTAAGTTTAAACACTCTGCAGAGGAATTTAGGAAAAAAGTTGAAAAATTACTAGAATCCCATAGTATCACAGAAAAGGACATTTCTGGCATAAAACTAGAATGTGTTGCTCTTCAGCAGGAAAAGCATATGGCTGAGGAAAACATCATGTTGTACAAGAGGCAAATGGAAGATCTACAAGAAAGGCTTAAAAAATGTCACGAACAACTGCAGCAAGGGAAGCAGGCTGAAATGGACTATCAGCAGAGATGCAGGAAACTTGAGGAAGAATTGGAAGTGCAGAAGCGCATGGTTGAGAGCTTGAAACAGAAAATGGATCTGCAGGTTAGGGAGAGTGAACACAGGTTTCTTTTGTTACAGAATGAAGTTCAGCAAAGTAATAAGCTCCAAGATTCTAGATTTAAATTGAGCTGTGAGAGAAGAGGGAATGATTTCAATTACCTGAGTGATTCCACAGCTAAAGAATTCGAACAGCTTCCTCCACATACAAAACCAAGCTCACCTTTGTTAAGGCACAAACAGGAGAGATCAGGTTTTAAATCTGATCAAATAGAAGAAAATACATTGTATGTGAGTGCTGATGATACAACACCGAGAGAGGTGCAGTTCCAGATGTCAACCATAAACCAGTCATTAGAAGATTCAAGCTCGCAGTCTTTTACAGAGTTTGTTTCGCAAATGAGTACACAGTTCCAGATAACTTTTGATAAAGCAAGCCAAATCTCTGGAACCTCTGAAAAGGACACATTGAGAAACAGGAACCTACACAGTTCCAGACAAACTATTAGACATGGAGAAGATGCAAAACATGAATTAGGAGTGGTAAAACTGCATCCCTTGGAGGTACACACTACGTTTTGTGAGGATTTACCTTCCTAGTCTGCTTTTTACTAGTCTGTTTGTTTGTTTTTAGTTATACTTTATCACCTCTCTCTAATGTTTCTTATGTTCCTATCTTGGTGAAGGGAACCCCTTCATTCTTATGTAACATAAAAAACTTTTCATTAGACCTCAGTACCAGGTTCTTTAATATCTAAGAAACATTATTTTAAAAGTTTGTGTTGGAAATAGAATTTCACATACACTGTTGTATCATTATTGGTCAGAATTAGCTTTGATTAACTATAGTAGGTTCACATAGTAGCAAGAACACCTATTGATGCTTAATCTAGTCATATTCCTGTTATTGAATAAATATTTGAAATGGCAAATGCACTTCAAAACTCTCTCTAATGCTAGTAGCAGTTCTCCTTTCTGACTTGCATTCAAGTTCTCCCTTTAATTTCTCTGGTGGTGGATTTAGGAGTGAATTACATACAGAATAGTCTGCAGTTGTATTTCTCACTGTGTCAAAAAATTCCTATTTACAGATACAGAACAAGCACTATGACATGCATGTTGAAGTCACAACATTAAACCAAGAAAATGACAAGACGTTTGGTAATGAAGAAAGAATGTTTGAGGGATACAAAACATCTGAAGGGTTTAGGAAAGAAGACTTTGCAAAGATGAGCTCTTTCTTAGGGGAAGAGATTTTGAGAACTGTTGATGATGCTACTCAGCAGGAATATTTTACAGAGGAGTATGATGCTATTAAATTTGAAGGTCTCCGACACGACGTAACTGCCAGACAGTTGATCGAAGTTAAACTTTTAGACAGGCTCACAGCTGAGCAGCTCATTTCAGGGCAGAAAACTACTGATGAGATTCAGAAAACTCTTGAAAAATTTTTAACTAAACCTACAGCTATAGCTGGGCTGTACCTTGAATCCAGCAAAGAGATAATCTCTTTTGCTTTAGCAGCAAAGAGAAGAATCATAGGAAAAGCACTGGCATTAGCATTTTTAGAGGCCCAAGCAGCTACTGGTTTCATCATTGATCCCACAACAGGTCAGAAGTTCTCTGTTGATGATTCAGTTGCTAGAGGGCTTGCAGATAGTGAATTCAAGAGTAGACTGCTTGAGGCAGAGAAAGCTGTTTTGGGCTATTGCTGTTCTGGGAAAGTGCTCTCTGTGTTTCAGGCTGTGGAAGCTCGACTTTTAGAGAGGCAAAAAGGCAAAAATATCCTTGAGGCTCAAATTGCATGTGGGGGAGTAATTGATCCTGTAAGAAGTGTTCGTGTACCTCCAGAAACTGCCGTGCATCTTGGCTTGCTTAATAACACAATTTTAAAATTTTTGCATGAACCTTCCAGTAATGCAAAATGTTTTTACAATCCAAATAACAGGAAAGCTATGTACTACTGTGATTTGCTGAAAATGTGTTTGTTCAGTGTAAGCAGTAAATGCTTTCTGCTTCCAGCTGGTGAAAGGAAAATAAGCAGCCCATCAGCAGAGAGGAGTCATAAAACTTCTGTAGTAGATGTTGACATGGGAGCTGAAATGACATCATACGAGGCTTATAAAAAGAAATGTATTGATAAAGCTACATATCTTGAGCTTTCAAAACAAGAATTTGATTGGAAGGAGTCTACATGTTTTGACTCTGATGGGAATTCTTTCCTTTTGCTTACAGATCTTAAAACTGGTGTACAGTTTAATATTGAGGAGACCTTAAATCAAGGTAGAATTGACAGAGCATCAGTTGATAAGTATAAGGAGGGCTTAATCACAGTTAATGAGTTTGGTGATATTCTAGTTAGCAGTTCACAGCCAAATAAAGATTTAAACAGTCCTATTGCAGGGTTCTGGCTTTCTGAAACCAACGAAAGAATTCCAGTCTTGAAAGCCTCACGTAAAAACTTGGTAGACAGAGTTACTGCCCTCCGATGTCTTGAAGCTCAGGTTAGTACAGGAGGTATAATTGATCCATTTACTGGGAAAAAGTACAGTGTTTCTGAAGCTTTGCAAAGGGAGTTAATTGATGACGGTTGTGCCAAGCAAATCCAGCAGTGTGAGCTGATCTTTACTGGGATCATTCATCCTGTAAGGAACACTGTTATGTCAGCCGTTGAAGCTGTGCATTTAAATGCCATAGACAAAGAAATGGGCATGCGCTGCCTGGAATATCAGTACTTGACTGGTGGCTTGATAGATCCAAAGTCTCACTCCAGGTTAACAATGGAAGATGCAATTAAGAGTGGTATTATTGATGCTGTCACAGCTACAAAGATAAAGGGTGAAAAATCACATGCTAAAGTTTTAACGTGCCCCAAAACTAAGAAGAAGATAACCTACAAAGAAGCTTTAGAGAGAGCTGTTTTTGATTGCCACACTGGACTGCGATTGTTAGAAGCAACTCAGCCCATAAAAACAGGAATTTCCAGTCTTTACTATAATTCATAGTGGACAAAAGATATTACTACTCATTTTGGGCCCTGCTGAAAAACCCATTCAGGTTAAGGAAATGATCTGTGGTGGCCTTTGTGGACAATCATAAATGTTTTCTAGCATAATAATGAATTACTGCAAAACGAATTGTTACAAACCACTTATTAGTATAAACCACTGAAACTGGAATTACGTATTACTTAGTGCAAAATTGAAACTTACAGACAGGCAGTTTCATAATTTCAAAATGCAGTCTATGTGTTCAGTCTTTCCCTGAAGGCCTTCTCTGGCATTACCTACATATAGGTAGTGTAAATGAGAAATTATACTCAAGTTGGTGAAGTTAACATTAGTGCGAGATGGGTAGATTTAGGTGAGACAAGGATCATATCCTTACATTAAAGATTGAAAGGCATTGCCCATTTTGTGAATGAACACAGTGCAGTATTTCATGAGATCTGTTACTTAATTTAATATCACAAATCAGTTTGTAGATATCATTTATTTTATGAAAGTGGCAATAAAATATACAAGGGTTAAATCTGCAGTGCAGTAAACACACATGCAAAGGTACTTTTTCTCACACTTGTATTTAATTAATTTCAGTGGGCTACTTAGACAATAAAGTTGTAAGCTTTTTTCTCACTCCAGGTAACTTTTCTCTTTAGAAACGTTTTCACGCTCTAATAGGTAAATTATATACAATTGCATATCAAATAAAAAAATCCATTGAAAAAAAAGTCTTTATTTTTACATGTGATACATGGAAGAGCTTAAGCATGTTTTCTCAGTATTGATAAATGTCCACCTACTAACAGGCTGTACTTATATGAAAAGGAATATGTTTTTCTATGCAGAAAAAGATTAAATGTCTCAGTATTTTACTGTTATTGTTCTTTTTTTCTGTAGACATAAAAGCAGTGTATTATCCCAACTGTAATTTAGTAATCCATGTGCATAGATTGCAAAATACTGTTGTCCTATGCTGGCTGTACATATCCACACCTGAGGGTAATGCAAAGGCAGCAATTCAAAGATACTTTATATGGAAATTTTTTTAGATTTTTATCTGCTGAGTAATGGCTGGATAGCAATGCTTTTTCCTTGTATCAATAATTTTATAATGATTGTATGTATGTATGAATATGCACCTTTATCATAATTACAAATCATTTGAGGTATTATTTTGTTAATATCTATGTGGTGTTTTAGTTCCTACATCAAAGTGTCATAGTAATGCATGTGGTGATAAATAAAAAGAAATCATTTTATGTTTATGTGATAATAATGACATTGTGGTAGAGTTGTTTTGTATGGACATTATTGTTACATATTTCAACAATTTACTTTTACATTTTCTTACAATTCGTGGTGCTCCTCAGAAATCAATGGAAGAGGAAAAGAAGGAACATGTTGAGAAAGCTGGGGATTTACTAAAATGGGTGTCAAACCTCAGCAAGACACTCAGCAAAGAAGAAGGAGAAAAGGCTGAAAAGACAGACTTGCCTAAGCAGCAGGTACACAGATGTCTTTCTAAGTTTTTGCCAAAATGTTTCATAAATACTTCTTTTCCTGCAAATCTCCATCCACATTTTCCTCAAGGTGGAATTTCACATTTGATTGTGAGGAGAGGGCTGAGTACATGAACATCAATGTTTAGGGACACAAGCATGTTTCTCAGGAAGAAGTTCACACTGCTTTTTATAAATCTAGTGTGTGATATATTCTGACACTTCGGAATATCAGTTTAGAGAAACAGGACACTGCACACCGTAACTCAGCCTTTGTAGAGGGTCAGTGCATCTTGGCAGATTGGCACTTTGGGCACCAGGAAGGAGGAAGTTGGTAGGAGGATCCTGAGAGCCAATTTTTTATGTGCTGTTGAAAGGATACTCGGATGAGTCTTCTTAAGGGAAAGTAAAAACTGCTGTCCTAGGAAGTACAGCAGCTGTTGGCTGAGGCTTTAATTATCACTCTAGTCCACAGGCTGGAGTGGCCCATCTCGACACCTTTGTATTTAAGAGGTACATTGTCACTGTGTACAGTTGTAACTCTGACCATAAATTTCCATCTGCGAAGTTTCCTATAATTTCTAGGACCTCCCCTCCTAGCCTTGTCTCATGAATTAGCTTAGTGACACCTAAAAAGATTTCAGTAGGTGAAGGTCTGCCTGCGCAGTGAGCAGCACAGGCACAGAGTGGTGTCTTGTCCACGTAGAGGGCCTGATGTGTGGTCCTGCAAACACGATTTTGGCCATCTTGGCAGCCTGTTCCTGTGGTTTTATTTTGGTTAGACCCACTGGAGCAGTGTGTGTGTAAATCAAGCTTGCTGTTGGGCAGGTCAGCAAACCTGCAGTCCTGATGACCACCAGACCCAGCAGACTGCTTACTCATAGAGAAGCAGTGCTAGCTCTGAGTTTGTGCCTATATATATATATATATATATATATATATATGAGGAAGTAAGCTTGTATTTACATGAGTATTGTTAACTTGCTAGTAATTAGGGTCAGGATTTGCAAAAGCATTCAGTGCTGGTCCTTTTCTGCCCTTGTTAATGACAACACTGCAAACCTTTGTCAGTGCTGAGCCAGTGTTCAATCCTTAGGGCATCTCAGCTTACCACAGCAACTGTGGGTGTCATTTACCCTGTCCAGCCTGAGCCCTCAGTGGGTAACCTGTGAGTTAGTTGCCTTGGCTTTTTTCATGACATAGTCCCTTGCTGTGGAAGATGGGTGTGTGCTGAGGGTGTTTCCTTCTCTTGTGAAACAGCCTGGTGAGGTAGCAGCACCGAAAGTGGTGATTTGATAGTTGAAATACATTTTGGGGTGTAGCCATGTTCTGGGAGGAGAAGCTGGTACCCGTGGTGACAGGGTGCACACAGCAGCTGCAGCAACACTGGCTTCCGAGTAAAGTGGAGCTCATGACCCCACCGGCTTCCTCAGCCTGCTCACATCACGTTCTTGAGTAGTGCATACAGTGCTTCTCTTGGTTCCTGTACAGGCAGCACAAGTGGTGAGATTGTGGCCTGCTGGTGGTGACTGCAAAGCAAGACTGTTCAGGCCCTTTGACACAATGCAGTCAAGGACAGAATTGGTTCAGTCCAGGCCCAGGTGAATGCAGGGCCCAAGCACTTGCTCAAGTTCTCTTAGCACCTACATTGAATGTATCTTCAGCTTGCAGACTCCCCTTTGATAATTTGCCTTTATTTATCCAAAATGAATGCTTTTCTTTGAGGACACTGCAGGAGGTTTCTCAGAAAAATTAAAAGATTGAATTCCCACAAGTTCCCCTGCCACAATGAGTGCTTTAGGGGGGAGAATATTAATAAATAATTCAGTTTTTCAGGCATCTGATATTGTGTTTGTCTCTGATGTTGTATGTCTTAGGATACATTTTTAAAGAAAATTTGTTATCCTTCATTTTGGTGAGCAAGTTCTTGAACATGACCATTGTACTCATACCTTTATAAAGCTGTTGTAAACTGTGCCAACTATAAGTGATTTTAAATGATTGGTTAATTTTCATACAAATAACATTTTAAAATAAATTCTGTTTGTTTTGCTGGATAGTCTTCTAATACAAACACCTTACTTAATGAAAAGGCATAGCACAATTACTTATCCATATGTAAATTATACAATTACATAATAAATAACATTGCTCTAAGGATAGTCAGTATTTTTTAAAAATCAAACTCTTACGTTATTGAGATTAGTTCCAGATAGAAATACTATGTTTGTTTTATGTACATAGTTGTCTTGAACACAGCTTGCTTCTTTTTCAGATTTCTCTGCATGAAATGTCAACCAAGAAAGAGCAAATAGCTGAAGCTCTGCAGACTACTCAGTCATTTTTAGCTAAGCACAGTGATAAGTATGCCATTTTTTATTTTTCAAATAATATAAATTAATTGAATCAATACATACTGTTTGCTTAAAAATAAGTCCTATCCTCATTTTACAGTTCCAGTTGCATTTCATGTACAAATGATATGCCAGTTTGGATGGTCTTTACCGGCCTATTTGGTGAAACTTGGTGCAGTTTTGTTTATTTCAAGAACTTGGCTTGGCTTATATACCTCTAGTCAGCTTAAAAATATTAGATATTTAAATTTTCATTTGGAGTCAAAATGATTTACGGATTTGTAGCAAATTAGTACTTGAACTATATGTCACAAGGTTGTTTCATCTGTGTCTGAAAAAAGACTGTGTAAGATACTAAATTGCTGAAATATCTCATGCTTGCTAGTTTTGTTACCTGTCTTGACTGAGAATCACTAGACAAAGGCAAATGCAAAGGTTAAATGCTTTTTTTTTCTGAATAACCACAAGCAGATTGTATCTTTCTGTATTTTTTCTAGATTACTTGTACCAATTTCTGCCCCACTTTTTTAGGTAAAGGTAGGCCGATCACTCCCAACAGGTTATGAATTACCCAAAGAGATTTCCTTCTTCCTTTTTTTTTTTTCCTAATAGAATGACAGATGAAGAGCGACATGAAATGGAAAAGCAAGTCAGATCTCTCCAGGAGAGCTACAGCTTGTTATCCAATGAAGCTTTTAAGCAGCTGCAGGAAGCACAGTATCTGGGTGATGAAAAGATGGAAGAAAAGGTAACAAGATAGAAACTTAGATTTCAGTCTCTCTTGAGATTTACTGCATGGTTTTTGAACCCCACATGATCAGCAAAAGAAGAAGCTGCAATTAACAGTGTGTAGAAGGAATTTCAGATTTAGTTGACTGAAGGTGTTATGTATTTTCTGTAAAATACATTTTCTGTAAAATGTGTGTGACCTTACCTGTGCATATGAACATTCTACTCATCAGACTTCTTTTGCGAAGAGTCTTAATAATGTGTGCCTTGCATGAAGAAAGATAAACAAATCATTCATCTCTTAACTCTTCTCTTAAAAGCCATTCTTTGACTGCTAGATAAACCTGCGTTTCTGCTGCAAAAATGGCACCATAACATGATAATCTCTCCCATATATCACTCAGAAATGTCCTAGAAGAGATCTACTTTTAGTTTTTCTTAAAATTTTTCTGCATTTGAAAATGGGAACACATAACATGATTAGGTCTGAGGCACTGCAAATACATTTGTTAATGGATATAAGCCTTAAATATGGAATTCTCAAAAATTATGTTGAAAATGAGTGTTCTCATATAAATATAGAGGCAGTGTCTGTGTAATGAGTTCAAATAATGTTACCAGACTGACTTCATACTTTTCATGCAAACTAAATGCAATATTTGGTTCTAGAGTATCTGATTCCATATTGTTGAGTGTATATACAGAAGTGCTGTATGCTGTAAACATGAATAGCATGGTTGTGTTGAATCACATACTGTTTCCAAATATTCTAACCTTTCACGGACATTTATAGCATGAAAATTTGCCTTTCAGGTATATGTTCTATTTGCTCACTCTGCGGTCATATCTTCTATTATCTTTCACTAACCCTATTTATGTATGCAAAGCATAGGTTTTCAATTCACAGATGCATGTTGATTTTAAATCTTTTATCACATCGTGTGCTCTTGAGTGACTGACATAGATCACTTGCGCATTTGAGCTGCTAACATTCACAGCATTCCTCCAGGCCTGGTAAGTACGTGTTTTTCTGCTTATCATGCATTCAAAATCAAAAGAAAATTTAAAATATATAGTCCAAAAATATTGATATCTTCTCTTTTATATTCCTTTCCAGGTGAATAAAGTCATTGCTGGTGTCATTGATCAAACTACTGGAGAAGTCTTTTCAGTCTTTCAGTCTATTTTAAGAGGTTTTCTTGACTATGACACCGGAATTAGATTGCTCGAGAACCAGCTGATTATTTCTGGAATAATTTCTCCAGAATTAGGAGTGTGTTATGATTTGGAAGAAGCTAAAGCTCATGCCTTAATTGATGAGCAGATTCTGTTGCAGTTGGAGGAATTACGTAATGCAAAAAAGCTTATTCCAGAATCATCACTATCGAATATTCCAGTTGTTTCAGTTTTAGAACAAGGTCTAATTTCAGAACCTTTAGCTATTAAAATTCTTGAGAATCAGCTTTCAAGTGGGTATTTGATTTTGCCATCTACTGGAGACAAACTGACTTTGCAGAGTGCTTTCCAGAGAAATCTCATGTCTCCAACATTATATGCAAAACTCCTGGAAAGGCAAGACACATGTAAAGATCTCATAGACCCCAACTGTGCTGAGAAAATTTCCCTTGAACAGATGATTCATAGAAGCATAATACATAAAGAAACAGGGTTAAGACTCCTACCTGTGAAACCACAAGAAAAAGGTAGAATTGTGTTGAAATGTGGAAGGAGGATAACTATTTTGAGGGCAGCCCATGAAGGTCTCATTGATCGGGAAACAATGTTCAGGCTGCTGGGTGCTCAGTTAATGTCTGGAGGTATCATTGACCCTGACTCAGGGAAACAAATGACTGTGGAAGAGGCCGTGAGACAAGGGGTGATAGATCAGGATACTGCTTGCGGGATCCTCACACATCAGGTTCAGACTGGTGGAATCCTTTGTCAAAATTCAGGACAACGGTTGACTGTTGATGAAGCTGTGCAATGTAACTTAATATCATCTACCAGTGCCCTGCTGGTATTGGAAGCACAGAGGGGCTTTGTGGGACTAATTTGGCCTCATACTGGTGAAATATTCCCTGTATCAACTTCTTTGCACCAAGATATGATAACAAATGAGCTGGCATTCAAAATACTGAACGATAGAAAGAAAATAGCTGCGCTTTACATTCCAGAAACTTGTGAAATAATCAGTCTTGACAAGGCTGCAGAATCAGGGATCATAGATAGCAATACTGTATCTGTTTTGACCAACGTGACTTTACCAGATAAAATGCCCAATGTAGAAGAATTGAAGTTCCCTTGTAAAAATGCTGCAAAATGGTTATCATCATATGAATTTCTGCCATCTGTAGTTCATGATCGAGAGGAGGAACATGAAGATTGTAGCACAGAAGACCCTGTATGTCATAATTTAGATCAAGCTAAGAAACTTTTCATATCTTACCTGATGGTAAGTAGTTATATGGATGCAAACACTGGAAGAAGACTTTTGTTATATGATGGACAACTGCAAGAGGTCATCAATAATCTGCTGGAAGGTGGTGGTGCTGCATACAATGCTGGTGTGTCAGAAATGGAGTTTAGTAACAAATATGTCAGCTCGAAAGGAATTAACCTGAAGTCAGCAGATAGTGTTCAGGGTGACCTTTTGGGTGTTGAGAATGCTTCTAAAAGCAGTAAATTAAATCAGTTTGATGATTTGGGAAGTAACATTTCTTCACAAGAAGATCTCCATGAGTGTGGACCAGATATTTGCAATGCTACTGACACTGAGCAATCAGAATATTCACAGGAGATGTTATCTCTCCCTACAGAACCCAGAAATGTAGTAAGTAACACTCAAAATTCCATGAACAGAAATCCACTCAGAGGTTTTTTGGAGGTTTCTGAGTGGGCAGAACTGTGTAAGCATAACAATCAGCAGGCAAATTCAGGAAACATTGAGGGATATCTTCCAAATGATTTAATTCCAAGTCTTATTTCAGAGACAGGGAAAGAAGAGATTTATATGAGTGACAGTCTGGGTAATGAAAACAGGAGTAGTAAAAGCCTAGCAAATTTCTTGAATGTGGATGATTTGTCAGATAAGAAAATCTGGAGGGAGCTGGAAAGGTGCACACCATACAGGCCTCACATATTGCAAGCTGACAGTAGCAGAATGGTACTGGATAATAGCAAGAAAGATGATTTTCAGAGAAGTCTTAGTTCATCCATCAGTGCAGACACTGCATATGGACTTCCAGAAGAATTGGTTAGTCAGTGTGGTGACACACTGCAGTTCGAAGACAATGGATACAGTGAGCAACCTCTACAGGAGTATGCTGATGTACCTAACAGACCATCCCTAGAGGACTATCTTTATATACATGGAAATCCATCATTGGAGGATTGTATTGATTTTCAGAATAAACTGTATCTAGAAGACAGCAGAGACATGCACCACAGGTCTTTGTTGGGTGGTGATACTGTTATACATGATGGACCAGCTATGGGGGACAGCACAGCACAAGGGCTGACAACAGAAGAAAGTGATCTTACATTCCACAGATTAGTGCCATGCTACACTAGCTCTGATTCATCAGTAGATGATAGTGATGGCATTCCACAGCTTGAAAGTACCTGCTTGCAGCATGAGTGTGGTGAGGTAGCCCCTGAAGATGACAGCTCTCAGTTTGATGAGGATGATGATGATGCTTATGAAACACCTCAGACTGATGATGAAGACAGTGATGTCTATAATACTCCTCAAATAGATGATGATGATTCCTCTGACACTTCTCAAGATGATGAGGGATTTGATACCTTGAAGTTGGGGAATGATGATACACCAGAGCCAGAATTGTCTGGAAGATCAGTTCCATTAGTTTTTCTGGAGGAGAGAGGTGGTCTAACAGCCCTAAGAGAAGAGACCACCTCTTTTCAAGAACTTGGAGCTAATGCTAAAGAGAATGTCCATGGAAATGGGAAAGGGCAACCTGAGAGCATAAATACAGCTTCTGCAAGTAGCAGAACCATGGAAAGAATCCCTAAGGAGGAAAGGGAAAGAAAAGGGAGTTTTGGAGAGAAGGAACAAGAGTTACCAGTAACTGTGAAGAGTGAAGGAAGAAAGGAGGGAGGCATAAGTTCTTTACGGGAGATGTATGAAGCAGATGTACAAGACAGAAATGAGCAGGTTGAAATGAAAGCAGAAAGTGATTCCTATGAGGATGAATCTGAAGGTACACAGGAGGGGGAAGATTATGAGGAGGATTATGATAGTTATGATGACTCTGACACTGATTCTGACAGTGAAGATGAAATGGATATTTTTTATTCACATCATCAGTGTATAAATAAAGATGACCAGCTGTTAATTTCCTTAGGAGATGTAGAAAGAAGCAATGAACATAATCAGAATATTGATGACTGTTGCTATTCTTTAGGCGACAAGACAGGATATACTTCGCAGTTCCAGTCTAACCATGAAAATGGAAATCTGTCTTCAGGAAAATGTGAATCAGTGTCACACGTTTCTGAGGAAAGATATGTTGATCTTTCATGTACAACTGAAGACAGACAGCAGGAAACAGAAGATAAATGTGGGACTTGTGTCAAAAGTAAATACATGTCACAAGATACTACTGAGCCTATTCAGTCAGAAAATACCCTTGACACTAAATGGACATTCTCTAAAAGTGAAGGAAATAATGAAACACGGCTTAAGGTTCCAGGTTCTCAGCTTCTTGATAGTACTGTGAAATCTGATGTCAGTGTAACAGCCTACCTGATAACAGAGCAAGCTGCTGATAATAATGAAAGTACTCAGACAAATTTGCTTCTCTCAGAATGCTTTACTGATAGCATGAATAAAGACAATGCTACCTTGCCAGTGTTAGATTCAAATCATGGGCAAAGACAGAAAGAAGCAGTAGTTGCAGAGGAAAAAGTATTAAATGATATGGAAAAACAAAGGGAAAGTTCATCTCAAAGGGACAATAAATTGCCTATAGATATGCCTTCTGTGAAT